>CM074859.1:18880000-20130000 GCA_037501455.1 Lantana camara
TGAGTCTCCTCCGGATTTGAGATGGCTGGGCCTTAACTCACAAAGATGTTTTCCAGATCTGGTGGCGGCAAAGGGGTTTTCCAGATCAGAAAGATCCGCGAAGCCGACAGCCTTTAGGTGAGTTCTTCACTTCCAATGAATAAAATTGCATTGGTCGTTGGTTGAATTTGAATGAATGGGGTCACATGGATTGTTCATTTGTGTTTCAATGAATGAAATTGAAGCGTGTGTTCATCGGGTTCCCATGAATAGAAAATGGGATTGATTCTTGATTTTTTCTTTTCTTGAATTTTGATGAATAAAATCAAACTGAGTAAATAATACTCCTCGATTGAAGAATGATAAGTTAAAGCTCCTTTAATAATACTCTTGGTCATTAAATGTATAGTAGCTAATGAAGTACATTCTAAACAATGCAACAGAGATGGAAGACCGAGGCTATCTCCAACTGTGACATTATGGTGTACACAAAGGTGTTCCTAAAGTTTCCTCACAAATTTTGGCCATGTGGTCCCGAGAAAGAGTTTTTCATATACGCCCACGAGCGTAGAGGCTACTATACGTTTTGGCAGGTTCGTTCAATTATTGTTCTTTTTTTTTACAACATATATAATTGTGCTACAACAGCTCCTTTCATATTATAACGATTCTTTAATGTCTAACTTTATATCCCACATCAATACCAGAGAAAAAGTTTCAATAGTTTTTGTATTACATCCTAACAAGTAACAACTGCATTGCACATTATGGATTTGATATACTTTGGTTTGATGGTCTTATTTCCTAATAAGAACAAAGTTTTTTGGGCTTCTAAACCGGTTGATAGATATGTTTTCCTGTAAAGAGTCATAGTATTCTTTCATTGTATATTTTTCTACATTTCTGTCACCTTCGGCTAATAGTTTGATGCTACAAGTCATTGCTAATCTTACCTACCACCTAATTTGCTCTTATTCTTACTCTGTTGAGTAGTTCATGAGATCAACCATATTATTATTATCACTAAAGATTGTGCATTTTTTAACTTTATTATATAATACGGACAAACTACTACTCTTATTCTTACTCTGTTGTCTGTTGGCTGTTGTTGCACTAGCACATGGAGAATGCGTATCCCGGATCCAATATTCTTGTCGTAACGCTGACGAATGGAGAATCCAAACATCGAAACACAATCAGATGAAGATACAATGAGAGAAGCAATGGAAGTGCTAAGAAACATCTTTGGGCCTCACATTCCGGATGCCACAGACAAACTCGTCCCTCGGTGGTGGAACAATCGCTTCCAACGTGGGAGCTATACGAATTACCCAATATACGGGAACCGTCCACTTGTAGATGATATAAAGGTTTGTTTCTTCTTGACCCCCAACTTCTTTCTACTTGGGACAGTACAAAACGGGGTTGATGGGGGACATTCACCCCTCAAATCTACATAAAGCTATCAGCCATGAATTTTTGCCACATAACTTATCATATATGTTTGAATTTATGTTCCAGGCAGCAGTAGGACGGATATTTTTCACAGGCGAACATACCAGTGAAAAGTTTAGTGTCTATGTGCCTGGGGATTACCTCTCAGGTGACAAAATTTATCGAGCTTCTAATACATAAAAGAACTTTATACTTGAGGAATCGTGACTAATTTCTTTAGTATTATTTCCAAATCGAACAGACATCGACACTACAAACGCTTTACTAGAAAATGGGTGTCAATTACTGTCGGGAAATTACATTATTGCAGCTGTATGTATATCTATTGCCAATTCATTGCCCTTGTTTTGATAATTTATGAGCTTAAATTAGTGTATTTTGTCTTATCTAAACAACATCCTTAACTTAAGTTATGCTAATTATAGAATTGCCACCCTTCAATGTATCTGTTGATAAATAAGGTTGAATGCATAAGAGAGGCCCCCTGTTGCCTAAGTCTTGAACTATGTCATGTCTTGTTGTACGTATTAATCAAGCATTGAATCTTTATCCAGGTTTCTCTCTATCTCTGCTTGCTTATGCACTCATGATATTTGCTGCTCCATGATTCTCTCTCTCTCTCTCCCTATCCAACACCCTGGACCAGAAGGAGAAGCAGGTAAATGTTTATTTGCGTGTAGGAAATTTGAGATATGTTTTTTCCTAGTTCTAACTTTTGGTATTAAGGGGAGCTTAAATGTGAAAATGAATTGATTGTCCATAATGTCCATAACAGATAGGTTGTACATTTTCTGGTTCGAATGTGTATGTTTACTTGCAAACCCATTTATCATGTCCATTTCTTTTTTTATTAATTCAGCTTATTATTTTTGCTAGGTTGTATATCATGGACTCTATGTACTCAATCATTCAATCCCTTTCAAACTGTCAAGCTCTAATATACATTCTAATGGTTCTCTTTACCAAGAGCACTACTCCGTTTGTGAATCTGAGATGGTAAGCTTAGGAAATACAAATACTTAATTCAATTTCCTTAGTTTTAGCCATTTCTATGGTTACAATATCTATTTGTTTCTTTTGATACAATCAGGTATCTTGGTGTTGTTTGAGAAGTTGCTCACTTTATATTTTCAAAGGAACAAGGACAGATTGTTGCAAAATTCCCGCCTCTTAAGGTTGATCAGAGTGCTGAGTTAAAATCTCCAGGTTCATCTCATTCTACTAGTAATTACTATTAACTTTTCTGAATAAATACTGCAAAACAGTAATGAATATATGTGTTGCTCATGTATTATGATATTCAATGGAATAAATATGGTGAATTGAGTTTTTGTGTGCTTGCATTTTGGGTGAGGTGTGTGTAACTTTTTTTCCCTACAAAGCTTACTTGTTGAGTTTTAAAAATAATTTAGGGCACATATGCAGTTATACTTAACAATACTACATCAATAATGCAGGAGTTCAAGGTTATGTGTTCTTCAAGACCATGAGAGGTTGTTACAACAAAGATTTCTTCATGGCCATGATTGTTGATTTTTGTTATGTTTGTGAATTTTGGAGTTTGAACACAATTAAATTTAGGTTACTGACTTTTTTGTAGATGTTGGATTATTGATGTATTTGCATGTTTGGAAACTTTTTGTAGTGTTTTATGTTAGAAAATGATTTGGAATTGTTACTTATGTCTTGAATATTAAATTTTAAATAATGCAACTAAAATTTCATTGCAATTTTGATATTATTTTGCAATTAGAAAATTTATTTTTTGTAGTAGATATTTATAGCAAATAAATATAAAAATATTTAAAATAATTAATATTTGTAACCGATTTTTGGTTGCAAAATTGATAGCCATTTATAGTTGATTAAAAAATATATAAAATAATTTATTTTTGCAACCGAATTTCGGTTGCAAAATTAGCAAATATTTTTAACCAACTTTGCAACAGAGAGGTTGGTCGCAAAAATTACGTGCCACGTCCACTTTGCAATTGAATATTTGGTTGCAAAGTGACATAGCACAGGGGCCACGTCTGCGCCACTTGCAACCAGATATTCGGTTGCAATTTCGGTTGTAAACAATTCGGTTGCAAAAATCAGTTACTAAATTTTGCAACCAAGGTTTTCGAAACAGAATTGTTCGGTTGCAATTCGGTTGCTAAACACTATTTTTCGGTTACAAAAGGCCCTTTTTCGATTGCAAAATCGGTTGCTAAACACATGTTTTCTAGTAGTGGTTTGAGGAGGTGGAATCATTGAAGTGGCAGCGGGTGGGGGTGGTGGCGGTGGGGGAACATGGAGGTGCAATTTCATGGCTGTGAGTGGGCAAACCCTGTGTGAGAAGCACTAATTGTCGGCGAAGAGGAAGATGTTGGGATTAGATGGTGGGGAAGGCGTGGGTCAGAAGCGAAAGCAAGCATGGCTGGGAAGAGGAAATAGGGGGTCCGATGGGCAATTTTCAGGAAAATATTTAAGCTATGCTTAACATAGGGGTGACTCTCTAGGAACATCTACTGGCCTCCTCTAGAGGCGCCCAGACATCCGGGCAAGGTTGATGGTGATCAACGTGACACCCATGAAAAATACCATACATTTTCATATCTCAACACCCTCACCTTCTATATATATATATATATATATAAGTATAATATTAATTTAAAATCAAGCAACAAACCTTTTCAAGCAATTTTGGAGAAAACTTTGATCAAAAGAAATTTTGATTCAATTCAAAGTTGAAAATCGAAGATTTTTTTTTTTTTTTTTTTTTTTGAAACAGAAAATCGAAGTTTAAGAATCAAGAGTTGTTACCTTGTGCTTGGTAGAGGGATTAGGGCTGAAATAGTGGATGACTTGGAATTGGCACATGGTCGGTACCTCCCATTTGCATTTGTTCGAATATTGTTGGTCCAGTTAAGTTTCTAGGTGGTGTCTGTAGGTAACTTGAGTTGCTTTCTCCTTGAAAGTTAAAATTTGTACATCATGTTACATTGAAGGATTCAGGATCACTCTTTGACTGAGGTTGTTGCACAATCGGAGAAAAATAATAAGCAAATTTAATCAAAACTACACCAAAAATAATATTTACTCACACAACACTTACATGATTATCTTCAAACTGAGGTGTTTCTTCTTGAAACAAGTTCCTGTTCAGCTGCAATGCTAGAAAAATGCACATTTGTCAATATATGCAACAATGGTCATTAAGGGTCAATAAAAACATTTTCAATTGTGCAATTTTACCCGTCTCTTTTGCCTTTGAGGCCTGAATGATCATGATGTGCTCCCTAAGCATAGGGTAAACACAAATGCTGATGGAAACAAAGGGGAAACAAGATCCATCAACATCCCTGGACCAACATTATGTTCTCATATAAATACATAAAATTTACAAGTACAATATTGTAATAAATTTCAGTAAGAGATTGACAAAGATAGCAAACATAGCGTAGATAACTGCTTAAAAAGTACATTACAAGAATTATTATACAAACCAATTGAAAAGAAAAATACTAAAAAAGCAATAAAAGAAAATGTTACCAAGGTCATTCATGAGATCTGCAACAAGACGCCACATTTTGGCACCGCCTCCACCAACAATCGCCTGATAGAAAGATCATCGTTGGGCTCGACATCGAATGGTGGCCCAACACTGCCCCTGGAGATGATCACCCGATTGTTGTCCTCATAACTGCTGGAAATATATTTCATCAAAGGTCAGATTCGGACAGGTTCCAAGTATCACCACTAAGTTCGATGTGCAAACATTCAAATTTGAAATTTGAGAAATCGTAGAAAAAGGCAATGTAATAATTGGACAGGCAAATTAAGGACAAGATAAGATAATTGCCGACAATTTTGTTATTTATTAGGGGAAAATTCATGTTATAATTTCAAACTTGACAGCAAATATAGAAATCCCACATCGAAATCAAATAGACCAGTAAAATAGAATCCCATTTATGAGATTTATCTGAAAAGTCCAAGAAATTTTCATAAAAGCAAAATATTAAATAAAGAAATTCCCACTTACCATATAGCCTCTGAACAAAGCCTGAATCTTTACAGCAACCCATCTCTCCCTGCCACTGTTATACAAAGCTCCTCTGCCCTAAGTGGTCAGCCGGGCGGTATAACCTAGTTCGTATCCGAGTATGGGCCAAGTAATTTTCCCTCTCTTCTTCAAATCTCAAAAAACGACATCTCCCATGGTGAGTCCCACAGCCACTTCTCCGGCAGCGACGCAAAGCTGCAATTAAGCGGCTAATTGATGTGAAAAGGGTAAGAAGAGGGGAATACAGGGTAGGAAACAAGAACCAAGTTTATAGATCTAAAAATATATCACAAGAGAGTAAAAGCGAAATTACATGCTCAAATAATCAACAACATGGTGGCGGAGGTAGCTGAGAACTCCAAATTTGTAACATGAGCTAGTGAGATAGATCATAGATCTACGGCGGTCGGCGGCTGATTGAAGGCAGCAGGAGGTGAGTGAGTGACGGTGAATGAGGCAAAATTGAATTTACTGTACGTGGATTGTGGCATTTTTAGACTTTTAGTTAGTCGCACATTTTTGTTATTAATTCTCCGTAATTTCTAAAACGCATTACACATCTTTCGGCTTTCACCAAAAGTCCAAAACAAATTCAATTTTAACCAAAAATTTCTTTTTTCCTTTAACCTAAGTAGTTTCTTCATGTATACTTTATGTTACATGTAGGTTTGTAAAAAAATGTAAATCCATAAGCACAAAATTTCTCAAGTAGGTTTTTCATGTTTTTTTTTTTTTTGACCAAACAAAATCATTTCAACTCTAGAAAATGTAAATCCATAAGCACAAAATCTTGCCACCCTGCATGCCGGAAAATGGCCGTCCTCTCCCAAATATTACCAACACTCAGACATAGAGACGGAGCCGGTGTGGAGTGGGGACAAAATTTTGAAATTTTTTTAATTTTTATATATATTTTTTAAAATATTTATATTTCTGTTGTGTCCCTTCGTATATGAAGTTATGACTTATATATGAACATAGATGTTTATAGTTCAGAAATTACTAAAATCTCCATAATTTTAATACGGAGAAGTAGACGATAAAAATGAGGGCGTATAAATTAGATAATTATATTTCTGAAGTTACTTAATCCCCCATAATTTTAATATGTAAAAGTAGACAAATTTTAAAAAACAGTGAGAAACAAATTAGTAAAAAAGTAGACAAAGTTTAAAAAAACAGTCAGAAACAAAGTTAAAGGCTGTGTGTACATGATCAAACTTAGTGAGAATAGAGGGACCATTGCCATTTGCCACATATTTGGAGATCAACTTGACCCGATCTGCATAGTTCGTATAAGTTTATAGTAATGTTTAAAGGTAATCCTCTGTCTCTAATGGAGAGTTTGAGACTTTGAGGGGATCTTAACGTGCATATGGTGGGATAAAAATGCAATTAATTAACTTTTCTAATAACGATGAATATCATCGTCATCTAACATCAATGTATAAACCAAGTAAATCCAAGACTTTTCAAGTCGAGAGCTGAGATAAATCGAGTGAAGAAATAGCTCTGTCCACCATGTGTCTGGTATACCCGATCGCTTCATGATGTTGGTTTTCGGCTGTGTAGCGGCGGCGCCTGATGTGATCCATGTCACAAGTTTGAGTATCGTCAATCGCAGTTTGGTTGGCATTGAGAAGCACCTTTAGATATCATTCAATTACCCCTCCTTCAATATTCGAATTAGTAATCTCGTCGAAAGAAGGTAAATGATCGAAGCAATAATAGTCCTTTACCTTTTCGTGAGGAAGATAATCAACCTTCATATAAACACCAATCATCTTCATGCATTGTAATCGCCGCTTCACGAGAACTTCCACAGAAGGTGGTGTCCAAGGTGGACAAATCGCGTTCAATCTGGGGAAACTGGCTTCTCGGGCACGGAAAAGAGTGGAATGGACCAAAATCTGATTTTAATAAAGGAAAGGAAGTGGATAACTCTGCAAGGGCTCTTACATAGACAACTAAACCGGGAGAGACTAGATAAGTCAGAAAATCAAGTGCGAAATCAGGGGATCTGCCTAACGTGAATCTCGGCCCAACTCCGGCATTAATATGCAAAGAAAATAGTCCAGCCCAAACTGGAAAAGAAAAACAGACCTAATCACGAGAATCTGAACAAGTAGGAGTCTACGAGCACGAGAGATTCAAATTTTACTATCATTAACAATGGACTCTTCCGATTCTGACTTGGAGATGATAGAGATCGAATCAAATAGAGGAGTACCTAGAACAGGCGGGGATACAAGAGAGTTACGATCTGAACATCCTATTCGTTTGAGAGATGAGGGTGAATCCTCTTTTATGGCAATTGATGGTGAAGTACAAGGTGAATTTGCGTGGGAACCCAGCTCGAAGGATTGGGACTTTGGGGATTGATATCCCGAAATAAGAGGAGATGAGACAATGCATGTTGACAAATTTGCTTTGGAAACAGACGTACGAAGAATTTTCAGGGAGCTCGATTAGAGACCCTATTACGCTCGATCCCTTTTAATCATGCCCATGAAGATCCTTTTAATCACGCCCATGTTCGTGGAGGTACTCTAGTAAAGGAAAGGCTTGATAGGGTCCTGGTCAACCCAAGTTGGCGTACAAAGTTCCCGGATGGGACTACTGCAGTACTCCCTCTTACGGCGTAGCACCGCCGCCTATTAGAAAGCCGTTCCAATTTGAAGCCGTTTGGAAAGAGAATCCGGGGTGCCAGAAGTTAATCGAGGAGAGCTGGAGTGAAACAGACACCATCATGGGAAATCTCGAGAAACTCCCGGATGTGTTACGGATATAGAATATGTCCACTTCCTGGAATGTGTTTCGCAGGAAGAGAATACTTAAGGTGCGTCTCAATGGGATTCAGAAAATTGAACGCGTATGACTTCATTCTCATCTTGTGGAATTGGAAAAGAAACTTGTGCTAGAATACAATATGTCCTGAGACAAGAAGAGATCCTTTGGTTCCAATGTGAATTGGCTTCGTTTTAGGGATAAAAACACATGGTTTTTTCATATGTCTACTATCACTCGCGGGAGGTGACATCGTATTAATGTTTTGCTTGTGGAGTCTACATGGGAAACTGATGAATTCTGACTACGACAACATGCATGGGATTTCTATGATAAAGTTTTTGGTGCAGAGGAACAGGAACCGAACATGCCACTATCTTGCAGCCAATTTCAACACACTTACCCGTGAATGGAGGAATCGGATGGAGGCGCCTGCAACTAATGCTGAGGTGAGGGTTGTGGTGAACTCAATGTACCCTTTTAAAGCACCAGGCCCCGACGGATTCCAAGCGTACTTCTATCAAACGTTTTGGGACGATGGAGTTTGTTAATCGTTGCTTTGAGCAGGAGGCGTTCCCGGAAGGCGTAGGAAATGTCTTCTTATGTTTAATTCCTAAGGTATCTCAACCTAAAACTATTAACCAATTTCGTTTGATAGCTCTTTGTAATGAGCTTCTTAAGATTGTCACGAAATTGTTAGTGTTGCGTATCAAACCTTTTGTGGCGCAACTAGTAAGTCCAAATCAGAACTGTTTTATACCAGACAAAAGTGCGCATGATAACATTCTGGTCCTCCAGAGTTTCTACACACACTGCATGCGCATGATAACATTCTGGTCCTCCAGAGTTTCTACACACACTGCATCGGTCTAAGGATCGGAGTGGAGGGTATGTTTAATTCCTAAGGTATCTCAACCTAAAACTATTAACCAATTTCGTCTGATAGCTCTTTGTAATGTGCTTCTTAAGATTGTCACGAAATTGTTAGTGTTGCGTATCAAACCTTTTGTGGCGCAGCTAGTAAGTCTAAATCAGAATTGTTTTATACCAGGCAAAAGTGCGCATGATAACATTCTGGTCCTCCAAGAGTTTCTACACACACTGCGTCGGTCTAAGGATCGGCGGGGAGGGATGATCCTGAACCTGGACTTGGAAAAAGCTTACGATAAGATCAGATGGGATTTCTTACATGAAACGCTCGTGTTCTTTTGTTTTCCCCAACTAATTGTTAATCTAATCATGAGCGGAGTTGAGTATATTAAACCGGAAATACTATGGAATGGGGAACCCACTCCCCGATTGGTTCCCGCATGCGGAATCCGACAAGGACACCCCTTATCGCGATACTTATTCGTTCTTTGTATGGAGCGCCTTAATTATTTGATCGAAAAGACGGTGATAAAGGGTGATTGGAAACCGATTCGGACCTGCTAGAATGGCCCTATGGTGTCACACCTATTTTTCGCTGACGACATTATTCTGGGGGCTCTTGCTACTTTACGTTGCGTTGAGAGTGTAGAGAGGGTGATTGCAACTTTCTGCTCAGCCTCGGATTTGAAGCTGGAATGCGGCACCGGAGGAATTCACGAAGATGAATACTTAGTTGCAGGTTGTTGTTCTTCAGGACCCAAAAAAAAAAAAAAAACAAACAAACAAACTCTCTTCTATTCAAGTGTCTTTTTGGCTTTTACAAAGAAGGAAAATAATTCAAGCTCTGAAATTTGAAAGACAAAGTATGACATATATTTTGTAGCATTTTTTTTTTTTCAGTAAAAACGGATCGAGAAAGCCCGTCGGATTTTTATCTCGACCTCATATTTATATATATATATATATATATATATAAACCAACGAACCAAAATTACACTGGAAAATTCATAAAGTGCCCTGATGCCCAAGCGCACCAAAACGACTAAGATTCCGGATCCGAATTCGACAAGAAGATCCGATAACCGGATCCGAATAGAATTCGGATTCATTTAGTTTGAATCCATGTAAAATCGGGCCGGATCAGATCCGATAAAAGATCCGACCTGATTAGTAATAAAATCTATATTTTTTAAATAACAAATTTAATATAAAAAATAAGCATATTACTTAATATTTAATAATTAATTATTATTTAATAGGTTATTTGATGATTTTGTTTATATTTATTTAAAATATTTTAATTTAAATTTAGTAATGAAGAAAAATATTTACTTTTAAATAAACAATTCAAATTTGATTATTGATTAAGTGATAAATATGTAAAGGTCTTAATTTTAATTATTTTACTTAATATTATGCACTAATAAATAATTTATTTAATTAAATATTTTATATATATAATCGGATTCGGGTTCTTAACGGATCGAATTCCTTAATTCCATATCCGTTCCATTTATTTCGGATAACGAATATATATAATCGGATATGATCCATCGGATATTTTTATCAGACGAATATACTAAAATTCGGATCAAATTCGGACCGGATTCGAATTAAAATCCGATCCATTGACAGCCCTAAAAACGACCCAAACACATGACCAAAACTAGCCCACAGAATAGGACTAGGATCGGCCCACTTAATTGCCCCAAAAGGGGTACTGTCGGCCCACCCTAGATGTAACCCACCCAATTCCTATACTTATCCAAAATCACCAAAGAAAACATCATGGGCTACACATGTTGTAAAGGCCCAAATCCCCACCAACCCATTAATAGAAACAATCCTAAAGCCCAAAGACAAAATAAGCAATCCAAGGAAAAATCGTCATGTTCAAGCCCCATCTGTCACATTATTAATATCTTGCTTAAAAAAAACAATTATTTCTTTGTTGGGGAATAGTGTGATCCTGCTCAATTATGCGTAGATTACTGTGCTAACAATGTGAAAGTACTAAGGCTGCCTTTACTTTCCAAGGAATGATAATGCATGTCATGATTTCATGGGTTGGACAAATAATCTAACATGTGTTTATGGTTCATGTTGGCAATTATTTATCAGCCTTATTCTTTTGTTTACTTTTGTTGCGTCTTTCCCATGTTTATGGGAAAACACAAATATACCCCTCCCATAACTTGAGCCAAGAAAGCTGTCTTCCCCAATTCCCAATTCCAACCTTGGCAGCGGTGCTGATCACCAGCAGCCCCTCTCCTTTGCGCCACTTCCGCTGCCTCTTCGGACCGACCACCACAGTTTCATCCTTCCCTTCCCCCTCACTCATAGGTGGAGAACAATTTTCCTAATTAATTAAGCTCACAAAAGCAGTATGAATGTTCAAAGAATTACATTTACAGCCGCAATAGATATCAACTTATATAGGAGGAATCATCAATCTGGTTTCCCCTAATCATCCCTAATTGTCACTGTAATTCTTTGCACATCAGTATACCCAAGTTGAACTCAAAATTCAGCATACGCATATAATTACCGAAATAAGATAGGGAATGGTAGAGCCCGACGGCGAGGCCGTAAACATCAGGCGGTAGATCTGGTATAGGAGTGGGCTCATAGGCGTCGGAACCGAGGCCTATGCCACCATAGTCACTCTCTGTCACGTCGCCGGTGACCGCTTCCACCGGTGCCGTCTCTACCCCACTTCAGCCATAAGATAGGGAATGGTAGTGCCCGACGGCGAGGCCGTAAACATCAGGCGGTAGATCTGGGATAGGAGTGGGCTCATAGGCGTCGGAACCGAGGCCTAGGTCACCATAGTCACTCTCTGTCACGTCGCCGGCGACCGCTTCCACCGGTGCCGTCTCTACCCCACTTCAGCCATACGCCATGACCCTCTTCGTCTATCCCTCTCCCTTAACCCTGCTCTCTCTCTCGCCCAATCAGAAAAAGGGGTAAAACCCTTCTTGCTTCCTCTTTGCTCTGCCTCATTACCTCCGCCTGCTAGCCCTCACGCGCCGCCGCCACCTTTTCCTCCCACCGCCATCACCGTCATCATTCCCTCAGTTTTTCAATGGCAATTCCAGGTAAATAAATGGTAATATTGGACAACAAAGTAATTTTCCGCTGCATGTTTATTTCTTCCAGTTTTAAACACGCCAAATTTGCGTGTTTAAAAGTCATTGGCTTTTCATGCGGCAGACACGGGTTGGCCCATTTGTCACGGGCTTGAACACACAAAAAGTAAACAAATGAAAATGCATGTCAGAGCCCATTAACATGCGTTATTTAAAAAAGTAAACGCGGCCTAAAACGATTATATATCATATTTGAGTTTCGACAAATAAAAATTAATTCCAGGAACCTGAGAAATCGAATATAGAATTAACTTCGTAGTTTTAAGGTTTAGACTAAATAATGAAAAACGATGTACATTGAAACTAGCTACAGTGTTTTAGATATTGGTAATTATTTGACATTCCAAAGGGTGTTATTTGTTGATATTTAGATTGATTTTTTATTTTTTATGATCAAATAGATAGCAAAATGGCTCGAAATTATAATAGTTGAACTAGAAGTTATGAAAGTGTAGAGGAATACAACTGTTATTGTTAATGAGAATTTTTTCTAATATATCGTTGGGATATTATTAACTTTGGAGTACAAAATTTATGTGTGGAAGAAAATTAGGGTTTTGTGGCACCAACGGAGGAAACAAACTAGAGAATTATTACAACATGGTGAAGTATGTGGGACATATATATTCTTAGCTGCGGGAATTAGAATGTAAAGAAGCCCGATAAGTACCCTTTCCATTGCAAGTCAAGAATATGAATTAGGCTTTTGGTATAATATTAGGAAGTGTTAACTGGGGTAGATTAAGTTTTTTTTATTTGATTTTATTTCATTTAATTTTATAATAATTAAGGGATATTAGGTTATTCTATTTTAATTAAGTGAAATTGGGAAATAAGAATCCGTTTACTTGGTTAGATGGTGAACCATTCGCATTAAAAAATAAATAGTATTTTTTATACTATATAAACCATTACCCATACTATTTACTTCACCTCTTAAATAAGTAGGAAAATAACTATTTTTTATATATTATTTAGGAAAAATACAAATTCAAGACATTATCTGTCCTCAAATTAACTTTTTGGGACAATTTTTTTTTTTTTTTTTTGGTAGTAAAATTACCCCGTAACTAAAAAAAAAGTTACATTTTTTGGACAATTATCACCTGTAAAATGACATGAAAATTGAAAATCACATGTAATTGACATGTGCCATATTATAATGGAACATGTCTCATGTTTAGAGCCACATAAGCGAAAATTCTTACAAAACTTTGTATAAAAATATACATATTTCCTCTTATACATTAACAACAAATATACTTTATATATACACACGTCCAATCACATTTATTTTTTTTTTCTTTCTCTCCAGCACTTACCTTGTTTGTCCCATGCGGAATGATCTAGAAATTCTCTATAAAGATATTTTCTTATTTTTTAGCTTTTTGAGCACATAAAAAAGTATTTAGTGAGTATTGTTTTGGAGCAACGATCTCAAGTCAAAATATCTTTCAAGTTTTGATTTGACCAATTAGTCACGCATTGCTGATTTGGAAGAGGTAGGTGTTAGGAATAGTGCCCTAGAAAGCCGATTGTATATCCGCTTTGTGCTTTTCCTTATTGTAATCACAGACAATCTTTGAATAAGATAACGAATTCAGGCAACACTTCTTTATATGCTCTTGTTTGGTATGCGTTTACTTTTGCTGTGCATGTATGAGAACTCCCCTAATCCTGATGACTTTAGGACTCTACCATTTAGGTGAAATGGTTCATGAAACGAGCCCTATATCACATAAGTCATGATTAGTAAAATACTCCAAGCCGATGAGTCCTACAGACAGTGGGAGTGTCAACCTGACTCCTCTAAGGCTTGCTTGTGGGATCACGCCCTTAAGAAGGACCACTTTGTTTCATGGAGGTGCAAAGTGTATAGTTGATACGTACGTGATACATGAGGGTGCTTACTTTAATAAGTAAGTTCACTGAGGTACCCCGTGTGAGAGCATTCCTAAATGGGAAAGGAAGTTTCTGTTTCAGGAAATGGAAACTTCCAGATTAGGAAATATCTCACCAGTCATTGATGTGATTAATTGATCCTTAGACTTGAGGTTCCTTGTCACTTTATGAGTTAACTCTATAGTCTTAGGTATAAGCTTTAAAGGGTGTCGCCTTAGACAACTGATTCAAGGCTTATGCTGGGGCTGCACAAGTGACTCATGAAAGTGAATGAGAATCAAGATAGGACCTACACTTGCATTTGCAAGGTGATCTCTTATTGTGTAAGTCGTTCATATGCCATATGGAGTCCTTGGCCAAGGCAGTAGATCAAGACATCAAGAAAAGGGTTTCTTGGATTGAGATCAAATGGATATGAAATGCACTTGGCTTTAAGACCAGATTATTAGGGTTCTGATTATTCCCTTGCCCTAGATCTTGGTTGAGAGATAGTAGGTAGGAGGATTGTATCTCACATGAATCAATGACTTAAAGGTTCTGTCGAATCCGAACATTCCAATTCAGCTAGGGGTTAAACACCTGTTGCTAGACTATGGTCGTTTAATCTGTGGACTGATTAATTAATTAGTGAATTAATTAATTAGGGTCACTGCTAATTGAATTGAGAACCTAGAGGGTCACACACAACAACTTGGTTACATGAGTTGAGGCTTTAAAATGATTAAACGAGTTAATCGGGCCAAGAGGGTTCCACACGTGTGAAATCACACGTGTGGCTCACGTGAGTGACACGTGTCACTGTGACACGTGTCACACACGTGTGAATATATATTATATATATATATATATATATATATATTAAATAATTAAATGTGTTAATTATTTAATAGACTTTGGTTTAATTTTGAATTAAAAAGAAAGTCTTATTTTGGAGAAAATAATCTAGTTAATTAATTACGAATTAATTAATTAGATAAAAATAAGTTATTTATTTTATAATAAATAAAGTATAAAATTATCCAAAAATAGTTTGGATATTTTTAGCTCTCTTAAAAGTTGACTTGAATTAGAATTCAAAGTCAAAGTTGGAAAATACTTGATGATCAAGTAATAGGAGAAAGAGGAACCAAATCCTTGTCCAACAAGGAATAGGTTCGGCCGTCCCTCTCCCTTTCCTATATATAGGGGAGCTCGTGCTCCCCTTTAGAGCTAATTGACAATTCTTTTGGTTCATGTGTTGAACACCTTCCTTTCTCCAAGATAAAATAAAACCCTAGATTAAGCCTAAACACTAACTAGAGAACTAGCATCCTTACTAGTTAGATTGTGATCAAGTTGGTGGACTTTCTCTAGAGGCTTCAAGTTAGAAGTTTGAAGATTCGAGCTTTACCAAGGAGAGGGGATCAAGCCGCGAGAAGAGCGTTCTTGGGTGGCTTGAAACGCTTCAAGAAATAAGAAAAGAAAAGTAAGTTTTCTATCTTTACGAATTTGGTTACACGATTGCGAGTTCAAGATCCTTTTGTTGGGAAAATTTTTTAAATTCCGCTGCTTTCTGATTCGTGTTTTCCAACAAGTGGTATCAGAGCCACCTCGTTAATCGTGTTTCTGATTCGTCTCCATTATTCTGAATTTGGTAGAAATTCTTAGGCTTAGATGCGAATTAGGTATTCATGAGTTCTTTTAGAAAGCCTGAAATACGAAACTGTAAATTTTCCTGAATTTCTGAAACTGTTTTCTTAAATTGTGATTTTGAAAACCGTTTGGATTGAAATATGTTTAAATCGAATTTTTTAATTTTGGATTGAACCGGGTTTTGGAGAAACCCAAAAATACGAAACGGGACACGAAAAGAACGGGCCTGGGCGTGCTAGCACGTCGCACGCCCAAGCCCCATCACCGCCGCCCAGCCCTCCCGCATCCGCGCGGGAGGCCTCCCACCCGCCTAGGCGCCTTGCTCGCCTGTCCCGCAACCGTGCGGGACAGCCGCCTGCTCCTCCCGCAACCGCGCGGGAGCGCCCGCCCAGGGATGGGCGAGACTGCCTGCCCGCGCGCAAGGGCGGCGGGCGGGCGATCCCGCGTCGTCCCGAGCCCGTGTTTTCGTGTTTCGTGTTTTTCGGTCCGTAAAATCCCGATTTAATTTTATTTTAATTTTATCTTTTAAAATCAGTTTTGCTAAAATAAAATTATTTTAAAATTTTGATTAAATTGGGATTTTTGAAAAATTAAGCGATTTAAATTTTGGAAAAATTATGAATTTTATTTTCTGAAAATAATAAAAGAATAAAATTATTAATTTTGGAAATTAATTGGAATTTTATTGGTTTATTGTTTTTCGGGTTTTATTGAAAAGGCTCTTGAACAAGAATTGCATCTAAGTCATGTTTTAAGTCATTAGGACTTGAAACGAGAATTTTAATTTATTGGTTAAGTTTAAATTCTTGCAAAAGCATGTTAGGTGATCATGGGTTTAGATCTATGTATGGTTTTAATTTATGCACATGGATGGTTTAAATTGGGGTTGGAGCCCTATAGTTGCGTTTTTCAATTGAGGTTGGAGCCTCACTTATGTGCGTACTGTTATGTGATTTATTATGTGGCTTTCCATATTACTGTTTTTGAGGCCGGGGTATGCCCCGTGTAATTGTCTAAGGCCAATATGAAGATTGAGCCTTATTACTTTATGTCTTTTTCCTTTTATTGTAATTTGAGAGTAGAGATAGGTGGTGAGGTTTTATTTTCATTTTGGAGACAATGCACCCATGGAGTAAGATGGACCACATTCAAGTAACAAGGAGGCCATAAGTGAAGACCCCTCAAAATGTTAGGGAGGGGAATCTCAATTGTTAAATGTAATAGAGATAGGGCTCGTATTTTGTTACCGCTTTCCCTTATGTGATTTGAACTGTTTATGTGGCATGTATGTTAGAACTTGTGATTGTGGAGTGGCTCCCACATATCACGCATAAGATAGGTAGAACCCATGATCATTACATGTTAGTATCATGCTAGGACATGTTATCTGTTTATGTGCTTGTTTGATATGCATTTAAGTGCACTTGCATTAATCAAGACTAATAAAATTGGATAACATATATGTTGGTGAGGTCGAACCGGACAACTCTCCGGTTGATTCGAAAATTCCCCTTAAATATTAAGCTAATTTCGAACAAATAGGTGTTTAATTCGAGATGCAAATTTTGAATTAAATTCCTAGCATTCCATCAATAGGTTTTAAGTTTAGTAAGTGAAGCTGGTTATTGTCCGCGAGTCGTGGGATAGCCAGTGGAGCTTATTAGTTCTTAGTTACCTAATTGATCATTTTAAATGATCAATATTTCATGGTCAATTTTAGCAAGGGCGATGTCTGCGAGTCGTGGGTTCGTTCGAACTAAGTTTTGGTCATGATCTTATGATTGATGGGTCTAGCTTAACGCCTAAGTAAATATGGATGTCGCACGAGTCGTGGGTCCATATTGAAAGATAGGTGATGCAAAAACAATTACTAAGAGTTCTAAAGGTGTTAGAATTGGTAAGTTGTACCTACCTAGGGTTCTTACTTAGAATGTCCGCGAGTCGTGGGTTCGAGGTAAAATGCCTAGGATCTTAGTACCCATTGGGAAACGTGTTCCTCTTAGATCTTTGGAAATTCTAGATCTTTGAAAAACAGTGGGAGCTACATTAGATTAAAGACCTTATCTTTTGTATATCGTTATAATTCAGCATGCTCACTAGTTCTCTGCTTTACCATTTAGGTCGTAGATTCTGTGATTCTCTACGTGTTTTGAAATGGCAACAAAAAACCCTCTTGTATCGATCCTCGAGTCAAACAAGTTGACTGGTCCCAACTATTCTGATTGGCTGAGGAATCTAAAAATCATTTTAGATTCTGAGAAGAGAACTTATGTTCTTTTCGAAGGGGAGCCCAGTCCCGAAGGGGAGGCTCCCACTCGGGCCGAGCGGGATGCGATTCAGAAGTGGAAGGATGATAATGTCCAAGCCCGTTGCCTTATGTTGGCTAACATGTCTCCGGACTTGCAAAGACAACATGAGGCCATGGAATTTGCTTAGGAGATTTACGACCACTTAGAGCAACTTTACCGCCCTCATGAACGTGTTACAAGGTATAACACTTCAAAGGAATTGTTCCACTTGAGAATGAGGGAAGGTTCAAGTGTCCATGAATATGGACTCAAGTTTCTTGCCCTTGCTGAGAAACTTGCTTCCATGGACATGCCACTGAAAGATGAGCTTTCAGTGGATTTGTTGCTAGCTTCGCTCCCACCATCATTCAACCCATTTGTCCTTAACTTCAACATGAATCATGCTGGTGCTACTGTAGCTGAGCTGATTAGTCAGCTTGTGACTGCTGAAAGCACGATCAAGAAGGACAATAAGGTTTTGATGGTGAATGCTCCATCTTCCTCTTCTGGGCCTTCTAAAGGTAAGGGCAAGAAAGCCCAAAAGAAGAAGAAGAAACCCCTTAGGCCCACTGGTGGCATTTCGAAGGGAAAGGCCCAAAAGAAGAAGCGTGATCAGAAAGAGGATGTTTGCTTCCATTGTGGCAAAGCGGGACATTGGAGGAGAAACTGCCCAGAGTACAAGGCTACTCTAAAGAAAGGTATCTTTCTCGTTGAAGTAAATCTTTCTATTAATTCTAGTTCTTGGGTACTTGATACCTGTTGTGGAACTCATATCTGTAATGATGTACAGATGCTAAGTGAAGTCCAACAACTTAAAGAAGGAGAATGTGTCTTGAAGATCGGCGATGGCTCAAACGTTGAAGCTCGAGCTTTAGGCACAATTAGATTAGATTTAGGTAGTTTTGAGTTAGTATTAAATAAAGTCCTTTATGTACCGAGCATTATTCGTAATATAATTTCAGTTCCAATATTAGATTGTGAAGGTTATGAAACTTATATTAAGAATGGTAAATATTTTATCAAACGGAACAACTCTCCCGTTCACATCGGTACTCTAAGTAATGGACTTTACCTAACTCAAAATATCAATATTATGAATATACAACGAGAAACAAAGCGTAAGAGAGATAACAAAGTTTCAGCTCCCTTATGGCACGCTAGATTAGGACACATTTCCAAGAACAGAATTAGCGAGATAAACACTTTAGGATCATTCTCTGAAAATGATCATAAGGAGTTAACTTCTTGCGAATCCTGTCTCAAAGGAAAAATGTCTAAAGTCCCTTTTAAAGGAACTGTGGAACGTGCCACTAAGGTTTTGGATTTGATCCATACTGATGTTTGTGGACCGCTTAGTGTAAGCACTAGAAACAATCATCAGTACTTCATAACCTTTACTGATGACTTTAGTCGGTATGGTTATGTATACTTAATGAAGTATAAATCTGAAGCTTTTGAGAAATTCTTAGAATTTCAAAAGGAGGTTGAGAACCAAACTGGTCACAAGATCAAAGCACTTCGATCTGATCGAGGAGGTGAGTATCTTAGTGAAGAATTCCTTAATCATCTCAAAGATAATGGGATTATCTCTCAGTGGACTCCTCCGGGAACTCCTCAGCTTAATAGAGTTTCTGAGAGAAGGAATCGAACCCTACTTGATATGGTTCGTTCCATAATGAGTTTCACTGACTTACCACCTTCTTTCTGGGGTTATGCCCTAGAAAGTGCAGCAAAGATTTTGAATCTAGTTCCCTCTAAGTCAGTCCCCAAAACGCCCTATGAAATGTGGCATGGTAAAATCCCTAGTTACTCTTACTTAAGAATCTGGGGTTGTCCTGCTTACGTGAAGAGGACAGTGGGAGATAAGTTAGAATCTCGTTCTAACTTATGCTACTTTGTAGGTTATCCTAGGGAATCCATAGGATACTACTTCTATGATCAATCTGAGCAAAAGGTGTTTGTTTCCAGAAATGCTACTTTTCTTGAGGAACCGTTCCTTAAAGAAAAGAAAGGCAAGATCATAGAATTGGAAGAAGTACAAAGTAACCCCAAACCACCCACTGAAGAAACGTCCTCTACTGATCAACCACAACCAATCACGAATTTCGATACACATGTAAATCCTCCTCCAAGGCGTTCTGAACGCACTCCTAGACAGCCGGAGAGATGGTATGGATTCTTCCATGAAATCTCTCAAAAGGATAATGATCCTTCAACATATGAGGAGGCACTTTCAGATTCTGACTCTGAACAGTGGATAGAAGCCATGAAATCCGAAATGGACTCCATGAACTCCAACCAAGTTTGGACCTTGGTAGATTTGCCTGATGGGGTCAAACCCATAGGTTGCAAATGGATCTTTAAGAGAAATCTTGGAGTTGATGGAAGCATTGCAGCCTACAAAGCAAGACTGGTTGCAAAAGGATTCACTCAAAGACCCGGCGTGGACTCTGACGAAACCTTTTCACCAGTTGCAATGCAAAAGTCCATTCGAATCATGCTTGCCATTGCTGCGTATTATGACTATGAGATATGGCAAATGGATGTGAAAACTGCCTTTCTCAATGGTGACATTGACAAAGACATTTATATGGAGCAACCCATAGGTTTCACATTCAGTGGGAGTGAGCAAAAGGTTTGCAAACTCCAAAGATCAATCTATGGATTGAAACAGGCTTCTAGGAATTGGAACATTCGATTTGATGAATCAGTCAAAGCGTTTGGCTTCATGCAAATTTCGAATGAGTCTTGTGTGTATAGAAAGGAATCGGAGACCTCAGTGCAATTCTTAGTACTTTATGTTGATGACATCCTTCTTATTGGGAATTCAAAGGATGACATGAAAGTGACTAAGTTATGGTTATCGAACCAATTCGAGATGAAAGATCTTGGTGATGCGTCCTATATCCTTGGAATTAAAATCTATAGAGATAGATCTAGAAGGTTGATAGGACTATCACAGTCGATGTACATTGACAAAGTATTGAAGAGATTCAATATGGAGTCAGCAAAGGTTAAGAACCTTCCTATGAGTGTAGGAACATGTATTTCAAAGAAGATGTGTCCTAAGACTAACCTTGAGAAGGATAGAATGACTCATACACCTTATGCATCAACAATAGGTAGCATAATGTATGCAATGTTATGTACTCGACCGGATGTGGCTTATGCACTTAGTGTGACAAGTCGTTTCCAATCTGACCCTGGAGATGGTCACTGGGCTGCCGTGAAGAATATTCTTAAGTACTTAAAAAGTACTAAAGATTTATTCTTAGTTTACGGAGGTCAGAAAGATCTTACTGTCGAAGGATACTGCGATGCAAGCTTTGCATCTGACTTAGATGATTTTAAGTCAATGTCAGGATACATTTTCTGCCTAAACGGCGGAGCAGTGAGTTGGAAGAGTTCCAAGCAAACAACCACTGCAGATTCGACCACTGAGGCCGAATACTTAGCTGCAAATGATGCAGCTAAGGAAGGTGTTTGGATTAGAAACTTCATTCAAGAGTTGAATGTTGTTCCTAGCATGATAGACCCCATTACTGTGTTTTGTGACAACACTGGGGCGGTTGCTCAAGCAAGAGAACCAAGATCTCACCAACGGACCAAGCACATTATGAGAAAATATCACCTAATCCGTGATATTATCAAGAGGAG
This sequence comes from Lantana camara, assembly GCA_037501455.1. Classification (NCBI taxonomy): domain Eukaryota; kingdom Viridiplantae; phylum Streptophyta; class Magnoliopsida; order Lamiales; family Verbenaceae; genus Lantana; species Lantana camara. Next base: position 18,901,771 of record CM074859.1, read on the forward strand.
ATGTGCAAATCGAGAGGGTCACATCAGCAGAGAACGTGGCAGATCCACTTACTAAACCCCTTAGTCGAGAAGCTTTCCAAGGTCATCTTCAGAAGATGAGACTTAGAATAGCTTTAGAATGGCTTTGACGGGCAAGTGGGAGATTGTTAGGAATAGTGCCCTAGAAAGCCGATTGTATATCCGCTTTGTGCTTTTCCTTATTGTAATCACAGACAATCTTTGAATAAGATAACGAATTCAGGCAACACTTCTTTATATGCTCTTGTTTGGTATGCGTTTACTTTTGCTGTGCATGTATGAGAACTCCCCTAATCCTGATGACTTTAGGACTCTACCATTTAGGTGAAATGGTTCATGAAACGAGCCCTATATCACATAAGTCATGATTAGTAAAATACTCCAAGCCGATGAGTCCTACAGACAGTGGGAGTGTCAACCTGACTCCTCTAAGGCTTGCTTGTGGGATCACACCCTTAAGAAGGACCACCTTGTTTCATGGAGGTGCAAAGTGTATAGTTGATACGTACGTGATACATGAGGGTGCTTACTTTAATAAGTAAGTTCACTGAGGTGCCCCGTGTGAGAGCATTCCTAAATGGGAAAGGAAGTTTCTGTTTCAGGAAATGGAAACTTCCAGATTAGAAAATATCTCACGAGTCATTGATGTGATTAATTGATCCTTAGACTTGAGGTTCCTTGTCACTTTATGAGTTAACTCTGTAGTCTTAGGTATAAGCTTTAAAGGGTGTCGCCTTAGACAACTGATTCAAGGCTTATGCTGGGGCTGCACAAGTGACTCATGAAAGTGAATGAGAATCAAGATAGGACCTACACTTGCATTTGCAAGGTGATCTCTTATTGTGTAAGTCGTTCATATGCCATATGGAGTCCTTGGCCAAGGCAGTAGATCAAGACATCAAGAAAAGGGTTTCTTGGATTGAGATCAAATGGATATGAAATGCACTTGGCTTTAAGACCAGATTATTAGGGTTCTGATTATTCCCTTGCCCTAGATCTTGGTTGAGAGATAGTAAGTAGGAGGATTGTATCTCACATGAATCAATGACTTAAAGGTTCTGTCGAATCCGAACATTCCAATTCAGCTAGGGGTTAAACACCTGTTGCTAGACTATGGTCGTTTAATCTGTGGACTGATTAATTAATTAGTGAATTAATTAATTAGGGTCACTGCTAATTGAATTGAGAACCTAGAGGGTCACACACAACAACTTGGTTACATGAGTTGAGGCTTTAAAATGATTAAACGAGTTAATCGGGCCAAGAGGGTTCCACACGTGTGAAATCACACGTGTGGCTCACGTGAGTGACACGTGTCACTGTGACACGTGTCACACACGTGTGAATATATATATTATATATATATATATATATATATATATTAAATAATTAAATGTGTTAATTATTTAATAGACTTTGGTTTAATTTTGAATTAAAAAGAAAGTCTTATTTTGGAGAAAATAATCTAGTTAATTAATTACGAATTAATTAATTAGATAAAAATAAGTTATTTATTTTATAATAAATAAAGTATAAAATTATCCAAAAATAGTTTGGATATTTTTAGCTCTCTTAAAAGTTGACTTGAATTAGAATTCAAAGTCAAAGTTGGAAAATACTTGATGATCAAGTAATAGGAGAGAGAGGAACCAAATCCTTGTCCAACAAGGAATAGGTTCGGCCGTCCCTCTCCCTTTCCTATATATAGGGGAGCTCGTGCTCCCCTTTAGAGCTAATTGGCAATTCTTTTGGTTCATGTGTTGAACACCTTCCTTTCTCCAAGATAAAATAAAACCCTAGGTTAAGCCTAAACACTAACTAGAGAACTAGCATCCTTACTAGTTAGATTGTGATCAAGTTGGTGGACTTTCTCTAGAGGCTTCAAGTTAGAAGTTTGAAGATTCGAGCTTTACCAAGGAGAGGGGATCAAGCCGCAAGAAGAGCGTTCTTGGGTGGCTTGAAACACTTCAAGAAAGAACAAAAGAAAAGTAAGTTTTCTATCTTTACGAATTTGGTTACACGATTGCGAGTTCAAGATCCTTTTGTTGGGAAATTTTTTTAAATTCCGCTGCTTTCTGATTCGTGTTTTCCAACAGTAGGTCTAAATTGATAACCACAGGATCAATCTCATTCAAATTAAATTCAAAAATTCTCCATATTACTTCTTGAGGTGAGACCCACCTAGCATCATGAAATGGTTTAATCTCATATACTGAGTTTTGTTCATCACTGTGTGTGATATTGATTGCCACTTTGTCATGCCCTCATAAATATATTTGTAAAGATATTTCAAAGCTGTCACTCCAGAGCATATCTCAACTTTAATGTGACAATTATACCTTAATAAGAGATATGGATTATAAGGTACTACCCACTAATTGTCAAGTTGTGCCTTACGAACTTGAACCATCACTCCAATTCTTCTCCTTCTATAGATTGAATATCCATCTTTACCTTGTATTGTGATTTCACAATATGGACGTGGATAATGATACTTACATTTTCCATCAATCATGCAAGAATTATTCAAGTTTCTAACTTTATGTACATATCTACTGCATGTTGTTGTAGCAATCTCCCAGCAAACAATAACCCAGATTGTATTGGATTTCTAATTTGCAACTTGTAACAACTATACTCACGACAAGAGGCTTTTTTTATCCGTTTGCTTGGACACATCTACAAATTAGTAAATAAAAGATATGCATAAAATATTTGTTTAATATAAACCATTACCATTTTGTGCATAGCGTATACAATAATCATTTCTAGGACATAAGCCACTAAATGTACACATAATAATTTTGCTTTTTTTTGGTTGAAATAATTTTGCAATGATATAGTCCCGAAAGTATAATAAATTATTAATAATTATTAACCAATTCTTTAGAATTTTATTCTTTATAATTGTTACTGTTTTACTATGGCGAAACCAATGTACACTGATAGGGCCAAAATACGCTCGTCCCATGTTTGGACGCGTGGCAACTCAAGATAGTAACACATGTCCTCTTGAGATTAAGGCAGTCATACATGAGCGCCCAACCCCCCCTCCCCCCCGGCCCCGCGCGAGCATTAAAGTTTCTCAAGGTCACGTGCCATCTCTGCTATGTACCTGCGAGATTAACATTGCCACTCTCTAACGAGCGCACTTCGCAATACACGACTAAGCTCCAATCAATCAAGGAAACCCTCTTCGAGCGCCACTCTCCCTCAGGGAAGTTTCTGCTCCCCCTCATTGCATAAGCCTTGGTCTCCGTCCCATAGCGGGTTCTCTGGCCTCCAAGGCCCTTGGTTGACACGAGCGTGCTCCTAAGCCCTCGTTACCAACCCCCTAAAGCGACTCTCTGACATACCGTATATGTCCGCGCACCTGCCAACACTAACTTTCACCAGCTTTTGCGGGAAGATTCCTCCTAGGTTTCTCCCATAACGCCACGTGTTAGGGCAACATTTGGCCAGGACCACATGGTGCAAATGACCAAAGGGTCCCTGACCCTCAACTATAAATAGGTGAGTTCATCTCCTTCACGGTAAGCAATCTCCATTACTGCAACTTCGCATTTTGCTTATTCTCTCTTGAGAATCATCATCTGACTTGAGCGTTGGAGAGCCAAACTGGGAACCACCCCCAGTTCCTCCAGCTTGGCCATCTGACCTCTGTTTCTTTGGTGTTTGTCCTAGCAGGTTGAACCTACCATCTTTTCCGGCGATCACCATTGGTTTCCCCACCTTTGAACAAATTCTAAAGTGATTGGACTTTGTACCCCATATTCAGACCCATCATACACGAAATACAAAAAAACTTATTTACTCTTTTTTATTTAATGATCCAACACCTATAAGCCCATTTGATCCAATTATCCAACTCTAATTTAAAAAATATTGAATTCAACTTTCAAATACAATTATACTATAACTTTATAGTACAATTAAAACAATAAAGAAATAATTTGTGTGGAGACTAAATTTTTATTGGTTTACTTGGACACAGCTACAAATTAGTAAACAAAACATATGCATAAAATATCTGTTTCAAATCATGAATAATAAGTAAAACATAATAAGATCAATAAATACAGACCTTCTTGTTCTTGTGAAAGAACCTCATTTGCAGATTAAAATTTTAGTCCCCGAGTGACATTATTATTGATAAGAAATTATACTAAAAAATACATTTTTTCAAAAATAGTTATACAATTATATAAGATAAAAGGCACAACAATAGACATTTAGTCGTTTAAAAAAAAAAAAAAAAAAGAATAGAAATTTAGACATACATAAAATTAATAGGTATTATAGATATTACTTTCACATACCATTTGGTTCCTCCGGAATAATAGGACCGTCAGACGAAAACCTTGAGACAATTAAATGGAAGAACATCAACAAATTATATGTATTAAATATTATAAGAATTTAATGTAACTAATTTGGTATAATAGAATGTACCTTGTTCTACTTCGTTGGTGATTACGGTTGGCTGAATTTCCTTAATAGGTAAATTTTTAATATTTTGATACCATCCGCTCTCACCATTTGGAAAAATTAATGGATATTGCAAAGGGTCGTAACATCCATAATAATTCTTTATTTATTGTCTTTGTTTGGAGAGTGCATGAACTATAATATCTCGTTTCATAAGGTACATTAACATTATTCCCTTCAACTCATATGGCAGCAACTCGATCGGCATTTGGACAATTATAAACTCTTTGATCTAATCTAACATCTTTTGAGATATGAAGTTGAACATCATCTATTGAAGGATAATCTTTTAATCTTCTAAAGATATTTTCATAGGGATTTACCTCCAAAAGTTTTATTAGTTTTTTAACCGTACTTGAGATAAAGTTGAATTCTCCAATACCTTCGTTCTGTTCTCAACCTCATTTTCAGTCTCAACAAAGAACAATTGAAAAGGGCTAGGACCCCTTTTACTGGAAATTAATCCTAGAAGGTCATGGTACACCATTCTTTGTGCTAAAAAAATATATACACCTTGTCATGCTGATGCAAGCTCTTTATCTAATTTCATGCCAAAAGTGGCAAACAAAAATATACAATTGAACAAATGAATATTTGCCCGAACCCCTATTGCTTCTTCTGATTGCGAAGTTAATAACTCGTATAAATCATCTGGAATTTTAATATTCGCTAGTTTAATTTTTTCATTGTCACAGCGAAATGTAGGAGGCTCGTACTCAAATCTTACAGCTCCATAATTCATGCAATTTGGTATTTTTTTAAGTTCATGTATCATAGAGGATGTATCATCATAATGTATTGAACCTAAAAGAGAAATATAAGTAATTTTTTCAATTAAAATATGAAATTATATTTAGTTAAAAATAATGAACCACTGACTGATGGGTCTGAATATGGGGTACAGAGTCCAATCACTTTTGAATTTGTTTAGGTGAGGAAACCAGTTGATGATCGCCGGGAAAGATTGGGATTCTACCTGCTAGGACAAACACCAAAGCAAAGTCAGAAGGCCAAGATGGGGGAACTGGGGGTGATTCCCAGTTTGGCTCTCCGACGCTCAAGTCAGATGAAGATCTGAAAGAGAAAATATGCTAAGTATGGAGTTGCAGTAATGGAGGTTGCTTACAGTGAAGGAGATGAACTCTCATATTTATAGTTGAGGGTCAGGGACCCTTTGGTCATTTGCACCGTGTGGTCCTGGCTGAATGTTGCCCTAACACGTGTCATTGCGAGAGAGAAACCTAGGAGGAATCTTCTGCAAAAGCTGGTGGAAGTTAGTGTTAGCAACAGTGGTAGGTGCGCGGGCATGTACGGGGTGTCAAAGAGCCGTTTTAGGGGTTGGTAACGAGGGCTTAAGAGCACGCTCGTGTCAACAAAGGGCCTTGGTTCCAGAAAATCCGCTAAGGGATGAAAGCCAAGGCTTATGCAACGTGGGGGAGCGGAAACTTCCCTGGGGGAGAGTAGTGCTCGAAGAGGACCCCTTGTTGAGTGAAGATTAATAACATGTTATGAAGCACGCTTATCGGAGAGCGATGACATCGGACGCGTAGCGGAAATGGCACGTGTCCTTAAAGAATACTGGCGCTTGAGGGGTTTGAGCGCTCATGTAGCATTACCTTGATCATAGGGGGACAGGTGTCGTTACCTTGAGGTGACACGCGTCAAAACGGGGACGAGCTTATTTTGACCCCATCATTTTGCCCCCCAATTCTGTAGTCCTTAGTGGTAAGGGCTGTAGAATTCCACCAATGAAATCCGTACAGCGTTGCGCTCGTATGAGGCATGGAGTGTTGGGCAATCATCCTTCTGATTGCTCCATAAATGCTGTCCTTTCTTCTGACCGCTCGAAGCGTTTATGCATTAAATACGGTCCTTTCTTCTGACCGCTTATAAGGTCTGCGCATTAAATTCTGATGCGCGTGGGGCACTTGATCCTTGGGAAGTACGTGACGGTTCAATAAAGTGAACGGTTTCCTAGGCAGAAAATGATTACTTTTTCAAATTTCCTTGTCAGAATCGTACCAACTTCCTTGCCTATAAATAAGGGATTCCGTATCCATTTCATCCTTTACGCAAACATATCCTCAAATCATATTTCGCAGAAAAAACCCTTTGCAAAGTAAATCCCAGGCACTCGCAATCTTCTTCCAAGTTTTTCCAAGAAACTCAAGGTAATTCTTGGTGAAATCCTCTAACTTTTCTACCCTTAGAATCAGATTAGGATTTAGCAATCCTTCAAGTTCCACCTTCTCTAGAAATCCCGAATCTCTCTGAACATACTTCGCTTCCAAAAATCCTCGTATCCCATCTAAATTCTACCACAACCATGGCCAGAGATCATGTAGAAGAATTCGCCCGTGAGGTTGAAGATATGGCTACCCAGTGTTCATCCCCTCCGAGTTCCCCTAGGGATGAAGAGTTGGACGCGGCCGTTAGGGCCATGGATGAAAGAAATCCAGATGGGGTTGAGCCCCTTTTTGAAGAAATGAACTTGGTACTTGAGGCGGAAAGGCAAGGAGAGGTATTGCCATTGACGGAGAGCGCCTGTAACAGCCCGAAAACCCGGCTGTTGATATTATCCGTTTTGGGCAATCCGGTATAACCCGGCCTTCCCTCACGGTTTTATTTCTCCCGATGGAATTCAAACCCAAAGGTGCCCACCCAGGAAAAGGCCTCAACAGGGAAGAGGTATCCACCCCCTTATAAGAAGGCTTCGTTCTCCTCCTCTTCCGATGTGGGACAAGCACTTTGAGCCTCACAGCGCCACCCATCCTCACCGTCATACGGTGACCGTGGCCATCGCTGCCCCGGCTCCGGAATTCGAGGGAGAAGTGGGGCCCTCATATAGAGCCCAGACAAGGGCAAAGGAAAGAAGTCACTGAGGCCCAAGAAAGCCAAGAAGACCAAAGGGCCAAACGAGGGTGAAGGCTCGGGTATACAAGTGACCGAGCGTAACCCGGACGAGACTCCCAGCACCGTCACTCTGGGGGAGATAAAGTCTGTTATGGCTCCAATCTACTGGGACGAGCGTTATTCATGGAGAATCCCAGCTAAGCACGAGCGTGCCAACCATCCACCACCTGGCGAAATAGTGGTTTATAAGGACGCGATTGGCTCCGGGGGTCTAAGATTTCCAATTCCAGTTCCCGTGGCTTCTATTCTTAATAGTTTGGGCCTGTACCCCTCGCAAATCGTGCCCAACGGACTCGCCTTGATAACCAGCTTTGTGATCCTTATGAAGTGCGCTGGATACGAGCCCTCAATGTGGAATTTCAACGCCCTTCTTCAAGTCGTCAGCTCACCACGCTCGTCCCCCGAGGCGGGTTTCTTTTATTATGTCCAAGCCAAAGCCCGTCTGAAATTGATTAATTTCCCCTCATCTACTTATGGCCCAGAGTTGAAGGAGAAGTATATTTTTGTTAAAGCCCCAGAGGATGATGATTTCGGGGTAGCACGAGAATGGATATCTCATGGGAAGGGATCCCTTGTAAAGAATTGCTTAGAACCTTCCTTCCCTGAGGGCTGGGCCAAGGACTTGGCTGGAGCGTTGAGGGACGAGGGCCAGTTAATTCAAGCCAAGGAATGGATAGACGATGCAGAACTCATGTTCCTCTGTGGGCTTACTGACGACCCTAATTATCTCAACAACCCTCCCGCTCGAAATTTGGAGAGAGACGGTTAGACTTTAGGGCACTAATTTGTAGATAGGGATGCTAACTATATCTTTGCATTTGTAACTTGTATTTTGTGAAATTTGCTTAAGGGTTTTTTACCCTAGTTTTTTCCTTCTTTGTAGGAGCGGACCTTTAAGGATGGCTGAAGGTATGAGAAACGCTGCAAGATTGGCCAATGCCAGCAGGCGTCAAGCCCACCAAGGAGATCAACAGAATCCTCGAGGCCGTGGAGCGGGCCGGGGTGACGGTCGTGGCGGCCACCAAGGCGCCGGCTCAAGCGCTGCACCTGGCACTCAAACGCCGCAGGGCCGAGGGGATAACCGAGCGGCCAACACAGAAAACCGGATAGTGGTACGGCCACCCCCTGTAATAGATACGAGGGCGGTCAACCCCAACGCCGTCAATCAAACGAGGCCCCCTGCAAACGTGGTGATAAGTGGGGCTCAGGGGAGCGCTAGTCAAGCCCCCCGCAAAAGGAAAAGAATGCCCGATGTCTTTGCCATAACTGGCAAGGGCAAACAAGTTGTTGAAGGCCCCAAGGGTGGCTGGGATACTTCCTCTTCAGAGGACGAATATTTGTGGGACTTCAACCGCCGAGGGGACAGGAGTTACAAGGGTTCTGCGGATGGAGGCGCTGTGTTATTGAGGCATGGGACAATCGCGCAAACTATCAGTGAGAGTTTATATGAGAGGGCTTAATTCATAGTGGACCATAGGCACCTGTACTCCGAGTCCGTTGAAAAGGTGATCAGCGATATAGTGCACACCATACTTTCGGTAAGTCTCCTTCCTCCTTGTACTAATTTTCTATCTTCTAAAGATGTTGTTCTTCAATATTTTTATTAACACTCTTGCCCTTTCGAGCCCGTGCAGCAAGTGCTTCTGAGGGTGAAAAATATCCAGATGCGCGCCACAGTTTACGCTGATCGGAAGGCAAAGTACAAGAAGATGGCGCGCTCGAACGACCCCGCTCAACTCCAGGAAGAGTTAGATATGGAGAAGACCCTGTACCTTTCTCTTAATGAAGAGTACAAAAAGATGGAGGACGAGATGAAAAAGCCCCTCAAGCACAAGAGCCGCGGGCCCTGTATATGGTCCCGTAGCTCAAAATGTCTTGGTGGTTCTGGATGAAGATGTCGCTCCCGCTGCTTGAAGCTCTCCTTCTTCATCTGTTTATGTTGTAATTTCTTCTTTTGGTTTAGTGTTCATTTTGTAAGGATGTTAGGGGTCCATTTGCCCCTGTTTTGTAACTTTGGCGAATGTTTTACTTAATGAAAATCTTCCTTCTCTTCATAATGTTCTCCTTTATTTTCTAGATTGCTAAATTTTTACCCTGCGCTTGTTGTAACAAAATCTCATGATGCTAAGATTATGTGTAACATGCTTGATAAAGTATGTGCTGTTTTAACTAAGTTTTAAAACTTGAAAATTTTCACTAAGTCTTGAGTCATCACAAGGGTCTTATTGAGAGGCGGCCCTCGTTCAAGACTTGCGAAAATTTTGCTTTCCAACTTAGCAAATTTTACTAAGTCTTGAGTGATTACGAGGGTCTTACTGAGAGACTGCCCTCGTTCAAGACTTGTGAAAATTTTGCTTCTTATCTTTGAAATTTTACTAAGTCTTGAGTGTTTACGAGGGTCTTACTGAGAGACTCCCCTCGTTCAAGACTTGTGAAAATTTTGCTTCTTATCTTGGAAAATTTTACTAAGTCTTGAGTGTTTACGAGGGACTTACTGAGAGACTGCCCTCGTTCAAGACTTGTGAAAATTTTGCTTCTTATCTTGGAAAATTTTACTAAGTCTTGAGTGTTTACGAGGGTCTTACTGAGAGACTGCCCTCGTTCAAGACTTGTGAAAATTTTGCTTCCTTAGATCCCACACGGAGGCCGGAATAGGCCAGAAGGCTTCTCTCTTTATGAAGTGAAATTGTGCAGCAAGTCCCGCTTTCGTGCGCTAGGTACCCATAGTATAGGCTACCCAGGCCTACTAGGATGCTCGTGCATACGGACTTTGGGCGTATCCTTAGAGGTGCTGGACAAGCACGCCCGTGGAGTCATGCCAATTCTTAAATTATGAGGAAATTCATGCCCCTTAGGTTTAAGATCCCTAAGAGAGAATTCTCAATAGCCTGCACACTTAGATGAAATAAATGAGAAGAGTAATTTTTATTATGAATTTCTTGAGAAATAACATGGGTTTCATGCTTTACAAAATAAACTTAAACATAGAACCTCCTGAGGTTGCATACGTTCCAGGGGCATGGGAGACGCTCGCCCTGCAGTGATTCGAGCGTGTATGTGTTGTTTGCACATATTTGTATAACTTTGAACGGGCCCTCCCAGTTGGGGTCTAGCTTGCCCACATGCCTTGAGACTTCTACTTTCTTTAAGACCAAGTCTCCCAGCTGGAAAGTTCTTTCTCTTACACGCTTGTTATATTGTTGTGCCACGGCGGCCTTATATCTGTGCATTTTTGCCCACGCATTGTCCCTTTTTTCCTCCAATAAGTCCAACTCTAGGCCTCTGTTAACTTCGTTATTCTGAGGCTCGAAGTAAGATACACGAGCAGATTCATGTATAATTTTCGCTGGTATCATTGCTTCTGACCCATATACGAGCGCGAAAGGTGTCTCGCCAGTAGCCGCTCGGGGAGTAGTGCGATAAGCCCATAGTGCCCCTTGTAGTTCATCTGCCCATTCACTCTTTTTACTCTCTAGCATGGTTTTCAGATGCTGCAAGATGAACCTGTTGGTGACTTTCGCCTGTCCATTGGCCTGGGGATGGCCCACGGAAGTAAAGCGTTGCTCAATTCCTAACTCTGAACACCATTCCCGTGTGTCAGCTACTATGAACTGGGACCCATTGTCTGAAATGAGCACCCTTGGTAAGCCATATCTGCAAATAATATTTTTCCAAATGAAGTCCCTCACGACCCTGAAGGTAATTTTTGCCACGGCTTCAGCCTCGGCCCATTTAGTAAAATAATCGACAGCTAAAATGACAAACTTCTTCTATCCGACCGCGATGGGCAAGGGGCCCACGATGTCGATTCCCCACTGGTCAAAGGGCCATGAGACATCTATTGGGACCATTTGAGCGGCTGGCAGTTGAGGGAGATTAGAATGGAATTGACACTTAGGGCATTTTCTGGAAAACTCGATGGCATCTTGGAGAACTGTAGGCCAATAAAACCCACTCCTTAGGACTTTCTTCACAAGGATACACCCTCCTGAATGATTCCCACAGCTTCCATTGTGAATAAGCTCGAGCGTTTCTTTGGCTTGCGAGGGCCTTAGACATCTCATCGAAGGTCCTTGAAATGACTTTTTGAATAATCTCCCCTCAGAGTCTAAAGAAAACCGAGGGGCCTTATTTATGATTTTTCGAGCCTCCACCTTGTCAGTGGGATAAGTGTCATCTCTAAGAAATTTTATAATATCATCAAGTCAGCATGGCTCGTGCGGATCAATCATGGCTACTACTCTTTTGGCGCTCTGTTCTTTTATCAAGGGTTCTTCAGTTCTAAGGAACGTGAATGAGCGCTCACTGGTACCTTCCAAGGCTGAGGCAAACTTTGATAGAGCGTCTGACCACGCGTTTTCTGCCCGTGGGACCTGGAGTAGATGGAATTCCTTAAATTTCCCAATAATTTCCTTGGCTTTATTCAGATACTGCACCATGGTGGTTTCTCGAGCCTCATAAATTCCTTCAATTCAGCTCGCAATTCATTGTGAATCAACGTAGGCGGTGATTCTGGAGGTTCCACTCTGAAAAGCAATTCTCAACCCTTGCACAAGGGCCTCGTACCCCGCCTCGTTATTGGTAACCTAAAAATCCGACCTTATTGCAAAGTCTAACTCAATCCCGTTGGGGTCTCTAAGGGTTACCCCTGCTCCTCCCCCTTGAGAGGTTGAGGAACCATCCGTGTGCAGGACCCATAGACCCTCGTTCTCTGGAACAGCAGGTTCTAGACCAAAGCGTTCAACCAGCAAATCCGTTACAACCTGTGCCTATATAGCAGTTCTGGGCTCGAAACTTAAGTCAAACTGACTCAACTCAATGGCCCATTTCTTCCAGACATGTCCGGTTTGGACAACACATGCTTCAAAGGCTGATCAGTGAGGACCGTTATTGAGTGCGCTTGAAAGTAAGGCCTCAATCGTCTTGATGCATTGATGAGGGCGAATGCAAATTTTTTGATTTCCAAGTACTTCTTCTCAGCCCCTTGCAACGTTTTTCTCAAATAATAAACGGGCAAATGCTTACGCTCTCGTATAGCTATCAGAACCGCGCTCATTGCTCTTGTGGAAACAGTGAGGTATATAAACAACCTTTCACCTTCAACGGGCTTTGTTAATAACGGGGCGCTCGAAAGGTAAGCCTTCATATCTTGCAATGCCTTTTCACACTCTTCAGTCCAAGTAAAATTCCGTGCGTTTCGCAAAATCTTGAAGAATGGAAGTTTTCTGTCTACCAAGCGTGAAATGAATCTGTTCAGGGAAATGATTTTTCCCACTAGCACTTGCACTTCCCTAAGATTACGAGGGGAGGGGATGTCCAAGATGGCCTTGATTTTCTCGAGGTTGGCTTCAACCCCCCTCTGGCTGACTATGTAGCCCAGGAATTTTCCCCCTCGCACTCCAAAAGTACACTTTGAATGATTTAATTTCATCCCATAATGGCGCAGAATGGCGAAAGTGCGCTTGAGATCCTCCAGATGTGAGTCTTGACGCTCGCTCTTGACAATCATATCATCGACGTAAACTTCCATGGATCCTCCAATTTCCTTTTCAAACATCCTGTTGACAAGGCGCTGATAAGTGGCTCCAGCGTTCTTGAGCCCAAAAGGCATGACTAAGAAGTAATATACCCCCAAATGAACAACAAACGAAGTTTTGGGGCGGTTTTCTGGGGCCATAAAGATTTGATAGTACCCTCGAAAGGCGTCCATCATGCTCATGAGTTCGCATCCGGCGGTCGAATCCACCAACTGGTCTATCCGGGGCAATGGGTAAGGATCCTTAGGGCAGGCCTTTTTAAGATCAGTGAAATCATTGCACATGCGCCATTTATTTGTGCTCTTGGGTACCAATACCACGTTACACAACCATTCAGGATACAAAATGGGCTAGATGTACTGGGCCTCAAGGAGCTTGTTAACTTCATCCTCAATTACCTTCTTCCGAAAACTGTGTACGGTCCCGCTTCTTCTGCTTTATGGGTTTAAACGAGGGGTCCACATTGAGCCTGTGGACTATGACGCTCGGGTCTATTCCTGTAAGGTCAGATGCTTTCCATGCAAAAACATCAATGTTTTCTCTGAGGAAGTCAATCATCATGATCTGAGAGGGTCCAGAGAGGTTGGACCCAATCTGAGTAGTCTTATCTTTGTTCCCTAGTTCTAGCTCAATAGTAAGGAATTTTTCAGAGGGCTCAATCCTCATTTCTGGGCGAGGGAGCTCAAGCGCTCTCTTCTTTCCTATCAAGCATCCCCCACTAAGGGGGTCGTTCGTATCACGCTCCTCCCCTTCAGAAGAGGACTCTTCCACCGTTCCTGGCGGAGCATTTTCGAGGGGGCTACCAGCATTGGGATCCTTCTTTTTGTTCTTCTTCTTGTGCATCTTGGCCCTCTTTCGCATGGGACCATCCTCGTCTAGATTGGGAAAATCAATGGATTTCTTGGTGGACCCCATTTGAAATGATTTCTCTGCTTTAGGCTTTCTGAGGGATAACATGTAGCATTCCCAAGCTTCTTATATATTGCAAAAAATTTCACTGACACCCTCGGGAGTGGAGAATTTGATTTTCTGGTGGTAAGTCGAGATAATCGCCTTGAAGTCCACAAGGGCCGGTCGCCCAATTATGATGTTATAGGGAATGTCAATTTCTACCACTGCGTAGGTGACCATGAGCGTTTTGCGTTGTGGGGCTCGGCCCAATGAAGTGGCTAAGCGAATCTGTCCTCGTGGGACAACCTCAGAACCTCCAAAGCCAATGAGGGCTGTTTTGAGGGGTTCAAGCAGCATGTTGGTGACATTCATCTTTTGGAACGTGGTATAAGGCAAAACGTTAACAGAGCTTCCACTATCCACTAGCACCATCTTTACAATGTGATTATGGACATCTAAGCTAACCACCATAGGGCAGTCAGAGGTTTCACTGACCCCATGGGGTGTTACAATATGCTCTAAGTCCTTATCGGTAAAACCTATCACATCATGCTCCCTTGAGCGGTCATCTTTGGATCCCGGATGGCAAAGACTGACTTGGGTTTCGAGGGGCGTTGATCGTAACTCCAAACGAAACGCCGTCGTGAAGCGTTGGAGTTCCCCCTGAGGACCCTCCGGCTATCATGTTAATAACCGCGAAATGGGTGTTTTCTTGCTCTGGGGTCTTCCCTTTGCCGCGGTGGCTGCTCTCTGTGGGTCCTCGCCCTTGTGGACTCCTTGAGCGAGAGCGGCTTCTACTCCTTTCCCTCTCACGCTCATTGCAGCGCTCATCATAACGTTCTAGCATCTTAACGAACTCCTTCAAGTGGCCCCTAGCGATGAGCCTTTGAATTTCAACCTCCAGTTGGCGGCATTCATCCGTATCATGCCCCCTTTGCTTATGGAAAGCACAGTACTTAATTGAGCGCCTCATAGCTTCAGTCTCCTTCATCTTTGTAGGCCTTTTGAAGAGCTTCTTGTCAGACAGATTGTAAACTTCAGAGATAAGCCTGTTAAGAGGGATACGCTCCAGCCTTCGTGGGGGAGGAGGTGACTTGCGGCGCTCCCTGTGAAGAGGCTCCTCTCACCCTCGTTCGCTTTTAGAGGGTCCAAAATACCTTGGAGCATTGGACCCGTACATGTCTTCGAGCGCGAAGTAGGGCTCGGCTATCTCCCTCATTACCATGAGAGATGTGGGGTGCTTCTTCACAATGGAATCAGCAAATTTCTTGCTCACATACTGCTTATGATTACAGGCCTTGAAGAGGATGTGGATCAGGAAATCCATGGATGGTCTCTCTACAAGCAGCACCTCCTTGTTGAAACGAGCGAAGAATGACCGGAGGGATTCATGCTCGCCTTGAACCAGATTATACAAGGCAGTGGGTGCGGTGACTGGGGCCTTCAAGGAGTTGAAGTGGTTCAAGAAGCCGTTTGTGAGCTCGTCGTACGAATGGATAGAACCCGGCGGTAGACGCTTGTACCATTCTTGGGCCATTCCTACGAGGGAGGTGACAAACACTTTGGCCCAATAATGGCTGGGGTGTTCATACAAATGCATCAAATGCAAGAAATGGTCCAGATGCTCTGTGGGGTCGGTGGTCCCATCGTATCGGTTGACTGATGTCGGGACCTTGCCCATGCCTACTTAGGCTACCAAGACTTCTTCCACGAGGGGAGAGCCATTCGCGAGCGGATGGTGATTGTAGCATCCGAAATTTTCTTCTTGTTCCACATGGCACGGAACGTGTTGCTGCCGTACATTACGACGGGCGTCCTTGGCCTTTTCACGCTCGTCCCCAGCGCGGGGGACTTGGGATCACGCTCCTGAGAGTTGTCCCACCATCTCCTGCAACCCCTGCAGCTGGTCTTGCACAGCCACGAGGAGGTTGGGATCTTCTCTTCTAACTTGGCTCCCTTGTTGGGAAGCTTGCAACCCTTGTTTTGACGCACGAGAGTGGACCTCTTCGTCAACATCAATTCTTTCACCGAGCCCTTTGCCTTTGGTCGCTTGGGGCCGCTCAACTTCTCCTTGGTTGGGTACCTCTTTGTCTTTCGCGGGAGGAGGAGGCGGTTGAGCCCTCAACACGGCCTGAGCCTGCAGGAGAGGATGCCCTTGTATTCCTCCTAAGGGGAAAGCAATATGGGCGGTTTGCCCAGGGGGAAAGTACAGGGAATGAAACTTTTCCTAGGCGTTTTGAGCGGCTTGAATCTCGCACTGAGTGTACAAAGCACGTAGTTGTTGGGGAGTCAAGGGAGGCAACTCCACTCCCTCAATCTCCGTTGGAACTACCACCAGAAGTTGGATCAGGCCGGCATGGTAGGGCTGAATCTGCGGCATCATGACGGTGGGCGTGAACGGTATCTTGGAGGCGGCATCATGTAGTGTTGCCCCCCAGGATTCACATGAGAATGAGCCCACTGATTCTGGGGAGGTTGTGGGAAAGGAGAGAGTTGAGCGCCTCCGACGATGTTAGAAACAGGCGATGCTGGTGGCGCCAGTGGCGGAACTGTAGAATCCGTTGGCGGGGTCGTACCTCCGGCAGGTGGTGCTCCACCAGTGGCAGTGGAAGGGATGACGATATTGGCATCGTGGGAAGGATCTTCTCCTCATCCCATAGCTCCGGATCTTGTAGCTACTATGGTTAAGAAGATATTGGGTGTTTGTTTTTCAACTAGCAGAAAAAGAGAAATGAGCTGAGAGCTGGTTTCCCACAGACGGTGCCAAAAAATGATGGGTCTGAATATGGGTTACAGAGTCCAATCACTTTAGAATTTGTTTAGGTGAGGAAATCAGTTGATGATCGCCGGGAAAGATAGGGGTTCTACCTGCTAGGACAAACACCAAAGCAAAGTCAAAAGGCCAAGATGGGGAAACTGGGGGTGATTCCCAGTTTGGCTCTCCGACGCTCAAGTCAGATGAAGATCTGAAAGAGAAAATATGCTAAGTATGGAGTTACAGTAATGGAGATTGCTTACAGTGAAGGAGATGAACTCTCATATTTAAAGTTAAGGGTCAGGGACCCTTTGGTCATTTGCACCGTGTGGTCCTGGCTGAATGTTGTCCTAACACGTGTCATTGCGAGAGAGAAACCTAGGAGGAATCTTCTGCACAAGCTGTTGGAAGTTAGTGTTGGCAACAGTGGCAGGTGCGCAGGCATGTACGGGGTGTCAGAGAGCCGTTTTAGAGGTTGGTAACGAGGGCTTAAGAGCATGCTCGTGTCAACAAAGGGCCTTGGTTCCAGAAAATCCGCTGAGGGATGAAAGCCAAGGCTTATGCAACGTGGGGGAGCGGAAACTTCCCTGAGGGAGAGTAGCGCTCGAAGAGGACCCCTTTGTTGAGTGGAGATTAATCACATGTTATGAAGCGCGCTTATCGGAGAGCAGCGACATCGGACACGCGTACGCATAGCGGAAATGGCACGTGTCCTTAAAGAATACTGGCGCTTGAGGGGTTTGAGTGCTCGTGTAGGATTACCTTGATCACAGGGGGACAGGTGTCGTTACCTTGAGGTGCCACGTGTCAAAACGGGGACGAGCGTATTTTGACCCCATCACTGACCTTCATATTTGTCCATCACATAGACAACTCTTAAAAGTCACGTATTTAAGTTTCGTATTCTTTTTTGTTTCATAACTTTATTTTTGTATTCTTGTTTATCGGATTTACTTAAATTGAAATATTTTCTTTTCATTGAATCAAAACGCCTATGTCGATATATCTCCGCAACTGAAAAATAAAAAATATAAGAGAATTAGTAATATATCATTATTCAATTCTAGTACATCTTAAAATATTATCAAATTTATATTATTGTTACCTGATAATGAATTCGATGTTGAATAGTATTGTCCACATAATATTTTTTCACCACAATAAATAAACCTTCAAAAAGTTCCCCAAGCCAAAGAACCCCCTCAGAAGGCCTATGAAATGGAATTTCAAATATTAAACCACCAAATCAAATAAAAATAAAAGAATTCGTAGTTAATCTTAAATATTGATTTCTCATATTATCCATTTTCTAAGATTTCTATTATGCTATTGATTGCTCGAGAAGCATAATCATCCAACTGCTTGTTTTTATTTAAGTAAATTTTGTGTCCCATAATATTTTGGTCAAGAAATTAAAATCTTAGACATCTAAGTAGTGGCTTGTCGATGGGATATTAGTACTTGCTACGGAGATTGTATTAAGAAATTATATTAATATCGATTTTGTGAAGTAAGAAATAAGTTTACTAAATCATCCCAAAATTCTTTAAAAAAAAAAAATGTCAAATGAGAGTATTTTAGTGCAAGCAACTCAAACTATATGCACATAACAATTCATTCAAGCATAATCACAATATCCCGTTCTCGAAGGGAATTTCAAGCACTGTCTTGGACTTCTCTGTTGGACAATCAAATGCATCAGTAGTTGCCCTCTTGAAGAGTTACTTGAAGGTTTTTGAGATCCCATTCTTGAAGGCTGGAATTGAAAGCAATGCTTGGACTTCTCGAGATTGAGCATAAAGCAGCTATAAACCCTTAAGCAATAGTTGTTACCAAGTTTCTCCAGTATATATTTTCTTACCGCACGGTCAGTTTGCATTGTACCCTCTACCTCTTTAAGCACAAGGGTTAAAATGTTGCGGTGCCTCAAACTGAGGAATCTACACTTTCTATCACTCTTATCGGCATTTTCCATGATCCACAATGCCACATGGTTTTCATACAAGGATATTACCCATTGTGAGCACTTGCTTGATGAGTCATTATGGGCTTTAGGTTTGTATCTTCTTATTGTTTCGTTGGTGGGAATTACTGGGGCGTGCTGCAAGGTCTCTTGTCCCTTGTGGTTGTATATGTTAGATTTGTTCGGGTTCATCATTTTGTTGGTTTATTTTACCTTCTTCCCGATTGGGTATGCTCGAACTGCTGAGATTTATGAATATTCTGATAGTCCTGTATACCCTAGTTTTGGTGATTATACCGAGTGGTGGTAGAAAAGGGTGAACAACTGTCGGAGTTCAATCCATCGGTGTTTGCTTGATTACGATATTTGCAGGAGAATAATTGATGAACCTCTGAAATTAGTAATTGATGAATCTTATTCAACACCTTCCATTTTTCTTGAGAAGGGTTGTTGTAAGCCACCCGGGGACTGCAACTTTGTTGTTAGCTCAACCAATTCGATGAATCCAGATTGTAAGACTTGGAAGAATGACCCAAAGATTTTATGCTACCATTGCGAGTCTTATAAAGGTGTTTTTTTGAATCACCTTGTGAATGCTATGAAAGAGGCAGCTTCTAAGGACATTGCGTACCTTGATTACGTATTCAATACTTGGGGGATTGTTGGTCTTGGGAAAATCGAGAAGACGATTTTTCATTTTCTCGAACAAGTGAAGGTGATCTTTGGGTGGTATTCCAGACACATCTCTACTGCAGACTCCAGACACATCTTTTTGTAACTATGATGCATGATATCTTCCAATATCGTGTTGAACACTTTTCGTATAGCTTAGAGCTTAATCATTAGAGTGTTTTTTTTTTTTTTTTTTTTAACACACACACCCCCCAAGTGGCCAGAGGGATTCGAACTCGGGTCATTGCCTTCGAGAAAGAGCCCTCGAACCAGTTGGTCAACCCTTGTTGGCAACTTAATCATTAGAGTTCTCATTTGATGGTCCAAAATATTTGTTTTCTTCTTGTAACTATAATACATGATATCTTCCAAAAATATCATTTGAATATCGTGTTTGGAAAAAAAAAAAAAAAAAAAACTCAAACTATATGCATATTGCCAGAACATGGACGCACGGTCTCTAGCTATTTGTATATCAAAATATATAATTGTACTAATTCATTTGTTTATACAGGCTAATTAGTTTGAGCTTTGTATTATCTTTTCTGGAAAACAATCTTCATATATAACAATGCAAATCCGTTACTATAACGTAATAGTATAACATTTGTTGTTGTTGATACAATTTTACAAATATTTTTGTCATAAACTTTTGTAATTTATATTACCTTGTTAGTATATATGAAAAATAAAATGCATAATTGACTCCACAATTTAGGTACAATGTGCTTTGGTAATATCACCCAGGTTTGTTGGTATGTCAGATTTCCAAGCTTGTACCTCTATGAAAAAATTGTTTTAAAATGCATACAAAATTCACTTTGATTTTTCATAAATGGTGTTGGGTATTTAATTTTGACGAAAAATTTAAGAATTTATCTAAAAAGTATGATGAGAATCCCTTGTAATAAAAAACTCCTTTGTTTGTTTACCGGAAAAAAAAAAAAAAATCCTTTGTTCGATTGTAGTGTAAGCGTAAGTGCTCAAATATCCTGCACTAATGATTTATAGAAAAACAAAATTTTCTCTATGCTGAGATACTTATTAAATAACTCGGCTATAATTGAATTGCAGATTGTTTAATTTATTTTAGTCATGAATAATACATAAGTATTAGATTAGTATCTATAGATAATCCAGACCGTAAGACTTGAAAAAATGATTCAAACATTTTGTGCTATAATTGCGAGTCATGTAAAGATGGCTTTTTGAACACATAGTGAATGCTTTGAAAGAGGTGAACGCTTTGAAAGACATTGCTTATATTGATTACATTTTCAATACTTGGGTTATTGTTGGTCTTCGGTTTTTGAAAAATGTGAAGGTCTTTTTTTTTTTGCGGTGGTAATAGAGTTTTTAATTTTTCATTTTCTAAATCAAGATAGACACATCTACTCCATGTATATAGCCATTTCACCATCTTGTGATTTTGCGATTTTGAATCACACTTAATTTCTTTTTGAAATATGTATGTAATTGCATGTTCTAGGTATTCTTTCTTATATTCCAAATTATTTTTTCAACCATCATTCGAGCGATCACACTTAACTTCTTTTTGAAATATGTCTGAAATGTCATTGCATATTCGAGGTATTGTTTCTTATATTCCAAATTATTATTTCAACCACCATTCGAGCAAGAAAATGCACACCACCCTCTAATTGAAACAGTTAGATAGTAAATATTTGATCTAACTTACTCGATAAGGTGAGAATTGTAAGAATAATCAAGTATTATTAGGAAGTAACTAATTTATATTTATCTAACATTATTATAAGTAAGTAATTTATAATTTATTCGATGGGCTCAAACAATCGGAAGTTAATATAAAACAGAAAATAGAAATGCATGATTCAACTTAATTTGATATCATATTAAATAATATATATTTGGTTTAAATCATTTCAAAAACTAATTATTAAGATGAGAATTGTCGAAAATTATGGAAAAGTAAATAGTCTATTATTTATTTATGCGGGATGGTTAACATAGCAACTACGGATTAGTTTACTTCTATAGAATTGGTCATTTTAGTTAAATTGAATGTCAATTTCTAATATTTTACTTTGTTCGAGTCAAGACTTTGTTGTAACTCATGAGCCCGGTTAATTGATTGGTTAAAGTAAATTAAATAGCAATTGAAATTTGTTGTTGCTATTTTATCGATTAATGAGAAATTACTTTAATAAGTTTGTCCTGTATAAGATATAAATTTTAAAATGAAAATTTTAAAAGGGTATTTGAAGGGAAAAAAGACTTTTACAAATTTGAAAAAATATACCCGAGTAAGCAAAAGAAAAATTGAAGGATATGAACCTCACCTATAAGCTATAACCCAATTCTACCCAAATAAACATTAGGATATAAATATAATAAAAAAAATAATATAATACCAACCAATCCAATTGGATAGCAAATTAATGAAGTAAACTAAACTCTATGAAGTGGTAGCATCGGACGAAGTCTAAGGTGACATAGCAGCGACTCTGCATACGTTTTGGAAATACACACCCGACATTCACTATAATGCACAGGCACATTTATAAACAACATTTTGCCGTATCGTAAAAAATTCTAAAAAAAATTCATATCGTCATATTTATATTGTGTCGTGTCGTATCGTAGGGATGTAACCAAGCTAGCCGGCTCACGAGCTTTCACGAGCCGAGCCAAACCGGCTCGCGAGTCACTATTTTTAATTAAAAATAAATAAATATTAATTTTTATAGATATAAATACCTAAATAATATATAATATTATATAAATATATACTTATTTATATATATATATATGAAAAATAATTATTTTTTAAATAAAAAATATATATTCTCTTGGCTCACGAGCCGAGCCGAGCCGAGTCGCTCGCAAGCTTGGTCGAGCCGAGCTCAAGACAAGAAAAAAGGCCAAGGCTCGGCTCGTTTACATCCCTATCGTATCGTATCCGTATCCGTGCTTCATAGGGCATTCATATTCTTCTAAAATGATTCAACATGACACCCGATTTAAACCATTTGGTGAATATATATGCACAATCCATAACCAAATTCACCAAACTTTTCCATTTATTACCACCATCTACGTTATTTCATCAAATTCATCTATTTCACTCAAAAAACAATCATTAGACGAAGAATTAGCCATTCGTAAACACAAGAACTAGACATTGATCAAACGCTATTCACAATGAAGAGTTGATATAGAAGATGAACCGAGGGAAGTTTTCTAGAGGCAAAAGTAAAATTTGCGCCAAACACAAACATCATAAGAAAAAACAAGCAATATCTTTCCGATGTAGACTAAACTGAAAGGTGATTCCGTTCCCCTCAATAGAAGGTGGATCATTGTTGTCCTGAAAAAGCGACACACTACTACATTAGACTAGCTATGATTCTGATCGATTACAGTCTCAAAAAATAGCCAAAATGGGAGTTTCAAGAACTTTCGAAATCCACCGTAATATGAGATGATTCAAAACCATCAACCCTTGTGCATCAATCACCTTATGGAAAATGCTGTTCATGGGAGAATTACAACTATCAACACCAACTAATTACATTAATTAGCAAGTGTATAAAGTTTAATATTATGCATCAATCAAGTTTTCTGAGCTCGGACATGAATTTGAGCCCAAACTCGAGCAAAATTTTCGAAAGCCAAATTACAAGGGAAAACGAACAAACCTCAGCAGATGCTGGAAACATTTTTGCTAAAACTTGTTTCAATGAAGATAATAGCTTTCTCAGTGAGCCCAAAATCAAGCAAAACTGGACGATGTCGAAGAACCATGCCGTAAGGAAACACGACATAAATTGAAAGTCTAAGACTAAGAGACTGATCCAGACATGCCACTAACGGTAAGATATGAAAAACAACTAAATTATCCTTCTTTGTAGGTGTCTTTCATCAACCACTCGGTTCCGGCATCTTAATTACCAAATTATACCACAAAAATTATGTTTGTCCTCCAACTTACTATCCAAAAAAAAAAAAAAAAACTATCAAAGAGCGTAGTGAAGTCGATCTACAACAATCTATTTGTTTTAGATCAACTTCACTACGGTCGTGACAGTTCTTTTGGGATCGTATGTTGGAGAGTAAACAGAACAGGATGCTCATGGTACAATATCACAATTAAGATACCAGTGGGATGAGTGTTTGATCAATTTTGAGTGAACAAAGTTCACCCCATTATATTTATAATTGTTTTCTCATGTGCAATTTGTGTTGGACCTACTTTTTTCATGTGTTTGGTGTTGCACCTAATTTGCCTAATTGTATGGCATCCTTTACTTTGCTTTAACCTACCTGAAAGACAACTGATATGGCCGGATTGCAGGTGGAATGCTTGAAACCTATCATTTTAATCTCAAGTCTATCACAAGAAATTCCCATATGAACAACCTCATAATAAACCTCCCATAACATCACAGAACAGTTCAAATGATCCCATATTTGAAGCATTCATATAAGAATCATTACAGAAACCAGATGAATTTCAAGGGAATTCATCAAATTACTTTCTAAGGGAACATTCCCTCGAAAATTTTAACGCCAAGTTTAGCATTAATGCGGACCAAAAAAAACCAAAGATATTCTTCTAAAATGATTCAACGTGGCGCCCTATTTAAATCATTTGGTGCATATGTACAATCTAGAACCAAATTCACCAAACTTTTCCATATATTACCACCGTGTACATTATTTCATAAAATTCAGCTATTTCACTAAGAAAAACAATCATCAGACGAAGAATTAGCCATCCGTAAACACAAGAATTAGACATTGATCATACGCTATTCACAATGAAGAGTTGATATACAAGATGAACCGAGGGAGGTTTTCTAGAGCCAAAGTAAAAACTGCACCAAACACAAACATCATAAGAAAAGCAAGCAATATCTTTCCGATGTAGACCAAAGTGAAAGGTGATTTTGTTCCTCTCATAGAATGTGGATCATCGATGTCCTGCAAAAGCAACATGCTATTACATTAGACTAGCTACGATTCTGCAAATACTGTCTCCAAAAATAGCTCAAAATGGGAGTTTCAAGAACTTTCAAGATCCACTGTAATATGAGATGATCCAAAACCATCAATCCGACAAAGCCTTGTGCCTCACGTAAATTTGCATCAATCAACTTACGGAATGGAAAATGCTATTCATACTTACAACGATTAACACCAACCATTCATATAAGCAAGTGTATTATACTTGCTATTTGATCGGTCATTTCCCCTAAAATTTACACCAATCACACAACAAGCATAAAACACCCTCCCCTCATCACACTGGTTTAACCGAATCACGACAGGGCTAGAATTACCCCTTAACTAGTTATAGTTTCGAGTAGGCATCTTTTTTCTGAGCATAAGAAGTTTTACTTAAAACTGTGAGAGAAACAAACTTCCATCTGTTGAACCTGTCCTGTTATGACTGTTATAACATGTTCAAATTTCACAGTTTTCTTCTTCTTGTTTTTTCATTTGATTAATCACCAAATTAGCAGCCTTTCACATACAATTTGTGATCATCAACCACGTAATGTTGGATGTCATTAAAACCATTTCATACCAACTCAAATACACAAACTTTTCCCCTAATTGAATCCTGAAAACCACAGGCATTCCCAAATAATCCCAAACAAGAAACCTCACACAATAGCATATGCCTTTCCCCTCCATCAGCATCATTCTTTCCAAACAAGAAAACTCATTTTCTCAATCTTAAATATCAAAAATCACAAACAGATAAACCTCATACCTCGGCAGAAGCTTTCCTCACTCGCCTTGTGCCAATGGGTACTCCTCCTTTATCACCTATGCCAAGAACCAAACGCAAAAAGAAAAGACAACCAACAAGATATCATTAGCAACGCTCTTTATTCATTATTTGCAAGATTGCAGCAACTAGCAACAGTAATCATTCATCCTTTCACAATCAGAGACACTCAAAAATAGGGATATCATCAATTTCTCAAAAAAGAATCTTAAAATTTCAAGGGAAAAATAATAGAGTGATTCACCATATGATTCAATGGCAGTTTGCAATTTCCAACCAGGCCCATAATCGACTAGCAAAGAATTCGGACCAAAGCTAACAGGCTCTTCTTCTTCTTCTCCTCCTCCTAGTTTAACAGCTTCGATGTGGGATGCCAGCAAAACATTCACAACACCACCATCCTTTAGCAACTTCTTGTTTATCAAATTAACAGCAAAACCCGCTTCTGTCCCAACGGAAAAACGCCTAATCTTGCCGGAACTCTTGCAAATCACCTCCAAAAACTGGAATATTTGAATATTTTTGTTAGAAAATAGAAATTCTTGCGAATAATACTCCTTAAGCTAAGGTAGACGTGTTCAAATGGGCGGGTAAATTGGTAAAAATTGAACTCTCGCAGGAATAATCATCAAAGACGGAAACGTTTAGATCTGGTTGGAATCATCACCAACGACTGGAACTTTTTAAGGCAAAATCAACAAAAACACAAGCACACACATAGCTTACAGGTTTTTCGGGATGTTTCACTTCTGAATCCTCCTTTTCTTCAGCCATTGGAGACGCCGGCTGAAGATTTGGTGTGTGGATATCAGAAAGAGGATAGTTTCTACGGAATTCTGGTGACGCTACTTAAAAACCGCGCATTCTCATTCTTTTTCTACTTGGGTTTGGACTTTGGAGTTTGGAGTTTTGGTCCTCGGAGAATATTCTTTTTACTAAATTTCTTGCTTTTTATCGCTGCATAAACAGCGATCAGCAGAAATGGAAGTCGTAAAAATTTATAATAATGAAAGCTAATGAAAGCGGTGTATATAAGAGTGATCTCTTGGATTTGATCTCTAAATTTATTTTTTATTTAATTTATTTATTTTTTTATCAAATACGAAACATGTTTTTTATCTATTAATTCAACTTTTCTCTCACTTCACTTTTATCTTCTTCTTTTATATTCTTTTTAAGTTTTCCCATATTTCTTAATTTTATTAATATATAATTATAAAATTCATATTAAGATGAACGATTTAATTTAATATATTTTTTTACACACTCATTCATATTAAGATGAACGATTTATCTTTACACACTCATTCATATTAAGATGAACGATTTAATTTAATATATTTATTTGTACACGTATCGAATGTGTAGAATTATTAGTCTGTTATTATTTATTTATTTATTTGTTATCTTTTTGGCACAATTGTTCATGAATTAGAATTTATTTTTAGTTTATTTTAATTTATAATAATTCAACTGGTTTGGATTGATATTAACTTACTAAGTAGTTTAGTGTTTAATTTTAAACTTGTTTAATTCAATATATTTGTATTTTTCTTTTCTTTTTTTCTTTTTTTTTTTTTTTTTGGTGTGTAACCCAACCAACTAATTTACTTTCAACTATTCCCAGAAATAAAGCCTTTTATCTTAAAAAGTTTTTTTTTTTTTTGGCATTTATTTAAGAGGACCAAATATCCTCAAAAGTTATCCTAAACTCCCTAATTTGAAAATTATATGTTTTAGGTTACCAACACACAAGTTATTTTTCCTAAACATCCCATGACCCTAAAAAATGGATTCCCATTTTGGGAAAAATTTATTTCATAATCTGCAACCACATTTCCACTTCGTCGGTAACGAGATCTAACGGCGACGACAACAGGATAAAGATAGACGACGGCAACGGCAACAAAGACAGCAAGATCTTGATAAGCAGCGGCAACGGGAATCGATTTAGTTATCATGCCCTATTTCCTGTGCTGCTCTAAGGTATTCTCAGCATATGAATGTTAATTGAATGTATTCTTGGCGTTAATTGAATGTTAATTATGTGAATTAGACAGTATAATTCACTGATAATTTGTATCAAATTGAATTGCTAATAATTTGTATCGAATCGAATTGTTGATCCTCTACAAACTGATACTTCAAATTGGTATTCTGAAGATGGAGTTGGCCGGTGACAAAGCTCAAGACAAGCAAATCCTAGAAAGTTGTTGGTTTAACGGCGAAATTACGGTATTTCCAATTTCCTGGAGTGCGTCAGTGGAAGAGATTCACGCGCAACTTGGTGAATAGTGGTCAGACTTCAACTCTGATACTTACGTGGTACAATACCTCGCACCCCATAAAAAAGGTTTGTGGGTTAGTTTGCGACGCGATGGGCAGATTCCAACTATGATCCAACTGCATGAACTTGCTAAACTCAACATTGTTGAGATGAGGGCGATTCGGCCTCCTGCCTATTTAGGTGGGAAGCAAGCATCAAAGAGAAGGTATGGGATTTCTAATTTATTCATTTATGTATTAGCACTATATTAATTTCTGGTCAGTAATCTCATTTTGTGTCAGGATGAGAAGATATAACCCCTACACTGATGGTTCATGCTTGGCCACTGTTCGTTCTGAAGTTGAGGATTGATCAGATCCACTGCGTGTTCTGGAGTTGAGGATTGATTTTATTCACTCTTTTTTAAGGAACTTTATTTGTTGTTAAAATCGTAGACACCTCTATTATGATTGTTTCTATTTGTTTGAAACTACGTCAATAAATTGTTTGATGTTGTTTTCTCAATTTGATCTAATGGAAACGTTAGGAATGGGTGATTAAAGGGAGATTTTGTCCAGTGAAACGTTAAAAATGCGTAATTAGAAGAATACTTTGTCCAGTGAAATGTTAAAAATGCGTGATTAAAGGCAGACTTTGTCCAGTGAAACGTTAAAAATGCAATATTAAAAGCAGACTTTGTCCAGTGAAACGCTAAAACTGCGTAATTAAAAGCAGACTTTGTCCAGTAAAACGTTAAGAATGCGTGGTTAAAAGAATACTTTGTCCAGTGAAACGTTAAGAATGCGTGATTAAAGGCAGACTTTGTCCAGTGAAAAGTTAAAAATGCATAATTAAAAGAATCCTTTGTCCAGTGAAACGTTAGAAATGCGTAATTAAAAGAATACCTTGTCTAGAGAAATGTTAAAAATGCGTGATTAAAGGCAGACTTTGTCCAGTGAAACGTCAGAAATGCGTGATTAAAAGCAGACTTTGTCCAGTGAAACGTTGAGAATGTGTGATTAAAAGAATACTTTGTCTAGTGAAACGTTAAGAATGCGTGATTAAAGCCTGCCTTTAATCACCTATTCTTAACATTTTACTAGACAAAGTCTGCCTTTAATCACGAATTTCTAACGTTTCACTGGGCAAAGTATTCTTTGAATCACGCATTCTTAACGTTTCACTGGACAAAGTCTGCCTTTAATCACGCATTTTTAACATTTCACTGGACAAAGTATTCTTTTAATTACGCATTTCTAACGTTTCACTGTGTTAGGAATAGTGCCCTAGAAAGTCGATTGTATATCTGCTTTGCGTTTTTCCTTATTGTAATCACAGACAATCTTTGAATGAAATAACGAATTGAGGCAAAACTTCTTTATGTGCTCTTTTTGGTATGCGTTTACTTTAGTTGTGCATGTATGAGAACTTCCCTAATCCTGATGACTTTAGGACTCTACCATTTAGGTGAAATGGTTCATGAAACGAGCCCTATATCACATAAATCATGATTAGTAAAATACTCCAAGCCGATGAGTCCTACAGACAGTGGGAGTGTCAACCTGACTCCTCTAAGACTTGCTTGTGGGATCACGCCCTTAAGAAGGACCACCTTGTTTCATGGAGGTGCAAAGTGTATAGTTGATACGTGCGTGATACATGAGGGTGCTTACTTTAATAAGTAAGTTCACTGAGGTGCCCCGTGTGAGAACATTCCTAAATGGGAAAGGAAGTTTCTATTTCAGGAAATGGAAACTTCCAGATTAGGAAATATCTCACGAGTCATTGATGTGATTAATTGATCCTTAGACTTGAGGTTCCATGTCACTTTATGAGTTAACTCTGTAGTCTTAGGTATAAGCTCTAAAGGGTGTCGCCTTAGACAACTAATTCAAGGCTTATGCTGGGGCTGCACAAATGATTCATGAAAGTGAATGAGCATCAAGAAAAGACCTACACTTGCATTTGCAAGGTGATCTCTTATTGTGTAAGTCATTCATATACCATAAGGAGTCCTTGGCAAGGCAGTAGATCCAGAAATCAAGAAAATGGTTTCTTGGATTGAGATCAAATGGATATGAATTGTACTTAGCTTTAAGACCAGATTATTAGGGTTCTGATTATTCCCTTACCCTAGATCTTGGTTGAGAGATAGTAAGTAGGATGATTGTATCTCACATGAATCAATGACTTAAAGGTTCTGTCGAATCGAGACATTCCAATTCAGCTAGGGGTTAAACACATGTTGCTAGACTATGATCGTTTAATCTGTAGATTGATTAATTAATTAGTGAATTAATTAATCAGGGTCACTGCTAATTGAATTGAGAACCTAGAGGGTCACACACAACAACTTGGTTACATGAGTTGAGGCTTTAAAATGATTAAACGAGTTAATCGAGCCAAGAGGGTTCCACACGTGTGAAACCACACATGTGGGTCACGTGACTAGACATGTGTCCTTGGGACACGTGTGCCACACGTATATAATTATTTGTGCATTAAATAATTAATGTGTTAATTATTTAATAGACTTTGGTATAATTTTGAATTAAAATGAAAGTCTTATTTTGGAGAAAATTAATCGAGTTAATTAATTATGAATTAATTAATTAGATAAAATAAGTTATTTATTTATTTAATAAATAAAGTATAATATTATCCAAAAGGAGTTTGGATATTTTAGCTCTCTTAAAAGTTGATTCGAATTAGAATTCAAAGTCAAAGTTGAAAATTACTTAAAGATCAAGTAATAGGAGAGAGGGGCCAAAATCCTTAGCCCATAAGGACTAGGGTTTCGGCCACCCCTCCCCAAGTATATATAAGCTCCCCTTGAGAGTGATTGATTGATTTCTTTTGGTTCATGTGTTGAACACCATCCTTTCTCCAAGATCAAATAAACCCTAGGTTAAGCCTAAACACTAACTAGAGAACTAGCATCCTTACTAGTTAGATTGTAGTCAAGTTGGTGGACTATCTCTAGAGAGTTTCAAGTTAGAAGTTTTTAAAGATTCGAGCTTTACCAAGGAGAGGGGATCAAGCCGCGAGAAGAGCGTTCTTGGGTGTCTTGAAACGCTTGAAGAAAGATTATTGAAAAGTAAGTTTCTAATCTCTACGAATTTGGATTCACGATTGCGATTTCAAGATCCTTTTGTTGGAAAATTTTTAAAATTTCCGCTGCTTTCTGATTCTTGTTTTCCAACAATGGTATAAGAGCTACCTCGTTAATCGTGTTTCTGATTCGTCTTAATTATTCTGAATTTGGTAGAAATTCTTAGGCTTGATGCGATTGAGTGTTTGTAACTGTTTTAGAAAGCTTGAATTACAAAACTGTATTTTTCCCTGAAAGTTTCTGAAAACTGTTTTGTAAAATTTGTTTTGAAAACTGTTTTAGATTTGAAACTGTATAAACTGTTTTTGGATTTCTTGGATTGGTTTTGCTTTTGAACGAAAGCACGAAACGAAAAGTCTGGATTACGAACACGCGAAACCCCGCACGTAAAGGCATCGCGCGAGCGGGCTTCGCGCGCCACCGCCCGCCGCCAGGCGCGTGCATGGGCGACACCGCCCAGCACCCTTCCGCAACCGCGCAGGAGGCCTTCCGGGCGCGCCCGCCCAGCAACGCCCGCAAGTGGCCAGAAGGGTCGCGCGCTGCGTTGGCCTGTCTCGCATGCGCGTGCCTGCGACGCGCACGGCCCTCTTCGTGTACGGGCCCCATTTTTCTCGTAATCCGTTTTCGTATTTCGTGCAATTCAGTCCCAATTTTATTTATTTTATTAAAACTGCTTTTTAATTATATTAATTTATTTTGAATAAAAATTAAAATTGGGGTTTTTGAGAAATAGAAACGGTTTATAATTTTGGGAAACTACATCTTTGATAAAATTATTAATTTTCAGAAATTAATTGGAATTTTATTAGTTTTAGTAATTTGGGATTTATTGAAAACTTTTATGAACAAGACTCGCATCAAGTCGTGTTTTAAGTCATTAGGACTTGAAACGGGAATTTTAATTTATTGGCTAAATTTAAATTCTCGCAAGAAGCATGTTAGGTGATCATGGGTTTAGACTTATGTATGGTTTTAATTTATGCACAAGAATGGTTTAAATTGGGGTTGGAGCCCTATAGTTGCGTTTTTCAATTGACGTTGGAGCCTGACTTATGTGCGTACTGTTATGTGATTTGTTATGTGGCTTTCCATATTACTGCTTTTGAGTCCGGGGTATACCCCGTGTAATTGTCTAAGGCCAATATGAAGATTGAGCCTTATTACTTTATGACTTTTTCTTTTTATTGTAATTTGAGAGTAGAGATAGGTGGTGAGTTTTTTATTTTCATTTTGGAGACAATGCACCCATGGAGTAAGATGGACCACATTCAAGTAACAAGTAGGCCATAAGTGAAGGCCCCTCAACATGTTAGGGGGGAATCTCAATTGAAAATGTAATAGAGATAGGGCTCGTATTTTGTTACCGCTTTCCCTTATGTGATTTAAACTGTTTATGTGGCATGTATGTTAGAACTTGTGATTGTGGAGTGGCTCCCACATATCACGCATAAGATAGGTAGAACCTATGATCATCTCATGTTAGTATCATGCTAGGACATGTTATCTGTTTATGTGTTTGTTTGAAATGCATTTAATTTGTACTTGCATTAATCAAGACTAATAAAATTGGATAACATATATGTTGGTGACGTCGAACCGAACAACTCTCCGGTTAATTCGAAAATTCCCATTAAATATTAAGCTAATTCCGAATAAATAGGTGTTTTAATTCGAGATGCAAATTTTGAATTAAATTCCTAGCATTCCATCAATAGGTTTTAAGTTTAGTAAGTGAAGCTAGTTATTGTCCGCGAGTCGTGGGATAGCTAGCGGAGCTTATTAGTTCTTAGTCACCTAATTGATCATTTTAAATGATCAATATTTCGTGGTCAATTTTGGCAAGGGCAATGTCCGCGAGTCGTGGGTCGTTCGAACTAAGTTTTGATCATGATCTTATGATTGATGGGTCTAGCTTAACGCCTAAGTAAATATGGATGTCGCACGAGTCGTGGGTCCATATTGAAAGATAGGTGATGCAAAAATAATTACTAAGAGTTCTAAAGGTGTTAGGATTGGCAAGTTGTACCTACCTAGTGTTTTACTTAGAATGTCCGCGAGTCGTGGGTTCGAGGTAAAATGCCTAGTATCTTAGTACCCATTGGGAAACGTGTTCCTCTTAGATCTTTGGGAATTATAGATCTTTGAAAAACAGTGGGAGCTACATTAGATTAAAGACCTTATCTTTTGTATATCGTTATAATTCAGCATGCTCACTAGTTCTCTGTTTTACCATTTAGGTCATAGATTCTGTGATTCTCTACGTGTTTTGAAATGGCAACCAAAAACCCTCTTGTATCGATCCTCGAGTCAAACAAGTTGACTGGTCCCAACTATTCTGATTGGCTAAGGAATCTGAAAATCATTTTAGATTCTGAGAAGAGAACTTATGTTCTCTTCGAAGGGGAGCCTAGTCCCAAATGGGACGCTCCCACTCGGGCCAAGCGGGACGCGATCCAGAAGTGGAAGGATGATAATCTCCAAGCCCGTTGCCTTATGTTGGCTAACATGTCTCCGGACTTGCAAAGGCAACATGAGACCATGGAATTTGCTTGGGAGATTTACGACCACTTAGAGCAACTTTACCGCCCTCATGAACGTGTTACAAGGTATAACACTTCAAAGGAATTGTTCCACTTGAGAATGAGGGAAGGTTCAAGTGTCCATGAATAAGGACTCAAGTTTCTCACCCTTACTAAGAAACTTGCTTCCATGGACATACCGCTGAAAGATGAGCTTTCAGTGGACTTGTTGCTAGCCTAGCTCCCACCATCATTCAACCCATTTGTCCTTAGCTTCAAAATGAATCATGCTGGTGCTACTGTAGCTAAGCTGATTAGTCAGCTTGTGGCTGCTGAAAGCACGATCAAGAAGGAAAATAAGGTTCTGATGGTGAATGCTCCATCTTTCTCTTCTGGGCCTTCTAAAGGTAAGGGCAAGAAAGCCCAAAAGAAGAAGAAGAAACCCCTTAGGCCCATTGGAGGCATTTCGAAGGGAAAGGCCCAAAAGAAGAAGCGTGATCAGAAAGAGGATGTTTGCTTCCATTGTGTCAAAGTGGGACATTGGAGGAGAAACTGTCTAGAGTACAAGGCTACTCTAAAGAAAGGTATGTTTCCCGTTGAAGTAAATTTTTCTATTAATTCTAGTTCTTAGGTACTTGATACCGGTTGTGGGGCTCATATCTGTAACGATGTACATATGCTAAATGAAGTCCAACAACTCAGAGAAGGAGAATGTGTCTTGAAGATCGGCGATAGCTCAAATGTTGAAGCTCGAGCTTTAGGCACAATTAGATTAGATTTAGGTAGTTTTGAGTTAGTTTTAAATAAAGTCCTTTATGTACCGAGTATTATTCGTAATATAATTTCAGCTCCAATTTTAGATTGTGAAGGTTATGAAACTTATATTAAGAATGGTAAATACTTTATCAAACGGAACAACTCTTCCGTTCACATCGGTACAATAAATAATGAACTTTATCTAACTCAGAATATCAATATTATGAATATACATCGAGAAACGAAATGTAAGAAAGATGACAAAGTTTCAGCTCCCTTATGGCAAGCTAGATTAGGACACATTTCCAAGAACATAATTAGCAAGATAAACATTTTAGGATCATTCTCTGAAAATGATCTCAAAGAGTTAACTTCTTGCGAGTCCTGTCTCAAAGAAAAGATGTCCAAAGCTCATTTTAAAGGAACTGTGGAACGTGCCACTAAGGTCTTGGATTTGATCCATTCTGATGTTTGTGGACCGCTTAGTGTAAGCACAAGAAACAATCATCAGTATTTCATAACCTTTACCGATGACTTTAGTCGGTATGGTTATGTATACTTAATGAAGTATAAATCTGAAGCTTTTGATAAATTCCTAGAATTTCAAAAGGAGGTTGAGAACCAAGCTGGTCACAAGAATAAAGCACTTCGATCTGATCGAGGAGGCGAGTATCTTAGTGAAGAATTCCTTAATCATCTCAAAGATAATGGGATTATCTCTCAGTGGACACCTCCGGGAACTCCTCAACTCAATGGAGTTTCTGAGAGAAGGAATCGAACTCTACTTGATATGGTTCGTTCCATGATGAGTTTCACTTACTTACCTCTTTCTTTCTGGGGTTATGCCCTAGAAAGTGCAGCAAAGATTTTGAATCTAGTTCCCTCTAAGTCAGTTCCTAAAACGCCCTATGAAATGTGGCATGGTAAAATCCCTAGTTATTCTTACTTAAGAATTTGGGGTTGTCCTGCTTACGTGAAGAGGACAGTGTGAGATAAGTTAGAATCTCGTTCTAACTTATGCTACTTTGTAGTCCTAAGGAATCCATAGGATACTACTTCTATGATCAATCTGAGCAAAAGGTGTTTGTTTCCAGAAATGCCACTTTTTCTGGAGGAACCGTTCCTTAAAGAAAAGAAAGGCAAGATAATAGAATTAGAGGAAGTACAAAGTGACCCCACGCCACCCACTGAAGAAACGTCCCCTTCTGACCTACCATAACCAATCACGAATTTCGATACATACGAAAATCCTCCTCTAAGGCGTTCTGAACGCACTCCTAGACAGCCGGAGAGATGGTATGGATTCTTCCATGAGATCTCTCAAAAGGATAATGATCTTTTAACATATGAGGAGGCACTTTCAGATTCTGACTGTGAACAGTGGATAGAAGCCATGAAATCCGAAATGGATTCCATGAACTCCAACCAAGTTTGGACCTTGGTAGATTTGCCTGATGGGGTTAAACTCATAGGTTGCAAATGGATCTTTAAGAGAAAGCTTGGAGTTGATGGAAGCATTGCAGCCTACAAGGCAAGACTGGTTGCAAAAGGATTCACTCAAAGACCCGGCGTGGACTTTGAAGAAACCTTTTCACCAGTTGCAATGCAAAAGTCTATTCGGATCATGCTTGCCATTGCTGCATATTATAACTATGAGATATGGCAAATGGATGTGAAAACTGCCTTTCTCAATGTTGACATTGATAAAGACATTTATATGGAGCAACCCATAGGTTTCACATTCAGTGGGAGTGAGCAAAAGGTTTGCAAACTCCAAAGATCAATCTATGGATTGAAACAGGATTCTAGGAATTGGAACATTCGATTTGATGAATCAGTCAAAGCGTTTGGCTTCATTCAAATTTCGAATGAATCATGTGTGTATAGAAAGGAATTGGAGACACTACAAAAAAACAGCCGATTTCCGACGAAAATTTCAGACGAAATTTTGGACGTGTTCGTCTGAAATAGTTGGTCTCCGACGAACTTCCGACGAACTTCCGACGAACTAAAATTCGACCGAAGGACCCTCGTCGCAGATAATTTCAGACGAAATTTCCGAGGAAATCTCCGACGAACTATTTTTCCGACGCAATTCAGACGATTTTCAGACGAAAATTGTTCTCGCCCGAAATCCGAAAATTTCCGACGAACCAAATTTCCGACGACTTTGCGAGGAAATTTCCGACGAAGTTATCCGGACCAATTTTTCCTCGTCTAAATTTCAGACGAAATTGCGACGAATTTTCCGACCAAAACAAATTGGCCTATTTTTCATCGGATATATTTCCGACGACTTTGCGACGAAATTTCAGACGAAAGTATTATTTTATTATTTTCATGTGTTATTTCAGGCGAATTTCAGACGAAATTTCAGACGAAAAGTATTATTTTATTATTTTCATGTGTTATTTCAGACGAATTTCAGACCAAATTTCAGACGAGAAGTGTTATTTTATTATTTTCTTGTGTGGTTTCAGACGAGTTTCAGACGAAATTTCAGACGAACTTTGATATATTTCAGACGAACTTCAGACCATTTTCAGACGAAAAAATACGAAAATTTCCGGGAAAAACTAAATTTTTTCAGACGAATTTCGTCAGAAATTTCGTCGGAAATTTCGTATTGTAATTTTTTTTTTTTTTTTGTTTTTCGAAATTTCAACCTGTTTTTTCAGATAATTATATACCCCAAAATAAAATAATAAAAAGCTTGAAATTCGACAATAATGTGCAATACGCCACCAATAAATTCAAAATTCAACCATCTCCATAAATCCAACAGTATTGTAAAAACAAATCCAGCTGCACGGAATTCGGTAAAATATGCCGAATTACAATATATTCAAGTAATATTACATAAATCCATACGTTGCAAACCCTACGTACAATACGACCACACTAGATATAAAGCGAAAATTTCTCTCCACCATTTGAAAATTTACCTAGTGTTGCTACATTGCCACTTAAGCCATTTGAGGTGCCTGATCTGTAAAAAAAACATTAAACCTGTAAAGGTTATTTGATGAATAAGGATTTAAGCTTTGAAGACACGTAAATGCAAGAATATGTAAGATAATGCATCAAAGAGCATCATGAATGTTGGATTATTATCCAGCTAAAACTCCTACCAAAATTGAGAGTCTAATTATATTTCAAAACGCATATTCATTATCATATATAACTGAGAAACGCTTAGATTGAAGGGATAAGTAAATTGAGAATCTAAAAATGTTCAAGACTGCAACCTAACTTAGGAACACATATTCATTCTCATACATAAGAAAGACAGGGATCAAAACTTGTGTAGTTGGAAACGTAACAACCCTATCAGAATTAATGCCAAGTATATATGACCAATAGAACAACAACCAAACATCAAAGTACAAGTACCCTCCCCGACAACCAATTAGTAATTTACACAATTCATGTTGCCTATTTTTTTGATCTAATTATATTTCAAAACGCACGAAAATCTCCAAGCGACCTATACATTATAGGAAAAACAACTTTAACATAACACTCAACTTTATAAGCACAAACCAAGCACTACCAAAACCACAATCAACACCAACACAGCAATCAACACCAAAACCACAATCAACACCAACACATCAGGAACACAACATAACTTAAACACATAGTAGTACTTGCCTAGTCATTTGAGTCGCGTTGGACATCGGGATTTGGATTACGTTGTTGCTGAAACATAGCAGCCATCTGTGTTATGGCGGATAAAATCTGATCCTGTTGTTGGCGTAGCCCAGCCTCCTGATCCTGCATTTGTTGCCGTAACGCAGCTTGTTCTTCAAGGAGTTGCTGTTGTTGTCTTCTCAATTCATCCAACTCCGACAATGGGGCTGAGCTAGTAGAGCAACCTTGAGAGCTAGTGGGTGTTTTAGTACGTGAGCCTCTACTTTTCAAATAGGGCATCCCATACACCTCGCCCTTCTTGTTTGGCCCCCCACCAGCTTGAATAAGTAATTCAAAATCGGCGGGCAATTTAACCCTCTCGTCCTCACCAAGTAGAGCTGCTTGATGGTCTCGCTCCTCTTTCAACTTATTGTAAAGCTCCTACAATAATATATATATATATATGTATTGAAGTGGTCATTATGATTCTGCATGAAGTTTTTAATAAACGAATAATAGCTCATAAATACAATAAAACTAACCCATGTTGAGCGCGAACGCTCATCGACCCACGTAGCTCTACCAGCATCATTATTTTGTTCATTTGCTTCAACACCTTCAGCAATATTTCCAACAGTCTCATTTGATGTTTGTTTTTTATCCACCTTTCTGATTCTAGTCATCTTGAATATCTCTTCATGGCCAACTTCTCTATCTTCCCTCTCGCTCTGCAAATAATGTTAACTTAATAGGATCTTCGAACACAAACTAAGCTAATTGTTAAATATTGTTAAGGTAATGACTTACCACTCTTTTCCGAATAGTAGCAGCTGAAATGCTTCCACCTGTATGAAGTACGCCTCCTTTGGTGGATGCCCTATTTTTCTTGTTTTTCAAAGATGTAGACGTGAACTCTACGGACTTCCACCATTCAGACAAGTTGTCATAAACCCTCTGTAACATCCATCCTGGCTTCTGACCTTTGTATCTAATCCTATTATAATGATCAGCCAAACGCTTCGCTCCAACAAACTCAAATGCATTTCTCATATGCAGCTCATGTTGTGGATCCCAATATACATATTTCTGTAAATTATAAATCAAATAACAAAAAACATTTAACAGTTTTAATATTTAATTTCTGTTCTAAAGAATTAAATAAACATATGTAATGATTAATACCTTCCACTCCTCGAACCATTCATCAACAACATGAGGGGGAATGTCTTTCCATGTCCTATACGGCTCAGTCAACTTGGATTTCAAGACATTAGTGATGTTGTTTGTCCCAGCCCAGCTATCCATATACCTGCATAAATATATATTATGAAGATTCATAAACTCCAGAAATATTACAAGACATAATAAACTTTATGTTATATATTTACGTATTCCCAGCGGGTTCCAATTTAGCTTTCGTGGTGGATGATGGAGCAAACATGGCAGATGGCCCATTCACTTGTGATATCCTAATCTGCTCTGTAGAATTCGAACCAGTAACCGGCGGAGACTGAGATGGAGATGGTTGCGAAGGAGACTGTGGTGCTTGTGAAGGAGAAAATGGTGGTTGTGGAGCTAATGCTGAAGATGGAGAAGAAGACAATGGGGATGATACTAATGCCTGATCGCCTGATACAGTTGGCGGGACTGAAGATGTGGTAGCAGCAGATGTTGATGAATTGTTGATGCTCATATTACCTCTCCAAACACTCTTGCCCCTAGAGAGGTTTCCACGAGACCGATTCATCTACAAACAATCACAATCAAATAGTCAAAACATAAAGTGTTTTCATAACATAAACATAAAGTGGTAACTGATAATTCGGTATTTCTGGGGGAAATATAGTCAACAATGCAGTAGATATAATATGCCAAAGAAACATGTAAATTGAAACAATTTTTTGTATTCTTAAATAATAAGAAATCAAAAGTATTGTTATAAAATTCAAAACAAACAGAGATTATCAACATTTAATAGCAAAAATATGTATAGTTGGGTGGAAGTGGAATTAGCAAAAGCAATGTAATTAATGACATCCAATGAATTAGACAAGAGTGGAATAATGAATAAGTTGGCGAGCCA
This sequence comes from Lantana camara, assembly GCA_037501455.1. Taxonomy (NCBI): domain Eukaryota; kingdom Viridiplantae; phylum Streptophyta; class Magnoliopsida; order Lamiales; family Verbenaceae; genus Lantana; species Lantana camara. The sequence goes on from CM074859.1 coordinate 18,941,156, forward strand.
ATTGCAATTGCGTAGATCATAGATGTATCTAGTCTAGACAAAGCACGTGGAAATTTAGCTCTTGAAAGCTACACATTTAGAATAGCAATAGAATTGGCTTCTGTAGTGTAGGAATATGAATAATGATACCAAGCTCTTCAGAGTTCCACAAAAATAACTGCAGAAATCAATTGATCTTTTTTCAGAGTTGGGACCAAAGACTAATTTTCTACTATCCTCACCAATGAAAAGCCTTCTTTAGAGTTAAGCTCAAATTAGATCTTCTTGCTGAATGCTCAAATTTTCTACTATCCTCCTTATTATGACAGTGAATAAATCTTCTTGCTGACAGCTCAAATTAAAAAATTACAATTCTTACCTCACATGACATAATCCGAATCATCATCGGATTGATCAGAGTTAAGCTCTTCCTCATCATCGCTTCGATCAGAGTTAAACTCTTCCTCACCATCCTCATTTTCAATATTATTAGTATCATTACGTTGTTCAGCTTCGACTTCCTCGAAGGTATTATTATTATGAACCAATTGACCTACAATATCATCCGAGACTACAGTATTTACCATTATTCCTTCATCACTCTGATAAGCTATTGGCAAAGACTCCTCTATTTCTATCCTCCCTCTCGCTTTAGCTTTAATTACAACAAACCATTGTTGTTTGTCTCGAATTCGACCCGGATATTGAACAAAGTAAACTTGGCGGGCTTGTTGTGCAACTATGAAAGGATCATATTTCCTATATTTACCACTTCGCCGAACTTCTATCGTACTGCATTCTGCATCTCCAATCCGAGTTCCTTGAATAGGCGTTGGATCAAACCACACACATTTAAATAGAACCACCCTCTTGATTGGTTCTCCAGGATATTCTATTTCAATAATTTCATCCAACATTCCATAATAATCGTCTTCGACGGATTCATCATAACTACCTTTGACCCAGACCCCACAATTCATTGTCTTCTTTCCACTACTCCAAGATTGTGTGTGGAATTTAAAACCATTAACAAAATACTTACGCCAGGTTTTAACTTTCAGAAGAGGACCGCAAGATAAATGACGAATGTATGGATTGTTAATTCCATTTTTCGGATTACTCACCTGTATAAAGTTGGTTTAAATATATTAACTTATGAGGCTAACTGATTAAAAATTGATTCTTCAATAAATTTACTTACATAATTTTTAAACCATCCTGCAAATTCTTCATCAACTCGACCGCTGCCATCTATTTCCCCAATCCTAAACTCCTCGCAAAAGAATCTACACAGCTCACATGTATGAAAGTTTGTTATAACTATCAATTGATTCAGTTTCTTACAATAAAGTGGTTAAATTCCCTTACTTACTTCAAGAAAGTTTGGACCTCGTCGCAATTCAATAAGACATGATTTGTAGCAGATTTGTACTCCTTATCATCCAAAAAGCGAGTACTACATGCACCAGAAGCACGCCCGGAGTGATGGAAAATACTCAACATTTCTGGATTTGAGTCATCAATACCGCCATCATCATTCCTTACCACCCTTGTTCTCATGGAACGAACATGGGATTGGAAGTAGAAGGAGCAAAAATGGGCAGTTTCACGTCGTAGGTACGCCTCGCAAATAGAACCCTCCACTCTAGCTTTATTTTTAACCGTTTTCTTTATCTTCCCAAGGAATCTGTACCGATTGAAAGATGATTTTGTTATATAAGTTGATGTTTATTATATAAGATAATGAATAATTCTTTTTACCTTTCGAAGGGATACATCCATCTAAATTGTACAGGGCCTCCATTACGAGCTTCTTCGATCAAATGAATCGGCAAATGCTCCATTACATCAAAGAATGCTGGGGGGAAAACTCTCTCAAGTTTACACAAAATAATGGGTATGTTTTTCTCCATTTGATCAAGATCCGCATGCCTCAGCGTACTCGAACATAAATCCCTGAAAAATTTACTTAATTCGGCCAGTGGTTTCCATATCTCATCAGGCAATTCTCTAAAGGCAATAGGTAATAACTGCTCCATAAAAATGTGACAATCGTGACTCTTCATCCCATGTATCTTAGCATGTTGTGTGTCAACACACCGTGATAAATTTGATGAATAACCATCAGGCATGCGGAGCTGTTTTATCCACTCACATATTATTCTTTTTTGCTCCAATGTTAACGCATATTTAGCCTTTGGTTTTCCCCAACGTCCAGTACCCTTAGGCACTAGCTCTAATTCAGGTCGCCGACACAAATCCTTCATATCCATGCGTGCATTCACATTATCTTTGGTTTTTCCAGAAATGTCCATCACCATGTTAAAGATGTTATCAAAGATATTCTTCTCTATATGCATAACATCTAAATTATGACGAATTAAATTGTCCTTCCAATAAGGCAATTCCCAGAATATACTTTGCTTCTTCCAATTATGTTGCACACCACTACCTGAAATTCCTAACTCGTTGGGATGTTCTGTAACTTTTGGAAAGTCACGAACCTGTTCCCAAATTTCATGTCCATTCAATTTAGGAGGTGGATGTTGGTGCTCAGTACGATTCTTCCTAAAATTGGTTTTATTCCTGCGGTAAGAATGATCTATATCCAAAAACTGTCGATGACAATCAAACCAGCTATGTTTTCGACCATTTTTCAAATAAAATGCCTGACTATCACCCATGCAATATGGACATGCTAATCTACCAGCGGTGCCCCAGCCTGACAACATACCATAAGCTGGAAAATCATTAATAGTCCACATCAATGCAGCCTTCATTACAAAATTTTGATTCGTTGATGCATCGTATGTCGTCACGCCAACTTCCCATAACTCTTTCAATTCATCAATCAATGGTTGTAGATATACATCAATGTTTTGCTTTGGATTTTTTGGCCCAGGAATGATACATGTGAGAAACATATACGGCATCGTCATACACATCTCTGGAGGTAAATTGTAAGGAGTTACAATTACTGGCCAACAAGAGTATGATGCTGCTGATTGAGAATAAGGAGTAAACCCATCCGAACACAAAGCAAGCCTCACATTCCTGGCCTCGTTGGCAAACTCGGGGTAACATTGATCGAAGTGCTTCCAAGCCTTTCCATCTGAAGGATGACACATGACCTCGTCGGGCCGACGATTCTCAGCATGCCATCTCATGTGCGGGGCTGAGCTCATTGATGCATACAACCTCTTTAATCTAGGTATAAGGGGCAAGTAGTGCATTGATTTAACAGGAACTTGTTTTCTTCTGCCTTTACTCCCTATGTCTTCACATGTTTCGTATCTAGGAGCACCACAAAACTTACACTCTGTAAGGTTTTCATCATCTTTGTAATACAACATGCAACCCTTGACACAACAGTCAATTCTTATACTAACTAACCCAAGCTTCTTCACCAACTTTTGTGTTTCATAAAAGTTATTAGGAACAGTACTGTCGGGTGGTAGTAATTCTGAAATCAACTGTATGATCTCGTCCATAGCATCATGTGGCACATTGTAATCATTTTGGATACTCATTAATCTGGATGACACAGACAATGGTGAGTGTATATCACATCCAGACCACACGGGTTTGTTGAAATCCCTCAGAAGATCAAAAAACCTTTGAGTTTCTGCATTAGGCAACTCATTATAATTTTGTTGCTCCCCACCAACATCGGAACCCCTATTTGCATCTTGATTTACATCAGTTGGCATGTTTTCTCTAGCCGCATCAATGCACATGTCAACATACCTATTTAAAGGATCAACATGTTCGGCATGACTCGTACTCGCGGCTGCATGACTAAAATCTGGTGCAGTCTCTTCGCTAGGAGCTACCTCCCCATGGTCGGTCCAATACCAATAATTTGGCTTGAACCCATTTGAATACAAATGCCGTGTAACCGTAGCAGGTGATAAGAAGTCCCATTTCTTTAAGCATTTAATACATGGACATCGAATAACACCTTCTGTTCTAAATGGTTCTAACCCCTTTGCATAATCTATAAAAGATTCAACCCCGTCTACAAATTCTAGTCTCAGGCCGCCACGTGTTGGGTAAGTCCTATTATACATCCATCTCCTATGTAAAGGTATATTGTCCATCTACATATCAAAGATCGAAATTTATGTTACAATGAGAACCTAAGATGATTTACTGACTGCATTAATGTTAATTTTAAAATTTATATTAATATGAGAATCTAATTCTAACATGTAACTAAATATTAATATTTTTTTTATTTCCACACTTGCTGAATGTGTCGAGTCATTAGCAACTCAAAAACTGGCTGGTGCATATTTCATATTTCCTTCTAGTTTAATTGAGCTATTTTATATTCAAGTTTCTAAAAAAATAATTATTATTGTTATGCAAAATATGGTTATTATTGTTGAGCTATTTCATATTCAAGTTTCAACAATCATCATTCATTAGAATCTTACCAATGTTTTATACTCTTCCTTTACATTTCCAATCAATTTATTGTTTTATACAGCTTGGTGTCGAATAGAACTATTAAGATACAAAACTTTTTCGATCAGTAACAGTCGTATATCTAAATATTAGAACATAAAATTTAAAACTGAGTTAAATATACACGCGATACAGTCACAGGCTCACGTGAATCAAAATCCGAACAGTACATGTTTGTTTTTACTTCAATTAAAAGCTAAGTTTGTAACTGAAGAACAACTAAATGTTTGGTAAAGGATGTGCCATGGAATATGCCACTTACGAATTTGACTTAGAATTTTACAAAATGCATCTTTTAGTAAGTAAAGTAGTTACTTACACAGGAAAGACATTGACACAAAGAGAGGTGTTTGGGTTTGTTACATATTTATAGTCATTATATTTAAAATGTATTTGACATATGAGGCCTCTGTCCAATGTCATATTCCTTGGTCTTTTCCCAATTTTTAAAAACGTATGACATTGGACAGGACTACTTTTTGTAACGAAGTAACTTATTTAGGGATGGAACATTGGGGAAAGGGGGCCCAGACCCCTCAATTCTTTTTAAAGATTTCAAAAAGTACATGATCTTTAAGTGTATTTCTGGACTTACAAACCATCAAAGCCCAAACTCTAGCATATTTCTGGACTTAGAAATACAAAACCTTTTTGCTCAATCCAATTTCTCAAGCCCACATAAATTTCAACAACCGGAATCATATAACAACCGGGAATCATAAGATCCACCGGGAATTGACTAACATTGTTAGTATAGCATATATCCATCATGTAAAGCACAATGATCTATTTAAAAACACTTCATCAAAGAAAGGCAAGAAGGATTTGTCTCTACAAACAAAAAGCATACAATTTTCAGTTTTCAGTCAAATAAATACAATTTCATATTTTGTTAATTTTTCCAACAAAAATGGCAGAATGTTTCCAACTTCAGCATACAATTAACTTTTTCACTCAAATTATTGCATTTAATCTATTCATTCAAGACTCACCTTTGTATGATGCAGCTTCAAATCGAACAGACAACAAACTTCAATCCAATATGAAGGTCGACAATTAGATCCTGCAAAAGTTAAGTTCTGTATTTTAGGAAAAAGATTGATAAGGATTTGCGAATCTTGGAGAAAACCAGATAACTTCAATTAGGGAGGACATATTTTCCATTAAACCACACTGTAATATATATGAAGAATTCTAACTCACTCATCATTATTTGTTATGGATTTCTGCATTAGAAATACATCAAAACAAGTGGCATAACAAAAGGCTGCTGTTCTGAAGTGGGGTCACTGTTCTGAATTAGAAATAGAACAAAACAAGTGGGGTCACTGTTCTTAATTTCCTACTTATATATGTTTCAGGAAAACGGGCTGGATTGACAAAAAAAAAAGAGGCACGACTGAGGCTGGATTGAGGCATGTTAGAACAAAAGGGCCAAATGCAATTATCCTAGAAGATGACTTGTTTCTTTGAAATGCAAATTATAATTTCAGGAAACTACCTTGCAAGTTGTACAAAATTACAAAAGTAACCCTTATTGATGTCAAACGTACACAAATAATTAAATTTCAGGATCAGCTTTTCATATCAAAAGACTGTGACTTACAGAATCTGCAGTTCGGATAACTGGTTGATGCCCGATGACAGATGTTCGTTTAAATTAATGCTTCATATTATTCTGAAACAGATTCTGAAGTTGTTAGCTTTTCAATTTATAATCAAGTAAAAAAACTGAAGTAGTAAGCTTCTCTATTCAAACACCGAACCTAATATCAAGAATCAACAAAAGGAGCAAAAGCTTTCTAGTTTCAAAATTGCAAATTGTTCAGGAGTAAGACATAGTTCTATTTTCATTTTCAGCAAAGTCTTGAAACTTATTGTTTTGACTTCCCGTCCTTCTTGCAAAAAAAACTGAACAAAGAAAGCAAACGCCACTGGAACTGTCTGTTACAGATATTTCCTTACTTATGTTCCTGTTTTTTAAACATCAGTTCATTAGCATGTTCAAAAGCTATGCCTTAGTGTATAAAAATATAATGAAAAGATCCAAACAGGTTTTTCTCAAAGACATATAAGATGTCAAACTTTGAAAAGTATTTACGTAGTCTCTCGTGTTCTTATTCAGGATGCAACACCACTTACAACAAGATTCAAGATACTCGTATCTTGCCCTGCAAAAACTCAGATTATACAAATCAAACGGCACACAAAAGTCAGATGGTACAAATCATACAATGTTTTACCAATTTCCAACATGTCAAGACACACAGTTCCTTACCATTTCAGCTGATATTTTCCACTGTTATGACACAAAAAGGTGCTGAATTTAAAATATTTAATAGTCTGAACTACGTGTTTGCTGAGAGTTGGGCTCCTGAGTATGGCAATGTTGTTCTGTCTAAATGGCCCATCAAGAAGTGGAGAGTTCAGAAAATTTGTGCTGACAAAGATTGCATGTGATTTTTCTAGTTTAATCTGTCATTCTTGAATGTAGGAATCGATGAATTCTAAAAACTTTAGACATAACAAATAATTACAACGACCGTCCCTCCAATTTCTGAAGTTAGACATAGTGTTTTATTGTAATTAACTTCTGAATTTGATAGTTTCGTTTATTTATCCCTACGGTTCGTACCAGCTTTGATCAAATTTGAAGAAACAAAGGGGGTATGCGTAATTTTGAAACTGTAGAGGGGAGGTTCATGTATTTACCTATTGTTAAAAGGGTGGACAAAGTAATTTTAGGTATCATTATCAGAAAGAAAATTTCTGTAGTAGACTAATATACATATTTATGTATGATATATATAGAAAATGAGAACTTTTAGACAGAATAAATAATATATTAGGCTGCCCGTCCATCCAATTATGTGTGATTCAACTCTGTGAGTCGATACACAAAATTTATGATTTAAATGAACTTCCCAAAACTACGCATGCCTATGCTAGAAACTTATCATGTGTCCAGAGAATCTCTGTCAGCTTTGATCAAATTTCACAACCAAAGGGGGGCATTTGTAATTTCAAAACTTCTAGTAACATGGGTGTTTAAAGTGATTGTATCTCATTATCAGGAATGTGATAAAGGCTACGGTTGATGTGTCTTTGCAGAACAAGAATTATGTCAACAAACACATCACACAGTACACAGTTGCATATTATAAACAACAACTACCCACTTCTTAACATAATATAGGCATATTTGTATGCAATCAGTTCTGAAAAGAATAAGTAACTGAGATTGAATGCAGACAAAGGTAACAACATAAGCAATATGACACAGAAGTGCAGCAATTGGAGCCAAACCATATTGAGAAACATTTCAGAAATAGGAACATTCAAGGGTTATAACAGTTACATACAGCAGAAATGTCCAAGATACTTCAAACAATAGCAACTTAGCCTTTTAAGATCTTTAAGATGTCTGACTGGGGACAGCACACACACTACCATTTTTTAACAGGACTTGTACTTCAAACACTCTGTGACATTAATTTTTTTCAACCAACTTGATTCAAGTACTGTTGGATCCCAGAACAAAACTTAAGCTATGAGAATCACAGAAGTTCCAGGACACAATAACAGGAAAAGGCGCAGTAAAACATATATAATTGACTGACCTCTCAATATTCCAACTCAACCAGTTTTAGCCAATACAACCATAATTGAAAGCATCAAGCTTCTCTGAATAGTTTTATAATAATGTTATCTAACTGCTGTGTTGTGGAAATGAACTAATCAAGAATCTTTATGAGTTGAGCGGTGGTAATTTTGTTTTTAATCTACAAATTAGCTTTTATACGATTGTAAATTCTTATAAAACTGTAATTGGTGGCAACACTGTTTTTAATTTGATCTATAGAATAAAACTGTCATATTTCTATAAATTTGCTTTCATTCTATGAATCTATAAAGCTAATTGGGTTAAGTGGCTAATTTATAGAATAAAACTGTCAGATTCATAACACTATAAATTCAGATTAGTTTTTGTACAATCCAACAGCAAGTATGTCCAACTTCTCTTTTCGTTAATAAACATAATAGGCAAGTATGCAAGTATCAGCAGATTTCGTTACATTGCCCAGCATATGTTTACTGACCTTATTCTGATGCAGCTCCAAATCAAACAGCAAACAAACTTCAATCCAACATTAAGCTTGGAAATTAGATCCTGCACAATAATTCTGAACATCCTAATTTAAGTCACTGATTGTCATCTTTTGCTTTGCTACATCTCCTCATCTATGTTTCAGCAGAAAAGGAAAAATAAAAAAACTAACATGATTGATCAGAAATTTGCATTTTTAACATAAAGTGCACCAGATATAAATCATAGTTTCTTGCAAGAAAGTAAAATGGTTAACAACTTGTGCATCACAGAGCAAACAGTGAGCAATTGTCCTAATTGGCAGAGCTATTTCACACATGTAGTATGCACTTGCCTGCATAAAATTGACAACTATATTTGTTTGGGCTTTGTCAGACAAATACTGAGGCTTTAGGAAAACTATATTCGTTTGGGTTGCAAGGTTTACAAGCATGTTACAGACAAATACTGGGCTACTATGTTTTTGAGGATGAAAGCAGGTTTACAGGCTTGTTAGAGAAACCTCCCTTACATCTTGATTATTACACTTACACCCCCTGGAGCATGGTTTCTGAGCATTGGATGGAATGGTTTTATTTGCTTATGGCTTTAATGTTGATGCAAAGGGGAACTATATTTCTTGAAAAACTCAATGCATATGCAACAACACTTATAATAAACACAACAGGAAAGTATGCAAATATGTGTATATTTCATTAAAGTTCAGCATACGTGTACTCACGTTAGTGCGATGCAGCTCCAAATCCAAGCAATAACAAAGTTCCATCCAACATAAGCTTGACAATAGGATCCTGCAAAACAGTACAAGAGGAAAAGGACTACTTTCAGTCAGCATGAATTCACACAAACAAATTCACGCAGAAACTGTACGCATGCCCACATTGTAGAAACTTCGACAGAACTTATTGCTCGGAATGTATTTTAACGAGCTGTAAAATTCCTAGTAAAGTAGACAACCTTATATTTCAAATGGAATTGGCCTCAATTCCTAGAGATTTCTGCATGAATACAGATTTCGGAGTAAAGTCGTGACAACACAGCAACTCCGTTGCAGCGACGTGTTTCAAAGACATGTTTGTTTACCATATCAAACGAATTCAGAAAATTATGAAATTTTATAGGTATACTCCCAACACATACATTTACTTCTCGGTAAAACCGTTTTGTAAAATTCAAAGGTTTACCCCATCTGCTCCGTCCGTAAATTCAGTCCAGAAAACAGGTAAAACAGGGGAAAGCTGTTTCGTTCGGAATTTTTTTCGGGTATCAAACGGACTCGAATGAACACGAAATCTAACATAGATGAACCTTAGCATGATGGGTATATGCCACTAAAACAGTTTCAAGAAAAGAGTGTGTATGACTTCGGAATTTACATTTCAAGTCACTACATACAAGGTGTCAAAATTTAAAATACATTTGAGTTTATATGGTTCTCATAATATCACGTATCAACCTCACCTGTCAAACCACCATCTAAACTGAAAACAAGTACCTTACAATTGTACAATAAAAAAAATAAAATAAAATTTATTGAAAGGAATGAACTTACGGGTTCGGTTCTTGTATCTTTCGAGGCTTTCTTAGAAATTACAGCAGCTCCAACTTAACTAAGTACAGTAATTCACTCTTAAACGCGCCCCAGTATCGTCTTTCCCAAATGCGTTTTGCAGGAAATCCTAGTCTAGTCCAACTTTCAGTGACATAACTTTTACCAAAGCCCCACCTAGTTTCATCATTTGCTCTGAGTATTCAGTAATCACTTTCCTGGAAATTCAACAACAATTGTATATGCATATTATTCTTTTGCAAAATTAGTTATGCAAGAAATGGGGTCATGAGCATACAATGAACTGAATCAGCATGTACACGGTTAGATACCAAACATATAGGCTGGTTGTACCTTTTTTTATCCCTTTTTAATAATGCATAGACTGTTATATATGTTTCATTATATTTTATCAGATTAAATGGAAAGCAGCATTCAAAGCATTGGAGTTAGACATCAACATTGGGAGCATTTCCAGCACATTATGTACAATCTTGTGACATTTCTTATAATCATTGGTCCCTCAAAATAGTGCGTCAGTGTCTGAATCTGTGATGTACGTACGAATGGTTTTAAAATTATTATCTTATCAAATCTGATTTATGTCTAATATATATCATATGAAAATTTCAAAAATAAATTGCATCTCATATCTAAATTGTATCTTATATCCGTCCATCATAATTCATCTTAGTATATAGCTTAAAAAAAAGATAAAACAACCGAACACCAGAACAACATTACATGTTTGTTGCAGCATATAATGTTGGGAGTAGCATCTCTAATGCATGCAGCTGATTTAGGCCTGAGATATATATATGTAAATGCAATATTCAATAGAAAATCTTTAATAACTTCTAAATTCTAACTTATTTTTATCTAAAATTGGTATAAAATCAGTTTACAAGCAAGGGCGATGCCACAGATAACTAAAACTTTGGGGTCAATTGAGTCCACTGAATTTTTTTATATATACCCTATCACGCACGCAAGTACACATAGAATCAAAGAATTCCTAATTGATTTGCTAAAGCTAATGAAAAGTGACTAAGGATATGCAACTTCTCATTGTATATATAAAACAAAAATAGCTTTCAGACCTTCAAAATAAATTTAATGTCAATAGTTTCTGCAAAAATATGTACTTTCTTGTTGAACTAACCAAATATCAGGAATTATCCAAAAATGGGCACTACTTATGCTTAAGTCTAGTATCAAAGAAACCATGCAGTTCCAGGAGAAAGAAGGGAAAGACTTAACTCCTTTGGATGATTGCTAGCATCAATGCATTCTTCATTCCCACATTGATATCCCTCGTAGCACCTATCCAAACCTTTACAAGATAAGAATCAAAAAATAAATAACAGAAAGAATAACATAATTTAAATCTAGAAAGTTATCGGTGCCTATAGATATTTGGAGAACTAACAAACGGAGAACTAACAAATCAATTAGTAGAAGAAATCAACACAAATAAACTTCAGGGGTCATTTTTTAGAGAGCATTCAAGTTCAAGTTGACCTATAAACGCATTAACATTAAACAAAACATTTTCAGAAACTCGGAATAGCTTTCGGTTATACGCAAACATATCATAAAGCTGGGATCTTTAAGAAAACAGGTTTTGTTCATAACAGTTCAAATGCTAACAATTGTTTGGAGGTTGAAATGGCTTTTCAGTTCTCACCATGTACCATTTGAATGGAGGAGGACGGAGGACCACTCCTTACAACAAAGGGGCTTTTTAGATCCTGTATTGCTAGTAACACCTTTATGGTACGAATAAAAGACTAATTATTTGGCTTTTGGCACACATTGTAAAAAGAGTAACACAAAATTTACACAGTAAAATTGGAATTTAATTTAAATCTTGCTTATTGTTTGGCCCTCTTCAAATCAGACGTTTTTCCAACTTCAAATGGAACAGTGTACACCAAATTTATGAATAAATTAAGCAAATCCATACCTAATACAATGTACATAAGTTAACTGCGTATGAACAAATTGAGCAAATCTCGGTTCAAGCTTTCAAGTTTCACAGATCTGCTCTCATAACTTCATATACGTTATCTAGCACAATCTATGAAGCAACTGCCACGAAATTAAGCTAATATAAATAAATATATGTTACATGAGTATGAAAATCTCACCTGAAATCTCAATTGAATGAATCTTAACAAAGCTAACTTCAGTCACTACCTGCAAATCACAACCTCACCAAGCTTTTCTTCAAATTGAAGCCTCATTCATACTCTACATATGTCACCCGTTGAATCCCATTATCTTCATAACACACATTCAAGAAAAAGATGATGATATGCCGAAATGCTGGAGGAACGATTTTACGAAAAAGGGCTGAAATGCTTAGGTTTTCAGGGAGGGAAAGATTGAAATGAAGGAGGGAAAAGGGATGAAATGAGGGATGGAGGCGCGGGCTGCATTTCTGAAACTTAGGGAACAATTAGGGTTCAATTTTCCGACGATATATGGTCGGAATTTCCTCACCGATAAAAAGGTCCAAGGCCAAGAATTTTCATCGGATTTCCAAAGGCCAAAGTCTTGTTAAAAGAATCCCAAGCACTTTCAGACCCATTCCTCGTCTGAATTTCATCTGAGATTCCCACTCATTTTCAGACCACTTTCAGACCACCAATCGTTTGAGAAATAATTTCAGGCGAAATTCGTCGAAAATGCGCCGCAATCTAAAATAATTTCAGACCAAAATCTTCATCGGAATTTCGTCTGACATCTCCAATTATTTTCAGACCACTTTCAGACCACATTCGTCTGAGAAATAAATTTCGAAAACATTTAAAATTTCAGACCGAAAGTTCGTCGCAATATTTCGTCTGAATTATAAAACATAATTATTTTTTAAAATAAAATTTTGGTTCGTCGGAATTTCCTCGCAATTTCGCCGGAAATTTTGCATATTCTAAGAAAAATGGAATACTACCAGTTTCGTCGGAGGTTCGTCTGATTTTCGTCGGAAATTTTCAGACGAAGAAGTTTCGTCGGAAATGTTCGCCGGAAAATGCCTGTTTTCTTGTAGTGAGACCTCAGTGCAATTCTTAGTACTTTATGTTGATGCCATCCTTCTTATTGGGAATTCGAAGGATGACATGAAAGTAACTAAGTTATGGTTATCAAACCAATTCGAGATAAAAGATCTTGGTGATGCGTCCTATATCCTTGGAATTAAAATCTATCGAGATAGATCTAAAAGGTTAATAGGATATCACAGTCGATGTACATTGACAAAGTATTGAAGAGATTCAATATGGAGTCAGCAAAGGTTAAGAACCTTCCTATGAGTGTAGGAACATGTCTTTCTAAGAAGATGTGTTCTAAGACTAACCTTGAGAAGGAAAGAATGACTCATACACCTTATGCATCAGCAATAGGTAGCATAATGTATCCAATGTTATGTACTCGGCCGGATGTGGCTTATGCACTTAGTGTAACAAGTCATTTCCAATCTGACCTTGGAGATGGTCACTGGGCTACCGTGAAGAATATTCTTAAGTACTTGAAAAGTACTAAAGATTTATTCTTAGTTTACGGAGGTCAGAAAGATTTTACTATCGAAGGATACTGCGATGCAAGCTTTGCATCTGACTTAGATGATTTTAAGTCAATGTCAGAATATATTTTCTGCCTAAACGGCGGAGCAGTGAGTTGGAAGAGTTCCAAGCAAACTACCACTGCAGATTCGACCACTGAGACCGAATACTTAGCTGCATCATGAATGTGTTTGGATTAGAAACTTCATTCAAGAATTGAATGTTGTTCCTAGCATGAAAGACCCCATTACCGTGTTTTGTGACAACACTGGGGCGGTTTCTCAAGCAAGAGAACCAAGATCTCACCAACGGACCAAGCACATTATGAGGAAGTATCACCTAATCCGTGATATTATCAAAAGAGGAGATGTGCAAATTGAGAGGGTTGCATCAGTAGAGAACGTGGCAGATCCACTTACTAAACCCCTTAGTCGAGAAGCTTTCCAAGGACATCTTCAGAAGATGGGACTTAGAGTAGCTTTAGAATGGCTTTGATGGGCAAGTGGGAGATTGTTAGGAACAGTGCCCTAGAAAGCCGATTGTATATCCGCTTTGCGCTTTTCCTTATTGTAATCACAGACAATCTTTGAATGAAATAACGAATTGAGGCAAAACTTCTTTATGTGCTCTTTTTGGTATGCGTTTACTTTAGCTATGCATGTATGAGAACTCTCATAATCCTGATGACTTTAGGACTCTACCATTTAGGTGAAATGGTTCATGAAAAGAGCCCTATATCACATAAGTCATGATTAGTAAAATACTCCAAGCCGATAAGTCCTACAGACAGTGGGAGTGTTAACCTGACTCCTCTAAGGCTTGCTTGTGGGATCACGCCCTTAAGAAGAACCACCTTGTTTCATGGAGGTGCAAAGTGTATAGTTGATACGTGCGTGATACATGAGGGTGCTTACTTCCATAAGTAAGTTCACTAAGGTGCTCCGTGTGAGAAGATTCCTAAATGGGAAAGGAAGTTTCTATTTCAGGAAATGGAAACTTCCAGATTAGGAAATATCTCACGAGTCATTGATGTGATTAATTGATCCTTAGACTTGAGGTTCCATGTCACTTTATGAGTTAACTCTATAGTCTTAGGTATAAGCTTTAAAGGGTGTCGCCTTAGACAACTGATTCAAGGCTTATGCTGGGGCTGCACAAGTGATTCATGAAAGTGAATGAGAATCAAGAAAGAACCTACACTTGCATTTGCAAGGTGATCTCTTATTGTGTAAGTCATTCATATGCCATAAGGAGTCCTTGGCCAAGGCAGTAGATCAAGACATCAAGAAAAGGGTTTCTTGGATTGAGATCAAATGGATATGAATTGCACTTAGCTTTAAGACCAGATTATTAAGGTTCTGATTATTCCCTTACCCTAGATCTTGGTTGAGAGATAGTAAGTAGGAGGATTGTATCTCACATGAATCAATGACTTAAAGGATCTGTCGAATCGAGACATTCCAATTCAGCTAGGGGTTAAACACCTGTTGCTAGACTATGGTCGTTTAATCTGTGGACTGATTAATTAATTAGTTAATTAATTAATCAGGGTCACTGCTAATTGAATTGAAAACCTAGAGGGTCACACACAACAACTTGGTTACATGAGTTGAGGCTTTAAAATGACTAAACGAGTTAATCGAGCCAAGAGGGTTCCACACGTGTGACACCACACGTGTGGGTCATGTGACTGGACACGTGTCCTTGGGACACGTGTGCCACACGTATATAATTATTTATGCATTAAACAATTAATGTGTTAATTATTTAATAGACTTTGGTTTAATTTTGAATTAAAATGAAAGTCTTATTTTGGAGAAAATTAATCTAGTTAATTAATTATGAATTATTTAATTAGATAAAATAAGTTATTTATTTATTTAATAAATAAAGTATAATATTATCCAAAAGGAGTTTGGATATTTTAGCTCTCTTAAAAGTTTATTCGAATTAGAATTCAAAGTCAAAGTTGAAAATTACTTGAAGATCAAGTAATAGGAGAGAGGGGCCAAAATCCTTAGCCCATAAGGACTAGGGTTTCGGCCACCCCTCCCCAAGTATATGTAGGGGAGCTCGAGCTCCCCTTGAAAGTGATTGATTGATTTCTTTTGGTTCATGTGTTAAACACCATCCTTTCTCCAAGATTAAATAAACCCTAGGTTAAGCCTAAACACTAACTAGAGAATTAGCATCCTTACTAGTTAGATTGTAGTCAAGTTGGTGGACTATCTCTAGAGAGCTTCAAGTTAGAAGTTTTTAAAGATTCGAGCTTTACCAAGGAGAAGGGATCAAGCCGCGAGAAGAGCGTTCTTGGGTGGCTTGAAACGCTTGAAGAAAGATTATTGAAAAGTAAGTTTCTAATCTCTACGAATTTGGATTCATGATTGCGAGTTCAAGATCCTTTTGTTGGAAAATTTTTAAAATTTCCGCTGCTTTCTGATTCCTGTTTTCCAACAAGTGGTATCAGAGCCACCTCATTAATCGTGTTTCTGATTCGTCTCAATTATTCTGAATTTGGTAGAAATTCTTAGGCTTGATGCGATTGAGTATTTGTAACTGTTTTAGAAAGCTTGAATTACGAAACTGTATTTTTCCCTGAAAGTTTCTGAAAACTGTTTTGTAAAATTTGTTTTGAAAACTGTTTTAGATTTGAAACTGTATAAACCGTTTTTGGATTTCTTGGATTGGTTTTGCTTTTGAACGAAAATACGAAACGAAAAGCCTGGATTACGAACACGCGAAAGCCCGCGCGCAAAGGCGTCGTACGCGCGGGCTTCACGCGCCACCGACCGCCACCAGGCGCGCGATGGGCGACACCGCCCAACACCCTCCCGCAACTACGCAGGAGGCCTTCCGGGCGAGCCTACCCAGCAATGCCCGCAAGTGGCCAGAAGGGCCGCGCGCAGCAGAGCGAGCACTCGCGCGACCTTGGAATCGCCCTGACAACTCAAATGACACTTGATACATGCCTCTCTCGAAGCTTTCTAACCGATCGATTTTTTTGTCTGCGGCAAATAACAAAAGACATTCAACCATGTAAGCTTCGGTCTCGCCATTAATGGGTGTTGGAGGATGATTCATGACTTTGTTTACCAAGGATTTGAGATCTGGGTGAGTGTTGTGTGTAGAAATTGCATGGTTTTAAGTGTTAAATAGATGAGATTCTGGTGCCGTTTGATGCGTTTATGTGTTTATTTGACTCTGTTCAGGTGTCATTAGAGTTAGAATTACGAAACGGCGAAGCAAAGCGATTTCACGTATTTTTGGGAGAAAAAATGGTAACTCCCGTTACCATGTAACAGTGCTAAAGGAGTAACTCCCGTTAACGAGCACAGGATGAGACGAATCAGAGGAGTAATGCTCGTTACTCCATGGCAGTGCAAAGGCATTAATGCCCGTTAAAAGCCTCAGGTGGAGATGATTCTGGAGAAGTATTGGTAACGCCCGTTACAATTTCACTGAAGAAAATCAGTAACGCCCGTTACTACTTATATAAGCGCAGACACGATTTATCCGATTAACGGGCGTTAACGTTGGCAAGGCATAGCTAGGTAACGCCCGTTACCTAGGGCGGCGAGAATTTGCTTAGGGTTGCTATATATGCGCGTTTTGAGGTCTTATTGAGGGGAGAAGGAAAAAAGGACGTACGAACGAATGGAGAGAGAGAGAGCGACACAGAGAAAGAAAGAGTTTCCTTCCAAAGTCAAGACCTAGGGTTTGGGAGAAGACTCAGCAATTTCAGAGATTTCCCGAGAATTTGAGAAGACGACAGGATTGAATTCCGAGAACAATCTTTGGTTTTATTGTTGCTTTATATTTCCAAACTAATTCCTTTGATTTTAGTTCTAGTTTCATATGCTAGTTTTGTTTTGGTTATTGCTGAATGTTTATGAGTTTAATTGTTATACTTTATCTAGATTTCTTGACGATGATTTATTTTAATGTAATTTCCTTTAGTTTTATGATTTTTGCTTCAATTATGAGTAGCTAATTATCTAGGGCTACGGGGAAGTGATGATGATTACATGATGGATGTTTGATGAGATACTTGAATGATTTGTGTAATTCTTAGTTTGAAAACCGGTTCGAATTGACTTGCGATGGCCTGATCACCCGTAGCATGTGGCACAATTACCTATAGATCGAGAGAGTGATGGTAGTTTAGAGGGTTTTCAACACTTGTAAGTTGTAGGGTTCAAAGAGATTTGGTCCTAGCTTATACAATAGTAATCTTATTCCATGCCGAGCCGCTAGAATATTGAATTACACTAGTCTTGTTCATATGGTTTAATTAACTATTGGTGATTGCGAGAGCAACATTGAACACTAATTAAGCAATTGGTTACACCTCGAGAGACGGTAATTCAAATATAAGTGACTAGGTTGTAGAATTACACTTGTCAAACGAGTATCACATTAATTCTTGATTGTATGATTCAAAGCTTTTCCCCTTGCCTGTTTAGTTTACTGAAGTTACTTCATGTGTTTAAATTGTTAGTTGCAATTTTAGTTATTTGTTAATTTCTGCATCAATAGATTAATAAAAATAACCCTTGAATTCGTTAAATCTTTAGATTAGAGAGAAATAGAGAGTAGTGATTGATTTCCCTTCACTGTGGGTTCGATCCTATTGTGCTACGCGTATGTTAGTGTACACTTGCACGATTGGTTTTTAACTGTAGTAAATTCCTTTACAACAACGAGAAAGAGAAGAAGTAAGTTTGTCGTGTAAAAATTCATTTTATTAGTTATTGAAAGATTTGTTTGTCTAGTTAAAAAAAAAAAATCGTGAAATTATAAAATAGCATTTAGAACGTCGCCAGACAGTTTTTGTAGCTACAACAATCTAGCCGGAATGAAAATCGTCATTGCTAATTTTTCCATTTTCTCAACGGAAGGAAAAAAGTTATTGGAAATGGGTTGTCAAAAACGAGTCGCCGGAAATGGGTTGGCGGAAAAGAGTCAGGACCGATGAGTTTACATTTAAGAAGAAAACATCAGAGATGGGAAGAAGACAATGGATATCTATGTCCTTCTTCATTTTATAAGGGTATTATGGTATTTTTACAAGATTTAGGGGGTTTACAAAAAATAGATAGAATAATAGGGATCTAATATAGTTGTTTTCTGAGTTGGGGGTTTAGGATAAATGTTTTGCCTTATTAGGGATGATTCATTAATTCTCCGTTGTTTTTTTTTTTTTTTTGTTGGGTGCCGGTGATAAAAAGTCATTAATACCGGTTAGATTTCTTTGAGTAATGAAGATTCATTAATAATGTTAAAAAGTCACGGGGGTTGGTCAAGTGGTTTGAGAGTTCTTTCTCGAAGGCAAAGTCCCAGGTTCGAATCCATTTGATCACTTGGGGTGTGTATGTTAAATAAAAAATAAAAAATAAAAAATAATAATTTAAAAAAAAAAACAATTCAGTAAGCAAAATTCAATTTGCACTCCTTCAAAATAATAATAATAATAATGTGGGGGCAACTATGCAAATTACATTACTGTCTAAAAACTAGACTAATAGATCTCTCCAAAATTATGTGACAAAGAAACTTAATCTAATCCACCGCATTCATTGAACTCCTTTTCTAATATAAGGTTAAAATATAAGTAAAGGAAACAATTTTATATGGATGATACTTTAGTCCAATCAACATAATCAATTAAAACAAACTACTAGAGTTAGAAGAAAGACATGTCATATGCAAACTAATTTTTGGTTTCCCCCCCCCCCCCCCCCCCCCCCCCCCCCCCCACCAACCATGATGTTGTGTACTTGGGTTTGTGTTTCATTACAATAACATAAAAGTCTAAAAAAAATTGCGCCAATAGCTAATATTATGTAATTATAACTGCTACATGAAGAAATTGAAGTAGGGAGTGTTATTTTAAGCAAATCACCTCCAAAAACCATTGCTCAGGGAGTGATATTCAGCAAATCATTCTCAAAAAACCAATTTTTATGAAGAAATAAATTAAAATTAAGAAGTAGTCCACGCCATTTTTTTATATTTATTTAAAATTCTATTTTGATAATAATATTCTTATTAAAATATTAAATATTTTTAAATTAACCTTTTAAATACAAATAAAACTCCAAAGTTTATATGTTCGTTACTTTTTTTTTTCTACTCGTTATTTCTTTTTTTTTTTTCTACTTCAATAAGAATTTCATAATTTCAAAAAATCTCATGGCTAAAAAATCTACAATTATCAGGTAATTTTTTTTCTTTTTTTATAAAATTTATAAATAAAGGTATATATAAAATAATTTTATATTTAATTAGTTATAAATAATATTATACAAAATTATAATAATTTATATTTAATATAATACTTACATCATATTATAACACCCAAAAATATTTCAAAATATTTTATGGTAAATTAGTAACTTTATAGAAGTTAAACGTGATTATCAACTTTTCCCTGCAAACACAACTGATTATTTTTCAACTTATCACTTTTTTTTTTTCAAATACTCACAACTTTTACTACCATAAATTTTACAACTTCCGTTTTCCGTTTCTACTTTAACTTATACTTATAGAGTAGAGTTTACAAACAACTCTTGATCTCACCCCATAAAAGGAAAATTAAAATTAGACAAAACTAATCCTATTGACAATTGGGCCGGCCCAAACCAATACCAAATGCATGGGCTTCATATCCCAAAAAGTACTGGACCTTTTCATGCCCAACAACCGCCATTAACTGCCATAATATACAGATACAGTCAACATGTGTAGCATAGTAGGTAATAGCATACCTCTGTGTCTATAGTCTAGACCACAAGTGGGGGCCTAATCCTACTATCCTTTCAGAATCAACAAAAGACACAATTACACTCCTTTGCTGGAAATTAACATAATCATAAATTAAATGTCCATCAATTATCAAGAACTTGCAATACTAACACCACATGCATAGTTCTTTCCCCTTCACTTTAGGTCAACAAAGCAATTTAAAGAGCCTGCCTTTGGCACCACGTGATCCCACAACAGGAAAATAGATGAACAACTCAAAACTTTCCCTTATGATTTTGGGGTAATTGCCACATTGACTTTTTTTTTTTACTAATTTTTCTCTTTCTTGGTAATCAATTAGATATCCTTTTTCTTTTATTTATTTTTGGCCCCCCTTTGTTATCATATATACCCACCTCCCTTTTATTTCAAGACTTCACTGAGATTCATGCCACTTATATAGATAGAGGTTCTTGAACACAAGTTTTCCATTAAACCCCCATAGAAGTTTGAGGGAGAAGAAATGGGAAGGCCTCCTTGTTGTGATAAAGTTGGGATCAAGAAAGGTCCATGGACTCCTGAAGAAGATATCATTTTGGTGTCATATATTCAGGAACATGGCCCTGGAAACTGGAGAGCTGTGCCTACCAACACCGGTACGTATGAACATCTATATGCATAGTTCTTTCTTTTTTTTTTACAAATAAGACTATAGTTTTAGTGATTATGTATGCTTTTACATGTAAAACTTGTTTGATTATTGGTAAATTAAGTAACTTTGGGTGATTATTAGGCTTGATGAGGTGCAGCAAGAGTTGCAGACTGAGGTGGACAAATTACCTTAGACCAGGGATCAAGAGGGGGAATTTCACCCCACATGAAGAAGGGATGATAATGCATCTCCAAGCCTTGTTGGGAAACAAGTAATTAATTTTCTTGATTGTCTTTAAAAATAAAGAGAACCCTTTATGATTATCACTGTTAATTCTGATCATTTATGAAAGTTTGATGTATTTTTAATTTAATTCCTTTATAATTATTTTGATAGATGGGCTGCTATTGCTACATACCTGCCACAAAGAACAGACAATGACATCAAGAATTATTGGAACACACATTTGAAGAAGAAGCTGAAGAAATTCCAACCAGGTTTGGAACCATCACCCCAGATGGGATCTGATCGTCAATACCATCATCAATCAACAGCTAATAATTACCATCAATTCATGTCCAAAAACTACAGTCATGATCACGATCATCATGATCAGAGAGGTGGATGCGCTAATACTTTCGAGAACAACATCAATTTGAAAAACAATCCATCGGTGTACGCCTCGAGCGCAGAGAACATATCGAGGCTACTGGAGGGCTGGATGAGATCCTCCTCAATCTCTCCTCTTCAACCTCCCAACACCAATAGCTTTTCCTACGAAAACCGCGATAAGTTGATTAATAACTATCGCGATTTCGGGAAAATAAGTACTATCCCGAATGAATGCAGCGATGAGGCTTCGGGTTCGGTTCTTCAGGGTTACAGGCCGCAGCAGATTGAGCATGAAGGCAGCAATGGGATCAATGCAGCTCATCATGATCATGATTTGGAGTGCATCTTGTCCTTTGATCATCATCACAACTTCAGTAGCATTGCCTGTGACAAATCTTCTTGTGACTCTAGCCAGAAGGGCTCTGAGAGCAGTGGCTTCATGGATCACGAAAAGGTAGATTTTGTGCATGAAAATAAGCATAAGGTCGATAATCATAACAGTAATAATCCTCCATTGTCGTTCCTGGAGAAGTGGTTGCTGGATGAAAGTGCAGCTCAAGTTGAAATGGAACTCCCATCAATATTCTAGTGAGATGATCAAGAAAATGTGGAGAGAGAGAGAGTGAGAGAGAGAGAGAGGAAAGTTGTCTTTCTTTCTTGTGAGTATGGTCAGTTTATTGCAAATTCAATTAATGGAGATAATCAGAAAAAAACATGAGTTATCTATCTGATAGTTTCAGGACTAATCTTCTGTTAGGGTTCCAAAAAGTTGGATCTCTTTGCTGTTTTTTTTTTTCCTTTTTTGATTTAGCCATAATTAACATGAATTGTTACTTTAATTAGACATTAATGTCTTTGAATGCATCTCTTGTCATCTTGATCACGGAGTTATTGTTATTATTTTTCTTGCATGTGTGTGTATATATTTAATAAATTCTCGTAATTAGAATCTTAGTTTTGCAGTAAAATTAACGTTGTATATGTGTGAATAATACCTTTTACTAACGTTTTTATTTGTTGTCTTCTTAAATTTACGGTGCGGTAGGTGTTCAATGCACATACTATCCGAATGATATTTTTAAAAGAATTTGTGCATCATTCTTATAAAACAGTCAAATGAAAATTTTGATGATGAAGTTTAATAAATCATTAATTGATTAACTAATTAATTACAGATCAATTAGTGTAACGACATCACGATGTCTATGACTTAAATTCTGACTCTATGAATGGAGCAGCGTCATGGGAAGATCGTTTGCAAAACAGATCCGTACAAAAGGTGTTCAACACGGTATTATGATATTTTTGAAAGATCTCATATATCATAGTTATAAGAAGAGAACAAATATTTTGGACCATCAAATGAAAACTCTAATGATTAAGTTATATAAGTCGTTAGCTTGTTGCTTAATCACAAATCGGTCTGTCTGACGAGACACTAGAGTTTAAAGTAACAACCTCTATGATTTAATATCTATCTACGAATGGATCAAAGTGACGGAATGAAAGATCATTCACACAACTGTATGTACAGTATCCGAATTTCAAAAAAAAAATGACAAAAAACTAAAAATAAAATAAAGTATAGCACATCTTCATTACTTGACTTTTATACTGTGTAGCTATATTTATTAGGCCGACGCGGCTGTAGAGATGGCGACTTCAAATAAGAACATTAAATTAGTGGCCAAATAAACGGAAAGCACAACATTAAATTAGTGGCCAAAGAAAGGGAGTATGTCAAATTCTGAATATAACATAGTAGCCCCACAAATAAAACAATTTTTAATTATATATTTATATTAGTATTTACTGCAACCCAAAAAAAAAAAAAAGAAATAATATTGATGTCCATACCAACTCTCCATCAATATGAGATTATAGCATCCTATAATTAACATTTATTTATACGGACGACAAGTGGTCACATTGATCATTTAGTATTATGTGAAATTAATTATTTGGTGAATTACGTACTTAGAATATTAATAAGAAATATATTTGAATCGATTAATTTAGGTTTAGGAGTTTATAGGGTTTGGTTCGGGTTGGCACTTAATTTTCCCTATGTCATGAGTTGGCCAATTTGTTAATTACAATTTGTTTATAAAGTATATTTGGAGCATAAAAAATTAAATTTTATTTTGAAATTAAATTTAGAAAATATTTGGATAATATAAGTATATAAGACATGCAAGCCTATTATAAATCGTTAGATGATGATAATTATTTAAGGAAATATTTGATATAAGAGATGAGTTTTGGAGCACATTTAATTTGGACAACACTGATTAAATGGAATTAAATGTAGTTGATCAAATGAGCAATTTGAAATAACTCCCCACCAGTTTGTATACCATTTTTTTATGTTAGTAAAAAATAACTTACTTAAATTTGAGTAAAAACTTGTGAATAGTAGCAAAGCGAGCTCGTAAATAATGTTGGATTTAGAGATTAAGTGTTACAATCCAAATTCGTAAACTTGTATATCCAACATTATATTAAAATTTAAAACTAATCAAGAGGTCTAGTAAAACTTAATTAGACATATCAATCGCTTCCTAATTTAATGTAGCGGAATTTAGGTGTTTCTTAAGATTTGATATATATATTATGATTTTTTCTTACGTACATCTTTTTTTTAGATATACTTTAAAATAGCATATGATATCTTATTGTTGAAGCTAACAAATCTGTGAATTAATCGGATAAAATAAGATAATAAGATCTGCAAATTATAATATGTTAAATAATGATAACAGTATAATTTTGATCCAGCCCAAATTACACATTTCATAAAACCCGAAATATATCATCAAATAGTATAATTTAACTGTTCGATAATATGTTAGCTTAACTAGAGATTCTGTATATTCGAGTATTTAGAAATGCAACAACTATTAATGGAAAGAGTTTTACACCTAAACCATCCGACCCGACTCAAATTCAACTAAACGGGATACAAAACAATAATGATGATAATAACATAATATTTTATCATCTTTTAAGTTATAAAACATGTTAATGAATGTAGTTTTTATCTAATTTAGCCTAAATAAAGAGAAGAGGGGGGTAACCGCCCCTGTTGACGTGACTAGGGTTGCATGCTGAACTATTGAATAGCCGATATACATAAATACTTACAAGGGTTTATCACAAAAAGTTTGCAAAGAAAAAGACATACTTAATTGATTATATGTATGACGATGATGAAGAAACTAGAAAGACAGCAAGGATTGAAAGACAGCACAGTGTCACGAAAGTCTTGCCACTGAATATGGTAAATTCTTTATTTCCAGATTTATCCCTCAAGAAAAAAGAGAGGGATACATGTGATTTCCTCCACCTTTCGGTGTGGGAGAACTCAAGTTTATTGAAATACTTTTTTACAATTTCAAATCAATTCTCATGAAGTCCCATGTACGTATATATACGGCAATAACATGACTGATTGATTCTAGTTCGTAATTGGTTCGGTTAAAACAGCGTAATAGAAGAGAGAGTGTAGTACACTTATTTAAATTGGTGTAATTTATTTTTTTTTAAAGAAAAAGATCGATAAAATAGTAATATTTGTAATACGATTGCGATATAATTGGTTCGATTTCGCATGGTCAAATCAGGTTCAGAAGTCAGAATTGGAAACTATCACTTGTTAATTATCGGATATTTCTTTTGAAAGAGTTGTTCATAATTGAGTTACACAACGAAATGAGTAAGAATTGATTGTATAACATATATATATATATATATTGATATGGACAAAAATAGGGTGTATCAAGAGATAATAGCAAGAGATATGGTGTATTAGATATTCGTAAGAGATATGGTGTATCAAGAGAGACGGGTTGGAATCGGATAGGATCAATATCAATATTTACGATATATATTAGTTAGTTTATTTTAGTCTAGGATAGGATAGGTTTAATACTACGTTATTTATTTCCTTACGTTATTTATTTCCTTATGAGTTGGTAGAAGTCTGAAGTCTTTTATTATATATTGTTCTTTTTGTATTATTTTACGTATCATAAATAATAATCTCAATTCCTAAACTCTCTCTCTCAAATCTCTTTCTCTCCTAATCTTCAACCGGCCGGACGGTCCTCCGGATTATCCTTCTCTTCTCACCCCCTTATTCTTATGAGCACGAGACTGCTCTAAAGTCTCCTCCGATACATTAATTCGTATCATTGGTGCTTTCATTGAGAAGATGGCTGAAACGGTTAGTGTGTCCAGTTTGCAGCGAATCGACACGAATTTGAAGGAAGCTCTGAAACAGATTGATATCATAATGTCCTTGATCCAGGCCATGAGACAGATCGTGCAAAATTTTAGTCCCTTCGTGGCTAAGACAGAAAAGCCGCATGAAAAGCCTAAAACGGCGATTGCGCCTAGGGTTGGGGAAACTACTGCCACGTTTGCCCATAACCCGGTGTGGGTCCTACAACTGTTGTTAGCGGTAATGGGACGGAAACAGATAAGAATGTTGCTGTTGATTCTGATGGCATGAGCAATCACCCTGCTCCTACAACGGATCCTGAACCTATCAGTACTTCTGAATTGGCTACGTCCTTCAACACCAAAGAAGTAATTGAAAAGGATAATTCCGAGGAAGTCCTTTCTATCTCCAAGGACACGGTTGCAAGTGATGGCATCTCCTGGGAACCGATGGGCAATGTTTGGGGTGTTCCGGAATTACACCCTGAGGACAAGGTGGTTTGTGAAGGGTGGGAGAGTGATATGGACGAAAATAGGGTGTATCAAGAGATAATAGCAAGAGATATGGTGTATCAGATATTCGTAAGAGATATGGTGTATCAAGAGATAAGAGATATGGTGTATCAAGAGAGACGAGTTGGAATCGGATAGGATCAATATCAATATTTACGATATATATTAGTTGGTTTATTTTAGTCTAGGATAGGATAGGTTTAATACTACGTTATTTATTTCCTTACGTTATTTATTTCCTTAGCAGTTGGTAGAAGTCTGAAGTCTTTTATTATATATTGTTCTTTTTGTATTATTTTACGTATCAGAAATAATAATCTCAATTCCTAAACTCTCTCTCTCAAATCTCTTTCTCTCCTAATCTTCAACCGGCCGGACAGTCCTCCGGATTATCCTTCTCTTCTCACCCCCTTATTCTTATGAGCACCAGACTGCTCTATAAAGTCTCCTCCGATACGTTAATTCGTATCATATATATGTATATATATATATTCTCATTTATTAAGTTTGAATTGGATCCAACCATTTAAATGTAAAATTATCTTTATTAATGGCAATTTTAATTTGTTCCTAAATATTTGAACACCAGATATAACAGTAACACCATTTGATCATTTGTGTAATATATATGTGTGTATGATGATGGACAAATTCTCTTAAAATTTTGGTGAGTCACGTACAGCTAGTTCGATGAAAAGTCTTAGATATTTTACTAGTATCATTTATTACTCTTTTTTTTCTTAAACTCAGTTTTGTATCTCTAAAGTTGTGTTTACATTTTTATTTTATTTTTTTCACACACACCATATGACCGAGAAATTTAAATTCAAATGAAATTGAAGCCGAATTATAATAGCACTTATCCTCATTCAGTGGCGGAGCCACTCCCATTTGAGGGGTACAATTGATCCCCCTCAAAAAAAAAATTTAATCATTATGTATACATATATATATATTTGTGTTATTGTGTATGTAATTTTTCGAGTTTTTCATTATTTGATCCCCCTCATAAAAATTAAAATTAATACTAGTGAGGGTCAATATAATAAATTAATAATAATTGGGATTAAAAAATAAAATATTATGCTTTGGTCGACCCCCCTGAATAAAATTTCTGGCTCCGCCACTATCCTCATTCATGGTCATATTTAAATTGTTATACCTCATAAGACCTTAAGTCTGGCTCGTTTATTTCCCTCTACCAAAATTTTGTGATACGAAATGGGACCAATTTCCTAGTTAAGGTGGTCACATATATATATATTCCAATATTTCCATAATAAACACAAAAAATATGAGAACAATATGTACACAAGTAACGCCTAATAATAATAATAATATACAAGTATTGTACCACTATATGTCTAAATCTATAAAATTGTTTTAGTTTCTACGACCACATGTTTGGGCAATGGTGTTGGTTTCCTCCACTTGGGAGCACAATAAATAGTTTGGAAATTAATTAAATGAACTCATGCCTTGTCAAATTGGGTGGTGACTGTTGATGCAAATGCCCAAATAAATTCACTTTTATTTCTCATATCAAACTTCACAAAAAATTAAAAATTTTAAAATATCTTATGTTAATGATGTATATGTAGCAGTTCGGTCAGTTTTGTAGTAGATCTCAATTAATTAATTAAAAACATATCAAGGACCATTAGAATATTAGTCATAGACCATCCAAATTTCTTACATTTCTAGAAAGAATAAATAAATAATATTCTAGCAGAGATATATATACAAAATGCATGGATCTTAGTTTGGGTTGATCGCTGACAGTTATAGTGTGATCGACCTAATAAGCATAAATAAATGAGTTCATCGAACTCAAGCTCGAATTAAAAAAAAAAAAAGAAAAAAAAAGTTCGTCTCAATTCATTCATTTCTTAATTACATTTCGTGATGATACTTAGTCCTCTATTAATAATATTTTGTCAGTAATTAAGCTTGTAATGAAAATTTTCATCAGTTTACCGGAAATAAACTATTTTCAGATTACATCACACAGACTACTCAATTAAGGACATATTTAGTAAAAATGTGATCTCTGATATATAACATTTCTAAAAATATTATTTTTATATCATGTCATGTCAGACATTCATGGCCAAACACCATGTCGGATATTTCTCAATTCTCACACGATACTTCTCAGTTCTCACATAAAAAAAATTTAAGATAAGATATCCGCATTCATATCAGTGTATCATTATATTGGATAAGATATTTTCAAGACATTTAACGCTAATAACTATCACGTTCTCCAACTCACAGTATCACTCATAAATCATAATAAAAAATAAATAAATTTCATAATAAATAAAAACATAGCAACATTTATTTTTTTGGTGCATGATATTTACTATTCATATTTATTAATTCAGTGAATAATTGCACTTAAGTACGTAACACTAATACGTGTACATCAAAAAAAAAATTTTCTGTTGTGGCCCATTGTATGCCAACAATTATAAAGCTTGATTATTCTGCACTGCATGCCCTACCATCATTGTACTTACAAATTACAATGGTACAATATTAATTATTTACCTATATTTCATCACTCATTTTTTATATTTCGAAATTAAAGTAACATACAGTAGCACTGTAGCAGTAGTTTTTGCTCCTCCCAAATTTGGATGCCCGTTACAATTTCAGTTTTGTGTTTTATTCTAGGGTAGTTCATTCATATGTATATATTGGTTACGTATATTGATAGAAAGTTTATATTAGGAGATGAAATCTTTTGACTTTTGTCCGTATTATAATTATTTGTTCTTTCTAATTAATTATTTATCAGTATATTTAACGTGTCTGAGTGAGTGGAACAAGAATTAAGACTCAGAACTATAAGAAGGATGAAATTGAACTCCTAACTAACGAGAATTGAAAATTTTAGGTTAAACTCGATTCGGCTAAACGCGAATCAATTAAAGGTCAAGTGTATTATGCTCGTCATTTAATTGGTTACTCTTTTTAAAATTTTCACTAACCACACGACAAATGTAAAACGTACTTGTTCTCTCGTTATATCGATTTTGATCGAGCAAGGTTCGGGTTTAAATTAGCCAACGAGAAGGTGGTAATTTTATCAATTCTGTAAGGAAAAAATCTAAACATGTGGAATGTCTCCATCTAAACATGTAGAAATCTAACTTGTATAGTTGTATATATATACTAAACAGTATATATATATATATATGTCCTTAAACACGTAGAAATATGATTGTAATAAAGATGTTATGATTTGATGGAGTTTATTATGAGTACTTCCATTACAATTTTGACCTAATAAGGTAATAGGTAATCTAATAAACTTGGCAAGATTTATTACATCCTTTTCCCAACGTTATTGTCAAAGCTACCTAACAATAGTCATGGGTTGGCAATGCATGTGATATAAGACAAGAGCCACCCCCACCCCTATGGTTATGATCCTCATGAATTGCCCATCTTTATAGCAACAAATGAACCAAAAATATTTCGTTAAGGGACCACTCCAATATGCCCAAAAACAACATAAAGATCAATATCAAATTAAACTTGGATAATTTAATTAATCACGAATCGTATTAAAATATCATGTGCTTCACGTAGGACTACTTTCGAACACGTTACGTGCACTCAGGAAGGCCACATCAGTAAAGGGAGTGCCCCGGGTTATGGACTAATTATGTTCAAGTATCAAGATAATTAATTACAATTATTTAGTAGTTGTATAGGGTATATGAATTGCCTAAGCTACGAAGATCAATATCGTGATATTAATTAGGGTTTTCAATGTCTTGAAACACTTTTGTTGGCCACCTTGACTCGTTCATAATATTCCCTTTTTTTTTTCTTTTTTTTTTTTTTTAATTGATTAAAGAGACCGTGGGAGATTAACAAGGTCCCCATCTCATATC
Organism: Lantana camara; assembly: GCA_037501455.1. NCBI lineage: Eukaryota > Viridiplantae > Streptophyta > Magnoliopsida > Lamiales > Verbenaceae > Lantana > Lantana camara. The sequence goes on from CM074859.1 coordinate 18,971,478, forward strand.
GGTTCTTTCTTATTGGGTTTTAACGACAATTATCAAGATAACTATTATTTGGTCAAAATATATATATAGTATTTTGCCAGTTTACAAAATTATAAATTAATCCTTTTTATTCGAGAAATTATAGTATAGTTCTTGATATCTGTAATTAGTGACGGAGCCAAGGCGAATATGCGGTAGTTCCCACCCCCTAAATTTTGAATTTTTTTAATTTTTGTATGTATATTTTTGACATATTTATATTTTTGTCTCCCTAATTAGAAATTTTATCCCTTCATTTTTTACATTCTAAATTTGTGCTCCCTCCTAATTAAAAATTTTACCCCTTCATTTTTGATATTCTAAATATTTGTCCCTGTGAGTTTAAATTCTAGCTCCATCCCTGTTTGTAATGTTGTATTGAATTTCCAACAATATCCTTGAAAATACTCATTTTGAAGTAGTTTTTTTTTTTTTTTCTTTTTGGGATCATTCACTTTGAAATAATAAGTGTGAGTATCTTTGGAATTTCACATATTTATTATAAATGTCAAGAGCATCTGATAATATTTTAAATAAAAGGGATTAATTTATAATTTTTCTTTAGCTTTAGAGATATTTTTAAGGGATTTTTTGAAAAAATCTGGTTTGACTAAAAAATTTTAGTTCATTCCCCAATTTAAATAAATTTTTTACTACTCTCTAAATTGTGATCTCATTTTTTATGAATTACCTACTAATATAAATTGCCTAGTTTACCCTTAATTATCTTAATATGAAGTACTTCCATTTAAATTTGCAAAACTATATCTAAAATTTGAACAACTATTGTATTACGCAATAATTGGTTGTTGAATAAATTTGAACAACTACTGTATTACGCAACTGTTGGTTGTTGAATAAATAATTTTTATGTTAATATGAACTATTCAGTTGTGTATTTGTGGAACTATATTTGCATTTTTGAGAAACTTTTGTTTTATTTAATATAGGGTAGTTGAATGAACAACTTTATTTTTAACACTAATTTACATTTAGACCCCAAACGAGTTTTTAAATAAAGAACACCCCGCATTTAGATTTATTAACATAGGATACCCAGATGAATTTTAAAATTACAAATAACGCGCACTCATTAGAAAATTTATTTAAAAACTATTGTATTCATTTGGGGTTTAGATGTAAAAACTCATTTTTTCGATGTTTTGTGTTTTAAAAACTCATTTAAATTAAAATTTTGAACGAAAATGATCAAAAATTCTAACGGGAAGGGAGTCATTTGCAATTTTAAAATTCATTTGAGTGCTCCATATTATTCAATTTAAATGTGGGGGTGTTTTGTTATTTAAAAACTCATTTGGGGTTTAGATGTAACTCACTAATATTTATATTTGTGTTTGTAGAAATATATTTGACTTTTGTGGAATTGTCGTGTTATACAACATAAAATAACTTGATGGAGTATTTTTCTCTTAATATGAATCATTAATATTTGAATTTGTGAAATTATATCTAAATATTGAGGAATTACTGTGTTAAAATAATTAGATGTTAAATTAAGAACTTTTATCTTAATATGAAATATTTATTTTTAAATTTTGAGCACTATATATGAGCTTTGAGGAATTATAGTGTTATTAAAAATTAGTATTAAATAAAGAATATTTTCTTGAATATGAGGCATAAAATTATGTGTTTGTAGAACTATAACTTAATTTTGAAGAATTGTCGTGTTATTCAGTAATACGGTTAAATGAAGGATAATTAAGTTAATTTAAAATTTAAAATAATTAGAGAGGTAAGTAAAAATCATCGATTTTTAAAATAAGGAGTCAATTTTGGCATAAAAAATATATTCAAATTTTAAATACTATGTAGAGAGTTAACTATATCCGTTTTAAAAAAATGTCCCCATTTCTCTGATATTTTGCATCAATCTTACATAAAGAAGCGAGTTATGGGGATTAGCTAAGGTTTTAAAGAAAATATTTAGGTAATATAGCAAATGATTAATGGAATATGATTACTTAGTACTTTGAGCACAACTACCTAATTAACTTCAAAATTGATTGCTATTTATAGTAGCTAAATGCACATAATTTAATTATTTATCCATACACTTGTTAAATGGTTAATGGATTTGCATTATTAGAAATTAATTGATGTTTTCTTAGCCGTGCTAATTATTTGATCACTAACGGCATGATTGGTATGCATGAATGGAATGAAGTAGGAAATGAATGAATTTTGGAATGGAATGGAATGACTTTATTATAACATTCCTATGATTGGTACGTTCATTATTAAAGTTAGGAATGAAATAAAAATTTTAGATTTATTTCGGTCATATTATTCATAAATAAAAATATAAGTAATAATATTGTTAATGATGATGATTAAATATATGATTAAAATACTTTATATATTAATATAATTTTTAATTTTTTTATTTTGAGAAATATTATGTTTTTATATGTAATATATTGTAACTATTTTATATCGAATGTGTTATATATATGACATTTATTTTATGAACGAATTGAATATATATATATATATATATATATATATATATATATATATATATATATATATATTGTGTGTGTGTATGAGAGAGAGAAAGTGATTGATTTATATATACGTATAAATATTATAATTTATAAAGGTATTAATATGAAAGTTATTAATATTTCATATTTATACGTAGATTATATGATTTTTATTATATTTAATATAATGTATGATATTTAAAATTAAATTTAATATAATGAAAAATTTTATATTTAATGAATATTTTAATCTATTATGCATTATGAGTTTATAAGTAAATAAAATAATATCTTAAACATGTACTTTTAAATATATAATATATATAGTATATTTATTTTTACATATATTAAATGCAATTTATTAAAATTTCAATCAAAATAAATATTCGTAATAATAAAAAATAATAATATAATATACATTTAATAAATATGTGGCCATTATATAAAAAGTGAATAAATTTTGAAGATTGGGAATGGCTACCATGGGGTATCTAAGGAATGGATAAACTCATGTTTGTAGGAATGAGCATTACCTCATTAATGAGCATTGCCAATCACATTTTGTACCAATCAAGGGTTTAGGAATGGATATGGGAATGCTCATTCCATTCCCACCCCATTCCATCATACCAATCATGTCGTAAGTGTTCGGTGTGCAATTACGGTTTATAGTACAAGTATTAATACGTTGCAATTATAACTGTTTGAAATCATCATGCTAATATCGGATATTCCGCATCAGATATCTTATATCTATGACGTATGGATACGATACGATACGAATACGATAATATTTTGTTTTTTTTTAATTTTTTACGTGAGACTTATCGACACAACAAACTAATATTTTTAAAAGTACTACATTAAAGTCTTATCAATTATATTTTTATTTCATGTTTCACTTATTAACATCCGCCAAATGTATTTGAAACTTTTTAGATATCATTTTTTATCGAGTAAATATCATGTTTAGTTTTTAAAATTTTGAGTTTGTATCTTTTTAATTTGTAAAGTTTCAAAAATAATAAATAAATTCCTAATGCTATTAATTTGTTTCAAATAATTAGTTCGACAACAATTTTTCCAATAAAAATATGATCAATTTTTCTTTTTCTTTTTCTTTTTCCTTTTTTTTTTTTTTTTTTTTTTTTTTTTTTGCAATTGGTCTTAAAGGTTACCACCTTAAGGGTACAAGACAAAAATACACTTATTAATTGCATATCAGACGTACATTAAATGTTTTTTAGGCGGTCATATTCTCATCGGAAAGATTGTTAAAGACTAACTTGAGAAAAATTAGTAATATTACAAACTTATTTGTTATTTTTGAAGTTTTAAAAATTAAAGTGAATGCAAATTCAAAAATATTTTAGGGACAAAATATAATATTTACTCTTTTATTTTTAATTCTGATATATATATGCATACAAAATAAAACACAGAACTAAAATATGAGACCAAAATCCATCTACCAATTACAACATCAAATTGGCACGTACTATACACATCACTTTTTTATCAAATTGCATATCATCACTTTCGAAGCCTATCTTAACGCGCAAGAAATATGACGATCATCTAAACACAGCCCTACAAGTACATTGGAATCTAATTACATCTACATATTTCATGTATTTTCTTTCCTTAATACTCGACAATAATAACCGCAAAATTTTTTAAATCGATATTGATGCGTATTTTTCAAGACGGTTCTTTTTTTTCTCTCAATGATCTCTTTTGCTCTGCCTCTCTAGTTTGTTTTTCCCTTCTATATATAAGATAGAAACCTATTAAACGTTAATTCATTTGATGGCTAGATTTAATTTTTATCTTTTATTTATCTTAAAATCTCCATTATCACTTTATTGTATCATACAAACTCCAATTTATCTCTATAATCTATGTTCGCTAGGACTCCTTATTGAGTTTGCGTATGACGCGAACTCTTCGAACGCCCTTCACTTTTTCTATCCGTATCTTGTTACCTGTTATTTAGGTGGGACCCCATAAAATATATTTAATTTGCGGTGCCATAAATGAAATTAAACCTTATTTCACATCACCATATAAGAAAGGAAAGACAAAAAAACTCTATGATTGTTCCGAATTCCTGGACAATATTGTGCATTAAGTTCCTTTCATTATAGCCTAAATATAGGGCAATGTCTAAATTCTAATAGATGAGGGCCAATAAGCAGAAGATTACAGAAGTCCAGAGATTGAAGATGATAACGAAGAAAGCAATGTACAATAGGAGAATAGGATATTCATGGGCACGTAGGGTCTCTCCATATTAATTCTAATTTATTTCAGAAAGCTACATTCTAAAAGTAATCATTTTTATGAGATGTTAAATCCCAACTTTGAGAAAAATTAAATAAATAAACTTCGATAATATGTGGGGGCTTGATCTAGCTAGACTTAGACTACTCCATTTTTCCTATTTTTATTAAATTACTTTGAAGATGAGATCAATGCATGCAATTTATTTGTTGTGTTGATAGTTGGAGTGATTTTAGCTTTGGTTTTATATTAGTATGATTGATTAATTTAATGTTTCATAATTTTGTAGAAATTAGGGGTTTTTTCCCCTCTATATATAATCTATTTATTATGAGTTGGAGTCAGTCAGATCTCTACAATGTATGTGACACCCCGCTCGTCCGACGTGTAAGGTACGCCACGTTTTAACCTTTTAATGTGTTTAATTATGTGATTTTATTTTTTCGTGGCCCTGTTTTGAACTCTTTTAGAGTTTAGGGGCCCCTTTGTAATTTTCTCTTTTTAGGGGTTTTTCGGTCACTTCGCGTTAGGTCGAGATTTTGACCTCTTTGACCCCTTCAACGCGTCCGGGGCGGCGAAACGAGTCCGTAGACTCTAAGTTTGCCCAATTCGGATGTCGTTAGCTCGTTCGTTTGATCGTTTTTGCATACGAGGACCCGAGATATATACCCCGGATCCTCGTTTTGCGTGCCAAAAGATCAGATCTCAGCTGCAGCGTCTTCCTCCAGCGATTGGCACTGTTCACACGCACTCGAGGTGTGTTTACACACACATGCTCGTTCTCCCTCGTTTCTCGACGGAATTCGACGAACCATTAGTGGAAATTTATCAGCTCGACGAGCCCGTCACGATGGTACAAGAATCTCGGCCAACCGATGACCGACGGCGACGGAATCGGCCAATTTCAGACACAGCGGCGGCTAGGCGGAACCCCGCCACTTCGCCGCCCATTCGCGGCGGCTTCCGGCGACACCCCGACGACACGCGCCACCCCATGGGTTAGAGGACCTCCCGGCGCAACTTCAGTTCAAACGGCGCGGCCATCCGGGCCGTGGTTGGGCCGCACGCGCCGCCCGAAGTGGTGGTGGCGGACGCCCGGCACTGTAGCACGGCGGCTCCGCGGTGTTCCGGCGAGTTTCGCGGGCGGAGCTTGACCCTATCCGACCTCTTTCGACCTCCTGAGTCCATTTCCGACCTCAAATCAAGCAACCGGTGACCGTAGGTGGTGGTTCCGGCGATGACGCGGCGGCAGAAACTTCGGAGCTCGACGGGGGCCTTTTCCGGCCATCTTTTGGCCTCGGGCCCTTCACGAAAGTTGTTCGGAACGACGAGAACTAATGAATCCCATTTGCTCGACTCCAGATTTTACTGTTTGGCGGCGGCCGAACGGCGGCCGGTCACTATTCCGGCGGCTCCGGCAGCGGCGTTCCGGCGGGCTTCGGACAGCTCGTTCGCCTCGTTGTGGTGAGTCCATCACCACTTTCCGTTCGTCAATCGGACACTCGGTTTATTTTCTATGAATTTATTTGTGTATTTGGGACTTATTTGAATTAATTGTTTAAATGTAAATTAATTGCTATATGTTTGAATTGTTGATCGAAATGAATTCCATTGTGTATGAAATCATGTATGATATGAAATGTGATAAGTATGGACTTTGTATTTTGTAAATTGAACCCCCGACTTGTTGATTTTGCTACTTGGTTAGTCTAGAGGGGGTGTTTGTGTAATTTTGAGTAAAGTAGGAATTTGTTTAATTTGAATTAATAGACCTTAATAATGAAATCTTAAATGTAATGTATGAATTGAATATGTAACGTATGAATTTAATGAACTTAGTTTGATTAGAATTTGACTTACATGAAATATGAAACAGGCTATTATGATTTATTTGATTTGTGAGCTACGTGAATTTGTATGAATTGTTTTGTGTGAGGAATGAAATAATATGAATGCACTGCGTGAATTTACATGAAATGAATTATATGAACCTTGAATGATTAAATAACTTGCTTTGGATTTGTATAAGACTTCGTGAGGTTTAAATAAATTAGAAGCTTGCTACAGTGATTTGCTTGACTTATTAATACTTGGAAATTTGTATGAAATGCGATATGAATTGTCTGAACTTTGTTAATTGAATTTGTTAGGTATTAAATGAATTGATATGAAATGATATGAACGTGCCTTAATGTGTTGGTTTCGCATATAATTTATATGAATTTGAATCCTGCTTATGTGAGTACATCATTTAAGTGCTTGAGCATTGCCGTGCGTATATGTGGTTCATTCATGTGTCTAAGTCTTGTTCCGGTGTTCAGTTTGTCCAGGTACACCCGGGGTGGTGTTTTGTCGGCCGTGTTGATTCCGGGGTGGATCAAGCGTCTTGTCTTCGGCCTCTTCGGTGTAAGGTGAGGTTAGGATATAGTTACACCTTATTTCAATGTGCTCGGTTTTGATTGCATGTGATTCAATAAGCCTTATATGTATATAACTAAATGTGAAGTATGTATTTGTTGAATATGTCATGAGTTTGGAAGTATGTTAAGCAATGTACAGGCCTATGTATGCCTCTGTGAGCTGATTTGTTATGTTTTGTTATGTTTTGCCACGCGAAGCTATGCTTCTAACCGTATACTTCTCATGAGCCAAGTTTGGCAAGGACCGAGTTTGACTGAAACGGAAAGTGGTATGTATATATGTATAAGTTCGGTCTGTCTGTCTCTGTTGTAGCGGGTTATGATATGATTTGTATGTTGGGCCCCGGAGCTATGGGTAAGGAACCCTCGGGACGGTATAGGGCCGTCGAGGTTCGGCCTGTGTATAGTCTCCATCCGGAGTATCCCGCGCGACCTCGGGAGCTAGGGAAGGCGTGATATTCCGATGCCTTCGGTGTACCAGCCGGGGAGGGCACGTTGGGGTTAGCTACCCCGCGTGAGTCTGCTATGGATGGTTTGGGCGTATACACCCTTCCATCACTGGAGTTGAGGATGATATGTTATGATATGTATGTAAGTTTTCTGCTTTGTTTCTGATATGATATGTTCTGAGGAGTTTGGGAGTGTCTGAGCTCATACCCGCCGAGTTCTCTATTATGTATATGTTCGGTTAAAGTTCGTGAAACAGGGATAGATTCTAAATTAAGTTAAAAGTTGAGGGTTTATAAGTTGCGGTGTTTTGATTAAAGTTATTCAATTATCCTATATGTATATATCACGGGAAAATGCTTTGGTATGAAAAACCTGTCCCTGAGTTCATGAACATTATGACTTTTGTATCTGCTTTGCTCTCCTATATATATAGTGTGCGTGTGTTAACCCCCTCACACAGTCGAGTTAAGACTGACCCCTCCCCTCTTTTGTTTAGTTTGCAGGTTTTGCTCGGGTTTCGTGCTAGGCGGAGTATGTCAGTCAGTTGGAGTCTGTTTTCGAGTCTTTGTTTTGTTTTAGGTTGTCTTACATCTGCATTTCAGTACTTATGATTTTTGTATAAATTACGTATATGTTGAATTTGAATTATGATACGGATTGATATGAATATTTCGGGACAGGTTAGGACAGGTTTGCTCTGTTTAGTTGAACCCGTTGGATTTATGATCATTGTTTGATTCGGGATTAGGTATTTATGCTAGTTGAACCCGTCAACTGCTTTTGAATGTTTGATTTTTGCATGGCTTACTTTCTTGCTTCCGCATGCTTGTAGCTTGGTTTTGTTTGTTCAGGGTATAAGTTCCGCCTAGCTTAGGTGTGAGTCTGTCAGTCTCCCGTTCGCCACTGTTTGGCTCATGTACGGACCCTCCATTTCATACGTGGATCGGACTGTGGTGCGGGGGATGTGGTGACCCACCGTGCGGGTGCTACATCCTTAAGTGGTATCAGAGCTACCAGGTTCAGAACCGGTGCTCTGGAGTCGTGTCGTGTAAGTTTAGGTCGGACGGCATAGGAATGCTTGTGCATTGTATTCGCCTGATGTGAAAATTTGACTTCTCTGTATGAATTTGTCTGAGCTTATGTGATTGTGTGCTCACTATGATTACGATTTTTGCAAAATTAACGTTGTTATGCTTTAAATTTTAGTAAATTACTTGTTGCATTTGCATTAATTAGGTGCTCTTAGTAGCTTTCATTACTTGACATACCCACGTACTAACCCTCATGCATAAATAAATGTCCATTTGTGAATTACAGGGTGTGGGCTCGATAACAAAATTGAAGTTGATTGTGACAACACTTTCCACTTCTACAAAATTATGAAGGAGGATTTGAAACTCTCATCTTCTGACTACTTGGATGAAAAGCAAATGGACCTCTACAAGAATTTATAACAAGGAATGAATGCTACTGCTGTAAAAACGGGTATTATGCATACATGGCACGTGCATCATGCATTGGAGTAAATTTTAATTATTTTGGATATTGTTCTACGTGCTTGACTGCTTTCTTTGCTGGATATGAGTGCACTCCATTCACATCCCTAACCCCACATGCATTAGCTTCGTGGTTGTACTTTAGGTGTTCTCCTACCTGATCCACTACTTGCTGTCTTGGTCGAAGCAACGTTTGAATTCGAACAGGGTTTGACCAGAAAATATACAGTCGAGCTAATAGCTTCAAGATAGGGTGAATGCATGTAAGATAGAATGTTGGGTTGTGGTCAATCTTTCTACACGATGCGATGCTCATAGCCTCATAAATGATTTGATGAAAGTCGGGGTATTTCTAGATCCAAGCTGAATTGTCGTGATGTGGGATTACTTGAAAGACAGGAAATAACAAATGGGAATGATAAAGAAAAGTAAAGAAATTCTGGGTGGATTTCGGCCGATCATGTATAAACAATTGGATGAAAAACAAAAAGGGGAGTTCATTTAATTCTACGAACTCCTAAAGAGTGAACTAAGGAAGTTTGATTAAAGTGACAACCATGAAGAAGACTCGGGAAACAATCGGAGAGTAATTACTAAAGAAAATACAGAATGCTAATTCCATGAGCGTAGAAGACTTCAGGTTCAAGAAATCGTACTTCCAAGCCGTGGAAATGTCCAAGTGATGCTAGATAATTCTGAAGATAAGAAGACCGTGGGGAAAAACAAGAAATCTTTTAACTATTAAGTTGCTTTCAGGATATGTACTTACTACTTGGAGGTACTCGGGAGTAACATGGTTTATAAGAAAGTCAGCATTTCTAACTCTGGAAGGGGTAAGGTGACAATGAAGAGATCAAGACACTTGTATCATTCAGAGAATTCCAAGCAGGAAATCGGGTTACTATTATAAAGACACTCACCAGAGTAGTTACACTTACACAAAGAAAAAAAAGGGGAAAATTGTGCAAGCAATGGAATTTCGTGCCGAGGTCATTGAAGATCAACTCCACCAAATATTGAGGGTAAGGTCATCTTTTACAACGACGGTGTACTAAGCAAGACGGTGTAAAGAGTCTTCATTTATTTCTCCATGATTGTCCTGAGAGATTTCACATTTGAAAGAAATGGTAATTTCCGATTACCGAGGATCCTATTGGGATTTCAAGAGATTACACGGATTACTATACCCCGAGAATCAAGTGAGACGATCCAAGATCAGTTGAGTACTCGAGAATCTGTAGGAATACTAAAGAATGCAAGTTTGAACGGGAAGTTGGAACTATGGCCAGTTAAGGAGTTGATTAACCTCTCAAGTTAAAGAAATTGCCAACCTCGACTCCACTACTACGGTGAACGATACACTGAGTATTCATGGCATTTGCACACATACATTTCATAAGTAATTGTATTTTATTTTATTCTGCTTGACTATGTGACAACGTGTAATGTTTGATGTTACTCGATTGTAATAACGTGACTAACTGCTTTAAATTTCATAACTTAAAATTTGTTGCTGTTGTGAATTTTTGTAAACTGAATGGATTACCTGCTTGCTTGAACTATCTGTGCTTCGGTGCTTATAATTTCTTTGGTTACTTACTAACCTTCATGCACATACAAGCATATTGTGATTTTATTTATAGAAATTCCATCGCGATATCCCCCTTGAGTTGAGCATGGATGATGAGTCTATACTCTAGGGACACCGATATCAGTTGTGATCAGGTACACCAAACATGCATCACATGTTTTGCCTCCAGTGCTACTTTAATGTGTGTATGTATGAATGCTGTGTAAGTGAACTTGTGTGCTAGAGAGTTGTTGAGATCTCTCTCTATTTGCGTGTTAGGGAGATGTGGGATTCTCCCTATTTATGTGATAGAAAGATGTTGGATTCTTTCTAATTATGTGAGCAAGAGATGTTGGATTCTCTTGGAGTTAGATGTTTGGGAGATGTTGGATTCTCTCGAATCTAGGGTTTGAGAAATGCTGGATTTTCTCAAACTAGAATGTTTGGAAGATGTGGAAGTCTGCCAGACCTAGGTTGAGAGACGGGGCTCTCTCGATTACGTGGTTGAGAGACGGGGTTCTCTCAATTCTGTGCCTGAGAGACGGGGTTCTCTCCTTTGATGTACTGGGGAGACGGGGCTCTCTCTCTTGCGTGCTGAGAGATGGGATTCTCTCATGTTTGTCGCGGTTGAGCTTTGGGTGCAGTGGCCTAGTGGGGGATCGAACGAGTCTGAAGCGACCAAGTCAAGTGTTTGAACAAACCTCTGTGACTACGGAACTCTACAGGGAGTTGATGCAATCAGTGGGAATAAACTTCACCGCCAGGGCTATGACTCTACACGATTTTAGGAGATGGATTGAAGTATTCCAGTTTGAAGCTTTACGACTCCGTAATAGGACCTGAGGACAGGTCCTTTTGAAGGAGGGGAGATTGTGACACCCCGCTCGTCCGACGTGTAAGGTACGCCACGTTTTAACCTTTTAATGTGTTTAATTATGTGATTTTATTTTTTCGTGGCCCTGTTTTGAACTCTTTTAGAGTTTAGGGGCCCCTTTGTAATTTTCTCTTTTTAGGGGTTTTTCGGTCACTTCGCGTTAGGTCGAGATTTTGACCTCTTTGACCCCTTCAACGCGTCCGGGGCGGCGAAACGAGTCCGTAGACTCTAAGTTTACCCAATTCGGATGTCGTTAGCTCGTTCGTTTGATCGTTTTTGCATACGAGGACTCGAGATATATACCCCGGATCCTCGTTTTACGTGCCAAAAGATCAGATCTCAGCTGCAGCGTCTTCCTCCAGCGATTGGCACTGTTCACACACACTCTAAGTTAATCGGAAATCATTTTTAAGTTTCTGTTTACACAAACATTACTAATAAAAAAGAATTACATTGTAGCACCCGCACGGTGGGTCACCACATCCCCCGCACCACAGTCCGATCCACGTACGAAATGGAGGGTCCGTACATGAGCCAAACAGTGGCGAACAGGAGACTGACAGACTCACACCTAAGCTAGGCGGAACTTATACCCTGAACAACCAAAACCAAGCTACAAGCATGCGGAAGCAAGAAAGTAAGCCATGCAAAAATCAAACATTCAAAAGCAGTTGACGGGTTCAACTAGCATAAATACCTAATCCCGAATCAAACAATGATCATAAATCCAACGGGTTCAACTAAACAGAGCAAACCTGTCCTAACCTGTCCCGAAATATTCATATCAATCCGTATCATAATTCAAATTCAATATATACGTAATTTATACAAAAATCATAAGTAATGAAATGCAGATGTAAGACAACCTAAAACAAAACAAAGACTCGAAAACAGACTCCAACTGACTGACATACTCCGCCTAGCACGAAACCCGAGCAAAACCTGCAAACTAAACAAAAGAGGGGAGGGGTCAGTCTTAACTCGACTGTGTGAGGGGGTTAACACACGCACACTATATATATAGGAGAGCAAAGCAGATACAAAAGTCATAATGTTCATGAACTCAAGGACAGGTTTTTCATACCAAAGCATTTTCCCGTGATATATACATATAGGATAATTGAATAACTTTAATCAAAACACTGCAACTTATAAACCCTCAACTTTTAACTTAATTTAGAATCTATCCCTGTTTCACGAACTTTAACCGAACATATACATAATAGAGAACTCGGCGGGTAAGAGCTCAGACACTCCCAAACTCCTCAGAACATATCATATCAGAAACAAAGCAGAAAACTTACATACATATCATAACATATCATCCTCAACTCCAGTGATGGAAGGGTGTATACGCCCAAACCATCCATAGCAGACTCACGCGGGGTAGCTAACCCCAACGTGCCCTCCCCGGTTGGTACACCGAAGGCATCGGAATATCACGCCTTCCCTAGCTCCCGAGGTCGCGCGGGATACTCCGGATGGAGACTATGCACAGGCCGAACCTCGACGGCCCTATACCGTCCCGAGGGTTCCTTACCCATAGCTCCGGGGCCCAACATACAAATCATATCATAACCCGCTACAACAGAGACAGACAGACCGAACTTATACATATATACATACCACTTTCCGTTTCAGTCAACCTCGGTCCTTGCCAAACTTGGCTCATGAGAAGTATACGGTTAGAAGCATAGCTTCGCGTGGCAAAACATAACAAAACATAACAAATCAGCTCACAGAGGCATACATAGGCCTGTACATTGCTTAACATACTTCCAAACTCATGACATATTCAACAAATACATACTTCACATTTAGTTATATACATATAAGGCTTATTGAATCACATGCAATCAAAACCGAGCACATTGAAATAAGGTGTAACTATATCCTAACCTCACCTTACACCGAAGAGGCCGAAGACAAGTCGCTTGATCCACCCCGGAATCAACACGGCCGACAAAACACCACCCCGGGTGTACCTGGACAAACTGAACACCGGAACAAGACTTAGACACATGAATGAACCACATATACGCACGGCAATGCTCAAGCACTTAAATGATGTACTCACATAAGCAGGATTCAAATTCATATAAATTATATGCGAAACCAACACATTAAGGCACGTTCATATCATTTCATATCAATTCATTTAATACCTAACAAATTCAATTAACAAAGTTCAGACAATTCATATCGCATTTCATACAAATTTCCAAGTTTTAATAAGTCAAGCAAATCACTATAACAAGCTTCTAATTTATTTAAACCTCACGAAGTCTTATACAAATCCAAAGCAAGTTATTTAATTATTCAAGGTTCATATAATTCATTTCATGCAAATTCACGCAGTGCATTCATATTATTTCATTCCTCACACAAAACAATTCATACAAATTCACGTAGCTCACAAATCAAATAAATCATAATAGCCTGTTTCATATTTCATGTAAGTCAAATTCTAATCAAACTAAGTTCATTAAATTCATACGTTACATATTCAATTCATACATTACATTTAAGATTTCATTATTAAGGTCTATTAATTCAAATTAAACAAATTCCTACTTTACTCAAAATTACACAAACACCCCCTCTAGACTAACCAAGTAGCAAAATCAACAAGTCGGGGGTTCAATTTACAAAATACAAAGTCCATACTTATCACATTTCATATCATACATGATTTCATACACAATGGAATTCATTTCGATCAACAATTCAAACATATAGCAATTAATTTACATTTAAACAATTAATTCAAATAAGTCCCAAATACACAAATAAATTCATAGAAAATAAACCGAGTGTCCGATTGACGAACGGAAAGTGGTGATGGACTCACCACAACGAGGCGAACGAGCTGTCCGAAGCCCGCCGGAACGCCGCCGTTCGGCCGCCGTTCGGCCAAACAGTAAAATCTGGAGTCGAGCAAATGGGATTCAATTAGTTCTCGTCGTTCCGAACAACTTTCGTGAAGGGCCCGAGGCCAAAAGATGGCCGGAAAAGGCCCCCGTCGAGCTCCGAAGTTTCTGCCGCCACCACGTTGCCGGAACCACCACCTACGGCCAAAATTGGATGAAAACGATGCCGGAAATGGACTCAGGGGGTCGGAAAACCTTGGAAAACACCAACCTTGGTCGGAAAAAGTCACCGGAGCGCCGCCGTGACACTGTTCACGCGCGCACAACCGCGGCTTCAGGCGGCGCGTGTGCCGCCGTTGGCCGCGCCGCCAACGTCCTCCGCTGCGCCAGGAGTTCCCCTTGCCGCCTGTGGGGCGCGTGTCGCCGGGAAGGCGCCGGAAACCGCCGCGGAGGCCGGCAAAGTGGCAGCTCCGCCACCTCCTACCGCCGCGACTGAAAATCGCCGATTCCGTCGCCGTCGCTCATCGGTTGGCCGAGATTCTTGTACCATCGTGACGGGCTCGTCGAGCTAATAAATTTCCACTATTGATTCATCGAATTCCGTCGAGAAACGAGGGAGAACGAGCATGTGTGTGTAAACACACCTCGAGTGCGTGTGAACAGTGCTGTTCGCTGGAGGAAGACGCTGCAGCTGAGATCTGATCTTTGGCACGCAAAACGAGGATCCGGGGTATTATATCTCGGGTCCTCGTACACGAAAACGATCAAACGAACGAGCTAACGACATCCGAATTGGGCAAACTTAGAGTCTACGGACTCGTTTCGCCGCCCCGGACGCGTTGAAGGGGTCAAAGAGGTCAAAATCTCGATCGAACGAGAAATGACCAGAAAACCCCTTAAAAGAGAAAATTACAAAGGGGCCCCTAAACTCTAAAAGAGTTCAAAACAGGGCCACGAAAAATAAAATCACATAATTAAATACATTAAAAGGTTAAAACGTGGCGTACCTTACACGTCGGACGAGCGGGGTGTCACAATAGGTACCAACTCACCCTATTCATATAGTATTTACATATATGTACCAACCCTTTCTTGTACAGATGCCATCCTGGCTGGAACAAAATAATCAGTAAATATATACAAATCAAAGCTATACAACTACAAAATAATAAAGTGCAGGTATGTAAATGCACCTAACGAAACCTAGACCGACAAGTGCAACAGAAGACACACTTCTCCGCCTAGCTCACGCTCCCCAAAACCTGCAACTAAAAGAGTAAACGAGGAGTCAGTCAACTGACTGAGTGAGGGGGCTAACGCACACCCACACCCTACCTATATATAGAGCAGAGCACAAAGCAAATGGCGAAACTATGAACCGGAATAGGTTTTACAAACTAAAACTTTCCAAAACAAATACATATACTTTAGAACATTTCATAAACACTATCCCGATTCATACTTCTCAAACATACATAACAAAACATAATGCTCGGCGAGAACGAGCTTCCAACCTTTACTCCTCAGAACAAACAAAACGGAAATCATACACTCTCCTCTACACCAATGATGGAAGAGCCACCGGCGGCCCTAACCATCCAGACATATACAGACTCACGAGGGGTAGCGAGCCCACATCGTGCCCTCCCCGGTTTTTACGCCGAAGGCATCGAAATATCACACCTTCCCAAACTCCCAGGGGTCGCGTGTGATATATCGGATGGAGACTACGCACAGGCCGAACCTCGACGGCCCGAACCGTCCCGAGGGTTCCTTACCCGTAGCTCCTTGGATCCACACATACAAATCATATCATATCAAATGCCAAATCTTTCATGGCAATCTCGCTAACAGAATTGTAAAGCCTTTTCCAAAACATAGCTTACATAAGCTTATTTAATATCTTTTCCAAAACAAAATTGTTCACAAGATCATAAACGTATTCTAATCAACACGTACATATCTATATATATATAATATATAGTCACATGCACGGCCGGAAAACATCACATAAGGCTTTAGGTCGCTTAGCTAATAAAATTCCTAAACCTCACCTTGTGCTTTGACAAAAAATTGAGCAGACGTGAACAACCTACGCCTCGGGCTCGTCAACTGGAACCTCCTCTGAAAAGAAAACACGAAAGCCCAAGTCTAAGACTCTATATGAACCAAAGAAGACGCTCGGCAAAATGCATGATTCATGTTCATAGATAAAATGTCACAATTAAATCATAGAATTCACAAATCATAGCATAACATATTTATTTACAATTTATTATGCAAAACAATCAAATTATAACAATTAATATGCAAAAGAAAAGCATTTAAAATCATACAAATGCATAAACAAGACAAAGAGAAAAAGTGGCAAAATCCACCCCCATGGATTTTTCCAAAAGGAAAAATCCACCCTCGCGGATTTTTCCAGAGCTACTGCCTCAAATCCACCCCCATGGATTTTTCCAAAAGGAAAAATCCACCCTCGCGGATTTGACCCAGTAGAAGGGTTCCGGCCATGGGAACGGCCGTTCCCGTTCCCAGTACAAACTGGGAACGGTCGTTCCCACTCTCGGCATGAACAGTATTTGGCCTGGGAACGGTCGTTCCCAGTTTGAAACTGGGCGGGAACGGCCGTTCCGGCCTGGTTCGAAAGCTGGAGCAGAAAAATTTTTACAGAAACAGGGGAAGCTCCAAAATGGTGCCAAAATGGCCAAAAATCCAACCCTTAGAATTGCCACAACTTCTCAAAATGCACAAACAATACACATAAATCATGCTTGACATATAAGCACTCAAATAACTCAAGAAAACGGAATTAAAATGCATGATCAAGGGAATGAAATTTTCAAGCTAAAATCATGATCATTCATAAATACTCAACCAACCATGGATTAAATGCCATAAATGCAACACATACAACCTATATAACTCATAAATGAAGCTAGGAATCAAACACATCAAGCAAAGAGCAAGTATCCAAGTTTTTCATTAAACCCTTACTATTCACGTAGGGAAACAAAGGCATATAAAACTCACTCCAAACTCAGAAATTAAACCATAGAAACGACGAACACGACGAGGGGATTCCGAAACATACCTAAGTTCAAGAAAAGACGAAGAAACGAGAGAGATATTGGCTTGGAAAGTTGGATGATCAACTTGAGGGTTTGGCTTCTAGCTTGGACAAGGGCTGCTGCTGTTGTTTCACGTAAGAAAGGAGAAAGGAGAAGGGTTCAGCCTTTTAAGGCTGGACCGGTCTGGTTCACGGGTTCGGTTCAAGGTTCCCGGTTCAAGTTGGTTTGGTTCAACAAATACAGGTTCAAATAAGGCCAACTCAAATTAAAACGAATAAATCGCATGCAACATTCATTCGAATAAATTCACATAAATTCATATAAGTTCAAATAATTCAAAATAGTCCTATACCAATAATCTAAAACGCAAATAATATTAAATCACATAATTTACCTGTACCGACTGTGAGTCGGGGTGTTACAACCTCCCCCCCTTCGGAGAACCTGGTCCCCAGGTTAACTGTCTGACCTGAGAACAACTCTGGGTACAACTGTCTCATCTTCTCCTCAGTCTCCCAAGTAGACTCTTCAGATTTCTGATCTCTCCAAAGAACTCGGACCAAGGGAATCTGTTTATTCCTCAACACTTGTATCTTCCGGTCTTGAATCTCAACCGGATGTCTTACTATTGTCAAATCTGTCTCAAGTTGTACCTCTTCCACAGGGAGAATAGTTGATTCTTCGGGATAATATTTCCTGAGCTGCGAGACATGAAACACATTATGTATCCCGGTCAGTCTCGGCGGTAGGTCCAACCTATACGCCACTTCTCCAACTCTCTCAAGGATTTCAAAAGGTCCAAGGTATCTCGGGTTAAGCTTCCCACCTCGACCTATTCGAGAAAATCCCTTCCTCGGAGATGCTTTCAAGAACACCTTATCTCCGACTTCAAACTCAATGGGCCTTCTCCTCTTATCCGCATAGCTCTTCTGACGGTCCTGTGCTGCCTTCATTCTCTGTTGAATCAATTTAACCTTAGCAGTGGTCTTATCCAATCTCTCTCGAGGTGTAGCTCTTTCGAGCTTGTTCTCCTCTGTCCACCGCCAATCTTCCAAATCCCAAAATAGAGGCGATCTACACTTCCTTCCATAAAGTGCCTCGTAGGGAGCCATACCAATAGAAGTCTGAAAACTGTTGTTATAGGCAAACTCAACCAGAGCTAAATGCTTGTCCCACTTTTTCTGGAAATCCAAAGCACACGCCCTCAACAAATCCTCTAAATACTTAATCAGTCTCTCTGATTGTCCATCTGTCTGAGGATGAAAAGCGGTGCTGAAATTAAGCCTCGTGCCCAACCTACTCTGAAGATCCTGCCAAAACTTAGCTGTGAACCTCGGATCACGATCTGAGACAATACTAGCAGGCGCCCCATGCAGTCTCACAATCTCGTTACAATACAATTCTGCCAACTTCGGGGTCTTGTAAGACATTTTCACCTTGAGAAAATGAGCAGACTTGGTCAATCGGTCGACTATCACCCAAATTCCATCATAACCTCCTCTTGATCTTGGCAAGCCGGACACGAAGTCCATAGTCACTTGCTCCCACTTCCATTCAGGAATCGGAAGTGGTTGGAGAGTTCCTCCCGGTTTCTGGTGTTCTGCCTTCACCACTTGACACGTGAGACACCGCTTCACAAAGTTCGCGACATCTCTCTTCATGCCATTCCACCAGAAGTATTCCTTCAAATCTCGGTACATCTTCGTACCACCGGGGTGAATGGAATATCCAGAACGGTGTCCTTCCTCAAGTATTAACCTCTTGAGGTTTTCTGGGACACAAACCCTGGTCTTGAACCTGAACAAACCGGAATCATCAAACCCAAACTTCGTCTCAGGGTCTATCCTAGACCGAACCACTAATCTCTGAATCTCTGCATCCGAAGCCTGAGAATCCAACAACCTCTGTTTTCAAATCCGGCTGAACTGAGATGTTAGCTAACCGAGCCACTGAAACCAAAACTGTCGAACCCTGTCCTGAAGACTCTGCACTCAAACCTGAAACACTTGCTTTTCTGCTCAAAGCATCTGCCACGACATTCGCCTTGCCCGGATGATACTGAATCGTGCAGTCATAATCCTCTAAGAATTCCATCCAACGCCTCTGTCTATTGTTAAGCTCCTTCTGAGTAAAAAGATACTTGAGGCTCTTATGATCTGTGAATATCTCGAAAGTCGTCCCATAGAGGTAATGACGCCACTTCCTCAAAGCAAACACAACCGCTGCAAGCTCAAGATCATGAGTGGGGTAGTTCTTCTCGTGTTCCTTCAACTTCCTAGAAGCATAGGCCACCACTCGGCCATTTTGCATCAATACACATCCGAGTCCTTCCTTAGAAGCATCTGCAAAAACTGAATAGCCCTCGGATCCCTCGGGTAGGGTAAGAACTGGTGCTGAGGTTAATCTTTCCTTCAAAGCTTGGAAACTTCTCTCGCACCCATCATCCCACTCATACTTCACCTCCTTTTTGGTTAATCGAGTCAACGGGCAAGCAATCTTGGAGAAGTCCTTCACGAATCTCCTATAGTAACCCGCTAACCCGAGAAAACTTCTTATCTCGGAGGCATTCTTCGGTCTTTCCCACTGAACCACGGTCTCAATCTTAGAAGGATCAACTTCAATCCCCTCACCTGAAATTATGTGACCCAGAAAAGACACTCTGTCGAGCCAGAACTCACACTTGCTAAATTTGGCATAAAGCTTGTGCTCTCTAAGTGTCTCCAACACAATCCTGAGATGCGTTGCATGCTCTTCTGCAGACTTAGAATACACCAAGATGTCGTCTATGAAAATGACCACAACTTGTCAAGGTACTGTCTAAACACTCGGTGCATCATATCCATGAACACGGCTGGAGCATTAGTTAACCCAAACGGCATCACTACAAACTCGAAGTGTCCATAACGGGTATTGAACGCAGTCTTAGAGATATCCTCCTCCCGGATACGAAGTTGATAATACCCTTGCCTCAAATCTAACTTAGAGTACACTTGTGACCCTTGCAAGATATCAAACAACTCTTTGATATGAGGTAAAGGATACTTATTCTTCACTGTCATCCGATTCAACTCGCGGTAGTCTATACACATCCTCAAAGTCCCATCCTTCTTCTTCACAAATAACACGGGAGCACCCCACGGGGATGTACTCGGACGGATGTAACCGCAAGTCAAAATCTCATCCAGCTGAGTTTTCAACTCCTTCAACTCAGCAGGAGCCATCCTATACGGTGTCTTAGAGAAAGGCTCAGCTCCAGGATAAAGGTCGACTACAAACTCGATGTCCCTATCAGGTGGCAAAGAACCCAAATTCTCAGGGAAAACATCGGGAAACTCACTTACGACCTCTGTCTCCTCAAGTTTGGCCTGATCCTTCGGTTTATTCAAAAGATAGGCCACAAAACCTGTCGCACCGTCCCGGAGGAGCTTACTTGCTTCCATAAAAGACACAAACGGGCTGGACTTCAACCTCTCACCCGTAAAGACCACTGTCCCCAACAAAACCTTCTTCTCATGACAGTCCAACTGAGCTCGGTATCTGAAGAGAAAATCCATGCCAAGAATAACCTCATACTTCTTCAACGGTAGAACTATCAAGTCTGCAGGAAAAACTCGGCCCTCAAACACTACCGGACACTCCCTGAACACCCTGTCAGCTTCCACAGATCCTCCCAAAGGAGTATTCACCACATACACATGCGCAGATAATTCATCAAGTAAAGGCAAAGAAGCAACAATATCCCGGGAAATAAATGAATGAGTAGGGCCGGGATCAAACAATGCATGTAGTGATATGCCATGAATGTTTATTGTACCTTCTATCACGGCATTCGGGTCGACATCAGCAGCTTCCTCCTCTCCCTCCAGAGCAAACACGCGAGCCTGCACAACCGGCCTCCTATTCGGGCAAGCATCAATCAAGTGATCAGAAGACCCGCACGCATAACATTTGCCCTGAAGCTTCCAACACCTCTCCACTGGATGTCTCCCCTGACAATAAGAACAAACGGGTGGTCCCTGAGCTGGAGCCGGTCGAACTGGAGCAACAGGAGGTGCCACGGGACCGGTAATACGGGGCTTTTTGTTCCCTAAACCCTGGGGACGAAAAGCCGGTGGAACAGGAGCTCGTGGAGCATAAGAAATGGGCCTCTTACCCAATCCAGAACCTGATCCCGATCCTCGAGTCGAAGAGAAAGGCGGAGGCTTCAACCGAGCCATTTGGGCCTCAACTTGAATTGCCCTTTTTGTAACTTTGGCCCAAGTACTCACATTAGCAGCTTGTAAAGCTTCTTGAATATCCCGACGAAGTCCATGAAGAAACTTTCGGGCCTTATGATCATCGTGGTCGGTGATGTGAGTAGCATACGGAGCTAGCCTCTCAAACTCCAAAATATAATCCTCCACCGTCCGGTTGCCTTGCCTCAAATTGGAGAACTCTTGGAGGCGACGTTCTTGTGCACTATGAGGGATATATTTCTCATGGAATTCCTGCACAAATGTCTCCCAGTTGAATTCCATACCCGTTCTCTCAAGCTTGGATCTCACACTCCTAAGCCAAATAGCCGCTGGCCCTTGAATAATACGACCCGTGCAAATAGCCTTGTCCTGGGAAGTCCCTGGACAGATCTCCCAAATGCCTCGAATCTCAGACAACCACTCTTCCGCCTTAATATCATCACCTCTATACCACTTTGGAGGGTTGTTGTTCCGGAAGTCCCGATATACAGCTGAAATATCTTGTCCTTCACCCGGATTGGCATTACCCCTTTGATTGTTTTGGAGTTGATTGAGTAGGGCTTGAACAATATTCTCCGTGTTCATAGGTGGTGGCGGAGGTGCATTCTGTGGAGCCGGTTCATTCAAATCAGGGGTTTGTTCACGATAATTATGTCTTCTTGGAGGCATCCTGAAACTCACAAATTCAAGCAATATGGATGCATGTGAATTAGTGTATGAATATGTATACAATTTAAGAAAATAATCAAGTAATCAATTAGTCAAATAATCACATATTCAAATCATGTATGCACACTTACACACGATCACACACTCACGTTGTCCTAAGCCGTACGACCTAGACAGACCCACACGACACTAGAGCCCGGTTTTGCAACCGCGCTCTGATACCACTTCAGGATGTAGCACCCACACGTAGGGCCACATCCCCCGCACCATAATCCGAACCCGAATACGAAATGGAATGTCCGCACCCGAATCCGAATCATAGCGAACGGGAGACCAAACACACACTCTAGGCTAGGCGGAGCTAGACCAAACAGAAACAGAGTGCGCGGAAGCGAATAAATAAAGTAACAAGCAAAACTCACAGATATATATATATAGGTACCAACTCACCCTATTCATATAGTATTTACATATATGTACCAACCCTTTCTTGTACAGATGCCATCCTGGCTCGAACAAAATAATCAGTAAATATATACAAATCAAATCTATACAACTACAAAATAATAAAGTGCAGGTATGTAAATGCACCTAACGAAACCTAGACCGACAAGTGCAACAGAAGACACACTTCTCCGCCTAGCTCACGCTCCCCAAAACCTGCAACTAAAAGAGTAAACGAGGAGTCAGTCAACTGACTGAGTGAGGGGGCTAACGCACACCCACACCCTACCTATATATAGAGCAGAGCACAAAGAAAATGGCGAAACTATGAACCGGAATAGGTTTTACAAACTAAAACTTTCCAAAACAAATACATATACTTTAGAACATTTCATAAACACTATCCCGAT
Source organism: Lantana camara (assembly GCA_037501455.1). Taxonomy (NCBI): domain Eukaryota; kingdom Viridiplantae; phylum Streptophyta; class Magnoliopsida; order Lamiales; family Verbenaceae; genus Lantana; species Lantana camara. The sequence goes on from CM074859.1 coordinate 18,994,798, forward strand.
TCATACTTCTCAAACATACATAACAAAACATAATGCTCGGCGAGAACGAGCTTCCAACCTTTACTCCTCAGAACAAACAAAACGGAAATCATACACTCTCCTCTACACCAATGATGGAAGAGCCACCGGCGGCCCTAACCATCTAGACATATACAGACTCACGAGGGGTAGCGAGCCCACATCGTGCCCTCCCCGGTTTTTACGCCGAAGGCATCGAAATATCACACCTTCCCAAACTCCCAGGGGTCGCGTGTGATATATCGGATGGAGACTACGCACAGGCCGAACCTCGACGGCCCGAACCGTCCCGAGGGTTCCTTACCCGTAGCTCCTTGGATCCACACATACAAATCATATCATATCAAATGCCAAATCTTTCATGGCAATCTCGCTAACAGAATTGTAAAGCCTTTTCCAAAACATAGCTTACATAAGCTTATTTAATATCTTTTCCAAAACAAAATTGTTCACAAGATCATAAACGTATTCTAATCAACACGTACATATCTATATATATATAATATATAGTCACATGCACGGCCGGAAAACATCACATAAGGCTTTAGGTCGCTTAGCTAATAAAATTCCTAAACCTCACCTTGTGCTTTGACAAAAAATTGAGCAGACGTGAACAACCTACGCCTCGGGCTCGTCAACTGGAACCTCCTCTGAAAAGAAAACACGAAAGCCCAAGTCTAAGACTCTATATGAACCAAAGAAGACGCTCGGCAAAATGCATGATTCATGTTCATAGATAAAATGTCACAATTAAATCATAGAATTCACAAATCATAGCATAACATATTTATTTACAATTTATTATGCAAAACAATCAAATTATAACAATTAATATGCAAAAGAAAAGCATTTAAAATCATACAAATGCATAAACAAGACAAAGAGAAAAAGTGGCAAAATCCACCCCCATGGATTTTTCCAAAAGGAAAAATCCACCCTCGCGGATTTTTCCAGAGCTACTGCCTCAAATCCACCCCCATGGATTTTTCCAAAAGGAAAAATCCACCCTCGCGGATTTGATCCAGTAGAAGGGTTCCGGCCATGGGAACGGCCGTTCCCGTTCCCAGTACAAACTGGGAACGGTCGTTCCCACTCTCGGCATGAACAGTATTTGGCCTGGGAACGGTCGTTCCCAGTTTGAAACTGGACGGGAACGGCCGTTCCGGCCTGGTTCGAAAGCTGGAGCAGAAAAATTTTTACAGAAACAGGGGAAGCTCCAAAATGGTGCCAAAATGGCCAAAAATCCAACCCTTAGAATTGCCACAACTTCTCAAAATGCACAAACAATACACATAAATCATGCTTGACATATAAGCACTCAAATAACTCAAGAAAACGGAATTAAAATGCATGATCAAGGGAATGAAATTTTCAAGCTAAAATCATGATCATTCATAAATACTCAACCAACCATGGATTAAATGCCATAAATGCAACACATACAACCTATATAACTCATAAATGAAGCTAGGAATCAAACACATCAAGCAAAGAGCAAGTATCCAAGTTTTTCATTAAACCCTTACTATTCACGTAGGGAAACAAAGGCATATAAAACTCACTCCAAACTCAGAAATTAAACCATAGAAACGACGAACACGACGAGGGGATTCCGAAACATACCTAAGTTCAAGAAAAGACGAAGAAACGAGAGAGATATTGGCTTGGAAAGTTGGATGATCAACTTGAGGGTTTGGCTTCTAGCTTGGACAAGGGCTGCTGCTGTTGTTTCACGTAAGAAAGGAGAAAGGAGAAGGGTTCAGCCTTTTAAGGCTGGACCGGTCTGGTTCACGGGTTCGGTTCAAGGTTCCCGGTTCAAGTTGGTTTGGTTCAACAAATACAGGTTCAAATAAGGCCAACTCAAATTAAAACGAATAAATCGCATGCAACATTCATTCGAATAAATTCACATAAATTCATATAAGTTCAAATAATTCAAAATAGTCCTATACCAATAATCTAAAACGCAAATAATATTAAATCACATAATTTACCTGTACCGACTGTGAGTCGGGGTGTTACACAACCGCCCTATAGCTGAAGTGTATGCTATGGCGGACAAAAAGCTGTTCAAAAGGCCGTCGAAGCTAAGGGAAACCGAGGCCCAGAAGTGCTCGGGAAAATATTACGCTTTCCACAAGCAGAAAGGGCACGATACCAGCGAGTGCCGGTAGCTTGAGGGTGAAATTCAGAGGCTGATCGCCGGGGGGCATCTTAAGGAGTTCGTTAAGGTGTTGGAACGTTACGACGAGCATTGTGCAGAGCGAGCACGCGCCAGGGGAAGGAGCCGTTCACGCTCACGAAGTCCCCGACACCATCACTCCGAGCCCAGTGACCGTGGAAAAGGGAAAGCTCCAGATATGGAAAATCAACCCTTCGCGGTCATTCACATGATTGCTGGAGGACCCTCGGGAGGCGACTCGAACGCTTCCCGACGTCATTACATTAGGAGCTATGACCAGAGATCTTCTCAACCCAAGCCAGTGCTCTCCATTCGTCAACCCTCAAGCCCAGAGAGAGATGAGAGCGTAGGCTTCACAGAGAAAGATTTAGAGCACATTGTAACACCCCGTGGGGTCGGTGAAACCTCTGACTGCCCCATGGTGGTTAGCTTAGATGTGCACAATCATGTTGTAAAGAAGGTTTTAATTGATAGTGGAAGCTCCGTGAATGTTTTGCCTTACTCCACGTTCCAAAAGATGAATATCACGAACATCCCGCTCGAACCACTCAGGACAGCCCTCGTAGGCTTCGGGGGTTCCGAGATCGTCCCTCGTGGATAAATTCGCTTGGCCACCTCTTTCGGTCGCGCCCCACAGTGAAAGACTTTAAATGTTCTTTACGTGGTGCTAGAAGTGGACCTACCATACAACATCATCATTGGGCGCCCAGCCCTCGTCGACTTCAAAGCGGTAATTTCCACCTATCATCAAAAAGTCAAGTTTCCCACTCCCGAGGGAACTGGAGAGGTATTGTGCAATGTAAAGGAAGCTTGGGAATGCTACCTACTTTCCCTTAGAAGCCACAAGCCCAAACAACCCACCCAGGCGGGCTCCACCAAAAAGTCTGTTGACTTCCCCAAGCTAGATGAAGATGGCCCCGAGCGCAAGAGGGCCAAGCTCTATAAGAAGAAGAATAAGAAGAAGGCCACGGACAAACCCGTGGGTGCTGGAAACTCACCCCTTGGAGAGGTTGGGGCTTCCTCCTCGGAAGACGAGGACCCTACACCCTCGGGAGGTACCAACGAGAGGGTCACAGGAAAAAAACAGGCGCTCGAACTGCCGAGGCCTGAGGTAAGAGTGGAACCTACAGAAAACTTCCTGACCATCGAATTGGAACCCGGGAATCCCGATAAGACCACGCAGATAGGTTCCAGCCTCGACGGCCCTTCCCAGATTATGATGATTGATTTCTTACAGGATAATATTGATGTCTTTACCTGGAAGGCTTCCGACCTCACCGGCATAGATCCGAGCGTTATTGTCCACCGGCTGAACGTGGATCCGGCCTTCAAACCTATAAAGCAAAAGAAGAGAGATGTTCATGGGTTCCGAAAGCAAGTCATAGAAGAAGAAGTCAATAAGTTGCTTGACGCTCAGTACATAGAAGAAATCCTATATCCCGAATGGCTCTGCAATGTGGTGCTCGTTCCGAAGAGCGCCAACAAGTGGCGTATGTGCAACTATTTCACGGACCTCAACAAGGCATGCCCAAAGGACCCGTACCCGCTACCTAGAATTGATCAATTGGTAGATTCGACCGCTGGGTGTGAACTTATGAGCATGATGGCTGCCTTCCAAGGATATTATCAGATATTTATGGCCCTTGAGGATCGTCCTAAGATAGCGTTCGTAGTCCTTATGGGTGTTTACTGCTTCAAGGTTATGCCTTTCGGGCTCAAAAATACGGGAGCAACGTACCAACGCCTCGTCAGCAGAATGTTCGAAGGTGAAATCGGAAAAGCCATGGAAGTATACGTGGATGACATGATCGTCAAGAGCGAACGCCAATATTCTCATTTGGAAGACCTCAAGCGGGTGTTCGATATCCTACGTCGCTATGGTATGAAACTGAATCCATCCAAATGTACGTTTGGCGTACGGGGCTGCAAGTTTCTAGGGTACATGGTCAGTCAACGCGGCATAGAAGCGAATCCAGAGAAAATTAAGGCAATCCTGGACATACCCTCCCCTCGCAATTTGAGAGAGGTCCAAGTGCTCGTGGGTAAGATCATTTCATTAAACCGGTTCATCTCCCGCTCGGCGGATAGGAATCTGCCCTTCTTCAAAATTTTGCGTAACGCTCGAAACTTTACCTGGAGCGAGGACTGCGAAAAAGCTCTGCGGGATATGAAACAGTACCTTTCGAGCGCGCCCTTGCTGACCAAGCCTAACCCAGGAGAGAACTTGTTTGTTTATCTTTCGGTCTCCTTGGAAGCTACAAGCGCCGTTCTCGTGGCGATCCGCGAGCGTAGGCATAGGCCGGTATATTATCTGAGCAAAACTCTACAGGGAGCGGAGAAAAGATACATGGAAATAGAAAAGTTTGCATTCGTGCTTGTTAACGCCTCTCAGAGATTAAGGCCATATTTTCAAGCACATTCTATCGTGGTGCTCACAGATCAGCCCCTCAAACAAGTGCTCGCAAAGCCAGACGTTTCAGGGAGATTGATTAAATGGTCAGTTGAGCTCAGTCAATTCGACATCACCTTTGAGCCTCGTACAGCGATACAAGCTCAGGCTGTAGCCGACCTATTGGTGGAGCGTTTCAACCTAGGTACCGAGCCCTCGGAGGAAGATGGTCTATGGCTGCTACACACAGATGGCTCCTCGACCTCGCAAGGGGGGGGAGCCGGGGTGACCCTCAGGGACCCTCTTGGAGCTGAAGTTGACTACGCCATCAAGTTGGCGTTCCAAGTCACTAACAACGAGGCAGAGTATGAAGCCCTCATCCAGGGGCTCAGAATCGCGCTTCAAAATGGCGCCACTCGGGTTACCGCATATGTGGATTCGCAGTTGATCGCGAGTCAAATCGACGGTTCTTATGAGGCTCGAGAAGCCACTATGGTGCAGTATCTGGCGAGCGCTAAGGAGGTGATAGCCAAGTTCAAGGAATTCCACCTTTTACAAATCCCGAGGGCAGAAAACGAACATGCTGACGCTCTTTCGAAAGAAGTGCACATGATTGACCCCTCCGAGCCTTGTTGGCTTGACGAAATTGTCAGATTCCTCCGGGATGGAACCAGCCCGAGCGACAAAGTTGAGGCTCGAAAGATCAAGAGCAAGGCCCCTCGTTTCTCATTGGATGCCGAGGGTCGATTATTCAAGCGATCCTTCCTGGGCCCACCGTTGAGATGTTTGAGACCCTCGCAGGCTAAAGAAGTTTTAGAGCATGTGCACAGTGGAAGTTGTGGGAACCACTCAGGCGGACGAATCTTGGCAAAGAAAATCTTAAGGAGTGGGTTCTATTGGCCCTCGGTATTGCAAGATGCCATTAGATATTCCAAGAAATGTCCCAAGTGCCAGTTCCATTCCAACACTCCTCAGTTGCCGGCAGCTCAAATGATTCCTATTGATGTTTCATGGCATTTTGATCAGTGGGGCATTGATATCGTGGGACCTCTCCCAATGGCGGTCGGGCAAAAGAAGTTCGTAATACTTGCTGTGGATTATTTCACTAAGTGGGCTGAGGCAGAAGCGGTCGCTAAGAAAACGTTCAAGGTTGTGAGGGACTTCATTTGGAAAAATATCATCTGCAGATACGGCATCCCGAGGGTGCTTATCTCAGATAACGGTTCCTAGTTTATCGCTGCTGACACACGGGATTGGTGCTATGAACTAGGGATCGAACAACGATTCACTTCCGTGGGTCATCCTCAAGCTAATGGTCAAGCTGAAGTGACCAACCGAACCATACTCCAGCATCTGAAAACGATGCTCGAGAGTAAGAAGGGAGAATGGGCTGAAGAACTTCAGGGAGCTCTGTGGGCGTACCGTACTACTCCGCGAGCGGCAACGGGGGAAACTCCTTATTCCCTCGTGTACGGCTCCGAGGCTATGATACCTGCGGAAATTGCTCAAGAATCCGCACGCGTTGCCCATTTCAAGCCTGCTGCCAACGAATCCAATCGAGCGTTCGAGTTAGATTTGTTGGACGAAAGAAGGAATGTTGCGTGGGCACGTATCCACAAATACAAAGCGACCGTAGCCCGCCAATACAACAAACGTGTTAGAGAAAGAACTTTCCAACTGGGGGACTTGGTCCTCAAAAAAGTTGAAGTCTCCAAACATGTAGGTAAGTTGGACCCTAATTGGGAAGGCCCCTTCAAAGTCATCCAGGTACGAGCAAACAATACCTACCTATTGGAAACTTTGCAAGGCGAGCGGCTCCCTAGGCCATGGAATGCATGTAACCTTAGAAGGTTCTACGTATAAACATCATCTTCTTTGTAAATTGCCCGTCTGCGGCATTGAGTGCTTCCCTGCGACGGAAAACGTGTTGTAATCATTTCCAAAAATGCATCTATATAACAGTAAGTATTTAATTCTTTGTTCTTATTATTTACTTGCTTTCCTATTTGATCTAATGATTTGAGCGACGAGAGGCCTACTCCGTGTCGAGCATCCTCCACGACGAAAAGCCTACACGTTACTTCAATCGTTCCAAAGCTACACTGTCCAGGTGTTGATAACCATCCACCTAGAACAGATTGAGCGATTTGTAAGAATAAATCCTAAAAATGAGCGTGTCGAACAACGGGGAGCACAATGCTTAACTTACACCAGCTGAGTGCTCGCCACTCCAGCTCGTGCTCGTAAGAACCCCAATGACCCTCAACTTATTGAGTAAAAATACACTCATAGAATATTGGATCCTGGGCCAACTCTTTCATTGGTCCCTCGTATCGACACTAACCCTATGGTTACACTCTATCCTCTCCCACACTTAGCAAATCCTATTGCTGATTTCTAAGGTGCGTATAACTTATTGGTGCGTCCGAAACGAGGGTGCACGATTATTGGGCCAATACTTAGGCAAATCCCTAGAGGTTTCCTAAGTTCAAATTCGAGCCTAATTGCGAATACGGCCAGGGAACACGCGTAAAACACCCTCGCGCCCGTGTCTACGTCCCTCAAATGGCCAGGTGCTGCCAAACTTTAAACTGATGACGCCTTGCGATGAACGCCAGGGCGCCCTCGAAAATAACGCCCTCGTGTATACACACACTCATTGCAAGCGCTCAAACAACAGACATCGATATAACAGCAGCGAGCGCAATGAAAAAAAAAGAGAAAAACATCATTTTCCATTCAAAAGTATAAGAAAAAGCATTCGAACATCCAAGCGATAAAAGAGGAGTTCCTATATATGAAAAGGAGCATAAAGGGATCCAAATTGTTCAGAAAAGTAACTGAAGGATTAAGTACAAGCACAAAATTGTTCATAAATATGACAAAGTATTTAAACCAACAGGGAAAGGGATCAGCATAAGAAGCTTCACGGGACTGGAGTATCGGGCTCTGGAGGAGCAGTTGCGAGGGGAACTGGGGCCAGCACGTTGGCGTCAGAAGTTTGGGCCTCGCCATGTTCCTCAACGTCTGCGGTGTCCATGACGGTGCCCTCATCTTCTATTTGGATGGGCTCTGGGACAACAGTGTTGGCTGCAATGAATTCCCGATGGATTGTTTCCACCAGTTCCTGATATTCCGGTTCCGCCAGGCTCTCGGTGGGATCCTCGTCTTGGAATGGGCTCGCAGTTTTCATCCAGGTCCATACGAAGACGAGCGTCGGTTCGAGCGCTTTCAGGAGCCAGTCCAAGTTTCACCATTTGTCCAATGGCCTTGTGGAAGAAGCACCGAGCATTGTCGAAGCAATGAACGTTGGTTGCGAACACAAAAGCCTTAGAGCGTACAAAATTCTTCACTGCCTCCCAAGACACCCTTGCCTCCAAGCCCTGCACTTTGGCCTGCAAGTCAGCGAGGGCCTTGTTTGTCTCCTCATTTTGGCGAGTGCTCTCCGCCAGCTGCTCCCCCAGCTCCCTATTTTGCACCCTCAACTGGTCCCGCTCCACCTTCAGCTCTCTATGACGCTAGTCAAGGGTGAGGTAGGCCGCATCCGCCTTCTGCAGGTTCTCCCTCAGTTGGTCCTTATAGCGGTTGGCAGCGGACAGTTCAGCATGGACGTTGTTGTAATCCTCTTGCAGTTGAACAGGGTCTGAAATGCGCAGCAACTTCTTGTACTTGGCCTTATGCTCAGAATAGGCTTGCGCTCGCCCTTGCAAATTTTTCAGCCTCGGGATTACCTCCTGGGAAGCCGTAAACGAGGGTCACTATCAGAACATAGAAGTAAGAAGAGGAGAATTTTATAAAGGGAAGTATAGACTCAGGCATCGTCAGCAACACGAGCGGCGTCATGCTCGTTCAGCTTGTCATGGTCGCCGGAAAATTGGAGTTTCCCAACGATGTCAGAGACAATGTTGACGGAGTAGGCGCTCTTTTTCAGAAGCACCGGGCCTTCAGTCCGCTGGCGCTTGTAACGAGAGTCGCCCTTGCAACCTATCTTCCAGAAATCTTCATCCTCTGATGAAGAAGTATCACTGCCCTCGCCTCTGTGTCCCACGACCACCTCTTTCCCCTTGCCAAAAATTGGAAGGGAGTCCGGCATCCTTTTCCTCTTCCCCTGACGGTCGGCCCTGATGGTCTCGTGTATGCGAACGTGCTCACCCGAGCGGTTTCGAGACCCGCTCGAACTCAGTGTAATTGGACCCTCGGGGGCCGCCGGCGGAGGAGTAGCCCCACGGACGCCATCAACCGTCAAATCTTCAGTAGGGCCCCACGGGCCTCGTTCCCTGCACCTCCGCGAGCGCCATCGTGTCCCCGACCGGCACCTCGCCTGATTCCCCTTCCCCTCGGGGGGCGGTTTTGCTGTTGCTGCGGGGGCTGAGGGACGGCGACGGGCCCTTGGGCACCCAACATGCGTGTAAGAGCCTCAGCATTCATGCCTTGCGATAATATTTGGATGCCTGCAAGTAAAGAGGAACCAGCGTCAAAAGATTGATTGCTTGGATCGTATATGCAAGAATACAACAATCACTGTAAGTTAGAAGACTATTCTAAAAGTTAGAGCTGTTAGTTCCTAGAATCTAACCATCGAGGGCCATGATGTCAGCTGGAGGGTTGAGTATCATGTCTGGGGGGCAAGATAAACCATAACGGAACAACACTCCCTCATTCTTCATCAGGGTCTCAGCCTTAATCCATTTTTTCTCAGCCCTCATCTCGAAGGCTAACCCCTGTGCCCAATCCTCAAAGGCTTTATTCTTCGTTCTGTCCCTAATCAGAGGACCCTCGCCATGTATCAACCACCCGCGGTGAACCCTGAAAATTCCCCCTGGAGCCCCCACGAAAAAGTACTTCTCCTTCCAATGCTCGCCATAGGAAGTAGATGGGGAATCTATCATCTTAAAGCCTGATTTAGCTTGAGCGTAATAGAATCCATCAGTAGGGGATGAGCGAGTCGAGCGGGCCACCTGTATCAAGCTATCAAAATTGATGATCGAGGGCTCGCGACCTAGAGCAACCATCATAATCACGAAGGTATTAATCAGAGCTATGCCGTTCGGCAGAATTTGTGAAGGGCAAAGCCTCAAGTGGTGGTAGATGTTGGCAACGACGGGCGGAATTGAGAACCTCAAGCCCCCGACAAGGACCGCATCCCAGTAGACCGTCATCATCCCAGGCGGCGGTCGGTTGGCTCTTTCCCCCTCCTCTGGAAGTCGCATGGGAAATACTGCCTCATCCCAATAAGCATTCGCCCTCAACTCCTCCAAATCATCGAGCGTCAAGATGCTCACGATCTTATCCGGTGATCTATCTGTTTGATGGCGATTATCTTGCCTCACACGAGTGGCAGGCTCCCTTCCTCTCCTTTGGCGCCTTCTGGAGGGCCCAGCTTCAAATTGACGCCCGGATGGCCCTGCTTCGCCCTCGGGGGCCGCCATGGCCACTGTAACCCTGTGATCCTGGGGTCGCATGGCACTGTTCAAAACCGGGAACACTCTCTCTCCTTGTCTCTGCATCTCCATCACATTGTCCATCTCTTCAAAAATATCATCGACCCCCCCTGGCGCACGCTCGTTCATCCCTTGAACAGCTGCATCAACCTCTTCATCTCTGACATCGGCCGAAGCCTGGGCCATAGGGATCGCCATGGAAACCCCTTCACCCGGGGACATCCTAGCCAGAGGGACAGCTGTGGGAACATTGCCGTGAGGGGAGGAACTCCCCACCGACATCTCATCAATCTCTCTTACGTAATCTTCAACGGGGTGTCCGGCCATGATTGCTTTACGATTTTTGAAGATGGGGTTTTTCTCAGAAAACTCAGTCGAGAAGGGGAAGAATTTCTGGAGCAAATTCAGTAGTAGAAAGTGGCTCTTCACTCAAGGATTTCACTCACTCAACCTAAATCTAAAAGTTAGTATCAGAATATCAAGAGTTGTGGAGCTTTACCTAAAGTTTGAAGAACGAAAGCTCGCCGGAGTCTGTAAAGATTGCAGATAATTCTTTGCTGCTTAAAGGCTGGAAGAAATCTGAATGCGTGAAAGAGGTTCCAAAGCTCTATAGGACTCTATTTAAAGGGGATAATTTACATGATTTAGGGCTGGAAATTCAAAATGCAATCATTTCCCGCCTAGGGAATCCCCCCACTTTTGGTAACCGCCTCACGTCTCCCGGAGTGCACGCGCCCACGTTCCCACTCAGCATTAAATGCGGACTTGACAGCATTTAATGCGGTGTCAGTTTGTGTCCGTTACGGAAGGCCAGCGGTCACATCTCTAGTAATGGCCTGACCCTCGGATATTCAAAATTTAGGGCTCCTTCTTTATAAATTCTACAGTACGCTCGAAGCGATACTACAGAATTTGGAGGGCAAAATGATGAGACCTAAAATCACGCTCGAATCAGAGCCGTCCACATGTCAGCACATCGCTGGCTAAGGCCAAGACGCTCGCATTGATGGGCTCGTGAGCCTTCCCAGCCCACTCATTTGCCAGCTAATATAAACCGTCAAGCCTCGCACGACAATTCAGGTAAAGGGCCAGAGCCAACGAGTTTGACGCTCGCATCTCGGCCCTCAGGGTTACCCTCCTCAGGGAAGCACCCACATGGGGGGTCCCATTAATGACGCTCGGGATTGGTGCGCTCAAGGATCATCTATCATGGGGAGCCCATCTGTGGATTGTTCGAGCGTCACCAACGCTCGGGAGTGACCTTACTTCTCATGCGACGGATCCTAGCCTTCACAAGCGGGTTTTGGTCCCTCATCCCACGCGACCCTCGCCAACAACCTCTGACACAAGGGTGGTGCGCACCATTGTACCTGACACGCCGCCTCCTTTGCAGAAACGTCACTCTCACACCCTCACAGGCTGCCACGTGTTAGGGCAACACAGGTTTGGGACCACACGGTCGATTTACCCATTTACCCTCACCCCTAACATATAAATAAGGGGAGAACACATGCTTTCTGGCCCAAGTCATCTTCTTCGCAAAATACCACACAATCGAACTGGGCATCATTTTTCCTCTGCATCTTCATCTTCTCAAAAGTCTCATATACTTCACCATTTTCTGCACCTTTGCTGCACGATTTCTTGGTGTTATCCTAGTTGGAAGAACCCACGCTCATTGGAAACCCAGTTCCTGAGGCTCCTACGCCTGTGATGGTCTTCCCTCCTACATACAAATTCTAAAGTGTTTGGTGTTTAAGTCCTCTACAAGTTTCTGCACCATCACAACCATAGCCACGTGTAAAATCAATAATAGTCTAACAAGCAGATAAACTTATGATTTTCTTTCAAAATACTTTTCTATTTATAATTGTTTATATTTTTAAAAATATTTTAATATTTATGACATCATTAAATTGGTTTTTATTTTTATTTTTGGAACATAAACTTTACTTGATTTTACAAACAACAATAAATAAAAAATATATAATATATAGAGAGAGAGATAACTTAAATTATTATTTTAGTTGGGTCAACTCTAAAGTGGAGTCGCACTTGTGGTTTATGATGCACGAACACTTTTAAAAATATTATTTTATCATGTTGTATTAGATGTCAAGTCCTACATTCTTCACGTGAGAAATTCAAGAAAAAATTGTATCTCATATCTGTGTCGTGTTGTTTCCATATCGTTGTGCTTGTATCCGTATATGATACGAATGTCTTCCCATCGGAAATTCCAATCTGTTTTTGACAGTTTTTTTATAATGAATGTTCCCCACCTGATGAATTTTTTTTAATATAAAACGAATTGACAATCCTTTTTTAACGAGTTTTGGGGATTTGCATTAGGTCGAGTTATTATTCAATAAATTTCGTGAATCAATATTAGGTGAAATTTCCAAAATTTTTGCACCTGCCAATCAATTATGTGAAATAATTGCCTGAATCATTTAAATTATTAAATATGATCACTGTAGATGAAGCGGAATTTAAATCGCCATTAATATTAAGTGTGTCGCGCAATTTTCTCTAATTTATTCACATTTCCTTCCTTTTTTGCATGGTACATAAAATTGACTCGGGTCACAATTTCACAGAGATTAATTTTGTTAGGAAAAAGTACATTAAAACATTAATGTCCTAATGATTCTTGTTAACGTATGATGCACGAAATTTTTAAAAATAATATTTTATCGTATCGTGTCGTGTTCGATACTCAAGCGAAAAATTCCAAAAAAAATAAATAAATAAATATCCATATATGCATATCGTGTCGTATTTATATTATTATGTTTTTATCCGTACATCATAATTGCTCGATATATATATGTATTATTGAGTCAAAGAATAGTAACATAGCTTTATTCTATATAATACATAGACGGTGGTTACCTAGCTATCACGGCGTTCATTATAATAAAAATACTAGTTAAATTATATTAAATAAGAGAGTATAGATTTGCAAGCATTATGCGGAAAAGTCTTTATTCTTTTTTGCTTTTTTTTTTTTTTTTTTTTTTTAATTTAAAAAAAAGTTGGAGTGAGTGTCGTGGCATGTCGTCTCAGCAGCTTAAATGAGTTGAAATAAGGCGGAGATAAAATCTTTCCGACCTTGTAATTTTTTGGTTTGCATTAAGAACCTCTATTTTATTATTTCAAGGTGTTATCTATCTATACTATTATATATTTGATAACGATGTTTGACTTTTTATTGTACATTTTGATGATGTGAAATTTTGTGGTTTTTTTGAAGTTTTTAATTAGATAGAAAAAATGTGATTGGCTTATGAAAATAAGAAAAATAAGTAAAAAAAAGTAGAAACTAAGGAAAATAATTAACCTTGGCAAGTTTGACCGAATGGAATTAATTTTGATATTTCAACTAATTAAGTAAGGTTAATATTATATGCATGTATTTAATTTTAATGGCCAATTACTTAAATCATGGATACAATTCTCAAAAAAAAAAATACTATAATTACATATTTAAATTCAAACATTACAAAATACAGAGAATTAATTAAGTTTCTTAAATAACTCCATCAAATTAATTAATTCTTTTAAGTCTAATATATATATATATATATATATATATATATATATATATATATATATATATATAATTGACAGAAATTAATTAAATTACTCCATCAAATTAATTAATTGTTTTTAAATTTAAAATTAATACTTAATAAATTTATATCTATCTATTTATCTATATCTATACTATAATATATAGGAAGGGTGTGTTTGACCCCAATTGAGCCAATTTTGACCGAATAGAATTTTGTGATTTTTTTGAAAATTTTAATTAAAATTAAAAATTGTGATTGGTTGATGGGTATCAAATTAATTTATTTATTTAACAATTTAATATCCCTTGATTTTTGGAAGTTATCCTAAATTAAAGTATCAATTTATGATACAATTTATTTGAATGCATAAATTTAGGAAAATATATGTTAATTTAAATTCAAATACAACTCATATAATTAATGACAACACCCAAAATCCAAATAAAAACTCATGAAATTCATTTTTTTACTTCTCACATTTTTAGAAATATTTTAATTATAATAAAATTTTCTTTCATTGATATCTATATCTATGCTTCAAACTATCTATTCACATTTTAATATATATATATTTATATTTATACTATAATATATTAATAAATTTTATTTGATTGATATCTATATTTATACTTCAAACTATTTATTCACATTTTAATATATATATCTATATTTATACTATAATAGATATTCACATTTTAATATATATATCTATATTTATACTATAATATACAGGAAGGGTGTTTTGGTCAATTAAAATTTCATAATATTTGATATTTTAGAAACTTTAATTATGTTTTTCAAAAAAAAAAAATGATATTTACTAAACGACATTAATTAATTTAAGAAAATATCCGATTGATACTTAAGCACAATATCTATAACATTTTTAACTCGCAATCAATAACATAATATTTATATCAATCGGTTAATTGATTCGGCATAATAAGGAAACAACCAAATATAAATATTCTAATTAATTGATTGATTCCAATTAATGGGGAATAAACTTAACATATTTTGTTATAAATTAAGAGAATTAACTTTTTTGGGCACTTCTTTTTATTAAATAATAACGTGAATAATATATGATGAAATCTTGATATTAATAAAAAAAATTATTTCTATTATTAACCATTAATTTATTATTTATAAGTCTTGACTTAATTAAAAGAATTAACAAATTATATAAAGCTCAAACTATTGCATAAGTATTGAATATGGCTCAAGTATATGTTGTTTTAATTGCTTCTTCAAGAGATGCAAGAACCTCTTCTATGTATTATTGAAGCAGGTGAATTATCAATCACGATTATTTTTTGTATATTATCTTTTATTTCTCACTTTTTTTTGTTATAATGCTTCAGGGAAAAGAAAAAGTTGTCAGGCAATTCCGCCCATGTTATAGGAATTAAAGCGTAAGTTTTTTTCTTCCATTTTCACCATACATAATTTTTACTTTTGTGGTATTTATTTGTATACTCATTTATGATTTTTTTTTCTTTTCTCTTTTTCTTTTTCTTTTTTTTGTAGAAAAAGTAACTTTTGAAGTCTTTGTTCAAAAATCGACACGTTAGAAGGTAATTGTTCATATCATATTCAAACATAATTTACCTATATTTTAACCTTTTGTGATATTTATTTGTATAGTAATTGGGTTCTTTTTCTCTTATTTTTTCGATAGAGTAAGACCTTTTGAAATCGTTATTCAAGTAGCGATCTGTGAGCAGGTAATTAAACACAACGATAATTTATGCATCGTTTATATAGTTTTTGTAATAACATATCACCCGTACAATACACGAAAATTATATTACCAATTTTAACTTTAAAACAACTTATGAAATAGTAAAAACAATATTTGTTCTATCATTTTTTTTTATTATTTCTCCATTGTATAGCTCATATAATCGCATATTTATTGGTTAAACCGAAAAAATATACATTTTCTATAAATATAATGTTTTTGTTTCATTTTTATCTTTTGTTTACTTTTGATTTATTTTATTTTGTACAGACTTATTATCAAGAACTAACGAAATTAATTTTTTTATTACTTCTGATTTATATTATTTTACATCATTCCTTTACTTTGTATTTGTTCATTATCAATTAATTTTGTCCTTTTACTTGATTGGAGAAATCTTTTTAGATCACTCAAATTTAAATGAACTTTAAATTTTTATTGTCTTTTTTTATTATAATTTTTATTTACTTTATACAATTTCTATGGATGACTGACATTTATGTTTGATTTTTATATTTTGATTTATGTTATTTTGTATAGATTGGTTATCAATAAGAATTATTATGCCTTTTTTACTACTTCTGATTTATTTTACTTTATATCATATTTTTATTTTGTATTTATTCATTATCAAATAATCTTAAATATTTTAATTGAATGAAAATATCTTTATGCGATGTTCAAATTTAGATGAACTTTAAGTTTTTAATTATTATTATTTTTTTCTTCTCCATTTTGTTTTATTATATTTTTTGTTTACACAATTACACTATATATTTTTCATTTATAACATGTAGATTTGTTTTATAGTTTGAATACTTATTATAGTTATGTTTATTGTTTTTGTTGATAATTATTTTTATTTATATTGTATTCTTTTTTTTTAAATTTTTAATTTTTATTTTCTTAATAATTGAGTAATTTTTCATTTTTATTAACTAATTTGATTTCCCCAGATTGAAAAAATATGTTATAGTTTTATATAAGTTCTATATTTTTAATATTAATATTAATTTTTAACAATATTTATTTTTAGTTTTTATTTTCTAAGAATGTTATCTATTATTTATTTATAATTTTTTCAATTTTTCAAATCTTTTTTTTTTTTTTTATTCGGGTTGAATTTGAATTTTTTTAAACAATTGCACTGTTTATTAAACTTATAATTTTTTTTAGCTTTCAAGTCTTCTGAAAATTATTTCTCATCTAAGAGTCTTTGATTTCATTGTTGAGTAAACAAATTTATTTTTCTGTAATTTATTCTCATATTTTCTTCACATTAAATTTAGAATACATTAATGTATTAGTTAATTTATTGTTTATAAATATTTTATTTGTTACTTCACTTTATTTGTATTGTATATTTATTTGAAGTAAAAATGTAGTCTTTCTCTTTTACCGTTATTATTCTTTCTCTTTAAAGTTAGTTTTACCTAAATTAATAATTTATTTATTATTCTTTTATGTACTTAATCCAAATATAATGTTAAAAAGAGTTCATTCATCAATTATATCTCTTTTTACCTTATGAGTTTAGATGTGATGTGAATTCATAATAATAATAATATTATTAATAATAATCTTTTACGAAGTTTCGATAGAATAAACTATACATATATACTTTCAAAATAAATATATCAAAGTAATATATATATTATTTTTAATTAACTTGATACATTTTGGATGATTTTCTATTCCGTATATTATATAAATTGACTATCTATCCTAAATATTGATTACTTTTTAGTGTTATCTTAATATTATAATTCACGTACTATAATTTTTATATAAGAACCGTGCATAGCACGGGGTATACGCTAGTTCTTTTATATTAAGGCTGAATATTTGAACATAATTGTTGGTTGAAACTTGAAACGGCAAACCTCTTCTTATTAAAGGTAGCTGCAATTAATAACTCAGATACGAGACTATTGATCATTCTAACATAACACGTAAAATGAAAAAATCTATTTTGAGAGTAGAATTTTTTTGATATTTCTCCGGAAAATAATAAACGAGTTGGGCTCAGAATAGTAATATAAGCTTTGGCCATACTCTGATTTGTATCCCATTCCAATTATAGCATGCATAGTAAGGTACTAAGGTCCATCATCCGATGGATCATTGGGCTCTGCATTTATCATCATAAAATTTCACAAAAATAAAAAATAAATACTTACCTCCTAAAATTTAAAAACCTTCTCAAACAATTTAACATTTACCCATATTATTATTTAAATTATTTATACTGCGAGAGACTGATTTCTCCATTTTTTGGATTTTTGCACAATCATTTAAAATATACAATTAATTGATTAATTTTCCACACTTATTTTTCCTATATGTTATTGTCTGTCATCTTCTTAGATCATTTTCTCTTCTTTTTTTCTCTCAATAGTTCTTCTAATTATTTTCTTATACTTGTAAAGTTGAAATTCAATTTTATAAATTATCTGCACAAAAACTTGGGGAATTCTTGCATATTTTTCAGGCCCAATTAGCAAACGTCCAAACTCCAAACAAATAAGGGCCCATAATAAATATCCACTAGCCAGGCCTGGATTAAAACAAGTTGTTTATTATAATGAAGTCGGGTCGAACCACTTAGGTGTAAAACTTTTTCTATCAATATTAGCTATATTCTTAGGAGGGATGAACAAGAAACCTCTAATTAAACTAGCATAGCACCGACACAACCTTGGTATTATATGTTTAAGTGATTGTACCTTTTAAGTTTTAATTAGTATTTAGGGGGGAAAATGACAATTTTAGTCCCATTGGATCCAAACCGTTGCAATAAAGGTCCCATTGGTTTGAAATATCCAAAACACATCCCATTGGATTCTAAAAGGTTGCAATAAAGGTCCCATTGGTTTAAAAATCCAAAATACATCCCATTTGATTCTAAAACATTGCAAGATTAGTCCCATATTTGATCAACTAACAAAATAATTAGATGTTTCGTTAGTGTAAAAGATTTTTTTTCTTTTTTTTTCTTTTTTGGGGAAATCACCATTTTTTTTTCTAAAATATTTTATTTTCACCCATATTTATTCGAATTTTTAATATTTTATTTTCCCCCATATTTCTCCTAATTTCCACCTCATTTATGTCATTTTATTAAAGATTTTTTTTTTTAAAATTAATTATTTCCTTCCCTATATCTTTTGATTTGCACCAAAATTTTCTATTTTTTTTTTATTATGAGTATTTTTTTTTAAATTTCTATAATGCACTATGGATTACAATGAAATAAATAACTCCTATTGTAAGTAATTCAAAAGGAGATTTTCATTTCTTACCTCAAAAGTATCATATATATATATATATATATATATATATATATATATATATATATATATATATATATATATATATATATATATATATATATATATAAATGTGCCAAACAATGTTTTCATTTATAAGGGGGAAAAAGGTAATTTTTTTTAAAAAGAACTCTTTAATAAAATCACAGAAAAATACTCTTAATAAAAATTAAAAATACTCATAACAATAAATAAATAAATAAATAAGTCCTCTAATGAGTAATCGAAAAGAAGATTTTCATTTCTTACTTTAAAAAAATCATATAAATGTGCCAAACAATATTTTTTATTTCCTCCCCTATAAATAAAAACATTGAAAATTTTGAAGTTCTTTTTAATTTTTATTAAGAGTAATGTAGAATTTGAAAAAAAGAAAATACTCTTAATAAAAAAATAGAAAATTTTGATGGAAATCAAGAGATATGGGGGTGGAAATAATTAATTTTTTAAAAAAGAACTCCTTAATGAGACCGTAGAAATGGGGTGAAAAATAGGAGAAATATGAACGAAAATAAAATATTGAAACTAAGAGAAATACGAGTGAAAATAAAATATTTTATAAAAAATAGGTGATTTCCCAATAAAATAAGCAAAAAAGATAGACACTAATGAAATAAGTAATTATTTTGTTAGTTGATCAAATATGGGACTAATTTTGCAATGTTTTAGAATCAAATGGGATGTATTTTGGATTTTTAAACCAATGGGACTTTTATTGCAACATTTTAGAATCCAATGGGATGTGTTTTGGATATTTCAAACCAATGGGATCTTTATTGCAACGGTTTGAATCTAATGGGACTAAAATTGCAATTTTCCCGTATTTAGGGGGTTTAAAACAGTTTATCTATATAATTAAATCTCAATTCCGTAAAACAGGAGTTTTAATTATCGGATATTTAATTAATTCCTTTCGGTGGGTAGTAATTGAGTATGTTTCATTTACTTACATGAATAACAAATGAAGTACAAAGTAACACCAAAACAATGTCCATACAAAAGCTTTTTAGTCAAATTTCAATTTTAATAATAACTTATATTCTTAAAATATATATATTATAATTATATAAATCTATATATATAATTTTCTTACAATTTCCTCCTTTTACTATAACAAACAACTTTTAAAAACTTCCGATTATTTACTTGTGGCCAACTACCTGAAATATGAACGCATCCATCCGTAGTTAAGAGTTACAAATTATCTGAAGCACATTCACGTAGAGTTGAGAGTTACAAATTGTCCGAAACTCATTAGTATATTGTGGGAGAGTGTGTTCGTTTATATTAAAAGAGGATTATAATGCATGTATAAATAAGTGTTGACTCATAGAGAATATGAGATGAATATTTGAGAATACCGTGATTTTTTATTTGTTGGACAACGCAACGAGTTGTTTCTTGATGAAGATATTTGTCGGTCGAGATAGCCGTAGTGGGTAATCTTTTATTAAAAAAAAAAAAGAATCTATTAACTTTAACTAGGTATAATTAATCAAAATTTTATGAAGAAAATATATGTGGAAAAATGAAGGGGAAGAAAGAAAAATAAAGAGATATTTCTGAGTGATGGAACCAGATATGCTTCGCCATATACTTACAAAACCTCGTATCATATGAAACTCATCTTGTCTATGTAAATATCCCACTTCCCAATTTATCTTGCTGCATTTGAGCTGAATTGCACTGAAATGGGAACCCTATCCAGCTTTAGTTTCACTTTGACTCCTGCGAATGGCTGTAATTTCAGAGAAAAGCTTCGGAATAATCGTTCCAATTGTTTCCTGTGCGGGGAATTGTTGTTCAAGAGGCGGCGGCGGCGATTGGTGTGGAAACGGGATGTCGCGAGGTTGAGTTCTGTGATTAGGTCGTGTTACAATGGTGAGAGGAATGGGGGCGATGATGAGAGTAGTAGTGGCGGTGAAAGGGACGGTAAAGATTCGAACTTGGCTACGATGAGGCCGGCTGAGAAGGAGTCCGGTGATGGGAGCGGTGATTCGCCACCTTCTATATCGTCGCGAGTGAGTACTTTGTTCTTTAATTTTTGACAATTGTGTTTTTATCTTTTGTTTGGATTCAAATGGGCATACGAGGGTGCAATTTTTGAAGCTCTGTGTTTGAGTGTCTGATGTGTTCATTTTCCCTCCATTATGATCGTTGGAGTGGAGTTGAAACTGTGGTGTAGCACATGATCGATTGGTATTTCCTTTTTTTTTATGTTATATATAAAACTATCATAGGAATGGAGACTTTGTTCTAAGAAGAACTGGTGGTATTGAAGAGAATACACAACTATCATTACTACCTCTATTGAAGATTAATTTCAAAATATAGAACTAGTACTATAAAAGATAGAAGTCGGCAAGTTCACTTGCATCTAAGGTCGAAATGGAGTTTAGCAGCACAAACTGGCTTGCCAGGCCTAGTCAGCTTGATTCATCTTGCCACTCTGGTGGAAAGTATGTCTTATACAGGAGTTGGCATGAATATTTATATACTAAGCACAAAGCCACATATTCATAAGCAAATAGAACTCTTGCAAAGCCTTGTAAATTGCAATTAGTCATCATTGCTTCACTCTAAAAGCAAAAGATGTTATGTTATCTAATGCTTATTGTATATGCTGCGTTATTCGGAACAACAGAATAAGAATTCCAGGTTAGTTAAATTCTTATTCACTTCACCAACAATTTGAGGATGAATGGTCAATGATGTCTGTAGTAACTAAACATTTTGAATTCCTCAGCCGCCTCCAATTTCACCAGTGGGACCTGCTTACAGTAATTTCCAGGTGGATTCGTTTAAATTGATGGAATTGTTGGGTCCAGAAAGAGTTGATCCTGCCGACGTAAAGGTTATCAAGGATAAGCTTTTTGGCTACTCAACCTTTTGGGTAACTAGAGAAGAGCCATTTGGCGACCTAGGGGAAGGCATTCTTTTTCTTGGCAATATAAGGGGAAAGAGGGAAGATGTCTTCTCAAAACTTCAGAATCAGCTAAAGGAAATAATGGGACATAAATACAATCTATTTATGGTGGAGGAGCCTAATTCAGAAGGAGAAGATCCTCGTGGTGGGCCCCGTGTCAGTTTTGGCCTGCTGCGGAAAGAGGTGTCAGAGCCAGGTGAAACGACTCTTTGGCAATATGTGATTGCTTTTCTGCTGTTTCTTCTTACCATTGGTTCATCAGTGGAGCTAGGGATAGCATCTCAGGTATCCTGAAGTACACAAGAACATGTATTGGTTGATGAAATCTCTACACCAGAAGTCCTGTAAGAGTTCTGATTTTATGATGCAGATAAATAGACTTCCTCCAGAGGTAGTCAAGTACTTCACAGATCCCAATGCTATTGAACCGCCAGATATGCAGCTCCTATATCCATTTGTGGACTCTGCTTTGCCTCTCGCCTATGGTGTATTGGGTGTTCAGCTATTTCATGTAAGTTTCATTTTATCTTGTTCCCTCGCTAACTAAATGTTGACTTGTGGTTATAAAGGAATTATTTCGGGAAACAAAATTTAATCTAGATATGAATTGCAATAGAGATCAGTAGTTATGCTTCAGAACTCCAGATAAGATGTGGTTGCCAAAAACTGTCACTGTAATTAGCTAGTGGCTGTTATGTTTCGATGCAACAATTAATTTTTAGCATATGTAGTTGCTTTACTAACATAAATTTCTACATTTGAGAGTTACAAAAGTATAAAACTTTTGACTTCAGGATTTAATAATGCCACTCGATTCCAGGACAAATGCCTCTGAATTCTGTGACATTATGGTTCTCCTTTACACTTTCTCTTTAATCTTTCTTTGTCAGTAGAAACTCTGCATCAGGTTATGTCCATTCTTTTACACCATATGTTTTAACTTAAGAAGGTGATCAGAGTTGGGATACGTTCAGGCTAACTAGTGTGATGCCACTATGTTGGTCATTATGATCATGTTTTTCATATTCTTTTAAGTTTCTGACAGAGAGTTTATTTTTCGCAGGAAGTTGGACATTTTCTTGCTGCTTTTCCACGTAACGTGAAACTAAGTATTCCTTATTTTATTCCAAACATTACCCTTGGGAGTTTTGGAGCAATCACCCAGGTAAGCGTATAGTGCACAGATTTCTTCTGGAAATGTCTGATCCATTTGGTCTGACATACATATAAGTATGTGTTATAAAATCTACTAAAAATCTTATAAGAGCCGAGAGGCGATTTTTTTCAAGCAGTTCTCTTTTCTCCTTCTTTTAGTTAGTTAATCCACATGCAATGTTTGGCTGCCTTGTGCAAATGATCACTTGTGAGGAATCTTAATTGTTATTATAGAAAGAAATTAGTTCTGTAACTAAGCTCGCTTTTAAGAGAAAAATTATGAAAATTAGATTTGTTTTTTCTGCTCATTTACAGTCCCTCTCTCTTTGCACAGTATCGGTCTGCTGAAATTTCCTTTTATTTCTTTTCGCTCATAGCCGTTAATATATTGGTTAGATTCTATCATTCTGTGACATAAAAAAACTGCCTTTGTTGGATACATATGGGTATGGTAATCTTAAAAATCTCATTATGTAATTCAACTCCATTCTGGTCAAATCTAATTCATTTATTTATGTGCATAAAACTTCGGATCAGCGATTTGGAATGGTAGGCTGCAACTCTTCTTAGTGACATTTATGAAAAAATTCGGAGCATCAGCAATTCCCATCTCCTAGTTTAAATGAAACTTCTGAGTGCGTATGGTGATATTCTATCTTATGATCCAATCATGCTCCTTGCTTTTGTATCCTGCATTTGATCTTTTATAAGAGATAATTTCTCTAGTGAATGATAATGAAGGACTCTATATGGAAAAGCTAAAAGAATTAATTCAGTATTATTAAGATAAAAATTCAAGTAGCATAAAGATGTCCAAGGGTTTCCCAGAAGTCTCGTCATCTTACCTTCTTTCTTGATTTCTCTAAGATGCCGAACTTACCCACAGTTTTCTATCTAATAATCATTCAGTTCTCTGTTCCCACATTTCCTGAAATAGCATTTTTATTGTAACTTTAGTGGGATTTAGTGCTTATTTCATCATCTGTTCTGTAGTTCAAGTCCATTCTTCCCGATCGGAAATCAAAATTAGATATTTCGTTAGCCGGACCAGTTGCAGGAGCTGCATTGTCCTTTTCTATGTTTGTTGTTGGCCTGCTGCTTTCATCAAACCCATCTGTAGCAGAAGATTTGATTCAGGTTCCAAGTATGCTTTTTCAAGGCTCTTTGCTTCTTGGGCTTATCAGCAGAGGTGTTCTTGGTTACACGTAAGCCAAATTTCCCTTCAGAAATTTATGTACCAAGGGATTCCTCCAAAACTAATATCATGTCTGTAACCCTAATAGTTTGATGAGTAATTTTATATTGATTATTCAGTGTGATATTTTGACATTTCTCATTTTATATCTACAGAACCATGCATGCTTCAACGGTTTCAATTCATCCATTGGTGATAGCTGGCTGGTAATGTGTAGAAATTCACGGAGCTTTGAGTTAAGGGATTATTACACTAGCATAACCGGGCTTTGACCTAATTACACAAACTTCAGCTGCAGCCAAGTTATGAATATAAAATCAAGTAATTAATCAGTAAGTTTCTTGAGGCCAAAATGAGGTTATTCATGTAAAAGAAGAGAGAACATCGCCAAAATTTATCGATCCAAATGTAATGTAACTTCTTTGATTGGGGAAGTTTTTGTAATTTCTCAGACTTCATGGGAAGTTTGTGTAATTAAGTCAAATATCAAGGTATGTTGGTGTAATTATCCCTTAAATTGAATATGTTTCAATGAATATGGTTAATGATGTCTTTGTTTGTAGGTGTGGATTAACATCATCAGCTTTTAATATGTTACCTGTTGGATGTCTTGATGGAGGAAGAGCCATGCAGGTAGCTGTTTTCTATGTTTCTTTCCTTATTTATGTCCGTCAACTTACAACAAGGGAGATTCGGAATGCTACTTTATCATGCGTCAATTGATTTACCGTTTATAATCTAGACAAATACTTTTGATGTGACAATTTCCAAATATGATTTGTATGGGGCGATAATTATCGCTATTTACATCTGAAAAAGTTCCACCAACCTACCTATCGAACAAACTCTTGATTTCGTAGACATTAAGCAGAATGTTCAATTGAAAGATTTGAATTTTAAGTAGAAACTCATAGCTGGCTGGATTTTTACGTTCATCAAGGAAAACACCGGAACAGGTTGTCATCAGAAAATTTTCTGGTGCTAAGTTTTATCTTCTGAATCCAAATCTGCGTATTAGATGTGCCTGAGAATGTACAAATGTTGTAGAAGAAGATGAAACTGGTACTTTAAATTTCCATAAACCACTGTATCTAAATTTGATCACTTCCATGATGTTTTTGTCAGGGGGCTTTTGGGAAAAATGCATTAATTGCGTCTGGCCTGGCGACATACACCCTGCTCGGTTTAGGAGTGGTATGCTTCATTTTTGCTCAGTGGAGTTATATAAAAGTTCTTAATCTTGATTTCTGTTGTATGGTACAGAATAAATTATTTCTATAATATGATCATTATTCTTAACCAATAATTCCATAACTCCATTTAATTACTCTATCAGCTTGGCGGACCCTTATCGCTTCCTTGGGGATTATACGTGCTTATATGCCAGGTATACTTGTGTAATTCATACATCATGACTAATACTACTAATAACGAAATGCAATCACATAGTGTTACTCTTTTGTGCATATATACATGAAACAATGCAGAGAGCTCCAGAAAAACCATGCTTAAATGATGTTACAGAGGTTGGGACTTGGAGAAAAGCAATTTTCGTATCCGTGATTGTACTGGTGGTGATGACCCTCCTCCCGGTGGGGGACGAGCTTGCCGAAGAGTTGGGTATAGGTCTTGTAACCACTTTATGATTGTAACAGTTCAGCTAGAAAGCCATTTTTGTCTGGGAATAAGGTGGAACTAGATGTATTTTTTGCCTCATAAATGAGTGTTATAGCAATTGTATTTGTTGTACGTACCCTGGTTAAGCTTTCACATACTGTGTAATGTACATAAACTTAGATTAAAGGAATATATTCAATTTTGGACATGGCAAAACCATCAAATTGAGTAGACACTCTTTGGCATCTCTCGTTTGAAACTCCAACTAGGTTTTTTTAGGGTTCGTGCACAATGGTTTGACAGTTTTAATCAAATTAACGCTCGTAAATTCACCTTTTTTTTTTTTTTCCAAATACTCAACACCCTGCGTAACCATGTCCACTACATAATTACGTGGTGCTTGCCAACTATTTGCATTATCAATATGGATTAAATAACATTTCTCTATAATAATAATAAAAAATAAATAAACTGGTGTGGCCGTTGATTCTTGTATTATTTAAATTTCTTGGACATCATTCAAACACGAAGGCTACGTGTGTTAATAAAATAAATCAACTTTTCATTTAAATAAAAGAAGATCCAGATTCCAGTAACGGTCAATGGCTAAGGTTCAAGGGAACCAAAAATAATTATGCATATTTGTTTTATTAAAACTACGACTTATATATATAATTGTAAAGTTTATATTAAAAGTTCAACGTTATATATATATATAATTTTCAAATTAGAGACGTGCACACAATAGTTTTTAACTATTTTGGGATAATACAACTATACGAGAACATTGTTTATAATTAACAAGTCGTGAGGAATTAGGAGTTCCAAAATTGGTTCCCATTATTTAATATACTAAAGTTAGGTCAAGATTAAATTCATTTATGTGTGCCAAAAATAAATTAATATTGTTTTGAATGGACTTTTACGTATTATATATACCAAATAGCTTAGCTCATATTGTTGGTTGTATTAAAAAATACACTCAGATATACGTGCAAATCATGCAAATTGATTTGAATTTTTTTTTAAGTTTAACTGGTTGATAGAAAGATTTTGATAAAAATGCAAAATTGGTACTATAAGTTTTTCATTTTAATAATTTAGTTTTATCGCAATTCTGTTTTCCAATTAAGTCTTATAATTTAAAAAAAAAAAATTTAATATTGGTCTGATTTTATGCCGAAAAATTTATTTATCGTCGAAAATATCTATGTGATAACCATGTCAGCATATAAATTGAGGGGAAAATGGTGACTCAATAAATTGGAAAAAATATTAACTAAAGAAAAAGCAAAATTGGTCTTATAAGTTTTTTCTTTTTTTTTTTGATAAATTTAGTCCTATTTGTATTATCATTTGCGATTAATACTCATAACTTTTAAATTTTACAATGTATGTCTGATTTCGTCGGATAATTTATTTATCGTCAAAACATCTATGTAGACAAATCAATTTTTCGACGAAATTAATCAAACAACTATATTTCTAAGTATTCATGTGTTAGGTATGTGATTAAGCTTCGTAGCGTGGAGCGACCAAACTACACCCCTTGATATATAGTAAGCAACTTTTTTTTTTTATTTTTTTCTTTTCTATATCAGACATCCACCGTCGAGTACAGTGATTACTTCTTGTATGGACCCGGAGATTTAAAGGTATTCCATAAATTCTATTCCTTATTCATCAAATATACATTAACTCTGGAACAAACTTTAAATCAATCAACACTTTCATTAAATCAAAACTTTATGTTTGAATGTTTTTACCAACTCTGAAAGGCCGTTCCTCGGATTCACCAAAAAGAAAAGGAAAACAGACTGCTTTCTAGAAATAGTAAACACACGACTTTGGAGTTCGGACATTTAACAGAGTTGGTAACTACTAAGTATTGGGAAGGAACATAGCAGTTTTCAGCCTGTGGGGTCTTACTAAAAATAGAAATCTTACATAAATATTTTGACTGCTCTTACTTATTGAAAAGTGTGTTCAAAGTCGAAACGCTAATTTCCTCTTTAACTTCCATTTCTTTTAAGGTTTAGAGAGGTCTGCATGATGACAGACATCGGAGGAAATTCTACAGATTTCAACCGAAAAGAGCCGTCGGTTTTTCTTTTGGAACCCCATCAGATAAAACTAATTCAGACGGAATTCTGAGGGAAAATAGATGAATTCAAGCCCGTTAGAAAATTTTCTCTCGGATTCAAAAACTAACGGCAAACCAACAATTTTGAGTGAAAACAAAATCAAAATATAATATAAAATAAAATATTTTCGATGGCATTTTGACGAAAATCCTGTCGAAATTATTAAAATTAAACATGATAAGGGGAAAATCGGAAAATATGACTAAGCACCAGATGTCGCTGCCACGTGGCAGTCTATGCCACGTCAATGCTTCACAACCGAGCTACCTAGGCAGTCTTCCGACCCAGCACTTGGTGAGGAACCTCAAGCCAGGCGTCGGAGTCCTGTGACCTAGAGTCTCCTTTCGACCCAGATAGACGCGACCCAAAGGAACTCCGATCCAAGCGCTATCGGACAACTGCATGCAATGCGGGCACCACCTACCGCTGGCCGCATTAACTGCAGCTGCGCCAAGTACAGTGTCAGGCGTCCTGGCAGGAGCAGACAAACAGTGCTTTAGCTGGAAAAGCACTGTTCCGGCCACCAACCGTCGCTCTCCCTCCAGACCAGATCCACTCTTTCTTGGAGGTGTACTTGCACCCACGGAGTCCATTTCCACCCTATAAAAACCCCACTCCATCACCATTGGAGGTAAGCTTTCCTTCATGCACAAGACTCTTAACTCCTGCATATTTTCGACCCAGAGCTTTAGCTGACTTGAGCGTCGGAGTGCCAAAACGGGTCCAACCCCCCCCCCCCCCCCACTCTCCCCTGTTTTGGCCTTTGAGCTTACATTTGTTTCATCCTTTCAGTTTAGGAAAGCACCAGAGTTCTCCTCACACTATAAATATCTTGGGTGATTGGGAGTCTTAGCCCAGATTTTGACACCATCAAAACAATTCCAACATGATAAAAAATTGAAACAAAGAAATATATATTATTATTTTAACGCGTGAATACTTTTAAAAATATTGTTTTATCTTATCATGTTACGTCATGTCATCTAAAAAATTTAATAAAAATTTTATACTATCATATTTGTATGATATCATACTCGTATTTTCTTATTTGTATTATACATCATAGACTATATGACTAATAAAATTTCGAAAATATAGAATTGGAAAAAATGGACGCAATCCCGCAAAACTTACGAGACTTCAGCAATTTTGTTTTGAGTCGGATATGAGTACCAAAAATATTATAATTTCATAGGAATTATATGTCCTTTTCTTTTTGGGATAAAGTGCAAACAAAATAAAAATTGTAGGGGGTGAAATTTAAAGATTACCAGATTAAAAACTGTAAATATTGAATGGAAAATAATGGACCCCTCCATGTTCAAACTGTGGGGCTTCAATTAATAGGGCTATCAACTTGCAGAGGTATGGAAATGACAGTTTCAAGAATTGGACGGTGCCATAACCAATGAAGAAAAAAAAAAGAAAAAAAATTTGGACGGTGCCATAACCAATGAAAGGAAAGAGAATAATGATAATATTGAAATTTTGAGGGGATAATAAAAGATTTTGGGACCCGGATGGGGCAAGTTGTAATTATTATTATTATTATTATTATTATTATTATTATTATTATTATTATCTATACTATATATCTATACTATATATTAAGTGAGAGATCCTTAGACTAACCGTTTTAGTCTCTTGGACTCTAAAATTATTTTCTTTTTCTATTTTTTAATTATTCTCTTAAGGTGTTGTCCGGTATTTATCTCATAACTTGTTCTCTTTTTTTTTTTTTCTCTCTCACCTTGATCTCATTCTTTCTAAAATATATTTTTATTTTTTTCAATAATATTAAAAATAATTATAAAATAAATATGAACATATATATCTTAATTTAATGTATATTTAAATAATTATAATTTTATTATTTGCACATACATAGAGTGTGCCGGAGTTACTAGTTATTATATTAAGTGAGAGACCGATTTAGTATCATGGATTATTTTTTTTTCTTTATTTTTTTAATATAAATTTAGATACGTACTTTTACAGTTTTCTTCTTAAACTTTTCTATATTAATGAAGCTCTTAAATTCTTTTCTGTTTTATTTATATCATTTATTTATCTTTAATTATTTTTTCCCCCTCAATTTGAATTATCTTATTTAATTTATTCATCATAAAATTATAATTATATTAAAAATAATTATAAATCAACTAACAACATGAAAATTTTATTTTTTTTTTTTTTTGCACACACATTGGGTGTGCAGGGTTGCCGGTTATTATTATTATCTTGGCATGGACAAAGATTTTTGAATTTTGTGTGGGAGCCTAGGGTATATATGGATAGAGCCCTCAAGATCTCATTTTTTTTGGATTCTTGTATGAATGATTGTATACACTACATCTACATGCATGATTTTGTGTAAATAAATGTATTGGAGTTCTTGAATCATGAGTGCATGATTATGTTTTGTAGCCATAGAGAACAAAATTTCATCAAATTCACATTTTTGCTATGTGATGGGGAAATTTTGGAAATTTTAAATTTGTGTCATGAATGATTGGTCATGGATTATCATTCTGGGACTTGGGATCGAAAGTTGATAGCGTGACTCATTTCTATTATCCGTGGGTTCTGACATAACGATATGAACATGATACATAACGATATAATTTTCTTTTTAAAATTTTTACCTGAAAAGAGTTGGATAAAGTATTTGACACACGAATATTCGATGCGCCGGGACATGATAAAATAAGATTTTGTTCGTACATTATAGGATCATTTTGTTTCTCTTTTTTTTTTCAACATACGTGCAGTTATTTAACACGGTATAATATAGGTTACGTATTTGTAACGATACTATATTTAAAATACAACCAAGTTATGTATCTTAATCGTTCGACATTATACAAATTAATTAAAAATTTTATATTCAAGTCCATCAAAATACAACTATCAATGAACGAAAAAGATTTACACATAAGTGGTTTGATCCGATAAATAAAAAGCAATACTATATCTAAAATGTTATAAAATTTCAAGGTATTCAAAGCCTATCGCAAACTAAATGATAAGAGTAAAGAAATTGTATTCGTTGAATATTCCATTCATTTGTATTAAACTTTTGATTCATAAAAAGAAATTTATTATTTATATATTAAATTTCCAACCGTTTGTTGTTTCATAGTGGTATGTAAAAAGGAGTAAAAAAATAAACGAAATTATTTTTCTTAAAAAATTAATTATTTCCGTTAAGTTGTTTTTTTTTTTTTTTTTTTTTTTAACTAAAAACAGAAGAGAAGCTACATATTGCAAAATCTTCTGTCAAACAAAAAATTACATAATCATGGTGCTCAAAGTCCCCATCATTACTTCTTAATGCCGAACGGGCAAGATGGTGAGCCGCTCGATTTCCTTCTCGTCGAACAAATGTAAAGGTCACTTCCGTTAAGTTTTGATTATTTGCAGTTTACTTTTCTCGTTGAACAATGACCTATAATTAAAAGAAAATTCAATGGGTTCAGGGTTGAAAGTTGAAACTCTAGATTGACAAATCTCTTTATCCTTTTTAAAATAATATAAGAAAAAGTTGGGAAATTATTTACAAAAAAAATTAAGAATGTTTAGGGCTTTAATACAAAGAAATACTCTTAAAAATATTATTTTTTTATATCATATTGCGTTGAATACTTTTTTATATAAAAATTTATATCATTGTATTAGCATCATATCATGTCCTCATCGCCTCTATCTGTATTCATACATCGTAGGCGTAGGACTGAGGCATTTAACAAATGATGATTATCGTGCTTGATGGAAAGCTAATTATGCAGCACTCAACTTTAAAACTAAGAAATGTAGCACATAAATTGTGACTTGCCAGAGCAGTATTCTTGTACTACTTAATTAACAAATTAATTCATTAATTACATTTTTTTTACAATATTAGTATATTACAAGATCATAGAAAAATTAAAGAAATCAAAGAAATTAAATTGCAACTGGGAACTTTTGCCTAATAGTGGACTAATTTTGAATAATTAAAAACTTTTGACACGGAAATAGTTGTGTAAAACTTTATAGAATTTGAGATAAGAAGTACAATTATTCGTTTAGTTATCCGTAAAAAGAGTTGACAAAATTTCTAATTTTACTACAATCGACTATTGTAAAAACTAAAAAGTGAGAGATTTTTTTTTTTTTAATATATATTATCCAAATAAGGCACTTTAAACATTGTAAACATGTAAAGCATCATTCATACAAACTACAAACAGAATAGTAGGGAAGTACAGTGCATAAACGAGTAAAAAGTGGGAGATTAAAACTCCTAATGACATTTAAAGAGGGATTAAAATGGTTAATTTATTGCCTAAACAAGTTTATTTTATCTTTTATCAAGTACTCAGTGCTACTAAGAGTCAGAATGAAATTGACTCCAAAATCAAGACCTTCATTCAGCAATCGACCAACACCCGTGAAACCGTGACAGTATGAGAGAAAAGAGAGAACGATTTAGACTCAATGGAGACCGAGGCTGAAAATCAATATAAAGGAAAGGATCATTCTGAGGCTCCAGGACCAGTTGGCCGCCATAGAGAAGAGGCGGAGTGATCTTACTCGGGATTATGATTCTTTGATGGCCGAGTTAGAGCCACTCCATGCCAAACTTCAGAGTCTGAAAGATTCCAACTTGGAGGAGCAGAAGGCCAGGATTGAAGAGTCTGAACAGGATGCAATCAGAGCCTGTGAAGATATTCAGAAAGCAGTTGCCGAAATCTTCTGGAAGGTTTGTTTGAGCTTGATTAGGCCCGTTTTCATGGCCTTGGGCATTGAAAATTTGGATGGATTGTAAATATTTTGGCCTGCTATGATGCGGGCTGGTACAATTTTTTTGTTTTTGTTTTTTTGTTTGGTCTTTACCAAAGCCATGTGGACGTATTTCAATTTAGATGACTTCCCGTTTGTTCTATTACCATAGATGTCTCTATATCTTCTTTTGTCTCGAATGACTCCCACATAGAAGGATAGTAAGGTTTTCAAAATTTCCCGTTTATGGACCGAGTCCTATTTGTAACACCCGTAACGAAAGGTGTAACATCCCCCGCACCACTAGTCTAATCCATGCATGAAATTAATTTCCATACACAAACCAAACACGTGGCGAACGGGTGACAATAAAACTCGACCTAGCTAAGCGGGGCTAACCCTTAAACCAAATAAAACCAACGATGCAATAACATAAGGCGGAAGCATATATACATAATCAGCACAAGATTAAGTTATACAATCAAAGGCCATCCCGGCCATCACAAATACATAATAGTTCTCCAAAACGATAATACATAATTAAAGTGTAAGTATGTAATTATGCAACAACCAAAAACATGCTCAAGCTAGGCTACAAAATAAAGACTTGACAGACTCTATTTCCCCGCCTAGCGAGACCTGCAAATGCTGAAAGTGAGGAGGGTTAGTCTATGAAGACTAAGTGAGGGGTTTAATATATATAGCTCACAAAACATGCAACCTATAATTCCGAGCATGGTTTTAGCAAAGGTCCAAGTGGATAGTTGAATAAAAGAGCCAATGCCCGAAATTACAAGTATCATTTAATTACAATTATCATTTGGCATTCGTGACCCGGCGAGTGGGTAAATTCCATCCAAACTCCGACAGTGTATAGTGTTCAGTTCAAATAAGAGGTGATCATGCAAAACAGTATTCAAATAATCAGTCAATTGATAACTTAATATCCCTCCTTCTTCCATGGATCAGTGGTCGGGTTTGCAAGGCCTAAGCCACCAAACTACAGTGTGAGACGGGGGCTCATGACTCCTACCCGCTCCTTCGATGGTATGGGAACCACCGGCTCAGGAATACCACGCCTTCCCGTCTCCTAGGTCGCGCGAAGGTATTCCCAATGGGTACTACGTGTAGAGGTTCTCTCCGACGGCCCGATGTCGTTCCGGTCGCCAATCCTACGATTCCCCTAGGGCCCAAACAATACAGTGCAATATCTCGCCAAAACAATATGGTAGGTAGGTTTTTATTAAAAGAAACGGGGTTCTTTTATAAATCACTTTGTCATTCAGGGAAAACTATAGGTATAATATAAATTTCGGCCGGAATAGTCACATAGAGATATTATGGGCTTTAAATACATAAATAAAACCTCACCTTAACCAAAAGAGTGAAGGAAAAGAGAAGCCTACGGACCCTGTTCCCCAACTGGACCAAACTCTGTGCAAGAAATACGAGTGTACATAAGACTCTAGACAAATGAACCAAATAATGGACGAACGGCATGTTCATGACATGGAGTGATGATAATTATAATTCATGAGAATGTTCATGCACTACTATAACTACAAATAATCACA
Source organism: Lantana camara (assembly GCA_037501455.1). NCBI lineage: Eukaryota > Viridiplantae > Streptophyta > Magnoliopsida > Lamiales > Verbenaceae > Lantana > Lantana camara. The sequence goes on from CM074859.1 coordinate 19,028,854, forward strand.
CATGGGAGCCAAGGGAGTGAAAGAAATGCAAGAAGAGGTGTTTTTGGTGAAGTTTAGGAACACTTGACAATTTTGGGAAAAAGCACATGTTGTGGGAAAACTGTAATATCTTAAATTCTAGAAGTGGAAATTGAATTTTACTTGTTGGGAATGAAAGTAGACACATAGACCTTTCCAACGCTATATGGCACGTTTTCTAATTCAAAGCGAGGTGAAAATGGCGTAAGTTCGAAATTGGACAAAATGCAGTTTTTGGAGGGTGGTCGCGGGCGCGACCAAAAACCTTCACAAAATGGTCGCGGCCGCGACCAAGTATTTTTCCGAATTTTTGTCCAATTTTTTCAAAAGTCGAAAGTTGGCCAAAATGGGGTCGCGGGCGTGACCATTTTTACACTAAAACAGGTCGCGGGCGCGACCATATACGCAGCAGCAACAAAACAGGGGAAAACAGGGCATTTACATGCCAAAAATCACCAAAACATCCACAAATTCATGATCACTTCATAACAAATATCAAAACACATCAAATATACATTATACTACACTTATTCACTCAAACAACCAAGAAATACACATCAAGACATCAAGATTTCATTCAACAAACCCATATACATACCTTGACATTTAACCTCAAATAATGTAAGAATTCATGCAAGCTATGAAGTTTAATGTTCCTAAACAAATTTCTAATCACTTATAACCAAGGAATCACTTCATAAACACCAAACCCTACTTCATATAATTCAAGAGATTCAATCAAATTCTCCATCCATACCTTGAAATGAAAGGAAGATGGGATGAAATGATGAGATGATGATGGTGGTGATTATGCCTTCTTGAATCTCCTCTTCTTCTTCTTGATCAAAGATGGATGTAATGGAAATGAGATGAAGATGAAAGAAAGGGGTTTTGTGTGTGTGATCTTGCATATATGGTATATTATATGTATTATATGCAATATGTATAGATATATATCATATATGTATAAAGCAAGATATTAAGTATATTATATGTATATAATATGTTAATGCTCAATTAAATATATATATATATATATATATATATATATATATATATATATATATAAATGCATGTGAGTGTATAAGTGTAGGCAAATCATGTATATATATATATGGGTATAATGCATGTTTCATGAATAAATGTATGAAGTAATGAAAAGATTAATGTTAAGAAATTAGTTTAAGTATATATATATATGTAAGTGTATATATATAAAATATGTTATGAAATGAAATGTATGAAACATGCATATGTGAGAAAATGGAAATGAAATGGAATGGAATTATAATGGAATTACCACTAAATAAACACATAGGTAATTGGACAATTAATCACATAATTCAATTAGACATAAAATCCTAAAGCATGCCAACAAATCTAACACTCAAACGCACACGTGTGGCGAGCGTACCTCGAACGAAGACACGGGGCGTTACACTATTGAAATTCGAATTTGTGCCCTATTTACTAACCGTTTTAATGAGATTCGAATCCATGTCCTATCTATTAACCGTTTTAATGAGACTCCAATCCATATCCTATATGTTAACCATCCTAATAAAATTCGAATTTGCATTCTATATGAGACTCGAATTCATATCCTATCTGTTAACAGTTCTAATGAAACTCGAATTCCTATTCTGTATATTAACAAGTGTAGTTATTTACTACAAAACTATATCCTAATGATATTCGAATCCGTATTCCATGTGGTTCATAAAACCATTTAATTTTTTTTAGACAATTCAGATTCTTTAAATATAAATAAATAAGTAAATAAGTGATGAAATCTTTGTTGAAAATATTGAATGCCAATTTACCCCATTCTTTTCTTCAAACACGTCATTTATCCTCCCCTTAGACGCCTTTCATGATGAACCCTAATTTTCTTAATCCAATCCTACGTTACTTTATACAAAAAATCTATATAGAGACGTTTAAATAATTGAATTCACTGTTCAACAATAAAATATTCCAAGCAGTGGACCACTGTACAGTTAAATAAGCAATGCCTTAATCCTCTGAGGCTCTGCTTCATTGGGCAATCCACAGTTTTCCATTAGAATAGAGTCTCTTCTTTTCTGTCTTCTCCATATCTCAGCTGAGTCTCTGCAACAGCACCGCCCCATCCTCAAATTTCCAGAGGCTTTAATTTGTCAAGTTTCGATCATCTTTTGCCTTTGGAATTTTGCAGGAGGGCTGCAACCACCGTCTTCCATTAATTGTGATTGAAGTTAGTTATATATATCGTTTTCACCATCACCAGAACAACCCCTTTTCGAGGTTTCTTGCGGATGTGGAATTCTGAAGTGTTTTGAAAGAATTCATAAAGATAGATATAAATATACCCTCGAAATTGAGTTCTTTATCCGTATTTGGCAAGAAAGTTTGGATCTTTGGACACCCAATTGGGAAATAATAAAAGGGTTGTCATGGGGTTTCTCTGTGATGCACAGAACAATAATGGTGGTGGTGGTGGAGGGAAGTGCGGTGTTGGGGCTTTGAGGACTCTGGTGAGAAGGAAACAGGTTGATTCTGCTCATACGAAGTCGTCTTCTTCTTCATCTTCATCTGGAAGTGGTCATCAGCAGCTGGCTAAGGCTCTTACTATACCTCATCTCATAGCCATAGGTGAGAGAATAATAAGCCTATTTATTTGGGTTCAGTTTTTTCTTTTTTGTATATCTGAATTCTCTCTGAATTAAGAGTTTGTTGATGGGAATTAATTATCTTTTGTTGGCTATGGAAGGAAATTTTGCACTTTGTCTGTTTCTGCTTTAGCTACTCTCCTTTTGTTCAGAATTTGATGATCTCTGCTTTGAGAATTTACATATGAAAGACAGATTTGTCAGTTTAGGCGCCAAAATATAGAGTTTTTGTGAATATATATATATACACATAAACATGTGATTTTTAAGATTATGCGGTGGTATAGTGTGAGTTCTATGGAGAAAAGTGCATTGGTATGGGGAGAGTGATGTATTATTCCATCCAATTCATGTTTTCGTGGACTTTGTTTGAATTTTTACAGGAGTTGGGTCAACAATTGGTGCTGGAGTTTACATTCTTGTTGGAACTGTTGCAAGAGAGCATGCAGGGCCTGCCCTTACATTTTCGTTTCTGATAGCTGGAATAGCAGCTGCTCTTTCGGCTTTCTGCTATGCCGAACTAGCGAGTCGTTGCCCTTCTGCTGGAAGTGCCTATCATTATTCTTACATATGTGTTGGAGAAGGGTACTTTCTTAATACTTGTTCAGTTTGTTTGAATTTCAATTACTTAATACTCTCTGAAGAAATTTTTTATTCTAAAACATCATGTATTAGATTTAGCATAAATATTGTTTTTGTGTCTCTTTTTACAATTTAAAGCCGATAATTCCTTATAACTTTATTTTTTAAGGTTCTAGTATACCCCTTCATTGCAGATGTGAATATCTCAGTATCTTTCTCTGTACGTCAGATACTTTTAATTTGATTTTATTTCAATACATGTTTCTCTTTATCATGTAGTGTTGCTTGGTTGATTGGTTGGGCATTGATATTGGAATACACTATAGGAGGTTCAGCAGTTGCTCGTGGAATATCACCTAATCTGGTGCACTTCAATCTCTATGACATCTCACAGTTTTATTGTATTTTCTTATGCATGTTCGATGATTTATCATATTCTCTTATATGTATAAGTTAATCGAAAAGGTATCACTTTGCAATAAAGTTGTTCTATGATTTCTTTAAATAGTATAAAGATTAGTGAGTGGTTCCTGTTTTACATAGAACGCTTCTTACTGTTTTAGAATGCATGGAAATTCATGGAATTTGCTCAAACTTGATGTACGTTTCTCTAGCTATTTGTATTTATTAGGTTATTAATGTTTGGTACTTTCTTTTTCTTTCAGGCCATGCTTTTTGGAGGTCCGAGTAGTCTCCCTTCATTTCTAGCTCGTCAGACCATTCCCGGGCTTGAAATTGTTGTTGATCCTTGTGCTGCCATTTTAGTCTTCATAGTCACAGGACTTTTGTGTGTTGGAATCAAGGAGGTCTCTTCATTTTTCCTCAAAATTTTTGATTTTTTAATTTTAAAACCCTGAAATTTGCAGCTCTAACTTTTTTATGACATAATTTTTACAGAGCACATTTGTTCAAGGAATTGTAACAGCAGCGAATATTTGTGCTATGATCTTCGTCATTATAGCTGGTGGATATTTGGGCTTCAAGACTGGTTGGCCTGGTTACGAACTCCCTTCAGGGTATTATTTTTCATCCGTAATCATTCCCTTGTTTTTTATTTTCCTCTTTTCATTTATCTTCTTGATTAAGAGGTTGTTTATAAATCTTGAATGTTCTTTTATTAAGATACTTCCCATTCGGTGCTGATGGAATGCTTGCTGGAGCTTCAACTGTTTTCTTTGCATATATTGGGTTCGATTCGGTTGCAAGTACAGCAGAAGAGGTACTATTATTAGTAATAGTGATAAGTACACGATGTTCCTGAGGTTTTGCCTAATTACGGGAACTTTGTTTTAAGTTTAGAAATTATAAACTTCCCCTGGCATACCCTGGGGTTCAGCCTAACACATGCATTTATAGTCATGAATTTTGATTCAAATCTTGATCATGAGTGTTTAAGTGCAAAATAGGCAATTCATAAAAAATTAGAGAGGAAATCATTCAAATGGATGAATTTAGATGTAATGTAAATTATTTTACATGGGAAGTTTTTGTAATTTCTAAGTTTGTGTAATTATGCCGAACCTCAGGTACATCAGTTTAAATATCCCTTATTATTATTGTAATTATCATCATTATTGTTATTATTACTTTCTTTCAAAATATTTCAGTTAGTTAAAAACTTTAAATTCAAAGTTTCATAATGAGAAATTTCTACTACAGGTGAAAAACCCTCAACGAGATCTGCCTATGGGTATTGGTTTTGCTCTATCCATATGTTGCACCTTATACATGCTGGTTTCTGCAGTAATTGTTGGTCTAGTACCCTATTACGCTATGGATCCAGACACTCCCATCTCTTCTGCTTTTGCTAGTCATGGAATTAATTGGGCTGCGTAAGTAGATATTGTCTTTCAGTTTTTATCCATTTGCAAATTTTCTCTGAGCCTATTGTTCATTATCTCTGAGCGGCGTTTTTCATTTTCTTCTTCTTTTAAACTAATGTAGGTATGTAATAACTGTTGGTGCTTGTACTGCTCTTTGTTCAACATTGATGGGTTCGCTCCTTCCCCAGGTAGCTAATGATTTTCTTTTCAGATAAAGTTTTACGTGATTCAGTTGAACCAATTCTCTTGTTAGTTTGTTATTGGGATAGTTTTTGAATGGAGGGCCTGAGGGTTTATGCATGTTTTTGGCTTTGTGTGTATATGCAGCCACGGATACTAATGGCAATGGCTAGAGACGGGTTGCTGCCATCATTTTTTTCAGATTTACATAAAAGGACTCAAGTTCCAGTAAAGAGCACTATCACGACTGGTTCACTTGCAGCACTGTTGGCATTCTTCATGGATGTCGAACAGTTGTCTGGAATGGTAATCTTTTCTTGATTTTAAGTTTTCCTGTCTATTTGAATCCATAATTCAGTTATATTTAGATTCTCATTTTCAGAAAAAAAAAATATGAGTTTTTTTTGGACTGGTTTTGTGGGAAAATTAGAATATGATTGGAGTAAGATTTAAAATGTAAGATTTACAACCTGTATGTTGTAGGTCCGATTAATTCTTTACATTGAACCAGTCAAATAATGTTAGGATGATGAATAGTTGGGGATGAGAATCAAAATAGTTGAAAATGAGAAAACAGAAATGATAAATTAAAGTACAGGGGATTTTATTATTTTGATCCCTATCTGGGATCTTTCACAAGTTCTTGATAGCTGAAATTCTACTTTCAGGTTAGCGTGGGCACACTTCTTGCGTTTACAATGGTGGCAATTTCTGTTCTGATACTGAGATACGTTCCACCAGATGAGGTTCCACTTTCATCATCTTTACAAGAGGCAATAGATACAGTTTCAATGCGATATAATACCAGTAATGGTTTACAAGATGTCGATGTTGAGGGGAAGGCCCCACTTCTAATCAGCAAAGAAGCAACTATCGAAAACCCTCTTCTAGAGAAAGCACCTGGACAGTTTAACTGTAAGTGCACTCTGTTATACTAGGACAATTACCCTGGCATACCCTGAGGTTCCGCTTAATTACTGAAACATCCCCTGGGTTTGAGAAATTACAAAAATTTCACTTGGCATACTCGGAAGTTGGCCTGACGCCTGCTATTATAGTCCCGAACCTGAAGTCCAATATTCGTTACTGAGTGTGAAGAACAAAATAGGGCATTCATAAAAAAATTGAGATTAAATCATCAAATTCTCGGACATGGGAAGTTTTTGTAATTTTTCAAACCTCAGGGGGAGTTTGTTTAATTGGGCCAAACCTCAGAAACGTTAGTGTACTTATCCCTTTATAGTATTAATAAATTTAATGCATCACTAAATGATAATGTAAATTCGATTTTCTAGAATAAAATATTAAAATGCATATATTCTTGTACACATTTCAGTTTTCATGGATCAAGGGAATAGACGGAAGATTGCTGGCTGGTCGATCATGTTTGCATGTGTTGGTGTGCTCATTCTAACATCTGCTGCTTCAAGTGTGACCCTTTATAGGTATGTGGTTGTCTTTTTCTTCCCTTAATATATTTTTAGGGGTATAGCGGTCATTTTTCTGAACGTCTTGATTGATTGCAGTCCTCTTCGATTGACGCTTTGTGGAGTTGGTGGTATTCTCCTTTTGTTGGGTCTGGGAGTGCTGATGTGGATAGACCAAGATGATGCAAGGCACAGTTTTGGGCACACAGGAGGTATGTTGAAAACAATTACGTGATTTTAGTGATGTGTTGAGTTCTATTACTCATTTGGCTGTAATTTCTGTTACAAGATAAGTGCTTGGAATCAATTCGAATTTGAATAAGCATATCTTTATATGAGATGTCGATTCTGTTTCAGGTTTCACTTGCCCGTTTGTTCCTCTGCTACCTATCACCTGCATTTTGATCAATGTCTACTTATTAATCAACCTTGGGTGAGTACTGACTATTTCTCAGCTATTTGGGTGGTAATTATGTCTAATTGCACAAACATCATTTATCTCAATAATGAAAGAATTACCCCCTTGACCATTGAAATAGGTCCAAAAAACCAATAAAATTTATCAAGTTTCTTATATTATAATGTCCTCCATATACATCGGGCAATTTGGAAAGTATTGAAATCTTAGTTGTGAAATCAATTTTGTAGCAAATGACCAAATGAGGTAATATAGTAAGGTGTAAATAAGTTTACAAGGAAGGTTTTAATATTCTAGTACTACCAGGGGAGATTTCACATAATTTTAGAGGAAGATGCCCATACAATCTCTCCTTTTTATCAAGAAAAGAAACTGAAATCAAAAGTCTATAAAACTTTTGTGTGGTCTCTGCTGGTCAACATGACCAGTGTAATACACTCGTCTAATGGCATAACCAAATCCATTTTAGGCTATAATTTACCTAAATTTCCTCCAATAACTCTTCTAATAAAAAACCCCTATCTTGGAAATGCAGTTCTGCAACTTGGACTCGAGTATCAATATGGCTTGCAGTGGGTGTACTCGTGTACGCGTTATACGGGCGAAAGCACAGCCAATTGCAGCACGCAGTTTATGTTCCAGCAGCCCATGTTGATGAGATCTATGGAAGCTCTTCCAACCCTCTTGCATAACACTACACAACACAGTGATTTGTCTTAATTTTACCCACAAATCCCACTTGAAGAAGGCATTCTTGATCTGGGCTCTCAGATTGCATGCCGGGATATATGAAGAAATTATTGTACATTGTGTTATGAAACTCAGAGACGCACACAAATACATTATTTTTAAGGTTTCCGTGTTTCATGTCTTATTGTAATATATTCGACCCGAGTTAAGTTTCAGTTATAGTTCAGATATATAGCCAGAAAGGAAGCTGCAGATGAATAGCATCATCGTTGTCGTCATGTATATATGTGTACCTTATTATTGCATCATTATCTTGATCTGCCCCTGAATGTTGGGGGAGGTGTATGAACATTTGTAAATAGAGTGGGAATTATTACTGAATGTTTCAAACTGAAATGGATTATATGTTTGGCATCATTTGTTTGTCCTCTTTAATTAGCATGTTATTTTTGGTTGGAGATGAAGAAAGTACTACTTCTGCATACCAACCTTACTGGGCTTCACAAGCCGTGAACCCTCGTGAAAGAGAGGGTGGCTTCAGGAATGCGGACATATATAGATGGCGCATGGTGGTGGTCGGATAGTGACGTAAGGTGTTGGGTTAAGTCCCACAATGAGCGCCAACCTCATGTTTAGTTGTCATCGTTGAATTTGAAATATTGAACAAACGGTAGGAAATAAGGCGAAGAGGGGTGCCTCCGGGAACGCGGATACAAGTGGTGCATGGTTGTCGTCTGCACCAATAGGGTGTTGGATTAAGTCCTACAACGAGCACAATCCTTCGTGTTTAGTTGTAATCGTTGAATTTGGAATCCTAAACAGACTGCAGTATGCAGGTGATAAGATAAAAGAAGTATTTAAAGAGTCAGTAATGTGGCACCCTCGTTATGCCTATAAATTTCATCTAAAATGAAAATTAGATAATACTTAAGTGCATGGTTATATTCGATAATATGAATTATAAATATTTAAATTTAATTACATTTGATTGCGCATTGTTATTTAACTTTGTTCAGCTATTTTAGGTGGGAAATATATATATATATATATATTTTTGTATAAAAGATTACATATTTTTTCCAAGTCACTATCAGATGAATCAAAAATCACGGTACCCCTGATTGCATGTCCTCGATTGACCATGGAACCGTCACAAGTATTATCAACCCTTTTAATATGGACAACCTCCATTGCATCAGTACAAACATTATCGATCCTTTTAATATGGATAACCTCACATATCCACGACTTATTACTAAATTTACGACAATTTCCGATAATGAACCTAATAGGATGTTCCTCAACATCCGACGACATTAAAAGGGTGACAATAATTGCAGAATCCAATTCCACAATAATCCTTTTATATTTGATTAGTAAGGTAATTTAAGACTACCTACTACCTAACCTAGGAAATTACAGAAGTTGCTGTGTGGGCCTAAATGGGCTAACTAACGGCCCATAGGCCCAGCCCAACCTACTTCTTCGGCCCAGCTCCTTCCTCTCTCTCTCTCTCTCTCTCTCTCTCTCTGTGTTCATGCCTATATAAGCGGTACAAGTTCAAACAATTAGCGCGTTTTCTCTCCCAAGGTCTGCTCACGTAATCAGCTACTCCGAATTCCGAATCAAGGTCTCTCTCTCTCTCTCTCTCTCTCTCTGTTTGTGCTTGTGTTTGTTTAATTGTGTAATTGCGATTGGAATCCATGAATTGGAGGAACTTGCGTGCGATTTGACGACAATCACGTATTTCTTCGAATAAAAAATTGGATGAAGCATTGGATTTTTTCCCCCCTTTAGGGGGGCAAAATCTGATCTGCTGTCTCTATTTCGAGTTTTGTTGCTTGCATTTCTGTTTCAATTTCGTACGGAATGTCTAGAGTCGTTTGACGTATGGTATGTAATTCTGTTTTTCATTTTCCTTTTTCGCTTGTCTACAATGGAAATTGGCGGTTGAATTGTGTTGTCTATGAGTAGTGTTTGATGTATTTTCAAATTTCAAGTGATTTGCTGATGTTTCCTCCACTAATATCTGAGGTTCCAAACTGTATTCGTTGTGATGAGTGAGAAGCACCATTAGTATGTGTGAAGATTCTCCTCTGTTGCGTCTCTATTGATCAATCTATTGAGAAACACCAGCTTTGTCCATTTTTGAGCTAGAAACAGACTGTGTTAAGTGATAAATAGTGAAATACTCGGGCAGTAACCATATCATCTTGTGGTGGATGTTATTGTATTGTTTATAATATTTTTATAGGTCATACTTGAATTTTTTTTGCTATAACAGATATCTGTCTTCAAGCTATGAACCTTCCATTTTCCTATTCCACTGATTTTTCAAACTGGATGCTTATTGCTTGCAGAACGATAAACATCAACGGGAGTGGAAGATGGCAGAGCCTCAGAAGAAAGATCGTTCTTCTGGTAGCTTGAAGGAGAAAGATTCGTTGCTAGGTATAATCATCTCTTCTTGTTTACCACATTTATGAAGTATGAAACTTTGAAGATTAGAAATAATTCAATGAGATTTTAGATACATGAATTCATTTTTATTGTCATTTCACAGAGAATAAAAATGAGAGGTCTAACATTTCTATTGCATTTCTGAATGCTTAATAAGTAATGTTAGAGCAAATTGGGGCTAGGAAGCTCAGATAAGTCACTGTTGACTTTTCAGGAAGAACAGAGTGAAACTGGCTCGTAACTGTTGAATGCTTTTCGTTTTTGGAAGTTCTTATGAGTGCGCTGGGAGAAACTATATATGTGTTTTTATATCTTGTGTAACCTGTATCTAACATAAAACTCCTTCCATTGTCTGGTATGTTTGATGCAGACCTGGACATTGGGAAGGACTTCTTTAGTTCTTGGAAGCCAATGTCAATGGCAGAAGGGGACATAGACTTCGACGACATTGCGCCAGTTTCTAAGGGCAATAAGAAATCATTCAACTTTGATAAAGCGTAAGATTTATGTAATTCCAATTTTCGTTGATTTGGGATTTGATTGTTATCTTTGGAACTTCAGTAACATGAATAGTGAAAGTTATATAGATTCCGGTTTGTTCAGTTGGTATTTTGCTTTAAGGCAGAACTGCTTGGAATACCTGTAATGTCTAATTGCTGTCAAAATTTCAGGGATATGGATTTTAATTTGGATGGAGATTTTGGTAACATACCATCCTTCAATATGGATATGTCAGATTTGGAGATTTCTCCACCCCTTAAAAAAGATGGAAAATCCAAGGAGAAGTCAAAAGAATCATCCAGTGGAGAGGATAAAGCGAAAAAAGGGAAAACTGATAGTTTTGCCTTTTCATTTGATTTTGATGAGTGAGTTTCAAAAGCTGATACTCTCAAAGTTCATTTATTTTACTGTTTATATGCTGCGTGCAACATTTTGTCTAGAGTCATCCTATTTTTTAATCTGACCTGTATGGAATTATACTTGCCCTTCCTAAAACTAGGTTGGAAAATTTCAATTTTGACTCAAGCTTAACGAAAGAAAGTCCAAAAGCTCAAAAAGAGAAAAATGACAAAGAGAGTTCTTCATCTGGAAGTGGGCTTCAAGATAAGGAAAGTTCTTTGTACATGAACCAAATTGAAAATATGAGTACCTCAGAAGATGAGCCCCAAAAGCCATCTTTACCTGGGACCGTAAATACTTTTGATAAAAATTGTGTAGTTGGAGGAAGTGCAGATCTCGAACCCACAGGGAAGAATTGCCCTTTCAATTTGGCAGTGGATGATGCTGTTACATCAGGAAATTCAGCTGCAATTGATGAAGTTGGATCTGATATAGCAAAGATCCCTCCAGAGACAACAATTGCTCCCATGGAATTACCAAAAATCAGTCCATCTGAAAAATTGGTTTCCTCAGAGTCTGTTGATCATGAAGCTTGTACGAAGAATGATCATGTGCAGGAATTGCCATCTCACTATCTCTGTAACAATAAGCCAAGTGGAGGGAATTTGACCGAGTCACCAGAAAATGTTGACTCCATTGATACAAATGCCACCGACTCAAACAGAGAACAAAATGTTAATGAGACATCAATCACTGCTTCAACCTGCAACTACCAAATAACAGTGTCTGAAATCTCACAACACCTCCAGACTGTTGAAGTTTCGGAGGAAAAGGGCAGTGAAAAGAGTCATGTTGGGATTGAAGATCATGTGACAGACAATAGAGGAAGAACTGAACTTGGTCAAATTAATTCAGCTGCTGAAACTTCTGCTACTTCTAGTACTGTATCAGGGATAATCTGTGATACAAATTCTGGAGCAGAGAAACAGGAGCTAGCTCCCATGATCCACAAGTTGCCACTAGTCAGGAAAGATTACATACTCTCTCTTTATAAATCAAAAAAGTTGTGCTGAGATTACTTCAGTAAATTTGGTAATCAAGACCCTAAGTTTTTTGCTAATTGCTTTTTATTTATATATAATGAGTGCAGTCAACTAGCTGATCTATCAAAGAAAGAAAGAGAGAATGTAAGAGAACCCCGTCTTACCATCTCAAGATCTTCTATTCACTCAGAGAAACCTGAATGTCCTGCACCGAAGGAGCCAACCCAGACAACATTTTCCTCGTTGTGTAGTAAAAAAGTTGGCTTTGCTCAACCTTCTCTAGTTGAAGGAAGAAGGTCTGCTGTAATGATAATTCAAAATAGCTTTGTGAATTGTTTAGTATCTCATAATGTTGTCCAACATGGAACAGGGATAGCATTCAAAGTGATAGGGAACTCTTTTCCCTTCCTTCACAATTATCTAAAACTCCATTGACGACGGAACTTCCCCAGATACAGAGGCAGGAAAGCTGCAAGGCTCTAAAAATTTCTGGGTGATGCTCTACCCATATTTTTAAATTCGGTTGCACTTGTAGCTCTTATACTTTTCATCCAGTGATCAAGAGTCAAGAGAATAAGAATGCGGAAGCTACGGACTACAGAATTTTTCTTTCTGAAACTCTGAAGAGGACTTGTTAATCTTGTGCAGGGCGGTCTGCGCTGCTGATGGGTTCAAAAATGGGAAAATTTTGACTGATACTTCTATTACACAAAATGAGATGGCAAAAGCAAAATCTGCTCTGATGCAAAGAGAAATGAGTATGAAAGATTTAAATACTCTCAGGTCCATATTCTTTTTCTGGTGGAATCTACTCTTGACTCCGCATTATTCTTCTTTGAACTTTTGCCAAATAAAAGATATTGATTCTCAACTGGCCACTCACATTCTCAAGTTGCACTCCTGCCTGCTTATTTTAAAATAGCTTTCTACTTCATAAAATCCAATAAATTGTTTCCCACACACCAGTCCCACAAATTGGTACTGTTGATATTTATCCTCTGAACTTATTGCCATTATATTTGTTCTCCTCCAAGGTTTATAGGATCTTTATCTTAGAGGTGGTACAAATGACTGATATTCCTTAAATCTAAACAATCTACGAAGAATGTGGGTTTAATTGACTCATCTTTTTGAAGCTCTTGTGCTGCCTTGCCCTCTTGCAGCATGGAGGTCAATAACAAAGCAGCAGAAAAAAGTGGAAATTCAACAACTTTAGCATCTATCTCAATAAGAAAAAGTACTCCTGGGGATGTACGTAAGCTTTCTTCAACTGAAGGGATTAACAAGACCCCGGGCCTCTCTGGACTGAAACTTTCAGGGTAAGTTTAAAATTTCACAAGTCTGGCAGCTACGGTTTAGATGGGGAATCATGTCTATTGATTAAGTCGTCTTCCCAAATTTGGACAGCTTAACCCTTGATTCAACTAAGTTCTCAATTCAGAAAGACATCAAGTCAGCAGGAAACATTGGCCAAAACAGGGTTCTATTAAGAAAAATCCCTCCCTCCCATTTTCCTGAATCACAGCTGCAAACACCTTCCACCCTTTCTATGAAGCGAAAAGCATTGGAGGTAACGTGTTCAGTTTTGCCATTTGAACTTTAAGGTCAGTCGTTGAGGCCACAACAGTGCATTGATTATCGTTTAGATATTTAACGAACTTCACAAAAAAGATTAGTAGCAACATATGTTTCAAATGGCATTTGTTTCTACGACAGGAGAATGCTGCAGATGTTACTTCCTTACATCCACTTAAACGTCTCTCGCCATTAGCAAACCCAAGCAGGTTTCATATTATACATTTCGATAGGATAATTTGTTGAATTTACCTTCTAGATTGTAACTTTACAGCATGAGTGTTTCATGCAGAAGTTATGTGGAAACAACAGAAAAGGTTCCTGAGAAAAAGGTAATTTACTGTGATATTAATAAAAACTACGTGCTAGAAGCAGTTTTTGTTGATGCAAAATTACGGCACAGAATAAAACGGAAGATGATCGAACCAAGAGTACAATCGGCAAATCACAAGTTTCTACAGTTCACTCGCCACGTGAGATGACGATTAAAGGAGTGGAGATTTCATCCTCGGTTGAAAATGATAACAACATTAAACCGGCTGAAGCTTACGGCAAGGAACTTGATGATGTAAGTAAGATTTTCCTTCATTAACGTGTAGACGCTTAAATCATAGATGAATGACATGATGGGGGTGATGTCGTCCATTGCAGCTTTGCTACATGCTAAGGAAGAAAAATGATGAGGCCAAAGAAATACTGGTTAAAGCTATCGTGAACAGCAATAAGCTGCTAATGCTCAACAATCCTCTCTTAGATGAGAAGATATCCTTCACGCTTTATGCAGTTTAACTTTTGCAGCTTCGATTTGCATAATACACACAAATACTCACTGTGATAACCTTTACGATAAAAAAACATTCGTTCAACTCAGAACCTGTTTGCCGGATTAACACTGGAGAATGTTCATGGATGAAATCTGCAACTAGAATGTTTATTCTCCAAATGAAGGTAGCTCCTCTCTCTCTCTCTCTCTCTCTCTCTCTTATTTTTTGTCATTAGCAAATTTGTGCAATCTTTTATGTTCGATGCATTTATCGGAAAAAATCTCTTGATGCGAGCATTGTATCTAAATTGACATGAATTTGCAATTTCTCATGAAGTATGATTTTCAGGTAAACATAGCAGCTGCTTTCCACAGATGATCATGATCTTAGGAAATGTTATACGAATTCTCAGCACTGTGATGGCGAGAGATATAATCATTCGCTTTAGTTTCGAATACGACTTCTACGTTCTAACAAGTTCAAAGCAATACTTTGTAACGTGGTTTCAGTGCATATGTAACAAAGATTCGTGAATATAACTGGGCATTAGATGTTTCCTCTCTTGGTTTAATGTTTAGTAAGCATTGTCTAACATTCCTACCACGTGGTATGGCAAAGCCACATTTTAATGTGACAATATGGTCAATAAAAATCCAATCTTTTATTTTGTTAAAGATTTTGGAAATGGAAAAAGAATCGGGCACACATTATCACAACACACACACACGAGCAACACGTGCCCCCACGCGCGCGCGCACACAGAGAGAGAGAGATGCAGAATTATCATGAAATGAGAGCAGCAAGATGCAGAATTATCATGAATCGAAGAAGAATATACTCAAGAAGACAGTACTACTGTTGCTGTTTTCATCACCTGCACAATTGGTTGCTAATATCATCTAAACCTTCCTATTCTATTTGATAGGAATGATGTAATATTCCTAATCTTGTATACTTGTGCTGCACATCGAAAACAAACCAGTGAGGTTTATTGTCGAACAAGATCCAGTTCCTACTCTTAAAAGGCTGAAAGAAGAGTTGAGCCAAGAACCAACAGAAACATTGCTATATACCAGAGAACATATACAGTATTTTCCTCAACGAAGACTCGAGTTTCTTAATATCATTAGAATGGTTCAACAGAGGCTTCGCGACGAACATAACAGCTCCTTCTTCCAGACACCTTTTACAATTTCAAAGAAGAAATACAATATGTGTTCCTTAAAAAGAAGCTCATGATCAACACAACACAGACATGCGCACACACACACATATATACAGTGACTTACTGGTAGATCAGCTCAGGGGGGTCATTTCTTTCCGATGAGGCCATGACGAAAGGCGTATACTTCCATATTTCTGACTTCTGCTTCGAACAATTAGGCATTCATTTGGAACACGGAATCAGTCAACAACATTCAAAAGTTTCTAAACTAAGCGCCACGAGGAAAAAGATAGTAGTTTTCTAAAAGTTGAAGCAACATTACCTTCATTTCCACAAGCACCTCTAATCCATTTCTTTCAGCCATGTGGTACTCTACACAAATCATGTCCAACTTCCCTACCTGTTCCTGTGGATAGCATATAATCGGATGGTTAGGCTTTCGTCGTTAGGAATCTCAAGTGTAGAAAATTAGAAAATAAACAGAAGTTCAGTTTCCACAACGACATACTGCCCGCGGGAGATCATCTATCAAGCCCATAAACCGCAAGGCCTTGCTTCCGCTGTCGGTTGTACTCACTGAAACAAGCATATTTCAAATTCAGATGAATTATCTCATTAAAAAAGTGAGAAAATTTCCATTGTCTTTAAATACAACTTTCTGATTTCTAAGTATATCAATGGTATCTGCAACGTATTCAAGAAAGCAGAATTTAGATTAGGACAAATAGCAACTTTCAGCTTATATATAAGTACCTTGGCATCTCAACCCGTTGAAGAAGTTTTCAGCATACTTCAGCCATTTCTTATCTGTAGAAACTACACCAACATGGGGTTTGGGTACCCCCTCCGTTTCAGGAGGAAAACGGGGCATAGCATCGTCAGGAATCTTCTCCATTTCTGCCTTCACAATAGGATTCAACCATATCGCGCTGCTTCTAGGCTCCACATCTTTCAGAGGCATTATCATCCGGTCCGGTGCAGCATTAGCATACCGGGCCTCAAGCAAACCAGCATTGATCGCATTAACAGCCATTGTGTTAAGATGGACTTCATTCCCTTCAGACAACAACTCCTCCAGCACGTGCTTCATTAAGGTAAAAGTGCCAGGCAATTCACCATGCGTAATGTAATGTACTTGCTCCGCGAATTGTGCAGGATATATAACCGGGGTGTTTCGAATTGATCTTTGTGGATCGTTTGGAACTTCCGGCTCGATTAGTTTGCTCAGGTACATTTGCATCAGTTCAGGACTATCAACTTTGAATGCAAGTCCATGGATTCTAGGCTCTTCTGCCGGAAGCCTCCTGTATAAACTCAATTGTTCTCCGGAGATTCTTGGAACAGTTTCGGAGATTCTTGGCCCCCTGTGCAAACTCAATTGTTCTTCGGAGATTCTTGGAACAGTTTCGGAGATTCTTGGCCTCCTGTACAAACTCGATTGTTCTTCGGAGATTCTTAAAACAGTTTCGGAGATTCTTGGCCTCCTGTACAAACTCGATTGTTCTTCGGAGATTCTTAAAGCAGTTTTGGAGATTCTTGGCCTCCTGTTCAAACTCAGTTGTTCTCGGGAGATTCTTGGAACAGTTTGGGAGATTCTTGGAGCAGTTTCAGGGAACTTAAATTGGCAAAAACATGGAGAATTTTCGGAAAATTAATTTCACGGAAACTATCTTTTAAATGAAATCAGAGATTCATAACAGAATTTCAAGAAACACGATTGCTTACATCTCTAATCTCTGGGCTCTGATTTTCATCATCCCCTGCAGTTGGAGAGGCTCTAGAACCTCCTGCATTGCTGCTCTCTGGAATACAACGACAGTATTGAAATCAAATCGCGTTATATGAAAAGGAGCAGAGTTTTACATACTACATTCTTCAGATACAGATTTCACGTTGAATCTTAAGTGTATGATGAAATGTGCAAAAGAAAAAGGCGGGGTTTCATTTTTACTTAGAACGAATCTACAATCCCAATTCATGTTGATTTCGTCGACATTCTTCAGTTACAGAAATAAACAATTTCTCACAATCTTGTAAACTTCTTGAAAGAGATCACGTACCTCCGGTTGATCTTCTGTTGCCTCCGGTTGATCTTCTGTATCCGTCGGGGCCAAGCCAAGGAGTAAGATGCCATGGAACAGCATTGTCATCAACCTCCTCTGGGTCGTTGCTTGAAGCAGCTGTGAAACACGAACAACTCATTAATGTAAGATACCATGGAACAGCATTGTCATCAACCTCCTCAGGGTCATCGCTTGAAGCAGCTTTGAAACACGAAGAACCCATTAATTTTTTTCTCAGTTTACGCACTGGTATATCAGAATTCAGAACGGAGAAATGGCAAAGAGATGGATTGTTGAAGAACTAAGTGTGTTTGCAGTAGCTAAGTAAGGTAGCTGCAATGGCGGTTTTTGGGGGGTATTTAAACGAAACGAATCAATCAAACAGCTCCAACGGTTGATGACGGATGGTAACTGTTTTGAAGAACTGATTTATTCCAAATATTTTATATTAATTATTAATTAATTAAAAAAATTAAAATTATGATATTCTTAAATTACTCTTAATCATTAATTTTAAAAAAAAAAAACATTTACTCTTAATCGAATTATATCCTACTACCCTGAGATTTGACTTAATTATGTATAAGTTCTTCCATTTTTATTTTTTGCTATATAGTTCCGAAGGTTTGATTTGCAATTATAGCCTCTAGCGGAAAATTGTAAAAATTTAAACTGCCTTGCGAGTTGCGATAGCGGAACTTGGATTTCAACATTATATTTTTATTATAAAATAAAAAAATAATATTGGGTGGATTACTAGTGAAAATAAAATGTCGGGACTGCATGATAATAAATGAAATTGAAAGGACTAATTTGTAATTTAAAGGGCTAATTTAAGGGTGACCTCTTCAAATATTCCATTGGTGGCTAATTACCTAGAAATAATTCTGAATATTCTCTTATAAATACCTCAATATTTATTTCAATTTGATAAGACATTCAATACATTTTTATTACGCTCTTTAATTCATTTAAATATTTTTTTCTATACTTGAGGGTTGAAGTGTCAATGTATGACAAAATTCCAACTTAACCTTTTAACACTCCTGTTCATCCTAACGAAGAGAAGACACTCGAAGCTCAACCCTAAGCGATTATACCTGAATTTGTTTTTACTTTTTAGGCATGATCACACACCCTTTCCAATATTGAAAATTAGCAAAAACCCTCTATGCAAAAACAATTAGTTGAGAGCTTCCCCATTGAAATTTCAAAAGTTTTAAAACTCGTAAATTCATAACCTACAAATTAATTTTGTAAAACACACGGCTAGTCATTGTTTTTTTGGCTTTTAATTTTTTTATGTTACACAACGGATCCTGGCACGATAAATAAGTGTCCTAGGGTCTTATTAGAGGACACATGCATTTTATATTCCACTACACTAAAAATACATCTATTTCAATATTGTATTTTAGGAAAATGTAATAAGGTTTTGTTTTATAATTTTTTTTGTGATTGTGCTTACAATAAACGTTAGTTGTTGTCTTTTTTATTTTATCTTAGTGTGAGCCGACAACTCCCACAGTGAGGGAAGATCATCAGATCTTAGGATAACATCAAGTGGCACGACTACTACACAGTGAGGGAAGATCATCAGATCTTAGGATAACATCAAGTGGCACGACTACTACAGGTTAGTTGTTCTATACCTATACTCTTATTTTTCCCTTTTAATTTATTCATTACATAAGTCTCCTGCAATCAAATTTCAAAAATCTTTCTCTCATTCTCTATCTTTGCTAGTCATTACCTAAGGAAAGAAATGAAAATATCCTATTCTTGAACCAATAGGAAAACAAGCAAACCACATTTATGGGGGAAAAAAAAGTTTAATTCCAGCCTAATTATGTGCACTTTGTTTTTAAAATGTGAACATGAATAAGTATTTTAATATTAGAAGCAAGTATAACGAAACCAGATGATACTATTTTAGGCAACTTCATTACAAAGAGCACATGTTTAAAACGATCATTTCCTGCGCAAACTCGCATGCTCTCGATATGGAATGCACGAATACGGATAGGACAAGGATTTCTTTTTTCACTTCTCATGGAATACTGATACGACAAGAATATAACGATAATGATTTTTTTTTCTTACGGATACGACAAGGATTTTTTTTTTTTTTGTTTTTTGTTTTTTTTTCACTTCTCATAGAATACAGATACGACAAGGATAGTACGACAAGGATATTTTTTTTTAATTTCTCCCATGAGAAGTGTTGGTAGTTATATATCATCTAACGTTCTATTTTTTTGATAGGAATGATCTAATATTTATTCCTAATCTTGTATACTTGCTCTGTACATCGAAAACATACTTGCTAGTTCCTACTCTTAAAATGGTGAAAGAAGATCTGTTAAGCCAAGAACTAACACAAACTTTGCCATCTACCAGAGAACACATATGGCTTCTCTTAGTACAGTATTCTCCTCAACCAATACTCGAGTTCCTCGATATCATCCGAATGGTCCAACAGAGGCTTCGCGACGAATATATCAGCTCCTTCTTCCAGACACTGGTTGATCAGCCTAGGGGGATCATCTTTTTCCGATGAGGCCATGATGAAAGGCGTATTCTTCCATCTATCCGAACTCTGCTTCGAACAATTAGGCATTCATTTGGAACATGGAATCAGTTAACAACATCAAATGTCTCTCGGAGTAAAAAGATAGTAGTTTTCTGAAAATTGAAGCAACATTACCTTCATTTTCACAAGCAGCTCCAATCCATTTCTTTCATCCATGTGGTACTCTACACAGATCATATCCAACTTCCCTACCTGCTCCTGCAGACAGCATATAATTGGATGGTTAGGCGTTCGTCCCTACGAATTTCAAGTGTAGAAAATTAGAAATTAAACAGAAGTTCAGTTTCCACGACGACATACTTCCCACGGGATATCATCTAACAACCCCATAAACTGCAAGGCCTCGTTTGCGCTGTCGGCTGTAAGCACTGAAATGAGCATAGTTCTAATTCAGATGGATTATATCATGAAAAACAGTGAGGAAATTTCCATTTTCTTTGATACAACTGTCTGATTTCTCTGTATATCAATGGTATCTGCAACCTAATCAAGAAAGCAGAATTTATATTAGGACATGTAGCAACTTCAGCTTCTATATAAGTACCTTGGCATCTCAACCTGTCGAATAAGTGTCCAGCGTACTGCTGCCATTTCTTACTGGTATCAACTACATAAACACGGGGTTTAGGTATCCTCTTCCGTTCAGGAACATAGCGGGGCATAGAATCATAACGGGGCATCTGCTCCATTAATGTAATCAAATTCGGATTGAACCATATTGCGATGCGTCTATGCTCCACATTACTCAGAGGCAATATCATCCGGCCCGGTGCAACATTAGCATAGCGGGCCTCAAGCAATCTCTTCACATATATATCCAAACCAATATTGATCGCATTAACAGCTGCTATTGTGACTTGGAGATCAACCCCATCATAACATAACTTCTCCTCCACGCGCTTCTTTAAGGTAAAAGTGTCGGGTAATTCATGATTTGTTATGTAGTATACTCGCTCCGCGAATTGTGCAGGATATATAACGGGGGTGTTCCGATTTAATCTTCTTGGATCGTTCGGTATCTCCGGCTTGACTAGTTTCGTTAGGTATATTTGCATCAGTTCAGGACTATCAACTCTGAATGCAAGTCCCTGGATTCTAAACTTTTTCTTGGAAAGACTCTTATACAAACTCCATAGTTCTTTGGACATTCTCGGAACACTTGCTGTGATCTTAAATTGGCAAAAAGATGGACAATTTTTAGGAAATTAATTTCAGGGATTAAATCAAATCAGAACAGAAATTCCCAGGAAACGTGACTTACATTTTCAATCTCTGGGCTCTGATTTCCATCATCCCCTGCGGTTGGAGAGGCTTTAGAACCTCCTGCATCGCTGCTCTCTGGAATACCATGACAGTTATCAGTTCCAGGCCGTACTGGATTCAAATCGAATTATACGAAACATACAAATTAGTCATTGTATCTCAAGTGTATGATGAATTGTGCTAAAGAAGGGTTTACGTAGGCGAATTTACAAATCCAATTCATGTTGATCCCAGACGCATTCTTCAGTTACAAAAAACCAATTTCTCACAATCTTGCCAAAATGTTGAAAGATATCAGTACCTTCCGTTGAGGTGCCATTGCCGTCGATCCTGAAGCGAAGCCATGGTATAGAACTGTTATCAACTCCATGGTCGTCGTAGTCGTCCTCCTCCTCCTCTTCAGGGTGGTTGCTTGAAGCAGCTTTAAAACACGAACAATCCATTAATAAAAACAACACACAGAGTTGATATCAGAATTCAGAAGGGAGAAATACCAAAGAGAAGAAGGAAAGATGGGATTGTGAAGAAAGAAAGTGTTTGAAGTAGCCAAGTCAAGGAGGTGCTGCAATGGCGGGTTTTTGGGCTACGAATCAAACTAACATTTGATCACGCTGCTAACAACCCCGAAAATTAATGATAAAAAGATCTTATTACTTTTTTTTTAACACAATTACACCCAAACGGGATTCGAACTCTATATATTAGTTTTTTTTTGTTTTTTTTTATTTTAAACACATGCTCAAGTGAAATTCGATCATTACTGTGAACAATAAATCCATTAATAACCTGGATCAATCACTTGTTAGCTTATTAATTGATAGGATAACCTATGGTTAGTAATTTTTTTCTCATCCCAAAAATATTCAATATTCAAACTAAAAGATAAATTAATTAAGAGAAATAAACTAAAATAATATCACAAACTAAAATAAAGCTTAATTCTTTTTCAAAATAATCTTCATGAAAAATTCGTGAGTGGACAAATAGAATAAGAATAAAATAAATAATTTATCACATATATTTATTGGATACAGTAAAATTATATGTAAATATTTCTTAAGAAGAAATCTGATTGTAAAATTTAATTTTTTCGAATAGCACAAGCAATTTTGCATCTGTATCACTCAAGATTTGCAAGGGAATAGAAGTCATTGCTCAAAAAAAATTCAAACCCTCAAATATGTCGTTTCTTCTCCTTTTTTTTTTTTGCTCTAAATTTTTTATTTTCAAATTATGCAATGAATCTCTTGTCTAAATGTTGATTTTTAAATTAGTGTCATTTTTTTCTATTTTTATTTTTAAGTTGATATTAATAGATAATTAATTTTTATATTAACATAAAATAATATAAAAAGTAAGATATATATATATATATATATATATATATATAACTTTGAATAGGTTATGTAAAAATTATTTAAGAGATACATTGATAAATATTTTTACTTTGAATATTATAAAATAATTCCAATAAAAAGTAGGACTTTTGTTAATATTTTTTTTATTTATTGGATATATATATATATATATATATATATATATATATATATATATATATATATATTTTTTTTTTTTTAATATCAAATATATATAAAGATTTTTTTTTCCTTTCGCTGAGACAATTGTGTTAGCGCTATGTATGCATGTGTCTCATTGTTTTTTTTTTTTTTTTTAACACCATGTCTCATTCACTATGTGTAATATGAGATGAAACACTAAATAGAGTAAAAGATTTGGTCCGATTTTGGACAAGTTTTGTTTCTTTAAACTCCAAAAATCTTAGTATTTTTATTTAATAACTTTAAATTATGTTTTGAAGTATCTTAAAAATATGATAAAATCGGTCAACTAATCCAAAAAACTCCTTTCTTACCTGTTTTTTCTTTTATAATTATTGGGCCAAGGGAAGTGGGCTCATCATCTAGCCTGAAACTATTGTTGGTTCTTGATGGAATATTGGGTCAAGTAATCACATGGGCTCTGAAACTTTTTGGGATATATATATATATAATTTTTATATTTTATTACGAGTAGGAGCGGGTCATGCCAGCAAGATGGCAAGAATAAAACTCTTTCTAATCATAATAGCTACATATTCGAGACTCGAATATAAAAACTCTTAATATATTCATACCGTAGAAAGGGTGTGTTGGATACAGATTGAATTGGTTCTACTAAATTATGAATTCTTGTATTTTGAGATATTTTATTATTATTGCCCTACAAAATGGTAATCTGATCATTAGAAAAATACCCAAGGTGGGTATCATGTACTTTCGAAAAGAGGGTTGGGGTTGGTCTCCGCCCCCTAGTTTTTGGATTTTTTTTTATTTTGTATGTATATTTTGGAAATTTTGTAATATTAGTCCCATTAAATTTAAACCGTTGCAATAAATATCTTATTCGTTTGAAAAATCCAAAATAAATCTCATTGGATTCTAAAACGTTGCAATGAAGGTCTCATTGGTTTAAAAAATCCAAAATACATCTCACTTGATTCTAAAATATTGCAAGACTAGTCCTACCATTGGTTAACTAACAAAATAATTAGGCCTCGTTTACTTTGGAAAATAGGATTTTGCATGTTAGGATAGCCTAGGTTAGTGTAGTTGCACAATGTGCCAAACTCATTTGTTTACTTTCTTAAAAAAATTGATGGATAAAGGCTGATTGTCAAAATATTTATTTACTTTGCTAGTCATGTTAGGATGGTTAGTCAGCAAATGACAATTATACCCTCATTCTTTACATATAAAGTGAATACCATTTCTCTCATTTTGTTCGTCTCTTTTGCTTGAAAAAATAGTCAAATGACCAGAATAATTCTATTCATTAATACATATGAAATTTTAATACGCAAGGACAAACAAAAAATGAAATGAAAATGGTATATATTCTTTTTATGGTTGAGACTTGAGAGGCAGAGTGATTCATCATCTTTCCTAAAGTGGAAGTTGTTCTGTTGAATCAGTAACATCTCTAGAGTTCATGGACAGAATACAGAGCATGTCCAGAGCCAATGAGGGAAGAAGAAGAATATCCCCAGAAACAGAAGAAGCCCAGATCAGCTTCTTCGCCGGCCTACGAGGATGAACAAAATAGATCTGGCTTGTGCACCACATGCAGTATACGTTTGCCACTATAGATCAATCTCAATGATTTCTGGTATTGTTTCCTCGCCAGCTTCAACGGCTTCACCCTGAAAGAAGTAGCAACAAGCAAAACATGAATATTTTCGACAAACATTTGCGAAAACTTGATCATGCTTAAGAATTCGTGCAGGAAACACATTCACAGAACCTATAGATGTAAATAATATCCAAGTATACATGGTCGAGTGCCCATTTTCCTGCAAATTCAAGAAAAGATAAGTGGGGTAAATGGAAAGAGATTTCGAAAGATGAGCCAGGGGAATAAGATTATATTGTATTCTTGAGGACAAAATTAATGAATAAACAAATCTTGGTTTAAAGCTTCAAGAATGCAAATCTAATTCGAACTACAGAGATAGCTCAGTTGGAACTTGGAGCCATAAGAAAAGCCACCAACTTTACCATTACCTCAAACAAATGATCAAGAAAGAAGTGTGACAAAGATCCAGCAAAGATGAATAGGAAGCACTGTCTCACAGTTAAGGGCACCTGAAATAGAAATCCCTAATTAGAGAAACATATAATAAACTCTTTCATGGCACAAACTATCAGATATGCAAACATCCCATATAGAGAAAAATGGCACAATTTGGGATGAATTTGATCACTAACAAGCTGGAAGAGAAAAACTGAAGAAGACATATTAAAACTCTTTTTAGCTTTGCATGTTCTTTACGATTTCCTAATGATGATCAATGTCCATTCAGTTACAGAATTCAACATTGAGTTTACTTTGTTTTTACCAAAAACAGCTACTTTAATTCCTAATTATGGCTTACACACCATAAATCACATAAAATTTCTTTACATTTGAAAATTTGAACCTTTCATTAACAAAAAACCCAAAAGCTTAATTCCAATACTGGGCTAAAGTCCACAGCAGCAAATAGCCTAACAAAGCACTGAATTTCAGAAATTACAGCTAAATTCAGCTCAAAGGCATAGGCAAATGAGAGAGGAGAGAGAAGAGAAATTTGTATTAGAATACCTTTCAAAGGATAATAAAATTGCTCAAAATTACATGAATTGCAAAAGCATTTCAGTAAGCATAAAACAACCTGAAAATTTGTATGGAGTGATATCATGAGAACCAAGCATATTTGGTGACACAGAACCTGATCATTTCAATTATATATTAGCG
Organism: Lantana camara; assembly: GCA_037501455.1. Taxonomy (NCBI): domain Eukaryota; kingdom Viridiplantae; phylum Streptophyta; class Magnoliopsida; order Lamiales; family Verbenaceae; genus Lantana; species Lantana camara. The sequence continues at coordinate 19,054,702 of CM074859.1, forward strand.
AGGACATTATGGATATAGATATTCAAGATCTCAGCTGATCATAGTTTCATAAGTACCATTAATGAAATAAAACAACAAACCAGTAAAAAGTTTCATTAAGACAAGGCCTTTAGAACTACTCATACTTACCAACAAAGGTTTTTATGCATTTTTTCAATTCTCCTTAGGTCAATTAACTAGGCATGCCATGCTCCATGAACTTAATAAGATTTAAATCGAAACTAATTACTATAGAAATGGCAATTCACCTAAGACATGCAGCTGTCAGCACAGATTAAACATCTATAATATTGCCTAGGACTCAACTTTGATACTCCAGATACGAGCCAGTGAAAATTTTAAATTTTACAGGGTATACATACGGTTTGTATGTGTACGTAAAGTAGAAAGTCTCCATAACAAGGCTTTCAAAGTGTGTAATGTTTTCAATTTCTAGATCAATCGTTTGCCGTTCTAGCAAAATTCAGAATCGACCAACTCATACAAACAAAAAGCATAAATAAAACTACAAACTTCAGACATTATCACCCTCATCAAACAATGAATGCCTCTTCCACGTCAAACAAATTGGTCATTCTACACTTTTGAATAATAGCAGATTAAACATAAAGATACCAATAGCCAATTTCATAAATCACAACAATAGTACATTACAAATTATACAAAGCATAATATTCAACAAGCCTAGATTGTTCAGAAGGTACTAACTGATGGTGCTTGCACAATTAGTTTCTTTTCAAGAATTTTTACAAAAATTGAACGGAGACTACTTAGTATAATGATTGATAATTCCCACAATAACAATGAATTGAAAGAACAATTTCTGGAGTAAATTCAAGTTACCGGAATCAAGTGGGGGAACGTTTGTACGTCGATTAACCAGCAAAACCCTTAACCAAACCAATTTATGCATAAATAGAGTTGGGTTTGAAAGATTATTACCGAATAATGGGTGAAAAAAGAGGAAGGACAGAAGCAATTACCTCCAACTCTTCAAAACGTAGGCCTCCTCCTCTTACGCACAAGATATGTAAAGTGGAAGCAAGGGGGAAAATAAAAAATTCAGCAATATACAACTCTGGTTCATCAAGGGGAAATGGAAAAAAAAGAGAGGAAACCCCAAATTTCAATGGCAATTTTCCGTAATTAACCCGAACTCTTGGATTAAACGGTAAAAACCACTCACCTGGAAAACACATGTCAGCTGGAACACGCCATTTTGCCATGTCTGCTGGAGGAGCCAATATCACGCGGGATCTACAGGCTTGTACGGACGACCAAGACTTTTGTATGTAAAAGGTAAACAAGGGATATTGAGGGATGAGAGCGGCAAACTCCTGGTTGCCGCACAAGTAAACGAGGCCTTAGGCCGCGTTTACTTTGGCAAACATGTTAATGAAGGTCATGTTTTGGCATGTTGGTGTAGTTACACTATTAGTTAATAACTCCTGTTTACTTTTTCATATTTTGTTATGGTAATTGGATGTTTTATAAGCCAACCCTTTTACTTGTCTGGTAAAGTTAATGAGTGTTATTATGTAAGTTACCAAATTGCCCTGAAATTGAAATGTTATGTTCTGTTCCTCCTTCCCCAAAGTACCTCATTTTTGCGCACTTTTATTTCGTCCTTGGCACCTTGCGCTTTCATTTTCTCCCCTTCCAACGAATAAAACCATTTTTCTTCCAACCAACTACATCGTTTTTCCCCTGCACTTTCAATTTGAAATCTCCAGCTCAGTGAGGTAATGCCGGTACTCTAGTTTTGTTTTGGATTTTAACAAGTAGTTGTTCCTCATAAATGTAACTCATTTCGCTGTATTGCAGATGGCATGCCAATTTCATAAATGTTAACTCCAACAGTCTGTTGATAATTCGACCCAACGACAGCCAGACTTTCATATACCATAATAATAATTTGCTGATTTATGGTTAATAAATGTGTATTCTTTCTCTACAAATATTATAGTCACAAATATTTTGATGTTTAACATCAATCTCGGAATAACACAACAAAATAAGTAAAGCATGATTTCTCTCTTTTGGGTAAATAACTTGTGTAAAATCATGCATTGCAACAATGACATGCAGCATGTCTCGGTGTCTAGCAAACTTTTGGGTAATTAAAGTAGTTGCTGATGCAGAGGCAGCACAACGACTTATTGAGTCATTTATATCTAGTAGCCTCTCCAACAATGACTGAATCTCCATTTACATAGACCTCCATGACCTGCTGGATCCAAGAGTTGGTGAACCAACATCCACATGACCTGGAACCCCCCATCAAACCGTTAGAAATGCGAGCTCTCAGACCCTTTTCTGCTTGCTAACTGCTAATAGAAATGGTTTTGCTGTCAAAGTGTATATTCGAGAGTGTTACGATGATAAGATTTTGAAGGCAAAACATTAGCCACTTCAGTTGCCAAGAAGATTACTCCTGATGCTTAAAATTTTACACAAAATGATAGCACAAAACAACCCTAGTCCAACGGGAAGGGTAAATGGGTGAAAATACTTATCCCCACATGCAATTTGCAAATTTTGAAAATATTGAATCTTTGTTTGTATCTGATTATTTGGTTTGAGCAGCCCAAATTTTTGTGTATTATCATAACTTGCTTTCAGAGGCAGTGCAAATGCAACTAAAAACAGATAAAAATGCGATTTGGACATTACTGACATTTGAAGTAGAGATCGTTCGTAAGGTTTCATCATATCTTTGCAAAGTTCCAAAAGTAAAACATCAATCAAATTTTCGATACAGAAGAATTTCCTAAATTCTAACTCCCATCCCAACATTATCGGTTCAAATTACATAATACAAAACCTCAAGTTCATATTTCAACAAACAAATCAATTACATCCAGGACATTTTTAAAGTTTAAACCAAACCAGATTTTACACAAACATTTCACGAATTTAAAACCACAACGCCCAACAAAATGTTCTCAACTCTTTGGAAAACCATGCAATGGTACATAAATTCACATAGGTGTGACCAATTAGTCAATTACCAAACCACAAATATCAAACACTCTATAATCACAAATGCACCAAATTAAGAGCAATTGTACATGCATTGTTAGTTGCAACCAACTACAATTTTTATCCATAATTCAAAAATGGGGATAGTGTAGGATAAATATCAAAGATATTGTATCTTACCAAAAATCAATCAAGGAAATTATAGTTTCTCTAACTTCTTGCATCATAATTCAATTCTCCAAAACCCCAAAGGTTTGCTACGCGGAAAATTGTGTAATCTCGCACAATAATTTCCCAAATGTAAATCAAACACAGAAGTTTATCATCTCATTACCATCATCATTGGCCACAATCACATATTACAATTTTCAAACAAGAAACCAAAAATCCCAGCAAATCGTAGCTGAAAATGCTCATACCTCCTTGCCTGAAGCGCATGACGAGCTTGACATAAGAAGATAGCTTCACATCGAGATCACCTTCAATTTTCCGAGCTTCTTTTCGGAGCTCCTCCCAATCTAACCCCCTACAACACATCCAAATTCAATCTCCAAGCACCAGGACCAACACCAATCCGACCGTTTTTAGGAAATGCTCCACAAACAATGCTCGTAAAATCGTAACCGTTGGAAAACAAATTACACATGATTTCCAGTAATGAAACAAATTGTAACTCAATCATCGTACAAATCTACCAGCAGTTAATCTCGTTTCATACACATATAGAACATCAACTCCACCAAAAAGCTCAACCATTTGTAATTGGTTTCAAATAAATTTGGAAAACTACCCTAATCGAACATATCAAATATCCAACTACACAAACGAAATAAATAGGCAACTGTTACCAATGAATGATGTCACCTGAATGCTGGGCTGGTGAAAATCTACCGAAAACACGAGAAACATAACCCTGCGGCACAAATGGTGGTGTGGAATAGGTGAGATTCAATTGCAAAAAAGGGGAAAAATTAGGGCGAAAGCCAACGAGGATTACCTGCAACCCTACTCAATTGTCGGCCCTTACTTCGTATCGCCCTCTCAATTCTCCCGCGGAAACATCAATTAAAGCTTGTAAATGTGAAAATTGGGAAAAAACTAGAAATTTGGGTTTTCGTAGCGCAGCAACAAATGAAAAAAAGGGGAGGAACCATTGATTTCAGTGGCATTCATTTGTAAAGCTGGGATTAAAGCAAAAATGGGGGAATTAGATTTCAATGGCAATCGATTGTAATTAAAGCCAAAGCTAGGGTTCTTTGGTAAAATTCCATCCCCAAGAAATGGCATGGTTAGCGAGACATGGCAAATTAGCGTGTCTGCTGGAGCTCGCCTTTTCTGCCGCCACCTACAGGCCGGTACGGATTTCCCAGGCTGCGACCAAAAAAAAGTAAACGCAAGATTTGGGCAGATGACCTCCTCCAACCTCTGGTTACAAGAGAAGTAAACACGGCCTTACATGTTTCATTACCTTTTTCTTCAAAAATATTTTATTTTCACCCATATTTCTTCTAGTTTTTAATATTTTATTTTCCCTCATATTTCTCCTAATTTGCACCCCATTTCTGTCATTTTATTAAAAAGTTCTTTTTAAAAAAAGTAATTATTTCCTTTCCCATATCTCTTGATTTCCACTAAATTTTTCTATCTTTTTATAATGAGTTTTTAAAAAAAAAAAAAAAATTCTACAATGTACTATGAATTACGATGAAATAAATAACTCATGTTGTGAGTAATCCAAAAGAAGATTTTCATTTCTCACATCAAAAGCATCATATAAATGTATTAAACAATGTTTTCATTTATAAGGGGGGAATAATTAATTTTTCTAAAAAGAACTCCTTAATAAAATGAAATAAAAATACTCTTAATAAAAACTAAAAATACTCATAACAAAAAAGTAAAAAAATAAGTCCTCTTATGAGTAATCGAAAAGGAGATTTTTATTTCTCACATCAAAAGCATCATATAAATGTGCGAAACAATATTTTTTATTCCCTCCCCTATAAATGAAAACAGTGAAAAATTTGAAGTTCTTTTTAATTTTTATTAAAAATATTGTAGAAATTGAAAAAAAAAAAAACTCTTAATAAAAAGATAGAAAAATCTGGTTGAAATCAAGAGATATAAGAGGAGGAAATAATTAATTTTTTAAAAAAGAACTCTTTAATAAAACGAAATAAATGGGGTGAAAATTAGGAGAAATATGAGCAAAAATAAAATGGTGGAATTAGGTAAAATTTGAGTGAAAATAAAATATTTTAGAAAAAAAAAAAGGTGATTTTCGAAAAAAAAAAAAGTAGACACTAATGAAACTCGTAATTATTTTGTTAGTTGACCAACAGTGCGACTAGTCTTGCAACGGTTTAACATCAAATGGGATGTATATTGGATTTTTAAAACGAATGAGACCTTTTTTGCAACGTTTTAGAATACAATGAGATGCATTTTGAATTTTTAAAACCAATGAAATCTTTATTGGAACGGTATGAATCTAATGGGATCAAAATTACAATTTTCCCATATATTTTTATTTCCTAATTAGATATTTTGTTCTTCCATTTCAGAAAAAAATTACAATTCACTACTTTTAAAAATAATATTTATTTATATTTTAATTTTTGTTCTTCTAATCATGAATTTGGTTTCGTCCCTATAAACTCTTGTGCTATTAATTGTCCTTCAAAGGTGACAAAAACCATCAATAAATTCCATAAATTTTGTCATTCTTGGATATCAGATTATTATAAATTAATCATCCAATTTTATATGTGATATATTATATAAAATAGAAGCATGGTTCACGTGGTTGTAGGTTACTGGTCTAGATTCATGCCATGATAAAAACAAAAATATAAATATAAATATAAATACAAATAAAAAAATAATAATAAAACCAGGGGCTGCAAACCATGCCGGTCTAGAGTGGAGTCAGCTCAAGGGTAGTGGCCAGGGGGTAGGTAGGCGGGCGATAATTCTTATTATTGCCCACCATTTCTTACTTCACCTACTTTCAATCTTGGCTTACAAATTTTGAAAACCAACTGTTTAATTCAGGCCCATTTTCGTTTACTGACGAAAAGTGTGTCAAGATTCTGATTTCTGGCCTCAAGTACGAAACTTTTCCCTGAAATTTGGAGAAAAAACAGTTCTTGGCATCTTAATTAGCTCAATAATCGCCAACCCATTTGTTCCTTTTGTTAAATTCATCGAGATTTTGAGTTTATATACTGGGACTTAGCATGTCTTCGTTGTTCTGTGTGAAATTTCAGGTGTTCTTGGAGCTATGGATTTCCTGGCAACACCTGAGGGCCAATTGATTGTTGGTGTTGCTGTTGGTATTGTTGCTATTGGTGTTGTGTACTTCTTGTTTTCCAAGAAGAAGCCCGGAGGTATAGTGAATTATATTGTGATGTATTGTTGGGTAACTATATTTCCCAATTTTTTGAAAATTTTAGATGTATATATTTTGTGGGTTTTGTCTGGTTGCTTAGGTTTGAGCTTAAAGAAAGTTACCCTTTTCAAATTTCAATTTGACAGATTGTAATTTGGCTTAAAGATTCATTTTTTGGGTAGTTCTTTGCCCACTATGATAGAGTGACTGTCAGTTCAGCACTTACTTTATGAATTTGAATTTTCTTCATTTGAAGACCTTATTTCAAATGCAAATGGATTTATTAGATTTCTCAAGAAGGATAAGAAAATAAGTTGACCTAACTTAACTTCTTGTGTGCTTGACAGCGTGCTTGGATCCAGAGAACTTCAAGGAGTTCAAGCTTGTGAAGAAAACGCAACTTAGCCATAATGTGGCAAGGTTCAGATTTGCTCTTCCTACACCCACTTCTGTGTTGGGCCTTCCTATCGGAAAACACATAAGTTGCAGGTCATTTTTACTAGCTCAGTTTCATGCTTATGACTCACAGCCATGCGTGCGCATGTGCGCATTGCTTATGATATCCATTCTAGCTATCGGCAAGAAGCATAATAGGGCTTGTTTGTTGCAGGGGTAAGGATAGCCAAGGTGAAGAAGTCATAAAACCATACACTCCGTGTACGTTGGATTCTGATGTTGGATACTTTGAGCTTGTTATAAAGGTGCATTCATTCTATTTCGTGTCAATTTTGGTTTGCTTTATGATACAAGTACTTTGGTTTATAATATAAATCTTGTATAATGATAGATGTATCCACAAGGAAGAATGTCTCATCATTTTAGAGAATTGCATGAAGGTGATTATCTTGCTGTCAAAGGACCAAAGGTATATGCCGTATCCTGACAGGATCTTTATGCATATTCGTATGGTGATTTACATAATTTGTGTCATTGCAATATTTTCTCGAGCAAAGGGGGAAGCAAGGGAAATATGAGGGAAATAATGTTGATTTCAAAAAATGCAAACCTAAGTGAAAGGAGTGTGAGAACGTGCGGGATACTGCACTGACCTTTTTTCATATAGTTAGTTTGATGTCCTTAACTAAGTCATAAAAGGACAACATCTTGTTTTCGTATGGATGTGGCTAATTTAGTTTCATTGGATTAAAAAAACTTATTTTTAAGAAGATGTTTATGCATGTGAAGGAAATAGATGGAGTTTCGACTTAGAGAATAACTTCTCCTTAATAGGCTTTTATGTGGCATTTTGTTTCATTTTCTGATCCATGTATGGATCGATTTTCCTTATGGGTTTTATAAGAACTTTCAGTTGCAATAATGAATTCATGACCACCTATGTGGAAGCTTTTCTTTTTTTTTTTCTAAGAAATATCTTTCTGTGACGTCGCTCCTGCTTATGATTTCATTTTCTTGTTCAAAAATTAGGGTCGTTTCAGTTATCAACCGGGCCAAGTGAGAGCATTTGGAATGCTTGCTGGAGGCTCTGGAATTACACCAATGTTCCAGGTTTGTATCCAACAATATATCTACATCCATCTCTTCCTCTTTTGATTAATTCTTTCTGGATAATTGATCGATTTCTTAATTCAATGATTTTTTCCCAACTCAAAAGGTAAATCACTCAATCTTCTTATTTTGCTTTTGTCTATCTGTTTAGGTTGCTAGAGCAATTCTTGAAAACCCCAAGGACGAGACAAAGGTGCATCTCATTTATGCTAATGTTACATATGACGATATTCTGCTAAAGGTAATTTATTTCAGTCCCGTTTCCGAAATTTCTCAATTTTGCTCTTCCCCGAAAATGTCAAATCTGCTGGGAAAAAACTAAGCTTTTTTGTTGATTTCAGGATGAATTGGATGGCCTTGCTAAAAATTACCCTCAAAGGTTCAATGTCTACTATGTACTCAATCAGGTAAGCTAACCATTTAATTATCTTCGTACGAGCCTACGAGGCATTTTCTTTAATTACTTTTCACCAACAACTTTTATGCTTTTCATGGACAATATATTCATAATACTAGTCAAATTTGATTTATATGTTGTTTTTTTCCCATCATGTTAAAATTGATAACGAAGCAATGTGCGGTCCACATAGGTAGGGAAGTTGTTACATCTGAAGTTTGGTGGTGAATGTAATATATGACATTTCTTCTCTTGGGAGGATATATGTAAATTCAAATATTTTGTCAATATTGGTGGATTCTTCTGAAATTGGTCAAATTTCAAACAAACCAACTAAAATCGCGACAGTTAATTATTTATTTAATCATCTGATGTCATAACTGATAGAATTGCTGATTTTTCTATAGCCTCCTGAGGTATGGAACGGTGGCGTTGGGTTCGTCTCGAAGGAAATGATCCAGGAACACTGTCCTCCACCAGCCTCTGATATTCGGGTTCGAATTCTCAACTTCTCTAGAAAATCTTTTTATTGGAATTGACTCAAATTTTCAAAAAAAATTATGTCTGTAAATCATAATTCTTGAAAATTTATGGTTGATAACAGATTCTTCTCCTATCTTATGGTTGATAACAGATTCTTCTCCAAACTTTTGCTGTTTTTATCTTTTAAATACTAATATTGTGTTGTTTCAGATTTTAAGATGTGGACCACCTCCAATGAACAAAGCGATGGCTGGTCATCTCGAGGCCCTCGGATATTCTGCTGAGATGCAATTCCAATTCTAACCTTGCTTGCCCCTTCCGAATGCGATCTAGACTTGATTTTGTTGCATTCATCGGGGTAAATTATTTCCGATTGCACGTATTTTTCCAGTATTTTGCAAAAAAAAGCAATGCTATGCAGAGAGATCTTGTAAACCTTAAAATTTATGAACTAAATAATTGATTTTGTCTTGGTTTAAGTTGCTTATGAGATCAATTGGACCAGGAGAAGTGAAGTTTTGTCAATGATCATCTGGTTGCATTCCCTGTTCTGGACCTTTGTTAAGCAAGTTGAATATGCATGTCGCAGATCATATGCTGATATTAACATTTGATTGGATCTAGGCATGACAATGGGTCGGGTCCAACGGGTCTTGGATCCGGACCCGATCCGCCAGACCCGAGAAGGACCCGCTCCAATGGATCCTGGACCGGGTCTGGATCCAGAAAAAATGGACCCGTTAATTCCGGGTCTTTAACGGGTCCGATCGAGACCCGACCCGAACCTGGCCCAAAATTTGGGGAAAAAAAAGAAAAGAAAAGAAAATGGCCCACTAACTTCCCATTACTTTAAACAAGTTTTTATATTTCCACTTTCCATGCGACTTCAGGAGAAAGTATGGTCCAGATTGCTTTATTTTGGGCAGCCCAGGTTTATGATTTGCTATTCAACAATTTGCTTTTTCCAAAGAAATAATTTTTAGAAAAAAAATTAAAACAAATTAATTTGAGATCGTATCTTCATCAAATAGTAACTTTAAATTATTGGAAATAAAATTAGATAATTGATGATGTCCTAATCCACTGACATCTCCAGAAATTTGCCAAGTTAAGAGATGCAATATTTTTTTTTATCAATCTTTTGTTTGATTGTTTTATATCCGCTAGAACTTGTATAGTCACATTGGCATAAATTTTAAAAGTTATAATAAATTAAATAACAAAAAAAATATATATGATCAATTAAATTCAAACATGTGTATATTTAAGTATATAGTATTGAATTAAATATATATTAATTATATATGTATGTATATATATATATGTTACTATCTTATTTTTTTTATTTTTTTCAAATTATATCTTGAGTTCGAACTTGACACCGTGTCGAACTTGAGCTATCAAAATGGATTGAACGTGTGAAAAATGGGTTGAACGAATCTAAATAAATTAAACGGATCCAAAATGGGTTGAACATATGAAAACCGAGTCAAATGGATATAAAATATCATAAACGGATCAAAAAAGGATAAACGGATCCTAAATGGGTCTTGTTTGGACCCGAATCCAACGGGTCCAAAATGGACGCAACGGGTCCAACGGGTCTGGATTGGGTCCAGACCTATTTACGTCTTAACGGGTTTGGATCGGGTCTAGACCCGACCCGTTGCCAACCCTATTTGGATGTACTACGTTGTATCCTAGTGTCAATCCGAACGCTTCTAAAAATTTCATTTTGCTGCACCATGTCGTGTTCAACCCTCATGACTGACACTTGGCATGCAATAAGTCCTAGTGTTAGTCTGAAGGCTTTTAAAAATTTCATTTCGTTGCCCCTTGTCGTGTTCAATACTCATATCCAACACTTGGCATGTGATAAACTTACAAGATGAACACACTCATGTCTGACACTACTTACAAGAAAATTGATGGTGTTACCGTTTTTGTATTCAGATCGTAGTATTCCTTTTTTATGCATGTTTTTGTCTGCATACAAGTATTGGGTCTACATATACTCAAAAACCATGATTTGTTACGGTGTATTTGTATTGGGGAAATGGAGAGATGCATTGCTATGGGTGAAGTTTTTCATATGAGTGTCCGATATTATATGACACAAGTATCAGTTCTATATATATATGCATTCAAAAACAATGATTTGTCATGGTGTATTTGTATTGGGGAAACGGAGAAATATCTGATATCATACGACAAGATGAAATAATATTCTTAAAAATATATGCGCATTAGAGATGATGACCTATTTGATGGACCAATAAATGTAAAATATTTCTTAATAATATCTCTTATGAAAAAAGGGAGCATGTAGCAAAACTATCCAAGGCACAAGACAAATTTAACATCACTTCCCCATGAAAAAAATAGCAATACTAACTCCCTAGTTCAAATTTGTAATTTAATTTTACTTCCCAGTTTTTACGAAATTATCAAAATAGTCTTGAATAATCATGAAATGACATAACAGTTTATTCTTTCCTCCCACACAAACTATTTTGTTAACATAATACCTCATATACACGATTTTATACTTTTATTTTATATGTTAATACTTCAAAATATAATTTTCATACTTCATCTGTAAAAATTACTGTATATATTCATTTGTGTAGGTGGATGGTAGGGTAAAAATTAATTATTGATTTATATTTTGAAGTATTAATTAGAAACTATAAAGTATCCAAATTATAAAATATATATAGTATTGAAATTATAAAAATAGAGTATCCAAATTATAAAATAGAGTATTATAAAGTTTCCGAATTGTAAAACAGAGTATTCAGATTTAAAAGTAGAGTATTATTTGTAAAAGTTAAAGTACTCAGGTTTAAAATTAAAGTACGAGAAAGAAAAATAAAGAAAAAGAAAAAAAAGAGTATTGTTTGTAAAAGTTCAAGTACTTACGTTTTAAATTAGAGTATTATTCATAAAAGTTAAAGTACTTAAAATTACAATCGAAGTATTATTCATAAATATTAAAGTATTCAGATTTAAAAAAAGATTATTATTCGTAAAAGTTAATATACTGAGGTTTAAAATTGAAGTATGAAAAGGAAAAAAAAAAAAAAGTAAGGGTATTGACAGTCAATTTAGATGAGTGGGGAGTGAAATCAAATTATAAATTTAAATTGGCGAGTTAGTAATTTAGTATAGAGTGTTTTTATATGAGTGAGTAAACTAAATTATTTCTAATTGGGAGAGAGTTATTAATTATGACCACGAAAAAACTTGTGAAAAGAATATGCAGCATAAAAATTATCTAAAAAATCATATATTACAAAATTAAATTAGAAAAAGCTAGTTAACATCAAGTTATAAGTGGAATTAAATGTGAATTGCAAAGGACTAAGAGCAATTAATTACCTAGGATCCATCAATAGATCTCAATTAGAAATTAACCTGTCCAGTTAAGACCTGTATGGCAATATATTTAATATGAAATAATTAATAAGAATTATTATAAAAAAAAAACTTATATAATAAGATTTAAAAGAGACCTTATCAACTTTATTATAAAAACTATTTGTCAGAATGTTTGATATTACCAATTAATTCCACTGTAAATTTGTATAGGTTGTAAAAATGGGAGTTTCAATGGTGATGCTGCTCAACATTAATGTTAACAAAAGTGTTTCAGATCTCAAGAAAATATTCATGTGATTAGGTCTCCCCCTCGGCCCTCATTGGTCAACAATTATTTGATATTAAATCATTATAAGTAGGCCTTTTAAATTGCAAACAATAAATATGGCCTATGTTAACCCACCAATAATATTTTAACCAGACAAAGATATTGACATACGATTTTTTTTTAATAAAAAACGAGATTTTATAGAGAGCCTTATCTTATTAAGAAAGAGAAACAAAAATAACCAACATAAGTAAAGGTCAAGAAAATAAAAGGAAGTACTACTTCCCGAACAAACCATCTAGATATTCTCTTGATCCAAATCGTGCTATCTCTGTCTTTATAAGTTAAAGGTCAGTCGCCATTTCTTTTAAACCAATCTCTCTTCAAATCTTTAGAGCTCTCTAGCAAAAAGGATACCTTATTCATGTTTTTATTAACTGAAGTTGATCGTGTAAAAAGAATCATCCGTTTTATTGTCTCAGAATCATCTTTCATACAAAAATAAAAATATTGATTTTTTCCTAAATTTATCGATACTATATTAATTTTTGTCTAAATTTATCACATATCGAATATCTGATAATATAATATAATATAACACGATAATATAAAATATTTAAAAATATTCTTATGTTAGAGAAAATTACGAGGGTAATTGTCATAATTTCATCGATATTCTTATATATATATATATTCATTTTGACTACATTATGGTTTCTTTTTCCCTTGTAGCTGTACAGTGTACCCTTTCCCCGCTTTTGGCTATAATTTATTTTACTTCACCTATTGTCTATTCATAAATCATATAAGTTAAGAGGACATGCCCACAGATCACATGCACCATTTTCCCTAGAAGAAAAAACAAATGCCATGGCCAAAAAATTAAATAATTAGTACTCATCGAAAATGAAGACTTAAATATATATATATATATATATCTTTACAATAATTCAACGACCCCATGAAGTTAGGCCAAAAAAATTGGTAAGAAAGGGAGCTTTTAGGCGGAAAATAGTTTGAATCGAAATCGAACTGCTTATGATAGTATAGCGTAATGATATTTTTCCTGATCGCATCTTTCTTTTTTTCAGAGATTTGATGACAAAAGTTTTAATTAAGCTGCTAATAACTCTATTAATGATGGTTGGACCGTTGGTGGGGGAGCGTGGATTTTTCTAATCTTTAAATAAAATTTTAATATGATTTTTCCATTAAAAATTTAAACTTTTGCTTCGTAATTTGTTTTCCCATCTCCAATCTCATCCTTTGAAAATCCTAATTCCATCTATCTAGAAATTGTATTATGGTAGAGGCCACTTAATAATATTTCTTTGAAATTTTAACAACACAATTTTCTAATGCATGTTCAAAAATATTCTATTCTTCCCAATGTAGTTATATACTATATATCACGGATATTTTTAAAAATATTATCTTGTTATGTCGTGTTAAGTATTCGTATCGGATATCGTGTCTAACATTTTTCATATGGAAAATTCCTCGTATTGCCGTATTCTTATTATCGTGTTCGTATGCGTGCCTAATAGCATATACCCAAACAGAGCCTAGAAATCAAGCAAAATTTGATATTGTTTGGAACAGTTAAAATAACTGATTTCTCATTTGTTTCAACAGGGGAAAATGGACACGAGACCGCTTCTTCAGATGCTTCCTACACTCGCGCTGCGAAGACGCTGATACAAATAAAGAAATCTTTCTTCTTCCATGGAAACAGAGAGAAAAAGACAAAAACCCGGAGAGGAAAATAGCTCAAAACAGAAATCCCATACCAAATCAACACCCTTTTCCTCTTGAGTTTTGGTGCAATTCATCCCTTCATTTCGGTAATATTTTTTTAAAAAAATTATTGACTACATTATTGGGATGATAATTAGGCATCCAAGTCCATCTGGGCTTCCATTATTGTTGCAGATTATGGTTTCATCGTGTCAAAGATACAATTTTTACCCAAATGTTTCAAGTCGTTGTTCTTGTTTCTTGTCTGAATCTGTGTTGTGTATTCTGGTGCCCGAATCCGATTCTTAGCTGCTTGTAGTTAGAACCATGCATGCAGCATGATTTGTAGGTTAGGAATTCAAGAAGTGTGAAGAAGATGTAACATTTTTCTTCCTTTTTTTTTTTTTTTTTTCTGTTATTGTGATTTGGCGTTTGATTTTGGTTTTACTAACCCTTCGAGCTGAATAAGATCTTGAAACAAGAAGTTTTCCTTTTTTGTTTGTTCTTTGGTTGCAATGTTAAAAATGGGGTTCCTTTCTCAGAAATCTCTGTTCTGTTTGTTCTTGATGACATTGTTGCTACTAATTTCTTCCGCAATTATAGTTCTAAAGTCATCTAATCGGCCTCCTTGTCTCGATTTAAGTATACTACCAAACCACAAACTTCAAGCAATGTCAGAAAACACCAACCTCCCCACACCCTCAATCAAAGACTTTAAAGATTCCAGGAAATGTGATACCAAAATCCTCAAAGTTTTCATGTATGATTTACCTTCCGAATTCCACTTCGGCCTCTTAGGTTGGAAAGGCGGGCCCGATACTGTATGGCCGGACATTCGTTCTAAGATCCCGAGTTACCCCGGTGGATTGAACCTGCAGCATAGTATAGAGTATTGGCTTACTTTAGATCTCCTAAACTCGGAATTCGCGAGAAATTTGAACAACCGTATTGCTATTAGAGTGCATAATTATAGTGAAGCTGACATTGTGTTTGTGCCCTTCTTTGCATCCATAAGCTATAATCGGTATGCAAAGCTGAAGCCGAATCAGACAAGCAATAATGATTTATTACAAGAGAAGTTGGTTCGGTTTTTGGTAGCTCAAGAGGAGTGGAAGAGGTCGGGTGGTATAGATCATATAATTGTTGCTCATCATCCTAACAGTCTGCAGTATGCAAGGATGAAGTTGTGGCCTGCAATGTTCATTCTTGCTGATTTCGGGAGGTATCCTACGACAGTTGCTAATGTGGAGAAAGATGTTATTGCCCCTTACAAACATTTGATAAAGAGCTATGTCGATGATAAGTCGGATTATGATAGTCGCCCGATTTTGCTGTATTTTCAGGGAGCTATTTACAGGAAAGATGTTAGTAATCTCTGTCCCTTGCAAATATCTATACGTGTGTGTGTTAATTTGTGCATTGTTTTTTAGTTTTGGTAACGATGCTTTACCTGCAGGCTTATATCTGGGATCTGCCGCAATTTTGCTCATAAAATTCAAGCCTTGAACTCATGAAATGCTTTCTTTGATATCTTATATTTCTTTTAAGGTTCTTCTTTTATTCATTCATCCTCCATGAAAGAAGAACACTTTTCTCAACTTGGAAATGTGTTTAACCTCTTTATTATTTAGGAATAATTACTCTTGAGATACCCTGAGGTTTGGCATGATTACACTTACTTCCTCTTAGGTTTCAAGAATTACGAAAACTTCCCCTGGCAAAGATTCATGATACATCTGCTTTGAATAAAATGGCCCTATTTTGCACACTCAATGATCCAAAATTTAACATTAAATTGCTACAATAGCATGTGTGAGCCCAAATCTTAGAGTACGTCATTGTAATTAGGTTAAACCTTAGTGTATGTCAGTGTACTTATCCCTTTTATTCACCACTACTCTTATATATAACATCCTAATTTGCCTCAGGATTCATCTAATACACATCGCTTTCTCATTTTTCAGGGCGGAATGGCTCGACAAGAACTATTTTACATGCTAAAAAACGAAAAGGACGTACATTTCTCATTCGGGAGCGTTCTCCGCAATGGTATCAACAAAGCAACTGAAGGCATGCACAGTTCAAAATTCTGCCTCAACATTGCAGGCGACACTCCTTCATCGAACCGGCTATTTGATGCTATGGCCAGCCATTGCGTGCCTGTCATCATTAGTGATGAAATTGAGCTTCCCTTTGAAGACGTTCTCGATTACTCCGAGTTCTGCGTATTCGTGCGCACTTCGGATGCCCTCAAGGTGAACTTCTTGATCAATTTGATCAGAAACATCAGTAAAGAGGAGTGGACGAGAATGTGGAGGAGGCTGAAAGAAGTTGAACATCATTTCGAGTTTCATTATCCGTCTCAGGAGAACGATGCGGTTCAAATGATATGGGACGCTGTGTCGAGGAAGGTTCCTGCAATTCGAAGGAGGGTTAATACAAAGAGTCGGCTTTCAAGGACGGTTCCCGATGGAGAAATAGTGTTTAGATCAGCAAATTTGCCAAGAAATTTTGGGTGATGATTGTTATGAATTGGTTATGTTGATGAAGATTGAAGGAGACATATGCGATCAATGCAAGTTTCAGCTAAAATTGAGGTGATAGGTGTTGGGGTTTGTCCCACTTACTTTTGCAGATGATACTCACACAACCATGTACCTTGTATACATGAAAGGAGATAGGAATTTACTTTGTAAAGGACTATGTTACACATATACAAACACTATACAATGAACTAGATAGGAATTTACTTTGTAAATAACTATGTTGCATAGATACGATCATAATATGATTGGACACATTGATAGCATTTACTCTTTTTTAGTCCATTTTCCCATAATACCTTAATGTATTTAGAAAGAAAAAAGAAAAGGCAACAGATTAATCTTGAAATAGGAAAATAAATAGCAAACATATAAATCGTGAAACAGGAAAATAAATAGATACAGAAAAGGATGGATGCAAAACTATTCAGAACACGTTTTGTTGAGACAGATCCTCCAACAATATGAAGCGCAAACATGATCAAACAGACAAATGCACGATACATATAATCATCTCCCTATTAGCATTCCACGCTTTTAGCCGAACGTTTCGATGAGGAAACCCTTGTACACGCTCATAAACTTGGCCACAAATGCTGCAACATTTAAAAAGATACTATCAAACACTACAAAACCTCAAGAATCAATAGAGCTTACATTAAAGAAAGATTAAAATTCGAGGTGTAAACAATGTTCAAGCTTTTATGCATCGAAACTATGATTTGATGCAGGGAAATATGCTAAAAGACGGATACAATAGCAAGTTGTTTATCTGTATTCCGTAATACTGTTGAACTAATGAAGTTGAGATAGGGATTGGGTTCACATACCTTCAAGGTGAAATATTGCTTTCTGTCCGAGACGTAGCCTGTGTTCCTGAGAAAAAACGAGTTTTTGGTTTAAGCTAGGAAAAGAAAAACCGTAAACTATTTCCATATTGATCTTAAACACGAAACAACAACTAAGTTTATGGAGTATGAAATTGGGCAGAGAATGGAAAAAACTGCAAGGGAAATACGAATTCACAGATGTGAAGCATCACCATATGCATTTTAATAAGTCAACACGCAATAAAAATTGAATAATAAAAATGTGGGTCCTGACAAGCTACACACAATTTGTTAATATTGGATTAAAATAAGCAGGGCTAAGTTTTATTAGATTAATATAAGCATTAGTTAGACAGAAGAACAAAAAACAAATAGTACATCAATAAACTCACATAATATGCAGCCCAATGAGAGACCTCATGCTTTAGCTCCGAATCCAATTTCTTCAACAGTTCATAAAGCAGCCTCTGCAATAAAAATGAAAATAAAGTAAAATTCTTTAGCCTAATACTTCGAACTGTTCGTTAAATATTCCTTTAGTGTGAGAAAGTGAGTGAACTGGAAAAACACAAGTGAACCTTTAAGATGATTTCTGGAGGAATGCAATTGACGAGTAGCTCATACAGCTTCCCTCGAACCTCAAACAACCTACATATATTGGTGTCGGAGTAATAAGCTTATTTGTTTAAACAAGAGTAATAAACTTACATTTATAACAAAAGTTAAGAATATCAATAGTAATTAATGTCGAACCTTTTAGGACTTTGCTCCTTGAATATGCTTGAAGCTATTTCAGAAACGTATTCCTCCCAATCCATCGGAGGTATTGCTTGATTAGCTGTAAAGGGGTACCTAGAGTAAAGCAGCAAACCATGAGCACATAATAACCAATGCGTAGAGTACCACATATTAATAACAATTTCTGAGAAAAGGCAATAAAAACAACACCCAACTGTTGGACACGACAAGTTTCAAATGACAATATTGCCCTCCTCAGACTCCTATTAGATTGCTGTGCAATACGATCAGCAAATCCAGGTGGAAGTTGCAATCCTTCTTTTTTGCCAATAAATTCCAAGACCTTCACAATCTGGCATTTAAAAATATTAGTCATCACTACAAGCAATGAACAAAACTATTCCAGTATTCTAGAAATAAAAATTGGATAAAAAAAAAAGAAAAGAAAAAAGGGAATAACTGACCTCCCCTTCAGATGGCGCATTTATTCTCATGTTCAGACAACGAGAACGAACAGCTTCAGTAACCTTCGAGGAGCTGTTGCAGCACAGAATAAGTCTGCAAGATGAACTATATTTCTCCATTGTTCTCCTAAGAGAGTGTTGAGCTTCCCTTGAGAGTCTGTCTACCTCGTTCAGAACTAGAACTGATATTTATACCAAGGATTGAAGTTCAATAGTAATTCCTCAAGGTTCGTTCAGGGGAAAAAAAAGAACATTCAGGAAATCAATTTTGTTATGCCATTATAGTTACTCATTAACAGACAGTACCAATAACAATAAAAGCATCCAAATGACAATGTATTACCAGCCCTCTTCTTTATTTATCCTCTTTTCCTCTTTTTGGTAATATTATAATAGCAAAAACGATCGAAGCAATGATTTAGAAGGTTACCTTTGAAACCCTTCTTCCCTTTACTGTCAATTGGTCGGTTCTTTGCCATTTCCTTAATTATCTCTTGAACCACATATCGATCTTGAAATCCTGCATCACTAGGATTTAATTCAACATGGTGGGTGCTTGACAATGTCGTGAGCTCAACATCAATTGTTCTGCTCCCAGCCTGGAAATAGGAAATGCAATTTCGAATTCAAGCCAGAAAATCAGAACAAGCTGCCAATGCAATGGAACTGAGGGCCTAAAAAGAAAAGGAATCAACAAACATATATTATATCTAAAAGATCAGGAGGTGAAAACTCACATCAACTTTCCAGTTCTTGTTTTCCACTCTAACCTGCAAGTCAACATTTAAACAGTCAAATTAGTGCACCCTTCGTCCAAATTGAATACTGCAGACCTCGCATTGTAATATCGATATATAATTTTAGATTTTTATCGCCACATTCTCGACGAAATACAGGGTTGAATTACACCCCAGAGAACTGGAGAATTAACTTCCAAATTAGAACTGTTTTCATACTGCCGGCTAAACAGAGACCAATTTCAACCTTATTGGCACCATCCATTGCCACACCTCCAGAATTACGAATTACTACTGACACCTAATCGAAAAACCAAAATTAAAAAAAAAATTAACAAAATCTAACCTTATCAGCACTGGCACCGAATATTTGTCTGAGAAGGGCCATTATTAGGGTTTTCTTGCCCGACCCAGATGGCCCGTAGAACAGCAAGTGAGGGCAATCTTGCTCCGTTACCTATAACGTAACAACAAACTAAATTAACAATAGAAACCCAAAAAGA
The DNA here is from genome assembly GCA_037501455.1 of Lantana camara. NCBI lineage: Eukaryota > Viridiplantae > Streptophyta > Magnoliopsida > Lamiales > Verbenaceae > Lantana > Lantana camara. Next base: position 19,074,662 of record CM074859.1, read on the forward strand.
AAAAATCAAACTTCCCCCCTGAAACATTCAAAAAAAAAAAAAAAAGCCCAAAATTGATTTGTTGCAAGAATTACCAGTTTCTTGAGATTTTGGGCGATATCCTCATGCACCAAAACCTTGTCTAGGGTTTTGGGACGATATTTATCCACCCACAACATCTCTTCTTCTCGTTTTTCGTCTTCTTCAACAGGATTTGCACACACACAGACACAGTGAGAGGAGTAAAGAGAGAGTAATTGTATATGCTGTGGAGAGAGGAAGTGGCGGGAAAGAATAGGTTAAGTCAGCAAATAGCAGGCTAATTCAGCCAAAGTCGCATTATCCAAACGCGACTTTGACCTTTTCCTTGTTTTATCATTTATGGTCCTTACTCTTTTTCTTTTCTTTCTTTGTGGCCCTCCTTTTCTCTTTTATTTGATTTTGGACTATTTTACCTTATTAGGTATTCGTGTCTAAATTAAAAAATAATATTATTTAACTATATCAAAATTAAGTTATTTATATTAATATATATTTTATAATATATCTTAATATAATTACTAAATTTATGATAAACAAATAGCGTAAAATAATATCATATTACCAAAGAAATAATTGGAATAGAAATTAAAAAAATAGGAGGAAACGGTCATTATTCATAAATTACACCAGAAAAAAACTTTTGCAGATGACATGCACCCATTACTAAGATATATACCAACAATAATTACATTAAAAATTATTTTTGCACGCACGTAAGATATATGCAAAGACAACTTACATTAGATATTACTTATGCACGTGGGGACGACGTGCCCTAGTTACTAATAAATAAAAAGAAAGAAAAAGTCTAATGGACCAAAAACGGTTAATTTAGCGGCAAATATGGAATAACTCCCCACATGGCATGTCCAATTTTACTTTGCTCCCCCCTTGGAAAACGTTTCTTATTAACTCTCCAATTCACTTTGTCAATTTTACTTCACTCCCTAATTTGGGTGATTTTACCAACATGCCCCTGTGAAGGCTATGACTCTCTCTCCCGAACTAATCACTTTCATTAATGTGAAATCAAAAAATGAAAAAACATGGCCGACGGGGAGGAGGAGTTCTGAGCCAAAAATTGATGGTCAGAGGAAGTGAGGCTTGAGCCAAAAATCAACGATGGTTGCCGGAGAAGTGGGTTTCAGCTACGGAGGTCAGAGATTTCAGCCGTTGAAGGAGTTCAGCCGCCGACAGGAGTCTGCCGCACTAGAGTTTTCGCTGATGGGGTCTGAAATCGAACAAAATCGACGGTCAGAGGAAGTGAGGCTTGAGCCAAAAATCAACGGTGGTTGCCGGAGAAGTGGGTTTCAGCTACGGGGTCAGAGATTTTAGCCGTTGAAGGAGTTCCGCCGTCGACGGGGGTCTGCCGCACTAACGTTTTCACTAGTGGGGTCTGAAATCGAAGTTCAGGGGTTTCAAACGCCGACGAGGACGACGACAACGATAAGTAAAGGTATTTTTCTCAAATTTTTTTTTGCCTTTTTCCCATCTTTGCTCCAATACGAAATATCTAAATTTGAATTTGAATGCCCTGCTTTGGTTGATTGTTGATTGAATCTGAATGCCCTGCTTTGGTTGATTGTTGATTGATATCTAGATTTGAATCTGAATGCCCCGCTTTGGTTGGTTGTTGATTGAATCTGAATGCCCTGCTTTGGTTGATTGTTGATTGATATCTAGATTTGAATCTGAATGCCCTGCTTTGGTTGAGTGTTGATTATATCTGAATACCCTGCTTTGGTTGATTGTTGATTGTATCTGAATGCCCTACTTTGGTTGGGTGTTGATTGAACTGAAATGCTCAAATTTGTGTGTATGTTGTTTGAGTCTAAAAGCCCTAACTTTTTTTTTCCCCATATTTTGCTTGAATACGATATGTCAGTTTTTAGGTACCTTATTTCACCATTTTTGTTGCATGTTGAAGCTTGAGAGGCGAGGGTTTTCTCCATGGGGTCATGTTCCACCAACCGCAGGCCTGAAAATGCTCGCTTCATCGATTTGAGGTATGGCAAAACACCTTATTGCAAATGCCCATCAAAATGTGAGATTAAAGTTGTTGAATCTCAAGAGAAAGCTTCAAAGGGTCACCTCTATTACTGTTGCCCTAACAAGAACCCACAGTGCAAATTCTTTCGTTGGTGCACGCCGATTAAAGCTACTCTTGGCTCCCAAGGTTGCCCAGTTGAAATTGATGCACGAAATGAGTCATGTAGCCATTCAATTGTGAAAGAAAAAACTGAATGTGGAGAGGTTGCTGATGTGGTTTCAAGGGTGTCAACTATCAGTGGTTCATCAAGGAATGAAGTGAATGGCAATTTCATACATATTTCTTGGGTGTTTTCTGCCGTGTTCTTCACAATGATGGTGATGTTTTGGTTGAAGTTGTAATGGTTATAAGTTTTCAGTGTTAGGGGGTGTTAGTGTAATATTAGGGAGTTTGTGTAAGGCGTTTAGTGTAAGCTCCTTTTGTCAATTTAATGAATGATTCAGTTATATTTGTACCAAGTGCAATGGCCTTATTTTTTTGTGGGTTGTTTGAAATTGAAAACCCTATATATTTTTTTGGTCTCTTCTGCTCCAATACTATATTGTTGTGTTTAGATACGCTATTTAATCATGAAAAGTATCAGGTTTTAGTTCGCCAATATGTAATATAAGAAAGCACGAATAGTGTATATAATCGCCCATATATCGAATAAAATCATGAAAAGTATCAGGTATAAGTTTGGTAATATGTAGTATAAAAAAGCACGAATAATGTATCTAATTGACCATATGTTATATGAAATCATGAAAAGTATCAAGTACATTTTTATCACCCTCATGAGTTGGAATGACACAACATTCAAACCTATTATTGATCATTTTTTGTAGTATAAAATCATATAATAACATTTTTTGTAGTATATCATTACATAATAACATTTGTGTTGAAATGACACAACATTCTTCATGTAGTATAAAACTGGCGAAATGCAGTATAATAAATCAAGAACAACGTATTTAATTGTCCATATATAGTATAAATTCATGAAAAGTATCAAGTACGCTTTTATCACCCCCATGAGTTGGAATGAGACAACATTGAAGCCTATTATTGATCATTTTTTGTAGTATAAGATCACATAATAATATTTTTTATAGTATAAGATCACATAGTAACATTTGTGAATCAATTGGTACATTGTCACACAACATATATGTTCCTTTAGTATGTATCATTTGTATAATGTCATAAAATCTTGTATTAATCAATCTCATTTAGTATATTGATAACTGTATCACGTAGTATAGTATCACACAGCATATCATTTGTACTAATTCAGTATTTGTACGTATCCTTTGTTGCTTTCAAACAACTTTCTTCATGTGGCATAAAATTGACAATATGTAGTATGTGGGAGTAAAAATGATGTATCTAATTGCCCATATGTCGTATAAAATCATGAAAAGTATCAGGTATATATTTAGCAATATGTGATATAGAATAACAAGAATAATGTATCTAATAGCCCATATGTCGTATAAAATCATGAGAAGTATGGATTCGCTTTTATCACCCCCATGAGTTGGAATGACACAACATTCAAACCTATTATTGATCATTTTTTGTAGTATAAGATCACATAGTAACATTTGTGAATCAATTGGTACATTGTCACACAACATATATGTTCCTTTAGTATGTATTATTTGTATAATGTCACAAAATCTTGCATTAATCAATCTCATTTAGTATATTGATAACCGTATCACGTAGTATAGTATCACACAGCATATCATTTGTACTAATTCAGTATTTGTACGTATCCTTTGTTGCTTTCAAACAACTTTCTTCATGTGGCATAAAATTGACAATATGTAGTATGTGGGAGTAAAAATGATGTATCTAATTGTCCATATGTCGTATAAAATCATGAAAAGTATCAGGTATACATTTAGCAATATGTGATATAATATAACAAGAATAATGTATCTAATAGCCCATGCATATGTCGTATAAAATCATGAGAAGTATGGATTCGCTTTTATCACTCCCATGAGTTGGAATGACACAACATTCAAACCTATTATTGATCATTTTTTGTAGTATAAGATCACATAGTAACATTTGTGAATCAATTGGTACATTGTCACACAACATATATGTTCCTTTATTATACTATCACACAGCATATCATTTGTATTAATTCAGTAGTTATACGTATCATTTGTTGCTTTTAAACAACTTTCTTCATGTAGTATAAAATTGACAATATGAAGTATGTGGGAGTAGAAATGATGTATCTAATTGCCCATATGTCGTATAAAATTATGAAAAGTATCAGGTATATATTTAGCAATATATGGTATAGAAAGGACCAAATGATGTATCTAATTGCCCATATGTCGTATAAAATCATGAAAAGTATCAGGTATAAATTTGGCAAAATGTAGTATAGAAAGGACCAAATGATGTATCTAATTACCCATATATCGTATAAAATCATAAAAAGTATCAGGTATATATTTAGCAATATGCGGTATAGAAAGGACCAAATGATGTATTTAACTGCCCATATGTCGTATAAAATCATGAAAAGTATCAGTTACGAAAAAAGTATCATTCCAATCCAACTAACACCAGTCAGCACAAATGAAGGAAAAAGTATGTAATATATATAACAAACACCATTCCAGTCCAACAAACTAAATTACATAGATTATTCATAAAGTATACAAACTGATATATTTTGCAAGACATGTAAAATTACGATTCAAGGGGCTATGTGCAGCTGCGACGATTATGGCCCTTTTGCTTGCACCGATGCTTTGCTTCAATTTAGAGCTAAGCCCTGTATTTCAATTGTCAATCCATTGAAATGGTTCATTATCAACAACAAAAAGCTTCATAGAAATGTCATCCTTAACCACACAAGAAATGATAGTGTTCCAAGAAGCAATGTCTCTTTCGGACATATCATCAAACAGTTTGATGACAAATTCAAATTCGATCAGATTTACCATCTCTCTCTATCATAGGATGCACCATCATACCCATGGATATCATACTGCCCAAGAGACGCACGGGTGTGTTAGGATCACCTTCTTCTTTGAGCAACCCATGAATTTGTACAAAACAAAGCCAAAATAAAAAAAAAAAACTCCGACACCACGAAATGAAGAATCAAACCTAAGAAATAGAGAAAAAGAACGAAGTGGCCTAAAATTAGACACCACGAGAATGAAAACTCAGTCCTCAAGTTCGTCGGAGAGAGTTTCCAGCGCCGATTCACTTGAGCTCTCAAAACCTAAAATCAAGCTGTATCAATCGTCCCCGACAAATAGGGTGATACCGGCGAGATAGATGGAAGAGAAACTTTTCCTCTTGGCGAAATAGACCACCGTCACCGACGAATGGGGGAACCGACGACGATGTTGCGCCGACGAGTTGGGGAACGGATTTCTTCTCTTGCTTTCAGACAGTAAGTTTAGGGGTTGTGTTGGTTGGTTGGAGATGATAAATGGAGGGTAAGAATGTCATTTTAGGTGCTTGGGGAGGTGACCAAAATTATAAAACTCATCTAGGGAGTAAATGAGGAGAATTTCCAAACAGGGGAGCAAAGTAAAAATTTGACAACCCCTGGGGAGTTAAAACATACCGCCCTTAATTTAGGCCTTAACCTTTAATATAGTACTATATTATTATTATTATTATTATTAACCATTTTTTTTTCAGAACATTTGACCACCATTTTAGTGTGATCTTGTGTTAAATAATTAATTCAACTAATATTTATCCACAGTCCTGTGTAACACAATGAAGGTTAGTTGAATTAGGCATATTCCATTTCTACAGTATAATATACCATTATATCCATATGAAATAACTAATTTATAAGTGTATGGAAAATGAAATCCTTCAATTCACATTCATATAAAATTTAGTGATAATTATATATAGGTCCCTGAGGTTAGACCTAATTACAAGTCGATCCCTATTCGTTTAAATATTACACTGTAGTCCCTAAACCTTGTTAATTTGTTAATTTTTGTATACGTTTAAGGACGATTTTGCATTTTTGGTCATACATTATATGTAACACTTACAAAACCTTCAGGAACATAAGTGTACTTTTACAAAATCCGTTAATGAACTTCACACAAAACAAAAAATATAGATATTACAGTATAATATTTAAGAGAATAAGAATCGGTTTGTAATTAGACCTAATCTCAAGGACCTGTACGTAATTATTCCTAAAATGAACTAAATTCTATATGTAATTTTTGTTTATATTAAAACTTTACTCCTTTCTATATATTTCTCCCTCGTTCCAAACAAAAATTTCTGACTCGGTCGTACCCTACGAAATCCTTTGAAGTTTGAACTCACCAACTTAAGAAGCAGTTACATCACTAAAATAAAACTTATTATATGACAATTGACATACAAGATCATATACTAAATACTATGAATAATACTGTACGTGTATCATCATCAGCGAAAAATGTGACTGGCAAATGCAATAGGATCATGGTTTTCTTCCTCTTCCTCTTCCTCTTCCTCGTCTTCGCCGTGTAGGGCCCGGCCCGAGAGGTGATGAACGGGCTCGAAACTGTTGGAAGGTGCAGTTTCTGCGAAATTCGGGCTGAAACTGTGCATGCTCATGAGATTGTTAGAAGCTGAAGAGTTGTTTGAATAAGCTGGTTGCATCATGCCAAGCTGTTGGTACTGCTGAAGATGCTGCTGCTGTTGTTGTGGTGAGCTTTGAAGTGCATTTGCCATTACATATCTGCTGTTTATAAGCTGGTTTTGGACAACTGACAGCTCTGATTGGAGCGACGCAACCTAAACGATACGAAAAAAGTTAGTCCATATGCAAGCAGAGACGAAGACAGGATTTCTGTAGGGGCTAGTAGGAGCCTCCGCCCCCAAATTTTTATGGTCTTCATAAAAAGTTTTGAGTTATTTCTAAATCAATTATTTATATGTACAAAAATTTGCAAGGATTATAATTTCACCAAGCCAACAGACTCTAATCTCTTTTCATTCTCGTCACTCCAAATCCTGGTTCCGTCTCTATAGAATCTTGATAAAGGACTTTGAAACATAACCGTGAAGCAAAGTTTCCAAATGATTTTTAATTTTGTTTTATTTCATCAGGACCAAATCATTTTTAGACTAGTAACAACTACTTACAATTGTTCCTCCAAAATTCTCATGATATTCAGATCATGTGTATGTATAGGTCTGAGTTGTTTTATTATACCAGCTCTTGCAACTATTATTTTAGTAGTATATACTAAGACACCCATCCCCATGGGATCTTGAAGTACAATTGCGTGACCAGCTTTTGGCTTAATTTATATAGTTAAAAAGTGCTTTTGAGGTCACCACTTTGGATTTGTTATTGCACTTTCTTGTACTAAGAAATGATATTATGATATATATCCCCCAATCTGACTATTGTGTCCAGATATTATCAATAAGATTTTTTTTTTTTGAGGGAAGATATTATCAATAAGATTAAACATCTCCATTTCCCAATTCTTGCAGCCCAACACATGTACTAAAAACCCTAATTGTATTAGCACTAAAAGATGGCTTCTCAAACTATTCAAAGATAAATTTTATGTATAACTATATAAAACATTACACATAATGTGCATGCCCAAAGTCTTCTTCTCGTAAAAGTTAAAATTCTGATTCCGTCCTGTTTAGCAGGTAATTTTACTTTCTTGATTATTTTTTCATTCCCTTAAGAAGCTGCACATAACCATGCACGGCAAATATTGACAATCACAACCCTTCAAAATCAAGAACTAAATTAATTCACAAGAATTTAGTCGTGTAGTTAAACCTGCTGCTGCAGAGCGATAATAGTAGACACACAACCGTAGACGGGGTCCGACAGCCTCGCCTGAGCCTCGTACGATATCGTGACCACCGCGTCGTGCCGCCGGTTCGCCGGGATATGCACCAAAAGCTTGGACACATTGCTGGCTCCAAACACCTTGTGCACGGCCGCGAACCGGGCCGCGCCCTGGTCCGACCCGAAATGAGGAGCAAATATGCATCCACTCACACACTTCCTCCTCAAGAACTTGCACGCCCCGCATGGCGCATTGACCGGCGGGGCCCCATCTCCGGCCTCCGCCGCCTCAGCGACGGAGGAGCGTTTCCCGACGCCCTTCCGGCGGTTCTCGGACGTCCCGTCGCCTCGTGGCGCATCCATGCAGGTGGGAAATGGGGTGACCAGTGTGGAGAAGCAAGGGGTTTTGGGTTAAAAAGGAAAAAATTGAGGGTGTTGAAGAACTGTGTTTTATAGTGGTGGGATTATTAGGGGTGCACGTAACTCTCGTGAGGAAAGTTGGCAAGATTCGTAAAGGTTTTGAGGGGGAAAGGGTATTGGTGTGGGGGAGTTGCATACATGTGCAAAGGGGGTGTTTTAGTAAGGTGTTCTACTTTGTAGATTGTTACTATTAATTAATATATTAACAAATCTTGATTTGGAGAAAGGGAATAAAGGGGTTTGTTACGAATTTTGATTGGTTCTTGGAATTAATTAAAAAAGAAATGATGTGCATATGGTGTATTGGTGTTGGGAAGGCACAAGATTTGTGCTGCCCGTGGCGTGTGGGATGGTGGAAACCAGACGTATTTAGGTGTCATATCATGCGAGGGAGCACTTCACTGTTGCATCTAGTGTGTGGTGACAGTCGATCAAATTGTTTTCTTCTTTTTTGGGGTGTAAATATGACAATTAAGCTAAGATTCTTGTACACAAGAATACCGTGATTAGTTTCATTACATGTTGTTAGCTTCTTGAAATTATATTGGTTACACAAAGGTGGAAACTTTTATGTTGTCGTTAAAGAATGAACTTAGCCTAACTCAACCTCGTAAAAGAATTGTGAAGCCTTTATAATATTGAATACCATATTTTTTAACTTTTGATATGGAATATTTAAGACACACCCTCACGCTCAGGGCTGCAGAACACGTACGGGCAATTGGAATGCAGGTTAAGCCCAGAATGGGGAACCCTAATAAAGTCGCCGGTTAATGAGGGTGGCAATAAATCTTGAATTTGGACATACACTGCAGATATGAGGCTTTTCTCATTGTTATCACTATCAGTTACTACCTAGGCTACTACTTTTGAAAAAAAGTCTGATTACACTCGCAAACCTGGGAATATCTCCTTTTGTTTGAGAAATTAGGAAGACTTTTATGTTTGAGAAATTAGGAAGACTTTATGTAGCCCATGCTATTATAACAGTAACTTTATATGCAAATATTGATTTGATAGGAAAAAAAAAATGGCAATTCATAAAATAGTCACACAATGGACTTTATCAGAGTTGAGGAAAAGAATTTACTTCTGGTATTTCACCTAGCATACACATTGTATTCTTCGATTCCACCAAAGAGAAACCAAGAGAAAAACAGAGTGCCCAGAAGCACATATTAAACTATTCTAGTGAGCAACATAATAATAACTGTTAATGACGCAACCAGCAGAAAAACTTGCCAAGAAACTGGATTTATGGTGCTGCAAAAGGAAACATGGTCATTCCCATTTGGATCAACTATAGGCAATCGAGCAGTAGGAATAGTTACGGTGCTGGAGATGCGAGTTATATTCCGCCTTATGCCTAAAAGCTTCCTTCCACGTATGCAGTCAATTTTTCAAGCCATGCTCCATTCTCTTAATATGTCGAAGGATTCAGACAAAGCAAGTTACCTTCAGCCAGATTGATTTCCCCTCAAAACTAACAAGTCCGAATTAGAAAACAAGTAGAATAATTAGTTAAGGGAGCTCAGAATTACCAAAAGATAAACGAGGGAAGCTAATCTACCTTGGTTAGTTCCATCTGTTGATCTCCAAAAAACACAAGGGTGTTGATTTCAGCATATTATATGTTTTATTATCCAATTTTTGCTTCTCCATTTACACCCGCAGTTTCACTCTTTTTGGAAGTACTGGCGACAGATTTACTACTACGTTTCTTAGGGACATCCTTCTCCGAACCTACAAATCTCTTGACAAACTTATCCCCTGCGCCTGTATCTGCCTCTGTTGGCTTGCTTTCAGCAGGAATTGTAGCATTAACAGCATCACTTCCATCTGCAGTTTGTTCCATATTAATTATTTGAATTATCAATATTTGGACCAGATAATGGTTGTTTAAATTTACCCTTCTGTGGATCAGTCCCTTCCTTGGTGGGGCTACTGCTACGTTGTTTCGTGCCTGGCTTCTCTGGGTTGGGATCAGGAAGTAATGCACGGCGGCTCAGCCGAAGTTGACCTTTCTCATTGATCTGTGACAGATTGCCATAATTAGAGCAGTACTTTTGTCACATAAAAGTATAATTGTAAGCAAAACTGTGCCCTGTGGAGTACTTAAGAGGTATTGTGTGAAATATGTGGTGGTTTCCGTATCTCATAGTCCAAAAGCTCATCTCTTTAAAGGGGCTACCGCGAATTGAAAATGGATTTGAGAGATCTAAAACAGAAACGGAAACTGTTCTTTGAAAGCATACATGCAAGTATCCGTAGTATCCAGATAATATACACCTCGACTGTATGCATGTACTAGAAGCCCTCGAACAAAAGTTCCATGAATATTTCTTCAAGTCAATCTGTGCAAAGGCTTGGTGGTGGTGGGTTCTTTTCTTTCAAGAGGCCAAATTTACTGATGATGGAAACAAATTACCAGCTTTTACCATGTGAAACATGGGTTCTTTTTTTTTTTTTTTTTTTTTAGAGCCCAACCAAATGATAATATTAATAGACACAGTGACACTATGCCACACTTTGTCCCTATTGTGAGTGTAGGCATTTCTCAAGATCATTAAAACACTAAGCAGGCAAGATTATTCTAAAAAGTTGTTCCACAAATAGAGAAATGATCCTCAAAAGAAGCAAAATCAATTGGAAACTTGATGCATTCTAGCTCGCCAGAGGCTTTAATAGTAGCAGTTCATCAGTAATATTGCAAATATAAACTTGGAAAAATAGAAAAGGAAAAAAAAAAGGGTTTGCCATTTTTTTTTTTAAGGACTACCCTGCTGGGGAGGAATGCAGCATAGCATCCACACAAAAAGATGCATTAGAAACAGAATACAGAGAAAAGAGAGGATAGTCCAGACCTCAATAAGCTTGACATCAACTCGGTCTCCAACTTGGAAAGCCTGTGATTTTTTAATAGAACACATTACCACATGATAATCACCTTCAATGTTATTGCTGCATTTGAGTGCAGAGTACTTACATCTTCTGCCTTGGCCAGCCAACTTGCACTCAACTCACTAATATGACATAGTCCCTGTAGAAACATATTAAATCATAGAAAGCAAAGGATATAACCAGTATATATAAAGTGATTCCAACGAACTTCTAAGTTAATAGTATAATGCATGCAGGATTATGTTTTTGAAATTTTTGGAAGTACCTCTCGGCCGGGTGAAATTTCAACAAAAGCTCCATATGGAGCAATTGATTTGATCTCACAATTCCTGATCAAGAAAACAACATAAGATGGTTATGAGCAATTAGAGATTAAGAGGATGGTTAGCTGATTTTAAATGGCTTATAAGCTCTCACATCTTATAATATGTTTTTGAATCTTATAAGATGTTGGATCTAATTTTAAAAGTAAGCTCTCAAAGTGTTTGGAATTGGATTTGGATAAAAATGTGGTCATCAGCTTATAAAATGTTAGTAATTGCATTTGCGTAATTCATATGGACAAAAAGAAGGGGAGTGTGTTAAGATATTAAAATAAGTTGGTATTCCCGCCCGAAGTTATTCTAAAGGAGATTATAAGCTCCTATCATCTCATTTTACCATCTTACAAGCTCCTCAACAAAAAAATAGCAAAACAATTTATAAGTGCTTATAGGCTCTTAGACAGCTTTTTAGCTGTTTAGAAGAGCTTATAAGCTCACCCAAACGCCCTCTAAGTCACTTGATATGCAATTAAATGAAGAGCATAGGAGCTAAAAATCAGCTCCAATTTATAATGTCCCAGAAATATGTTATCCAGTGTTGCTACACTTAACCACCGCCATGCAATGAAAATTTCTACATGTTACAGGAAGGGTAGAGTTCAAAAGGAGACCTGAAAATGTCACCAACAGTTGGAACCATTGTCAGGTTGCTAATAATGGCTTTCGACTTCTCCAAGCTTGCCAAATCTTTTGCTGTTATTTTGACCTGTCAACCACCCCCCTGTTACTCGACATAATTAAAGAAATGGGCATTAGTTATTCCTGATAAATAATTTTATTATCAGCTTACGATGCCATTATCTTGTGCGTCAATAGAATCAACACCAGTTTCCTCGATAATGCTTTTAATTTTCTTCCCGCCCGAGCCTATGATCATGTTAACTTTACCTGGTTTTACCTGTGGTATCAGAAAAGTAAGTGTTAGGAACTTTATTCACAATCTCCATATCAGAAAATAAGGCGGACATGAACTGACAAACCTTCATAACATGAATAAGCGGAGCATATTTTGAGAGTCTCCTGGAAGGAGGAGGAGAGCATTTCAACATCTCAGCTAAACATGAAACAATATCGAATGAGCTCAAGAGAACTTCTAAAGATTTCTCAAATATAGGTGACGGGAAACTCATTGGCAAATGTTTACCACATTAGAAATAGAAAGAGATTTCACACCAACTTATAGCATTGCACATCCTTTTCAAATTCAAATGACCTTTAAGGTTTGAGAGCACTTACACTCTAAGATGATAGTAGGCTATTCAAGCACTATAATTCATCAGTGAAGGCATTAACCCAATGGAGCATGAACTAACCACTTGGGTACAGAACATGAAATTTCCAACTCTAAAGCAGTCTACTAACAAATACTCCCCAAGCATTGCAGAAACAGAAGACAATTTTGGAAATAGCAAACATATTACTTATTTACGATGTTTCTGAAACAGTTGCCCACATCATTTACTGAAGCACTATATTAATTATCCGAAGGGCCCAATTACTGTAGCATAGCCGGATTGAAATTTAAAAACTAATTAAAATTCATCAGAATATCCAATACTTTACTTCATACACAACACAATAACATAAAGAAGCTAACTCATTCAAACTCTCAGCAAGCAGGGAAAAAACCTAGTCAGGCCTTGGCAAAAAATCGCATTATTCTTCCTAGAAACTTCTAAACTCTCAGCAAGTAGGGAAAAGCCCTAGTCGGGCCTTGGCACACAATCACATTATTCTTCCCAGTAAATCTCATTGCTATTCTAAAGTGAAGCAAAATTGCTCCCAAATTGCTTTTCCAAAACATTTACTTTTTACATTGCAAACCGTAATTTCTTATAATATATTAAATCATTACATAAAAAATAATTTACCAAGAATATGCTTTCGACCGTCTTTTGCTTGGAGGAGTGCTTGCCGCATGACTGGTAAAGTAATCCCTCCCACCTGCCACCACATGGATAATAATTGGTCCAGGTTTTATAACCCATGATCATTAAAACACAAAATATCACATTGAAATTTTTGAGATCAGGAGCAAGTGCAGAACATCCAGGCAAAATGATTAACAGGAAAATGAGATGCAACTGTTACTAAGAATACTATAACCATCAACCTTTATGTCCATCTGAAATGCTGTTACACCATCATCACTTCCAGCAACCTGCATCACAAAAACCAGAGCTCACTTAATACATGACCCTACCCTTTAAAACTGACACATGAGTCCACTTTAGAGAAACAAACAAACTGAACTCATAATTCTTAACTAATCAAGAAAATTAATCCAAAAGGAGTCATGCAGACATGAGATCCATGGACATAGAAGACTCCCAGACCTTGAAATCCATGTCCCCTGATGCATCTTCACCTCCTGTTATATCAGAGAGGATAAGTGGGGTGCCATCTCCTCCAACCTCCTTGGTGTCCAAGACCATGCCCATTGCTATACCAGCAATTGAACACTTCACTGGGACGCCAGCATCTTGTAATGCTAAGCAACCCCCACATACTGAAGCCATGCTGCCGCAAGAAAGTAGTTGGTATGAATATTCCATCATTTATTACTCATATACGTCAGAAACAGAAAAGAAAACTCATGGAAGATATTTGAGGCTAATGTTAGAATATAATGTGGTCATTATCATGAGGGACAACCAGATTCTGGATTAAGAGTCCATTTTAAGCAACTTACCTTGACGAGCCATTGCTTTCTGTGATGGTGCTCTCAACACGTACAGTATAAGGGAAATCACTGTCGGGAGGCAAAATTGGCTCAAGAGCTCTCTCTGCAAGAGTTCCATGGCCAATTTCTCGTCTAGATGGCGCTCCTGCACGGCCAACTTCTCCAACACAAGAGGGAGGAAACGAGTACTACAACAAGCAACCAACAAAAGACAACTTTACTAGAACATCTAAATCAAGATATACAAGTTCTCAAGTCAGCTCATACTCAGTTCGTTGAATAGTGAATGAGATGAGAATAGTAGCAAGTTTACTTAGAAACTAGCTTGCTTGACTGAAGGAAGATCTATCTAGACAAATAACATGCCTGAAATCTCAGAGCGAGATGGTTTGTCTGTTATAATTGTCGTTAATCTTTTGCGAAAGAAAATAAGGTGACCATTTGATTATTACACGTCTATAATTCTCATGCAAGTAGTGATATTATGAGCAAATCAGCATTTTATTCAAGCATCACAAAGTCATGAATAATTTATGCTGCTGGAGTCAAACCATTTCCTGTGAGTGAATGGGTGATATGGAGTAGCAAAAGCAAACTATGGCAATGATCATATAACATCCTATCTTCAGATGAACAGAAATGACTATGATGATGTCTGAGAAGGCTTTTTGTTTTGTGGAAGTAGGATGGACGTGTTTCACAGAGAGACTAGAATGAGATTAAGTCATATCAGGTTGTTAACACTTTGGAAGACAATTTAACGTCAGCAACACTTAATTTATCTATTTGCGGAAAATATTAATAGTTCCAACATCTGGATTTTTCAGCAGAGCACCTGAAGATAGAATCTTTTGAAATCATCTTCATCCACAAGATTGTCGATTTTCTGTGCCATTTGCTTATCACCGAGTGTAACCACAGCTAACGACTGCAAAGCAAGAAACACAAATAAGATTAGATAAATAAGAGGATATAAGCATCATGTCTATGGTGGGGGGTGAGGGGATACAAACTCGCATTAGATTACACCAATCCAAATCAAAAGATTGTCGCTGTTTTTTTCATTATCTTCACAAGAAATTCCGGAAATGTTTTTCAGAGAGACTACAAATCTCCACTTGAACAAACTCCCTCATGAAATTTGTTCTTACATTGCTGGTAGAAAAAGGTTTAATAATCAATAGGTACAGAGGACGTGACATAGAGTGAGAGGAAAGGAAAGACTAGCATACACTCCAAATTTCCAACCACTGGACTAGACAACATTGTTTCAGATATTATAACTGTCCAGCACATAGCAAATAAATATAATTATGTGTAATATATTATGCTATTTATCATTACAGCACTGCTGGAAACTCTTCTCACATAAAATCAATAAAAGTTCACGCAGGGATGCAAACGGTTGAGAGAAACATATATCTCCCAGAGATGGCAAAGGTTAAGACTTGAGTGAAGATGACAGATAGATCATGGGAAGCACAATGTATTTCTGATAATCCGAGAAAGAAACTATCATACCCTATCCTCAAAATAGAAAATCGGGATGTGCTATAGTGTATATGCCAAATATTTTCAAACCTGTGTTTCACCACGAGTGAAAAGAGCACTTCCATGTGCTCGAGGAAGTAAACCACAGCGCGAATTAATCGATCTTAACTCCTCAGGAGTTCTACCATCACTTCTTTTCCCTCCCTGAGTAGATAACAATGTGACAATAGAGCAAAAGCTCTTATTAGAACTCAATAGAACAAAACTAATACTATAATATTTTACTAAGAAAAAGGTCTAATTTCCTTGTAGTTTTTATCTTTGTTTTACCTTTTTACAGAAAAAAGGTATGGTCAGCACTATATCATAGTAAAGCATAAAACATAGTTGCATAACAGTACGATAGAACATTAGCACATAAATGAACCTCTGATGAAGAAGAATGGAAATATGTGAAATAGGACCATTTATTCAGTATTAAGAATCCAGATAATTGAGACTTTTTTGTAAGCACTTATGTTTCGTACATAAAATTCACTTACAAGAACCATAGACACTAAACTAAACTACAACATCTAAGTTGAATTACTCTAATGCAAAGTGTTCCTAGTATCATTGCAATTACTAAAAACACAAAAAACTACAAGACAAGGTTCTTCTGCTAATTAAACCCCTTTGTGATTCTAACTAATAAGGACACGGTTAACATACAACGAAAAGCTGCTATGTTGCTCACAAGACAACAATTTTGGCCAATTAAACAAGAAGTTGGAATTCCTTAGTGTAAGACCGCAAGTATAGAGAACCTATAAATTAGTATTTGAGGTGCTCTATCTGAAATCTTACCTCCACAATACGTCTCCGCAAAAATCTGGATGAAACTTCTTTGTAAACGAGCTTCACATCTACCTCAGAGAAAAGCTACAAGAAAACCAAATATTAAAAAGTTAATTTGATCTCAATCAATCAGGATGAAAACCATATGATTTGAATGTTAATAACAACAGTCTGACTAATAAAAATTTACAAGTTCTCATGAGGCCTAAAATTATACGAAACCAACAATTTTTGTCTTATTGGTTTTAGAACTTGCCTTCGACTTTTTTGCCAGAATAGGTAAACAATTGTAACACATGCACGTGGAAGCCATTTAAAGAGAGAAAATAAGCCTATGCATGCACACACAAATAAGGATCTAAGAACTAAACAAAGAGCTTGAAACAGAAAAGGTGTAGATCAATCATAAAATAGAGAGGATTTTTCATATGGAGAGGTGTTGGGCATCTACCCCCTTCCCCAACAGAGCTGGTGATGATATAAAAAATGCAGCTCAGCAAAGAAAGGTTGAGGGAAGACAGAATATTCCAGCAAATAGACAAAAAACAAAAAAGGCCAGCAATTACCAATGGGGCAGGCTTCTTGGGTACTGGCTTGATATGAACATCACCTTCATCAACTTCACCATCAACTACAACCTCCTCATCCTCCTCTTCATCCTCAAGTAAGTCAGGTAATGTTTCAGTAGTAAGAACAGCCTCCGTCTTACTAACAAAGCCCTCTTCTGTAAGTATGCTGATTACTTTTGCTTCCACAGCTGCTAATGCTTTTCTTCTAGGGATTTTGCTCTTAATTTGTAGAGCTTCAACTAATTCATCACCTGCAATTTCCTGAATTTTATCAAAAATCAGTTTCATGACTTAAGAGCATGCTTATACGATGAAAATGAAGGAATCTGACAAAGGCAATAGCGATCAGCGATTGAGACATCTAAATCTAGCTTTCTATTAATGGTGGCAATAAATATATGAAAGGAATGGAAGGTCAATATCAATAACACCACAAAATCATTTAAAGGCGGTGTCATCACCATGACAAAATTACAACATACTTCGACATGCTTATACAGCTCCGGAGGGGGCAATTTGATTGCATCAAGCATTTTTGATTTCCCACACTGCTTCACTAAGAATTCAATTTCTGTGCATATAGCTCGGACAGCATTCTGACATTGAAAACAATACAAAACTATAGTCGATACACAGATCTCTATACCACAATTAAGTAGTGGAGTTAAAAGGAGGAAAACAGAATAGAATATATGATGTAAAAGATGGGAAGGCACCTGCCCAACTTCTACTGCTTCCAACAACTTCTCTTCTGGAAGGAAGTCGCAGTATCCCTATTGATGGATCCATCCCAAACACAATAGAGCTCTTAGTCAATTAGCAAATTTCAGAAGGCATGTAGGATCAGGAAAATAATCCTCAAATGATCAAATAGAAATATATATACTAGTGGAATCCGGTTAGCAATAGTATATCTCAATAAAAGTGAGAGGCTAGGAATTCAGTATTTTACCTCAATCATTAATATTGCACTGTCTGTACCTGCCAGCACCAAGTCTAACGTAGAGTCTTCCATCTCCTTGGTAGTTGGATTCACAATGAATTTATCACCAATAAGCCCAATTCGGACCCCAGCAATAGTTTTAGCATTTGGAACCTCTGAAAGAGCTCTGTTTTATTTGATTATACAAAAGTGTCTTACATTAGACCCCATTTAATTGATTTATGTTGTCAACCAGTATAGACGAACAAAAGCAATTAACATACACTGCAATCCCAGCTGCTGTTACCGCTAAAGCATCTGGGGGATGTAAACCATCGTAACTCAGTACCTGTCCCATGGGATGATTAAAGTTCAAAGAGACTAGAAACAACACCAGTTCAGGAAAACTATAGCTCTGACTGAGTAGGATAAGCCAACAGAAATAGATAGGAAAAGTGTATATTCCATAAAATTGGACCTTAAACAACTACTATAGCAGATTGCTTTCATTCATATTTCATGTTGGCTATTAATAGCCAAACCAGAACCAACTAAAGACAAATTTCATCTCACATAATAAAAGATAAATAAAAGTCACCAAAAAAAATTGAGAAGTGCATTTCAAGATAAATATGTGAGGTATAATCACGGAAACTTTGCATTCACAAGATTTTAGTGATAACATACCCAAGATAATATCTGTGTTTCGTGATAAAACCCCTTAGGCATAGTTGGGCGTAGAGGTCTGTCTATTAATCTACAGATAAGAACCTGCAAAGAGAAACAGGAGGTAGATTAGTGGTCAACCTCGACTCAGATTTTGATAATGGTATCATATTTGGCTGTTGGCTATGAAATTTTCCACCATCATAGCAACACCTTTTCAACATCTACCAGTAAGTAGTACAAATACCTCATGGTCTTTTGTCCTTCCCTCTCTCTTGAAAAATCCACCACTGAACAATGGAAGGATAACAAAAGGTTAACTCATTATCAAACATCGAGAAACTGGGAACAAATTAAGCTAAAATGCCCAACATTTACCTTGTTCTACCAGCTGCCGAGAATCGCTCTTGATAATGAACAGAAAGAGGGAAGAAATCAGATGGCTCGCTGGGAAAATCAGACAAACAGACAGTCGTGTAGACCATCTACAAGGTAAACCAAACTATTATATTTAATCATAAACTCATCAACTCAGTACTAATATTTTAGCCAGACATTTGACCAAAGAGGCATAGAGATCAGAATCCACGGGCATATATTTTTGGCATAAGCATATATTATTAGTATCTGTCTGAGGAAATTACTAGAGAGAATACATGCAAACCAAAGAGAACAGAAATTCTCAAGTTCGTAACTTACAGTTTCTCCATCTGTAACGGTGACAGCACCACTAGCTTGTCTCCCCATGTGACCTGTCTCAACCAATATCTGTGAAACATCAGAAATACATGTTGAGGTGAAGATTGGTGACACATTGCAGAACGAGCCAGACCAAATAACGAGTCTATGTTTATTAAAACTAGTCAAGACAAAATGACAAAGTTCTTAAGAGAGTTTCAGAAGATTTAAATTAATTTACCGATAATTTTCTCAGCATAAAGTTCAGAGCTTCCTCTAAGAAATGGCAAACAGTTTACTAAAAGAAAAAACTGTAGGGCATTTGCTAAAATAAGATGGAGGGCAATATTGAGAAGCTTTCATCTGAACTGGTTTCCAATGCCAAAGCAAGTCTAATTTGAGAACCTAGATGGATAGTTTGGCAATGTGTTTGATAGCACCTCATAACACATTTTACTACAAATTAACTTCTGAATCAGTTTGAATTACTCGAGGCCATTATCAAGATACTTATAACTTCAATAGACGACTTTGACATCCATCATTTTCAAGTTGAATGTATAAAGTTCCATGCAGGAATAAATCATTTTCTAGCAATCTTCTCATTCAAAAACAAATAAAGCGCCACCATTGCAGCTTCTCAGGGAAACATCATCAAGACAAAAAGCAATTGAACACCTCAAAATGAAAATCAAAGGCCGGGCCTAGTTCCCGCGTAATTCACAGCTTGAATCATCAATCAATTGCAAATATCTAACTTCCGGCACTAGTGAAATAGCATTAGAAACACTTACATGGCGATCACCGACAGGTATCTTGATGGAGTAAGGAGCAAGCGACTGTGGCAGAGCATCCTCATTTTGAACATCAGTGTCTTCTGTCAAAGAAGCTCGAACTAAAAGCTGATTACACAAATTTCTGCTCCCTCTACTGCTTCTAATCCTCCTCTTCCTCGTTCTAGAAGTCCGAAGGACAACATTCGGCGAAAGAAACGACGAAAAATGAAAATTCTCCGACTGGGAAAAACAATTAACTGATGCAAAATGAGGGAA
Organism: Lantana camara; assembly: GCA_037501455.1. Taxonomy (NCBI): domain Eukaryota; kingdom Viridiplantae; phylum Streptophyta; class Magnoliopsida; order Lamiales; family Verbenaceae; genus Lantana; species Lantana camara. Next base: position 19,095,084 of record CM074859.1, read on the forward strand.
TATTTTGAATTTCTTCGAATTCGAAGTTCTCAATTGCGACAGAGTCGGGTGGAATCTGGAATTAGGGTTAGCTGCCAGCATGTTTGCGCCTTCCCCTCTCCCTGCACCGTCACTGTGTGTGGAGTGTGTGTAATATTGCAGGCTTATCCAGCTTCTGCTGAGAATAAAAGGAAGAAGATGATTAATATTTTATTTTAAATTTAATTTTCAATTTTTGTAGGGCGCTCTACTGTAGGGCTTTGTGGGAGCGAGGCCCAATTTAATATTGGGCCTCATATATGGCTTTGCTATGGATCCGTTCTTGGATAATGGATAAAACTGGGCCCAGAAAAATTAGTCTTTCTGGCCCATTAAGAGCTCATTAACTATATCTGTTGAAAATATTAATATTTCAGCTTTAGATTCTTAACAATCTCATGTCTCAACCACCTTTAGACCATTAACTGAAGCGCTTAAGAATTCGTTTTCAATGCCTATAAGAAAAAATATATACGCTTTCACTTTTCTTTAAAAACAAATAGTTTTAGGCTTTAGGATATTAGTATCATTCTCTAACCTATGAAAATTTTTAAAATTATCATTTTATCATGTCGTATTATATCTATCACTCATATCAGATATCGTGTTAGACACTTCTCACGTGAAAATTTTCAAAAAAAATTTGTGTCGTGTCATGTTTTGTACGTATTCATGCATCCTATGTGTCCCCCTTCCTTTTCTTCTAGCCGAACAAGGTGAATCGATAACAAAGATTTGGAAATTACGGTAATAGCGACGATATTCCTCATGAAAAATGTGGCACCCAATTACGGTAAGTATTTTAAACCTAAAATCATTGAAATTCGTTCAAAATTTGTGTAGTTAGGGTTTTGTATGTCTTTTAGAAAAATGTTGTCCTATGTTCTAGAGGAAAATTTAAACGGACATTCTGTAAACGCAAAATAAAAGTCGGGCCTCTCATTATTTATTTTTAAAAGATTTGGTACTAAAGTACAATTCATCTTAAAAGTTATGGTATAAAAGATGTTTAAATCTATAAAACATCATATTAGTGATTCCATTGGTCTCTGATATGGCATAAAATGGACGAGCCACGTGGCACGCCTTAAAGGAAGCCACTTGAACATCTCGCCACCACAAGCGGACCAAGGTCCCCACTCCAACGGATCGAACCCGATCCGATACGCCTTAACGGATCGAGTTCGATCCTACCCCAGATTGGATCGATCCCTCAGGGAACTACCGAATCGATCCCGGGGACAAGGGATCGATCCGATCCCAATCCCGGGAGAGGATCTATCCGATCCCTAGGCGCAGCGTATCGATCCGATCCCAACCCGAGAGCGGATCAATACGATCCCATATACCTCAAGGGATCGATACGATCCCGTACACCTCAACGGATCGATCCGATCCCTATCCCGAGAGCGGATCGGATCGATCCCGTACGTCTCAGTGGATCGATCCGATCCCTACCCGGAAGCGGAACGATCCGATCCCACACGCCTCAAGGGATCGAACTCGACCCCATAATCCGGAACGAACAGTCCATCCTTGTTCTTGCACGGGAACCACGCATGAAGCGTCCCTATCCCGCACAGGTCAACGGGTCGAACTCGACCCCACTAGCGGGTTCCTCACTACGGACATGCTTCATCACGACCCGCCTGACCTCGACCTCCCGGATCGAGATCCTACGTCACCTGGCGACAAGATGCCATAAAGCATCTTTGTCGGGACACGTGTAACTCCCCGGTTCGCCAAGGCTAGACGCGCTACAGTGCATTTAATGCACCTGGTACATGTCTACGCCCAAAAGGGAAACAAAGTACACCCGACCCCAAGGCACCCGCTCAGGCGTCCGACAAACGACCCGATCGACTGCAGAGCATTTAATGCATAGCCGCGGTACACGCACTACTGTGTTAATTGCTCCTGACTATAAATACCCAAGTCTTGAACAGTGTTTGGTAAGCAATTTAAGAGCATTTATTTCGCTTCTCAGCATTTATTTCTCTCTCTAAAATTCTCCCACTGACTTGAGCGTCGGAGTGCCAAACTTGGGTCCAACCCCAAGTCCCCAATTTGGCCTTTGAGCTCACGTTTGTTTCAAGTGTTTTCAGATCGATTAAGGAGCCCACGTTACAAATTCTTGACTGATCGACCCGAGATTGCCACTTAGACCTCCAACTCAGCTAAACTATTTTTGGGCCGGATCAGTCTCAAAACCTATCATAAATCATTAACGATGAAATAAATTGAATAATTGAAACGAATGACAAAATATGTCATAAATGAAAGTGCTATTAGGACAAAAGGACAAAAAAGGGGGGGGGGGGGGGGGGGGGGGGGGGAATGTGGCAAATTTTTTATGATATTGAATTGTAGTTGTAGGGTAAGATGATGGGACATTGTATAGAATTATTAATTGAATTAATATAATAATACATACATCTGTCACAGCCTAACCAAAAAAGTATAATAATTAATATCCTATCTAGAAAAGACCAAATTTTTTTGTAGTGCTCAAAAGTTTATCTGGGGGCTTTTAAAATCTTTTTCTTCAAAATTGCCGGCGGGATTGAGATAAACTTTTCTTAATGTAAATATAAATTTGACATCTGTATTCGTATATTTATTATTAAAATGATCCCAAATAAAAGACACCATATACATATACAGATATTGCCGGCTGTGTTAGAGATAAACCTCTCTTATGGACTTTAAATATAGGTAAAATTGAGATTTGTGATTTGTATTTATATTAAAAAGAATATTGACGTAAATAAATAACACCACTTAAGAGGATTTGGGACCAAGATTTTGATTGGAAATATTGTGGAGGCCGTGTGAGATTGAGATGAGGAAAATAAAATTTGAACATATATACGTGAAGATGCATGGTTAGGATCGTGAACTGATATTATGTGAATCGAAAATTAGAGAGACAAATGGTACTCTTAGGCATTAAAAATAGATGGTGTTAAGTTCGTGAGCTTGGATATCCGTGAACTCCAAAGAGTCCTACTTTATGATTTTATTTCTTTCTTTTTTTATTTTTGTGGGGATTATATTATTGGACAGTTTGAAATAACTTCCCCATCAGTTTGAAATATTTTTACTTTACTCCCCATAAAATTATACAATATAATAGGATATAAATACGACATTAGAACATTTTAGTACTATATTTTGTGAAAATTATACAACATATTTTGAGGGGTATTTTAAGTACTACATTATGTGAAAATTATACGATATTTTGCCAAAATGGGGAGTAAAGTAAAAATATAATACCCAATTGGGGATTTATCCCACATTACCCGTTACATTATTTTAGTTAATAGAGTATTTTAACATTCAAATTTTAACGGGTAACAAACATATTATATTTGAGTATAATAATTAGTGATTGTCAATACTTTTGATTAATAGTTGATTTTTTTTAGGTTATTTGAGCCTTACTCAATGATTAAATTATTTATAAAATTATTATTGAATTCATATATATATATATATACACACACACATATAAATGGATCACATTCCAACCAAAAAAATGTATATAAATGGATCATACAAAACATTTAAATTTGAGTTAAAACTTATAACCACCATGTCTAATTCTGAACATTGATTCTTTTATTTCTTTTAGTAAAGTATATTTAATAAAATAATAATATATTCACATAGGTGACAAAAATAGAATTTCATGAAACTATGAAGTGGACGAGCATCAAGGAATCTGAATTATTATGATTTATGACTAAATGAGTCATGATTTGGTGCAAACATGACATATACTAATGTCAAGTTCAAGAATAAGAAATTCCCTTTATCTATATCTATTTGTTAGATGATTACTAAATTACCCTTGATTACCTATGAAGTGACTAAAGAGTACAACTAAGACATGAGCACAAGTTGAATTAAAAGAGATTCCAATTGTGGTAGGAAAAAAAAAGAGATCCAATTTAAATCCACTTGGTTCGAACTCTAATTAATCATATATAATAAGTGTATATATGGCACTTATAATATACTTGATCATTCTTCGTAAGACGTAAACCAATCATATGACTAGAAAACACTGACCTCCTTGTTATACTATTAAACCGAATAAGACCTAGGTTTAGAATGTAGGATTACCCATGGAACTAAATCATTTTATAGGACTACTTTATGAAGAAACAAAGGTGATGCCAAGTCAGGATTATCAGTGTGGGACTGTACCTAAAGGTTTATTTGGATCCAATACCAAGGCTCAATTCGGAGCATGGTAATAGGTTACAGCTCGCCTATAAGCGAGCGAACTGATTAACAAGAAGACATAATAGAATATGAGCCTTTCATGAGATATCCAACAAGTAACAAACATGAAATTTTGAGAGATAAGGATAAATATAAAGTCAATCTAGACTCCTAGGCGTTTGAGAAGAACAGTGAAAGAGAGGTGAGGGCGCTCAGGAGGGGACGCAACATTCATACTTTAATCTCGTGATTAATACTAATGGGTCCTAGTATGTCAGGCTCAATCGAATAGTTCTAATAAATAAGACGATGGCCTAGAAGCAAAGTAGGCGAACTCAAACAACTAAACTCATTCGTCCATGGATGAATTCATAGGAGTTTTAGGAATCATGAATATCGAAAAATATCAGGAGTGCAAAAAAAAATAAATAAATAAAAAAAGAAACCCTATCTTTTAAATAAGAATAAATCACATCAGATCCCACAATTCAAATAAAAGACTAACCCCAAGTCATAGTTTACAAATACGGAACTTCAAAACATGAGCATCTCTCAATTAACTCCTTTCATCTCTTCTCTAGATCCCGTCTCATCAAATACTATTCACAAAACAACATAACTGAATTGTCAATTGCCAGCATCGTTGATAGCGAGCATCACACACTTGGTAGTCCTAATTTTTTGGATCTATTCGGTCACTATTCCAATCTCCAGCACATTTTCGTATCGGACTTGATTGCATCATTTGGCTTCGTCGCAAAACTCCAATAATTGATAGGCAAACGTGAACAATGACCACAAATATTAAGCATGCTCCTATAGTGACATAAATTGTTTGGATTGACCCATGGCTGCACATTTTATTAAAATACAAATTAGGAACATTTTGCAAGAGTTTAAATTATATATATATTTAGGAAAATATTTTGAATATTTGCTTCTACTTTTATTTTAAAGAAAATTCTTAATGTTGGTCAAACTCAATCAATTATATAATAAATGTATTAAATTTATTATTTGATTGATTAGTTTATCTATAACATGCATCAATCATACAATAATCCTTGTGTATTAGATTTACTATTCGATCGGATTTTTTTTTTTATTAAACACATATCGTCCCCCAAAGTGGTTTGAAAAATTCAAATTCGAATCATTACCCTAAATAAAGAACTCTTTAATCACGTAAACCAATTCTCCTTGGCCACAATTTGATCAATTAGTTTATCTATAACATGCATCAATCATACATCATTTCTGAAGTACTCATTTTTCTTTTATTCAGTCAAACTCAATCAGTGATATTGTAAATATATTAAATCTATTATTTGGGGTGAATTTATAAACATGGTGTTGTTTTTTGTAATCATTACAAAAATAGTGTGTTTTTATATATGTTTTCATTTTTGGTGTAAGACGTCTTTTTCAAGAGCGTCTTCATCATTGTTTCAATTTTTCAATTTTTTGTATATTTATGATTAAGACCCATAGTTTATAGATGTTTTCAATTTGGTCCATTAATTTCTCTTTCGTGTATTTTTTCTATAAATTTATTGTTTATATGATTTATTATTTTTCCTTTTTCTTCTATGCCTTGTATAATTGTATCTCGATTTAATATATCTTTATTTATTGTTCGTTCGTAATTTTTCTGATATATTTCTTTTTTCTGTAAAGATGTTTCTAAATTTTTTCCCATTTGTATAATATTTTTAGTTTTCATAATTTCTTTTAATCGGTGTCTTTCTTCTGTTATAATATCTAATTCTATTTTTGGTTTATAACTCATAATTAAGCGTGTGACATCTGATATGCTGTATCTCTTTTTCTTTTGGTATTGTTTAAATCTTCGTTTGCAGTTTTTATCATTATCTCTTGAGTTCGTTGTGATATATTTTTATCGTGTCTTAAATTATGGTATGCCATTTTAACAAGGTATTCGTCTATAATAAATTGTTCTTCTAATTCCCGTATATCTCGTGTTATTCTTGTTTTATAATTAAATCTTTCTATTATGTTATAGTTAATTGTGTAATTATTTGTTTTGATTTTTCCAAACTAATAATGTTTTTCAAATGTTGTATTCCGTCTGATTTTCGACCTTCGTTTTTAGCTTTTAAGTAAAGTTTTACTTCTTTATCATAACTTTCATTTATAGCTTTTATATTGTCTCTATAGAATTTTTGTCTATTATAATCATACATTTTTGTATTATAATTTAAGTCTCAGTATTTTAGAATCGTATACGGGCTCTGATACCAGAGAGGTTCAGAGTGTTTCCTTGATAGTGGTGGTTAATTTAGCCATTTGATCGGCTAATTGTGTAAAGTCGTTTTCAGTTATTTCATTAGAAGATTCCTCTTCTTTAAAATGTTTAATAGAGGCCCGTGTACTAGTACTAGTTTCATTAGTTCTTTGGTTTGGTGGTAGGTATGTATAACATGTACTTTTACTTTTTAAAAGTTTAGGTGTTTTATTTTGAAAAACATTTGTATTAACTTGTTGTATAATAGGTGTTTTTGGTATATATTTTATACGAGAAACTTCTCGAAAAATATCTTCCATATATATTTTGTCTGTATTTCTGAATTGTATACTATGATGGCTGTTTGTCAAAGCATATCCAATAGTGTATGTTATTGAAAATGGATAGTCGTTTGTTTCCATTAAATCTTGTCTTTCAAATTTATAGGCAATGTTTAAAGATTTGTCTAGTTTTTCCGTTACAAGTGGTATAGCATAGTGTAAAGCTACATTAAAAAGTAGTTTAGTATAAGCAAGGTTTCCTTCAATTATCCCGAGTATTTTATCTTTTATGTTCATAATTCTATCATCACATATAGCTAGTTTTATCGGTGAGTTTATTCCTTCAGCAAATGTGCTCTTAATTAGTATCTGTATTGTAGAGATATGTATATATCCTATTTCACTAGGTGTATATTTTGCTTTTTTAATTTTCTGAATTATATCGGCTTTGTTTATCAACGAAATAGCCTGTGTTCCTTTTGTTGTGGAAATTTCAATAGGTGTTTCACATGTAAATTTTCCATATAACACAATGTTTTTTCTGCTCAATTTTGTTTTTAGATCAGTTTTCATATCTTGTCCATCAATTAAGTTTAATTTTTTTCTTCTAACTTTGTTTAATTTTTTGTTGTCTATAACAATATCTTGAGAAAAATATCCGTATTCTTCGGTTGTTTCAAAGTTTTCTATTTGATCTATCAAACTAGTCTCCATGTATATAATCTTTAGTATATAAAGATGTAAATAACGTTTTCAGAACGAAGTTTGTATTGTTTACCTGTTTGTGTATTCGTATCTACTGTCTTCATGCACTCCATGTTACCTGTTCATCATTTCTTCAAAATATATGTTTGATTTTTGTATGAGAATTGTTTGGTTTGTGTATGGTTGTGTATGGTTCTGCTATTCAGGCGTGAGGCCAACAGAAAAGAAAAGCTCAAAGGCTTTCGAAACTCAGAGAGTTTTGATCAACACATGATCTTTTTCTCCATTAAAGTCTGAATATTACATACTAAATTGAGGCCATTATATAGGCGCTCGACTCACTATTACAGACGCGTTTTTATTTACAAAAGTCAAAAAGTAGAAAAAGACTTAAAGTAAAAACAATAATGGTGCTCAACAACTGCACCTAAAAAGCAGACAAAGACATAAAGTCTGCATTATTGAAGTGTGTTCGTCATTGCATGCGTATTCCCTTGAGTGTTTGACGTCATTGCATGCGTCAGTTTACATTATTCTTCAATAACAGCGTCTTCTTTTATTGATTCATTTGAATTGTGGGACCCTGTTTCTTCAGCTTTGTCTTCTGGTTTGTCTTGCCATACTGCACAGCTGTGTTCATCAATTATTTCGCTGTATTCACAGAAAATGAGTTTGACTTCCAGAGGTAGTGTCTTCAAACTGTGTTCTTCAATCTTGATGAAAGTTTTCTCAAAGTTTTCCAACGTTTTTAGTTGTAACGGTGGAATTGTGTATCTTGAAGATCCGTATATCAGATGATAATTGGATTTGTAGTTTATTTTGACATTACTGTCCTTGTTTATCTCCTGTGATGCATAAAATATTTGATTTAGTTGTTTTGCAACTATCTCGTTTATGTCATCAAATGTCTTCATTGTGTCAATGCTGGGGTATTCTCCGTTTGAAACTATCAGTTTGATAATTCCATAAGAGTGTACTAAAATTCCTTCTTCGTTGAAGATAGGATATGATAGTGTAGATTTGAAGACTATTTCTTTATCCATGTTTCCTTTTGAGACTCGTTTAGCATAGTCTTGAAGTGTAGACATAAGTTTTGGGCTAAATTTTCGGAAACAGTTTGGGTTTTTGAAGTATAAGGTGTCAAGAAATCCATGTATGAAGAATTGATATATCAAGTCTGGGTCTGTTTGTTCAAATACAACGACTTTTGGGCCGTTTCTGTTTACTGGGTACCAAAAAAGGTTGTTTTTGTCTTTCTCTGGGTTGTATTCAAAAATGGATTTCAAGAGGTTGTCAAACTTTTCTTTTGAGGGTTGTATTTGGGCCTCTTTTTGGGCTGGTGTTTGAACACGGTCCATTGGGTTTATTGTGGGTATGTTTCCAAGAATTCTCATTTTTTCTTTAAGACTGTTTTGAGTTTGAAAAGTGGTTTGGAGAGTATTTTTGTAGGTTTTAGTCTCTTCAAGGGCTTGTTTGGCTTCTTCGAAACTGTTATAGGATTTGTGTGTTATTCCTGAGTGTCCCAATATGTGTATACTTGCTTTGGACCAATGGTCGTAGATTCCACGGCTTGGACCATTGAATATTGTGTACCATTTTTTGATCTGTTTTCTTTCATCTCCACTGTCTGCTGATGATGAAGTATTCCCTTCTGCTGCTGTTTGTGGAAATGTTTTTGATTTTGTGAGTGTTTTGGATGATGGTTCCACCACGCTTGCTGGTAGCTCTGATGGTGGAAGTCCGGCTGCTTGTTGAATAGCGTGTAACGCGGCAAGAAGTTCTTGTCGTTGTGTCATCTTGGATTCTGTGAATTTTTGTATTTCCAATTGTTTAGCTCTCGTGAATTGTTGTATCTCATGATCAATTGTTTCGATGTTTTGTTTCATCAGGGCTATCGCGGCCTCCATTCTCGAGTGAGTGTGTCCGCAAGAGCGTTCTCTTCTGATTTTATGTATACGATGTGAAACTGGTATCTTCGTATTTCGAGCTGCCACCGTATCAATCTTCCTTGATTGTAGTTGTCTCGAAGTGTATACCTGTAGAAGTTTGTTAAGTATTTTGAATCCGTTCGAAGTTCGAATTCTCGAGGTAAAAGCTCGAGTTTCCACTTCCGAAGTATTTTTAGACATGCAAGTGTCTCTTTTTCATGGACTGTATAATTTTTCTGGGTTTCTGTAAATGTCCCAGATATGTATTTACAGAGTTGTGTAATTTCGCGAACCTTTTTGGTTCTTGTATTCATATGACCTTCAAGGTCGTTTGTATTCATTTTTTCGGCTGGTATTGCAAGCATGCAACCAGACCATGTATCATTTGAAGCATCTGTCTCAATGATAATAAAATCGTTTTCCTTTGGATTGTATAAAACAGGCAATGTTTCACAATACTGTTTTATTTTCTGAACTTGTATGGAATCATCAATTCTCCAATTCCATTGTATTTTCTCAGAAAGTTTCTTTTGTAGTTGTGTTCTTTCTTTAGCAAGATTCTTTATGAATCCTTGATCAGAAATATAGTTTAAACATCCAAGAAATCTTTGTAGTTGTTTTCGATCAGAAATTTGATCTGGAAATTCGTTTAATTTTTTCAAAATGTTGTCTTGAAGAACTATGTTTCCTTGTGAATCAAAAGTATTTCCAAGAAAATCAATTTCTTGTTTACATAAGACTGCTTTCTTTTTAGAAAGAATTAGTCCTTTGTCTCTACATCGTTTCAAAACTATTCTTAGTTTTTTCAAATGATCTTCTTTATCTTGATTACTAAAGATGATAATATCATCAATGTAAGCAAGACAAATGTCTTCTAAACCTTCAAGGTTTTTGTCCATAAATCTCTGGTATATCCCAGGTGCTTGTTTCAAACCAAATGGTAAAACATTCCACTGGTAGTGTTTTTGTGGAGGACATGTAAAAGCTGTTAACGGTTTTGTATTTTCATGCAACCGTAATTGCCAATATCCTGATTTAGCATCTAGAGTACTAAACCATGTTTTTCCTTTCAGTCTATCTTTGATGTAATCAATTCTAGGAAGTTTACCAGCATCTCCAACAGTTTTTTTGTTTAATTCTTTATAATTTATAACCATTCGTCGTTTTCCTCGTTTTATTTCATTCTTATTTTCTACATAAAATGCAGGTGCTGCGTGTGGACTTTTGCTTTCGGAAATTAATCCTTTTTCCAAAAGTTGTTTACATTCTTCTTTAAATTCATCAATATCTTTCTTAGAGTATGGTATATTATTTTTGACATTTACTTCTTCTAAAGGATTTTTAAGTTTAATTTCAATTATCATATAATTATTGTTCTTATCTTTGTCTAAAGGATCTTCACTAGTGACAGAGTCTAAAATTTCTTCTATTTCTTTTTCAAGATTTGTTTTTATGAAAAATATTAACTCATGATTGATTAAATAACTTATTTTGTCTATAAGATTACTTCTGTTTTCAATTTTTATTATAGGTATTTTAACTGTTTCACTTCTTTGAGATAGTTTTTCATTAACAGGTGATTTTAAAGTGATGTATTTTAAATCTTGACAAAAAGGTCTATATAGTTTTAAAAAGTTGTTTCCTAGGATAAATGGTAATCCTGTTTCGTGTCTGTATATAGATGGTATAATAAAACAGTATCCCTGTATCCAGATTTTTTCTAAGTATGTTGCGTACCATATATAATAATGACTTGCATCTGCTATCATTACTTTTAATGGTTGTTTAAGTTTTTTCCATTTGAATATTGTAAGAGCTGGTGAAGCGAAGCATAAGCTTGCTCCTGTGTCTATAAATGCTTTAATTGTTTTATGTTTTATTCTTACTTCTATAAATGTAGCATTAGAGTTTTTCATTTAAAAATCTTCGTCTGAACTATAATCATTTTCTGATTCTGTAACTGTTTCTATTTCGTATATATTTTCTAGATCAGAATAGTCTTCTTCTATTGGTTCTAGATCGTATGTTTGAGCTACTTGAAGTATATATAGTTTTTTCTCAGGCTGTTTTCGTTGTTTGGGGCATTCCCTTGCATAGTGTCCTTCTTCGTGGCAAAGCCAGCATTGACATTTTTTCTTTCCTTCTGGACAGTATTTCTGTTTAGGTTTGTATTCTTTCTTTTTAAAGAAACGTCTTCTTCGTCTTTGAAATTTATGTTTATTATTGTCTATCCATCTTTTAGGTTTCTTTCTCCATCTATATCTTTTATCCTTTCTCCTATATTTTCTTTTTTTGTTTGGTCTAATTATGTATGGACTTTCTCCGTATTGTTGAGGTACTAAAGGATTTCCCTCACAACATATCGTGACTTTGTTTTTAACTGCATTGTGTAAGTCTCTTTCATAACATTTATCTCCTAAGAATTGTTCTAATACAGTTTGCGCTCCTCCTAGTGTTTCTGAAGCGAATCCTTCGTTTACTTGTTTCTTAAATTCCGCATATACAATTTGACCTATTGGATAAGGTAGTTTATTGAAGTATAAGGATAGATATTTTTCTCTGTTTTCTTTGGATAAATTATAGTAATACATATTATATTCACAGTTAAAGTGTTCTATAGCACACATATCTAATATTTGTGTATTAGCAAGATGGTATGCTGCTCTATCTTGTTCTCTTGCATTAATAAAGAGTCCTGAATCCTGTATAGGTATCCCAATGAATTCTGAGTATATTTTTGCAACTATGTTCCAAAAAGTATCTATAGCTTCTTCTCCTATCAAGAGTGTTTTCTGTTCTTCTGATATTGTGGCTAAGTAATGTGTTACATTTCCTGTTGTTTTATATTGAACAAAATTGAAGATTGTTTTAAAATTTCCTAGTCTTAGTCTATCTTCGGTTTCTATAATTAATCCTAGTTTATGTGCCCATTCAGTAATAAGTGTTGATTTGTTTGTTACACAGTCTAAATTTAATATTCCATCTACTCCTAGTATTCCTTTTGTAGGTATATATTGTTCAGGTATTTTAGACCATCTTCCTTTTTTATTTGGAATATATCCCTTTTTAAAATTGTATTGTATGCTTGAATTTTTTAAAGGATTGGTATATTTATCTTCTTGATAATATTCCCATTTAATTTCTTCTTCCCTTTTTGTGTTACTAGCTTCTGGAATATCTTTCTTATCTTTTTCTTGTTTTAATCCGTGTTCCATTCCTAACACATCGTCTTCTGATGACTCATATCCATATATTACTTCTTCATTTTCCACTTCTGGTTTTATAGCTTCTAAAGTATGATTTTGTTTATTTTCTTCATCAACTATTTTTAATGATTCTAATAAATTGTTTATTTCTGAGATTTTTTCTTCTAAATCAAAAGTTTCCATTATAAACGTGGAGCTTCTATGTGAAAAGGTTTGAGATTTTTATTTCCAAAATATGTTTCAAGATCGGCAATAGTTATATGCCTAGAGTATTCTTTTCGTATAATTACTTCTTTGAGTTGTTTTAATAATTCCTGACAGTTTGACATAGGAAGTATTATTTGTTTTTCGTCAGATGTTTCAATTTGGTTTTCCACTTGTTGTTTTCCTCTAAGTTCTCTTAGAAGTTTATTAAGAATTTCTTGTGTATTATCTATTTCGTTTATAACATTTTGTTTTTTATCTAAAAGAATTTGTTGTAACATATCTATAATGGTGTTTAATTGTGGGTTTGTAGTAGTGTGAAATAAATGTGGATATTCTCCCCCCTCCTGATGACAAGAGAAAATATTTTGATCAATATTATAGTATGTTTCAATTTCTTGAGTTTTATTCATATTATTTATAGTATTTTCTAATTGTGACATTTTTGCATTAGTGTTTATTAATTGTTCTGTTAATGTTTGTACTGTATTATTTAAAGATTGTACTTGTCCGTTTAATGTTTCTACAAATTTTTGTAATTCTTGTGTAAAATTCATGCTGATGAAAGTATATTTATTTTAGTTCTTAGTTTTTTGCACCAGTTTAATGTATTTTTAGTTTGTTCTTTAAATTCTTCTGTCTGTGCATTATGTTGTTTTAACCATGTCATGTATTTTTCTAATCTTATTAAATTAACTGGAGTGTATATTTCATTTTTCAAGAGTTGTTTTTCTCTTCGTTTTCTACTATTAAGAATTTCTTCTTGAATTTTATAGTTTGTTGGATGAGTTATTGAATTTAAAATTAAAGTTTCTTGTTTTATTATACCCCGTATCTTTCTTAATTCCCTTCGTTTTATCTGTTTATTAAATTGATCCATTTTTATCCATTTATTTCCGGTTTATATATTTTTTCTATTAATTTTGTATTTATTATATTCATTTGTGTAACATTATCTGTTATATTTTTTATTTCGTTTGGGTATATAAATATTTCTTTCATAATAGAGTCGTATTTTATTGCAACGTTTAATTTCTTTCCCAGTTTTCTTATATCAGTTTCGATTTTCTTTTGTTCATTCATTTTATTTTTTAAAACGTTTTAGTATTGAAATAGTTTTTTGTATCTGTTCTTGATAATATTCTATCCAATCTTTATGATATCTAGCAATATACCAGTGTCCATTATTTCTTGCTATCAAGTATAAGTTTTTATGGTTATTATATTCTTTGTATAAATCTGTTAAATATTTACTATAGTTTTTCATAAAAAGTATTGTGGTTCAAAGTATAATATTTCAAAAGTTTCTAGTATTGATTTGTAAGAAAATATCAACTGTGTCATAGTTTTTGGGAAGACGCTTTTCTAAATAGCGTCTCGCACCACTTTTAAAATTTTGTTTGAAAAGTATGCTACTTTTAAAAAGTCTTCATTATTTGGTCAATCAATCCTCTGAACTTATGCATAAATACATATAATTGAGAAATACTTGTCCCTTTATTACCTTCCAAACTTATAGTAAGTACTACTTCAACTCTTTACGTTACACATTTAGTACCCACACGAAATTGACAAAATCCACCCAATTCTAAACCTTAAGGTCGTTAAGGGAAACCCCCACAAGTTAGGTACAAATACTTTCTTTTTCTTGCTGCAAAACATTACAAATCCTACACACACATATGAACAACATGCTACAATAATCATGTGAAGAGGTCATTGCCCTCCAGCTTCAAGTAATCCAACACCCTTCACGAGCCTTAGGAACAAAAAGCAAAAATAGATTGCCAATAAACCAATCCCAAGGGATCTATCAAGTTGCATATTCTTCTTTGGCAATATCACAAGTGCCCAAAGCAATCCTCCCATCATGAACCCCACAGTCTCATAAAGATCACTCTCCTTAGGAATGGAAAAATCAGAAGGGTACTCCCTCCATGCTGCAAACACAAAGGACAATCCTAATCCCACCAATGTATTAAACAACGGCCCGGCGTAGCAGCCGGAGACGGCCACCTGTGCCCCATCGGCGCCGCCCCTCAATGCCATAGCCAGATTCGATATCAAGTCCCCCGTCGAGTTGCCCCACGCTAGGACAGTTAGTCCTAGGATCGATGAGCTCACTCCGAGAATGTTCCCAAATGCGACCAATAGGGAAACCAATTCTTCGACTATGATGTATGTCCAGATAATGCTCATCAGGAAACTTCCCGCAAGCCAGGGGAGGAGGAATCTCTTCGGGGGGCGGGATTTCTTGGTGTAGATTAATGCAAGAACGCCGAGAACGAGGCCGATGGAGAGCGATGCGAGGAGAACGGGGATACGGGCTGTGGAATCGCCGTTTTCTCCCTGAGTGGTGAAAAGGGCTGCTACCAGGACGGGCGCTAGTGTTGCTGAAGCTGCTGCAAATGGCTTGGACCAATTGTCCTCTCTCACTAAGGGGATTGTGAGTTTTCGTGGCAACGAAAGGGGCAATTCTAATATATAACGAAATAAACTCAAGTAATAATAATATGATTCAGAACTGGAATTCTCTGATTCTTGATTCTGAGATAATTTGAGATTGCTTTCACCTGATAAACCGCCCTTCTCCTCATCAACATAGCCCAACAACGGCGTCTCCATCGCCTCCAGTTCATCCCCGAGGGGCTGACGAACAACAACAACCACAACCTCGTTCTTGGGGGCGGCTGAGAACAATTGCATCAAGAAAACCACACCAATGTAAAGAAAGTACAGACAAAAGAAACAAAGAGCAAACCATAAGGTAATGCTCCCAAACACGATTATCATGAGCAAACAACACAGCACAAACAGAAAAAACACAACATCCCTGAAAAAACTCCCCCCATCAACCTTAATCCTCCTAGACGATACCGAAATACTCACAACTCCCACGACGAAACACGAGATGAAGAACGCCCCTCCGAGCACACTGTTGAGTCCCACATTCCCATCATTGGACCGCGTAAAAGAAATCACACTCGAGAAAACATCATTCGCCCCATTCCCCAGCGGGAGCAGAGTGGTGCCAGCAATAGTCGGAGATAGTTTCAGAACTCTCGCGAGGCTTTCGACAGAAGGGCAGAAGTACTCAGCAGTCGTGTTTCCCAGAACATAGAACAACACAACGAGCCACAGCAGTAGCACCACGTACCCAACTGCCGGCGCGCTGCAGTAAAAGATTTCGAGATAGTTCAAGTACCCTTTACCCCAGCAATCGCTGTTTCTCCTCACGAACTCGCACCTCGCCCCCTGCTCGGCAATCCTCCGAACACCCTCCGCGCAGCCGTCGCTGGAGCCAAGAACGTGGTGCAAAAAATGGTTCTTGGAGTGCCCGGAAAAGCCTGAAATGATGTAGAACGAGGACAGAAACAGGAAAGCCAAACCCAGGAAGATGGAGATACCATTCTTTTTGTGGGATTTAGTACAAAAATCCATTCACGTAGAAGAGAGAGTGAAAAAATTCATTGGATTTGGAGATGTTTAAAACAAACTCCCAAGAACTTGGTCGGTATTTGAGGTTGGAACGAAGTCAATTACGACGTCGTTTTAGAGTGTGATTATTGAGACAGAAGGATTTCGGACAATGGTAAGACTTAGAAATGTGTGAATTAAATAATGTTTGGATAGTTTAAGGGAAAATGTGAGAAAGAAATATATAAGAATTGATGATTAGGTAAGAAATTCATGCATCCCACCCAAAATTAGGAGTGGGAATTTGAGTTGTCGTGGATAAGGTTAGAAAGAAAGGAATCATAATGTCAGAAAGCTAAAGAAATTTGATCTTTCGCTTTCAGGGGTCACCATAATTTGGAAAATTAGTTCTAAGTTGCATTCATACACAACTTACTTACATTAAACCATATGAGATTTTAATAACCTAACATATATAATTATAATGCACGGACAATGACATAACAATATACTTATGATATTAATTACTTCTTCAATATTTAATGCGGCTACAATATCTTTTTTTTTTTTTTGTCCAACAGACGCCACAAGGCACGACCCAACAAACAAACTAAAAATCAAAAGGAGGAGCATCCCAAACAATGCAATCGTCTTGAATCTCATGGCCCATCTTGGCGAGCTTGTCAGCGCTAGCATTAGCCTCACGAAAATTATGTTGTATCTTAGTGTCCCAAGGAGACGAAGTAATCTACGCCAGTCAGAGATGACATTCCTCATGGGGTGATCCTCAATATCATCCCGAGTAACCCAGTTCAGCACAATCTCGGAATCTATCTCAATCTCAATCTTAGGAAATCGACGTTCCCAAGCCAATTCCAACCCCTTACGAAGCCCCAAAAGTTCAGCAACATTAATGCGGCTACAATATCTGATATAACAAGATACTATTTTTAAAGTATTTTGTGTATTGAAAATATAAATTATAAAATTATAATATATTTACTAGAAGATATAAACAACTTCAATTTAACTAATATGCCAACCGGAGTTAGTTTAACTAGTTTTATCCATAATATTGATTCAGATTTAAATTTCACTTCAGGTATATGTTTTAAAAATAAAGAAAAATTTAATCTACCTAACCGATTGAGTGTTTAATTTTATCTTTGAATGTTTTTATTTTATATGTGAATGATTAAGATCATGTACGTATACTCTATATTATTTTGCACCATGTGAAAGTATAATATATTTTAGCCTTGACAGAGGGATCTTTTATTAAGGCGGAAATAAAGATAAAAATGAAATAAAAAATAAAAAGATTAAATCATTTGTAAGTCCATATCAAAATTATTATACTGTACATGGTAGTTTTACAGGATTAAATAAGCTAGAAATATGATTCTTAACCAGTCATGGTGGCAAGCCCTGAAAACGCCTAAATCATGACAACAAAATGGGCGAAACCAGACTTCGGTTTTAAATCTAATCTCGGCTTATTTTAATTCTAACCATCCCAGAAATAAATTTTTTGATCTGGTACTTTTTTTTTTTTTTTTTTTTTTTTTTTATAAATCCCACCATGAACATTGATCTTAATCACATGATATAATTCAACACATTAATATTTAGCCAGCAATATTAGGCAGCGAATAAGAAATAAAATTGTAATATGTAAGAACTTGAAAGTAAATTGACTTACTTAGCTGATGTACCCCAGTGTTGCAAGTTTGCAAAAGATTTTTTCTCAAAAAACTGTAAAGTGTTTACAAACTGGAAATGAAAATTCAACTTGGTAAAATTTCGCTCTCCCTAATGCAGTAACGAACTGACCTATAAATACACAAAAATCTCGGATTTGAAATCCGGAACTAAAAGCTATTCTAAACTATTTGCACAATTATGAATGTGCAAAGTACAACTTTATTAAAACCATGGTTACTTTATTAAAACCACAGCAAACAAAACAGCGGGCAAATCTTTCCGCAAATGGTATTTGATGGGTGGTTGGCATACCATCCTTTCAGGGTCCCATCTTGTCCTTTCCTTTTCCTTCTTTATTCAAATATTTTTGAATAACCTGATCCAAATCTTCGAACATATCCTCATAAGGATTCTGAGCTTCTCCAGCTGGACAATATTCATCATTGGATAAAGTATCCATAGAAGCACTGGATTGTGTATCAAAACTTAGATTTTTCATTAAATCTTTCTTTACTTCCTTAAGATAAGAAGCTACTTTTTCTTCATCCGAAACTTGTCCTTTTTGAAAATATAATTTCTTTGAAATATATTCAAATGGACTAGGAGTTTTATTTTGTTCCTCCTGAATAATATATCCATGAATTTTTGTCTTGATATTATCAATGGTCTCTTGGCCTTCCATACTTCCTTCTTTATTAAGAGCCAGCATTTTCTTCCAGAACTTAGTATAAAAGATTCTGAATAAGCAAGGTATCTTCTGTTGGGTTTCTCCCAACTCTGGTTCCCATTTCCAAATCCAAGGGATACCAAATTCAGTAAAGAAATGGAGAAAAGGCATTCCTTCAATCCATTTTCCATTGCTCTGAGCATCAAGAATTTTGGGAGAAATTTCTACCCATTGAGAATATAATTCCTAAAAATTATTTGGCAAAATTTTTGCTGTTGGGCCAAAACTAAACCACCATTGGTATAACCAATTTGGAATGTCCTTGTTATAAACATTTGGACAGATTTTAAAAAACCATGAATGTTTATGAAGCTCATTCTGGTAAAGGAATGCTTTATTAAATGCTTCAATATAATCCCAATAATTAAATTTGATTTTAACTTGGGAATTTTGGAGACTATATTCTCTTTCTCTAGTGTACTTATTCCCCACTCTTCATCAGATATTATCTGCTTGATAATCACTTTACTAAAGCTATAAACTTTAGTTTGTTTTCCTGCAAAATAATGAGTGAATTCACAGGATCCTGTCACTTTGAGTATATTCTCAAAATGGGTTCGCTGTTTATATGAACCAGCAGTAAATGATGCATTATCCAAATATCTCTGCATGAGATGCCAGATATTATCTTTCCATCTTAATTCTTTATCTTCTAAGAGGAATATTACCTCTTTATGAGTGTTTTGCTCATATGGTAGTTTCGACGAATCAATTTCTTCATCCCCTACAATATTAGCATCAGATGGAGCAGATTGAGTATTACTCTCCTACTTAGCTTTATAAGCTAAAAATTCCTTGTATAAGGGATCATCCTTTGGTGTATTACTTGAGGATGATGAAATATTTGCAATATTTTCAGCTATTAGCTTTTGGTTGCCAAATTGGGCAATGGTTCTTCCACCTCTTCCTCTATTAGAGGAATTTCTGCCTCCTTGAGATCGCATCCTGGAAATATCAATAAGATCAAGCTATTAGCTTTCTTAATTTATTTTTTACAGCTATAAGCTGTGTTTCATCCTCTTCAATATAATGATTAAGGCCATGAACATTATTAAGGAAAAAACATAAAGACTTAGTCTGCTCAATTTGAGCTTCTAAATAATGTTGATGAGCTATAAGCTTTGGAATCAATAGTTTATGACGCCAAACTGTTTCAAGGCCAGGAGATTTAATATTAGTCCTGACATCAAAAGCTCCAATTAGAGGAGGATCGAAATCATATTTGAATTCTCTCCAATTCCGGATATTTATAGTTTTATTTCTATAAATATCTCTCTTATTGAGAGTGTCCATATCTACAAAATCAGGCAATATAACAATTAATTTCGTTAAGAATTTCTTCATGATAATAGATGCTAGTATTAATTTGCACACAGGCATTAGCATGGCTGCTTTTTCTTGTGATATAATCAATATGATTTTTGGGATTAAGAATCTCATTATTGATCTTATCCTCCCAATAAATAATATTCTTCTCATGCTCCTTAGAAAGGAAAACCAATTTTTTCACATAATTGTGAATCCCCTTAGCTTTATCCCAATTGATAGATTCATAGAACCTATAGGAAGGAAACTTCTGCACCCTTCTAGGATTATTCATCCTGTAAATATTCACGAGTTAAAAAATCAGGAAGACTATTGTCAGTTCCTTTCTTATAAATAATATCAAAATCAAAAGGGGCTAATTGAGCCTGCCATCTAGCAAACATTTGTTTAGAAACTTCATGATCAAAGTTTTTATTGAACATGTATTTAGCAGCTTGACAATCTGTCTTAATAATAAATTTTTGATTATATAAATCATCTTGAAATTTTAAAACACATTTAAGAATAGCTAAGATTTCTTTAGCTATAGTAGCATAATTTCTCTGACTGTCTTTCCACTTCCCAGAGTGGAATCTAACAAGATATTCTTGTTGGTTATGAGGAGATATCTGTTTAAGAATTCCTCCATATCCTAACTCAGATGCATCAGTCTCTATAATCTTATCCCAATTTGGATTAGCAAGCATTAAGCAAGGTAGATTTATGACTTTTCCTTTAATTTTTTTGATAGCCTGAGTATGATTCTCAGTCCAAGGTTTTGGATTCTTCTTTAATCTATCATAAAGAATTGTTGTATCTTCAGCAAGATTCTTATAATAAGGAGAAATATAATTTAAACTCTCTAGAAATCTTTGAAGTTGAGTTTTATCAGTAATTTGATTCGGAAATTTTGAAGCAAATTCTATACTTCTATTAATCGGAATTATTTTTCCTTTTTCAATATTATGACCTAAAAATCTTATTTTAGTTTGAAAAAGAAGCATTTTTGGCTTAGATATAACCAAACCATTTTGGATAACTATTTTCTTGAATATGTCAAGATGTTTAAAATGACTTTCAATATTTTTTGAAAATACTAGAATATCATCAATATAAACAATTATGAAATCACTATAAGGATTGAAAATATCATTCATAATATTTTGAAATTCTGAAGGGGCATTTTTTAACCCAAAAGGCATTACTTTCCATTCATATTGTCCAAAAGGAACATTAAAAGCAGTTTTATAAATATCTTTATTATGAATTTGAATTTGCCAATATCCTGATTTTAAATCAAATTTAGAAAATATTAAAGCATCATAAAGTCTGTCCAATAAATCCTTTTTATTAGGAATTGGATATCTTATCCATTTAAGAGCAGTATTAAGAGGTTTATAATTGATGACTAACCTGAGAACTCCTCTTTCTTGTTCGGCTTTTTTATTAACATAAAAAGTTGTGCATGATCAAGGAGACTTAGAGGATCTTATTAATCCTTTGGTTTGAAGAGATTCAATCTCTTTTTTACAGAGATCTAAATACTCTCTGTTCATTTGGCAAGGTCTTGCCTTTGTAGGAATTTTCTTTTCATCAAAATCTTCCTCATACGGAAGAGAAACTATATGTTTCTTTCTGTCCCAGAAAGCATTAGGATGGTCATTACAAATTTGCAAAGAAAATTGATTATGGAGAAATTTAATTTTTTCTTGTAATTTAACGTTCTTCAAAACATTATCAATATTATTGAAGTCGATTTCTTGTTTAAGGAAATTAATCTGTTTTTCCTTTCTTTCAATTAAAGAATCCTTTATTTGATTTAAAACTCTAGTAAAGGGTTCAATAATAAATTGGAAAGATATCTCTTTTCCTTCAAAGGTCCCAATAAAACCCCTTTCATCAATATTTTTTATCGGAAATATTTTCTTTAAAAAAGGTGTTCCAAGTATAACTTGGTTAGTAATATTTTTTACTAAAAGAAAACTATTAGGAATGCAAACTTTATTTTTGCAAATATAAGCTTTAGGAAGTTTATAATTAATGTTCATTTTCTGACCATTGACAGCACTTATAGAATGAGTGGTTTTATGAAAATACCTGGTCGGAATAATGCCTTCCTGGATACAATTTAAATCTGCACCACTATCAACAAGAGCTATAAGATCTTGTTTATAATTTCCATCAATTAAAAGAGAAATTTTTATAAACCATTTTTGGGATATAACCATTTCTAACGTTGAAAGAAAATTATCTTCTTCAGAAAAAGTAATTTGATTTTCTTCTTCTTCAGGAATATAAACTTGTTTTCCACAGCTTATTTCCAATTTGAAAACTCTTTCCTCAAGATGTTTATTATCATTTTTCAAATCTTTTATCTCTTTTTTAAGATTTTGAATCTCCAGAGATAAATCAGTTTTAGTAGAAGGATGATAGGAGGCTTGTCTCTTTTTCAAAATTTTTTGAACTTCTGCCATAGTATATGGTTCCGAATTTCTTTGAAAACTTTGATTTTGTTCCAAATCATTAGAATTATTAATCTGATCAATGATTTTTGATCTCACATCAGGATCTTGAATCGTTTTTAAAATATCAAGAATATTATCATTAGTGATAACATTTATTTCCTGGAATTGAGAAAGAATTTGATAAATAGTTCCTTCTTCCATATCTGAAGAATCAGCCTGGTTATCATAGGTTAAACCATTTTTACATGGTTCACATTCTTCTGATTCAGAGGAATAATTTTCATTTTCTAAAACTTCTAAATCATCTGAGTGTAATGATTTTTCAGTTTCAGAATCTGAATTCAAAAGAATTTTGCAAAGAGTGTCCTTAATATTATCATCAACCTCTAAGCTTCTGATTTTCTTCTTAGTCCAACATTGATTAGCATAATGGCCAATCTTACCACATTTCCGACAGATGATAGGAGGACTAATAGTCTTTCTTTTATCTCTCCTCATTTCTCTTTTCTCTCTTCTTTTTCTATGTTTATGTTTAGAAAAGTCAGGAGATTTATGAAATTTCTTTCTTTTATTATTCTTTTCTTTATCTAAAGGAGGATTAGAAATCCCAAACTGATCACAAAATTGACCTAATTGTCTTCTTTCACTGATATTATGCTTTTTAATTTGTTGGCTTAGCTTTATTTCATTGCATAAAGCTAGTCCTTCCGTTTTACAAACAGCTATAAGTTGTCCATAATTATAACTATCATAATTAATATTAACTTCCCCTTGTCTAAGGGTTTTTCTAACCCTTTCTGCAAAAAGAGAGGGTAAACCATCAATAAATTTGGACTTCCAATGAGTACTATTAGACTCAGGAAGTTCCATAACTCTACTAAGTAAAGTATCCTTATACCATCTAAAAGATGTAAGAGTTTTACATCTGAAATTCTGGAGTAGAGTCCTGATATTATCACTGTTTTCCGAAAATCTACCAGTAAAATGTTCAATGATATTAACTATCAAAGTATAAACAGCATCTTGGGTATCAATCCCATTTTCATTTTTAATAGTATTTATAACATCCTGCTTATTAGCATCAGTAAGATAATGATCCCACCAGCCTTTTAATTGACCAGTGAATCCAGCAATTATCATTTTGGCAATATCTTTATCTCTATTACCATTAGTTTTACAGATGGTGCTATACATAAGCATCCTATGAACAGTATTATAAATTTGTCTTTCCGCAAAACCATCAATATTCCATTCATAGATATTTTTCCCGCTGTAGGAATTATTAAACATATACTCATTTTCTTCAAGAAGAATATCTTGAGGAGTAGGCCTAGGATAATAATACATCCTTTGAGTCGGCTTATCAGCATATTTAGATAATTTATTAACTTCATATTTCACAGTATTATGAAAACCTTCATTTTCAGACATACTGTCTGCAAATTCTTTATTAAGAGCACTAATTCTGAGCCCTTTGAATTTTTCATCTAGAATTTTTTCTAGATCAGTCATAGATTTTAATTTAAAATCCTTGACTTCAGGAGGAGGTTGAACACTAGGGATAATTCCACTAGATGCTTCTTGAGGTTTTTCATTTTTATCCTGAATTTTCAAATTATTAATATCAAAGATAAGTTTTTCAACTCTTTTATTTAAAGAAGAAATATTTTCTCCTAAAACAATTAAATACATATTAGTAAAATTATGTTGTTGAACCATATTGTTCATATGTTGCAAAGTTATAGGTAAAGTATTGTTTTCAAATAATTTTTGAAATGCATTATAAAATCTAATCTCATTACCTTTCTCTATAGAGAAAGAATAAGGAGGGGGAAAATTTGATTTCAAAATTTCTCCACTATGAGTGAGTCTGTATTCTCTTTCAATGACAGATATATGATTTTTCACATACTTAGTTATAAACCAAGGTGATGGGGTCAAAATACGATCGTCCCACGTCAAGACACGTGGCATCACGAAATGATGACATCTGTCTCCCTAAGGCTGCACCGTCGACTCACGAGCGCTAAGCCCAACAAGCGCAATCCTTTTCCAGGAGTTAAGCCCAACGAGCGCTATCACTCCCACGAGCGTCCTACATGCTTGGTACGCCCACGTGCCAAGGAAGCCCTCTTCGAGCGTCACACTCCCTCAGAGTGGCCTCTCCTTTGGCTCGTCATTTGAACTGGAGCCCACATTCCCCTCAGCGGATATCTTGGCCTCCAAGACTCAAGGTTGTCACGAGCGCGCTCTTAAGCCCTCGTTACCAACCGCCCAAATGGCTCTCTGACACAACGTACATGCCCGCGCACCTGCCACTGTTGCTAGCACTGACTTTTGGGCCGCTTTTGCAGAAGATTCCTCCTAGGTTTCTCTCTCACAGCGCCACGTGTTAGGGCAACATTCGGCCAGGACCACTTGAGGCAAATGACCAAAGGGCCCTTGACCCTCAACTATAAATAACCCAAGTCATCTTCTACACTGTAAGCATTCTTTAAGCTTTCTTCACCTCTGCAACTGTGACTAGACTTACATTCCTTCATACACTGAACTGACTTGAGCGTCGGAGAGCCAAACTGGGTATCACCCCCAGTTCCCCCAGCTTGGCCTTCTGACTTTCCTTGTGCTTGTCCCAACAGGTTGAACCCTTATCTCATCTCCGGCGAAGCTCCGGTGGGTTCCTCCACATAATACAAATCGTAAAGTGATCGGATTCGGATCTACCCATTCCCGGACCCATCATTTTAGGCGCCGTCTGTGGGAAACCAATCCTCCTTCTACTTTCTTTCTTTTTGTTGGTAGAAAAACAAGCACATCTTCACTTTCAACAGCCATGGTTGCAACGAGATCTGGAGCTGTGGGAGGAGGAGAAAACACCTCCCAGGATGCAAATATCGTTCTTCCCTCCACCGCCACTGGTGGAGCGCCGCCACCTTCCGTCGCCGCTGGTGGAGCACCTCCCGCCGCAGGAGTGACTCCACAAGTTGAATCTTCTGCACCACCACCTGCACCGCCGGTGATGCCCATTCCCACCACCGCGGGAGGAGTTTCTCTCTCAGTTCCACCGCCGCTTGTACAGAATTCCTGGGTCCATCCCCAGATGAACCTTGGAATGCAAGGTTACCTGATGCCCCCTCCTGGATACTCCCTTACTCCGGCGATGATGATGCCACCGGTCCAGCCATACCACGCCGGACAACTCCAGCTCCCAGTGGTGGTCCCCAGGGAGATTGAAGGAGTGGAGTTACCTCCACTGACCACCCAACAATTGAGGGCTCTATACGCCCAATGTGAGGTTCAGGCGGCTCAGGGGGCATGGGAAAGGTTCCATTCCATGTACTTTCCCTCTGGGCAGGCCACTCAGGTTGCGGCCCCTTTAGGCGGACAGCAAAACTTTCCCCTCAGAGAAGCCCAGGCTGTCCTGAGGGCACAACCACCACCGCCACCAGCGAGAGAAGTGCCCCAGCCGGAGGGCAACGAGCGTGCCTCCGTGGGCAGGAACAAAGAGCCCACGGAGCGAGTGAACGAAAACGAAGGAGACTCTCATGTCTCCAGGAGGGGCTCACGAGCCCATAAGGACAAGCAAGCAGACGTAAATCCTAACATCCTCGCGGCTGTGCAAGACCAGCTGCAGGGTCTCAAGGATATGGTGGGACAGCTCTCACGAGGGCGCTCAACTCAGATCTCCCACTAGTCGGGATGAACGGGTTGACGCCAGAAGCACCCGCACCAAGGACCCTCCACCAAGGGTCCCCCGTCGCAAGGAGCCGGAGGAAAACTTCGGCACGTACGAATATCACCCACTGGCGAGGGGTTCACCCCTCGTCGAAGAAGTTCTGATGGCCCAAGCCGGCATGGCCAAAGTCCCCACATCCATCAACAGATACGATGGGACAACCGATCCAGCGGAGCACTTGGATCATTTTGTGCATCTCATGCACCTTTACGAGCATTCCAGCCATTACTTGGCGAAAGTGTTTGTCACTTCCTTGGTAGGGATGGCTCAAGAGTGGTATAAGCGCCTGCCACCGCGCTCGATCCACTCGTATGAAGAACTGGCCGATGCCTTCCTCAACCACTTCAATTCTTTGAAGGCACCAGTCACCGCACCCACAGCCCTGTACAACGTGGTGCAAGGCAAGAGCGAATCTCTGCGCTCGTTCTTCGCCCGCTTCAACAAGGAGATCCTACAGGTGGAGAGGCCTTCAATGGATTTCTTGATCCCAGTGCTTTTTCAGGCTGTGGATCACAAACAATATGTGAGCAAAAAGTTTGCTGACGCCATCGTGGAAAGGAGGCCTGGGACTCTCATGGGCCTGAGAGAAATAGCCGAGCCATTTTTCGCGCTCGAAGATATGTATGGGACGAATGGTCCCCGACATCATAGCCCGGCCAGGAACGAGCGACCTCATCACGAGCGGGGGCGGGATGTGGCAGTCAAGAAAGAGCGCCCGAAAGAGCGCCCTCAAGAGCGCAGAAGGTCGCCACCACCCCCTCGTAGATTCGAGCGAATTCCGCTCACCAGGCCAAACTCAGAAGTCTACAATCTCTCCGATAAGAAGCTCTTCAAAAGACCCATCAAAATGAGAGAAACAGACTCACTAAGGCGCTCGAACAAATACTGCGCCTTCCACAAGCAGAGAGGGCACGACACGGATGAGTGCCGACAGTTGGAGGCTGAAATCCAAAGGCTCGTTACAGGGGGCCATCTGAAGGAGTTTGTCCCGGTGCTCGAGCGCTACGATGAACAATGCAACGAGCGCTCCGGAAGGAGAAGAAGGAGTCCTTCCCGGTCAAAGAGCCCAAGGGGCAGGGGACCCCCTGAAAGCAGCAGCCGCCGAGGCAATAAAGGCAAAGCCCCTGAGCAAGAAAACGAGCCCTTCGCAGTCATAAATATGTTCGCAGGAGGCTCATCAGGAGGGGATTCAA
Organism: Lantana camara; assembly: GCA_037501455.1. Taxonomy (NCBI): domain Eukaryota; kingdom Viridiplantae; phylum Streptophyta; class Magnoliopsida; order Lamiales; family Verbenaceae; genus Lantana; species Lantana camara. Next base: position 19,122,451 of record CM074859.1, read on the forward strand.
ACGCCTCCCGACGGAGGTTCGTCCGGAGCTACAACCAACGCCCAGCAATGCCCAAACCTATCTATGCCATCCAGAGATCAAGCGCTCAAAGATCAAGAGAAAATGATGTAATAGGCTTTGATGATAGGGATCTGGAACATATTGTAACGCCCCATGGGGAGGGTATAACCTCAGATTGTCCCATGGTGGTTAGTTTAGATGTTCATAATCATGTTGTAAAAAGGGTATTGGTAGATAGTGGAAGCTCCGTTAATGTTTTGCCTTACTCTACATTCTTAAAAATGAACGTTGATCTCCCGCTCGAGCCTCTCAAAACAGCCCTCATTGGCTTTGGAGGCTCAGAAGTTGTCCCACGAGGGCAAATACGCCTGGCTACGTCATTCGGCCGAGCCCCTCAGCGCAAAACACTCCTGGTGACGTACGCGGTGGTGGAGATAGACATTCCATATAACATCATAATTGGGCGCCCTGCCCTCGTTGATTTCAAAGCCATCATCTCCACATACCACCAGAAGATTAAGTTTCCTACTTCCGAGGGCGTCGGAGAAGTGCTCTGCAATGTACGAGAGGCTTGGGAATGTTACATGCTGTCCCTCAGAAAGCCTAAAGCGGAGAAAACCTTCCAAGTCGGTTCCACCAAGAAGTCAGTAGATTTCCCCAACTTGGATGAGGACAGCCCAGCACGGAAAAGGGCAAAATTGAACAAGAAGAAGAACAAGAAGAAGAGGGAGACAACGGGGAGAATCCCCTCGAAAATGTCCCCCCAGGGGTCGTTGGTGGATCATCCTCAGAAGGAGACGAGCCGGAAGAGAGTGAACCAGCATCTGGCGACCGTTTGATAGGAAAGAAGAGGGCGCTCGAACTTCCTCGCCCTGAGGTAAGGATCGAACCGTCGGAAAAGTTCCTTACCATTGAGCTGGAACCTGGAAACAAAGATAAGACTACACAGATCGGCTCAAACCTCTCAGGGCCTTCTCAGATCATGATGATTGATTTTCTAAGGGAGAACAAGGATGTATTTGCGTGGAAAGCCTCTGATCTCACAGGAATTGACCCGAGCGTCATCGTCCATAGGCTTAATGTGGATCCATCTTTCAAGCCTATCAAGCAGAAAAAGCGGGATGTACATGGCTTTCGGAAAAAAGTCATTGAAGAGGAAGTTAATAAACTCTTGGAGGCTCAATATATCGAGCCCATCTTGTATCCGGAGTGGCTATGCAACGTCGTCTTGGTGCCCAAGAGCGCAAATAAGTGGCGCATGTGCAACGATTTCACGGATCTCAACAAGGCCTGCCCTAAAGATCCATACCCGTTGCCCCGGATTGATCAACTGGTGGATTCGACCGCTGGTTGCGAGCTTATGAGCATGATGGATGCTTTCCAGGGATACTACCAGATCTTTATGGCTCCAGACGATCGCCCCAAGACCTCGTTCGTTGTCCATTTAGGGGTGTATTGCTTCCTAGTCATGCCCTTTGGGCTTAAGAACGCCGGAGCTACATATCAGCGGCTCGTCAACAAGATGTTTGAAAGTGAAATTGGGAGGTCCATGGAGGTCTATGTGGACGATATGATTGTGAAAAGCGAGCGCCAGGACTCCCACTTAGAAGATCTCAAGCGCACCTTTTCTATCCTGCGACAATATGGAATGAAGTTGAACCCCTCGAAGTGCACCTTTGGAGTACAAGGAGGAAAGTTCTTGGGCTACATGGTCAGTCAGAGGGGAATTGAGGCCAATCCGGAGAAGATCAAGGCCATCCTGGAAATCCCCTCCCCTCGAAATCTGCAGGAAGTGCAGGTCCTAGTAGGCAAAATCATCTCATTGAACAGGTTTATTTCGCGCTCGGCGGACAGGAACCTTCCCTTCTTCAAAATTTTAAGGAACGCACGTAACTTTGCTTGGACAGAGGAATGTGAAAAAGCGTTGCAGGATATGAAGGCTTACTTATCGAGCGCACCACTGCTGACTAAGCCTGTCGAAGGCGAAAGGTTATTCATGTATCTTTCTGTTTCTCCTGAAGCCACGAGCGCGGTTCTGGTCGCTGTACGAGAGCGGAAACATTTGCCTGTCTATTATCTGAGCAAAACCTTGCAAGGAGCTGAAAAGAAGTATTTGGAGATTGAGAAATTGACGTTCGCTCTTATTAACGCCTCAAGAAGACTAAGGCCTTACTTTCAAGCGCACTCCATAACGGTTCTCACCGACCAACCCTTGAAGCAAGTGTTGTCCAAGCCGGACGTATCTGGCAGATTAATCAAGTGGGCCATCGAATTGAGCCAGTTTGATCTATGCTTCGAGCCCAGGACCGCGATACAAGCTCAAGTTATGGCGGATCTGTTGGTTGAGCGTTTTGGTTTCGAGCCCACCGTTGCGGAGAATGAGGGGTTATGGGTACTGCACACAGATGGTTCCTCAACCTCTCAAGGGGGAGGAATAGGAGTGGCCCTCAGAAACCCCGATGGGATTGAACTGGACTTTGCGATCAAGCTGGATTTCCAAGTCACTAATAATGAAGCAGAATATGAAGCCCTCGTGCAAGGGTTGAATATCGCTTTTCAGAATGGAGCTTCCAGAATCACTGCTTATGTGGATTCACAATTAATAGCGAGCCAGATTGAAGGAACTTATGAGGCTCGAGAAACCACCATGATACAGTACTTAAAGAAAGCCAGAGAAATCATCGGGAAGTTCAAGGAATTTCATCTACTTCAAGTGCCGCGAGGAGAAAATGAGCGTGCGGACGCTCTCTCAAAGTTTGCTTCAGCTTTAGAAGGCACTTCTGAGCGTTCTGTTACGTTCCTTAGAACTGAGGAACCTTTGATCAAGGAAAGGGTCGCCGCCAAGATGATCGCCATGATTGATCCGAACGAGCCCTGTTGGCTTGACGACATCGTCATTTTCCTTAGGGATGGAATTACTCCCACTGACAAGGTGGAAGCCAGGAAAGTCAGAAATAAGGCCCCTCGTTTCGCTCTGGATCCCGAGGGGAGATTGTTCAAAAAATCATTTCAGGGACCCCCAATGAGATGCTTAAGGCCCTCACAAGCGAAGGAGACGCTCGAGCTCATACACAATGGAAGTTGCGGGAATCATTCCGGAGGACGTATCTTGGCAAAAAAGATTCTGAGAAGTGGGTTTTATTGGCCTACGGTTCTCCAGGATGCCATTGAATTTTCGAGGAAGTGCCCCAAATGCCAATTTCATTCAAATCTCCCTCAATTGCCAGCCGCACAGATGATCCCAATAGACGTCTCTTGGCCTTTTGACCAGTGGGGAATAGACATTGTGGGCCCCTTACCCATGGCTGCGGGACAAAGGAAGTTTGTCATTTTAGCCGTCGACTACTTCACCAAGTGGGCCGAGGCTGAAGCTGTTGCAAAAATCACTTTCAAGGTTGTAAGGGACTTTATTTGGAAGAACATCATTTGCAGGTACGGCATACCGAGGGTGCTCATTTCTGACAATGGATCCCAGTTCATAGCAGCTGACACACGAGAGTGGTGTTCTGAGTTGGGGATAGAACAGCGATTTACTTCGGTAGGACATCCCCAATCCAATGGACAAGCAGAAGTTACCAATAGGATCATCTTGCAACATCTGAAAACCATGCTTGAGAGCAAGAAAAGTGAATGGGCTGAAGAATTGCAAGGAGCGCTTTGGGCTTATCGCACCACCCCACGAGCAGCCACTGGAGAAACCCCTTACGCGCTCGTTTATGGGTCAGAAGCAATGATACCAGCGGAGATAGTAAATGAATCCGCTCGTGTCGGCTATTTCGAGCCTCAGCTCAACGATGGCAACAGGAGCTTGGAGTTAGACTTGCTGGATGAAAGGAGAGACCGAGCATGGGCTAAGATCCACCACTATAAAGCCTCTGTGGCCCAGCAGTACAACAAGCGTGTGAGGGAAAGAACTTTCCAGTTGGGAGACTTGGTTTTGAAGAAGGTGGAAGTATCCAGGCACGTGGGCAAGTTGGACCCCAATTGGGAAGGCCCATTCAAAGTCATACAACTCAGAGCTAACAACACTTACACCCTGGAGACACTTTAAGGTGAGCGCTTGCCTCGCCCTTGGAACGCATGTAACCTCCGGCGGTTTTATGTTTAAAAGCTCTTTTGCAAACTCTGATGTAACAACCCTCGTTGATGGGTTCTATGTACTTCCAATCAAAGTAAAAGGTAACATAATCTTTTTAATTTCTTTAATATTCCTGTTTCTTTGGTTGCTTGAATGGATAAGTCCCATGTCCCTCGTCTTCGCGAGCGTGGTTGGCAACCCATTCCAATTTGAATGCTGTTATCTCTTATGGGTTACGCTGGCCAGCACTCTACTCCGCATGGGGGGACACCCTCATAAGGATAGACTGGTTACGCTCACAACCAATTAGGCAAGTTGGAAGAGGATCGCGAGGAAAAATCCCAGTAGGCCTTGGCTGTTTCTTACAACGCCTTGCGCTCGAAAATAGGAACTCCTACAAGAACGAATCCTAGTAGGCCTTGGCTGTTTCTTACAACGCCTTGCGCTCGAAAACGGGATCTCCTACGAGAACGGATCCTAGTAGGCCTTGGCTGTTCCTTAAAACGCCTTGCGCTCGAAAGTGGGATCTCCCTCAAAGAAGTCCTAGTAGGCCTTGGTCGTTTCTTAAAACGCCTTGCGCTCGAAAATGGGATTTCCTGCAGAACCAAGAAAACAACAAAAGCCAAAGCGCTCGAACGATGGTCTCAGAATCAAAAAGGAATTGCACCAGTCTTGAACGAGGGCAACCACTCAGTAAGACCCTCGCGAGTACTCAAGACCTAGCAAAGTCCCCCAAGGGCGGGAAGAATGTCACCAGTCTTGAACGAGGGCAACCACCCAGTAAGACCCTCGCCCGCACTAAAGACTTGGCCAAACTCTCCCCAAAGTAAAAGTTTATACAAGTCTTGAGCGTAGGGGCAATCTCACAGTAAGACCCTCACGATCGCTCAAGACTTAGAAAAACTTTCAAGATAAATTTACAAATGAAAAATTTATACAAATCTTGAGCGTAGGGGCAATCTCACAGTAAGACCCTCACGACCGCTCAAGACTTAGACAAATTTCAAGATAAATTTACAAAGGCAGAAATTTATACAAGTCTTGAGCGGGGGGGCAATCTCACAATAAGACCCTCACGATCGCTCAAGACTTAGACAAATTTTCATTGCATCAAAGGAATAAAGCATTCACTGGAGTATACTACACAGTCTTATTATATGATTCATAAAGGAAATGAAGAACAAAGGCATGGAAAACGGAATCTTTATTCATTGAAAAGGGGAATCATTACAAAGCAAAGGGCTCAAAGGCCCAGAAAATACTATTACAAAAAGAAAGCAAATCTGAGAAATACAGGAAATTGGTAAGGAGGAAAAGCTTCAAGCGGCGGGGGCAACGTCCTCATCAACAATCACCAGAATGGGGCCTTGAACTGGGCCCTCAGGCTCTTGTTGTTGAGCGTGGGGATCGTTGGGCTCATCTGCAGCGGCTTCTGGGGCGTTGGCATTTTCAGCGGCTTGAACTGGGGCTTCCTCTATAATGGGCGCTTCAGGCTCGTCCTCAGGATCATCACCTTGGACCGCATCCCCTCCCCTATGAGCGTCGGTGTACTCATCTTGGAGCAACTTGACCAAGAAGTCGTACTCCATTTCCGCTATGCCGTCCGCGGGGTCGTTGGGATCCTCATCTGCTTCTTCACAGCGCTCATTGAACATGAGCCCCGTACCCTCAGCACCCTTCATCGCCGGATCTGTCAGACCTTTGTGGATGCCCTGATCCACTGCCAGGTTGAAGGCATTTTGAGCCTCGTCCAAGCAGTGTAACGAGGCCGCGAAGTTGAAAGCTTTGGAATGACAGAATTTGATCAACGCCTCCTTGGTCGCACGCTCTAAGCTCCGAGGCCACTCGCTAACAGTATCATTAAACTTGCGCTCGGCCTCCAGAGCTCTTGTTCTCCAGCTCTCCCTCTCTGCCTCAGCCTTCTTGCACCGCTCGTTGGCTTGGCCCAGCTCGTTGCCCAAACGAATTCGAGCGCCGTCAACCGCCAGGAAGTCCTCCTTAAGCTTCCCCAATTCCTCCTCCGTTGTCTCGAACAAGCCCTTGAGGGACTCGTACTTGGCGATTTCCGCATTTAGCTCCGATTGGATATGGGCCGGATCATTCGAGCGGGCCATCTTTTTGTACTTGGCCTTCCGGTCGGCGTAGATGGAGGCTCGCATTTGCACATTCCGGAGCCGGGGAAGAACTTGCTGCGTAAACGAGGGGAAAAGTGTTAGCAAAAAAAAAAAAAAAAAAAAAAAATGGGGATTTACAGAAAAGAAGAATGCAAAGAATGAAGACTTACGGAAATCAGGGCGTGGGCTGCATCGAGCGTCACCTGCTCTACAGACTCACTGTAGAGATGCCTGTGGTCTGCTGAGAATTGAGCCCTACTGAACAAATCCTGAGTAAGGCTAAGTGCGACCGAGCCCGGCCTCAACAAAACCGGCCCGCCGTCGGGGGCGCCACTAAAGTCCCTGTCCCCTCGACGGGGGAACTCCCACATGTGTTCTTCCTCTGAAGAGGAAGTGTCCCCCTCGCCCCTTGGGCCCTCGACAACTTGCTTCCCTTTGCCCTGGATTGCGGCAGAATCGGGCATTCTCTTCCTCTTGCGGGAAGGTCTACTTGCGCTCGAACTCGGAGGAGCCTCAGTAATCGCCAGAGTGGTTACTAGCCTCGTTGGTACTGCAGGAACGGGGGGTTGAACATCATCTGCTCTCTCTGATCGCCCCCTGGTCTCCCTCGGGACCAGTCTACGTTCCCCTCGGCCACGAGGGGGCTGCACCTCAGGGTTGGCGCTTGAACTCGCGCCGCCACGAGCGTCCCCGCGGTTGTTACGGTTACGGGGTCGCTGTTGTTCACGCTGCTGATCCCCCTGTGGGGCTTGATTCCTCTGAGCATTGGCGAAACGAGCCGCTTGTCTAATTCCACCGGCCATTTCTAAGATAGCGGCTCCTGCAAAAATGAAAATACGAAGGTTATGAATCCTTGGACAAGAATTGTTAAGTGCAAATTGCAAGTACAAGAAAAGAAGTTAGTATTTATTCCTATCTAAAGTTAGTGCCCTAAGGATCTAACCGTCTCTCTCTATGTCACGAGCCGGAGGGTTGTCAAGGAAATGAGGGTCATTGGTAAGACCACACAAGAACATGAGTTCCGCATCGTCTATCCAGTCCTTTGCTTGTATAAGGTGACCCTCGTCCCTTAGGGTTGTTGCCAGGTTTTTAGCCCAGTCTCTGGGGAGTGAGGGTGGCAAACGGCTCTTTGAGTACGAGCCCCATTCCGTGATCACCCCAAAGCCCTCTTCTGCTGGAGCCTTGACAAAGATGAATTTTTCCTTCCAATCAATGCCATAAGTGCTCGAGGGCGAGTTGATCAGCTTCATATGGGCCTTCGCTTGGACGTAATAAAAACCCGCCTCAGGAGAAGAGCGAGAGGAGCTGACCACTTGGAAAAGGGCGTTGAAGTTCCGCAAATAGGGCTCGTAACCCATGGTCCTCATCAGAATTACGAAACAGGTCAGGAGGGCCAAACCGTTGGGCACTATTTGGGATGGACACAAGCCCAGGTCATTCAGCAAATGCGCCATTGAGACTGAGATAGGGAACCTCAAGCCTCCTGACCTCACGGTGTCCACATATACAGCCATTTCCCCGGGAGGCGGATTGTTTGCACGCTCGTGGGCTTGTGGGATTCTCCAAGTATACCGCTCGTCCCAGTAAATGGGGGCCATCATTGTCTTTACATCTCCCACGGTGACAGTGCTGGGAGTTTCATCAGGCGTGCGCTCGGTAGCCTGATAACCTGAGCCCTCCCCCTCGTTGGGTCCTTTGGATTTCTGGGTTTTCTTACTTTTGCCCTTGTCACGGGCCCTTTCTGAAGGCCCGGATACGGCTTCCGCCACAGGAAGCGGATTTGCAACGGCCACGGTCACTCTATGGCGGTGGGGATGCGTGGCACTTTGAGTTATGGGGAGGGTGACTCCTTGCCTTTCTGCCTCTATCACCAGATCCATCTCCTCAAAAAGAGGATCCACTCCGCCTGGGTTTCTATCTTCCATAGCCATTACCGCCGCCCCCAACTCTTCATCTCTGGGGGAATTGTGGGAAGAAGAACTCTCAGTGGCCATCTCTTGGATTTCACGGGCAAATTCTTCGACGTGTTGGTCGGACATGACAGAAACGGAGGTTTTAGAGGTTTTTCTTGAAAAGAGTTTAAGGTTCAGAAAGGCGAAAATCTGAGGGATTACAAAATCCTAAAGTCCAAATCTACGGTTAGCAAAGTTAGAAAGTTACAATGGAGATTTACCTTGAAGGTGTTTGAGAAAACTGGAGAAGAGGTTGAAGATGCTCTGAAAACTGGAATGCGAGAAAATTCTTTTTGCAAAGGGTGCTTGAAAGTTCTGAATGCGTAAAGAGTGTGGAGATCTCAGAATCCCGTATTTATAGGGATGGAAGTTGGTACCGTTTTAGGCAATAAATTCAAAATGGCAATCATTTCCCGCCTAGGAAACCGCCCACTTTATGGAACCGGCACATGCTTCCCAATGCTCACGCGCCCCACGCGCACCCGCATTTAATGCTCTGACGTTTCAAGGGCTTCAGAATAGTACAAACATTTAATGTGGAAGTGATACGATCGGTCAGTTGAAAAGACCGCATTTATGGCGCAATCAGAGGAAAATTGCTCAACACGCCAAGCTTTACACGAGCGCTATGAACAAGAGATAGAGCGTGTCAAAATTCTACAGTCCTTATCAATAAGGACTACAGAATTGGGGGGCAAAATGATGGGGTCAAAATACGATCGTCCCACGTCAAGACACGTGGCATCACGAAATGATGACATCTGTCTCCCTAAGGCTGCACCGTCGACTCACGAGCGCTAAGCCCAACAAGCGCAATCCTTTTCCAGGAGTTAAGCCCAACGAGCGCTATCACTCCCACGAGCGTCCTACATGCTTGGTACGCCCACGTGCCAAGGAAGCCCTCTTCGAGCGTCACACTCCCTCAGAGTGGCCTCTCCTTTGGCTCGTCATTTGAACTGGAGCCCACATTCCCCTCAGCGGATATCTTGGCCTCCAAGACTCAAGGTTGTCACGAGCGCGCTCTTAAGCCCTCGTTACCAACCGCCCAAATGGCTCTCTGACACAACGTACATGCCCGCGCACCTGCCACTGTTGCTAGCACTGACTTTTGGGCCGCTTTTGCAGAAGATTCCTCCTAGGTTTCTCTCTCACAGCGCCACGTGTTAGGGCAACATTCGGCCAGGACCACTTGAGGCAAATGACCAAAGGGCCCTTGACCCTCAACTATAAATAACCCAAGTCATCTTCTACACTGTAAGCATTCTTTAAACTTTCTTCACCTCTGCAACTGTGACTAGACTTACATTCCTTCATACACTGAACTGACTTGAGCGTCGGAGAGCCAAACTGGGTATCACCCCCAGTTCCCCCAGCTTGGCCTTCTGACTTTCCTTGTGCTTGTCCCAACAGGTTGAACCCTTATCTCATCTCCGGCGAAGCTCCGGTGGGTTCCTCCACATAATACAAATCGTAAAGTGATCGGATTCGGATCTACCCATTCCCGGACCCATCACAAGGAACAAAAGATATTTTTAAATATCCAGTTTAATTTATTTTATTATAATAGATTATACTAACTAATTAGCAACTCCTTTCTAGAGTTGTCAAATAATATAGTATATTATTTATCTTAATTAATAAAAAACGAGTTATATGATATATATATATTTTTTGTTAAATATCCAATTTAATTTATTATAAATCTTAATTTTTTGGTTAAATATTCAATTTAATTTGTTTTAAATCTTAGATTTTGTTAATAGTATATCTACTCTATCATATTATTATATAGTATTATATTAATCTACACTATTATGTGCCTATTATATAGTATAGACTATAGAACTCTTACGATATCTACACTATTATATTAAGTGAGAGATCCGTTTCGAATCTAAGATATTACCCTGAAAAATAATTCATTAATCACTTAAACCAACCCTATTTGGTGTCCTGGATTTGTTTTTTCTTTATTTTTTGAACACAATCCTACCCATGTATTTTAGCAGTTTTTTGTTAATCTCTTCCACATTCTTTTGACTCTCAAATTTTTTTTTTTATATATTTATATATTTATTATTTATTAATATTTAATTTTTTTTCCTCATCTCATTTTAATTTTTTTATTATATTTTCTCTTTTGTAATATTTTTTTAATTTCTATTTGAACTATTACTTTTCACTAATTTGATATTATCTTATTTTATTTATTCATTTATTTATTAAAAATTATAATTATAATAAAAATAATTATAAATTAAGTAACAATATGAAAATTTTAATTTAATATTTTTTGTTTGTATATGCATGGAGTATGAGGATTACTAATTTTAATAAATATAAAAATTGGTGTATTAATTAAATAATTAATACATCTATTTTTAATGAAGTAATCTATTTGCTCGTTTATGGGATGATTAGTTAAAACATGACCAAAGGAATAAATTCTCCGATAACCATTATCATTGGCACATGAATTCTTGATTCTTGAAGATACACCAACCTTCATCATAATTGCAAATTCCCATGGCTCATGAGCTGCAAATATTTGCCAACTCTTAAACCTTTTTTAGGTCTTCTTTTCTGGATGATAATCCTATAATTGAATATATGATGTATGGGACGCATCTCGTATTTGAATTATTATTAATATTATTTTTTTGAATTGTGTGACGATGAATATTGATAGCGAATTAAATTTTATTTTAAATGGATTCAAATAGTAATATATATTTCAATCGAAGATAGCTCCACAAGCTCGAAAATTAGATGAACACACTAAAATAGGAATTACGAATTTGGCAGCCTTAATTATGTGGAGTTTATAATCTTTGTAATCTTTGCAATATGATACTCCTAATGTCGTTGGAGGTTGAGAAACATCCTCTTAAACTAACCATCAAAGATTGTCGTAAGTTTATTGACAGGTGTCGAATCCGTCAAAAATAAATATAAATCCGATCTACGACTAATACAAAATATATTGTAAAGGGGTCGAACCACAGAGATTGGGAGAAATTAATTCAATTAAAATCACAGGAAATTCGTGCAACTAACTAACCAACTAAAAATAGGGGGGGTTTGGATTTTGATTAATTACTAACTAACTATGCAACTAAAATAACTAAACTTAAGAAGAGAGCAATTAAATCACGTTTGAGAATTGGTTTTGATAAATCAGATGGAAGACAATACGTAGCTAGGAATTACAATTCAGTTTAGGACATCGATCACAGACGCAAGGATAAATTCAAACATTCAAGTAGATTAGCTATAGTAGATAGAGACACTCGATTCCGCCTCATTTTTTCTTAAACAGTAGAATAACCTAGAGACACTATTCTCTAATCAATTCACAACCTCTAGATACACTCGACAGGATTCAATGAATCGATAACATTAAGAATTAAGAAAAGACTAATTCAAATTAACCTAATCACGACACGTGCAAGATTCAAATTCGATTATTAACTCCCTTAACGAATCAGATTTGACTTTACGACTTTCTATCATTAATGCACCACTAATTATCTATCAAGCACTAAGTAAACTTCATGCAATCAAGATTGGCTATATGCAATTAAATCTACTTAGATGATCGTGCACTATCACTAAGCAAATAAATCACAATAAACACGACACTCGGAGAATTAATAAATACTTGAAATAAAATTGAATTATAAAAATCAATTAGGTCTCACAATGTCAAAAACTAAATTATAAAATCCTAACTAAGTACTAAAGAAATTAGATACTCATAGTTCTAAACTACGAAAAACAGAAAATAAACGAAAAGTATAAAAAAAGGAAGAAATGGTTTTGCCGCTCTCGGATGTCTCCAAGCCGCCGCCTATGCTACTGCATGAAGAGAATTATGTGAAAGATCTCCATTCTGCTCTCCAACTCGTGAATAAATAGCTGCCAACAAGACTTGGCCATCAAGCTCAATATCTCTACAATTCTTGGGCCCATTCAATTAATTTTCTATTTGATGTAATTCTTAGCCCATCTTAGCAACTAGGAAATAGACTTTGCCGTAGTGTTTTGAAAATCGGATCGGACCGACTGATCGGATCGGTTCAACCGGTGACCAGCAGCCTATCCGGTCCGGAACACCCCATTAAACCGGGCAAGGTTCGGACCAGTGACGAACCGAAAAAACCGGCCGATTAACCGGCGTTTTTGGTCCTAGAAACCGGACCGGACGCCGGTTTTGGATTAATCATTTTATTTTTTCATTTTTTTTTTCCTTTCCACCATTTTTGTTTTTCCTTCTGGGCGTCTCACGCAACACCGTTCATTTTTCTCTTCAGTGGTATTTCACACACATAGAGAGACATTGTTAGAGATAGAAAGAGATTGTTCTATTCCACTGGGAGAGAGATTGTTAGAGAGAGATTTTTATCTGGGCACTTCAAACACACATACAGTCATACACAGAGAGAGAGAGAGAGAGAGACTTACCAAAATATCAGATGCATACATTGAGAGAAGTGTTTAACGAAGAAAATGGATATTGTGCGGCGGATTTAGTACTTAGTAGGTTTCATATAATCTTTTTTTGGGCTTGGGCTTTTTAGGGTTGGATAATAATACATGTTATGTCATCTTTCTTTTTGTTTCTTGCATGATGCATCTATTATTATGAGATATTATAATTTTATAGAAAATAACAAAAGTTGGTATGATGTTAAAAAAATATAATTTTGTATTTTAAATGTAATATATGTTTAGATATTAAATAAAGAAATATTATTTTTTGTTTTACATATTATATATAGTTAATTAATAAAATAATTTATTTATGACGTCATACCTGTTCGACCGGTGGTTGAACCGATCGAACCGGTTGAACCAGTAACCATTAAGTTTGTCGGTTTGACCTTCGGTCCGGTTTTGAAAACACTACTTTGCCCAACATAATAGTTATACGGTGGTCCACCAACCAAAAATCAAATTAGCTTCCTCCTTTATTACATGAATGCATGCCTAGCTCCAAAGACTTCACATAATTCCAAATTCTCCTCACATGCATGCATAGCCCACGTCACTCTTTGCCAAGAATTTAAATGGGCTAAAATAACCCATTCTGCCATCGATAACAATTCATCAACTTCACACTGGAATCTTCCTTTGATTTCAGACACACGTACATACCCATAACAAAATAGCCTAAAAGCTCCAATAAATGAGAAAACGACTCAAATGCACTAAAAACACGAAAACACATCACGACACCAATTTATATCAATTAAAAGCACTAAAACTAGGTCACGAACTCACAAATAGACGAGAATTAAGCACACTAACATTTATTAACAAAAATATGGATTTACGAGGTTCACATCAAAAGAGCTGATAACATTTGTGTTGATACAATGACTTAATGAGAATATGCGGTTAGAGACACCATAATTTTTTGTTCTCCTAACAATGATTTGGTTTGTTGCTTGAAAAATATATTGATCTCTCGAATTAATTTGTTGTAATTTTACGAACTAAAAAACAAGTTAATCACAGGATCTTTTATAATTTTTTTGCAACCAAGGGAATTTTTTGTAATTTCTCTATACATCGAGGGTTTAAATGCAAATTACCCCAACCATTTATTCAATACTTGGAAAATGGAAACGGAATGATCCATGGCCCATTTCTCAGACCTTAAGTCGCGTTTGCATCTCAGCGTAATAAAACTGAGAAATGCGCTTTCTTCCGCAGAAATATTTACCAAGAAAAGTTGAACGAGAGACAGAGTTGTCATCGTTCGATGGTAACAAGGAAAGGGAGAAGAAAGTACAAGTGGTTCGATCCTTGAACTCATCGAACATCACAGACTAGCAATTGAGGAAGAAGAAATCGAATTATAACTAGATTTAAGCCTTAGCCTTAGCTTTCTGCTCCCGATTTACAGTTGCTTCAATTTGCTTGAGCCAATGGATTGTGCTATGAGAACTTCGCCTTCTGCAATTTGTTCGCTGCCCAAGCTTCTATCTTCGCACTTCCCCAAGAATTCGAGGTTCCTTCCCCAATTGGGTTGCGAAAATCGCAGGAACGACGCCGTTTTGCTCTCTTCCCCTCGGGTTAGTGCTTCCAATTCTGGATTTCATTTTTTTTTTTTCTTGTGGATTCGAGCTGTGTGTTTTAAGCTAGTTCAATGCACGTTTGATTGGAGGAGCCTGATTCTGTTTTAGAAAATTGGTGTATATGTGATTGGTCAATTGGTTGCTTAGCTTCATCGTACTTCTGGTGTGTGTGTTCTGGATTTTTATTCGTATGTTTTTTAGAAACAGGTTGATTTTTGTATCATGGCATTGTATTTGAGAATGATCCAATGAGCTTGCTGCAATACCATTACATTCTTTATTTGTGGGACTTTGTTTTGTTGTAGTTTTCATGAATTTAAATTTACTTGAAGGATATGGCATGACATTGCAGGTTGTGGTATGTGCGGCTAGAAATGTTCACAAGCAAAGAAGTAGTCTTGAATCTCTCTTTTGTTATGATAAACCTATCCCTGAGGAAAGAATTGAGACGCCAGTTGGGGTATCTTTGTCTGAGAAAAATATTGGAGAAAACCCTCGATGCCCAAGTTGTCAGGCTAAAGGAGCACTTCTTTGCACTACTTGTTCTGGATCAGGCTTATATGTGGACTCTATATTGGAGAGTCAAGGCATCATTGTTAAAGTTCGATGTTTAGGTAATGTTCTAATCTAACCTGTGATAATGCTGCAGTTTCATGGTTGAAGTTGTTAGTCAGACATTTGAAGTATGATTTAGTATGTGAAGTTCTCTAAAATATTCAATCTCCTGACCTTGCGTGAAAAAGATATAACTTTTTGCCATATACATTGCAAGTTTGCAGCAACCACTTATCATTGAACATGGTCTAAGGTGCATTATCAGCTTAAAATATGTAACGGGAATCTTTACATCTCCATTTTTGTCATGCAGGTTGTGGAGGAACTGGGAATACTATGTGTTCAGAATGTGGGGGTCGAGGTCATACTTGACTCTGCTGATATACAAGATTTGCTTCTTGATGTACTGATTGCATCGTGCGATGTGAGCAGCAAGTACAGAAATGCAAGCCCGATTATAATTTCTCAAGATATTAGGCTTTTGGTTTTTGATTTTCTTTGTACTATCTATGAATCAAGCGATATTCATTTAAATGTGGCTATGTTGTTGTCGGGTTAATATTATTAATATTCCTTGACCCCTGTGTAGTAACTCTTACCTCCACTATTGCTCTTTGCCAATTCTTTTCTCAGAGTAAGAAAATAGAATATAATGCCCAATGCTTATTTTAATTCTGAGTTTTCTGTGCCCTATCATCATGAGATTTTGCCCCTTAATCTCTTCGTGAGGATTTACAGACCATTCTAGAGTAAACAAAAACTTGTGTAGATCAACATAGTCAAGGAACGTGTTACATCAGCCAGTGGCCTGTTGTGCTCTAAAGCTAAACAAGTATGAAAAACAGAAACCTAGTCATTCTTTTCCATTTGAATGCTGTATTCTGTTCTAACTACCTATTCACATTGTGTAGAAAAAGAACAAAGAATGCATCCGTTTAGAATATGGATTCCACTTTGAGCTGTAAGAAAAAACCTATACCAACTGCAACTCTTCTGCTCTTCGTAGCTTCTGGATATATTCAGGTATGGTACTGTCGAATTCCCTGCTATTTGGTTTTTCTGCATACGCGACATAATATGCCATGACACTAGCTTGCACCCATGCCATAGCCACCGTATTCTACAATTATAAAAGAAGTTAGAAACTAATTCACAGTTCATAAACATAGAAATCTTTATAATATTTTTCTTTTTTCAGAAGTTTGAATGCTTACTATGAAAAATCCAATCAAGAAGGCATATATAGACACTGTTGTGGCATATCTCTTGTCGATAAAAAGTTCCCATACACCCCCCACTAATGCACATATACATCCTGATGCCCCTGCACCTAGGAAGCAGAATGAACTAGTGAGATCAGAATACACCATCTTTTCCATCCCAGCTTTTCTGAACATCTCCCATGTATCCGTTGATGCTCTCAAAATCCCTTTATTGTACAACCCCACATGCACGAAGCCCCATCTATTTCCGTAAAGTACAACTCGTGATGCTACTCCTGCACAGCAGTTTCCCGAAATGAGGAACTCATCTACACCTTCTGAATTGAAACTCACTCCTCTAGCAAAACTATGAACACAATCGAGAACCGGTACCACGATCGAGCCGATGCAAATAGTCCCCCCTGAATATTTAGCTGCTCTTTTTAAGGCTGTCGTATAGTCAAATTCCATCCCACATGCAAATTTCATGTACTTGGTATGTGATACAGAGACTTGCATCATATTCTTGACTATCTGCATTGTCCATGTGAAGCTTCCCAGGATGATGAAAACGAATAAAGTGTCTATTTTATCTCCGCTGGCTGTCGACCCTCCGATGCCGGTGACCAATAAAGATGCATAGAGAGTTGCAATGATGACAAACAGAAATACAGTGGCTTTGACTTTTGGTGGATTGTATGCGAGAGAAAGTGTAAGTATTTTACTTGCGTGGTCAAATCTCTGATTTACCCAACATGCGTAGAGGGCCTGGATAAAGAAGGATAGGAACGCGACTGCTGATGCCGCTAAGCTCCATGGGGTGCCAATACAGACGAGCAAAACCCCGTACGCAAGGGTGAGAACAGGGCCTAGGCAGAATGTGGTTTTCAGAGTTCTTGATGTGGCGTAAGATGTTAACGGTTGCCATACGAGTGCTGTGATTCCTGCACAAGCTGTTGAAGAGAGGATTGGGAGAAACCATTTCTTGGGGCTGAAATGATGAGACGCAGGGGATAATAGCCCACGAAGTGCAAGAACTATTGCCAGGATGATGATTAGCGCAATGTGGATGTAGAAAAGGTACTTGAAGAGCTTGTTCAGGAAGTTCCCCTCTTTTCCTGAAGCATTAGTTTCTGGTATCTGCATTGAGTTTACTGTTAAGTTCATGTGTTTGAGTAACGGAAAAAAATCAGGAAAAACAGGGCCTAAGATCAAGAAATACATGGATGTGTGTTCGTGTGTGTGAGAGATAGAGAGTCAGCAAACAGAGTCTGAGATCAAGAAATACACGAATCCCATGTGTGTGACTGAGAGAGACTCAGAGAGAGAGAGAGAGAGAGAGAGAGAGAGAGAGAGTCAGGAAATTGGGTCTAAAATCATTAGATCAAGAACACATAAATCTGATGTGTGTGTGTGTGTGTGTGTGTGTGAGAGAGAGAGAGAGAGAGAGAGAGAAACCTGGTTTCTTGATTCAGAGTTGCTTCTTGGTTCTTGAGCTTGAACTGGCTGCATTCTGCGCTCCTCTCTCGCTGTTGTCGCCATGAAAATCTGATGATCCTGCTCTGTTTCCTTGACAGCAAATGATGTGTTTATTGGCTTAATTCTTGGAGGGAACGATTCCACAAGGGAGAGAGGATAATATTTTCAACTAGTTAAAACCCATTGGAAGTCTCCTTGAAAGCAATATTATATATAACCAGGTCGCTGCATGTAGCTTTAATGTTTACGTTACACGCCATTGACCTGAGCCCAGTTCCATTAACCTAACTTGTTTTTAAATCTTGAAATGTTTGAATATCGTGAGTTATGGTGTGGGTGGATAAAGGCAGGTCAGCAACGGTGACATAATGAAAAAGGGGCTCTCTTTTCTTATGAGTCTCGTGAAGCAGTTAGTTATTTGTTAACTGAAAGCTATGGTTTCAGTAAACCAGATTGTTAGTTGTTATTTATTAACTGTTTAGTCCAACAACCTCTTTGTGGTTCCCTGATGACGCTTGGCAACCAGTGGAGCCTTGGGTCAGGCTCGACTTACAGAATGGTGGCTCGTGACTCAACGAGCCATAACTTTTGGCTCGGGATTGGCTAAGGAAATGAATAAATAAAATAGAAAATTGTCATATTAGTGATTGAATAGAAAAAACAATTGGGGTGAGTCTAGAGAAAAATAATAAGAAGATATAAATTAAAGATAATGAGAGTTGTAAAAAAAGTATTTTTGATAGAGTATGAATTTTGTCTTCGCAGACTACTCCACAAATCATGGACATAGTTACTTGGAAACTAATTATTTGAATGTGAGTGATCAAGTATTGTCTAAAAGGCGACTTTCTTTCTCGCCAACCACCAAGATGAATTGGTAGTGTGCCATTTGAGTTTCCCATACCTTTTTATGAATTGTTGTGTCGACATCGATCAACGTAAAAACAGTGCATAGGAGTGGGATTTGTGCGAGACGGGGCAAACAATTACTTGACAGGAGAGAATTAGCAGTTTTAGTTTTCCCCTTTTTGGCTTCGGTTTTATGGAATTCCACATTTTCATTGATAACTAGACTATCAATTCTTCTGTATATACTATGGAATCATATTTTCTAAATTGATTTAAGGAATTTAAAAACGTATAAAATTCCAAAATGACGTAATAATTACTACAAAGGAAATTATTATAAGATCCAAAACGAACCATTCTTCCTATTGTTAAGGTTGGAAGTGTGGATTGATCATTGATGATACAGAAATATCAAACTATGGTAAAATTGATGGCAAAAACACATGCACAAAACAGTTGGTTAATCAGATAAAAAGGTTTATTACAATTTCCTACAAAGAATTTGCCAGGCTATATTTCATCCAAAGACTAACAGCTTCAATAAAGGAAGGGTGAAGAGAGTGGACGAAAACGTAAGAATACTAAAACTTGAGGCCCGAATGGATGGCAACAACTCCTCCAACCAGGTTTTCATACTCAACCTTCTGAAACCCAGCTTCTGAAATCATTTGGGCAAATTTCTCCTACAATGCAAATCAAGATCATAAAAGTTAAAATCGTTAAAATTAACTAGTCTTCGTAATCGACTGGGAAGGATTCCTTTATACCTGTGGGGGAAAACGGCGAATACTCTCGACCAAATACTGATAAGATTCACGATCACCAGCAACTAGCTGCCCAACGGTTGGAATAATAGAGAACGAGTAATAATCGTAGCTGAAGACATGAAGATTGAACATTAAACTTGTGAAGATTAAGCAGTTGGGGACACTGACAAAAGCCACTGGAACAGATATATTATTGTGGACAGGAAAAGGCAACATTAACAGAAAGTATAATGAAATGAACCGATTCTCAATGAGGAGTATATTTGACCAGAAAATAAGAGTTTATTAGCAAAAGACCTGTATGTCTGAGTAAGCTACATTACGCACTTCTCAGCATAATAATGCTCATATGACATATTCGGTGGCAATTCCCTAAACCATCTATCATTTGATCTTTTTAACTGTGTTAATTTTCATATTGGGAATGGGATGCGAGTTTGTACGACTGTGTTTAAGAGGCTCGCCCCTTGCACTGCATATAAAATACATTAGGATGAACCAGTCCAAAACTAATATATAAGATTAAAGTGTTGCATTATATTACTAAGGAAATGCATTAATTTACAATTGGGGAATCCCTTATGAATACTGAGACAAGATAACAGACTCAATGGGTACATAATACGAGGTAAAGAGAGGCCTTAATATGGGCTCATTGATAATACTTACAACTCTTTAAAAACTGGAAGTTCCACATGGCTCAGTTCGAGGCAAAGAAATCTTCCTCCAGGTTTAAGTACCCTACCAAATACAACAACGAGATGTTAGAAAATAAAAACACATTATGCAAAAGGAAGAATAATTGGTTTCACAAAACCAATGCAAGAAATAGATAGTTGTAATTGCTATTCCTTGATAGCGGATATAGGCAGTATCCCTGAGACCTTCACTCTGCATCAATAATATTTTCTTTTATTCTTCTCGAACGACTTAATAAGGGATGAACAACTCACTTGTCAACAGCAAACAAAACCAGCAGATTAAACACCTTTCCAATATCAGTACAGTAAAAACAAGAAGTGCAATATATTTGTCAGAATAGTTTTGTACATATAATCAATAGGAAACGGCAGCTGGACATTATGGGAAAATTATGAGCCAAAAATGGAAATGTAAACATAGAATCAAAAAATAACCTGTTCGCTTCTGCGAGAGCTTTCTCGATATGCGTGACATTTCTTATCCCAAATGCAATTGTATAACCATCCATTGAATTATCTTCGAATTTTAATGCTTCTGCATCTCCCTCAACCCAGACAAGAGATTTATCCTCGCCAAGACCTTTTACACATTAAATGCAATGCACCATTAAAAAGTGCATATGCTTCAGATTTAAGGAAATTGACGAGGAAATGAGAACATTTTTTATAAGTGGCGTAAAGGAAATAGAGTCTCAGTTCACCTCTCTCTTGGGCCCTCTTTTTGCCAACATTCAACATATTTGGGTTAATATCACAAATAAAAATTCGAGTTTCATCCAGCAGATTGTCATCATTAATATCTCGCAGAGCTCTACGTGCAACATTATTTATACTTTCATGGATTCTGAAAGCCACATCCCCTGTGATATTAGAGAATCTGATCATGCATGAATAATATGACAACCAAACAGGACTGTGAGTAGAAGAAAACTAGTTTTCTCTTCTCTAGTAGACACAGCATGATAAAAGGAAAAATGTAACCTTGATCATTAAGAGAGAATAATTTTACAACTCAAGGTTTTAATTGGATAACAAACATAAATAAAACCCTTCCCCATAAAGTGGGAACAACAAATGACCATGTACATATGCTAAAGGATTAATCCAATCCAAGTTCATTTCCAAGTTGTCCATATGAAAGGAACACTTCAAGGAAAGAGAATGATCTAGGGAACTGCAACATAAAGTCTAGTTCACCATACATACAAATCAAACAAGTTATTACCATAATTATTGCTCACCAGTACCGCCAGCCACATCAAGATGCTTCATTCCCGGAAACGGATTCAACTTGGAAACTAATCTAAGAATTTGCAGACAGAAGAGACCAAATTAACTAACAGATTAAAAGAAAAGGAAATAACCTCGCTCATCATCCGACGGTCAAAGCAGAAAAGCACAAGGAAATCCAACCTTTCTTTCCATAATCTATGAAGACCGCCACTCATCAAGTCATTCATGAGATCATAACTCGATGCAACGCTTGTGAACACGTTGCCAACCATTCTACTCTTTTCATCCTCCCTAACTTCCTTAAACCCTGAAAATCAAATGCCACATTGCCTCACAAGAAATCTTCACATATAAATTCCACAGTGAATTGACAAAATATTCAAGTTTCCATTAGGCAAATGCAGATGGCTCGGTTTAACTATTTTATTAGATCTGAAATGAAAAGGAAAATCCCAATTTTCTCTCTATAATGGTATATTGTGGTGAAATTTCGAAGAGAGACTTTGGTGCATGCACCGTGATACTCATCCTTTTTATTTTCCTTTCCAGAAGTTCCAACTGTTTTCGAGGTATTGCAGCAATTGTTCCATCTTTTCCACTTAAGTCATGATATGCCTCCATTCAATCAGTTTCTTTTCCCTATCTTTCTGTCTTCTCTTGTAATGTCATAAGTCAAACAATCCAACTACACCTCTCCTAGCTTTGTGAACCGCCCTTCTGAATTTCAACCATTATCTAAGCTTCCCATTGTTTTTCCCCATCAAAGGTACAAATTAGCTCAAAACACCAACCAAATGACAAACTATATGCTCATAATTTCTTCTCCAGAAACCAAATCTCAACATCTAATAATGATGAAACCAAAAATTTCATTACTTTCCCATCCATTCCCCGTCACCAACTCCAAAAAAATAAAAGTAGAAAGCTATAAATCAACAAACCCAAACTCAAATTGCACATTTCAGGAACACAGAAAATTGAAAACTAACCGAAACTGGTGGCATGTGAGTGCAAATGTGAGCACGAATTACACAGCGGCGACAGAAAACCATCCTTCCTCAATCCGCGGTAAAGGGATCTCAACGCCATTAAAACCTCAAAAGAGTGCAGATCAATTCAATTACAAAACCTGGAATAGGGTACAGGATTCTTCGAGACAAGGAGAGCGGAGCGCGGGGACCAATATTTCTTAGGGATGTTAACGGGTCGGGTACGAATTGGATTCGAAATTTTTTGGATCCGGATCCAGTATATTATAAGATAAAGTATTATACTTTATTATATATGGATCCCAAGAAAGTATATAAAACGACAATTTAATCCTCTTAGTTTAATAATTATATTTGAATCCTTCGTAAATTAAATTATATTTGAGAAATATTTCTTGAATTTTTTAATGGAAAGTCGGGAACTTGGGCGTTCAGTGTATAATGTAATTATTAAATTTATGAGGTGTAAATATAATTATTTGTCTAAAAAGGACTAAATTGTAATTTTCTATGTTTTATTGAGGTTCATATGCAAGTAACCCTAAATAAAATCAGAACATATGATATAGTTTTTTTAAAGAATTATTATTTATCCATTTGAAACTTGTTTTTTTTTTAAAAAAAAGAAAAGAAAAAAACATACACTTTTATTGTGGTCTGAGATATTCGAACTCAAAATTATTACTTTGAAAAAAAAATCACTGCAAATTTTTATTGGCTCCATATGTTAATTTGACTTTTTGAAAATAAAATATTGATTAAAAACAACATATCGTATTGGAAAATAATCGAGAACATTCGTTAAATTTTTATATCCAGACAATCAAAATATATCTTGGCCAACTCGGTAAGGTTACATAGAGTTTATTATGAATGTTAATCGAATATTTTAGAATTCAGATCAAATATTAAAATTGGGCCGAAGGAAGATCGTAAAGAAAGAAAGGCTAAATTGCAAGGCTGAGGCCCAACTACATGCACATGCATGCT
Organism: Lantana camara; assembly: GCA_037501455.1. Taxonomy (NCBI): domain Eukaryota; kingdom Viridiplantae; phylum Streptophyta; class Magnoliopsida; order Lamiales; family Verbenaceae; genus Lantana; species Lantana camara. The sequence continues at coordinate 19,145,443 of CM074859.1, forward strand.
TAGCCAAAGCCCAAGGCCATACATGTGGTGGTGGTCCAAACATATTTGAAGTAGCCATAGATAATGACTGCACACTTAAAAATAGACTAAAAGTCATGCCACTTTTGACTTTGGTTACCTCATGCCTCATGGACACATTACAAGATAGACTAAACTTCTGCTGCCTAAATCCTAAGCAATACAATTTCCACTCTCTTGAAAATATGGACACTAATTAGTTCCCCTCTCTTTCCTCCATTCAACCATGAAGCCCGTAAATTTTAACTCGAACCCGATTCAATCAGACCTGACCAATCAATGAGTAAATAAATCACACTTATTATTTAATTTATCAATTTTCTTAACCTTTATAATTTAAAAACACTCTCTTCTAATTATACTAATTTAACCGGTTAGGAATTAAAATTTCCCTATCATCATCCCCAAAACTCCACTTTCTTAACATCAACATTTCATTGAGAGCTTCTCAACACCAACCACTGAGGTAACAGTAAGAAAGCAAAAGCCCCAAGCAACAAAGTGACATTTGGAGCCCTTCCCTTCCAAGAAAGGAACCCCTTTATAAAATTGCAAAAGCCCCCATCTACACTCTTCCTAAGACCAAATTCTAAGTTACTATAACACCAAAAAAAACAACAACCAACTAACTCCACAACCCCAATCTCACATTAAACCAACAAATCTTCCATCTTTCAAGAAAATCCCAAAACTTCCCCCAATGGCCATCAAACTCTTCATGATATCTTTCATCCTAACCTCCATCCTCTTCTCCCTCCTCTACATCAATCCCAGCAAGCAAACACACCCCATCACCATCTTCAGGCCAACAAAGACCTTCATAATCCCAAGGGGCCAAACAAGGCCTTACAATGCCACTTTTGCTTACTTGATCTCGGCGTCGAGTGGCGACACTATGAAGCTCAAGCGCCTCATGCTCGCCCTCTACCACCCCGGGAACTACTATCTGATCCACGTGGACGCCGGCGCGCCACGAGACGACCACGAGGAGATCGCGAGGTTCGTGTCGAGTAATGCCGTGTTTGTGGAGGTTGGGAATGTGTGGATTGTGAAGAAGGGGAATTTGGTGACTTATAGAGGCCCGACTATGCTTGCCACGACTCTTCATGCCATGGCTATGCTGCTGAGGACTGAGCAGTGGGATTGGTTTATCAATCTCAGTGCCTCGGATTATCCTTTAGTCACTCAAGATGGTATGGTGAGTGCCCCTTTAAGTTCTTTGATTCTTGATGTACATATATATATGATGATATTTGTATGTGTCTTTGTGTGTGTTTTGATCCATTTTCTTGTTTATCACTAGTTCTTGTTTGTTTACATATACCAAGAAAATGGTTTTTTTTTTTTTTTTTTTGTAATTACAAAGATTATATTAGTTAATTTTTTTTTAATTATATTGTTGGCAGATCTGATCCATGCCTTCTCTGACTTGCCCAAAGATCTGAACTTTGTGCAGCACACCAGCCACTTGGGCTGGAAAATGTAAGATTTAGCTTCAACCCCATTTGTTCTGTTGGTTAATACCGGGACGAACACTTTTAAAATATCATTCTTGTCCCGTGTCGAACACTCATCACTTGTCATGTCATGTTCGTGAAAGGTCTAATTATGGTTTGTGGTGTTATTGTGTGATGTGATTGATTAATTAGGAGGCTTTATGCAGGAATAAAAGAGGGAAGCCGATACTAATTGATCCAGGTTTGTACAGTGCTAATAAATCTGAGATCTGGTGGGCGATTAAGCAAAGAACCTTGCCGACTGCTTTCAAGCTTTATACAGGTTCCCACTTTCTTTATCTTTAATCTTTATTCTATATTCTCATTATTTGTGGCTTAGAATTGCTTTTGGACAAACAACACACGTGAGATTCTGGGACAATTTATGAACTACACATGAAAAAGGTATAAAAAATTACACATGGGGCCCTAAGTTTGAGAGTAACTACAAAATAGTACCTCCGATATTATTAATTACGGTAGAGATACTTAGTTTTGTTTTGGATGCAACGCCAACAACACATAAATTCTGAAATAGGGGTGTTACTATTATGAATTTTTTGTATTGAAATGAAATGTTAGTGGACGTTAGCGTTGTTAGTAATACTATATTTACTAATCTGTAATTACTTCTAAACTCGGGAATAGTATTATATGCAATTCGTCCTAAATTATACATATATTTCGACATAATCTAGTAATTTTACTTTATATTAACTTAATCGGAACGTTTTGGAACACAAAGTGTAGCTTGTTTTGTTGAATTAAGATAATGGATTTGTTTACATCTATACTCCTATCAGATTGTATAATTATAACTCATACCCGTTTAGATGAAAATATTACAAACTCTATCCCTATAAATTATAAAAATTACATATAACCTCATTTCTTTGGAATTTAGGTCGATTGATTGACAAAATGACCTTTATACCCTTTTTAAAATTTTAAAAAATAAAATTAAAATATTTAAAAAAATAATTAATTCAATGTTAAAGTTACTTTAAAATTTAATTTAATTTAATTTGAATATTTTAACAAATAAATTTTCTTTTTTGGTTTTTCAAAATTTAGAAAAGTTTAAGCTGCAGGTAAAATGGTTAATTTACTCATAAGATCAACTATATATCCTAATAGAACAAAACAATTTGTAATTTTTGAAACTTTTAATGGTGAAATTTATAATATTTCCATCTCGAACATAAATAGTAATTATATATTCTCGTAAGGGTATCGAGGGAAAAAAAAACCCTTTTAATGATATTATGCATACAACATCAAAATGAAGATTAGGGACTAAGGGTAAATTTGGATTAATTTCAATTCTAGAATCTTCAAATAAAGAGAGAGACAAGCAAGAATGGGCAATTTTGTGGGATTAATAAAAAAATTATAGTTGGAATAGGATATTTGATAGTGAGTGGTAGTTAAGTGTGGACGGCAGGAATGGGAAGTCGTCATAAGGTTGGTGATGATTTTATTTAGTTATTATTGCACATCAATCAATTAATGACTTATAAATATAATAAAGTCATTATAGAATAAATATTAGGCATAACAACTTGCTACCTAACTATACTTTCAATTTTATGCCAATATTTATGTCAAAACCCACACATTTCAACCCTACCAGTTTTTGTCTCCTTTTTTCCCCTCTTCTATTCCTATATTTTATTATAAAATTTTAAAATGAATTGAACTATTAAAGTATTAATATTTTTTTTTTATTAATGATAACGGCTTATTCACATACTCAAATATAAAATTTTCGATTAAGCTAAAGTAGTATTGAATCACAAATTAAGTTAAACCGCTCAGAGATATAACTTTGTGTATTTGTATTTGTATTTGTATGGAAATTTTAATGCACCGATACTTTTAAGAATTTTATTTTTTGTATCATGTTGTATCGAATACGAGTGTCTTGACACATTTAATGGGTAAAACTAATATATATATATATATATATATCATCTAATCCGTGTTAAGAAAACGACAAAAATAATATTTATAGTAAAAAGAGAAAAGAAAAATAACAAAAGAGCACGAGAAAGAAAGAGCAAAAAAGAATTGGACTGCATTATCAATAAACTGCAGTTGTTTATGGCTCCAATTTGTGTGCCCATGTGGTTCTCCACGTGGGAAGGGTTTTTCTTGTCCTCAAACATTTAAATTCGATTTCCTCAACTAAAAAATAAAAAATTAAATTAAATGAAAAAACTGAAAAACAAAAAATTAAATTCTATTTTGTTTGGGCTATTTAAGTTTTGGGCCCAGATATAATTGGGCTGCTATGTAAACCCAAAAGTTTAAAGCCCATTAATTTAGAAATTCATACTACACTCATCGACATAAGTAAGTATTATTTAAAATGGAGGAGAAAAACTTCCCCTCTATTATGATATTATTATAATTTTTTATTTAAATTTTTGAATGTTTCAAATTGCTATCTATATTTTAAAAAAAATTTTAAATTGTCATCTCAGTCATTTAGGTATTAACATGTGGCTATTTTTTGCCGGAAATTGTTAATTTTTCGTCGAAAATGAGCCACATGTTAACACCTAAACGGTCGAGATGACAATCTAAACACTTTTACAAAATATAAATGACAATTTGAAATATTTGAAAATTCCAATGAAAAATTAAATAAATGGTCCAACAACGGTAAATAGCTTTCTCCTCTTTAAAATATTAATAACGGAAGTAATATGAAGTTAAATTTTTTTAGGAACTAAATATGATGTTTCACTTTATTTGATATCAGCAGTTAAATTGTTCACCATACCAAGCTATAAATAAAAAAATAGCATTTGTTAATTTCTTGCCCTAAGTCCAAAATTATAATATTTCTAACTCAATATAATCTATACTATATAAAAAAGGAAGAGGGTTTTCCTCTCACAAACGACGGTTTTTTGAGATGACCATACCAATTTTATGATGTTCCAAATATACCCCTTAAGTTTTTAACTTGCATAAGAGAATTTCAGGGTTAAGAATTGAATTTTTATTTAATAAATAATAACTTTCACTTTTCACGTTTCTATCTTATCCATTTTTCTCTCATCACTGATAACTCCCATTTTTTTTCTTTGGCATTTCTCTTAAAGAATACTATTTATAAAACAAGGAACTTTCAGAAAACACAACCAATATAATACCGAGTTAGATTTCCGATAGTGAGGAAGAGAGATTGTGGCCTCCTTCAAAATTATCTAACCTTATGGTTGCAAATCTAATAGGGAGTCCCTTCAAAATCATCTTTTGTTCTGCAAATCCAATCCAAATCAATGTCAATCATCTTCTCATTGTTCTGCAAATTCAATGCCAATCAATATTCGGACAATGCGGTAAACACTCTTTTATGAATTTCAAAATAGGTAATTCAAATAACTTATGCAAACTTTTTTTTTTTCATATTTCTTCTTCATTAATATTATAATAGGTAATTTAAATAACTTATGCAATTTTTTTCCATATTTCTTTTTTATTGATATTATAATATTACAATTTTTTGCACACGGGGACTGTGTGCCCAGGTGACTAGTCTTTCTTTAAATCAAAGAAACGAATTACATTAATTTGTGATTTCGTCCTCCCCTCAAATTTACATTCATTATTAATTTAATTAAATCCTACTTTCGTCTCACAAATCCTGGTTCCAACCCTGAACACGAACTATCATTGCAGGTTCTGCATGGACAGTCCTATCAAGACCCTTCGCCGAATACTGCATAATAGGATGGGACAATCTCCCACGAACCCTCCTCCTCTACTACACCAACTTCGTCTCATCTCCGGAGCACTATTTCCAGACATTGTTATGCAACTCCCAAGAGTTCAAGAACAAAACAGTCAACCACGATCTTCACTACATAACATGGGATAATCCTCCCAAGCAACATCCCAGGTCACTTGGTCTCAAAGATTACAGAAAAATGATCCTCAGCAACAGACCCTTCGCCCGAAAGTTCAAGAAAAACGATCCGGTCCTCGCGAAGATCGACCGCGAGCTGCTGAAACGAGGAAGCAGGCAGTTTGCTAGTGGAGGATGGTGCTTGAAAGATGGTAGGTGCTCGGAGTTGCAGGGGGAGAAGTATGGGGTTTTGAAGACGGGAAGTGGAGCGAGGAGGTTGAGGGTTTTGTTGAGGAAGTTGGTTAATAATCAGAATTTTAGTAGGAGGTTTTGTAGATAAGTTGAAGTATATTGTGTGCTCTTTAATTTCTTTTTTGGCTTCTTTATTCTTTCTTTTTTGGGAAAAATGGGAAATAATACAAGTATTAATGGTTGCTTCTTTTTGGCATCACGCTGAAATTATCAAATTATATATATGAAAACACAAATTCCTTTAGGGTTGCATTTCTTATATTTATAGTTATAAGGTCACTACAAGAAATCCTGCAAATTCCGACGGAAAATTCCGAGGGAATTCCGACGGAAATAGTAAATTCCGAGGGAATTCCGACGGGACACATGCCGTAGGAAAACCCTCCCTCGGAATTCAAAACCGACGGAATTCCGAGGGACAAAAATCATAAAAAAAAAAATTAAATTTAAAAAATTCCGACGGAATTCCGAGAGAAATTCCGTCGGAATTTGCTTTAAAAAAAAATTTTAATTAATTATTTCCGACGGAATTTACTGGAAAAAAAAATTTTAATTAATTATTTCCGACGGAATTTCCCTCGGAATTCCGTCGGAATTTACTGGAAAAATAAAAACTTAATGCGCCCTTGGGGATTCGAACACCCGACGTTGTGGTAGTAAGACCTTATGGAAACCAAGGTAAACCAGTTGAGCTAGATCAATTCATTGGTTTAGTTTGATACAAATATTTATATATCATTTGAAATAATAAAATCATAAATTTTGTAGACTATATTTAAAATTGAGTTCTAAGAAAATATTAATTATAACTACAAATATTATAATACGTCATAAGAATTCAATTTAAGCATAGATAAAACCGACGGAATTCCGACGGAAATCCCGTCGGAATTATTTAATATTATTTTTAATTTTTATTTTTAAAAAATCCGATGGAATTCCGACGGAAAATTCCGTCGGAATTATTTAATATTATTTTTAATTTTTATTTTTAAAAAATCCGACGGAATTCCGACGGCAAGTTCCGTCGGAATTATTTAATATTATTTTTAATTTTTATTTTTAAAAAATTCGACGGAATTCCGACGGAAAGTTCCGTCGGAATTATTTAATATTATTTTTAATTTTTATTTTTAAAAAATCCGACGGAAAGTTCCGTCGGAATTATTTAATATTATTTTTAATTTTTATTTTTAAAAAATCCGACGGAATTCCGACGGAAAGTTCCGTCGGAATTATTTAATATTATTTTTAATTTTTATTTTTAAAAAATCCGACGGAATTCCGACGGAAAGTTCCGTCGGAATTATTTAATATTATTTTTAATTTTTATTTTTAAAAAATCCGACGGAATTCCGACGGAAAGTTCCGTCGGAATTATTTAATATTATTTTTAATTTTTATTTTTAAAAATCCGACGGAATTCCGACGGAATGCCCGTCGGAATTATTTAATTTCTATTTTTATAATTTATATTTAAAAAAACCGACGGGAATCCCATCGGAATTCCGTCGGAATTATTTAATATTATTTTTAAATTTTATTTTTAAAAAAATCCGATGGAATTCCGACGGAATTTCCGTCGGATTTATTTAATTTTTATTTAAAAAAAAAAAAACAAATTCCGTCGGAATTTTCCGTCGGATTTCGGCGAATTTCTTGTAGTGGGTGAATTACAAATATGAAATAGGGAGAATTACATCTGACTTACCCTGTATTTAGAACTAATTACAATGCAATCCATCATTATTGAGAAATTATATTTTAGTCTCTAACTTTGAAAACCATTTATGATCCCTAGGTTCGGTTATGTCATTCCAAAAATACCCCTTATTTGTTTTTAAAGTCATATTTTGTAGGGATTGTTTTGTTATTTTTGTAAACTTTAGGGATGATTATTTAATTTTGGCATATATTCAATATAACATCCATAAAGCCGTCAGGGGCATAAATGTACTTTTATAAATTCCGTTAAGGACCTCAGACCAAACAAGATTTATAGGGATTAAAATGTAATTTCCCGATTGATGTATTGGTTTATTGCATGGATTTGTAGGGCAATTGTAGTTAAATTCTAGCAGTTTTAAGAACTTATAGCGTGATTTATGCTCCTTATTAGGTACCTTTCACCTTGGAGTTGAAAAGACGGAGTAAAAGCAAAACCATGCAATCAAGGGCGAAAAACGAGAAATTCTAGGGGACACGCCCGTGTCCCCATGGAAGAGCAAACTGAGACACGACCGTGTCTCAGTACAGAAGTGACCCTCGGATTTCAGGAGGTGACACGCCCGTGTCACCAATGTAGAGTAATTTGTTGCACGGCCGTGACTTGGTACAGAGAGGCCTGGAGATTTTGCACGCCCGTGTCATCAAGAAGAACAGGTTTTGACACCCCCGTGTCAAGTAAGAAAAGCGCGGATACGTTTTAATACGTGACACGGGCGTGTCACAATTTTAGGCATGAGCTTTGCACGCCCGTGTCACGGGGCGGTTTAGGTTTTGGAACTTCTATTTAAACGCGGATTTGAGGCGGAATAAGGGAGCTTTTGGACTACGTTTTTCCAGAAGTTCAAGAACACTCGGAGGAAGAAGAAACACGAAGACATAGAGTTGAAGATTGATTTCAAGCACAAGACTTTATCAATTTGGTTTTATTTACTGCTTTCCGATCAAACTAATTCCTCAAGTTTTGGTTTTGCAATTCTAGCATAATTAGTTATTCGCTTTAGATTCGTTTTTGGATAATTAGGTTAGAATTCAGAATTATTAATTCCGTTTTGATGTTTATGTTAGACATGAGTATTTTGAATGCAATTCTTTTGATTTTAATGAGTTTTAATTCAAATATGAGGAACTAATCTCTTGGGGTTAGGGGGTAAGGATTATGCATCTAAGGTGTTTGAATTAATGCTCGAGTCAATTTGTGTGATTCTTTGTTAGGAAAACGGTATTGAGTAAGCTGGGAATGGATTGGCCATCCATGAACATATTGTAAATTATCCGATAATCGAGAGATTGAGGATAATTGAGAGTGTTTTCCAAAACTTAGACTTTTTGGGCTTAAAGAAATTTAACCCTAATTTCTACAACCCGTATTTAGAATTCCATGCCAAGCCGCTAGGTTTTAAATACACTAATCTTGCTTGATTCAATTGATTTGGTTACTAAGTGATTGTGGGAACAACACTTGGCTTAATTAATTAGACATCTAGCCTTTGAAAGAAGCTAGGTATAACATCGTGATTAGGTTGAAGAATCATACATCCGTACTTGAGTATTGATTTGATCACAAAAGAGCATATGATTTACTTCCCGACCTGTTTTAATTAAGTGGTTAAATCTTGCGTTTATTTGTTAGCTCGTGTGTTTGATTACTTATTATTTAAGTTTAATTTTGTCATAATAGTATAGCACAACTTTGTCAATCTTTTCCGGTCTTTAGATTAGAAATAGTCATAAAAGTGGTCGTTGAATTCCCTTCCCTGTGGATACGATACCTTAAGTGTTGCAATCGGATTTAGAACTTACACTTGGGTTCAAGATTTGTCTATCAAGTTTTTGGCGCCGTTGCCGGGGAAGGCGTTTAGTTCAATATTACTTTAGTGATTTTTTCTGGTGCTTTAGACCACCCTTTCTGGTTGATTTCTTTTTGAAGTGCGTTGAATTTGACCACGGGTTTTCCCCATTGCAGGTACCTAGTTTATGCTACGATCGAAAGGCTTGGAACCCTTGCCTTACGATCCTGAAATTGAGAAGACTTGTAGGGCGAATCGAACGAAGCGAAAAAAGGAAAAGAAGCAGAAAGTAAACCCAATCCCAATGGCACAACCCATAAACGAGCAACCAACCACACTCCAGGATTATGCCATTCCTAACATTGGCTTAATCCAGAACAACTTGACTCGCCCCGCCGTGGAGGCGAACAACTTTGAAATCAAAACTGGGTTCATCAACCTCTTACAACAGAACCCGTTTGGGGGTTTACCACATGAAGACCCCGCATCGCATTTGTCCTACTTTTTGGATGTCTGCTCGACCTTTAAGATCCACAACGCTTCTGATGATGCGATCAGAGTTAGGCTTTTTCCCTTCTCCCTAAGGGACAAAGCCCGGACATGGATTTCGACCTTGTCAAATGAGACACTTCAGACATGGGCAGACCTCTCTAAGGCCTTCTTAGCCAAATTCTACCCTCCTAGCAAGACCATGAGGTACAGAGATGAAATAACGAGCTTCAGGCTCTATGATGGGGAAACGTTGTATGAAGGATGGGAAAGATATAAGGAACTGCAAAGGAAATGCCCACACCACCGTGTTCCAGGATGGCAACTGGTACAAATCTTTTACAACGGAATGACAGAGAACATGAAAATCATGGTCGATGCAGCAGCGGGAGGAGCATTTATGGCACTGTCTGAGGAAGAAGGAATGCAACTTCTGAATAAGATGGCAGCAAATAGCAGTTGGACAAAGGAGAGGAGCCTTCCTCCTCCAAAACCTGAGGCAGGCATACTCGCCACTGACACTGTGACAGCTTTCAATGCCAAGTTCGAAGCACTGAACCAGAAGCTAGACCGACTTGCAATTGCGACAGCACGAAACACAGTGGCACAGTCAAACGCCCTGCAGGTATTATGTGAAATTTGTGGTGGTCCCCATTCATTTGATATTTGTCCTTCTACCAATGCAGGTGCACAGGTTGTTGTTGGTCAAGAACAAGTCAATTACGTGCAGAATCAAAAACCAGCAAACGACCCATACTCGAACACCTACAACCCAGGGTGGAAGAATCATCCGCACTTCTTGTGGTCAAACAATCAGAATGTTCAGAACCCAAACCCAAACCAGAGACTACAGTTCCAACCAAGGCAAATGGGACAGCATCCACCACATCAAAATCAGCAGAGATTCGCACCCCCTCCACAACCACCGCAGGAACAGAAGCCGGGGTGGGAGGCGGCCCTCGAGAAGTTCATAAATGTCTCGAATGATAGGTATCAGAAACTCGAATCTCAGGTAGAACAGGTGCTGGTTCAAAATAAAAATTTGGAAGTGCAGGTGGGCCAGTTGGCTAATTCAATCAATGTTAGAGCCCAAGGAATGTTTCCAAGCAAACCTGTGGAGAATCCGAAAGAGCAGTGTAAGGCCATTACACTACGAAGTGGCACGACTTACAAGGGGCCTGCAATACCGGTGGAGACCGAAGTGAGAAAGGAAAAGGACTCCGTTGTGGAACCTGAGAAAGTAATCGAGGCATCGAAGGAGGAGGAAGAAGTACTGACAAGTGAGCCCCCTTCAAAGCCAAAGACATCAGTGGCACCCAAACCGTACGTGCCACCACTTCCTTTCCCGCAGAGATTTCAAAAGCAAAGGTTGGAGAAACAATTCGAGAAATTCTTGAATATCTTCAAGGAACTACACATTAACATCCCCTTTGCCGAGGCCCTAGCTCAGATGCCCACTTACGTCAAATTCTTGAAGGAGATCCTCTCCAACAAGAGGAAATTGGAGGATTATGCCACAATTGCACTTACTGAAGAGTGCAGCGCCATTCTACAACATAAGCTTCCACCAAAGCTTAAGGATCCAGGGAGTTTTTCAATTCCTTGCACAATTGGTCATATGTCCTTTAATAAAGCTTTATGTGATCTTGGTGCTAGTGTGAGCCTAATGCCATTATCTGTTTGCAGGAAACTTGGACTGAATTCATTAAAGCCAACTACCGTTTCTCTACAGCTAGCGGATCGATCAGTCAAGTACCCCACGGGAATCCTGGAAAATGTTCTAGTCAGAGTTGGGAAGTTCTACCTGCCGGTAGACTTCATAGTTTTGGAAATGGAGGAAGACCAAAACATGCCGCTCATCTTAGGGAGGCCTTTCCTAGCCACAGCAGGAGCCTTAATTGATGTGAAGAGTGGCATTCTAACTCTTCGTGTGGGGGATGAACAGGTGGAGTTTAATCTGTTCAAAGCAATGAAAGGACCGGTGATCGAAGAACAATGCAATATGGTGGAAATCAGAGCTCAGACACCGATGTCCATAAGCAACGAGGACCCTCTCGAACTCTGTCTAAGAGGACTCACTGACCACATTGATGGGGAAGACATATTAGAAGAATTGGCCGCCTACGCAAAGGCACTCGAAGCCACCCCCTACGTACCATTCCGAAAGAGGTTTGTATATGAAGAGTTGGGTACAGGTAAGCCCACTCTTCGTCTTTCTGTTGAAACAGCTCCCAAGTTAGAACTGAAACCCCTCCCCGCTCATTTGAGATATGTTTATTTGGGTGAATTTGAAACACTGCCTGTTATAGTTGCCTCTGATTTAACTAATTCACAGCATGATGCCTTGTTGAGGGTTTTGAGAGAACACAAACGAGCAATAGGTTGGACTATTTCTGACATTAAGGGGATTAGCCCATCTATTTGCATGCATAAAATTCTTATGGAAGATAACCATAAACCCTCCGTAGAACATCAGCGTAGACTGAACCCGAACATGAAAGAGGTGCTTAGGGCTGAGGTACTGAAATTGTTAGATGCCGGGATAATTTACCCTATCTCGGATAGCAAGTGGGTTAGCCCTGTACAGGTAGTGCCCAAGAAAGGGGGGATGACTGTAATTAAAAATGAAAAGAATGAGTTAATACCAACTAGGACAGTCACGGGTTGGAGAGTCTGTATAGATTATAGAAAGTTGAATAATGCCACTCGTAAAGATCACTTTCCACTTCCCTTTATTGATCAGATGTTAGAGAGGTTAGCCGGGCATTCTTATTACTGTTTTCTGGATGGGTATTCAGGGTATAACCAAATTGCTATAGCTCCAGAGGATCAGGAAAAATGTACGTTTACCTGCCCTTATGGAACTTTTGCGTATAGACGTATGCCTTTTGGGTTGTGTAATGCCCCGGCTACTTTTCAACGATGCATGATGGCCATTTTCTCTGACTTTATAGAACGCACAATGGAAATTTTTATGGATGATTTTTCTGTGTTTGGTTCTTCTTTCGATTCCTGCTTGCATAATCTTGCTCAAGTTTTGCAGAGATGTGAAGAAACTAACCTTGTGCTAAATTGGGAGAAGTGCCACTTCATGGTAAAGGAAGGAATAGTGTTGGGTCACAAAGTTTCGGAGAAAGGCATTGAGGTGGACAAGGCCAAGATTGATGTGATCGCAAAACTGCCTCCACCTACCAATATCAAGGGAGTGAGAAGTTTCCTTGGTCATGCCGGGTTCTATCGCCGGTTCATCAAGGACTTTTCAAAAATTACCTTACCTTTATGCAAGTTACTACAAAAGGATTCTGAATTCGTGTTTAATGATGATTGCTTACTTGCATTTGATAGGTTGAAGAAGGAGCTTACCTCGGCACCAATTATGGTTGCACCGGATTGGACTATACCGTTCGAGCTAATGTGCGATGCGAGCGATTTGGCCATTGGAGCTGTGCTTGGCCAACGAAGAGAAAAACATTTACACGTTATCGCATATTCTAGCAAAACTTTAAATGATGCACAATTAAGTTATGCTACCACTGAAAAAGAATTATTAGCTATTGTGCATGCTTTTGATAAGTTTCGGTCTTATTTGATAGGTTCGAAGACAATTGTCTACACGGACCACGCAGCAATCAAGTATCTCCTTTCGAAGAAGGATTCAAAGCCCCGTTTGATTAGATGGATTCTATTGCTTCAGGAGTTCGATCTTGAAATTCGTGACAAGAAGGGGACGGAGAACTTAGTTGCAGATCACTTGTCAAGATTAGAGGTTGGGGACAAGGAGGATGAGTACGAGGAGGAGATTACTGAGAATTTCCCAGATGAGGAGTTGTTTGCAGCCGATGCAATAGTTCCTTGGTACGCAGATATCGTGAATCACATGGTTTGCAAAGCTCTACCACCGGGCATGAATTTCCATCAGAAACAGAGATTCTTATCCAAAGTGAAACGTTATTATTGGGAAGAGCCATATGTATATAAGCATTGTTCAGATGGTCTAGTACGGAGATGTGTCCCGGAGGTTGAGGCTGATGAAGTGCTTGAGAGATGTCATGCAAGCTTATATGGAGGGCACTCTAGTGGTCGAAAGACAGCAGCCAAGGTATTACAGTCTGGGTTTTGGTGGCCAACGCTGTTTAAGGATGCTTACAAATTTGCCAAGGAATGTGATACTTGTCAGAGATCCGAGAACATTAGTAAGAGAGATGAGATGCCCATGAAGTATATCTTGGAAGTTGAATTGTTTGATGTTTGGGGAATCGATTTCATGGGACCTTTCCCACCGTCGTATGGGAATCAGTATATCTTGGTAGCGGTGGATTATGTATCCAAGTGGGCTGAGGCCGTGGCAACTCCGACCAATGACTCGAAGGTGGTGATTAAGTTCTTACAAAAGAACATTTTCAATAGGTTCGGAGTCCCACGGGCATTAATCAGTGATAGAGGTACGCATTTTTGCAACAAGCCTTTGGAAGCTCTGCTGAAGAAATACGGGGTCCAGCATCGGGTAACTACGGCGTATCATCCCCAAGCAAGTGGGCAAGCGGAGGTCACAAATAGGGAGTTGAAGTGGATTTTGGAGAAGGTGGTGAGCCCCTCTAGGAAGGATTGGTCCTCAAAATTGGATGACGCGTTATGGGCTTACAGGATCGCGTTCAAGACACCTATAGGAACTTCTCCGTATCAGTTGGTTTATGGTAAAGCTTGTCACCTCCCCGTCGAGATCGAGTATAAGTCGTATTGGGCCATTAAGGCTATAAATTTTGATCTCACAAGAGCCGGAGAAAAAAGGATACTTGACCTGCAAGAGTTGGAGGAATTAAGGTTAGAAGCGTACGAAAATGCCCGGATTTATAAGGAGAGAACGAAGAAGTGGCATGATAAGCATATTCGGGTCAAGGAGTTTGTCGAGGGTCAACTGGTGTTGTTGTACAATTCTAGATTGAAGCTTTTCCCCGGGAAACTTAAGTCAAGGTGGTCCGGTCCGTTCAGAGTAGTAAAAGTCTTGGTGAATGGAGCGGTGGAGATAGGCAATGAAGGCTCACCATCCTTTGTGGTGAATGGACAAAGACTCAAGCCATATCTTGCCGGAGATCGAATTGGCGAACACGTCTCGTGCGTGTTAACAGCTCCAGCACCTTAGCCAGGAGTCATGAAGTCAAGCTAACGACTATAACTTAGAACTATTTTTCTTTCCTTTGTCGTTTTTCTTTTCTTTCGCGTTAGGTAGTTAAGCTTGTGATTGATGATATCTTTTGTCTCGTGTTCAGGTATTTTGGTTCGAATAGAGTGGACGGATTATGAAGTGAATGGATGATTTTGAGCTAATAGGTGCGGAATTTTGAGCAAAAGTCCAAGTTTGGGGGAGACACGGGCGTGTCTCCCATATGTAAACATCCATGACACCCCCGTGTCTAGGTACAGTGCTGCCAGCGAGAAACGACACGGGCGTGTCGAGGCCCCTAAGGAAAAATCGACACCCCCGTGTCAGAGTACAGAAATCACCAGGTAAGGGATGACACGCCCGTGTCATCCATACAGCATAATAAACGACACGGGCGTGTCGTGTCTGTTCGGCCTAGATAAAACGGGGGTTCCTCCCCCTTTTTCTTATTTTCACACAAAAATCTCCTCTTCTCTTCTCTCATCTCTCGTCTTCCCCCATTCCCACACGGCACAAGCACCACCACCATTGTTTCTTAGGTCATAATCCGGCAAAACAACACACACACATTACACCTTACATCCTATATTAATCGGGTAAGTCTTCTCTTCTCTTTGGTACTTTAATTTCTTGTATTTCAATTGAGAAAAGTTAGACCCTAGTTCTATGAAGCATGCTTATGTGTGATTTCTTTGGAATTCTTGATTCTATTTTGAGTTTTGGGCATGAGTAGAACTAGGAATTGGCATAAAATTGAAATTTTTAGGCATTAAGAGGGTGAACCCTAATCTCTTATTTAAGCATGTTGGATATAATTCTTCTGAATTCTTGCTCCTTAGTCGAGTTTTGAGCATGCTAGAGTTAGGTGTTTGGATTGTAGTGGAAAATTTTGGCCCTTGCTCTTCTACATTGTTACAAATTTTGTAAGGTTTGGAGATTTGTGTGGGCGGTTATGTACACGTTTGGGGAAGAAATTGAGTCTCTATGAGCTTTAAACGATTATGGTGGTATTGAGGGCTAAGACTAGGTCTCGGGTGATGAAATGTTATGCATGATTTGATGAGATCCTAGACTTCTTATTGGTGCTTACAAGATGTTCGATAAAATGCCCCATTGAACTTGAATTGATTTTGTTGTTGATATGGGGGTATTTTTGTGCAGGAACTATGGGACGCAACAAGAGACCAGCGCCTCTGCAACTCACCTCTTCGTCCGGGCCAACCGGCCGCCAACCACGGGATTCCGTGAATGTCACCCTGGAAGGGCTTGGGAACCCTTATAACCGTAATACGACGCGTAATATCATGCCCACAAAGTTCCCGCATCTCGCCACACTTCGGAGACTAGGAGTTTGGGAAGAGATTGAGGTGTTGTTCAACAATATAGGGTGGAGGACGTTCATGATGGTTCCGGCTAATACATATCCGGAATTGACAACCGCATTCTTCACCACCATGACTTGGGATCAAGTCAACACCAAGCTCAATTTCACATTAGATGGAGAGGATACCGAATCTTTAAATCTAGATGAGATTCGGGATGCCTCAGGGTTTCCTATGTGCGAGATGACAACGTTGCCAAATTGGTCTACTGAGGACAGGGAGGCGGTGTGGCGGTCTTTCCCTCTCAAAGCTGGTGCCCGGGCCTACAACCCGCGTAATACTAAGGCCACATGGCTTGATAGCTTAGTCTGGCGAATGGTGCATAGGCTACTAGCTATGGGAATATGTGCGAGGCATGAGAGTGATGGCAATATAAACGGGTTTGAGTTGGCCATCATGTATTTCATGAAAGAGGGGGTGCAGTTTGATGCCACAACGGAATTCATGTACAAGTTAAAGGAGGTGGCAGGCAGGGCATCGGGAACTATAGGTCATGGAGCCTATGTGACGAAGCTCGCCAGAGAGGTAGGATGGCTTGAAGAGGATACGGAGCCCTTATCCAACTTTCCCTATGTTGAAGAGCAGACGTTCATCAAGATGGACCTATTCATCCGATGGTCTGCCGGGAGCCTAAAGGACAGGGTTTTACCCTGGTATCCGGAAAGGGAAAGGAACCGGTTTGAGCGAATGTACAGGTGGGGTGTGGCCAAATATGATGACCTCACTCTTGATCAGCAAAGGAGGCTTGCTCAGATACCGGATAGGGAGGAAGGCGGGCGAGGAGCACAGATGCCAATGGTCCAAGACGACGAGGAGGAAATCCCCGCTTACATGCGGGATTATATGGCATCCCAGAATGCGCGGATGGACAGCTTCGTAGAGCATGTGGACTCCCGGCTTGATGCCTTGCAGCTCCACATTGATGGTCAGTTCGAGAACCTCCACGCATACCTCGCCAAACAATTTGGAGGCGCCGGAGCGAGTAGCTCAAGCCAGCCGCCACATTACCCGCCACCTTTTCCTTGAGTGATTTCTTTTCTAGTCTTTCATTTTCTTTGCCTTGGTCTGTATGATGATATAATTCACCACACTAACCTAACTAATTGCACTGTGCTAATTATTCTTATGGTTATTTGCGATACTTGACGACAGGGCCTTCTTGTTAATTGCATGTTGATTATCATTTGCTCTGCTTAGCTTATGATCCGTGTTTTAGTCGTTTAAGTGCAGGTTAGGGTTGATGAATAGCTTGTTGCCGGGTTCTTCGCAGTATTGAGGGAGTTTTCTTTTTGCCTTCTTTCCTTTTTCTTTTATGCATGGGGACATTGCATGATTTAAGTTTGGGGGAGAGGGGCAAAAAGTTTTGGAGTGTACTGTTAATATTTCGCATAGGAAGATGCGTTGGGGGATTGACTTACTTGAATTTGTGATATCTTTGAGCATGAAAAGATGATTGCTGAAAATAAGCCAAAATTTTTAATTTTTTTCGATGAGGTTTGATTGTTGGAATTTTGCCAAAGTGAGTTAGGCTAGTTGAATGCATGAAGTTAGGTGTGAGTATTGATACTTTGGAATGGTGGGATATCCTTATTTTTGTGCACATTGGAACAAGTTCATGTACTTAGGTTAGGATACTGAGTTAGTAATTCTTGAATAATACTGAGAAGTGGATTAGGATGCATTTTAGTCCTATTGAAGCGAAATTTTGAATTGACGAAGAGTTAGGGAGATGACTTAGGCATTCATGTCGGAGGTAGCCTCGCTATTGAGCCATTTGTACTAAAGAACGAAATCCTATTGACCCCGCTGAGCCTAAGTGTTGTGCCATTAATTTTTGTAGCCACATTATAAGCCACAGGCACAGCACCATAAACTTACCCTTGAGTCACACTTTGCTCACTCGTTTGAATCGATTGAAGATGCTGCTAAATTCCTGATGAGAAACCAAGAGAAGAATTAAGAGATACTCTTAGATGCTGAAAGAAAAGAAGAATTCAAAAGGAAGTAGTAAAAGAACGAGTTGTGTAAGCAAAAAGTAGACAAAGAAAAAAAAAGAAAAAAATTTTTATGGAGAAAAACATTGAGTAGATTTGAAACAGAAGAAAATTTTAGACTGTCTGTGACAAACTTAGACAAGTCTAAGTTTGGGGGAGTTTAATGGGGAAAGACAAAGATGGCGACCAAGGAGATTTGAATGGGTGAGCTAGGTGTGTTGAGTCACTACTATACTAAAAATTCCATAACCTTAACCCCGAGCCCACATTACAAGCCTCGAAAGACCTTCCGATCCTGAATTCTTGGTTAATTCCATTAGTGGAGATAGGTGCGAAGAATGTTTTCCGAAGTCTATCATTGGTACTTAGGAAGGAATCATTAGTTTGGTGTTCTGACCATTGTACATTCTCTTGTTCGAATTCACACACTACACGAGGATATTTGATTTATACCATTGTGTTGATACTTGTGCTTGATTGAAATGTGTTTGATGAGCTAGACTTGTTTTAGTGAAATTCTGAAAATTGCCCCATTGAGAGATTGATTTTGAGGATAGTTTGATGTAATTTTCTTGATTGCTCGAGGACGAACAATATCTAAGTTTGGGGGAGTTTGATGTATTGGTTTATTGCATGGATTTGTAGGGCAATTGTAGTTAAATTCTAGCAGTTTTAAGAACTTATAGCGTGATTTATGCTCCTTATTAGGTACCTTTCACCTTGGAGTTGAAAAGACGGAGTAAAAGCAAAACCATGCAATCAAGGGCGAAAAACGAGAAATTCTAGGGGACACGCCCGTGTCCCCATGGAAGAGCAAACTGAGACACGACCGTGCCTCAGTACAGAAGTGACCCTCGGATTTCAGGAGGTGACACGCCCGTGTCACCAATGTAGAGTAATTTGTTGCACGGCCGTGACTTGGTACAGAGAGGCCTGGAGATTTTGCACGCCCGTGTCATCAAGAAGAACAGGTTTTGACACCCCCGTGTCAAGTAAGAAAAGCGCGGATACGTTTTAATACGTGACACGGGCGTGTCACAATTTTATGACTATATTTAAAATTGAGTTCTAAGAAAATATTAATTATAACTACAAATATTATAATACGTCATAAGAATTCAATTTAAGCATAGATAAAACCGACGGAATTCCGACGGAAATCCCGTCGGAATTATTTAATATTATTTTTAATTTTTATTTTTAAAAAATCCGATGGAATTCCGACGGAAAATTCCGTCGGAATTATTTAATATTATTTTTAATTTTTATTTTTAAAAAATCCGACGGAATTCCGACGGCAAGTTCCGTCGGAATTATTTAATATTATTTTTAATTTTTATTTTTAAAAAATTCGACGGAATTCCGACGGAAAGTTCCGTCGGAATTATTTAATATTATTTTTAATTTTTATTTTTAAAAAATCCGACGGAAAGTTCCGTCGGAATTATTTAATATTATTTTTAATTTTTATTTTTAAAAAATCCGACGGAATTCCGACGGAAAGTTCCGTCGGAATTATTTAATATTATTTTTAATTTTTATTTTTAAAAAATCCGATGGAATTCCGACGGCAAGTTCCGTCGGAATTATTTAATATTATTTTTAATTTTTATTTTTAAAAAATCCGACGGAATTCCGACGGAAAGTTCCGTCGGAATTATTTAATATTATTTTTAATTTTTATTTTTAAAAAATCCGACGGAATTCCGACGGAAAGTTCCGTCGGAATTATTTAATATTATTTTTAATTTTTATTTTTAAAAAATCCGACGGAATTCCGACGGAAAGTTCCGTCGGAATTATTTAATATTATTTTTAATTTTTATTTTTAAAAATCCGACGGAATTCCGACGGAATGCCCGTCGGAATTATTTAATTTCTATTTTTATAATTTATATTTAAAAAAACCGACGGGAATCCCATCGGAATTCCGTCGGAATTATTTAATATTATTTTTAAATTTTATTTTTAAAAAAATCCGATGGAATTCCGACGGAATTTCCGTCGGATTTATTTAATTTTTATTTAAAAAAAAAAAAACAAATTCCGTCGGAATTTTCCGTCGGATTTCGGCGAATTTCTTGTAGTGGGTGAATTACAAATATGAAATAGGGAGAATTACATCTGACTTACCCTGTATTTAGAACTAATTACAATGCAATCCATCATTATTGAGAAATTATATTTTAGTCTCTAACTTTGAAAACCATTTATGATCCCTAGGTTCGGTTATGTCATTCCAAAAATACCCCTTATTTGTTTTTAAAGTCATATTTTGTAGGGATTGTTTTGTTATTTTTGTAAACTTTAGGGATGATTATTTAATTTTGGCATATATTCAATATAACATCCATAAAGCCGTCAGGGGCATAAATGTACTTTTATAAATTCCGTTAAGGACCTCAGACCAAACAAGATTTATAGGGATTAAAATGTAATTTCCCGATTGATGTATTGGTTTATTGCATGGATTTGTAGGGCAATTGTAGTTAAATTCTAGCAGTTTTAAGAACTTATAGCGTGATTTATGCTCCTTATTAGGTACCTTTCACCTTGGAGTTGAAAAGACGGAGTAAAAGCAAAACCATGCAATCAAGGGCGAAAAACGAGAAATTCTAGGGGACACGCCCGTGTCCCCATGGAAGAGCAAACTGAGACACGACCGTGTCTCAGTACAGAAGTGACCCTCGGATTTCAGGAGGTGACACGCCCGTGTCACCAATGTAGAGTAATTTGTTGCACGGCCGTGACTTGGTACAGAGAGGCCTGGAGATTTTGCACGCCCGTGTCATCAAGAAGAACAGGTTTTGACACCCCCGTGTCAAGTAAGAAAAGCGCGGATACGTTTTAATACGTGACACGGGCGTGTCACAATTTTAGGCATGAGCTTTGCACGCCCGTGTCACGGGGCGGTTTAGGTTTTGGAACTTCTATTTAAACGCGGATTTGAGGCGGAATAAGGGAGCTTTTGGACTACGTTTTTCCAGAAGTTCAAGAACACTCGGAGGAAGAAGAAACACGAAGACATAGAGTTGAAGATTGATTTCAAGCACAAGACTTTATCAATTTGGTTTTATTTACTGCTTTCCGATCAAACTAATTCCTCAAGTTTTGGTTTTGCAATTCTAGCATAATTAGTTATTCGCTTTAGATTCGTTTTTGGATAATTAGGTTAGAATTCAGAATTATTAATTCCGTTTTGATGTTTATGTTAGACATGAGTATTTTGAATGCAATTCTTTTGATTTTAATGAGTTTTAATTCAAATATGAGGAACTAATCTCTTGGGGTTAGGGGGTAAGGATTATGCATCTAAGGTGTTTGAATTAATGCTCGAGTCAATTTGTGTGATTCTTTGTTAGGAAAACGGTATTGAGTAAGCTGGGAATGGATTGGCCATCCATGAACATATTGTAAATTATCCGATAATCGAGAGATTGAGGATAATTGAGAGTGTTTTCCAAAACTTAGACTTTTTGGGCTTAAAGAAATTTAACCCTAATTTCTACAACCCGTATTTAGAATTCCATGCCAAGCCGCTAGGTTTTAAATACACTAATCTTGCTTGATTCAATTGATTTGGTTACTAAGTGATTGTGGGAACACCACTTGGCTTAATTAATTAGACATCTAGCCTTTGAAAGAAGCTAGGTATAACATCGTGATTAGGTTGAAGAATCATACATCCGTACTTGAGTATTGATTTGATCACAAAAGAGCATATGATTTACTTCCCGACCTGTTTTAATTAAGTGGTTAAATCTTGCGTTTATTTGTTAGCTCGTGTGTTTGATTACTTATTATTTAAGTTTAATTTTGTCATAATAGTATAGCACAACTTTGTCAATCTTTTCCGGTCTTTAGATTAGAAATAGTCATAAAAGTGGTCGTTGAATTCCCTTCCCTGTGGATACGATACCTTAAGTGTTGCAATCGGATTTAGAACTTACACTTGGGTTCAAGATTTGTCTATCACCGATAATGATGGATTGCGTTTTAATTAGGCCTAAATATCGGGTAGTCAGATGTAATTCTCCCATATGAAATATTAGAGATGATATATATAGAGAGAGAGTTGACTCAAGACACTTAAATATGGAGTTATTTACACCATACCTCCTGTCTTAGGTGAAATGGGCAAAAAAAAATCTGTGTTATAAAAATTAACACAAAAAACCCTGTGTTTTCGAAATATTTGCACGGCGAACCCTAAAAATTTCTCATGTTGGACACGTGCTAAAAGCACGACTAGAGCACTAATTTTCTCTATTTAGACCTGAAATGACTAATTTATCTTTTATATTTTGATATACATCATCTCACTTCTCTCTATATACCCCTTTTTATACTTGTTTGTAGGGCTCTTCATGCAATTTTTATTTTGTACAGGGTCTCTGTGCATATAAAAAAGTATTGAACATATACTTGTTTATAGCTTTTTTATGTAATTTTATTTTGTACAGAGTCTTGGTGCATATAAAAAAATATTGAACAATATAGAGAGATGTGAGATGATGTATATCAACATAAAAAGGGTAAATTAGTCAATTTGCGTCTAATAAATAGAGAAAATTAGTGTTTTAGTTGCTCTTTTAGAGCGTGTCCAAAACCAGAATTTTTCAGGGTTCGCT
Source organism: Lantana camara (assembly GCA_037501455.1). Classification (NCBI taxonomy): domain Eukaryota; kingdom Viridiplantae; phylum Streptophyta; class Magnoliopsida; order Lamiales; family Verbenaceae; genus Lantana; species Lantana camara. Next base: position 19,168,240 of record CM074859.1, read on the forward strand.
ATGCAAATATTTAAAAAACATAGGGTTTGGGTGTTAATTTTTGTAATACAAAGTTTTTTTTTAACCATTTCACCTAACATAGGGGTGAAATATGTAAATAACCCGTTAAATATGTGTGGAAAGCGGACAAAATCTCTCTGTTTATTTTTGTATTTTATCTTTTATTTTGATTATATACATGCATGTATTTCACATGTATGTACTCGCATGTGATTGAGAATTTGAGATTTAGAAAAATAAAAAATTATATTATGAAGAATTCTCTCACACCTAATTTCGATGGTCTTACCAATGCAGTTGGTGTTTATGGATAGGTGAACCAAAAAATAAAATTCATAATTAAAACAGAAAATTCGAAACGCTTAGATTGCAGATTCAAAGTATAAATGTTTGTTCTTAGGCTAAATTAATATTAGGACTCGTATATTGGTGTAAGTATCCCTATAAATAAATAGAATAGAAAAATGGAAAAGTTTTTCTAACAAGGAAATACTGTTTTACATTTATTGTGGGCTTGATAAAAAATTTAGAGAGACTGACAAATCAAATGACGGTGTCATTTGATTGTTCTGAGGTAGGTAATAGTGTTCATGATATTAGGTCGTTAGCGTCCTCTTTTTTTTACTATTGTTTTCCTATTGTTTGTCGTGAAGCCAATATCATGGCTCATACCTTCGTAATGTAATTCTGGCCTGCGTGGTTGACCCTATTTTACTGGCCTTCCTTGTGGATTTTTTCCTTGCTCACAAATCAAATGGTAAATGTAATACATTTATTCTTTTAATTGATTGGGTTCAATTAAATCAAATTTGGGCTAGAATTTTTCATACTAGGCTAGTAGCAAAATATTCACAATTTGGGCATACACGTCACTTTTTTTACGTCCATGTTATTTTTCTGACTTATTTTGTCACGAAATTAAAACATTTTATGAATTAATAACCATTTCCCCAAAATGCTAATAGAAAATAGTTGGTAGCCCCGTTACATTTTCCCAGATTTCCCTCATAAATTTGATACTAATTTCCTGAAATTAAGTTAGCAAATCTGTTCAAATCCATACATATGGTTACGCCAGATGTTGTGTATATCATAACGATTCTTTTCCAAAAATATTAAAAAAGAAAACAGAAGCTCTTTACAACCTTTCCAATTGTTATGGCAATAAACGAAAAGAAAATTAAATTACCCTTTAATTTGAAGGATTTACATTTTACAAGTAAGGGATATAGACAACTAAGACAAGTTAATGTTCATGATTTTATTGGAAAAATTGACAAAATAATATCTATTACACAAATAAATTGATCGACTATACTTTAATTGCCTTAATTTATGGAATAATACATATATTTGCAATATGAATATCAACTCTCTGTCTCTCTCTCGCCACACATTTATATATGTATCTCCTAAAGATACGTCGAAATCATCATATTGTTCCAACATGAAGACCAATCAGAAAATCTTTTTCATGGCTACACTTATAGCTCTCCTACTATGCTCTCAAATCTCGACAATTTCTGCAATTCGCTTAACAAATTTGAAGGTATACAAGTGCCAAATTTAATTGTATATATATTGCCAAAATAATAAAAGTTAAAACTCGTCGTTCTAAATATAAATATTTTAAATTTGTTTCTATTAGTTTTTGTAGGATGCAGGTCGAGTTGGCCCGAATAAAATGGGTTTATTAGACGGTGAAGTGAAAGAGAAAGAGACTTTTCATTTGGAATTTGGAGCGATAGATTATGAGCTGCCCCACACCAACCCGCCTCACGATCCGAATGACCCTCCTCCACTTCGGTCATTGTAAATCGATGCAAATTTTTGAATATTCAAATACTCGCATCGGTTTCTTTAATCCCGTTTTATTAAATTAGTGATAACTGCATATTTATCGAAGTTGGGAATATTTACCATCATTTAATGTAGTTTAGCAACAATGCTAAATTAATTAAAAATTTCGTATTCAAATTATTAAATATACAATACTCACTAATAGATAAAATTTTATATTTAATTTAATGTGGTTTGATTTCATAATATTGAAACCGATAGTATTTCAGACTTCCAGTAATGTCTAATGGGGCCGTTTGGCATGGAAACTAAGAAAGAAATTGTATGAATTAAGTGTTACACGCGAAAAAATACAACAATGATCGTAAGCTTTTATTTTACGAAAAATTTCTAATTTCAAATTAAACCCTAAATAATTTTCTTATTTTATGCAATATGCATAAAATGAGAAGTAATCCTGCTCAAAATTGGTTTTTGCTGAGGTGGATGTCTAGCTGGCAATCTTGGGTCGATCAATCAAGAATTTGTAGTAGTGGGCTCTTTAATCGATCTGAAAACACTCAAAACACGTGAGCTCAAAGGCCAAATTGGGGAACTTGGGTTGGGTCCAAGTTTGACTCTCTGACGCTCAAGTCAGTGTGAGGCACACACTTAGAGAGAGAAATAATGTTAAGGAGACTATTAAATGTTGTTAAATTGCTTATCAACCACTATTGAAGGGGGACACGTATTTATAGCCTTGGAAGATTAACACAGTAGTGCGTATACTGCAGCTATGCATTAAATGCAATCGAGAGTTAATCCTGATTAGGAAATGCTCGATCCCACCAAGGGGTGTAAAGTGCACCAATTTCCCTTTTTCTGGTAAGACCTAGCGCAGTACGCATTAAATGCGCCGGCATGCATCTATACCAGGGAATGAGAATGGGACACGTGTCTTGACAGCGACGTGTTTTGGGCGTGCCGAGATGGGCTCGAGCGGGGTCGATAGGCTCTAAGCCTTACATGTTCTGCCGAAGTGACCAAGAGGTTGGATCCTTGGAGATGGAACTTGGCTCATGTGGGAGTAGACCCGCATCGATCTGACCGACCATAGCCTCTCGATCCGAGCGCATGTGAGGTGGGGTCGGACTTTGAGGTTGAGGTCGAGATGACCCATGGGGCGCAAACCTCAACTTGGTTCGGTCAAGGTGGCACAGGGTCGACGTGGCTCCACGTTGGGCATGCCACGTGGCCCAGTAATATTATGCCATATCTAGAAGAGTATTTTTAAATATTAAAAATTAAAAATCTAAAAACTTGCATAACTTTAGTTTCATTCTAAATACATATATAGCATTTTCTGTTATATTTTGAATCAAGATTTTTTTTTTTAAAGTGTATTAATAATACATTTAATTAAATAGATCTTAAAATTGTATAAGTATTATATTCTCAATAGATGAATAAAATATTAAATGATTGCAACTCCACACTACGGATGTAAACGAATCGAGCCGAGCATTTTTTATAGGTTCGAGCTCGGGCTCAGGGTCTAAAAGCAGAGTTCGGGCTTGGTTTGCGAGCCAACGAGCCATGGGGTTTGTTGTTCGGGCTTGACTCGCACCAAGCCTGAGCTAGCTAGGCTCGGCTCGCGAGCCTGGTTTGGGCCAGATTTCTCCATTCTGTCACAGATCTGGAACTCATTTTTTTTCTCGCCTTTTCACAAATCTAGTACTTAAAAGGTTTTGCATCAGATCTAGGCTTAATGGCTTAAGCATCAAAGGGATTTGCACATATTAAAAAAAAAAACAAAAAAAAAAACCTTCTTCTCAAGCATCACATTCTTCTCCAATGTAATAAAAAACCAAGATACACAAAATAAACAAGAGCACCCCAAGATTATCTAAAATTATCTTTATAAGAACAACGGTGGTTGAAAGGGGAGCAGGTGGCGTGGCGGCGGTGCTTGGGGGCGGAGCGGGTGGCGCGGCGACGGTGGTAAGAACAAGGTAGGACTGGGCGATGGCGGTGTGGCACAGGCGGGAAGGGATTAGCGTGCAAAACGGTGGTCCGATGGCGGTGGTGTAGTGGCGTCCGGTGGTGGAGTAAAAATCGTGTGGTGTGAATGTGTGATTTGGGATGGGAGAGAGAATTGGGGCATGCTTGATGTAGGAAAAAGAATTGCGCAGCCGCGGAGTAATAGATGCTAGGGTTTGGTAAAATGCCCAAGTATACATATATATGTATATATAATATTTTTTAATTATGTTTAATAGTTCGCGAGCCAGCTCACGAACCATCGAACAAAAAATATCTAGCTCGGGCTTGGCTCGCAAGCCACGAACCTGAGCGCGAGCTTTTCTCGAGCCAGCTTGTGAAGCTCGCGAGCTGGCTCAACTCAATTACATCCCTACCCACACTCCCTCCACAATGGGAGCCAATTTCAAAAATAACATTTTTTTCAAAAAACTTTTGTAAAGTAATACTACTTTTTTATACTTTAATAAAGTAATATAAATTGCCATAATCAATGGCGATTTTGAACAGTAAAATTGCCATTCCCTTTGGCGACTTTTAAAAAATTGATCAACCTTGGGTTTTTCTAGATTGATAAATTGCAACAGTTAGTACATTAACTTTTAAAATTATATTTCTAGCCCAAAACCTTTTTATAAAAAGGCCAATATATTTTCTAAAAATATCGAATAAACCCCTAAATTACTAAATTACACTTTTTTATTTTAAAAATAAATTGTAATGGACAAAAAGTCAATATATCCCCTGTTTAGATGGTATCAGAGCCTAGAAGACGATGTCTTTTGGGATAAAAAATATAAAATTTTGATAAAAATAAGGGAGAATTACATCCAATTACCCTTCGTTTTGGCCTAATTACAACCCGATCCCTATTCTTTTAAATATTACATTTTAGTCCCTGTATTTCTTGTTTTGTGTGAGGTCCATTAACGAATTTTGTAAAAGTAAACTTATACCCTTGAAGGTTTTGTGGGTGTTACATATAATGTATGACAAAAAATACAAAATTGTCCCTAAAAGTATACAAAAATTAACAAATTAAGAAGGCTTAGGGACTATAATGTAATATTTAGAAGAATAGGGATCAGGTTGTAATTAGGCCTAAATTGAGGGTAGTTGGATGTAATTCTCCCTAAAAATAATTATAACTACTATGTATATATTATTCGAGATAGGAATAAACATATGGTTTCAAATACTAGATGAGGAAAAAGATTAAATGATATAGAAGATAAATTAAATTAGCTAGATATAGATGGTTATTATACAGATGTATCCTATGATGATACAGATTGGCAATATCCTTCACCTTAATATGAGAATATTAAATAGACATGAGTTAGCTAATTTATATAATTTTTATGAAGATATGCTAAAATATTTTCTAAAAATGAATAAATTAAATCCATGTAATTATTATAAAAAGAAGATAAAGAAGTTTAAAAGAAAGAGAAATTATTACTTAAATCTCCTTTCTATATGAATCGATATTGGAAAGATTGGATTAACAATATAAATAAAATATTAGAATTAGATACTAAAATCGATAAATTAAGGGATGAAATAAAAACTTCAGAAGATAAAGAATTATGTAATAAAAATGGAATAAAGAAGCTAAAAAATCTACTTAAAAAAGAAAAGAATAGGGCTTTGTTAAATAGAACAAAAGCTGGAAAGGTATGGAGACTGTAGGTGTTAATCTTCAGTTTATAATAGAATATGTCAATAGAATTAATGAAGAAATATTAAATCTTCAAGATTCTATAAGAGAACTAAAGAATGAAGTCCAATTAAATAGAGTTAGTATGAAGCAACTTGAAATAACCATTAAAGAAAAAGAAAAAAGATCTAAAGCAGAAAAATTAAAAGACATAGAAAAAGAAATAAAAACTCCGCTTAAGGTAATAAATTTAGAAAAAACCAAACCATATGAAAAAGGTTCCTTCGATGATTATATGCTAAATACTATAGTTCCTAGAATGCTAAAAGATCAAGAAGAGAATTCTAAAAAAGCTTTTGAAAAGCTTAAGGCTAAAGGAACTAATATAGAAAATGAAAATAAACAAGAAGAAAATCAAAATCAAAATAAAATACAAACATGAATGAAATAACTGATTTAATTGAAGATTTTGAAAAAATAAACTTGGATGATATAGTAGAATACGAAGTAAGAATGAATAACACCGGTCCCTCAGGAACCAAAAGAGAAGATGGATCAACAATAGAAGATTCAGACGAATCTATAGGATCCAACGAACCAAAAAGTTATCCAACTTATTTTAATACAAAGAAAAATAAACAAAATGATAAAAAGTCTGAAAGTTATAATGTTAAGTATAAACTTAATGATAATTATTCAGAACAAATAAATGTAAATGGAAGTAAGTTAAACTTAGATTGCAAAAGAGATAAAAGGAAAGCTTTAATTAAGTGGCAAAATGATATGATTTCCTATTTTCTAAATCAAGATGAAATATATGCTACTGCATCCAGAAGAACTGAATATATAATATCTACCTTTGATGGAATAATCCATAATTGGTGGGAAGGTGTTTCTTCTGATATACAAGGAATAATGAGAACCTCTATGGAAATGGGTTTTGATAAAGATATCCGAAGCGGAGTAGAAGCTATGGTACACTATATATCAGAGGATTTTTTAGGAGAATCTTGGATAAATAATACCGAACAAGAAAAACTAAAAGAAAAAGAAGAAGCTAGAAATGATCTCATAAATCTTTCAATATGCTCTATAAAATTACTACGAAATTATATAGAAGAATTCTGTGACTACTTTTATAAACAATTTTATAGTGAAGAATCACAAGACATATTTCTTAATATGTTTTATTTGAAACTCTCAAATCCCTAGAATACACAATAAAGTCTGTGAAAAAGAAAAAAAAAAAACGCCTAATAATTTAGGAGGAAGAATAAGAGTTTTGATAAATGAATTAAAAAGGCTTTGTTATGAGCAGCAATTATACAAAAAATCTAGAAAAATTTCAGGACTATTGTAACACCCCGACTCACAGTCAGTACAGGTAAATTATGTGATTTAATATTATTTGCGTTTTAGATTATTTGTATAGGACTATTTTGAATTATTTGAACTTATATGAATTTATGTGAATTTATTCGAATGAGTGTTGCATGCGATTTATTCGTTTTAATTTGAGTTGGCCTTATTTGAACCTGTATTTGTTGAACCGAACCAACTTGAACCGGGAACCTTGAACCGAACCCGTGAACCGAACCGGTCCAGCCCTTAAAGACTGAACCATTCTTCCTTTCTCCTTTCTTACGTGAAACAACAGCAGCAGCCCTTGTCCAAGCAAGAACCAAAACCCCAAGTTTGATCATCCAACTTCCCAAGCCAATATCTCTCTCGTTTCTTCGTCTTTTCTCGAACTTAGGTAGGTTTCGGAATCCCCTCGTCGTGCTCGTCGTTTCTATGGTTTAATTTCTGAGTTTGGAGTGAGTTTGGTGTGCTTTGGTTTCCCTACGTGAATAGTAAGGGTTTAATGAAAAATGTGAATACTTGCTCTTTGCTTGAGGTGTTTGATTCCTAGCTTCATTTATGAGTTATATAGGTTGTATATGTTGTATTTATTGCATTTAATCTTTGGTTGGTTGAGTATTTATGAATGATCATGATTTTTGCTTGAAAGTTGCATACCCTTGATCATGCTTTTTAATTCCGTTTTCTTGCGTTATTTGAGTGTTTATATGTCAAGCATGATTTATATGTATTGTTTGTGCATTTTAAGAGGTTGTGGCAACTCTTGGGTGTTGGTTTTTGGCCATTTTTGGCACCAAACGAGCTTCCCCTGTTTCTGTAAAAATTTTTCTGCTCCAGCTTTCGAACCAGGCCGGAACGGCCGTTCCCGCCCAGTTTCAAACTGGGAACGACCGTTCCCAGGCCAAATACTGTTCATGCCGAGAGTGGGAACGACCGTTCCCAGTTTGTACTGGGAACGGGAACGGCCGTTCCCATGGCCGGAACCCTTCTACTGGGTCAAATCCGCGAGGGTGGATTTTTCCCTTTGGAAAAATCCACGGGGGTGGATTTGAGGCAGTAGCTCTGGAAAAATCCGCTAGGGTGGATTTTTCCCTTTGGAAAAATCCATGGGGGTGGATTTTGCCACTTTTTCTCTTTGCCTTGTTTATGCATTTGTATGATTTTAAATGCATTCCTTTTGCATATTAATTGTTATAATTTGATTGTTTTGCATAATAGATTGTAAATAAATATGTTATGCTATGATTTGTGAATTCTATGATTTAATTGTGACATTTTATCTATGAACATGAATCATGCATTTTGCCGAGCGTCTTCTTTGGTTCATATAGAGTCTAAGTCTTGGGCTTTCGTGTTTTCTTTTCAGAGGAGGTTCCAGTTGACGAGCCCGAGGCGTAGGTTGTTCACGTCTGCTCATATTTTGGTCACGCACAAGGTGAGGTTAGGAATTTTATTAGCTAAGCGACCTAAAGCCTTATGTGATGTTTTCAAGCCGTGCATGTAACTATATATTATATATATAAATATGTACGTGTTGATTAGAATATGTTTATGATCTTGTGAACAACTTTGTTTTGGGAAAAGATATTAAATAAGCTTATGTAAGCTATGTTTTGGAAAAGGCTTTACAATTCTGCTAGCGAGATTGCCATGAAAGATTTGGCATTTGTTATGATATGATTTGTATGTGTGGATCCAAGGAGCTACGGGTAAGGAACCCTCGGGACGGTTCGGGCCGTCGAGGTTCGGCCTGTGCGTAGTCTCCATCCGATATATCACACGCGACCCCTGGGAGTTTGGGAAGGTGTGATATTTCGATGCCTTCGGCGTAAAAACCGGGGAGGGCACGATGTGGGTTCGCTACCCCTCGTGAGTCTGTATATGTCTGGATGGTTAGGGCCGCCGGTGGCTCTTCCATCATTGGTGTAGAGGTTGATATGTATGATTTCTGTTTTGTTTGTTCTGAGGAGTAAAGGTTGGAAGCTCGTTCTCGCCGAGCATTATGTTTTGTTATGTATGTTTGAGAAGTATGAATCGGGATAGTGTTTATGAAATGTTTTAAAGTATATGTATTTGTTTTGGAAAGTTTTAGTTTGTAAAACCTATTCCGGTTCATCATTTCGCCCTTTGCTTTGTGCTCTGCTCTATATATATGTAGGGTGTGGGTGTGCGTTAGCCCCCTCACTCAGTCAGTTGACTGACTCCTCGTTTACTCTTTTAGTTGCAGGTTTTGGGAGCGTGAGCTAGGCGGAGAAGTGTGTCGTCTGTTACACTTGTCGGTCTAGGTCTCGTTAGGTGCATTTACATACCTGCACTTTATTATTTTGTAGTTGTATAGTTATGATTTGTATATACTTACTTACTATTTTGTTCGAGCCGGGATGGCTTTGTTCAGAAATGGGTTGGTACTTATATGTAAATACTATATGGATAGGGTGAGTTGGTATCTATATATATATCTGTGAGTTTTGCTTGTTACTTTTATATATTCGCTTCCGCGCACTCTGTTTCCGTTTGGTCTAGCTCCGCCTAGCCTAGAGTGTGTGTTTGGTCTCCCGTTCGCTATGATTCGGATTCGGGTGCGGACATTCCATTCCGTATTCGGGTTCGGATTATGGTGCGGGGGATGTGGCCCTACGTGTGGGTGCTACAACTATATTGTTCAAAATTAGAAATGCCTACACAATGGGGTTGTGAAAAGAAAAATAGACCCTATAGAAAGAGAAAATTCAAAAGAAACAAATATAAAAAATATAAGAAGTTTGATAGAAAACATATAAAATCTAAAAGAAGGTTTTTTAAGAGAAAAGAAAAAATTAACAAAAAACCTACAAAATGCAGATACTGGAATTGTAGCGAAGAAGGTCATAAATCACCAGAATGCCCTAAACCTAAAAAGGTAAGAACAATAGAAGCCGAATTTATAGAAATTAAAGATGAACTTGAAAAAATTTCAAATATAGAAAATAATATAGAAAATGAAATATATGTTGAAATAAGTGAAGAAAGTTCTTCAAATTCTGAGCTAGAATCAGAATCTAATTAAATGGATTCTGATATACAGAATTATAATGAAGAAGAAATAATAGAAGAAGAGAGTACAGTAGGATATGCTAAAAGAATAACGTTTAGTCAAGAAACACTTGACAAGATAAAAAACTTAAAGTTAAATGTAGCAAACCTAACAAATAATATATTTGCAGGATTAGCTAATTTAGTAAAAATAAATAAGATAAATATCTAAGACTATCATAAGGTAGAAAAAGCTATAAGTATGGAAAATACCTCCGGAAAGGTTAAGATAAGTCTTATAACAAGAGGAATAGCTAATAATGCTATAAATAAAGTGAAAAAATCTCTTAGGCCAAAAATACAATATATATATTTGGGAAGAGTACAATTTCTAGTTAAATCTCTATTTAGAGAATGTATAGATAGTCCATTAGTTCTATCTTTACATGATCAAAGATTTAGAGATGCTAAAACTAGTCATCTGGGAACAATAGAAGGAAATTTGTTTTATAAACAATTTCTTTTTGATGTTTTTCCAAAATACAGTATCAACTTACAAGATGAAAATATAGATGAAGTTTTAAACTTACACTATAAATTTCTAAAAGATACAGGTTTAAAAGATGGCAGTAAGGCTTTCACTATTTACTATAGAGCACTTTACGTATTAAGCAATAGTAATTATGGTAGATCTTATCAAAATGAACCATATTTAAAAATAGATGAAGAATGTAAAGATATAACTACAGCAAAATTGCCTCTATTGGAAGAAATACAAGAAATAGAACCATATCAAATAGAAATTAATAATAAACCGGGAATGGAAAAGAGATTATTACCTTCTAGACTTAGTTTCCAAGGAAACAGGTTAATTGTGGAAGTTCTAAATATTCTCTTACTGGAGAAAGCTCTGGTATTAAAATGGAAAGAAAATTAACTGTCAATAGATCTTTAAGATACACGAATACTATGGTTATAGAAGGAGAATATTTTAATGGAGCAAATAGAATATTTGGACCTAATATATTGATAGATACAGGAGCGAGTGTCAATCACTTTGCGCAAGTAAAAAATAGAGGACTAATAGGAATGATTACTAGTCAGCCAATCCAATATACAACTTTTGATGGATTTAACGCAACATGTAATCAAGAGTTATATGTCCCAATTATTATACAAGAAATAAAAGTAAAAGTTAAATGTTGTTTAGACTCATACATGAACGGAGAATTCTTTGACATAATTCTAGGAAATGAATTTCTCAACAATTGTGAATATTACAAAATAGAGAAGAATGGAGTTACACTTCAAATCCAAGATAAAGAAATATTTTGTCCTAAATATGAAAGAAATTAATTTCCCTTAAAGTGTGTTTATACAATTAACACTTTTAAAAGGAAATATAACAACTTGTGCCTTGATAGATACTGGATCAGAAATAACAATATTTAAAACATTCTTAATTAAAGAATGGAAAACAGATAGCAATATAAGAATTAAAGGAAAAACCGGACAATCTCAAGCTATTAATAAAGTTGCTAAAGATGTAGAAATCATACTTGGCAGTAAGATAATTCTTATTAAACAAGTATTTGAATATAATTCTTTAGAAGCAGATATATTATTAGGAAATGATTTCCTTGAACAATATCAGTTTTATACACAAAACGTATATATGGTAACCTTAAAAACATCATGTGGACATCTTCTCAAAATACCGAGAGTCAATAAACCATTCAGAGTTCAGCCAGCTGAGCGTAGTGGACACCAGGTGTTTGAGAAAATTCCAATACAAATAAATACCATTACAATAAAAGAATAAACTTAGATTCTATTAAAAAGAAAATATAAGAAAACTATAATAATAACCCATTAGCTTTTTGGAAAGAAAGTCATCCTAAGGCTAAAATAGAATTAACTGAAAATGTAATTATAAAAGAAAAACCTATGTTATACGCTATTGAAGAAAGACAAGAGGTTAAAAAACAAATAGAAGAATTACTTGATAAAAAACTCATTCGAAAAAGCTTCAGTCCTTTCTCTAGTCCTGCTTTTATGGTTATGAACGAAGCAGAAAAGAAGAGAAATAAAGCTAGAATGGTAATAAATTATAAAAGGTTAAACTATTTCACTAAAACTGATAGTTATCCTTTACCAAATAAAGAAGTTATTATAAATCTAGTCAAAAACAAGTCTTTCTATTCTAAATTTGATTGCACTTCAGGGTTTTGACAAATAAAAATGGAAGAAGATAGTATTCAGTACACTGCATTTAGTGCACCTCAAGGACATTACGAATGGCTTGTAATGCCTTATGGGCTAAAAAAATGCACCATCGATATACCAAAGAAAAATGGATAATATCTTTTCAAAATACCATAAATTTATGATAGTATATATAGATGATAGATGATATCTTAATCTCTTCAGATACAGAAGAAGATCATAGAAAACATCTTTTATTATTTGCTCAAATTTGTAAAGAAAATGGAATTGCTCTTTCTGAGAGAAAAGCCATAATAGAGAAAAAAGAAATAGAATTCTTAGGGTTAAAATTAAGTGCTGCAGGAATAAAATTTCAACCTCATATTTCTCGAAAAATTCTAGAATTTCCAGATAAACTTGATAATAGAAATCAAATAGAAAGATTTTTAGGATGCCTAAACTATGCTGAAGGATTTATTCTAGAATTAGCAAAGAAAAAGCATGCAATACCAAAATTGCTTAGGAAAAATAATACAAAAGGATGGAATCCTAGACATACAGATATAGTTGTTAGTCTTAAAGAGGAATGTAAAACATTACCAGAATTAAGACTACCAGAAGATAAAGACAATCTTATTGTCCAAACTGATGTTTCAGATTTATATTGGTCTGCAATTTTAAAAACAGATCTAAATGAAATTTGTAGATATACCAGTGGAACTTTCAGTCAAGCAGAAATAAATTATACTACCCATGAAAAAGAACTACTTGGAATAATAAGAGGAATTGAAAAGTTTTCTCTTTTCTTTTACAAAAACCTTTTGAGGTTCATATAGATAATACTCAAATTCAGAGTTTAATTCAAAATAAACTTCCAAATAAACCACAATACAGGAGGCTACATTGTTGGCAAGTTTCTTGTCACATTATAATTTTAAAATTAAACATATTAGAGGAATGGATAATTTCTTAGCAGATTTCCTTTCTCGAAATGTTGAATTTGGTCTTGACTAAAGACGAGTATATGCATATACATATACCTAGTCCATCTCAAACGGTAGATGGTAAAGACATTATCAAATCTGTTTATGGGTGATGATTTTCCAAAAATCATGTTGAAAAGAGTATATGCTTATACATATACCCAGTCCATCTAAAATGGTAGATGGTAAAGACAATAACAAATCTGTTGAAGGGTGGTGATTTCCAAAAAATCACTTCAAAGCTAATAAAGTTTTAATTTATCTTCATTTTGCAGAATGGAAGACATACAAGAATTAGCTGAAATAAAGGCTGAGGTTGATACATTGAGATTTGAGAGTAATCTCTCTTGATATAGATGAAGCAATACAAATCTTTGAAAACTCCATAAAAGAAAGTCTCAAGGTTTTATCCGATCTTGCTATAGAGAATGTCGGAAGAATGGATAAATTATATGAAAGAATTGAAAAATTAAAGAAAAACAAAGAAAATGTAGAGAGTTCAGGCAGTAAAAAGCCAGAAATGCCTACAATAAAAATAGAGGAAGAAAATAAGAAAAAAGAGATAAAAGTCGAGGAAACAAAAAAGACATCCTCTACAAAAACAATAAAGATAGAACCGCTTCAAAAATCTAGTTCTTTCAAAACTGTGCAAATAAAAGGAGAATATATTCATAAACATTCTTATGATAAAGAATACACAAGGTTGACTGCAATCAATGGGGCTGATACTAACCAAGTTCAAAAACTTGCTGAATTTGGTTTTCTTGATTTGATATACCTGAGCAAGGAACAAAAGGAAATAAGTGGATTTGAGGATACATTCAAGTCTAAAGTTTCCCAATTTGCTAAAGGAAGATAATGCGTCTTAAAATTCTACACCATTTCTGCAGAATTGGAAGGAAATGCATGGTATGAGGCACTACATATTGTCTCAATAAATTCTTTATACAACAACATCAGCTTAGAAGTTGGAAGGAAAAGCTTCAAGGCTGTAATATACTCCCCAGAATGGGTCGTTACGAGAAGAGCTCTTGGGATAAAAGTTATACAGAGTATCGCAGAGAATCTTCTGAATAAAGGGTTTCAAACCATTTGTGCCGCCGGTAACTGGATATTAGTTACTAAAGGCTCTGAAAATGATCCAAGATCTGGATTACTAGAGGAATTTTACCATGTTCTTACTACCCATAGAGTTATTTGCTCCTCAGCTACAAGACAAGAGGCGTGCAAATTGATTGGCTGCCAAATAGACATCAGGATGTGACAACATAAAGAGAAAAGTCCAATAGAGAGACGTAAGCAATGACGTCTGCAACCATTATAAAACTGTCGGCAGAATCTCAACCGTTGAAGAAGAAGATAGATCAAGTGGCTACAAATAAAAGTAAAGATTTCTTTATCTCTAGAGATAGGAATCTTATCTTCTCACGCGGTTTCTCCGCTCTATAAATAGACTTTGTTTGTAAAAGAAGGAGAGATCGAAAAAACAATAGTCAGAGTGAGAGTGAGTATCCAAAGTTGTAATATGAGTGTTTTCTTTGTTCTGAGTATGGAAAAATAAACCCAACAAGGGGAAATAAAATCATTTCTTTCATAAAACACAAATTCTATTTAGTTTTGAGTTTATTACATCTCTTTACTCTTTCTAATCTTTTCAAGAAAAGATATTTGGTTCCAATAAGCCGTAGTGATTTTTCCGTTGGAGATCGAAGCTTGTTTCCGTTGATGTCCATATAGGCAGGAGGCCGTCAGGACTGTTGGAATGTTGAGTTGATCAAGGAAGAAGAAGACGAGTCTTAGAAGAATCCGATAGATCTTTATAGAAGATGAAGGAGATAAAGAAAGGTAATAAACTTCACTCAAAATAAATTTGTATTATATGATTTTAGAATGGATTTTAGAGTACTCTTATTAAAATCAATATTTGATGAATTTTGCTACTTTTGATTATTTCAAATATAATTCTTGATAAAATAATGGATAATAATTCAGATGGTGGTTATAGTAGGGAACTACTTCACGCATGCAATTTTAGTAAATGTTTTGATGAAGATACATCTAATAGACATTTTAGGTATTTTGTAAAGAAATTCCTAAATGATAGAATGAGAAGATTAGTAAATGAACATGCAGATAAACATAAATCAAAAGAAATAGATTGTGATGAAGAATGCAGAAAAACAAATAAAAAATTGAATTTTATAAATAAAGTTATAATTGCTATAGAACAAGTTTATGAACAAGAAGGATCATCAGATTCATAAAAAATATAATGAATTTCAGAAAAATAAAAGCAGATATAAAATGGTTAGGATTAAAACTAAGATCTTTTACAGCAAGATTTAAAAATTTTAATTTTATGATGAAAATTTTCAGGATGCTTGAAAAAGAAAATAGTTTATCAGAATGTGCGAAAGAAGAATATAAATAAATTAAAACAATAAACAAAAGGTTAGTAGAAAAAATACATCAAAGAGAAATAAATGGTTAAAAATGGATTTATATGAAAAATAAATGAATAGACAACAAAGAATAAAGGCAGGAAAGGCAATAAAATATAATAAAGAAAAGTTAAAAAATATAGATGATCAATTTTAGAAAAATACGCATGAATATATATTAAAAGGCTTAAAAGAAAAACAACAATATCTTATGAAAGATATAATAAATTCTAAAAATACTTTACTACGTTTAGAAGATGGTAATAAAAGGAAAAAATAAAGAAATAATATGATCAATGCAAAATATACCTCATTATAATATAATGGATAAACAAATATTAGAAGAAAATAATGAAACTATAAGTTGGTATAAAAATAAAACAAGAAAAATATATATTTTTTCATCAGCATAATTATATTTTTATAAAGATAAAAACTTTACCCATATTTTTTAAAGTTTTGGGGTTAAATTTATAAATAACCTAAAGTATAGGATAATAAAATAAAAAATTTATTATGCTACTATTTATAAGTGCCAAGAGCTATGGCGACTTATAATAGAAAATACAAGATTTGAAAAGTGATATTACTTTATAAAAAAACAAAAATTTAAATATTAGTTTTGAAAAAAGGCCTCCACAATGGTCATGCCTAAATTCCGGATCTAAGTACTGTCGCACAAAATTTGTTTAGTGGGGACTTATAGGACTCTGAATCCTCTAATGAATTAAGTGAGATATGTTAAGAAACTTTGACACTTCAACATTCAAATCAATAAATTTTAAGAAAAAAATTAAGTGAGATGAAAAAGATATATTTAGTGCAACTGGTATTGCTAACTAAGTGATAAAAATGCTGGGGTATTGTGGAGATCAATATTGATCGAGCCAAATCTCCGCCTTGTCTTCGACCGGGAAATCGGACCACGATCACTCTATTTGTTGAGTGGGGGATCACCGCCTTACTGCTCGAAATCTGCACGGGTCGAAAAAGAGTGAGCTCAAGGCCAACTCGGGGAAGGTGGGGGTGAGACCCGGGTTGACACTCCGACGCTCAAGTCAGGTTCGAGTTAGGTGGATCGAATGATTGAGCGGTAAACGAAGTAGGTGGAAAAAATTACCGTACAATAAATGAGGGGGTGATATATATACGGTGAAGAAAGAGAAATAACTGCCTCGACGTGTCGGTGTGGGGAGCTGACAGGTGCCCCATTATTGCCTTGCATTTAATGTGTGGTCGGCCACTCAATTGTGAGTTGGTTAGTGGACCGGTGTGTTGGCAGGTCGAGGGATTAAGGTCGAAGGAGCTGATCTGAAAGTCTGACCCTGGGTCGGAGACTGAGGCAGTAAATTATGGGCTGTAACTGGGAGGCCGACCTGATGGTCGAAGGGAAGCCTTCGATCGGACAGGTGGTGTGCGGTGATTGGTCCGGCAGAGCAGTGGGTACGAGCCACGTCATAAGCCCCCCAAAACGTCATCTGCTAAGGCTGACGTGGCAGTGGCGTTTCAACTCCTGAGGGTGGGACCTGCTGTAATCATGATGACGTTTCACCTTCTCGATTCCCGCTAAATTCACTCCTATAAATAGTTCCCTCTGTAACTTCATTTGTTACTTTTGCGAAAGAAATCTGAAGAGAAGCTCCGAGCTATAGTAGGTCGATCAAGTGCTTTTGTGCATCGATTTTCGATCGTTCATCCCAAAGGAAGCAAGTTTCAAACCTTTCTATACCCAAAAGGTATCGTTTCGACTCTTGGCTCGATTTAGTTCTGTTTTATGTTTCTTTTTTTTATTTTTCTCGATTGGTTAAAGGGAGAGGTTTACCACTTCCCTCTTTCGAAGGCTCCCTCTCTCTCGATTTGTTCGAATCCGACCTTTCAATAATGAAAACTTGTCTTTCTCGTTACTGTAGGATGTCAACAAATCGAGGTGAGACCGGGCTAAAGGGGATGGGAGTGGTAACCGTGCGTGTGGGGTCGAGTTCTGGGTCCGAATCGAGTTCAGATTCTACGGACTCCGGAGTCTCCATAGAAACCAGGTCGACAAACCCCCAAGGAAGGGATGAAGATGTCGACATGGTGGGGGTGTCCGACCCGCTACCGGATGCAGAATTGGAAGAGGTTGTCGCGCCTCGCGTTGATGGAGAAGAGACATCGATCTCAGGTCGGGGTGAAGAGAAAGAAGATGAGGAAGAAGTGGAGAATACCGAACCAGAGGGTCGATTGGTGAAGGACCCTCGAGCCATAAATCCCGGGATAACGGATGAGAAATTTGGGGAGGTTCAGCAGTGGCTATTTGGTGGTGTGCCCGAGTTTGGGGGCTATCGAGTGATAAAGCCCAAGGTTGGAGACAGAATGACCAACCCGCCCAAGAACTGCATCGCGATCAATTATTTGGCGGTCGAGAAAGGGTTTAGGGTGTCTATTTCCGAGGAGTTGCTCGAGTTCTTCAATGTTTTGAGGATCAGCACGTTGCAATTGATGCCCAACTCATACGCCAGGGTAAATGGGCTGAGGGCTCTACTGAGATGCTTGGAGATGAAGACCAACATCTACTGCCTTTTCGAAATCTTCCAAGCCTCACTGACGACCGAGACCTCGGTGCCGGGTCCGGGTCCGGGATATATCCAGCTCCAGTCGAAGAGCAATTATCGAGTGATAAGGTCACCAACCACTTCGAACGGTGTGGGATGGAAACAGAGATTTGTTTTCATCTAGTGTGAGTGACAGGTGTCGAATCCATCAAAAATAAATAAGATTCCTATTTAACAACTAAACACAAAGTATAGTACAAAACAGGGTCGATCCACAGAGACTGGTTGATTTATTTCTAACAATTCCAAGGAATTCACGAAAAGCAACAATTAAGGGGGGGCGGGGGGCGGATTATTATAACTAAAGTATGCAACTAAAATAAAATAACAAGAATTAAAAAGTTAACTAAAATTATCAAGCAAATCACGTAGGATTAAATCAGTCAAAGGGCAAAATTACCTAGCCAGGGATATTCGATTCGAATTGTTATATTGATCATTGACTCAAAGATAAATTTAATATTTGGACAGATTGGCTATAGTTGATAGAGCCACTCGACTCAACCTCGTTTTTACTTAATTAATCGGATAACCTAGAGACACTCGACAGTTATCTTCCCTAACAAATTCACAACCCCTAGAGACACTCGACAAGATTTAATGAATTCGCAGCATTAAGAACGATAAAAATACCAATCCTAATCAACCAAGTCGTGACACACGTAAGATTTAAATTAGATTATCAAATCCCTTAGTGAACGAGGAATGTTATTGCCAAGACCCTGCCACTAATTTACCACAATTTATCAATCAACTTTACATACACTTCAAGCATCATGAATGACTATATGCAAATTAAACAACCTAGAGATCGTGCACTATCTCGAAATTGCCTAATCACAATAAACACGAAACACGGAGATAAGATAAATGCCTGAATAAACATGTAACGCCCCGGTTTTTCATTTATACTAATGTGTCGTATTTGTTTATAAATTGCGCAATTAAATTATTTAATTATATGATTAATTGTTTATAAATGTTTTATGTTTAATTTAAATTGTAAACTGTTATTATTTTAATTTAATTCATTTTATTTTAATTCGTTACTTAGTATTTTAAATTCTTAAGTAAGGTTTAATGTTAACTTAACTATATCTGTAATTCTGTTAATTAATTTCAACATGTTATTCGTTGACTTTAAATTTAATTAAAATGGAATTTAAATTTTAGTAATTAATTTATAATGTTATGAATTCATGAATATTTTGCGCATGCGTGTTCTATTTGTGCTTCGTTCTTATATGAAATGATATCGAAATGTCGTGGAAATCTAGTATGTCATAAATTTATGAGTTATGAACATGCCTATATGCTCGGTTTATGTTTTCGAACTCATTTGACGTGTTAACGAATTTAATTTGAATCGTGGAACCAAATCGGGGGCTAACGAGCAATTAGCGCACCCTTGGTTCCGTATGTGATATTTTGAGCTCGGGAACTCGGATTTGAGTTCCGTCAACTTTGTTGAACTTGTATCGAAGATTCGAGTTTAATAAACTTGGCCTTATATTTTTCCGAAATCATTTGAACCTCCGAAATCCAACCGAAAAATGAAACGGCATCAAAACAACCACATTCCACTAAAATGGCCATAACTTGTTCAAAACTTAACCAAATTAACTATGGTTGGTGTTCTTTTAACCCTAGTTCAACCCCCTTTCATCCCTTAACTGCCCCATCTCGTACCAATCCTCACACAAGCCAAAAAATTCAGCCAAAGCTCCAGCATCCCAGTTTTCCCGTCACTGTGCAAATCCTTGAGATTTTGGAGCTCAAATCTCTATCAACTTTCATCCAATCAACAAGGTGAGTTAGGATTATGTTGTACATGCATCTCTGGTTATTTTGATGCTTTCATCCCTAATTTTGAGTCAGATTTCATGTGGTTTTGAGGATTGGAATGAATAGTTAGGTTTTTGGGTGTTTTGATGATTTCTTGATTTCCTTTGAGCTACAACTTGTTTTGGTGCTGCATATATGATTATTTTCTCTCATTTATGACTGCGTATGCTTGTTTTAGTTGGTGGTTAAGAGTTGGTTGAGATATCATTAATGAAATGGTTATGTATTGAATGGAATTCAAACTGATTTTCTTCTTCCTTCATGTACCGAACTGCTGCTAGCTTTTGTGATTCATTTTGGTGTTAAATGTTGTCTCTTTTTACCTCAATTACTGAAGGAGAATTGGTTGATTGATCTTGTTTCGGATTGCTCTGTTCCTTTTCAGTTTTCCCCTGTTTTTCTCGCATGGAAACTGCTGTCATTTTGCTTGTTGTTGTAGCGTGTCTTGAGGTCGTTTCCAGGCCTGGTTGCTGTGAATTTGTAGCCTTTTCTTTCCTTAAGTGTTGGCTTGAATTGGTTGTAAGTTGTGTGAATGTTTTGGCCTGATTTGAATCCCTTTTTCCTTCCCCTGTTTTCGTTGTTGTTGTTGTACCTTCTGTTGCTGTTGTAACACTCTCCCCGGGTGGGGAGAGTTTGCTCTTGGAGAGTACCCGGCCGGGTACTCCTATTGCAGAAGCTTTCTGTACCCTCTACCCGGCCGGGGAGTTTGGGGAAGGATTGGCTACCCGGGCGGGTAGCTGCTGCGAGTTGCCTCTGTTTCTTCCCTTTTCCTTCTGCTGCTTCTTTCTTCTTTCTTTTCTTTCTTTCTTTTGCTGCGTTGCTGCTTCTTTTCTTCCTTGTGTTGCTGGTGTGTGTTGTTTATCAGGTTGGAGTGAATCTATTGCTGCTATTTCCTTCCATTGTTGCTGTGTGTGCATGGTTATATGTATATATATGTATGTGGTTGGGTGTTTGTCTGTTGGTTCAGATCTGCTGCTGCTGTTCTTCAATTGTTGCAGAGTATATGTGTATATATATATGCAGATTGGTTGTGTGTGCATGGTTGGCATGGAAATGTAAAGTATATATATATATATGTCTATATATTTGTCTGTGCATGGGAGTGCTTTACGTGCATGTGTTTTGTTGTATATATATATATATGTTTGTGTGTTCTGAGTTTGCATGCATGTAATTTGGGTATGCATGGCCTTTTAATTTGAGTGCATGCATAGTATATATATATGTGTGTGTGTAATACGTGATATATATATATATATATATTATATGTAATATCTATGTTAAATATATTTAAATTGCATGCATATATGAGTACATATATATTTATTATATATATTTTAAGTATTAATTGATTTATTTTAATTCTAGAATTTAATTGATTTCTAGTACGCGTATTTAAAATTACCAATTATTATTTGAATATGTTTACTTGCTAATTTCTAATTGTAAACGTGAAATAGTACATGTTATGATTATTATATGAACTTCTTAGATTAAATTGATATGAAATGTGAATTTATGCACTTGAATGATTGAATAAACGAATGCCTTGGTTATATGCCTTAAATTCCTTAATAGTGCACATGAACATTTTTATGACATAATATCATCTTTTACGCATTCATATCATGTTCATTGCATGTCGTGCGTCTTATATGGTTCATATGGAGTCTTGAGTCTCACGAACACGTTACGTTGTCTTTTGTACAGTTTATCTCCAGGGTGGAGAAATCTTGATCAACTAGGCACTCGGTAACTCTTATCCTTGTATCGCCATGTTCCAGGTGAGGGTGTTTTCGTTCTAGTTACGTACTAAACCCTACAACCTTATGTGATAAGTTTGGCCAAAACCTTATATATACATATATGTTACTTTTAAAGTAGAGTCATCGAGTAAATGTTGATCGAGTAAACCCTTTTCAAATGATTTATGGATCATGTTATGTTTCTTATGAATTAAAATGTTTTGGCGAGATTATGCATGTATGTTACGTTCACGGGCCCAGGAATTTAGTACATGTGGCTATCCGGGGAGGCATCGGGCCGACGGGTATCCCGTGTGCTAATTCCAACTATGTTTAACGGCGAAACGGACCTCGTTAAGGAGTTTTTGACGAGAAAACGCTAACCGGGCTTTGAGGACTCATGAACCTCAATTGCCACATTGATATGTTTAGGTGGTCGGGCCTTGCAAACCCGTCCACCACCCGGAGGAAGAAGGTTGGAACTGATTTTATGATTATGTTTATGTTTATGTATGATTGTTATGCACCGTGCGGGAAGGCCGGGACACGGATAGCCCAAACGAATATGTTTATGATATGATATATAATCTGTGTGTATTATGATATATTGCGTGATCACCTATTTAATGTATCAATGATATTTATCGTACACGGTCGGAGTTTGGTTGGAGATAATGCACGCTCACTCGCCGAGCCTTTATATTTATGTATGGATTATGAACTTAATGAATTTAATATGATTAGTTGTAAAGTTCGAGCATTGCTTAGCCTTTTTCTTGCCCTTTTTGGGAACTAAGTTTAAATAAAACCTTGCTCGGGATTTATGACATGCATGTGCATGTTTTTATATATATGTATCGCTCCTGCTCACTCAGTCTTCTAGAGACTGACCCTCTCCCTTCCCAACCTTTTAGTGCGCAGGTTTGGTGTTGGAGTTCGAGCTAGGCGGTGTGGTGTTGAGTCTTTGAGTCGGTCAAGTTAAGTTAGAAGAGTCTCTGCACTCGCATATGTATTTAAATTATGCATGATTCGATTCTGTCATATTATGAACTTGAATCTTTATGTGATTGTTATTGAATTGCCTTGTCGGGCTTTGATATGAATTAAAGAGGCCTGAGGAGCCCAAGTCTGCCTGTGGTTCGAGTGTTTAATTTCTGCAGGCCCGTGGCCAACGCATGTGTTTGGATTTAGTTCTCCGTTGCATTATGTCTTGTTGTTTAGTTATATTTGCAGGGTCTAAGTTCCGCCTAGCTTAGGAGGGTTTTCCTGTTTGTCTCCCGTTCGCTATGGTTTGATACGGGTGTGGATTTACCATTTCGTTACTCGTGTGGAGCTATAATGCGGGGGATGTGGTGCCTCACGTGCGGGGTGCTACATCCTTAAGTTAATTTATGTGCGCCCATCCCACATCGGTTGGGAAGGAAAACGAAGTCCTCCTTATAAGGGGGGATGGAACCCTTTCCTTGCAGACGCATTTTCCTTGGTGGCCCAACCCACTGGGAAAAACAAATCCGTGAGGCCATTTCGATTCAGGGCGTGCAAAGCGGACAATATCTGCATACTGGGTCGGTCCTGTACTGTTTCAAATGGTATCAGAGCCGGAGCCAGGAAGCTGATGTGTCAGGTCCTCAATTAGGATGCTGTGCTCCTCTTAGGGGGGGTGGATGTGTGCCCATCCCACATCGGTTGGGAAGGAGAACAAAGTCCTCCTTATAAGGGGGGATGGAAACCTTCCCTTGCAGACGCGTTTTCCTTGGTGGCCCAACCCACTGGGAAAAACAAATCCGTGAGGCCGTTTCGATTCAGGGCGTGCAAAGCGGACAATATCTGTATACTAGGTCGGTCTTGTACTGTTTCAAAATATAAATTGATAAAAACGTTTAGGTCTCACAATATCCAAATCGAATCTTAATCCTTAGCTAGATAATTAAAAACTTAGCTACTAAAATTCATCAAAATAAATAAAGAATTATTTAACATAGTCTAGAAAATAAAAGGAATTAAACTAAAAACGAAGAACTCGTGATGTCGAAATCGGCTCCTCGACGTGCGTGAAGTTGCTGTCCGAGACTTTCTCTCCAAAGTGTTGCGTGTGTGTCGTCCAAAATTGGCGTGATGTTCCCCAAACTGTTGTCCCCCAAATCAAAATAAATAGGTCCAAGTATCTAACTACAGACGTAATCCTTTTCCTCATCAAAGTGGGCTTCCGATTCTTCTTGTCTTCCAAGCAATCAATCACACAGGCCTCCAAATAATTCCAAGCAATTGGGCTTCTCCTTTTAATTTAACTCAATGGACAAAGCATAGGCCCATTAATCATGATGTCCGGCCCACTAGAAAAACTAATCACCTCAGCTTCCAACCAAATCATCACCAATTGATCCAAGATTAAATCCACAATTTTCATACAATATCCCAACTAAATTCCAGACGCACATGTCAATAACAACCACAATAAGTCCAGCCACGGTTCATCCCTTGTGCGAGAATATCTTCATAAAACGACCAATTTTGCAACAATTTCGCATTTGAGCTCCGAATCTACAATATAAACAACAAAACATCAATTTCTTTCAAGATAATATCAATTCAAGCACAATTCGGGGTATAATTCAATTATAAAGATGACGAAATAACGAGTTATCAAATCCCCCCACACTTACTCATTACTCGTCCTCGAGGAATCTTGAAAATCAAATGGAAACAATACCACCCATCAAACACAATCACAAAGGCAATCATCGAATTCTCGCCTAAACAAGTCTAGCTCATCAACACACTACTCAATTGCACAAAATTCAACAAATTAGTATAAATAGCATACCCTCGTGTAATGTAGTGTGAATTGAACGAAAGAATGTACAAAGACTAGATTGATTAGTCTATGATTTTCGCCTAAGTACCAAGTATTGACTTCGAATGCATCCTTCACTCCAATCTCCACTAATGTAGTTAACTTATGACTCGGGATCGATAGGTCTTTCGAGCTTGTAATGTAGGCTTGGGTTAAGGTTGGGAAATTTTGGAATTAGTGACTAACACACCAAACCTACACATTTTATAATAAAACCCATGGTATTTCCCTTTTCATCTACCAGACTCCCTTACTTTGCCTTAAACACATAATTTCCCCCCTTTCATTCATCGAACTTTTAGCACTCAAACACACTCTCACTTTCCATATATTCTTATTTTCTCTCTTTTTTCTGCTCATTTTTTCTTTTCTTTGACTTCTTTTCCCTTTTTGTTTTTTTTTTTGTTTTGTTTTTTTGTTTTTTTTCATTGCATCTCTTTTTCTTTCCTTTATTTTCAACATTGCTCAATTTCTCTCTTGTTTTTTTTCAACTTTCAATTCAGCACAAAAGAATAACAAGGAGCCCAAAGACATCTAAAAAATTCAAACCCAAAATGAGCAAGCAAGGTGTGATTCAAAGTAGGGTAGGGATAATAATGTTGTGCTTCGGCTTATAACGTGGCTAAGAAGAAATTTTGCACAACATTCAGGCTCAGCGGGGTCAAACGAGGATAATTTTATTTGTAAAAAGATCAAGAAAAGGCTTACCACCGACAACGATCGCCTAAGTCACTTCCCAAATCAATCGTTAACTAAAAATTTCACCTCTAAGGGAGCTAAGATGCATTCTAATCAACTTTTAGACCTATTTGGAAAGCACAGACTTTTCTATCTAAGCAAAGCATTAATTCGTTCAAGGGTGCGCGAGAAATGAGGGTATATGATTATACTAATTCATCAAATTTCACACAAATTTCATCCATCTAACAAGCCTAACTCGTTCTAGCAAAACTTCAACAATCAAACCTAAAAGAAAGCATTCAAAACGGGAGAAATATTTCCACAATTATCAACATCCTCACGTCTAAGTAAAATCACAAGTTCAGCCACAAAACAAAAATTTCAAAAAAATTTCAGTTCTAGCACTAGTGAACCCCCCACACTTAAATCATGCATTGTCCTCAAGGTATAAGAAAAATCAAGATCTAGAGTAAAGAGGACTTCCTTGAAGTTCAGGTTGGGGAGGTAGGGCGTCTGGGTATGTAAATTTCCCATTTAATTTGAAATTCTTGAAGTGGCGTGGGTGTTAGGCAAGGTCACGCTTAAGGGTTACGTTGGCAGAAATTTGACAGCAGTTATCTGCAGCATATCAGCATTATCTGGGCCAAGTTACGCACTCCTGCAAGACATAAAAGGGTAGAAAATCAACACAAACACCACGAGAACCGAAAAAACAAAAGAAAAAGAAACTGAGGGAAGAAAATGACGCCTAAACCGCCATAACTTGGGTTACCTCCCAATAGCGCCCTTGTTTTATGTCTTAGGCTCGACAAGACTTGTTAAAGTCCTACTCAAATGGAGGTACACCCTCCATACAAATCCCCTCGACTATGTGGAGCTGAATCTTTTAGTCCATTGCGTCCTCTAGATTGGGGATGGTAACTCAAAGAGACACGCAACATGGTTTGATAGTTCCTCATCAAATACCCCATCAACCGTTTGTAGAAATGCTTACCACGATCACTAAGATTCTTGAAATCGAAAAAGATATGAGATCTGAGGAAGATAGTAGTTAAATGATCAATAATATCAGCATACCAGCGCGTGATCTTAGAGCGTGGCCACGTCTTATGGTCACGTGTCTCGAAAAACTGCTCATCTGGGAATTCAACTTGTGTAGGCTTTGAATCTGCAAATTTTCCCCCACCTTTGAAAATATAATTCAGATCATCCATAAACTTCTCGAGTTCCACAATAGATGCCTGCAAAATGAAAGAATTCAGTTTAGCTAAATCATCAAGTAGTTTCAAATTTGAAGCCTTTATATTGAGAGGTCTAACATGCTCTAATGGTATCACCATTTCAAAGATATCATCATGCAAACCAACATGTTTCGGCTTACTCTCAAAATTTTCAACTACCAAATTTTGAAAAGATTCAAAACTTAGCTTGTCCACATTGTTAGGCACAAAAGTATCATTACTTGAGTTTTCAATCACATTAACACAGAACAAACTAGACAGTTCATTAGGATGTTTCATAGCATCGTAAACATTAAATTTAACAATGTCACCGTCAAATTCAAGAGTTAACAATCCATTATGAACGTCTATTTTAGCTCTAGAAGTGCTTAAAAATGGGCAACCAAGCAAAATATCAGAAGCCGTAGAGGATTTGTCATCCTCCATATCTAGCACAAAAAAGTCAGCAGGATTAGCGTCGAGCTTTCCCACGTGCTTAGTAATTTCGACCTTCTTGAGAACTAGATCTCCGACTTGGAAATGAAGAGGTCGAAGGTTCTTATTGTATGCTCGCGCGGTTGTGGCTCGATATTGTTGCATCTTCAAATTCCCCTTTTCTCTGATTTCATCTATGGTGTCGAGGTCGAATGCCCTTCACGCATCGTTCCATTCGCGCTGAAATTGAGCCACTCGAGGGGATTGATGAAGGATCTCAGCAGGTCTTATTGCTTCCGAGCTATATACCATGGCAAAGGGTGTTTGACCGGTTTGGATCCGTGGGGTTGTTTGATAAGCCCATAGAACACCTTCTAGTTCATCGACCCAGTTTTCTTTCTTTGCCTCGAGCCGTGTGCATAAGTTTTGTATGATGGTGCGATTGGTGACCTCGACCTGCCCGTTGGCCTGAGGATGTCCAACTGATGTGAATCTTTGACTGATCTTGAAGTCTGAGCAGTAGGCCTTGAATCTTGAGCTTCGAAATTGAGGTCCGTTGTCGCATACTATGACTCGAGGGACTCCAAATCTCGTGATGATGTGCTTCCAAAGAAAATCTTGTAAAACATGAAAGGTGATCTTCGAGACAGCAAACGCTTCGACCCATTTGGAGAAGTAGTCGATGGCGAGGATGACAAACTGCCTTTGCCGAGTCGCGATCGGAAAAGGGCCTATGATGTCTATTCCCCATTGCTCGAATGGCCAGGACGATTCGATCGGGATCATCTCTGCAGGGTGTTGGTGCGTAAGGTTGGCATGCTTCTGACAACGGTCGCACTTCCTCACAAATTCGAGCGCATCCTTGTGCATGGAGGGCCAGAAGAATCCTGCCCGAGATGTTTTCTGAGCAAGTGATCGCCCCCCGGCGTGGTTTCCGCACGATCCCTCATGGATTTCGGCCAACACTTCTCGACCCTGGGACGGTCGGAGAAATCGTTTAGTGGGGCCCACGAATGAACGCTTGTATAAACGACCCTCTTAATCGAGCGAGTAACTTAGGGCACGTTGCTTGAGCCTTTTCGCTTCGAGTGGATTTTTAGGTAGAGTACCGTCTTGCAGATATAAGACTAATCCATCGAGCTAACAGGGCTCGCAGCATCTATGGAGTTGACTTCTGGGACAGGTGGGTCGATGGATCTTGCAGAGGAGGTCATAAACGTGATGGTTCGATCCCGCGTACCAAGCGACCCACTGGCGAACTTAGAGAGGGCGTCCGCTCGGAGGTTCTCTTCTCGAGGAACCTGGGAGAGCTTGAATTCTTCGAATCCTGATATGGCCTTCTTTGCTAGAGCGAGATATCTGACCATGGACACTTCTCGAGCCTCGTACTCACCGCCGACCTGTCCAGCGACTAGCTGAGAGTCGGTTATGACAGAGAGTCTTTTGACGTTTTGCATTTTTGCAATCTTCATCCCTGCTAAAAGGACTTCGTACTCTGCCTCGTTGTTAGTGGCAGGATATTCAAGGACGATGGTATATTCGATCTGTTGCCCATCTGTACTCGAGAGGGATATGCCGGCTCCCCCCTCCTAAAGAGGTCGAAGATCCATCGACTGCCAGCGTCCATACGGTCTCATCATGAGTAGGTGTCGGATTGAGATCTTTTTTGACCAAGAAGTCGGCAAGGATCTAAGCTTGGTAAGCTATACGAGGGCGATAAGACACTTCGAACTATCTGAGTTCGATCGCCCACTCAGTGAGTCTGCCTGAAGCTTTTGGTTTATCCATGACGGTCTTCAGTGGTTGATCGGTTAGAACCACGATGGGATGTGCTTGGAAGTAGGGTCGGAGTTTCCGTGATGTGTGAACCACTATGAGAGCAACTTTTTCGATCTCGAGGTAACGTACCTCAGGGCCATGAAGAATCTTGCTAACATAGTAGACAGGTAGATGTTTTCGATCCTGAACAGTGACAAGCACCGAGCTGATTATTTCGCTCGAGACAGCCAGGTACAGATATAACGTCTCTCAGTCGATCGGCTTTACTAATAGAGGTGGGGAGGTCAGGTACTTCTTCAGATCTTCGAGGGCTTGGTCGCATTCGGGAGTCCATTCGAAATCTCTGATGTTTCGCAAGATTTTAAAGAAGGGTAGGTTCTTCTCTGACGACCGTGAGATGAATCGATTTAGTGAGATGATCCGGCCAACTAGGCGCTGGACATCGCAGATCGAGTTCGGGGTCGGAAAGAGCTGAATGGCTTGTATCTTTGCAGGGTTTGCCTCGATTCCTCTCTGGCTCACCATATATCCCAGGAACTTCCCGCCGTCGACCTCGAAAGTGCATTTTGTAGGATTGAGCTTCAAGCTGTATTTCCAGAGAAGGCTGAAAGCTCGTTTCAAATGGTCGAGGTGGTCGACGACTCTTTCACTCTTAACAAGCATGTCGTCGACGTATACCTCAACGGTGTTGCCGATCTCGGGCTCGAATACTTTGTTCATCATTCGCTGGTATATCGCTCATACATTTTTGTGACCGAATGGCTTAAACTTGAAACAGTAGATACCATTGAAAACTATGAAGGCCGTATTAGGCTGATCTTCAATGGTCATGAAAATCTGATAGTAACCTTGAAAAGCATCCATCATGCTTAACAGCTCGCACCCGGCCGTGGAGTCGACGAGCTGGTCGATCCGTGGCAACGTGGTAAGGGTCCATTGGGCATGCTTTATTCAGGTTGGTAAAATCGTTGCACATGCGCCACTTCCCGCCCGGCTTTGGTACGAGAACGACATTACCTAGCCATTCAACGTATTGGATCGACATTATGTATTTTGCGTCAAGGAGCTTGTTCACCTCTATCTCAATGATAACGTTTCGAGAGTCGCTTTGAGAGCGTAGTTTCTGCTTGATCGGCTTGTAGGATCAACGTTTAAGTGATACTCGATTACCTTTCTATCGACTCCAACAAGGTCGGAAGCACTCCAAACGAACACGTCGAGGTTGTCTCGGAGGAACTGTATGAGCATGCATTGCTCTTTGCCCTTTCGACCAGCTCCTATACGTGTGATTTTTTTTCTGCCTGTCTAGGGATCAATTGAATTTCTTCAAGTTTTTCTATAGGTTCGAGCTTGTTGTCCTCTTGTTTCTTTCTTTTCGCGGCATGAGATGAGCTCATCTTTTTTGAGTTTTCAGGGTCGACCGCATCAGGATCTACGAAATCATCTTTGATCATTGGGTCGTTAATGATAAGGGGAATCTGCTTTCCGGTGGGTGGTTTGGGCTTCTCCATCGAGATGGAATAACAGTTCCATGCTGTTGGGATATCACACCGCAACACTCCGACCCCAACTGGGGTGGGTAGTTTTACCATCTGGTGGTAAGTGGAAATGACTGCTCGGAAGTCTATCAGGCCAGGACGACCAAAAATGATGTTGTAGGCGGATGGCATCTCAACAACAAGGTATTCGATCTCGTGTGTGGCATGTCGAGGTAATATGCCCATCGATGTGACGAGTCGAACACGACCTTTGGTGTAAACTTCAGCTCCACCAAAACCTGTAAGAGGGGTTCGAATAGGATCCAAGAGTAGTTTATCATGTAAGTTTATGGGAACAAGAGTCGAGTAAAGGATATTGTTGCTAGAACTTCCATTATCGATCAAAGTGCGTGATACAGCAAAGTTGGAGACATTGAGCGTGACGACCATAGGACAGCGAGGTGTCTCGCTCGATTGTGCCGGTACATTGATTACATCACTTTCGCTAAATACTACTTCTTCATTGATCCATGAGTCTTCCGGTCGGACGTGCATCACTTCTCGAGGGCCACGAAAGCTTTGAACCGCCACTCGTCGTGTTTTCTTTCGAGCCGACCTCGAATCTCCTTCTGAGGGCCCTCCGACGATCATGTCAATTCGACCGAGGCATGGTCGATTATGTGGGTCACGCTCTGTCGGGGGTTTGGCTTGGCGCTGTCTTGGCGGCGGCTTATCGTGATTGTCCCGATTTCGAGCGTTATCATCCATTTTCTTTACAAACTCGAGGAGATGGCCTCCTTTGATCAGTCGTTCGATATCATCTCGCAGTGCATTGCACTCGGAGGTGTTATACCCCTTTTGCTGATGGAAGTTGCAGAACTTGTTGCTTTCTCGAGTCATGGGGGTCTCCCTCATCGGTTTGGGTTTTTTTAGGAGTGCAGGGTCGATGATGTTGTAAATTTCGTCGATCGGTCGCGTCAATTGCGTGAAGTGTTTCCTGGGAGTGGATCCGATCGGTGCTTCATTCTTGGGGCGAAAATCCTGTTTGATCGGACGATTGGTTTCTGTCTTTCGACCATGCGTCGGACTTCGTTGAGAATTCTCCAATTCTTCGAGCTGCATCCAGTCATAGGCCGCTGCTTTAACAGGTCGATGCTCGGTTCTTCCGTTTTGACCACTGCTTGTGAAAAGCGAGTGAAGAACCCCTGAGAGACTCATTAGGACCTTGCCTGATGGTGTACAGGTAGGCTGAGGGTAGCTTTTCACCCTTCATAGCAGTGAATTGGGCATTGAACCAATCGACCAGGGCTTTGTATGCGGGTATGGATTGAGGGGAAAGTCTCGAGAACCATTCCAGCGCAGGCCCATCGAGGGTGGTAACAAATATCTTGGCCCAAATGTTTGGGGAGTGGCCGAACATGCTGAGTTGCATCTCGAGTCGGGACACGTGTTTCTCTGGGTCGGTTGACCCATTATATGTGGGTAGGCCGATCGGGATCTTTTCGTCAGTAGTGGTTTCAATGATTGCACCGCAGAAGGGGGATTAAGCTTCTCTATCATTGCGGTATCTCCATGGTCGTAACAAATGTTGGGTCGACAGTAGGGATGTTTACGAACCGAACCGAACCGAACTTTGCTGTTTTTTTCTGGCTCGAGGTTCGGCTCGAACTTATTCAGCCCGGTTCGGGTTCGAGTTCGAGTTCGACGAACTCTAAATTTTAGGTTCGAAGTTCGGTTCGTTTGATGGTTCGAGTTCGGTTCGGCTCGGTTCGGTTCGAATTCAAGTTCGAACACAATATATAATTAAAAAACTAAAATTAAAAATAAATATTATTAATATATTTAATTCAGTAATATACATGTATATATATACATACACTATATTTAAGTCATATATATATATATATATATAATTTTTTTTCAAATATATTTGGCCGACTCGCGAACTGGCTCGCGAGCCACGAACAAGAATAAAAAGGTTCGAGTTCGGTTCGAACTTGGCTCGGTTCGACTTTGGCTCGAATTTTTCGAATTCGAACCTTAGTTGGTTCGGCTCGGTCAGCTCGCGAACCGGCTCGGTTCGTGAACATCCCTAGTCGACAGCATACGCCGAGACGATCTGGACCGATCACGTCTGGGGGAGCGAGATCGGCTAGGAGAGCGGCTGTACGATCCCTGACTCTCAACATGATGTCGGTTGTCCTGTCGACTGTGACGCAGAGGGATTTGGTTCCTAAGATCATCCGACCTCACAATGTGTCCCCTGTTGGATCTCCGGATCTGATTTAGTCGGGCGTATGGCCCAAGTCGGTCGAAGATTCCACTCGATCCACGACAGGAGAGGTCGTTTTGGTGGGTGTCATGTTCCCTTCTGGATTCAGATCGTCGAGGGTTGTTGTTCCTTCCCCGAGAGTGTGAGGGTCGAGACTTTTGTTGGGAGCCCTCCCGGCCCCGGCGATCGACGGTTCTGTGTATTTGAGTGTCCGTGGGGGTCCTAGAGTCGACCTCATCATCCGGTCGGAAGGACAGGCGATCCTGAATCGGCCTCCTGGCGCGTCCTTGAGCAGGTAATGGATGTTGGTTTTGGGATTGGTGATGCATGGTCTGTCCGACCCCTGCCCAATATCCGACAGGTTGCTGATACTGCACTGGTTGGACGTACCCGGGATGGTTTGTCAGAGGTTGTATGACTTCAACGAGTCGAGTTTGAGGACACTCTGGCATCCGCGGCTCTCTCCCTTCAGCAGCAGTAGCTACGGCTTCATCCCGACAAGCCTTTAGGTACTTTTCTAACTCGGGCGTCGAGTAGACCAGTTGGGGTGGAATAACCGTAGGGGCAGCGACTTCTATAGGGAATTGAGGAATGACCTCTCGACCATTTTCATCGAAAAGGCGATTCCTAGCAAGATTGCGAGTAGTCATGCTTGATAGCCTGTCGTTGCGTTCCCCACAGATGGCGCCAAATGATCGAGCCAAATCTCCGCCTTGTCTTCGACCGGGAAATCGGACCACGATCACTCTATTTGTTGAGTGGGGGATCGCCGCCTGACTGCTCGAAATCTGCACGAGTCGAAAAAGAGTGAGCTCAAGGCCAACTCGGGGAAGGTGGGGGTTAGACCCGGGTTGACACTCCAACGCTCAAGTCAGGTTCGAGTTAGGTGGATCGAATGATTGAGCGGTAAACGAAGTAGGTGGAAAAACTTACCGTGCAATAAATGAGGGGGTGATATATATACGGTGAAGAAAGAGAAATAACCGCCTTGACGTGTCGGTGTGAGGAGCTG
Organism: Lantana camara; assembly: GCA_037501455.1. Classification (NCBI taxonomy): domain Eukaryota; kingdom Viridiplantae; phylum Streptophyta; class Magnoliopsida; order Lamiales; family Verbenaceae; genus Lantana; species Lantana camara. The sequence goes on from CM074859.1 coordinate 19,201,634, forward strand.
ACAGGTGCCCCATTATTGCCTTATATTTAATGCGTGGTCGGCCACTCAATTATGAGTTGGTTAGTGGACCGGTGTGTTGGCAGGTCGAGAGATTGAGGTCGAAGGAGCTGATCTGAAAGTCTGACCCTGGGTCGGAGACTGAGGTAGTAAATTATGGGCTGTAACTGGGAGGCCGACCTGATGATCGAAGGGGAGCCTTCGATCGGACAAGTGGTGTGCGGTGATTGGTCCAGCAGAACAACGAGTTCGAGCCACGTCAAATACCATGAGTATTTTTATATAATTTACTACCATTGAGGTGTTTGATGAGATCAGTCCTAAACTTGTAACACAATATAAGGGTGTCACAATGGTAGGTGAGACATCAGCCCTATCATAGTGATATGGTGTTAGTAGGGGCAATTTTTAACTTTGGTGTGTATTTCTAGGTGTAGTACAATTTTAGTGCGCAACTTCCATGTTTATTTTTGTCTTTTTTCTTCTCAATTTTGATATTTTGTTTGTTTTTCATTTAAGACCCAAATGTTATAAATGTTTTCAATTTGGTCAATTTATTTCTCTTTCATGTATTTTTTCTATAAATTTATTATTTATGTGATTTGTTATTTTTCCTTGGTCTTTTATTCCTTGTATAATTGTATCTTTATTTATTACATTTTTATTTAATGTTCGTTCATAATTTTTCTTGTATATTTCTTCTTTTTGTAAGGATGTTTCTAGATTTTCTCCCATTTGTCTAATATTTTTAGCATTCATAATTTCTTTTGTTTGTTGTTTTCCTTTTGTTATACTGTCTGTTGATGTTGTTGGTTTATAATTCATAATCAAGCGTATGCCATTTGATATGCCGTATTTCTTTTTCTTTTTGTATTTTTTAAATCCTCGTTTGCAGTGTTTATCATTATCTCTTGAGTTCTTTGTGATAAATCTTTATTGTGTCTGATATGCCATTTTAACAAGGTATTCGTTTATAATGATTCGTTCGTCTAACTCTTGTATATCTCGTATTTCTTGACGTTTTAATTGTTTCTGAAATTGATCCATTTATTTTTCAAATCGTTTTAGTAGTGAAGTAGTTTTTATATCAATTTTTGATAATATTCTACCCAATATTTATGGTATCTCATTGTAAACCAATATTTATTATCTCTCGCTTCTAAGTATATATTTTTATGATAATTGTATTATTCATATGTTTTTATTACATATTCATTATATTTTAAAGACATGAAAAATATTGTGGTTGAAAATATAATATTTAAAAACTATTGTATTGATTTGTAAGAAAATAACCACTATGTCATGGAATTTGGAATTCCGCTATTGTTAAAAGGGTATAACACTACTTTTAAAATATGTTTCAATAGTACACCAATTTTGCAATATAGGTTTATATTTACACTATTTTTAGAAAATGACTGTATTAGTAGAGGCGTGGTTAAGGGGCATTAATTTCTCGTACAGAGCAATTAATGCTCTTAACAACACCACTATTTTTTTCATATTATGATTTTCGAAATGAACTCTTAAAGGGAGGCCTCGAGGGTCTGACGGCATTGACCCTCTTCCCAATGGAAACTTGGCTTTCTAAGACTTTTTTGTGGCAGGCCCCGAGGGTCCAGACATCCGATTAGAATCTATATATTATCAAAACTTCATTATCGAAACCAATAAAATATATATCAAAACATGATTAAATAAATTATATGATGATAAATAAATGATACAAAAAGTATCATCAAATCCATTAAAATATAGATCTAACCGTAGAAGGAGATTGAGAGAGGGGGGAAAAAAAAACTAGCAATTCACGGGATTTGATATTCAAACGATACTTTACCCAATTGAAAATGTTTATAAAATATTTATTTTGAAAATACCATAAATTTTGTGCTAATGTATTCTCTTTAGTTGCATTAAACAGAAATAACAACAATTACCACATTAAAGATGATAAAGAAATTTATAAATTAAAATTACTAATATCTATGCTTTAGTGGTGAAATTGACTAATTAAAGGAGAATGCTAGCTACATTTAGTATAGAATTTAAAATATGCATTAAGATAAAAACAACCAATATTTCTTTTTTCTATTTAATGAAAAATTTTAAAATTCTAAAAAAATTGGTCAAAACCGACATAATGTGAATCGAACACATTGAAGCAACAGCTACCAAAAAATAAAATGTGAATCAAATATACCCTTACTAATAGTTTATTTGATAATATTATGATGCGTTAGTTAGATAAACAATTGATTTCTAGTGTTTACTTCAATATTTTTGAAGTTTTGTACAACCCTTCGACCCAAGAGATAGGGTAGACATAGATGGGCTATTTTGCAATTCTAAAATTAAGTTCCAACGTAACAGAATTTTGTTTTGTTATGTTATATCATAATATTACCCCAAAAAAATGGGTTATCAAGGTGCATGGAATGAGGGGGTAAAGAAAGAGTTTTATGCTCCTTAAAAGGAGTTTATGAGTGTTTAAGTAAACGATCCAAATTGTTGAATAAATTTAACACAACAATTACAAACTCAAGTAAATATTACATTATTCACCCAACGTGTATCCATCAATAACTATATTCTTTTTGGGTCGATAAAAAATTAAGAATAAGGGGGATTACTCCTATCTTTAAGGTCGGGACATACTGTAATCTGACAAAGTAAATTATATCTTAATTACTAGATATTATATAGGATAGATAGTTATGCCAGATATTGTGTATATCACAAATGGTTCATTTTCAAAAATATTTGGAAAAAGAAGTCTTTTTACAGCTAGCCTTTCGCATTCTTATGATAGTTAAGAAGAATTTGAATTTAATTACCCTTTTGAAGGATTTTCAAGTAAGTGATATAATTGTTCTTTTTTTTTTTTTTTTTGGTGGAGGGGGGAGGGTAGGGAAATGATATAAATTAATGTTCATTTCTAGAAAAGTAATTACATAATGCATAAATAACTTTACTATTATTTACTTTAAAATTTATGGAATCATATTTGCAATACCAGATTACGAGTTGAGATCAAATCTCTATCTCCACAATATAAATATGGCTAGAGATACGTTGAGATCATCACATTGTTACAACATGAAGAGTACTCAGAAAATCTCTATCTCTACTCTTATACTTCTGCTACTATGCACTCAAATCTCCTCAATTTCTGCCATTCGCTTAACAAATTTGAAGGTAATCAAGTAGCCAAATTTATAAAATCGGGTATATTCCTAAAAATATATAATTTTGCAGCAAAATAATAAATGTTCAAACTTACCATCTCTTCGAGATTAATATCACTAAAGATCATCAATTTCTAATGAAATGGATGTTGTTGTAATTTGTTGGTACCGAGAGTCTTTACTTGATTCAAAATGTTCATAGGTCTTAGCTTCCGCATAAAATCTTCCCAATTTGAATTTTTACTATTCGATTTGAATCGGGTGGTTCCTTTTTAATTTGGATAGAATTCGAATCACTAGATTTTTTTTATTTTACTCCAAATATAAATTCCTAACTCTATCTCTTTCCTAAAATGCACCTCAATTTTTATGTTGCGGTTTTGATCAAACTTGATGGTGTATGCATCAAATTTCTTTTTTTTGTTTCTATGAATTCTTGTAGGATATGGGTCGGGTTGACCCGAACGAAACCAGTTTATCGGATGGTGAAGTGAAAGATAAAGAGGACTTCAATGTGGAGTTTGGAGTGATGGATTACAATCCTCCAGGCGCCAACCGGCGTCATGATCCGGTTCACCCTCCTCATCGTGAAGTGAAAGACAAAGAAGGTCTCAATATAGAATTTGGAGTGATGGATTATAACCCGCCCGGCGCCAACCCAAGTCACGATCCGGGTAACCCTCCACATCGGTCATTGTAATAAACGGATGCAAAATCTTCGGACTATCGAAATTGTATGGTCCTTTAAAAAAAAAAAACAGAAATTGTTTTTTATTTGCATTTTGACAGCCCAAATTGAAGTGTTACATTAGGCACAACAATAGTTGAAGTCTTGTTAGATTTCATAATTTAAAAATAAATAAATAAATCATGTTGCCCAATAATTCTTTATTTATATATAATCTCTAACCATTACTGATAATTCATGTATAGTATATAAATAATTAGTAAGATATAAAGAAAATGGTAAATTACATTTATTATCCTTGAGATTAAGTGAAATTAAAAATTAACTCGAGCAATTACAGCATTACTCTTAACAGTTAACATTGTTTAATGTGTAAAATTTTCTAAACACGTCCTTGAAAATACCTTTATTATTATTTTTTTCCATAAGAAATGTTCATTGCTGATTCACCAATTATTTTCAATGAAACTCAAAATCATAATTAATTGTTCAAAGGTAAATATTTATCATTAAATTATCTGTTTGTCTCTTTCTTGAAAATACCCATATGGAAACCATTAGTGAAGTATTTTTAAAAATTTTACACACATATATAAAATATTATAGATTCTGCAGTAATTTTCCAAATAAAGAGTATTAATTTAGATTTTCACATCGAGTTAAACAGATAACTTAGTGATAAGTATTTGTACTTGCGATTTGATAGGTCACGAATTTAAATTCTATTATATTGTGTGCATGTAATAAAATAAAAAAAAAAAAAAAAAAAAAGCTTCCCATAATCTCAAAACGTTAAATATATATAATTTGTCCTAAAGAGAAAAAAACATAATCGTGATTCCTAATATAACTATTACTTCGAATTTTTTTGTTATTAAATTACTTCCTTAATACTTCAGCCTTGGCTTAAAAGCTCTCATCTTAATTAAATACTAATTTCCGATCTAACATTAATGACCAATCACTTATTTTAACTTTTAAGTGGGATACTATAAACATCAATAAAATAAAACTATTTCAACTTTCATTGAATTAAATTCTATATTGGCACAAAGAAAAAAAAAAAAAAATCTATATAGAAAAAACTTCTTTTATCAACGTGCAATCACGGCAGAATTATTACAGCTTCTCGCAAGGTTGTCAACTTGTTTTATATATACAATATAATATATGTTATATATGACTGCCAAATGTCAACTTAGCTTCTGTGATTATAATATATTCAGATATCAATTTTAAGTTATTTTGAATTATATATCACTGCCAAATGTCTCTTTTAATTTCCAGAGATTTGAAGAGGAAAATCCATGACCAACTCTACTAATTTAGTCCTTAATACGAACGAGAGGGGCTTAACCTGCCTATTTGCTTTATAAATTAAATTAAAATTTTGTTAACATGTTCCACATTTAAAAAAAAATCAAATTAAATTTTAATTAATGAATGTTTAGCAACCTTATCGATTAGCTTTTAAAGTTAGTTAGGTTTAAATACAAATTTAACATTATATCATGACTAGTTGTATTCCACACATTAAGTTGAATTGAATTTTAAGGTAAAATCCCTAATTGTTCGGGTATGGGCGTGTGAGAAATGTGTTAACATGTCCTACATTGGAAAAAAAATAAATAAATCTATGTGCCAGTTAATAAATGTTTGACAATCTTTATCTTATCAGTTAGATTTTAAGGTAAGTTAGTTCGAGCACAAATTTTAACATATTATCTATATAGTGACGGGAGAACTATACATACGAATCGTTTGGATTTGGCTAACCCCAAAGATTTGCGGTTAATTTTCTTTATTTTTTATAAATCTTAAAAAATGTGCAGTTTAGTCCGGTTAGAAATAGGTCAATCAGAAAATAAAAACAGATTAAATTAGTGCGACAACGAACTACTAGTATGCATATCGATTTCATTAATCATTCAGCTAAATGAAGATTATTATCTAATAATGGATAGGTTTAATTCCCTTTGAAATGATTCGATTCCTTTCAATTGTACCCAAAAAAATTAATTAAGAATGGCATTATCTCTATCCATTTGTAGTTGCATAATTAAACTTTCCATTTTCTTTAATCACCAACCTTGTTTCCATCGCAAACAATTATTAACGGTTGGACGAAAGCCCATTAGAATCACAATTTCCAGATTCTAATGTAAGTTTGTTTATGTAAAAGATAATACAATAATTCCAAGAAATATGATATTTAATTTCTGTGACGCGTATGCTTACTATTACAAAAAAAATAAAATAAAATAAAATTTCTGAGATTTTCTTTGACCCTCGCACGTCGCCAACTTTGTGACACCCTCAAATATTTTTATTTTTAAGAATTAAAAATAAGTATCTATATTCCTCCCTATAAATACCCAAGAAATATTCGTGTTTAGATTGATCAAAGGGCACAAATCAGTCGTAAAGTCGATCAGAATTTAGAGGAGAATAATGGAGAAAAATGTACTTGTAATTGTTGTTATATGTTGCATTGTTGGCGTGGCTTCTGCTCAACTAAAAGTAGGGTTTTACAGTCGGACTTGTCCCAGGGCTGAGTCGATCATTCAAGGAGTTGTGCAGCAGCGATTCAAACGTGATCCTTCCATCACTGCGGCATTGCTAAGAATGCATTTGCATGATTGTTTTGTTAGGGTAAGTGTTGAACAAGATTATGATGTGATTCTTTTTATGGTTATTTCATCGTATATACATACATTTTTTTGTTTCTATATGTCCTTATTATGGGTTCGAGACGAATCGAATCATATAGGTGTGAAGTTCTCGTTATCAATGATAATTATGCATTAAGATCCCAATACGAGACTTCTAGTTAAGTTAGTATAACGCCGAACGCTAAGTAACATCACTTTAACGGTATTTCATCTAATTAACTGGTTGATATATAATTGTGTGAGATAAATCTTGTTTGGAGATAAATCATCATTAAAGTTTTCAGTTTAATGGGCGACGAGGGAAGAAGACGACCCTGATACTGAAATCGTATGTGACTTTTGACCGAATAATCTAATCAAACTTGAGTTCCAGTTCTCAATTAAATAAGTTGATTCAACTTGTATACATTGTTGACGTTCAATAACATGATAAGGGGTTCCAAATTTTCGAAATGTTTTAGTTTTCTTTGATGACCATTTTGTTAGGCGCGCTTATTTGTTAGATTGATTGTGGTATATTTTCAGTTGAATTCATTGATACATATTTTGTGTATTGATAAACAATTAAAATTATGATCGAGAAAAAACTACGATTTATAATATTTTTGTATTGAAAGGTTCTAAATATTTCAAAACTTTCATTTTCTTGGCTTAATCAAATAAAATTCAATAGTTTTGCATGCTCATGAACGTTTTGCATTTGATATATTCCAAAACCACAGGGCTGCGACGCATCAATTCTGATCGACTCCACCACGTCCCAATCCACCGAGAAGGACGCCGGCCCTAACGAAACCGTCCGCGGCTACGACCTCATCGACGCCGCCAAATCCGCCCTCGCCGCCGCCAACTGCTCCACCACCGTCTCCTGCGCCGACATCATCACGCTCGCAACTCGCGACGCCGTCGCCCTTTCCGGCGGCCCTAGATACCCCGTCCCCACCGGCCGCCGCGACGGCCTCGTCTCCAGAGCGGACGAAGTAGATCTTCCCAGCCCCGATCTCCCCATCCCCGAAGCATTTGCACGTTTCCAAGCGAAAGGCCTCACGCTGAACGAGATGGTCACCCTCTTGGGCGCGCACACGGTGGGCGTCTCGCACTGCGCCTTTTTCCAGGACAGACTCTCCAACTTTCAGGGCACCGGAAAACCAGATCCGACGATGGACCCGAAGCTGGCGGCGGCGCTGTTCAGGACCTGCGGGATGGCGATCAGGCCGGCGAACCGTGACCCGACGGCGTTCCTGGACCAGGGAACTTCCTTCGCCTTCGACAATCAGTTCTACAATCAGACGATGCTTAGAAGAGGGATCTTGCAGATCGATCAGGAGCTGGCGTTGGATCGCTCCACCGCGCCGATTGTTGCGGGTTATGCCAGAAATCGGGTTTCATTCGATCAGAATTTCGCGAATGCGATGGTCAAGATGAGCCAAATACAGGTTCTGGTGGGGAATGCTGGAGAGATTCGGAGAAATTGCAGGGTTTTCAATCCTCGGAAACCTACAGCTCCCGTCGGGAAAGTTAATCCCCGGAAGAATGCAGCTCCTGTCCGGAAAGTTGATCGCCGGAAGTCGAAACCTCGCCGTCGGGGAGTTTAAGGTTAATCAGAGTGCAGAGATTATTAGCAGAGTGTGAATTGTGATAATTTAATTTTTCAATATTGTTTAATTTTGGGTGATGAAAATTAATAGTGATACTATATTTATTCTAGAGTCGTGAGGTTTGCTTTTTTTTTTTTTTTTTTTTGGAACTTTTTTTTTTTTTGAAATTGTGTTTGGGAATTGGGATCGTGTAATTCATTTTGTCCAAACTCCAAAGTTATTTTGTGTATTGTTGAATTGATTGAAGAATTAAATTGATGTAAAAGGTTCAAATTTGAAAAGATGTTCGCTATCTTATATTTTCGAATTTTAAAATATAATGTTAATAATTGATAATTGATAATTGTTATTTTTATTTTCCCAACCACTAAATACATATATATATTTTAACACACCCGAACTCATATCATTATTTTGGAGAAAGAATCTCTTAACCACTTAAATCAATCTTTGTTAACCCTAAAATCGACTACTTTCCCGATTGACCAAAGTTGGACTGGAAGAAATTATTATCTTAGAGAGTATTAATTAAAAAAAAATTTAGTGTGGTTTATAATGCAATAACTATTTTCGTAGCTAAAATAAATTAGTAATTTTCTGCACACTCTACGCATGTTCAACGAAATAATAATAATAATTATTATTTAATTTTATTAAAATTGAATTCTTCATATTAATATATATTTTATAATTAATTTTAATATAACTAATAAATTATATAAATAAATGTGACAATATTATATTAATAAAAATAATATTAAAATATAACTTACAAAATATTATTAAAAAAAAGAATTAAATTGAGGTGAGAAAAAAAAAAAAAAAAAAAAAAAGTTAGAAGATAGAAAAAGAATTAAGTAACACCAAGCCCAAGAGATCAAGAGTCCAGCTTAATATATTATTTGTAATGTCCCACATCGGAGGAAGAGGAGAACTAAGTCTTTCTTATATGGGGGGTGGATACCTCTTCCCTATAAAGGCCTTTTCTTGGGTGGGCGCCTTTGGCTTAAATTCCACCGGAAAGAACAAAACCGTGAAGTTATGCCGACTTATGGATAGCAAAGCGGACAATATCTATAGGCGAGTTTTTGGGCTGTTACATTATTTATTTTTTTAAAACACACACCCAAGCGGGATTCGAATGAGTCTCTCACACTTTTACATGTTTACTTTGTTAGTTAGGATGGGATGGGATGAGATAGATGAGTGGTGGGATGTGATTGTGGATTGTTCATCCCATGGGGAATATGGGATGAATAATCAACCTTTTATCTCATATTATCTCGGGCCGTGTCATCAATCCCGAACTTACAAAAGTATTAGTAAATATAAGTTTAAGTAGGATTATTAATCTAATCCCCCTTCGTCCTACAAAGTAAACATGCAATTAATATAATAGTATATATAGATTATGACGTAAACATCTAATAGTAGCATTAGAGAAAAAGGTCCGAAAAAGAAGATAATAACTCCATTAATTGGTCCAATAACTCAATAACCGATCTAATTTCAATAAAGCAATTTTTAAGGTAAGATTTCAATATGGAGAGCCAGCCCAATTTCCATTGTTTGGGTTTTGCTTCTTGAACGTCAGCCCTGGCCCAGTACACTTTAAAAGTTAAAATTTTGAATTTAGTTTTTTTTTTTTTAGGAGTTTACCTGGGTTAGAGGGAGCCCTTCCAAAAATTCTCGACGGCCCGAGTCAAGCCCGGGCCGAAGAGGGGGTTTGGAAATAGTTTTCAACCAGCAATAGACGCGCCTCGATTAGAACCTCACTACCTTGGTCATTGCCCCAAGCGCAAAGATAAATTTTGAATTTAGGTTGAATCAAGCTTTTCATAGAGAAGCGGATAGCCTTAAAAATGTTCAGCTTTTCAAGTTGGTGTTTTTGTTGTAAATAGTATATAACTTTTGAAATTTGTTATAGTGCAGCTTCACGTTATAGCGCATACACTTCAGATTTTTATGTTGGTTTCTGCCTATTTTTTCCGGCCAAAGAAGGTATAGAACATAAGAGGCTATGTATCACTTCTAATAAAATGCGAAGGTTGGGATAAAATATAAACACCCCCAAAAATTGGCGGAGAAAATGTTATTACCCCATTAAAAAACTTGCATAATGCACATTGACATTATCGTATATATAGATAAATTGATAGATATTCTTAAAAATATTTTGATTGGCTCACGAGCACCATCATCCTCAAGCTAGACACTATAAGTTTAAATTGATCTGGCACGAGCTCCACTCCTATAACGAGGCTCGATTACCTGCATTCCTAGTCAAACTTTAATTGGCCAAGCACGACGAGCATTAGATCACTCAAGATGTAAAGTTTAAGTGTCGATCTTGTGAACCAAATACATAAATTAGAAGGATCGTATGATGGGCCAAGATAAATTTGATGCAACACCCGATCGATAATATATTTGATATATGTATATAATTAATGGGCCAAACATATTAGTCCCATAACACATATAATACATCAATTTGGGTGAGTATATATTGTTTAACTACATAGTTTAAAGAGGGAGGGAAGACCGATGAATAGAGTAGTTAATCTCCTACACATATTAAAAGGGATATCAATCAAGTTGGTAGATAATATTAATTGAGAGGCAAGTTGGTTAAATGTTTCCATTTCCTGGAAAAGTCCAAGATGCCTTGAAAAGAAAACCTTGTAAAGGTGACAAATGTGGAATGCCACCAAACCATCCAGTTTTAGTGCGAAAATTAACATCCTTTTTCTTTCTAAAAAATTTACTGGAGAGTGGAGACCGACCAAACATTAGAGTTCTACTTTTGGGGCACAATGGCCTTGGCACGTTTGGACTTTGCAATCTGCCCCCTCTCTCCTTCATTTTGACTCCTTAAATCGCATATTTTATGAAGTGCGGATACGAAACAACGATATAACAGGAATATGACAACATATAATTTTTTTTATTCTTATATGAGGAGGTATCCGACAAGATACAATATAAAAAATAATATTTTTTAAAGTGTTTGTACAGCATAAACAATATTCGGAATTAGAGAAAAAATTATATAATATATAATTTGGTTCGTTTTATTCTTTGTTAATTAGTGGAGCATCATGTTGCATAAAATAACAATCTAAATTTTCCTATACTTGGTAATTAAATCTCCAACATAATAAAATCATTCGGCCGAGTATGCTAATCGTCGCACATCGAATAAACATTAAATTACTTATTTTTTCAATAATGCTTGATGCATTTGATCGGCGAACTTTTTAGTGAGTTGGGTCTAACACAGGATTCACACTCAGGACCTTGTCTTGAATAATGATCTCATTAACCACTTAGATCAACCCCTATTGACTAGACCTAATACATATTTTTTAACTAATAGGCAAGGATTTTTTCTATTGATAATAAAATTGAATTGAATATGTCAAAAATTTTAGGGTTAATTACAAATGGATCCAAAGGAGCATAAAAAACTAATATTTGATTTCTTTTAGTTAAATAATTATATGAATTTAATATTTAATAATTACATTAATCACACAATCAATGTCTAGGGTTTCGTTAAAAATTCACAGAATATTCTCAAAGAGATGCCAATTTTGTGAAATATTTTGTTAATTTTTTAACAAAACTCCAAACACTGGATGTATAGTGTAATTATTGATTTATGAGGTGTGCAAATATAATTATTTAACAAAAAAAATCAAAATTTAGTTTTTTATATTTTTTTAAGGTATATATACAATTAACCCAAAATTGTAAAAGATTTTACAACGATGTAAAAACTATGGAGAGAATGTCTGCGTGAGCTGAAGGAGAGAATGTCTGACTGTCTGAGTGAGCTGAAGGAAATTTCTTAATTCTTCTTCTTTTTCTTTATTTGGCAAAATTGCACTTTGGTCCTATAAATTTAGGCATAACATGTTTGGTCCTATATATTACTAATTTTTAATACGTTGAATCCAAATTTTCACATTTGATCCTATATTAAAGATTTTGTTCTTCAGTTAACACATTTAGTTCTACATTTATATCATATTTACTCGGATAAATTTTTTGGTTAATTTTGTGACCGTCGTTTACAAATAAAAGCCACTTAGATTCTTAAAGTAGAACCTCAGATATTTAAAACAACTTGTAAGGATTTTTTTTTATTTTTTTTTAACTTAAAAGACATCGAACCTAAGTCATTCTTTCACACTAAAATCTTCAACTAAACACTTAATATTTCAGAAAAACCGGTATGTGGGCATAGAAATGAGTAACTGGTTTTCTCAATTTTCATAGTATTTATCGAATTGTATCGATAAATAGCGACGAGATGCAACTTGACCATAAAAGAATAACCGAACAAAATGTGTTATGTAAATCAAATTATTAAAATTAAGGGCTAAATGCGTCAATAAAAATTGGATTAAATGTGACAAATTGGACTAAATGTGTTAAAAGTTAGAAATATAGAGGATCAAATGTGTTAAGCTAAAACTTATAGGACCAAAATTAGGTTAAGGGCATAATTATAGGACCAATATGCAACTTTACCTTTTTATTTTTTCATAAACAACCTCGCCCCACTTTGTCTATTTTCTTTTAAATATCTAAAGCAATGAGTATATACTCTAATGTATATATATATTTACAAATATTATGTCGTGTTGTGTCATATATTTATATTAAAAAAATTTCATGTAAAAAAATTATATTAACATATTTGTATCATCATAAATAATATATGCAATTGAAGGGATGGGTTAGAAATTAGAATAATGTGATTCACATTTGATACTGCAAGAATTTCTTGAGAAGCTCAATCCGAAAAGAACCAATTGCAGCACTGTGGAAACATTAATCAGTTCCCAAGAAACTATGAATTTAAAAAAAAAAAAAGAGTAGTTTTGGGAACAAATGCATGTGTTAATGTTTGTGAAAAATCAAATACTTACAAATGAAGGCAGCAAACCGCGTCTACCTGCGAATTGGAAATTAAAGTCGGTTCATCTTCTGTCTTTTGTCTTTGCCTTCTCTTTCTCAATATATTCATATTATAATCATCATTATTATTTTAAGTCATATTCTACAATACCATATTGACCCTCAAATTTAAGATCTAAATCATTTCAATGCATGGGTATTCCATTCTTAAAAGAGAAAATTAACCATCGAAACTTTTATCACATAATTTTTTTAATTATGTTTGGGTTAATTACACTTAAATAGGGTAATTACAGTTAGTATCTCATTTTTAAATATAATTACAGACACCACCCCTATAGAGTTTATTTATTACACTTAACCCCTAAAATTACTAAAAATTTGATGATGTCAGCAAAAATATTTGTGAAAGTCCAAAATTAACCCTATTGACTTGGGTCAAATTTTTATTACTGATCATGTCCTTAGGGATTCATTGTAATTTAATAAATTAAAATGGCCGGGTTATGTGTAATTTTCTATGTTAAATTTTTTTATAATTTGAAGCAAATATTGAATCAAACGTGTGGAAATTATACAACTATCAAAGTAGTCACACGTTCAACACTTTTTATTCCAATATTTTTGTTAGGAATAATGCCCTAAAAGTCGATGTAATAGTCTGCTTTAGTATTTTCCTTTTGTAAATCACAGACGATCTTTGAATAATACGAATTGAGGCAACACTTCTTTATATGCTCTTGTTTGATTGTGTGTTTCCTTTTGACTGAGCACGTATAAGAACTCCCCTAATCAATATGACTTATAGGACTCAACCATTTAGGTGAAGTGGTTCATAAGACGAGCCCTATATCATACAAGTCATGATTAGAAATCACTCCAAGCTGATGAGTCCAAAGACAGTGGGAGTGTAAACCTGACTCGTTCGAGGCTTGCTCGTGTGATCACGCCCTTAAGAAGGACCACCTTGTTTCATGGGGTGCAAAGTGTATAGTTGATACGTGCGTGATACATGGGGGTGCTTACTTGTTCTAAGTAGGTACACTGAGGTGTCCCGTGTAAGAAGATTCCTAAATGAGAAAAGAAGTTTCTATATCTGGAAATAGAAACTTCCAGATTAGGAAATATCTCACGAGTCATTGATGTGATTAAGTGATCCTTAAACTTGAGGTTCCATTGATACTTTATGAGCTAACTCTGTAGTCTTAGGTGTGAGCTTTAAAGGGTGTCGCCTTAGACAACTGATTCAAGGCTTATGCTGGGGCTGCACAAGTGGCACATGAAAGTATATGAGAATCAATAAAGGACCTACGCTTGCATTAACAAGATGATGATCTCTTATTGTGTAAGTCATTCATATGTCATCTAGGAGTCCTTGGCCAAGGCAGTGGATCAAGACATCAAGAAAAGAGTTTCTTGGATTGAGATCAAATGGATATGAAATGCACTTAACATTAAGATCAAGATTATTAGGGTTCTAATTATTCTCTTGCCCTAGATCTTGATTAAGAGATGGGACGTAGGAGGATTTTATCTCACATATGTCAATGACTTAAAGGTTCTGTCGAATCGAGACATTCTTATTCAACTAGGGGTCAAACGCCTGTTGCTAGACTATGGCCGTTTGATCAGTGTACTAATTAATTAATTAGGGTCACTGCTAATTGAATTAAGAACCTAGAGGGTCACACACAACAACCCGGTCACGTGGGTTAAGGCTTTAATCGATTAAACGAGTTGATCGAACCATTAAGAGAATGGTGGGACCCACATGTGTGAAGCACACGTGTGGGAGGCGTGAATGACACGTGTCCTTATGGAAACGTGTAGTCACGTGCAATTATATGTATATATATTAAATAATTAATGTGTTAATTATTTAACGGACTTTGATTTAATTTTGAATTAATATTAAAGTTCTAATTTAGAGAAATAAAGTCTAATAAATAATTAATTAGTAGTCTTCAAGTTATTTATTATTTAATAAATAAAGTAAAATAAAATATCTAAGAGAGTTAGATATTATTCTTACACAACAAGTTGGTCAAAAGATGGACTTTTGGTCAAAGTAAGAGACTTAGTCTCCAAGCAAGAAATCCCTTTCCAAAAGAGTTTGGAATTCCTTGTCCAACAAGGAGTGGGGTTCAAACCCTAGCCTTATAAATAGAGGGGTTCGAACCCCATAGGGAGATGATACACAATTTCTCCTTCTCTATAATTATACACTAAACCCTAGAGCCTAAACACCGAATATAGAACTAGCATCCTCCCTATTCGGATCGTGGTCGCAGTTGGTGGACTATTTCTCTAGAGGGCTACTATCGTGAAGTCTTGAAAGATTCGAATGAGCTTTTGGGGATCAAGCCGCGTGAAGAGCATTCTTTGGCGGCTAGAACATGTCAAGAAAGCTACTATCCAAGTGAGTTTCTTGATCACTACGAATTTGGGAATAGGAATTGCAAGATTCGATCCTTGCTTAGTTGGGAAAATTTTAAATTTTCGTTGCGTTTCCCTTGTGTTTTCCCAACAATTTTAGTGATCAATTACTTGAAGAATAGCTACTTGAAGTCATGAGAGAGATTAACTATTGGTTTGTGTATTGTTTGTAAAACTCAATATTTATAGGCTTCAAATTATAAAAATTATGGTCATATCAGGCATGGAAGTAGTCGTTGCAACAGCTAATTTCAACTAAAAAATTTAATAACAAAAATTACACATAGCCCTCATTTTAATTTACTAAATTACAATAAACCCCCAAGGGCATGACATAAAAATTTGACCAAAGTCAACAGGGTTAATTTCGTGCTTTCACAAATATTTTTGTTGACGTCATCAAATTTTTTACTATTTTGGGGTTAAATTTAATAAACAAACATTAGAGGGGTGGTGTCTGTAATTATATCTAAAAATGGGATACCAACTGTAATTACCTTATCTAATTTGGGGGTCAAGTGTAATTAACCCTTATATTAATTTAATGTATCCACATTAACGAATTTGTATGAATTTCTCGCTTTAAAACAACTTAAAATTTTAGTTCTCTGCATTGATGAATTTGTGCACATTTCTAGCTGTAAAACGAATTACAATTTCTTAATTAACGTAATTAAGAATATGAAGACGAATTTTAATTTTTTGATTTAATATATGATCATTGTAAAATGATGGAATTAGGTAATTGATGGGTCTGAATATGGGGTACAGAGTCCAATCACTTTACAACTTGTTTAGGTGAGAAAACCAGCTAATGATCGCCGGAAAAGATGGGGGGTTCAACCTGCTAGGACAAACACCAAAGCAAAGTCAGAAGGCCAAGCTGGGGGAACTGGGGGTGATTCCCAGTTTGGCTCTCCGACGCTCAAGTCAGATGATGATCTGAAAGAGAAAGTAAAGAAGTTGTAAAAGTGCAGTAATGGAAGTTGCTTACAGTGGAGAAGATGAACTTGTCTATTCATAGTTGAGAGTCAGGGACTCTTTGGTCATTTGCACCGTGTGGTCCTGACCAAGTGTCGCCCTAACACGTGGCGCTATGAGAGAAACCTAGGAGGAATCTCCTGCAAGAGCTGGTGAAAGTTAGTGTTGGCAACAGTGGTAGGTGTTCGGGCATGTACGGGGTGTCAGAGAGCCGTTTTAGGGGGTTGGTACAAGGGCTAAGAGCACGCTCGTGTCAACCAAGAGCCTTGGAGACCAGGGAATCCGCTAGGGGATGAAGGCCAAGGCTCATACAATGAGGGGGAGTGAAAGTTTCCCCGAGGGGGAGTAGTGCTCGGAGAGAGTTTCCTTGATAGAGTGGAGCTTAGCCTAGTACCGCGGAGTGCGCTTGTCAGAGAGCGGCAGCGTTGATGGCTCATGCGCGCAGCAGGGATGGCACGTGTCCCTATGGGACTTTGACGCTCGATGGGTTTGTACGCTCGTGAATAATTACCTTAATCACAAGAGGACAGGTGTCGTTATCTTGAGTTGCCACGTGTCCAAACGTGGGACGAGCGTATTTTGCCCCCCAATTCTGTAGTCCTTAATAATGAGGACTGTAGAATTCTGTCAAAGTAAATCTTCGAGCGTGGTACTTGGGAAAGCGTAGCGTGTTGGGCAATTTATCCTTCTGATTGCGCCAATGCGGTCCTTTCTTCTGACTGCTTGTAACGTTTGCGCATTAAATGCTGATGCACGTGGGGCGCGTGATTCTTGGGAAGTACGTGACGGTTCAATGAAGTGAACGGTTTCCTAGGCAGAAAATGATTGTATTTTCGAATTATTTGTCAGAAACGTACCAACTCCCATCCCTATAAATAAGGGATTCTGCATCCATATCTTCATTTAAACAAACAAATCTTCAGAGCACAAATTTGCAGAAAACTCCTTGCAAACAAGTTTCAGAGCATTCAAAACTTTTCTTTAAGTCTTTCCAGAAAACTCAAGGTAACCTCCGGTGAAATATTCTAACTTTGCTAACCTTAGAATCAGATTAGGATTTAGTAATCTTTCAAGTTCCACCTTCTCTAGAAATCCCAAATCTCTCTGAACATTCCTCGCTTCCAAAATCCCCATATCCCTTCCAGATTCTGCAATAGCCATGGTCAGAGATCATGTAGAAGAATTTACCCACGAGGTTGAGGAGATGGCTACCCAGAGTTCATCCCCTTCGGGTTCCCCTAGGGACGAAGAATTGGATGCGGCCGTTATGACCATGAATGAGAGAAACCCGGATGGGGTTGAGCCCCTTTTCAAAGAAATGAACATGGTACTTGAGGCGGAGAGGCAAGGAGAGGTGTTGCCGTTGATGGAGAGTGCCACCCATCGTCACCGCCATACCATAACCGTGGCCGTTGTTGCCCCGGCCTCTGAATTCGAGAGAGAAGCGGGGCCCTCCGATAGAGCCCAGGCCAAGGGCAAAGGGAAGAAGCCCCAAAAGCCCAAGAAAGCTAAGAAGGCCAAAGGGCCGAACGAGGGTGAGGGCCCAGGTATGCAGGCGACCGAGCATACCCCTGACGAGACTCCTAGCACCATCACTCTGGGGGAGATAATGTCTGTTATGACTCCAATCTACTGGGATGAGTGTTACACATGGAGAATCCCAGCCAAGCACGAGCGTGCCAACCATCCTTCTCCTGGCGAAATGGTGGTTTACAAGGACACGATAGGCTCGAGGTGCCTAAGATTTCCAATTCCAGTCCCAGTGGCCAACATTTTGAACAATTTGAACCTTTGACCCTCGCAAATCGTGTCCAACGGCCTCGATTTGATAACGAGCTTCGTGGTCCTCATGAAGTGCACTGGATATGAGCCTTCAATGGAGAATTTCAACGCCCTGCTGCAAGTTGTTAGTTCCCCGCGCTCGTCACCCGAGGTAGGTTTCTTCTATTATGTCCAGGCAAAGGCTCATCTGAAGCTGATCAACTCTCCTTCCTCCACTTACGGCCCAGATTGGAAGGAGAAGTTTATCTTTGTCAAAGCCCCAACAGATGATGATTTCGGGGTATCACGAGAGTGGATCTCGTACGGGAAGGGCTCCCCCATGAAGAATCGTTTAGGCCCTACTTTTCTTGATAACTGGGCTAAGGATCTTTCCGGAGCGCTGAGGGACGAGGGCCGGCTGATACAAGCCAAAGGTTTGATAGATGACGTGGAACTCATGTTCCTTTGCGGACTTACCAACGACCCCCATTATCTCAGCAACCCTCCCGCTCGGGATTTGAAGAGAGACGGTTAGATTTTAGGGTACTAACTTGTAGATAGGGACGCTAATTGTTTACTTGTGTTTGTAACTTGTACTTTGCGAAGTTTGTTTTAGGGTTTCTGACCCTCTTTGTTTTTTCTTGCCTCAGGAATAAACATCATTATGGCTGGAGGAATCCGAGACGCGACGCTGCTCGTTTCGCCAATGCTAATAGGAGCCACGCCAACCAAGGTAATCAACAGAACCAACCACCCCGAGGCGCTAGTCGCGGCAACGAGCGTGGTGGTCACCAAGTTACAAGTTCGAGCGCCAGTCAAGGCAGAGGGAGGAATCAAACACCCAACCCGGACACAAGGGTGATTCCGAGGGCCCCGGCCACTTCTCAAACAAGTGGGACCATTATTCCTGTTCCGATCCCGCCATCTGGGTACCAAACGAGCGTCAATATCAGAGATGCCCAAGGAGCCAGTGCCTCAGCCTCTAGAAAGAGGAAAAGGATGCCGAATTCCTTCACCATATCCGGCAAGGGCAAACAGGTGGTTAAGAGCCCCAAGGGCGGCGATGGAGACACTTCCTCCTCAGAGGAGGAGCATTTGTGGGAATTCGAGCGTAAAGGGGATAGGAGCTACAAGGGCTCCGCAGATGGAGGTGCCGTACTATTGAGGCACGGAACAGTCGCCCAAACCATCAGCGAGGGCTTATACGAGAAGGTCCAATTTTCAGCGGACCATAAGCACTTGTACTCCGAAACGGTTGAAAAGGTGACCAGTGACATGGTGCACGCCCTAATTTCTGTAAGTCCCCTTTTCTTCCTCGAATTTTATTTTCTGAAGATGTCTTTTTCCAAAATCTTTACTAACACTTCTGCCCTTTCGAGCCTGTGCAGCAAGTTCTTTCAAAGGGCAAAGAACATTCAAATGCGTGCCACAGTTTATGCTGATCGGAAGCCCAAGTACAAGAAAATGGCACGCTCGAACGATCTTGCTCAAATCCAATAAGAGTTGGATACAGAGAAGGCCATGTACCTTTCTCTTAAGGAAGAGCACGAAAAGATGGAAGCTGAAATGAAGAAGCTACATGATGACTTCACGAACGTTGAGAACGCTCGGAGGAGTTGGCGCCAACAATATAACAATCTCAATGAGAACCATCAGAAACTCTTGGCTGATTGTGACGCATGGAAGACGAGGGCTGCTCAGGCGGAGCAGAAATTCGCAGATACCATGAACCAGCTTCCTCATCGCATTGAGCAGGCGGTCAAAGAGGGGCTCATCAAGTTTTACCATTCCAAGGCATTTAACTTTGCGGCCTCTTTGCACTATCTTGACGAGGCCCAAAAAGCCTTCAACTTGGCTATTGAGCAGGGCATCCACAAGGGCCTAACAGATCCATCCATTCGCGAGGCGCAGGGCATGGGGCTCATGTTCAACGAGCGTTGCATGGAGGAGGACGACGACCGTGAGGATCCTGAGTCCAATATCTCCGAGCCGGAGTACAATTTCCTGCTCATGCTCATCCAGGATGAATACATGGCAGCTCATCCTCCGGAAGAAGCCTCTCAGGCAGAACAAAGTGAGGGGAATAACGATGCTAGTGCCATTTTTGAAAACCCTCCAGCAAATGAGCCTCCGGCGCCCGTCGTTAATGCTCCTATTCCTGTTGTTGATAATATCCCCATTCCTGCCAATGAAGCCAACGAGCCCAATGCCCTCCAAGCACCGGGAAACAACGAGCCTGAGCCTCCTCCAGCCGCCCAAAACCAAGAAGAACATGCCCCACAAGCGCAAGAGCCGACAGGACCCATTCATGGTCACGTGACCCAAAACGTTTTGGTGGTTCTGGATGAAGATGTTGCTCCTGCAGCTTGATGATTCTTTTCCTTTACTTATGTTGAAATTTCTCTTCCTTTAGTTTAGTCTTTTCCTTGTAAGAATGTTAAGGGCCCACGGGTCCTTGTTTTGTAACTTTGGCGAAAGCCCCCATCAAGGAAATTCTTCTTTTTCCATAATAATGTCTCTCTTTATTTTCTTGATTATGAAATTTTTACCTTGTGCCTGTTGTAATCAAAATCTCATAATGCTAAGATTATGTGTGACATGCTTGGTAAAATATGCCTTGTTTTAGCTAAATCTTGAGTAAGTACGAGGGTCTTACTGGAAGATTACCCTCTTTCAAGACTTGTGAAAATTTTTGCTTTTATACTTAGAAAATTTTACTAAGTCTTGAGTAATTACGTGGGTCCTACTGAGAGGCTGCCCTTGTTCAAGACTTGTGAAAATTTTGCTTTTACCCTTAGAAAATTTTACTGAGTCTTGAGTAATTACAAGGGCCTTACGGAGAGGCTGCCCTCGTTCAAGACTTGTGAAAATTTTGCTTTTACACTTAGAAAATTTTTCTAAGTCTTGAGTAATTACGAGGGTCTTACTGAGAGGTTGCCCTCGTTCAAAACTTGTGAAAATTTTGCTTTTACACTTAGAAAATTTTTCTAAGTCTTGAGTAATTACGAGGGTCTTACTGAGAAGCTGCACTCGTTCAAGACTCGTGAAAATTTTGCACATATAAATCCATTCAAACCTTCAAGTAAGCGTGTGAGTTTCTTTCTCAGAGAACTTTTAGCTTGGACTTAACAAGAATTTTTGTAAAAATCGGCTGCCTTTGAACGAGCGCGGGGATCACCACCTTGAGAACGCCCTGGTGTTCAAGATTTGAGCAAATTCATTCCGAGTAACGTTACCTTTGAACGAGCGCGATTGTACCCGTTGATTTTTTGGACTTGCAAGAGATCCCATTCTCGAGCGCAAGGAGTTGTGACAAACATCCAAGGCCTACTAGGATTTTCCTTGTGTTTTTCTTCGATTCATCATGTTGGTTGAGCGTTACCAGGCTATCCTTATGAGGGTGTCCCCCCACGTGGAGTAGAGCGCTGACAAGCGTAACCCAGGTGCAATAACATTGTGCGTATTGAAATTGATTGCCAACCACGCTCGTAGAAACGAGGGACGTGGGTCCTATCCACTTGCATAATTTAAAACTAGTAGTATAGAAATATTCAGGAGAATGTATTGTAACTTACTTGAGATTTGAAGTAGTACATAAAGCCCATTAGTGGGATTGTTACATCATCAATTTTTAGAGAACTTTTAAACATAGAACCGTCGGAGGTTACATGCGTTCCAAGGGCGAGGCAAGCGCTCGACTTGTAGCGTCACCAGGGTCACCAGGGTCACCAGGGCATAAGTGTTGTTAGCTCTGACCTGTATGACTTTGAACGGACCTTCCCAGTTGGGATCCAATTTTCCCACATGCCTGGATACTTCTACTTTCTTCAAAACCAAGTCTCCCAGTTGGAAAGTTCTTTCTTTTACACGCTTGTTGTATTGTCGTGCCACAACTGCCTTATATCTGTGCATTTTTACCCACGCATTGTCCCTTCTTTTCTCCAGCAGGTCCAACTCCAAGCTCCTGTTGACTTCATTATTCTGGGGCTCAAAATAGGCCACACGAGCGGATTCGTGTGCAATTTCCGCTGGTATCATTGCTTCGGATCCATACACAAGGGCAAATGGTGTGTCGCCAGTGGCCGCTCGTGGAGTTGTACGATACGCCCAGAGGGCTCCCTGTAGCTCTTTGGCCCCCTCACCTTTCTTGCTTTCTAGCATGGTTTTCAGATGCTGCAAAATGATCCTGTTGGTGACTTCTGCCTATCCGATGGCTTGGGGATGACCTACTGAAGTAAAACGTTGCTCAATACCCTACTCTGAACACCATTCTCACGTGTCAGCTGCTATGAACTGGGACCCATTGTCTGAAATGAGCACCCTTGGTATGCCATACTTGCAGATAATGTTTCTCCAAATGAAGTCCCTCACGACCCTGAATGTAATCTTTGCAACAGCCTCAGCCTCGGCCTATTTGGTAAAATAGTCGACGGCTAAAATGTCAAACTTCTTTTGTCCGACCGCGATGGGCAAGGGGCCTACAATGTCGATCCCCCATTGGTCAAAGGGCCACGAGACCTCTATAGGGACCATCTGAGTGGCTGGCAGTTGAGGGAGGGTAGAGTGAAACTGGCACTTGGGGCATTTCTTAGCGTACTCAATGGCATCTTGTAGAACCGTGGGCCAATAAAACCCACTCCTCAGAATTTTCTTAGCTAGGATACGCCCTCCTGAATGGTTTCCACAGCTTCTATTGTGAATAAGATCGAGCGTTTCTTTAGCTTGAGAGGGCCTTAGACACCTCATCGGGGGTCCTTGAAATGACTTTTTGAATAACCTTCCCTCAGAATCCAAAGAAAACCGAGGGGCTTTGTTTCTGATCTTCCGAGCCTCCACCTTATCAGTGGGACAAACGCCATCTTTAAGAAATCTGATAATATCGTCAAGCCAGCAAGGCTCGTGCGGACGAATCATGGCTACCACTTTCTTGGCACCCTGTTCTTTTATCAGGGGCTCTTCAGTTCAAAGAAACGTAACGGAGCGTTCACTGGTACCTTCCAAAGACGACACGAATTTAGATAGAGCGTCAGCACGCTCGTTTTCCGCTCGTGGGACGTGGAGTAGATGAAATTCCTTGAATTTCCTAATGACTTCCTTGGCTTTGCTCAAATACTGCACCATGGTGGTTTCTCGAGCCTCATAAGTTCCTTCAATCTGGCTCGCAATTAATTGTGAATCAACGTAAGCGGTGATCCTGGAGGCTCCACTTTGAAAAGTGATTTTCAACCCTTGCACAAGGGCTTCATACTCTGCCTCGTTATTGGTGATCTGAAAATCCAACCTGATTGCGAAGTCTAACTCAATCCCGTTGGGGTCTCTAAGGGTTACCCTTGCTCCTCCCCCTTGAGAGGTTGAGTAACCATCTGTGTGCAGGACCCATAAACAGTCGTTCTTTAGAACAGCAGGTTCTAAACCGAACGCTCAACCAGCAAATCCGCTACAACCTGCGCTTGTATAGCGGTTCTGCGCTTGAAACTTAAGTCAAACTGGCTCAACTCAATGGCCCACTTTATCAGTCTTCCCGATACATCTGGTTTGGACAACACCTGCTTCAGAGGTTGATCAGTGAGGACAGTTATTGAATGCGCCTGGAAGTAAGACCTCAACCGTCGTGATGCATTAATGAGGGCGAATATGAATTTCTCAATTTCCAGATACTTCCTCTTGCCCCCTTGTAATGTTTTGCTCAAATAATAAACAGGCAAATGTTTACGTTCCCGTACAGCTACTAGAACTGCGCTTGTCGCCTCGGTTGAAATGGAGACGTACATGAATAGCTTCTCACCCTCAACTGGTTTGGTCAGGAGCGGAGCGCTCGAAAGGTAAGTCTTCATGTCCTGCAATGCCTTCTCACACTCCTCAGTCGAAGCAAAATTTCGAGCGTTGTGCAGAATTTTGAAGAAAAGGAGGTTTCGATCCGCCGAGCGCGAGATAAATCTGTTTAAAGAAATGATTTTTCCTACTAGCACTTGTACTTCCCGAAGATTACGAGGGGATGGGATGTCCAAAATAGCCTTGATTTTCTCTGGATTAGCCTCGATTCCCCTCTGACTGACCATGTAGCCCAAGAATTTTCCTCCTCGCACTCCAAGAGTACATTTCGAAGGATTTTCATCCCATACTGGCGCAAGATGGCAAAAGTGCGCTTGAGATCCTCCAAGTACGAGCCCTGACGCTCACTCTTAACAATCATATCATCGACATACACTTCCATGGATCTTCCAATTTCTTTCTCAAACATCCTGTTGACGAGGCGTTGATAAGTGGCCCCATCGTTCTTGAGTCCAAAAAGCATGACCAAGAAGCAATATACACCTAAGTGAACAACAAAGGAAGTTTTGGGGCGGTCTTCCAGAGCCATGAAGATTTGATAGTACCCTTGGAAGACATCCATCATACTCATGAGTTCGCAGCCCGCAGTTGAGTCCACCAGTTGGTCTATGCGAGGCAATGGGTAAGGATCTTTAGGGCAAGCCTTGTTAAGATCCGTGAAGTCATTGCACATGCGCCACTTATTTGCGCTCTTGGGCACCAGTACCACGTTACACAACCACTCCGGATACAGTATGAGCTGGATATACTGAGCTTCAAGAAGCTTGTTAACTTCCTCCTCAATAACTTTCTTCCGAAAGCCGTGCACATCCCACTTCTTCTATTTAATTAGCTTAAAGGATGGGTCCATATTGAGCCTATGGACTATGACGCTCAGGTCAATCCCGGTAAGATCCAAGGCTTTCCATGCAAAGGCATCGATATTTTCTCCGAGGAAATCTATCATCATGATCTGCGAGGGTCCAGAGAGGTTGGACCTAATCTGGGTGGTTTTATCCTTGTTCCCTGGTTCTAGCTCAATAGTAAGGAATTTCTCTGAGGGCTCGATCCTCATTTCTGGATGGGGGAGCTCGAGCGCCCTTTTCTTTCCTGTCAGATGACCATCATCCATAGGCTCCCCTTGGCCACGCTCGTTTTCCTCGGAAGAAGACTCTCCTATCGTTATGGGCGGGGTAGCCTCGGGGATATCTTTGTTGTGGGGGTCTTTCTTTTTGTTCTTCTTCTTGTTCATCTTGTCCCTTTTGCGCACGGGGCCATCCTCGTCCAAATTGGGGAAATCAACGGATTTCTTGGTGGACCCAATTTGAAATGCCTTCTCTATTTTAGGTTTTCTGAGGGAGAGCATGTAACATTCCCAAGCTTCTCGTACGTTGCACAAGACTTCTCTGACGCCCTCGGGGGTGGGGAACTTGATTTTCTGGTGGTAAATGGAGATAATCGCTTTGAAATCTACGAGAGCTGGTCGCCCGATTATGATGTTATATGGGATATCAATTTCCACCACGGCGTAGGTGATCATAAGCGTTTTGTGCTGTGGGGCTCGGCCGAATGAAGTGGCCAAGCGAATTTTCCCTCATGGGACAACCTCAGAACGTCCAAAGCCAATGAGAGCTGTTTTGAGTAGTTCGAGCGAGGTGTTGGTAAAATTCATCTTTTGGAATGTGGTGTAGGGCAAAACGTTAAAGAGCTCCCACTATCCACTAACACCCTCTTTACAATGTGATTGTGGACATCTAAGCTAACCACCATGGGGCAGTCAGAGGTTTCACTGACCCCATGGGGTGTTACAATATGTTACAAATCACTAGCAGTGAATCCTATTATATCATTTTCTTTTGAGCGCTAATTTTTTGCCTCTTGAATGGCATAAACTGATTTGGGCGCCGAGGGGCGCTGATCGTAACTACGGATATATCAGCGTCGGGAAGCGTTGGAATCCCCCCCTCCCCCGATGAACCTTCTGTTATCATGTTGATGACCGCAAAAGCGGTATTCTCTTGTTCGGGGGCCTTTCCTTTGCCTCGATGGCTACTCTCTGGGGGGGGCCTCGCCCCCTCGGGCTTCTTGAACGCGAGGGGCTCCTCCTTCTCTCTCTTGAGCGCTCGTTGCAACGTTCATCATAACGCTCCAAC
The DNA here is from genome assembly GCA_037501455.1 of Lantana camara. Classification (NCBI taxonomy): domain Eukaryota; kingdom Viridiplantae; phylum Streptophyta; class Magnoliopsida; order Lamiales; family Verbenaceae; genus Lantana; species Lantana camara. The sequence continues at coordinate 19,227,851 of CM074859.1, forward strand.
ATCTTGACAAACTCCTTCAAGTGGCCCCCAGCGATGAACCTTTGAATTTCAACCTCCAACTGGTGGCATTCATCCGTATCGTGCCCCTTTTGCTTGTGGAAAGCATAGTACTTGTTCGAGCGCCTCAATGCCTCTGTCTCCTTCATCTTCGTGGGCCTTTTAAAGAGTTTCTTGTCAGACAAGGCGTAAACCTCCAAGTTTGGCCTTGTAAGGGGGATGCGCTCGAAACGACGGGGGGGAGGGGGAGGAGATTTCCTGCGCTCTTTCCTGCTAGCATCTTCCCGTCCCCGCTCCAGATGTCGCTCATGTCTTACCGGGCTAGGGTGTCGGGGCCCATTAGTCCCATACATATCTTCGAGCGCGAAGAACGGCTCGGGAATTTCTCTTAAGGCCATGAGGGTTCCTGGCCTTCTCTCCACGATGGCGTCGGTAAACTTTTTGCTCACTTATTGCTTGTGATCCACAGCCTTAAAGAGCACTGGGATCAAGAAATTCATGGAGGACCTCTCCACCTGCAATACTTCTTTGTTAAAATGGGCGAATAACGAGCGAAGAGTTTCATCCTTGCCCTGCACTATATTGTAAAGTGTTGTGGGCGCAGTGACGGGTGCCTTCAAGGAATTGAAGTGGTTCAGGAAGGCGTCGATAAGCTCGTCGTATGAGTGGATCGAACTCGGCAGCAGACGCTTGTACCACTCTTGGGTCATTCCGACGAGGGAGGTAACAAATACTTTTGCCCAGTAATGGCTAGAGTGCTCGTACAAGTGCATCAGATGCAAAAAATGGTACAGATGCTCTGCGGGGTCGGTGGTCCCGTCGTAGCAGTTGACGGATGTCGGGACCTTGCCATGCCAGCTTGGGCTACCAAGACTTCTTCCACAAGGGGAGACCCTTTTGTGAGCGGATGATAGTTGTAACATCTGAAATTTTCTTCCTGTTCCACATGGTGGGGAGCGTGCGGTTGGCGGACAGTGCGTCGAGCGTCCTTGGCTTTTTCACGCTCTTCCCCAGCGTGGGGGGCTTGGGATCGCGCTCCTGAGAGCTATCCCACCATATCCTGCAACTCCTGCAGCTGGTCTTGCACAGCTACGAGGACGTCGGGATTTTCCTTCTTCACCTGGCTCCCTCGTTGGGAGGCTTGTAGCCTTCGCTTTGAGGCACGAGAATGAACCTCCTCATCATCGTTGATTCTTTCCGTGGGCTCTCTGCCCCTGTCCGCATGGGGATGCTCGTTTTCGCCTTGGTTGGGCGTCTCTTTGGCAGGCGGGGGCGGTGGTTGAGCCCTTAGGACGGCCTGAGCCTCCCTAAGCGGATATGTCTGCAATCCACCCAAAGGAGGGGCAGCTTGAGTGGCCTGCCCAAAGGGAAAATACAGGGAATGAAATCTCTCCTATGCACCCTGGGCTGCCTGAACCTCACTTTACGATTTGTCTGAATATGGGGTACAGAGTCCAATCACTTTATAATTTGTTTAGGTGAGGAAACCAGTTGATGATCGCCGGAAAAGATGGGGGGTTCAACCTGCTAGGACAAACACCAAAGCAAAGTCAGAAGGCCAAGCTGGGGGAACTGGGGGTGATTCCCAGTTTGGCTCTCCGACGCTCAAGTCAGATGATGATCAGAAAGAGAAAGTAAAGAAGTTATAAAAGTGCAGTAATGGAAGTTGCTTACAGTGAAGAAGATGAACTCTTCTATTCATAGTTGAGAGTCAGGGACCCTTTGGTCATTTGCACCGTGTGGTCCGGACCAAGTGTTGCCCTAACATGTGGCGCTATGAGAGAAACCTAGGAGGAATCTCCTGCAAAAGCTGGTGAAAGTTAGTGTTGGCAACAGTGGTAGGTGTGCGGGCATGTACGGGGTGTCAGAGAGCCGTTTTAGGGGGTTGGTAACGAGGGCTAAGAGCAGGCTCATGTCAACCAAGAGCCTTGGAGACCAAAGAATCCGCTAGTGGATGAAGGCCAAGGCTCATACAATGAGGGGGAGTGAAAGCTTCCCCGAGGGGGAGTAGCGCTCGGAGAGAGTTTCCTTGATAGAGTGGAGCTTAGCCTGGTACGGCGGAGTGCGCTTGTCAGAGAGCGGCAGCATTGATGGCTCATGCACGCAGCAGGGATGGCACGTGTCCCTGTGGGACTTTGATGCTCGATGGGTTTGTACGCTTGTGAATAATTACCTTAATCACAAGAGGACAGATGTCTTTATCTTGAGTTGCCACGTGTCCAAACATGGGACGAGCGTATTTTGACCCCATCAGTAATTATTATCGATAGTTAAATAAGATTATGTCCTGTCTTGTAAGATTTTATTTTGACGTTATATATAAAATAAAGTTATATTATATATATAATTATTTAGTATATTTGTTTATTAAACGTTTTAAGTTATTCCCGCACTTTTTTTTTTTTTTAAAAAAAATTGCGCACTGGCACGTTCGCACCCTTACCAAAACTCGCTCCCCCATCCGCATTATATGAGCTAGGTTGGAATTATGGAGTTTCTCGTATTTGTGTCTGAAATTTGTTGTAATTATAAATCAGGTCTTATAATTTTAAAAATTACAAAAGCAAACTTAATAGGTATCATTCTTCACCTAATTAAATGTTGGTTAGATTGTAGGCGTGCTAGCTACTTCACACCACCAGGAGCATCTACTTGGTCTCCGGCAGTCTTATCGATATAACAATTTAGTCCAATTTTACAATAACTCTGACGGAGTGACGGTATTCTTCTGTAATTCCTAAAACAAGAACTAATTAATCTATGATTACAATAAATCAGAGATAATGGATATAAATTTTCTTTCAAAATAATATTAATTCCTACATTCTATAAGGATGAATGGATGATCCCATTTCTTTTCTCATGCCAGTCAATAAATAATAGCTGATATAATTAATAGACAAGAAGATCACAAAATTTTCTAATGATAACCCGTATTAACTACTATGCATGAGTTATTATTATATCAAAAAATTAAAAATTTAAAAGAATTAAATAGACGCATAAAAAAGAATTTAACGATTAAGTATTAAAAAAAAAAAGTAACTATATTTTTGGACCAACCAAAATAAATAAAAAGATAATCTTTAATTACCGGACCGATGAAGTATGATTTCAAGAACTAGGAACGGAAGTGATTCTTCTAGTTTAGATCCGGTTCGGAAAATTTTCAATCAATTAAATAGTATGTACATTATATCTATCATTTAATTGATCACCCTTCCTAAATTCTTATGATAAGTGTAAAACACTCACTTTGTTATTATATCAGTTAGGCTCGACTAAAATTATCCGTTTTTCTTACGTTAAAAATTAAAATATAAAGGCCCTTTAATGGAATTTACCCTTTTTTTGGGGACAGTAAAAAGTGTCCGAAGTTTAAACCAACCTAAGTGAGCTTGTGTTTTCTCTTCGGTTGAATATTAAAGAAAAATAAATCGTAGAAGAGGTGTGAAAGTGTGAGTGTATGTCTGCAAAAGTCAGAAGAATTAAAATGATTCCGCATAGACTGTTTGGATTGTTGCTATGCTACCTACAAACAATTGTTTACTTAAATGTATTACGTTTCCCCATATTTCCATGCATTCCCTCACATGAACTTGCACGCCCAAACCCTAGAATTCCTCTATACTTTCCAACCTTTTTCTTTCACATTCAGGTCACTTTCTAAGACGTAAAAATACAAAATTGATTCTATAATTTTTTTTATTTTGGCAATTAAATCATGTCAAGAATCTTATTTTGAATGTTTGGTCCAATTTTTGCTGAAAAATTGATTGTCGCTTGAAATGTCTATATGGATGTTTGTACGGCATGTGCATCAGCAACATGAATAAATTGATGAAAAATGTTGACTCAATAGAGTGATGATTCAAAAAATATAAAATTGGTACCGTAAGTTTTCTATTTTTGTAAATTTAGTTTTGTTCGTATTATTATTTGCAATTAAAACACATAACTTATAAAATTTTGCAATATATATCTGATTTTCGTTGCAAAATATATTTGCCCACGTAAAAGTTTTTGACGATAAATTAATTATTCGATGAAAATCAGACATACATTGCAAAATTTTAAAAATTATAGGTCTTAATTGCAAATTATAATACGAACAGGATTAAAATTGTGAAAATAAAAACTTACAAGGCCAATTGTGTTTTTTTTAGTTAGCATTTTTTTTTCCGATTTATTGATTCAGCATTTTTCCCCAATTTATATCACTGACGTGGCTGCCATGTAGACATTTCTGGTGACAAATTAATTTTCGGATGAAAATTAGACCAACATTACATATTTGTAAAAGTTATTATAAGACTTAATTGTAAAATAGAATTTTGACATAACTAAATTGCCAAAATAAAAAACTTATATAACCAAATTTACATTTTTACCTTACCTAATACTAAATACCATTTTCACCTTTATTTTCATTTGACATTTGAAAACTTTATGGAAAGAGGTTTTCTGAGTTTTGTTAATATGTCCGTCATTGAATAAATACTAGATCATATATATTTAATAATTTTTGACAACTTCTACTTTATTAGCTATTTTTGAAGTGAGATAAAGCCAAAACATGTTATATAACAAGTTTTGACTGTAGTACCATATGTGTATGAGTGTTAATTCGATTAGCTACGTAGGTCTAATTTCATGTCTCTCTCTTTCGATATAATATTACAATTCAATCAAAATATAATAGCAGTTTAACTTTAGAAGAAGAAAACTACAGCATGTAACAATTTAGTTGATTTGGCCGTATTCAATATAATTTAATCGTATACTTGTGGGAAAACTACAGGAGTAGATTCTTTTCTATTTGATTTGCTGAAAAGAATGTCGTAAATCTCACCATTGTACGTTAGAATGTTCAATTGTGTGGGTTACTTGAGACAAATATTAAGAAACAAGCAGCAAAAGGTACTATTGGAGAAAGAGTTTGTCTATAAGACTTTATGTTCAAATCCATTATACTTTGTGTGCAATTATAGTATATGGGAGATATATTTTTTTTTTAAGGAGAATTACATCTGAGTACTACCCTGTATTTAGGCCTAATTATAACACAGTCCATCATTATCTGAAAATTATATTTTAGTTCCTAACTTTGAGAACCGTTTATAGTCTCTAGGGTTTCGTTATGTCATTCCAAAAATACCCATGATTTGTTGTTAAATTCATTATTTGTAGGGATCGTTTTGTTTATATTTGTAAACTTTAGGGATGATTTTGTAATTTTGGTCATATATTCAATGTAAAACTCATAAAACCGTCAGGGGCATAATTGTACTTATACAAATTCCGTTAAGGGACCTCAAACCAAACAAGATTTATAGGGACTAAAATATAATTTTTTGATAATGATGGATTGCGTTGTAATTAGGACTAAATGCAGGGTAATTAGATGTATGTAATTCTCCCTTTTTTTTAAGTACTCATTTATTTGAGTTCGAATTGAGTCGAACGATTTAGATATAAAATTCTACAAATAATAGTTGTATTTTCAGTGATTTGACACGAACCATCTGATTAAATTTGTGTAACACTGAATTGCTAAATTACACCAATTACTAGTACATATAGAATAGTCCAATTCACTCCGGTTATCGTAATTTGACCGCTGTTTTATATTCTAAGTATTGAACAATTTGTTTATTAATATCAGAAGTTTCAAATAGGTTAAACTTGAAAACTTGTAAATTGCAATAGCGGTTTTATATTGGTTAAACATTACATGATTTACGACTAGTATATAGAAATGTCTACATAGATTTAAATTACTAAGACAAATTGGAAGCATATAGCAAATGTAAATAGAGTTTATAGCCATTACTTTGGAGGAAACTAAAGCCTATATATCATCATTTGGTGTGAGATTTGACATGTGATTTATCAACACTCTAAATTTATCACTTTCCATGCAGTATTTGTCGTATTGGTATCGAGACATTTCCATGTGATAAATTTATTTTTTCCATGTGATAAATTTATTTTTTTTTAAAGAAAAGTTTATACCGGTACCCATATGTCTTGTTATACATGTGTTCCGTGTGTTAGGACCGCGTGCACCTTCAACCCAACTCCGCATTAGTATGATATTGTCCGATTTGGGCCAAACCCGCACGGATTTGTTTTTGGGCATCTCCCAAAATGCCTCATACTAATGGAATTAGGTAAACACTTATATATTGGACAAACTTTCTCCAATCTTTCAATGTGGGATTGTTCCCCAAAAGGGGAAGTGGATAGAGGGTGCTTCTCAGCTAGAGTTGGGGGTGGGGTCGCTATAGTAGCGACCCCACCCCCAACTCTAGCTGAGAAACACCCTCTATCCACTTCCGCTTTTCCTTGTGCCCAAAAGCCCGGTTTATAAGCCCCTTTCCGATTCCCCCACCCAATCTCATGAGAAGCAAGCCCAGCAGGCCCTGCCCTGCCTTAACCTGTCCTCAGACAGCCAACCCTCACCAGGCTGCTGGCATTGCTAAATGCTCCGCCACGAAGGGAACAATCCCACATTGGAAGGTTGGAGAAAGTTTGTCCAATATATAAGTGTTCACCTAACTCCATTAGTATGAGGCCTTTTGGGAGATGCCCAAAAATAAATCTGTGCGGGCTTGGCCCAAAGCGGACAATATCATACTAATACGGAGTTGGGTTGAAGGTGCACGCGGTCCTAACAAGTGGTATCAGAGCCCAGATTCGGGCTTATCGGAGTGGTGGATTGCGTTTTATGAGGAATTCCCGGTGTAACAAGACCAGAGATCTGCATGGGTGCTTGTGTCGAAAGTCTTCCTAGAAAGTGTTGGTCAGACAGCGGGTCCCGTTTGGTGTGACGGCGGTACAAGATGTTTGGCAGGTGGAGTGACCTATGTTTGGCAGGTTAGGTGATGTGACCTAGTAATTGGAGATCTGCGGTTGATGTCTTGTGTCGAAAGTCCCTTGACATTAAGGAGATCAAACGGCGTGTCCCGCAAAGGAAGTCTTCTTGACATTAAGATGGAGTAGCGGCGGTGCAAGATGGTTAGCAGATCAAATAAATTAACCCTGAAGAGGAGGTCACAAATGGTGTGGTCTTGGTTTGAAGGGAGGATCACTACAAGAAATTCTGCAAATTCCGACGGAAAATTCCGAGGGAAACAGGCCGTCGGAATTCCGACGGAATTTGTTTTTTTTTTTTTTAAATAAAAATTAAATAAATCCGACGGAAATTCCGTCGGAATTCCATCGGATTTTTTAAAAAATAAAATTAACAAATAATATTAAATAATTCCGACGGGATTCTACCGGAATTCCCTTCGGTTTGTTAAATATAAAATATAAAAATTAAAATTAAATAATTCCGATGGGATTCCCGTCGGTTTGTTAAATATAAAATTTAAAAATAATATTAAATAATTCCGATGGGATTCCCGTCGGTTTTTTTAAATATAAACTATAAAAATATAAATTAAATAATTCCGACGGGCATTCCGTCGAAATTCCGTCGGATATTTTAAAAATAAAAATTAAAAATAATATTAAATAATTCCGACGGGCATTCCGTCGGAATTCCGTCGGATTTTTTAAAAATAAAAATTAAAAATAATATTAAATAATTCCGACGGGATTTCCGTCGGAATTCCGTCGGTTTTATCTATGCTTAAATTGAATTCTTATGACGTATTATAATATTTGTAGTTATAATTAATATTTTCTTAGAACTCAATTTTAAATATAGTCTACAAAATTTGTGATTTTATTATTTCAAATGATATATAAATATTTGTATCAAACTAAACCAATGAATTGATCTAGCTCAATTGGTTTTCCTTGGTTTCCATAATGTCTTCCAACCGTGAGGTTGGGTGTTCGAATCCCCATTGGCTCATTAAGTTTTTATTTTTCCAGTAAATTCCGAGGGAAATTCCGTCGGAAATAATTAATTAAAAAAATTTTTTTAAAGCAAATTCCGACGGGATTCCGAGGGGAATTCCGTCGGGAGATATATTTTATTTTTTTAAAAATACGACTATTCCGACGGGATTTCCCTCGGTATTCCGTCGGAATTTTTTTAATTTAATTTTTTTTTTTTGATTTTTGTCCCTCGGAATTCCGTCGGTTTTTCGTCGGTTTTGAATTCCGAGGGAGGGTTTTCCTATGGCATGTGTTCCGTCGGAATTCCCTCGGAATTCCGTCGGAATTCACTATTTCCGTCGGAATTCCCTCGGAATTTTCCGTCGGAATTTGCAGGATTTCTTGTAGTGGATTATTGGGTAGCAAACCCATCCCACATCGGAAGATTGGAGAAAGTTTGTGTAATATATAAGTGTTCACCTAACTCCATTAGTATGAGGCCTTTTGGGAGATGACCAAAAACAAATTTGTGCGGGTTTAGCCGAAAGCGGACAATATCATACTAATGTGGAGTTGGGGTGAAGGTGCACGCGGTCCCAACAAGTGGTATCAGAGCCCAGGTTCGGGCTTGTCGGAGTGGTGGACTGCGTTTTATGAGGAATTCCCAGTGTAACAAGACCAGAGACCTGCATGGGTGCCTTGTGTTGAAAGTCTTCCTGGAAAGTGTTGGTCAGCCATCAGGTCCCGTTTGGTGTGACGACGGTACAAGATGTTTGGCAGGTGGAGTGACCTATGTTTGGCAGGTCAGATAATGTGACCTAACAATTAGAGATCTGCGTTTGATGTCTTGTGTCGAAAGTCTCCTTGACATTAAGGAGGTCAGACAACGTGTCCCGCAAAGGAGTAGCAGCGGTGCAAGATGGTTGGCGGATCAAATGGATTGACCCTGAATGGGAGGTCACAAATGGTGTGGTCTTGGTTTGATGGGAGGATTGTTGGAAGATTGGAGAAAGTTTGTCCAATATATAAATGTTCACCTAACTCTATTAGTATGAGGCCTTTTGGGAGATGCTCAAAAACAAATTCGTGCGGGTTTGACCCAAAGCGGACAATATCATACTAATACGGAGTTAGGGTGAAGGTGCACGCGGTCCTAACACCGTGCGCTAAGAGGTGATCATAGATTGATAGCATTAGTGTAAAATTTTTTCCATCAATAATAATTATATTTTTATAAACTTGAATACGAAATATTTAATTAAATTAGTATAACGAACGGACCGTTAAATTATGGTGGTGATAGACTGATAGGCTTTGGTTTTAGCTTTTTAGGTGATAATTATATTTAACTACTCTGCTATTAGGACTAATTACAACGCAATCCATATATATAGGGAAATTATATTTTAGTCCCTAACTTTTGAGAATCATTTGTGGTCCCTAAGGTTTCGTTATGTCATTCTAAAAATACCCCTAATCTATTGTTAAATTCATATTTTATAGGGATTGTTTTGTCAACTTTTGTAAACGTTACTGATGATTTTTGTAATTTTTGTCATATATTCAATATAACACTCATACGACCGTCAGGGGCATAAATGTACTTTTATAAATTCCGTTAATAAACTTTAACAAATAAGATTTATAAGAATTAAAATATAATTTTCTAATTCAGATGGATTGCATTGTAAAGGATCAGATGTGCGTAGGTAATTATCAGTTTACTACCCTCCTACCAAATACATTAAACATGGATGTATCCAATTCAGACATGCTTTCTCAAAAGTTACTTTTGTTATTATTTTAGTTTTGTAACCGTACGTCGGCCAAACCTCACTTTTACTATGTCTATGTTGGGGATAAGATAACAAAATACTCTTTAATTACCTTAGTTTCTGGATTACAAAAATTAATAACAAAATTCTGACACTGGAAATGATCAAAGAAACATGCGATATAAATCTTGTGGATAGATCGGTGCATGTAATATTCTCGTACCTTCCTTCTGATTGATTTTGTCAATAATTGAAATAAATTTCTATCATTAAATTAATGGCGATCGAGATTCATAAAACATGAATAATTAGAGTGAATTCATTTCTCGACTCGAAAAATATCAATTTGATACTAAATATAATCTAAATTCAGTATTCGAGAAATTCAATACTATTTCTCCCAAATGAATTTCTCGCATAACAAATCCTAAATGAAACAGTACATTGATCGTGTAACAAGCATAAAATACTCTTTCGTTTATTACACAAGCCGCCGGTTTCAAATAATTGTACATAAACTTAATCATGACACCGAATGTGACATTATTCCGTTTACATTTATATGCATAGAATTCAAGATCAAGAAATCTAGCTCTACTAGTTGGACCCTATATATGAATAAATAAATTTCAAGTGTTTCATCTAACCCTAGCAAAATAACACAGTAAGACTTCAATGTTTGCGGCCAGGAAAGAGCTGATCAAAGTGATAAGAGATTAGTTAAAAACATGAGTTGAAATTTCAGACAAATATTAGGCAACAATATGGAACAATGGACCTTGTATGAGGCATCCAACTACTTAGGGACGTACACTTTTAACCAACCTAAGAATTATGGATTAAGAAAAGCACTTTTGCCCAAATTAATCACTTCTCAATTCTCATGTTGGAAGCTAGGGGTAGAACCGTCATTTCACACGTGAACATTCCTTCCTTCCCCTTAAAATACACTATATAGACCCCTCATTGATGTGGACTAGTTCACAATTCACTATATTAGTCTTTCACAAACCACCCCTATATATATAATACACCACTCTTTTCTAGCTCTCAACCAAATATTGGTGCTACTTCAATGGAAGATCGAGAACAAGAAACTGGCTCGCGGCCGGGCCACACCTCCGACGCCGACCCCAGCCCGGCAAGGTCACGGTGGACCCCGAAACCGGAGCAAATCCTCATACTCGAGTCGATCTTCAATAGCGGTATGGTCAACCCTCCCAAGGATGAGACTGTCCGAATACGTAAGCTGCTTGAGAAGTTTGGAGCAGTAGGAGACGCCAACGTCTTCTACTGGTTCCAAAACCGCCGCTCCAGGTCGCGGCGCCGCCAGCGGCAGATTCAGGCCAGCCTCAGCACCGCCCCCGGGGGAGGCGGAGAGCCGCCATTAGCTCCACCCCGTGGCGGTGTAATTCAGTACCAAAGCAGCGGCTTTCCAGGCAATCAGGGCAGCGGCTCGGGCTATAATCCGAGCTCGAGCTGCTACCTGATGGGATCGGGCTCGGGTTTCGGGGTAGGCGGGGATGACGGTGCAGTTTCGGAGGACATTTTCGGGTTTTCGGGGCATACGGCCTCCGGGATCCAAGAAATGGAGCAGAATTCTATCTTTCTCCCGTCGGATTCTTCAAGCTTGCAGAATTACCATCCTGGTGAGTGAACTTCGAAGATGTGTGATCTCTTCACGTGCTTTGCAAAGGACAAGAACTTAGTTTTCTTTTTTTTTTTTCTCGTATTTTTTCACAATTTTCTATGCGCTTTATATGGCTTTCATGTGTGTATGTGTTAGCTTCTTCGTTGCTTCTGAAAACCCTAAAATTCTGTCTCTTTATGACAATAAATCTTTTTAATGTATTCATGTGTACCATAATTTAAGTACAATTTTATGATCAATATCTTGTAATTTTGACAATGTGTTTCCAATTTGTGGTTAGACTTCGAATGTCGTTGGTTCAAACTATATATGTATCTAGCACACATGCAAATTTTTAGCTGCATATATATCTATTTCGCAAAATTTGTAATTAATTAAGTACAATTTTACTATCAACTTGTGATCATTTAATAGGAATGCATGTTATTAAATTGGTATTTTATGATCAAAATTTTGTGTAGGTGTGATTACAGTGTTCATCAATGGGGTCTCAACTGAGGTGAGTCGAGGACCTCTGGATATGAAGTCAATGTTTGGAGATTTTGTGCTTTTTCATTCCTCAGGGTTGCCTGTTGAGGTGAATGAGTATGGATTTTTGGTGCAGAGCTTGCAGCAGGGTGAAAGCTATTTTCTGGTAATTTATGATAAATTCATTGAGTTTTAAGAAATCAATATTTTTCCACAATTTTTTATTCCTTTTTCTATTTTTTTTTTCATTGAAAACTGCGTCCAAGAAAACGTCACAACCAACAAAATTTTAATTCCTCATGTGATTTGCACTGAATTCCACCAATTTCATCGTCATCAAACTTCATTTTTTAAGAAAAATAATCTGCATATTTATGACCCAGAAATAGTGTTCACTTTGATGATGGAATTATAACTATTTTTATTTTAAATTTTATGTTTTTGGAGTTAATTTCCAGGAAATTGGATCTATTTTGTTTAATGGAAATATAAATAGTTTTACATTTATTTTTTTTAAATACAATTGATAGACGAAGGTTTTTCTTTCGTTTTAAAACTTTTATTCATAGTTGTATATTAATTTTATCAATTTGCTTTCAGGTTCCAAGACATTCTTGAGATTAAGAATTAAGAGCCAATTGCATGTGGGATGAAAGTAAATTTAGCAGGAAAAAAAGTTATTATTATTTTTAGCATAATAATATCTTGATATTTTCCCTTTTTTGTATTTTCAGAATTTTTTCTTCTTTTGGGTTCGTCTTTTATTGCTTCCTAACTAGAAATTAATTATATTGAATGGTTGGTGCAGTTCTATATATTAAATGTATTTTCGTAATAGAATTTATTGAATTTGTATTAGTCATGATTTTGATCTTTTTTGCTTGGCCACTTGGGTCATATCATTACTTTTTATCATATGAAATTGTTTGCATACTATGGTATACAGATACGAATACGACGACACAGATACGATACGGATATAATGATCCAATTTTTTTTTAAAATTCCTCATATAAAAAGTGTTGAAAATAGTGTCCAATATAAATGTTCGACACGAAAGAAAAATAATAACCTTAAAAGTGTGCATGCTACAAAGTTGACATCTTATGGTTTTCTTGAACTTCAAATAAATGGGATTAGGAGTTTAAAATAAATTGGTTTTTCAACATCATATTAGGTTATATATGAATCATTCTATAGTTAAATATATTAAAAATAAAGGTATTTAGTACTTTTTAATGTTAAAATATCATGATAAGGTTTCAATATATATATATTTTTTATCTCTAGAGTTTTTCCTCACCCAATTGAGTGAAGGACTAATCTCCCAAGATAACTGAAGGTGCTTATCACGGGACCTCTCCCAACGTAGTTTTTGTATAAGGTTTAATATATGATAAACACAAGATAATTCTAAGACATATATTAACTAAAGTATATTAAATACTTTTTAGTTAATACTTTCAAGTAATGCATTGGCCATTATTTATAAAGTAATTAATTTTTCAAAGTTTAAATCTCTTATTTTATTTTTATATTCCATGTTCTACAATACGTACATATATATAGTTTACATACTTGTATTGAGATAGTTGATATTAGAAGAAGAAAAAAATTAACCACCCTTGCTTCATACCATTATTATTTTCTTGTAATCTAAGAATTGTTTGTTGATATACTTAATATATATTTATGAGTGAAACAGAAAATAAAATTCATAATTAGAATAGAAAATGGGAACCCTCCACTTCAGTTTTGGAATCTCCGATATCTTATTGAACACTCGTGTATGACACTTTTCACGTGGAAAATTTTGAAAAAATTGTATTATACTAGATATTTTTTACATAATAAATTATTATGTCGCTATATTTATATCGTATCGTATTTATATCACCATGTACATATATAGTTTTACCGTGTCATATTATCTTAGAAAACAAACATTTCTCCTAATGTACGCACATAGTTTTACCAGTTAATAAAGACAAGATACGGGCTCGTACTTGTTCCTTTTTCCAGCTAAACAACAGGCTCATTAAATCAATATACTTAAGTAAAAAAACAGCCCAACAGCATTGTATTTTCTTGAAGAAATTAATCTACTAATTTTAACAACTAAGCGGCTCCGTACTACTAGAAAATATTCTTACTGCCACCGAAAGGTAATAATTTAATTTAATTTCTATATTTTGATCTTTTAATAAATAAAAAAAGGGGGGAAAAAATAGTTGCTTCCCGAGGCTTGTGTTTCAGGACTCATGATCTCAATTATTTATTTAAGATAAGAGCTATGGACCACAAATCATTGATTAGTAATTAAGATATTATATATTTCAGAGATTTATATTAAATTCATGATGAATTTATTTTTAAATAGCTAATTATATATAAGCTATCAGTACCTTATAGGTTCTCTTTAAGCTTATATATAATATGCTGAAATGTATTTTTCGAAATGACCCCAAAATATGGTTTAATAGAAATATGATCACGAATTTTGAAAATGTTAGTAGTGACAATTGTGGTTAATATGACTAGGAAAAAGGAGAAATTGTTAAGATATTGGAACAAATTGATATTTTCCATCATATGTCATATTTAGTCCCCTAAATTTTCGAATTTATATTATTCTAGTTCTTGAAATTTCAAAAGTAACAGAAAAGTTCCTAAGGTTACTAATTTGTTTCCAAAGTAAAAATGTGGCTGGAAAAAAAATTTGTAACTGATCTTGAGGTTTCACTTTAAAAGTACAAAAAAAGAATACCCTTATTAATGACATACCTGGCGTACATGAAGTTTTTTCCTACCTTATTCTTACCGAAAAAGTTATTGAAAAATTAATTTGAAACAATTTAATAATATTAGGAACTTATTTATTACTTTTAAAACTTTAAATATTAAAATAATGCAAACTCCAAATTTTAGAAACTAAACTTGACATTTGCTCTATTTTATGTAATGGAACTTTTAAGCAATTAACTTTGTTTATGAATGCGTATAAGCTCCCAAAAAAGTCATCCGGTAACATTTTCAAAAGACTAAGAAAGAGTTGGTTTAGTCATTAGGATGAGATACTAAATTTTTTAAATAAAATTAACTGTTTAATTAGATCTTAACTTAAGAAATAGAACAATCAAATTAAAAGAGGATCATCGCTCCTATAACGAATATCTTCAGGACTCGACTCGATAAAAAAGAAATCCTAAGACTTATGTCCAGAAAAGGAAAACCGTGTACTCGTGAGTATTAATGTGAGCTTCCTATAAAGTTTCCAATTTCACACTTCACGAGCATCGAAAATTATATTCATAGTAGTGCTTCGAGCAATACTAAATTATGAGAATAAAGAAGAAGAACTGTCGCGTAATTCAATGTAAAAGATTCCCCAAGTCATGCCTTCCATCACCGACAACCATAACCAATCTGAAACTACTGCTACTGACAGCATGTTTGCCAATACTCCTTAAATTAACTATACCTCACTTACACTACCTACCTCTATATTGTATATATAGTTATATACATAAAGACATGACATTTGAAAAAAATTTGATCACTCGTAGTTTTCCCCACCCAATTGAGGGAATGACTAATCTTCCGAGGTAAGTAAAGGTGTAACCTCTCTCAACGTAATTTTTTACATCCATAAAGTTCGAATCCGAAACCTTTGCTTAAATGAACTCAAACCCCTATTCACTTGATACAATTGCACGTTAATCCCTTTATTTGAAAATGTTTGTGATATATTCTTTTCGGCTCCATATCAAGAGTTTGAATCCCGACTTTTAATGAAACAATTTGATCCTGAGATTAGTAATCGTATGCAAGTTGCAACGGTGGGTGCACGTAAAAAAATCATGTGAGATTAAATTTAAAATTTTAAGTAGACTATATATATATATATATATATCAAAAATTTGTTGGATATAATTATATATGGTCCAAATTAACCCAACATGTTTGGGCTGAGCCCATTGAGAAAGCGTAACGCCTTTGAGCCCGGGCACTTCACTTTGGTGCTTGTGCATTTCACCAGCCCACATAAAAACAGTAATATTAGACTGTTAACTCTATACTTTTGGCAGACAGTAAAGTGCTTCAATTTTTCCTGTTATTTTGCATAGTTATGGCAAATATTAATTGGCTTATTTTTTTATTATATTGATTTTGATGCTTAACTTGGGCTTAAGAATTGTCTGAGTAATTTACAAAAGGTAGAATATGGTAATGTGGTCGGCAAAGTGGTTTAAAAAGGTTAGTTACGTTCTGATTATATTTTAAGATTAAGCTACCGCAACATGGAACTTGTTATCACTATTACCTTGAATTTTCATGTTTGGATATGATACTTGATCTTAGTGGACTGCAGAGAAATGGCGTTCACGTTAGCAGGACTAATCAGCAGACTGGTTCGAACAGTCATCTTTGGCAGCCAGTTGTAGACTGTGAAATTGACGGTATAATTGGACACTTTGTCCCGGGAAACTTTTCTCGTTTTAGTGGTAGCCTTGTGGACGCCTGCAACGGTGAAGCGTTTGCTCGTTGTTTGTTGATCCCCACGCTGGAGATCAACATCATTGCCCGGCTACTTGGGAGCCTTTCTAGGCCAGCGAGAGTTTTGATGCACCGCTGCTATACTTATCTTCCTTTTGTTGCGTTTATGTATTGGAGGGACATTTCAGTTTGAATGCTTTATTTGATTTTTGGATCATGTCCACGCTTTCGGTAATAACCCACAGTCCATAAATTCGAATAAACTATGTCAATAGTGGTTGACTTAGTGACTAAAGAATTATTTATTCAGAACAATGATTTTTAGTTCAAATTTCTCTAATTATGGAGAATGTATGTTAAAAAAAAAAACTACATATTTCAATTTACATGTATTCATGTCGAATGAGTTTAATTTTTAACGTGAATACCTATCAGTCAACGATCTCTCCATAATGACACCACATCTAATCAGTCATCTGTACAATTGAATGTTGGCCGAATTATACACGACTTCATGTTCTTTGCCCGTGTTGAATACATTTTTAATATTAGGTGTGGAAATATTAAAAGATGTATTTTGTTGTTTTAAAAAAGTTTGAGACTGTTGAGCTCTGGTATTTAATATAAATATTAACTCTAAACATAATTGATAATCATTTCTGTTTCTGTGACTGGTATTTCAAAATTGTCAAGGAGTTGCAGAAATTTCTATAAATAAATATTTCAGAATGTGTGAAAGTTATAGAAATGTTATTACCCGTAAATCCATTATCTTATAATGGTTTGAAAGTTATAAGAGAAGTCAAATTGAATTAAATATCAATAATTACTGGACTAGTACGAGAACAATATAAACCCCCATTTCCAACTAGGAATATCATCATTTACCAAGTAACAATCCTAAGAGTTTTTGAAGTGAATTGACTAATATTTTCTTGAGATATAATATATTCTGGAGTAGTATTGTCGGGAATACTTAACAAACTAATCTTGATAGGGGCAATAAAAACCTTAATACAAGGATAACCTATGCCAATCCTCTATTGTCATCTTCAAAACAATCTTTTTAAATATTTTTAGATTTCGTCTAAAATTTGGTTCCAAATTTCAGTTCTAAATTATTCTGAAACTTTATCTGCATAACTCCAATTTTCCTCATAGCCAGATGTATTCTAATAACTAAAATGCCCCTCAATTGATGCCGGTAACTAACAATGTTTTTTACCTTAACTCCAATTTTCCTAACAGCCCGGTGTATTCTAATGACTAAAATGCCCCTCAATTGATGTCGATAACTAACAATGTAAACCTGAGTGGAGCAAACTCGTACAAAGAGATGAATTTGAATCTCATATTACTATTAGACAACCCCATGGTATTAATTTGTAACATTCGACAACCCTATGTTATTAATTTGTAACATTCACGAATATGTACTTATTGGTGTTTAATTGTCACTATAAATTTTAATTTTTTAAAACACATATATTTAAGTGGGATTCGAATTCAAAACATTACACTGGAAAATGAACCTATATTCCATTTTGACCAATTCCTGTCGACTAATTGCCACTATAATTTAAAATATTTAATTTTGTCTATATTGGATTTTTTTTTCCCTTCACTATCATATTCAAGTGGTGCCCGTATAATTGTAACATTCACGACTATGTACTTATTGGTACCTATATTGGATTGTGGATGTCGATTGGAAATTTCCTACACAAACCCGACTCGACACGGGCGATCGAGCCCGAGCCGATTCATAATTGGACACTCGTGGTAGCAATTAGCATCATCATGTCATAATAACTTCACCATCAAATTAAAGAAATGAAAACAAAGCACAACAAACATCATAAAGCAAAATCCCATCAAATTAATGAAAACAAACCAACCCCACAAGAAGTATATAAACTAATGTCTAGTTAATGACTCAGGTGCCTCACCCCCAACCCCCACCCCCATGCGCAGAGATAAAACAAAGGACAAAAGTATGCAACAAACCACCCAGAAAAGATGCATTAAAGCCACTTATTCCCGTACACACAGTCAACAAAGTATACCAAACTCACAAGTCATCTAATATGGCCATATTCATTGATTAGTCTGCCTCAAACACACACAAACACTCTTGTATTTTACCTTCATATATAGATGAAAACAAGAAAAGGTAGAATCAAATCAATAAGAAATATCAGAATTACTTTACTGAATTTTTTTTTTTTACATTTGATGGGATTTACTCAACAATGCAGGGTGAAGGGTCTCTCTATTTCCTGCAAGTCCCACTTTTTCTTTTTGCATATAACTTAGCACTAAACAGAGATTGCAATAATTGCTAGCCATTCTTGGCAGTTTCCAGGTTTTTTCTCCATTTTTTTTTTCTGATTACCCTGTTGATAGAACTCCAATTACCCCCCTCTGTATAGTGAAATTGCACCTCCCAACCCCCTACCCCCAACTCAAGTGGGTCCCACTTTAAGAAAATCAATGAATGGCATGTTTAGGTTGCCAAATTTTCCGTTTTGATCTTCCCCACACATGTAGAGATTGGCCCTATTGTTGTTGGCTACTGACTCAAATGCAGAAACTTCAGAGTTTGATGAGTTGTCTGAGTGACCATTTGTTTGATGATGACGATGATCAACATTTCCACCATTTGCCTTTTCAAGATCATGTAACTGGTTGTTGCCCTTGATTTCAATGCCTGCCAGCCCATCAAAACACAACAGTGAAATCAAAAGTATTTGTTACTATTAATAATTTTAAAACCATATGAGAAATTTACAAAAAGAGTCATCTACATCGGTAATCAACACATGATTTCAAAAACCCTTTTGGAGAACTTCAAATCTTAATTTCCCTTTTCATTTTTCAATGCGGATGCAAATTAAACACCCCAGTGGAAATTTGATGAGAAAAATCGAATCTTGATTCTTGAAATGAAAGGGACATACCTACATACATACCAGCTTCAGAACTGAGGATATTCCGGTGACGAACAGGGCTGAACCTGCTGAGAAAATGATGGGTTTTGACTGAAGATGGGGTGAGGGATAAATCAGTGCCAGTTGATCCACCAGATAATTCCTCGAAATTATTATTATTATTGGTTGAAATAGTTGACTGATCACTGCATGCATTTGTGATGTTGAGATTCTGCTGAAATGAAGCAGAAGCAGAAGCAGGCTTTCTTCTTCTGTAAACACTGTTTTGTTCTCTGTGTTTTCTGGCCATAATCACATGCCAGTGATTCTTTACTGCATTATCAGTCCTGCCAGGGAACAGCCTCGCAATCATAGCCCATTTGTTACCATACATTGTGTGTGCTGCTAAGAGCCTTTCCTCTTCCTCCTCACTAAATGCCCTCCTGTTAATTCTTGGATCCAACTGGTTAAACCATCTCAATCTGCAACTTTTACCTAGATTAAACAAATTTTTAAAAAAAGAAATCAGTAAAAATCGTTTCTTGACAACTTTACACACACTAACACACACAGACCTGATCTTCCTTCAAGTTTTTCAGCAATGAGATTCCAGTTCTGAGGGCCAAACTGGGTGACAAGTTCTTTGAGCTTAGCATCTTCATGGGGTCTCCAATGTCCTCTAGCACACAGCTTTATGTGCCCATTTTTCCTACCGATTTCCACCTCCTCAGGCCCAGTATTTGTCCTCTTTGTTACTCTCTCGTGTCCCTCTGCGTGAAAAGACCATGCCCTTTTCAGATTATTCTGCCCCAGAAAAGGAGCACTCAGATACTGATCAAACCCCACTATTCCGAAACTGCCCCCGGTGTCCCTTCCATGGAGACGGAGTGGAGGGGCGGCAGGTGGGGCTATAAAGGTCATTCCTTGAATCCCATCTCGTACTTTTCTGGTATCAGTATGCATCAGGTTCTGCAGATTCATTTCCTTGACTGATAACCCAAGAAAAATCAAGTCTTGGAAGTGAAAGGAGATGTTTTCCAGAAAAGAAATGGAATTTACTTCTCTTCTTTTTCCCCCTTTCTTTGTGTGTGACTTGAAGAATGCAGCAAGAGGATTATGAATGAAGATCAAGAAACATGAAAACTCACTCACAAACCCCTCTTTTCTCTCCCAATCTTGCACTTTTAAGACTAGTAACGTACACCAAAACTTGTATTCCTCTCCTCTCTCTCTCTCTCTCCCCTAACAATTCCTTTCCTTCTCTCTCTACATATATATATATATACAGAGAGAGAGATATGTATATAACTATATATATATATATATGCGTGTGTGTGTGTTGGAGAGTGTAAAAGAGTGTGTGTGTGTGTGTGTGCATGGAAATCGAGAACCGTTCGTGTGGGTGGGTGATGGTGGGAAGCCCCATTCAACACACACTGTTGGACTCGGGCTGTGTAATTAACTGCTCTTTTTTTTTTTTTCTTTCTAATTTTTGTTTTATGATATTTATTTATTTTTCTCGTTTTTTGAGAGCAAAAAACAGAATCTGTTTGTCTCTTTTCTCAAAAACTCTTTTTGGAAAAAGATTTTCTTTGAAAAATGAGAAGGGAAAAAAAAAGTATTCAAAATCAAAGGTTTCAAAAAGAAGAAGGAATCTGTTGTCTGTTAGGGACTTAAGTACTATGCTCCATTATTGTTGTTTTGCTTTTTTTAAGCACGTAGTTCGATCTACACTCCTTTCCTTAATCACTTTTGTTAAATTTAAAGATGTCTTGAATTTATGTTGATTTAAATTTGAAAAAGAAACACTAGTTTCTCCAAAAAAGACCATGTTTAAGGAAATATTAAATGATCGGTAAACAAATAGTATATAATTTAGTATTTGGTCGATAATATATTCTGGCATACCTAGGCCTGAATCAACCCGGAGTATGAAATATTGCAAGATAATATAACATGATATCAAAACATACTTTATCTTGCAATATTTCATATATATATATATATATATATATATATTATGTGTGAGTTTTAAAAACGAAACGATCAATATGACCGTAAAATTGTTAAAAAGGTCCCCTTCATATATAAACCAACCATAAACCATCGAGAGTATACAGCGACAAAATCCAAGGGTCGAAAACAACGCTTAAACAAAAGTGTCCCATAAGACTAACATGATAACATCAAGGGGACATAATTAATAAAACTAGAATTAAGGTTCCTATTACACATCGACTCAATGGATTACTCGTTGGCCATAACCGGTGTACAGCCATCCAGGGCAATAGCAAGTTCCGACATGGTTCTTTGCTTGCAACCAATAATCGCAATCATGTCGATGGTATTCTCTCGACTATTTTTGTTGTCCGTTGATATTTGACCGAACTCAATTCAAAACTAGTTGATGAGGCAATTAAAGGTTGTCTAAACATCTATGATGCACGGATACGGATACGGCGATACAGACACGACACGACACGGATACGACGACACGGATTTTTTCTTGAATTTCCCACGTAAGGGGTGTCGGATACGGTGTCGGACACGGGTGTCCGACGACACGACACGACACGGCACGGCAAATATGATATTTTTAGCAATGTTCGTGCATCATAGCTAAACATTATTAAGTAGTACATGATTTAGTATTTAGTCGATGTGGAATAGATTAGCAAATTAGATACGAATGATAAATTTTACTTATCATAAATTTAAATGTTAAGAGATATTCTTACCGTAGAAGCTGGCTTTTGAGTTCGGCCTTAAGTAAAAATTCTGAATTATTGAACATGAACAAATGATATTTTAATTAACCGTTAGATAATAAAATTATATTATATGATTGGTAGTGTTAACTATATAAGTAATACATATAAATTAAAACATAATTTTTATCATTGTTGTTGAAAATCAAGAACAATATCTAAAGTTCGGCAAAGAATATATCGCACATATTTTAGGTTAGAAGTGAAATTCTTGGGTTGGTTGGCGGGCTAATAAGTAATGTTTTGTTTTATTATTTTTATAAGAGGAATATATTAAGAAATGCAGTACAAAATTATGAATTTAAGTAATTTAGGTTGTTTGATGTCGTTCTTGGTTCCGATGTTGTGTCAAATTCCAAAAATAGGGTAACACAATGATTTTGGTAAATGTGCTTATTGACATTTACTTTGGTGCTCTTATTGCCCCAAAACTTTATATTATATATCTTAATTTGTCCAATGCTCTACCAAGCTTAGGTTATATCTTATTAAATCAAGAAAATTAAAGACCCTCACTTTTCAATATTACCGCACAATGGCAAGTTACGGATATTATGTAGGATACCTTAATTTTATGACACATATCACATAAAAAATTTAAAAAAAGAAATTGTTCCATCGTGTTCGTATCATGTGTCCCGTACTGATATGCTCATGTACGTGCATCATATCCTATAACTAGAAGTTCTATAATAATAGCCTTAACCAAATTAACAAATATATATGTAAAAATAAAATTAAGAAAAGAAAGAGCCCATCTCCATTTGAACAATTTTCCGTTGGCTGAGAAGAGAAGAGAAGTATTATTACAGGGAAAAGGTGGTGACGCAGTAACGAAACTGTTAAGGAAATATTACAACTTACAAAGGTCACGAGGAAGACATTCATATCTCTTCCTGTAACAGATTCAACAACTTTGCTGTCCACAAAATCATGTTCCTTCTTTGACTACACAAATATTAACTCATTTATTTTATTTTTTCCTCTAATTATTTCATTTTCTTCATGCGTGTGTGCGTCTGTACTGACATTAATTTTTGAAACCGAAATTTTAATATAAGGAGAAGTTAAAATTAAGGGAGCAAAATTTTAAATTTGGAGGTACAAAAATATAAGTTTTTAAAAATATATATACAAAATTAAAAAAATTTCAAATTTTGGGTCCCCCTTGGTTCCGTCCCTGTTCAGACGAATGTTGTAATAATGAACACTTTCTCCGACTAAAAGATTGTGGTTGAGTGAAAGAGATTCATTCATTCTTAATCAAATATCAGGAGTTTAAATCCTGACTTTGAGTACGGAGCAATTTTAAATCTCATGGTCAGGTACATTTTTTTTCTACGAGATGTCTACAATTCAGGAAGCGAATTTAGTTATTATAATCGAGGGTGGATGTCGCCCTAATTAAAAAAAAAAGAAATTAACATTCCCGCCCCTCCTCTCTAAATCCTGATAAAAATCTTCTGGGTATATATTTGATCACTTGTATGGCATTTGTGTGCACTTCATTGCCTATTGTCATCGTTGGTTTCTTGCATTGAATGTTTGATTGATGAGGATACTCAACCAGCAACAATGTTCGTAATGTGTCATTTTTGTTCATTTATTATGTACTTTTGGGATGAAATAATTGCCTCAGAATATGAATCAATAACTATATTGAATTTTTGTTGAGTAAATTATGAAATTGGGACATGCTCATTAATATGTGAAAGCTATTGTATCATGCTTCGTGTCCTTGATTAAGAGTAGTTGGCTTTATGGATAGCTGGGTGTTCGTAAAATCTTCTGCTTTTAAATAAGCAGAATATATTAATTGGAAATATAAACTATTAAAATAATAACAATTAAAGTAGTGAATTTTTTTTAAAAAAATAAGATTATAAGTAATTATTGATTTCCTAAGGACTTAGTAAAGTTTTTTTTTTTTTTTTGATTTTTTTATTCATAACACTTAATTTAGCTAGTGGGTTTGTTGTTAATTGTTCTTATATATATATAGTTGTATTTAAGATTGACATTAATAAAATAGCTAAAATGGATGGTCATTTATATAAGAAAAAAGAACATTCAAATTTGATTATTGCATTAATTACATAAAAAAATTGTGTATAGTGCACCCATATATGTTGCTCTTATATCCTATTATATATATTTATGTGTTATAATTATATTACAATTGATGGTACATTTTTATTTATCTCAATATTACATTATTACATATTTTAGAGGAAATAATTAAGACAGATAATTAAGTACTCTTCTTTTTTTGGGAAAAATTATTATTATAGTTTCGAGCTTTAAATTTATGATATGTGGATACAAACACGGCAGTACTGGAACGATATGATATGAATATGACGATATGTATTTTTTTTAAAAAAATTTACGTGAGGAATGTCGAATACAATCTTCAACACGAATATCCAACACGACACAACACGATAAAATAATATTTTTAGAATCATTCACGAAAAAACTGATTAATTAATTCTTGAAAATTGCTCGAGTTGTGTATTGTTCATTCAATTGTCTGCGAAAGGAACATGCCATGCATTCCAATTAATACTTGAAATCCATTAATTAAATTAATTTAGTGCGTCAATTAGTCCAAAGCCTCCTCGTGAACTATTTAAAAGTGTTGATATATTTATTTATTTATATATATATATAATAGATAGTGGGAATCATGTAAAAGAAAAATAGTTATCAACCTTACATTACTAAAAAGATATCAAATATTCTTTGAAAGTGACATAAGACTGAAATATTAATTGAAACAGATTGAAAGACTTTTTAGTACCTTAAAAGCTAGTATTTGAATGCGACAATCTAAAAAACGTTTTTTATAGAC
Source organism: Lantana camara (assembly GCA_037501455.1). Taxonomy (NCBI): domain Eukaryota; kingdom Viridiplantae; phylum Streptophyta; class Magnoliopsida; order Lamiales; family Verbenaceae; genus Lantana; species Lantana camara. The sequence goes on from CM074859.1 coordinate 19,252,624, forward strand.
TTTTTTTTTTTTTTTACTACTTTTTTTTATAGACATATATATGGTAAATAACTAAATATTTACATTTTCAACTTTAAGATAAATACTTTTTAATAGGAAGCCAAATTTTTGAGAGAGCGGGTGCCCTCACGTGTCTCCAGCTCCGCCACTATGTATACACGTATATGTACAAAGAGACTCTGTACATATGTAAATATAGAGAGAGACGCATACACATTCATTCGACTTCAAATTTTATTTATTTATACCTCAATTTACTTTTCTTTTTTTTTAAGAAATTACATATTTGTTGCAAGCAAAGAACCGCATTGACTCTTTTTGCTATTGCCCAGATGATTGGGCGTCAATTTCAGTCAACGAATAATTCATTAGGTTCGATGTGCAAGAGAGATAGTTATATCAATTTGCATTTGAATGCCTCTTGGCTTGTGATTACTATTTTTAAATTTATTGGGCATCTATGTTTTAATGCTATTGTTGATCTGTGGATCCTGAACATTTATAATTTCTTTGGTTTTCTGTTGGTTTTATATATGAGGAGGGAGGCCTCGTTAATTATCCCACGGTCTCCATGATCGGTTCGTTTAATATATATATATTATTTCATTAAATACAATCCAATTGAATTAACTATAGTAAATTTCTAAGGATAATTAATTGTAATCATGTACATACTACATATTAATGTCTAAATACACAAAAATATGTAGATGATCTTGTGTTTGTTTTAATAATTTGTGACTTATATTCTAAAAATCGAAATATAATCACTTTCTCCAATTTAAAAACTCTTCGTTTGTAATTAATTAGGTTTATTCTGCTTTCAAATTAAATTAAACTATAAAGGCGTAAAAAATATGAAGAGACTTCAGAAGTATCAGAGTTCTCGTATCACAACATGCATATAAAAAACTCCTCCCAAGTCCCAAACGGTTCCATCAATCAAAGTTAAAAAAAAAATCCCGTGCAGGCCATCATTAAAATATTAAACTGTATTATGATTTAGAAATGCAAACGAGTGGAACCGAATTTCGGGTTTTTTTTTTTTTCTAGTTCGGGTTCGATTCGACTCGAACCTAATCAAAATAATATTATTTTGTTTTCAAAATATAATTTTGTATTAATTTAGTGTATATATATATAATAATAATAATATATTTTAATGCATTATATAAATTTATATAGTGGTATATATTGTTTTCAAGGGATTTTGTATAAATTTAGTAGGTATATACATATAAAATAATATATTATTTTTAAAATTATAATTTCTAGGTTCACAAGCCAATAAATAAGATATAATTGGCTCGGATTCAGGCTTGAGACGAACCGACTCTATTCATTTACATCTCTATTCTGATTGCAATACTGAATGCACATTTCAATTTTTAAAAATATTATTTAACAGTATGATATTCTTGTTAATGTCAAACACTTAATTAAAAAAAAAATCATATTATTTCAGGTATATCGTGCAAAGTTCGTGTCACCATATCTGTGGTCATGTATCTCGATATTTTGAACACTAATCATGGATTAAAATAAAAGAATGCAAAGTTTAGTTAAAAATAAAACTTAATTTACCTAAAAAGGTCATAAAGGATTAAGAAATGTGTCACTTTTTCAAAATGGGAAAAGACATAAAAGCAGTCTTTGTTGAAAAAGAAGACTAACAAATTATCATACACAAAAAAACACTTTAAATTATTTGACTCAAACTTTTTTACTAAAATTTTCCTTTTAATTTTATTTCTTTTTACCGGCCTTTGAAAAGGAATATTGGCATTGCAACCTTTTTCTCCACGAAAACAACAAACACAAATTTCACTATCAAAAAGATTAAAACAAAAAAACATCGATAAATGCAGTTGGTGTAACCATATATTTGATTGCATGTTTTTCTCGGATTTTATGTTTCGGGCATTTTCGTTTGCCGACATTCCTTATATCGTGACCTCTCAAAGCTCCGATATTTAGAATGTAATATTGAATAATAATAATATAATTTATAAATTATAATATACTGATATTGATACAAGGATACAAATAAGACAAGATATGAATATAACGATATAAACATTTTTTGAAAATTTTTACTTGAGAAGTTTCTGATATAATTTTAGATACGAACGTCAAACTCGATATAACACGACAAAATAATATTTTTATAAGTGTTTATAAGGATCACAATTTGTAGTTTTCGATACTCTTATAGAGTCTAAATGTAATTAACCCTAATATATTATATATAAACGGAAAAGAAAATTATGTTGACAATGTAAAATCATTGAAATTATTATTATTATTACTATTAACAACAAGGGTGAAACTACGTATAATTTTTTTAGCTCAGATTGAAAATATAAAAAATAAATTTTGTATATAAATTATGGAATTTCGGTGCATCCAAAAAATTTATTGCTAGATATGATTTACATCCAATTTTAAGTCATGACGATAAATTTGGTGATTGCATGCCCGTCTAAGTGTGATAAAAGTAAAAAAAAGGTAGTGTAATTAAAAAATTATTTTTGAAAATGATTTACGTCCAATTTAAAGTTATGATCAATGGGTTTGGTAACTGCTCTTACGTCCAACGGAGGCGTGAAATGTCATTTTAATGAAGCATTTAAATTTCCAAGTAATTCAATCTAGGAATAAACTAAAACAAGTGGTGTCGGTCTTTGTTCTTGTTGGTCTCACTCATCACATCCCTAATTCCATCTATTTCCAACAACTGAAATCGACCAATTAATTTAATTAAAGCTTTTAATGAAAATAAAATCAGCAAAGGACGATGTGTCCAAAATTAGGTTTGAAATTCCTACCAAAAGGCGATGTACATTTCCCTAATTATGTTAAGCTAATTAATTAATTAAATAATTTTGAATCGGCATAATATTCTATGTATGCACGACATAAACTAAGTTTTATTAGTTATCGCTATGCCTAAACTGTTGTCATTGTCATGTTAGTTATTCCAATTTGGGATTTAAAAAATTCCTCATTAAATTCCCTAGATCATGTGGAATATAATTACTTGTTCCTCCCACCGACTTTTCTTGCATCTATACATATAATATCATGTATATATAGATAGATATATGAATACTGATCAAATTAGATTTCTCTCTTTTTTATTTTTTCGTGTATGATATGTACGTTGAGTTACCCCTGACCCTTCTTATATGGACAAAAAGTCCTTCTTACTGATCCTCTTCCGACTCCTTATTGCTCATTTGTGATTATCCTAAACTTCTTGTCTTGCACATCTTGTTTCTCTCAATTCCCTTAATCCGTAAAAGATCTTGTACGTTCTCTAATCTCTTCCCTTGAGCTTGCTCTCAAACTCTATCTTTCTAACTTTAAACGGATCATGTAACCGTGACCTCAGCTAATCACGTGTATGTGTGGGGTTATGATCTCATTATATATAATGACTTTAGGTTAAACTTGAAAGGGACTGATTGAAATTCTTTTTGACACAATATAGTAGGTCTATTTATAAATTTTGTCATTGTTGGGAGCTTGGAAAGAGATTTTGCTTTACTGTCGTTGAAAATTATGAGTGGGTAGGTTTCATAAAATGAAATTCCGATAGCACATAAATATATTTTCAAAAAATAATTATATTGACGTACACCATGAAATTCGACACATAATTCCTTTTTTTTTTTTGAGATTTAAAGAATTACGAAAAATCTCATATTGTTAAAGTTATTATTACATCTGAACTCACCTATTTTGATTGTCTCATTTTTAATTATGTACGAATTTATTTGTTAAGATTATATATTTTTAATTTGTAATTATAATAGTATGTGAAAAGTCAAATATATATGAGGGGAGGTTATTGTAATTTTGATAACATTTCAGGGTATGTCCATATAACTATCCCTGTATTTTAACCGTTTATGATTGCATCAATGTTTATTATAATACCTCTGCAAATTGTGACATTAGAATTCATAATTAAATGAATGCGTGTGCAAACGACACTTATACCTATGCAATATTTTCTTGTTTGATCAGTATTTTTAATAAACTTCTCCAACCCAAGTTCCAAAGACCTTTGACAAGAGTACTTCAGTGTTGGTAACAACATTTTAAATAAAACCCATGTTACAAGTTACAACTTACAACAGTAAATCGTGAGAATTAAATCGCGTCTATTATATTTATGTGGCTCAACTTTGATTATTTGATATTTAATACCATGTAATTGAGAAGTGATCTTCTAACTATTACTTTTTTAAATCTCATTTATTTGAATTCGAATTGGACGATAAGTAAAATTCTTTTTAATGACTTTTTTTAATGTATAGATTTCGAGCTTCTAATCTCTTAAAGATTAGGTAAAACCCGTCTCTTATGAAGGAGATTCTAACCTCTTAAAGATTAGATAAAACCCGCCTCTTATGATCTAGTCTTCTAATTATCTTATGATATGTAATTTTATAGCAATATTTATACATTAATCTTGGTCCTAAAATTATAATTAATATTAATAAGCTCATAAATCTTGTATAGTATTGGATTAAACGCAAAGCCTAGCTTGAAATTTTTAACTAATATTTTATTCAAGTATATATTTTTTCTTACAAAAAAACTTTTTATATCTGAAACTAACCGGTCATATTTAACTTAAAATTTATCATCACTATAATTATAATAGCAGGAGCTATGCCAAATCTTAGAATTATATATCAGAGTTAGATCATATTCTTTTAATTTCTAAAATCTCATTAAAAGTTTGTATAATTAAATCGTACTTCAGATTACAATTATCCTGATTTCATGAATTAAAAAATATTCAAGAAGCTAACTAGGAAATAAACTAGCTAGGCCAAACACAATTTGTCAAAACACTCAACTATGTAACTGCAAATTTCCCCATAATTTGGTGTAAACAAAATCAACAAGCTTATCCCTAATCGATCCATTAATTTCAGTTGGTTCAATCAATATGTCTCCCAAACTTGACAAACTATAAAATGTCAATAATGTGACATTTTTGGAATATAGACTTAGGAAAAGGCATATAAAAAATTACTCATTTGATTGCACTCATAATGTGTTTAGTCACATGTCCGTTGATAAGTTGAAGTAATTGACATGATATAGTGGCCTTAATTTATTTAATATTTATATAAAAGTATACAGTATAAGTGAAGAGAATTGAGTAAATAAAGACTCAGAAGTTGCCAACAAATTATAGTGATGAAAGTGCAACAAATGCGCAGCTTTATTTGAAATATGGGAAAGAAATCTTCTAAGCAATCTCCAATCTTTATTTTCTTTTATTTGGAGTTTTTGTCTTAGTTTAATATATGTGGTTGTAAGAGAAACAAATATATAAAATCTCAGTTTACGACAATCGGAGACATTATATGATGTTCGTAATATCTATTAGATCAAATTTATTCTAAAAGTTAGCTGATACTTAGATGAGGTGTAAGGATTGTACTGTTGCATCAAATCGAATGTTTCAATTTCTAGATGTTTGTTTCAATCCATAAATTGACATTTGGAGTTTGCAAACCTTTTGCTTATTCCCACTAAATGTGAAACCCATGGGCTGATTTATGTAAAGGTTTTTGTCAATGTCTTCATTGAGAAAAACTGTTTTTACATCTATTTGCCTTAAAGTCGAAAGTATGTAGTTCAGTATTTAATCAATGTCGAACGATTAACCCAATTCAACAGAAAATTCAAAATTTTCAAATAAATTCATGAATTTCCCTCATAATTTGGAGTTAGCATAGTTTAAGAGTAAAAAATATCTAAGGGGCATTTTCTACTTTTATAATGAATTGATTGTCTCCTGAACCCTTTGGTATAAGCATTGAATTAAGACAACAAAGATTAATAATGCATGATTCTGCCTAACTATGTCCTATAAGTACAAAGTTTGCAGTCAATCCATGGAAGAATTTTGTAAATAATTGATTGATATATGTTAATGAATTGAATTTAGACAAAGAGCTATTTAATTGATGATTAAATAATTATCAAATAGAACTTTGTCCCAGTGCTTTAGCCCCAATTTAAATGGAGTAATCGCTAATAGTATCTCATGTTGTTTAGATATAATTACAGTTATATCTTACTAAAAAAAATTTAGTTACACATAAACCCCGTGAATAATCCATTAATTATATATAGCCTATGATGTACGAACACTTTTAAAAATATCATTTTGTCATGTCGTGTCGTGTCTGACACCGTGTCCAACACTCCTCGTGTGGAAAATTCAAAAAAAAAAAATTCATATCATATCGTGTCTGTATCGTCGTATCCGTAACCATGGATCATAATATATAGCTCTCATATTAAAAAATATTAATTACATTAAAAAATGACATATTTATAAGGTAGTGTTATTAAAAAAATTTAGATAAAAAATAGGTGTAATTATTTTTACTTGTAATTACTCTATTTAATTTTAGAGGGGGATGCGGGTAAGTTTTGCATATAAAAATACATAATATTAATTCTCTAATACCTTATTCCAACCTTGGCCTCTTGAGGAAAGCCCATATGCAATAATTCTTAAAACTTGGCCGGCCTTTAATGAGCTTAGGGCTGTCAATGGATCGGATTTTAATCCGAATCCGTTCCGAGTCCGATCCTAATTTTAACATATTCGTCCGATAAAAATATTCGATGGATCATATCCGATTGTAAATATTCGTTATCCGAAATAAATGGAGCGAATATGGATTTAAGGAATCCGATCCGTTAAGAATCCGAATCCGATATTATATATAATATTTAATTAAATAAATTATTTACTAGTACATAATATTAAGTAAAATGATTAAAATTAAAAATTTCACATGTTTATCATTTTAAACAATAATAAAATTTAAATTTTTTACTCTAAAAGTATATATTTTCTTTTATTAATAAGTTTAAATTAATTTATTTTAAATAAATATAAACAAAACTATCAAATAATTCATTAAATAATAATTATTTATTAAATATTATGTAATTATATTTATTTTTTATATCAAATTTGTTATTTAAAAAAAATAAAATTTATTACTAATCGGGTCGGATCTTTTATCGGATCGGATCCGGCCCGATTATATATGGATTCAAAAACAATGAATCCGAATCCTATAGGATTCGGATTCGGATCCGATATTCTGATTCTCTTATCGGATTCGGATCCGGAATCTACTGATCCGGTCCGAATCCGACCCGTTGACAGCCCTAAATGAGCTACCTCAAATAGCCCAATCATAATTATTATTTTTTTATATTTTATTTATTTAGATTCGAGTGGGGCAACCACTAAAACATTTCATAACAATCTTTTTTAGAAAGTAAATTTTGGAATATCTGACCTTTCAATGAATCATATAAAATTTATCTTTTATAATCTAATTAATCATCCATCGACGATGGTTAGCCCAATTATAATTATGCCTATAGACCTAATATCGCTTTTTTTTTAAAAAAAATTCATTTTATCAAAGAGGATCAATATTAATCCCTAATTACCTCCAATAAAACTCGAACCTGTGACCTACCAATTTATAGGTGTAGATGATTACCACTTAAATCATCTACTTGTCTTACCTAATACCGTATTTTATGGCCCAAAGGACCGAAACCTGCATAGAAACAATATTAAGAACAATACTAATAGCTATAAACTTAAACTGAAAATTTATAATTTAAATTCGACTTAGTTAAACCCAATTAATATATGAATAATTGCATAGTTTGTATTATATTTACTATTTGATTAGTTATTTTTCTTCAATTTTGCTGCTATCACACGATGATAAGTGTAAAATACTCTTCACTCTTTGGTCTAACCAAGTTGGTAATAGAGAAACAGACGTATAATTCCTTTGTTAGTATTCTGTTGTGGATAATCTCTCTTATCCGTTTGTTTAGGACCTTAGTTAGTCTGTTTATAAGTTGTTGTATTTAGATTAGATTTAGTCTAGATATCTGACTTATTGTTAGAGATAAATGTGAGATTCTGTTGTACCACATCCCTATATATATCCTGCTTCCTATCAATAAAATTCAGGACTCTATTTTGTGAATTCCATCCTACTCTTTATGGTATCGAGCTTTCTTTGAACTCTCACGAGTAGATCTTGGGAAAATCAGATTTTTTTTCTGCCATTCACAGAAATGGCTTCCACCACTCCTACTGTCATCAACTCTGATAACAACATAATTGTCCAATTCAACCCAGCATCACAATTGCCTATCAAACTGACAGGCAGCCACAACTACACGACTTGGAAAGCCCAAGTCTCAATGCTTATGCACGGTCACAACATCTTTGGACACCTTGATGGTTCGACCGAAGCACCTGCGAAAACTACTATTGTTGACAACCAAACTACAACGAATCCGGCCTATCTCAAATGGTTTCAACAAGATCAACTTGTCCAAAATGCATTATTGGCATCTGTTGATCCCACTCTTGCCTCGACTGTTGCTAATGCAACATCAGCCCACAAAGCATGGGTATCTTTACAAACTGCATTTGCCAACAAATCTCAAACTCGAGTTATTGCTCTACAAGATCAACTTGCTAGCATCACCAAGAATGGTCGTCCTGTTGCTGATTACCTCCATGACATCAGATCTATTGCGGATGAACTAGCCACTACCGGAGCCTCCATCACGGATGTGCAACTCATGGTTCGAATTTTGCAAGGATTGGGTCCTGAGTTCACTGCCATCTCTGCTGCTCTTCGTTCTCGTGCCACACCAATCACCTATGAGGAACTCTATGAGCAGTTATTGGATCATGAGTTATTCCTCACTCATTAAGAAAAAAAGAAGACTCCACCAATTACCGTTGCTGTTGCTCAACGCAGCAACTCTGGACCGAATCGAAACCTTAATTCTCGCAGGTCATCGTCTCAGCCAAACCAACCCTGGCGTTCTCAACAATCCAAGGAACAATCAATGAATGCTTCGTGGCGCCCGCGACGTAGTTATCAACATCCTACAAATGATAACGTCCCGTCTTGTCAACTTTGTGATCGTCCAGGACATACAGCGAAAGTTTGCAGATCAAAATCGCACAACCACTTTCAAGCTCGGGCAAATTATGCTGCATCTCTAGAACCAGAACATAGTTGGATTGTTGACTCTGGTGCCAGCCATCATATCACCACGGATGCACAGAACTTAGTCACAGCGCATGACTACCATGGACCGGAAGAGATCACAATGGGCAATGGTAATACCATACAAATCTCCCATACTGGTAAAGCTTATCTTAATGCATCAAATCTTAACTTTCAGCTCTCGAACACCCTCTGTGCACCTAAAATCAAAAAGAATCTTATCTCTGTTTCCAAATTTTGCAAAGATAACAAAGCATCTATTGAATTTTTTCCCTTTCATTTTTGTGTGAAGGATCTGAATACAGGGGTGCCTCTAGTGCAAGGACAGAATAGAGATGGGCTCTACGAGTGGCCTTGTGACAATTGCAGCAATATTCAGGCTTTTCAGGCAAATAAAAGTTCCTCCTTTGAATTGTGGCATCGTCGTTTAGGTCATCCTAGTCGACGTATTTTGCAACAAGTTTTAAATAAATTTCCCATTCCCTTTTCTGAAGAACCGTTTGTCTGTAATTCCTGCACATCAAATAAAATGCATAGACTTGCTTTTTCTGAAAATTCTCTAAAGAGTCAAAAACCACTTGAAATAATTTATAGTGATCTATGGGGTCCATCTCCCGTCTTGTCTATTGATAACAAAAAATATTATGTGTTGTTTGTGGATCAATTTTCAAGATATATGTGGTTGTACACTCTAAAGACAAAAGATGAAGTTCAACAAGTTTTTAAAACTCTGCATCCCCTTCTTGAACGCAGATTTGGAAATAAAATCTCATCTTTTTATACAGATGGTGGAGGAGAATTTCAAAGTTTGACAACTTATTTAAAGGAAAATGGAATTGAACATTTAATTTCTCCACCATACACTCCTCAACGGGTGGCTTTGGTTGAACGAAGACATAGACATGTCATAGAAACAGCAAAAACATTACTGCATCAGGCTTCTTTACCTCCCCAATTTTGGAGTTTTGCTTGTAGCCAAGCTGTTTACCTTATAAATAAGTTGCCAACTCCTATCCTAGAAGGAAAATCTCCACATGAAATTCTTTTCAATAAATTTCCAGATGTTAATCCAATTCGAACTTTTGGCTCTTTATGCTATCCTTGGCTACGTCCATACACCAAAAACAAACTTGAGCCACAGTCAAGGCCGTGTGTGTATTTGGGTTTCTCAAACAAATTTTATTGTCATCAATGTTATGACCCAATTACATCAAAACTTCATCTCTCACGTGATGTGTTATTTTTTGAAAATAATTTTCCTTTTCAAAATATGTTCTCCCATTTAAAAACAAAACTAAGTATATCCTCTTGGGAAAACATTCAAAAAAATAATACATCACCAGCTACTTTAGATGTACAGGCCACTGAATTATTGCCTCCAGTTGCGAATGTACCACTCGTGACCCACTCTAATGCCCAACACTTGGCGCCGCCAACTTCAGGTAATTCTTTAAACACTACTTTTCCACCAATGTCTTCTATTAGTACAGAACAACCATCATCACCCAGAGAGTCACCAGCCCCACAATCACCCATACAACCAACGAACCAAACCGAAAATAATGGCCCCCCACTCATAACTTATCAACGCCGATCAAAACACACGTCCACACTAAACTCCCCTACACAAAACCCCGCACCAGCCCCGCCTCCAACTCTCACCGATCCACCAAATAGACATCCCATGGTTACTCGTTCCAAAACTAAACAACAAAATCCACAATCATTTGTTGTTTATAACCCATTACTCAGCACTCCAACCACCTACAAGCAAGCAAAACAACACCCCAATTGGAACCAAGCAATGAAACAAGAATTTGATGCATTAGTTAAGAACCAAACATGGGATTTGGTGCCTAACGATCCCTCTCGGAATGTGGTTGATTGTAAGTGGCTATTTCGTATAAAATACAAATCAGATGGCTCAATTGACAGGTATAAAGCACGTCTCGTGGCAAAAGGCTTCACTCAACGTCCTGGAATTGATTTTCATTCCACATTCAGTCCGGTTGTGAAGCCAACAACAGTCAGACTAGTCCTAGCAATAGCTACCCAACGTCGATGGTCCACTCATCAGTTTGATGTCAATAATGCCTTCCTCCAAGGACATCTTGAGGAGGAAGTATATATGAGACAGCCACCTGGGTTTGAAAATACAAAGTTTGCCTCTTATGTTTGCAAGCTAAAGAAGGCAATCTATGGTCTTAAGCAAGCTCCAAGGGCTTGGTACAATGAGCTGCATAACTATCTTGTGTCTGTGGGATTCAATAAATCAAGATCAGATTCCTCACTATTTATTTTGAAAAATCTTGATCTTATCGTGTACGTTCTTGTTTATGTGGATGACATCATTATTACAGGAAATATTTCTAATGGTGTGCAACAAATTATCAAGGGCTTGTCTCGTCGATTCTCACTAAAAGATCTGGGTTGCCTGAATTATTTCTTGGGAGTTGAGGTAATTCCATCTCGTGCTGGTTTACTTCTATCTCAAACCAAATATATTTCAGACATTTTGCAGGAATTTAACATGCAAAATTCAAAGGGTGTTCCAACACCAATGAGCTCTACTACTACTCTCACACCTTCTACCAAAACTTGGCTGTGGATGTCTCGGACTACCGAAAGATTGTGGGAAAACTTCAATATCTCATGTTCACTCGTCCGGACATCGCTTTCACCGTTAACAAACTTGCGCAGTTTATGCATTGCCCAACTGATGATCATTGGCGTGCTGTCAAGCGATTACTTCGGTATCTCAAACAAACAGTATCATATGCCTTGCTTCTTTCTAGAGAAACCGATAATCGTCTAATTGTTTATTCTGACTCTGATTGGGGTGGCGATCCTGTAGACAGAACCTCGACTACAGGTTATGTGATTTATTTGGGTCATAGCCCAATTTCTTGGTCTTCTAAGAAGCAACGTGCTGTTTCCCGATCATCCACAGAAGCTGAATATAGAGCAGTTGCTGCTGCAGTGGCTGAAACAAATTGGATTCAGAACTTGCTCCAAGAACTTTGCTTCCCTTTGGCAAAACCACCTAGAATCCTTTGTGACAATATTGGCACTACATACTTATGTGAAAATCCGGTCTTCCACAGCAAGGTGAAACATATAGCTATTGATTTTCACTTCGTACGTGAACAAGTGCAAAATAAAATCTTGGAAGTTCAACATCTTCATGCAGCTGACCAAGTTGCTGACTTGCTAACGAAACCTTTAGCTCGAAGGGCCTTCGATTCGTTATTTCCCAAGTTGTCGGTTGTTGATCCAACCACCAACTTGAGGGGGCGTAATAGAGAAACAGACGTATAATTCCTTTGTTAGTATTCTGTTGTGGATAATCTCTCTTATCCGTTTGTTTAGGACCTTAGTTAGTCTGTTTATAAGTTGTTGTATTTAGATTAGATTTAGTCTAGATATCTGACTTATTGTTAGAGATAAATGTGAGATTCTGTTGTACCACATCCTTATATATATCCTGCTTCCTATCAATAAAATTCAGGACTCTATTTTGTGAATTCCATCCTACTCTTTAGTTGGGACTAGAATTACCTATTAACTTATTTTTTCGTTTCATACTTTGCCTCAGTACGCACCACCACTGCCACCACCCTCATCCGCCACCCCTACGTCTCACTCCGAAAGCTTAGATGCTAAGGAATCGGGTTCTGGATCATGATATCATAGATTCAAATTAACTGCAAATCCAAGACAATCTCAAACAGTAAAATCTCACTCTGAACGTATTTTCTATCGGGTACTACAGCATCAGTATATCTACAAATGAACACATTAAGGTATCTGAGTAATATGCGGTGATGAACAGAAAGTACAACACGAAGTTAAAATGAAATAAAGAATACTTATAATGAACAGTGTTGTGGCACGAAATAGATAGGTTACTTCGGGGGAGTTGATTCCATTGTCTGCACAGGAGGAGCCTTGACTTCGACCAAATCCAGGCCGGAGGAACTTGAGTCTCGAGACCTTTCACGGATTTCTCTGTATTCTTGGCATACGGCGCATAAATGGCAGAAAAAATGTGTGACGAAATCTCCACATGGTGTTTCCTAAACAGAAGAATACATGACAAAGATGGTGAGCTTAGTCGTCCAACTTCAAATCGTCAATTGCTGATATAGATTACTGAAGCACTAAATTAGCATGAAAGCCTTGAAAATATCATCAATGAAACATTCCTGTTAAATATAAAGTTTTTGCTTTTATGGTTTATCTCATCAGGCATAGTTTCTTTCAGCAGGAGTCGTATATACAAATATATATAGGAATAATTACAATGACAAACCCTGACGTTTGAGAAATTACACAAGCTTTCCTTGCCATACCCAGAGACTTGGTCTAAGGCTTGCCTTTATAGTCATGAATTTACAGTCAAATATAGACCAATAAATGCAGGGGCAATATAGAGTACTAGTAAAAAATGTATAGAAATGACATCATCAAAATTCGTCGATCCAGAAATAATGAGAATTCTTTGACAAGGGAAGCTCTTATAATTTCTCAAAAGTCTGTGTAATTAGGCACAAACCTAGGGTATATTGGTGTAATACACACACACACACACACATATATATATATACACACACATATCATACTCATTTACTGGATGAAAATCCCACATGAAATATATTTATGATGTGAAAATATACCTGCAGATTGTATTTTGTCCTTAATGTCCTCCTGTAGTGACAGGCATAGCAAGCAACAAAGCATCCGGGCAAACCAAAGACAACGCCTTCAGTCAAGACACAGCAAAAGGTATTAACAAGAGCCCACAAAGCAAAATGCGTTACACACGATCCCATTAGAGTTCCTGAACCCAAACTCTCAGCGTTTTTCCCGAAAAGATAGCATGGGCAGAAAAGTCCAACACAACCTGAGTAGAGAAAGTGACAATCAGCTAAAACATCATATAAGTTGTATACATCAGTCAAAACCCAATTACACTATCAAAGTGGCAATTAACTCCTACACAAGCAACACGGACCATTTACATCATCAAAAGGGTACTTTTGCTCTTGCAGACAACATTCTAATTGAAAACACAAGTGTATTTTAACTTGTAGAGTCTGACATTGAAAAAAGGAAATTACAGTCACCAGCTTGAAAACTATGTTTAATTACATAAACTTCTCCTCTTAATTCCATAACTAGATATACATCCCTTACAACTACCAAACATAATCAAAATTGGAAACAATTAGGCAGAAAATTGGATAACACCACCGTACATGCACGAAAATTTTGAAGGTATACTAAAACTAGCAGTGGAAATAAGTTACTGGGAGGTAGGGAGAATTCTATAATCAAGAAGGGATATTCCTGAAATTGAGTCAAAAAGATTAATTTTTTTATCCCCTACAATTTAATCAGCATGCAGAGGTCAGAGAGCACGGCAGCAAAATTGTCTACCGTCACATATTTCCAAAAGACATGGGATTGAATAACAGAGGATGTTCATCATATGTTTTTTTCTTGTACTACTCAAAAAAGCACCTTTCATTCAGTTTTTTGCTTCTGTTAAATCAAGATGACAAAGCAGAAAGTAGCATACAGCTCTGCATATCATCGCAACAAGCACAGATTCCTGAAGACCACTGCTCTGTGCCACCATTGATGGGCTGCTGTCCAGGCACGGCATCGGCAGGGAGTACTAAACGTTCCGCCGCTTCTGCTTTGGGTTCAGCTTCAGCTTCTTGATCCAGAGGAATATAAGGTGGCGGCACATATTTGGACTTTCCCATCATTAGTTCTTGAAAAGAAAAAGAATTCACAGCTTTGACCTGTTCAAGTACTCAAGCAGCAATCTGCAAGAAACAAGACAAATATATTTTATGCAACTATACACCATTGTACCCAAAATCATGCCCAAAGAAACAGAATTATGAAAATAATTCATCAGACAGAGGGTTTCAATCAATAAGCCCACTTCTAGCAACCCCATGTAACATTTTCACATTTTTTGCTCTAAATTATTTCCATACAAGCATTTCATAAAGGATGTCCACAATCTCGAATGGATTAACCGTCATCGTCTTTCATTGTTGCATCGCAAAGATATGTTTCTATCCAATATCTTGAATTAATTTCCATAAAATCACACTCAGATCATTTATATAAAGACACCAATCCAGCTATTCTAGAAAGCATCATTTATAGTATCAGTTTGAACACAATACATGTAAAGTAAATAAATAATAACAACAGCTGCAAGAATTTCCACCATTCAAGATAATCACATTGCAGGACACAGAAATCAAAACCAAAATGAACGACAATATATGAACAAGATGTGAACTCAGTTTCCAGAAAGGGAGATTATTTCCTCAAATCTCGCTGCAAGACAGAAATTTCCGAAGAAAATTCAAGAAATAAAGCCCCGAGTAACATCCAAGATCAACAAAAAGTTCGAAATTTCACGAATTATGCAACTATATGAGCGAACCCATCTTCGAAAACAGTTTACCATGCAACAAACAGAGCCTAAATTGCTAAAATATTATCGAATCAATGAACGAAATCGACTTGAACTTAAGAAATAGCACCTAACCTGGCTGGGCGAGAATTTACAGAGAGATTGTCGACAAAGTGGGGAAATTTCTAATTTGGGGAACTAATGTTTAGTCAGAACTAAAAGCGTATAGCTCCGAAAAGCGCAATTATACATCAGAAAAAGCGCTCTTTTAACCCGACTTTTACTTTTCTGAAACTTTGTCTTGCAATTATACAATTTTAACTAAATACTATCATATGATATTTTGCGAATTATATTTTAGTTATACAAAAACTATCACATTAACTAAATTTTTTTATTAATCATTATAAAAAACAAGTTTTTTCTTTAATTAGATGTTAATTTAATAAAATTTTCAATATTATTGATTAATAATTTTTCTCATGTCAATTCTTTTTCTTTGTTTTTTTTAGTCTCTTTTTAAGTTTATATATATATATATATATATATATATATATATATATATGGGGTTTAAGTTTTTTTTTTTTAACAAATTTGGTTCAAGTGATTAATGAGTTCATTCTCCAAGCAATGACTCGGGTCGAAATTTCACTTTGGGTGTGTGTTTAAAAAATAATAAAAAAGTATTTTTAGGTTATATCTCCTTAAAAATTAGAGTGAATTGTTGTAAAACTCTTTCTACCTATAATAACTGTACAATAAATGCTCAAACACGGGATCATTAATTAACGCACCATAATTTTTTTTTTGGTCATGAAGCAAGACGACCCATAAGTGTCACTAATTGATAGAGAATATTTGTTAAGTTCAAAAGCCCAAGTGCAAGCTAGCAATGAAGTTGTAGCACAAGGGGTTGTACCCACTAGGAAGGGGATTCAAGTACCAATTTATACCGTTCTCTAATCAATAGATCGTAATATTGACACGTTGAGGAATTTATACCAACAATTAAACAATAATCTAAAGAAATTAGACAAGTTATTGATTGCTTCAAATAGTGAGAAATAGGCTAGGGAATGATACATGCAGCTTGAGTTGTTAGAATACCTTGATATCATGAATTAATCCTCTCTATCTTGTCACGAAATTGTAGCTTAGGTTCTTTCGAAGTCTAAGTACATATTAAATCCAATTTAGGAAAAGTTTTCACAATTATCCAAAGTATAGGACAAGTGTAACTCTTAATTCAGCGGCTCGGCGTAATTCAAGAAATACAAACATTAACCGGAATAAGATCAAATCTCTTTGGCTCGTACATTCCATTTTATTATGAAAACAACTAAGTCACTATTAATCTTTCGAAAATATAGTAACCATGGATTATGTTTGAGGTGACCAACCTTTCACATACTAATTCAAACGGATTTTCATAAATCGAGAAGGATTATTAATTCTTTTAGGTATTTCTTCAAACACATAGCACACATATATACATTCCCTAGCCAAATTAACTTAGCTATTCATGAAGGTATGCAAAATCATGCTAAATAAACAAAAGTTCTTCATTTCAAACATAAACGTAGTACGAAACGAAGTTTGAGAAGTCTAAAAAGCGTTCAACAACATTCAAATCTAAGGAAAGTCTGGAAATTCATAACAAGAACTGGAAAATAAATGATTGTTCAAACGAAACCTTAGAAATTGAAGTAGAAACGATCTTGTTGGATTCGTCGACTCTCGTCACGGGATTCCTCCAGAAATCTGCATCTCTTATCCGAAAACTGACTTTTTCTTCTCCCCCTTTTTGTACTGTCCGACCTTTGAAAATGGAGAAGTTTTTCCTTTTTAAAATTCTTACCAGAAACTGCTGATAACTTGCCAAAATTCAAAAAATCGTGTCTGCACAGGGTCGCGGTCGCGACCGAAATTAGGCATGAAACGGTCCAACTAATAAAAACGTGTTTTCTGCATGGTCGCGACTGCGACCAGAAATGAACTGAATTGGGTTGCGACTGCGACCCCTTTTTTGCCATGTTTTGAGATTGCGCTGAAAATTGAGCAAAAATTCATCAAAAATATGGGTCGCGCCCGCGACTGGAAATGAGCGTAGAAGAGGTCGCGGCCTTCTTTCGAGATCTGACATTTAATTTGGCAAAATTCATCCGAAAAATATATGGTCGCACCCGCGATTGAAAAACAGCATGATGAGGTCGCGGGCGTTAACTTTCGAGATTTATGCTTTTAAGTCCATTTTTCTTCATTCTCGTCCCGTTTTTCGTACATCTTACTCCATTGTCGTTTGTACCTGAAAAGGGATCATAAAAATTGCAATTAAGCTAAAAAACATATAATAAAGTGTTGATTTCCTAATTAAAACAAGCACGAAAAACGGACTTAACACTAATAATCAATCAAATCTTCTCTTCTCTTCAAAGGAATCTCCCACACCATGCACCTTTGATGAATGTCGTGACCTACTCTCGTTAATTTATGAGCACAAACATTTCGTTCTTTAAGAATGCATTTGAGCGTGGCTTCCCAAGGTTTGCGGAGCAGCTTACGACAATCAACAAGCACATTCCACCAAGGGTGATCCTAAATATCATCTTTCACAATCCAATTTGTCCCAATCTCCAAGTCCACTTCGACTTCGATTTTGGAGAAACGTCTATCCTAAGCAAGCTTTTTATTTTTTTCTAAACCAACCAGCAACGCGTCATAGAATTTTTACCCAGACTCCCACCTCATATATAAATCAACCAAACACCAAGAAAAAATACAATCGTTCATGATCCACAAATCATATAACATATACAAAGCACAGATGCCCTCTAGGAAGGAGAACAAAGATAAACAGAAGGGCGAATCTCCACATCCAACAAATTAAGCTATCAGGCTCACTAACCAAAGAAATATTAGAGGCCCTAATATGATTGTAAATTTGCTCCAAACCCTCATGCTATGTCATTCTATAGGATCCCCGCTGGCCTCTTCAAGAGGCGCCTAGTCATTTGGGGCGATGGTGATGAGCATCGCCGTGATACACATCAGGCAACTGGAAAACGCATCTATGTCACTTGCGTCCTCAGGGCTCTTATCATCGGCGTTTAGTTGATATCGGACCTTATGTACATAACAATCGATATCAAAGTTACAAACTCCCCGTATGAAGTGACTCACGCCATTCAATTTAGACTCCAAGCCAGTATCAATATCATTTTGATTCTGCACAAAGTGACACCAAAACCTGTCGGGAAGGTAAAAATCAAGCATTCGCCTCTTAAATCCCGAAGATAAGGAATAATTATACCAAGTAATCCACAAACAGAAACGTACTTGATCAGTAGTTAAGATAATCCCAACTTTATTATCTAGAATGGACCTAACATCGTGATTTGACCTCCTGCACAAAATATGACTGTCTCACACTAAAGCAAGTCCTCTATGAAAAAAATATCATGTCAGTCATACTAAATGAAGTTAAAAAATTCCTCCTGGTCTATATCAAAATCGACATGAATGCAAACAAACACCTTATTATAATAAATAATCACAACAACAAGAGTAATTAATCTAAAAAACCTGTTGGGAGTAACTAAACCCTGAATGAACTTATTCATCATTTCCTTTTAGAGAACCGTATATATGGGATTTCCTGTTTGTCCAATCGGATAAGACCTTTCTGCTCCTCGAGCATTATATCATTAGGAACTTCCCACAGTTGTTAGATGTCCGATCCACAGCCTGCCAAGCGATCCGCAATGTCGTTTTCTTCACGGTATATATGTTATAAGAATACATTACATCCCCTTGAGTACAATCTGTATTGTTTAATCGGTTGTTGGACTTTGATGTCCCTTGCTCTACCACAATTCATAATAGAAATCACAACTTAGGTATGCACCTCTCTCCAAATCTCATTTAAACCAATCATATAGCACACCTTGACTCCTCGGTCCTCACCACCGCTGAAAGTTCAGCGGTAGTTGATGACTTGTTAATTCGTCATCTTTATGATTGAATTATGCCCCGAATTATGCTTTAATTGATACTATCTTGGAAAAATTGATGTTTTGTTATTTATTTCGTAGAGTCGGGGCTTGAAGGCGAAATTGATGCGAATTTGTTGCTGATTTGTTGCGTGCAACATTGGGAAGTAATATGGGAATTTCACATGCAAATATTCATGCAGAAGGTTGGGAATTATTTTGTTGGCTTGTATTTAATGGAGATGGGGTCAGGCGTCTACGTTGGAATTAATAAAGTGGGGAGTTTGGTTTTACATTGAAAGATCACCAGTGGGCTACGTGCATGGAATTTTATAGAAGAAATCCAATTCTCTTTGTGGGCCATGGATTTTATTAATTAGAATAAGCTAATTGGGGCTTTTATTTGAAGTTAACTAGGCTTTGGGCTGCACGTGTACTTTTGGCATTTTAGTTGAAGATGGGCCGCGTGATTTGGAATTGACTTTGAGGGCCTAATTATTTTGTTTTGGAAGTAGGCTGTACGTTGGTTCATGAGTGGGATTTTGGAGAAACCCAATTTGCTTAAATTGGCGTGGACTTGGAGCTTTATGTAATTATTACTTGAAGTGGGCTACACTTTTATTTGGAATTAATTTGGGTTGCACGTGTTTAATATACTTGGAGGACAAGAATGGCAATCCTTTTTGCATGAGGAATTGGAGACGGGTAAAGCTTATATATTCAGCAGCCTTGGAGGAGCAACGAGGAAGAATCACGTAACACTTGGGCAGCAGGCTTCGGACGCTCGGGAGCAGATTTCTACATCACAGACTCTTTTTCTTTTATTTCTTTCTTCTTTAGACAATTTAGTTTATTTATGTTAAAGAATTCCTCTATTATTTTTATGAATTTTAGTAGCTAATTTTTAATTATCTAGCTAGGGATTATAGATTCGATTTGAATATTGTGAGACCTAAACGTTTTTATCAATTCATGTTTATTTAGACATTTATCTTATCTCCGTGTTTCGTGTTTATTGTGATTAGACAATTTCGGGATAGTGCACGATCTCTAGGTTGTTTAATTTGCATATAGCCAATCATGATGCTTGAAGTGTAGTAGAGTTGATTGATAATTTGTGGTAAATTAGTGGCAGGGTCTTAGCGATAACATTCCTCGTTCACTAAGGGATTTGATAATCTAATTTAAATCTTGCGTGTGTCATGATTTGGTTAATTAGGGCTGGTGTTTTTATGGTTCTTAATGTTGCGAATTCATTAAATCCTGTCGAGTGTCTCTAGGGGTTGTGAATTTGTTAGGGAAGATAACTGTCGAGTGTCTCTAGGTTATTCAATTAATTAAGTAAAAACGAGGTTGAGTCGAGTGTCTCTATCAACTATAGCCAATCTGTCTGAATAACTTGAATTTACCCTTGAGTCGATGATCAATATAACAATTCGAATCGAATATCCCTGGCTAGATAATGTTTCGTCTGATTGATTTAATCCTACGTGATCTTACTTGCTTAGTTTTAGTTAGCTTTTTAATTCTTGTTATTTTATTTTAATTGCATACTTAGGTTAGAATAATACTTAAAACCCCCCCTTTTTAATTGTTGCTTTTCGTGAATTCCTTGCGATTGTGAGAAATAAGTCTACCAGTCTCTGTGGATCGACCCTGTTTGCACTATACTCTGTGTTTAGTTGTTAAATAGGTATTTTAATTATTTTTGATGGATTCGACACCTATCAAATTTTGGCGCCGTTGCCGGGGACTGTGTTTCTAATCGATTTTATTTCTTTTCATGAATAGGAGTATTCGTGGGAAGGACGAAACAATCTACGATCCAGAAATCGAGAAAACTGCTCGGAAATTAAGGCAACAAACTCAATCACGCATGAAAAAAGCTGAGACATCGGGTTTGGTCAAGGAGATTGAATCGGGGACTGAATCGGACAGTTCGAGTGAAGGAAAAGCCTGACTTGACCGTTGAGCGTGACCACGCCTTAACCATGGCGGACCAACGCAGAACCATGGAAGATCTGGTGCGCCCCGCCGCCACACAGCAGCCCCTCTGTATCACTTTTCCAGAGGTGGGTGTTGGTTTCGAGCTGAAGACGGGCACAATTCACCTACTTCCCATCTTTCGTGGTCTGGAAAACGAAAACCCACACCAACATCTAAGTAAGTTCCACACGGTTTGCTGCTCTACCAATTCTCACGGTGTTAATGAGGACCAAATCAAGCTCCGTGCTTTTCCGTTCTCTTTGCAAGATGCAGCAGAAAAATGGTTGTCCTCTCTACCATCAGCAACCATTACTACTTGGCAGCAGGTGCACGATAAATTCTTGGACAGATTTTTCCCTGCTGATCGATATCTGGATCTCCTTCAGGAGATAATCACCATTAAGTAGAAGGAACATGAAGGCCTGCATGAGTATTGGGAACGATACCAGAATTTACTTGTAATGTGCCCACATCACAACCTGTCGGAAAATTCAGTTATTCATAACTTTTATAGGGGTCTGATGCCTGCGGACAAAAGGCAGTTGGATGCTTCAAGTGGAGGTTCCATTATGATCAAAACACCTGCGGAATTGACGAAATTAATTAGCAGAATCTCTAGAGCCTCACAAAAATACTATGCTAAGTCCGACATGACGAGACTGGTAAAAGAGGTAAATTCTTCCCAATTTGAGGAACTCAAGAATATGATAGCTGCTTTAGCATCTAACATGAGTGCAGGAATTCCACAAGTAGCGACAGTTTGCCAATTACCTCCGCAATCCCAACAATACAACCAACAACCGAATCAACCCAATCAAACCCTCGACCCCCAAGACATCCGACTCAGTAGCTTGGAAAATCAAGTCAAGAATTTGGAAACTCAATTGGGACAGATTGCAACGGTTTTGAGCAGGATTGAGAATCAGGGAAAATTATCGTCACAAACGGAGGACCCAAGGCACAATGTGAGTGCAGTCACAGTCATAAGTGGTAAGGAACTGCCTCCGGCTGTGGAGAAGACCAAAACTCGCCAGAACAGGGCTGAAACTGATCAGAAAGACGACTTGACCGTTAAGCGTGACCACGCCTTAAGCTCCAGTCGAGACAGAGAGGCAGAAATTAAAGTCCAGCCTAAGCCATGGGTGGAACCACCCCCGTTTCCAGAGCGCCTGATCCAAGCAAGAAAACAAAAGGAGAAAAGTATACTTGAGACTTTTCGAAAGGTTGAGGTCAACATTCCTTTATTGGATGCCATTCAACAAATTCCACGCTATGCGAAGTTTCTTAAAGAACTCTGCACCAACAAATGGAAACTAAAAGGTAATGAAAGGGTAAGTGTTGGAGAAAATGTCTCCGCGGTTTTGCAAAAGAAATTACCACCGAAATGCAGAGACCAAGGTATGTTTTCAATTCCATATAAAATTGGTAACCTTGTTATTAAGAAAGCTATGTGTGATTTGGGTGTGTCGATTAATATTATGCCTCTATCTGTTTATAATGCACTTAATCTTGGTCCCTTGAAAGGTACAGGTATTATAATCCAGCTTGCTGATCGATCCGTAGTGTACCCAGAAGGAGTATTGGAGGATGTGCTCGTACAAGTCAACGATTTGGCTTTTCCTATTGACTTTTTCGTGCTAGATATGGAGGATGATAAATCCTCTAAGCCTTCTGATATTTCGCTTGGTCGCCCATTTTTAAGCACTGCTAAAGCCAAAATAGACGTTTATAATGGATTGTTAACTCTTGAATTTGACGGTGATATTGTTAAATTTAATGTTTACGATGCTATGAAACATCCTGATGAATTGTCTAGTGTGTTTTGTGTTGATGTGATTGAAAACTCAAGTAATAAAACTTTTGAACCTAACAATATGGAAAAGCTAAGTTTTGAATCCTTTCAAAATTGGGTAGTTGAAAATTTTGAGAGTAAGCCGAAACATGTTGATTTGCATGATGATATATTTGATATGGTGATACCATTAGAGCATGTTAGAACTCTTAATATAAAGGCTTCGAATTTGAAACTACTTGATGGCTTGGCTAAATTAAGGTCTTTCGTTTTGCAGGCACCTATTATGGAACTCGATAAGTTCGTGGATAATCTGAATTATATTTTCAAAGGTGGAGTAAAATTTGTAGATTCAGAGCCTACCCAAGCTGAATTCCTGGATGAGCAGTTTTTCGAGCCACGTGACCATAAGACGTGGCCACGCTCTGAGGTCACGCGCTGCTATGCAGATATTATTGATTATTTGACTACTACCTTCCTTAGATCTCATATCTTTTTCGAGTTCAGGAATCTTAGAGCCACCATTAGTGATCTTGGTGAACATTGCTACAAACGGTTGATGGAGCCTTTGATGAAAAAGTATCAAGCCACGTTGCGAGGCTCTTCAAGTTACCATCCCCAATCTAAAGGACGCAACGGACTAGAAGAGTCAGCTCCACACAGTAGAGGGGATTTGTATGGAGGGTGTACCTCCATTTGAGTAGCACTTTAACAAGTCTTGTCGAGCCTAAGATATAAAACAAGGGCGTTATTGGGAGGCAACCTATGATGTACCGACACTTCTAAAAATATCATTTTGCCGTGTCGTGTCATGCCGTGTCGTGTCGGACACTCGTGTCCGACACTCCTTACGTGGGAAATTCAAGAAAAAATCCGTGTCGCCGTATCCGTGTCGTGTCCATGTCGCCGTGTCCGTGCATCATAGGAGGCAACCCAAGTTTTGGCTGTTTAGGCGCTATTTTCTTCGGTCAGTTTCTTTTTCTTTTGTTTTTTCGGTTCTCGTGGTGTTTGTGTTGATTTTCTGCCCTTCTCTGTCTTCCAGGAGCGCATAACTTGGTCCAGATAGTGCTGATTTGCTGCTGATAACTTCTGTCAATTTTCTGCTAACATGCCCCTTAAGCATGACCATGCCTAACACCCACGCCACTTCCAGAATTTCAAATTAAATGGGAAATTTACATGCCCAGACCCGTGACCCTATCTCCCCAACCTGAACTTCAGGGAAGTACTCTTTACTCTAGATCTTGATTTTTCTTATGCTTGAGGACAATGCATGATTTAAGTGTGGGGGGATTGGGTCTACTAGTGCTACAATTGAAATTTTTTTGAACTTGTGATATTGCTTAGAACTTGAGGATGTTCATAATTGTGGAAATATTTCTCCCGTTTTGAATGATTTCTATTAGGTTTGATTGTTGAATTCTGCTAGAACGAGTTAGGCTTGTTAAATGCATGAAATTTGATGAATTAGTGTAGTAGCATGCCTTCATTTTTCGCGCACCATTGAACGAATTAATGTGCTTTGCTTAGATAGAAAAGTCTGTGTTTTTCAATTGGGTCTAAAAGTTGATTAGAATGCATCTTAGCTCCCTTCGAGGCGAAATTTTTAGTTGATGATTGATTTGGGAAGTGACTTAGGCGATCATTGTAGGTGGTAAGCCTTTTCTTGATATTTTCACCAATAAAATTATCTCGTTTGACCCCGCTGAGCCTGAATGTTGTGCAAAATTTTTTCTTAGCCACATTACAAGCCAATGCACAACATTATTATCCCTACCCTATTTTGAATCAGACCTTGCTTGCTCATTTCTTGTTTGAATTTTTAGATGTCTTGGGCTCCTTTGTATTCTCCCTTGTGCTTGAATTTTGAGAAAGTGATGAGAAATGTTGAAAATATAGAAAGAAAAGAGATGTCATGAAAAGAGAAAAGGGAAAAAGAAGTCAAGAAAAAAAAAATGAGCAGGAAAAAAAAGTGGAAAAAAAAAAATGCAGAATTGCAAAGAAAAAAAAGAAAGTGAGAGTGTGTTTGATATGAAAATGGGGGTAATTAGTTGTATAAGGCAAAATAAGGGAGTCCGGTAGATAAAAAGGGAAATACCACGGGTCTTTATGAAAATGGATAAGCTTGGTGTGTTAGCCACTAAATTCCAAAATTTCCCAACCTTTACCCCAAGCCTTACATTACAAGCTCGAAAGACCTATCGATCCCGAGTTTTGAATTAACTACCTTAGTGGAGATTGGTGCGAAGGGTGCATTCGAAATTGATAATTGGTACTTAGGCGAAAATCATAGACTAATCGATCTAGTCTTTGCACATTCTTATGTTCAATTCACACTACATTACACGAGGGTATGCTATTTATACTTATTTGTTGAAATTTGTGCAATTGAGTAGTGTGTTGATGAGATAGACTTGTTTAGGCGAGAATTCGATGATTGCCTTTGTGATTGTGTTTGATGGGTGGTATTGTTTCCATTTGATTTTCATTATTACTCGAGGACGAGTAATGGGTTAGTGTGGGGGGATTTGATGACTCGTTAATTCATCATCTTTATGATTGAATTATGCCCCGAATTATGCTTTAATTGATACTATCTTGGAAAAATTGATGTTTTGTTATTTATTTCGTAGAGTCGGGGCTTGAAGGCGAAATTGATGCGAATTTGTTACGTGCAACATTGGGAAGTAATATGGGAATTTCACATGCAAATATTCATGCAGAAGGTTGGGAATTATTTTGTTGGCTTGTATTTAATGGAGATGGGGTCAGGCGTCTACGTTGGAATTAATAAAGTGGGGAGTTTGGTTTTACATTAAAAGATCACCAGTGGGCTACGTGCATGGAATTTTATAGAAGAAATCCAATTCTCTTTGTGGGCCATGGATTTTATTAATTAGAATAAGCTAATTGGGGCTTTTATTTAAAGTTAACTAGGCTTTGGGTTGCACGTGTACTTTTGGCCTTTTAGTTGAAGATGGGCCGCGTGATTTGGAATTGACTTTGAGGGCCTAATTATTTAGTTTTGGAAGTAGGCTGCACGTTGGTTCATGAGTGGGATTTTGGAGAAACCCAACTTACTTAAATTGGCGTGGACTTGGAGCTTTATGTAATTATTACTTGAAGTGGGCTACACTTTTATTTGGAATTAATTTGGGTTGCACGTGTTTAATATACTTGGAGGACAAGAATGGCAATCCTTTTTGCATGAGGAATTGGAGACGGGTAAAGCTTATATATTCAGCAGCCTTGGAGGAGCAACGAGGAAGAATCACGTAACACTTGGGCAGTAGGCTTCGGACGCTCGGGAGCAGATTTCTACATCACATACTCTTCTTCTTTTATTCTTTCTTCTTTAGACAATTTAGTTTATTTATGTTAAAGAATTCCTCTATTTTTTTTTATGAATATTAGTAGCTAAGTTTTAATTATCTAGCTAGGGATTATAGATTCGATTTGAATATTGTGAGACCTAAACGTTTTTATCAATTCATGTTTATTTAGGCATTTATCTTATCTCCGTGTTTCGTGTTTATTGTGATTAGGCAATTTCGGGATAGTGCACGATCTCTAGGTTGTTTAATTTGCATATAGCCAATCATGATGCTTGAAGTGTAGTAGAGTTGATTGATAATTTGTGGTAAATTAGTGGCAGGGTCTTAGCGATAACATTCCTCGTTCACCAAGGGATTTGATAATCTAATTTAAATCTTGCGTGTGTCATGACTTGGTTAATTAGGGTTGGTGTTTTTATGGTTCTTAATGCTGCGAATTCATTAAATCCTGTCGAGTGTCTCTAGGGGTTGTGAATTTGTTAGGGAAGATAACTGTCGAGTGTCTCTAGGTTATTCGATTAATTAAGTAAAAACGAGGTTGAGTCGAGTGTCTCTATCAACTATAGCCAATCTGTCTGAATAACTTGAATTTACCCTTGAGTCGATGATCAATATAACAATTCGAATCGAATATCCCTGGCTAGATAATGTTTCGTCTGATTGATTTAATCCTACGTGATCTTACTTGCTTAGTTTTAGTTAGCTTTTTAATTCTTGTTATTTTATTTTAATTGCATACTTAGGTTAGAATAATACTCAAAACCCCCCCTTTTTAATTGTTGCTTTTCGTGAATTCCTTGCGATTGTGAGAAATAAGTTAACCAGTCTCTGTGGATCGACCCTGTTTGCACTATACTCTGTGTTTAGTTGTTAAATAGGTATTTTAATTATTTTTGACGGATTCGACACCTGTCAGTAGTATTAGTGGCTTTTCATATTCCATCATTATAAGCATAGATGACTTTGCCTTCGTTATCCCTTATAATGCCGCTATCCCCGCCAAACTGGGATTTCCTATCCCAAGCAAGCTTAAACCTTTTCGAACCTTTTCCAAGACCCAAAAATTCCACCGCATAAACATTTGTTATGACACCGGCAAAGTATGTAATTATCGGCCAATTGTATTTGTCATGGGCACTCTAGAAACGAACCACCACCAAGGAAAGGAGTAGCAATAATAATTTTTGTGACGTCCCGTCCGATAGATCGTACAGGTATGTGTCACGAGAGAGTTTACCTTATGCACTTATGTGATTTAATTTCCTTTTTATGTGTTTAATTCCAACTTTGATTGAAAATGTGACTTAATTGATAAAAATCCAAAATGGTAAAATATGAATTCTTGCATGACAACTTGAGAATGGAACTTGGATGAATTTAAATTAATTGTTGGGGTTGGATTTAAATAGCACTTTGACCTATTTGTGTGTGTCTGGCCTAACTTAAGTTAGGTGAGTTTGGGTCATTCGGGACCAATATGAGCTCGGGAATTCGAATTCAAATTCTGACACCACCATTGGACTTGATTCGGTGATTCGGGTCCAACGAAATTTATTTTATATTTTTCGGAAACCGTTTAGACCTTAAACCTTTTAATTTTGACTTATTGGGCCAAAAGTCATTTATTTGAGCCCAAATCCTATTAAAGCCTTTAGCCTTATATTATATCTTGGAAACCCTAACCTTGACCTAAAACTATTAGCCACCATATAAATAGCTTTATTTCTTTTCATTTCATTTCAAACCACACAAGTTAGCCTCAAAGAGAATCATGGAGAAACTTCAAGAGAAGATCAAGACTTGAACCATCTTTCATTCTAAGAGTTCATATTCTTTGTTTCCTCATTCCTTCACAAGACAAGGTAAGCTTTTGATCTCTTTTGATGAGTATTTCATTTCTATTTTTGGATTGGAGAATGAAATTGTTAGTATGAACTTGAATGATGAGATCTTGAATTCCTTAAGCAAGCCTTGATGATTTGAATGCTCCTTATGTGTCTTAGTTGCTGGAAATTCGTGTATGGAAGACTAGGAATTCATATCTTCATGTTGAAGCTTGAAATTCATGAAAATGGGTGTTGGAGATTTCGGGCAAAAACATTCCTAAACTTGAATTAATTGATGTTTTGATGCTAAGCATGATTTATATGATGATATACCTGAATTTCGTGATATTTTATGGTGGATTTCGTGTTGATTTGATGATTTTTGGTGTTTCCCTTCTTCTTCCCGAAACTGTCAAGTTTCTGTTCTAGATCTATGGCCGGAACAGCCGTTCCCATTTGTGCTTTAAGCCCGGAACGGCCCTTCCGGGCTAGGGTTTGCTTTTGGCGGCCGAACATGGGAACGACCGTTCCCATGTGTGCCGTTCCCAGCTTCGCTTGGCCTTGGCATGGGAAGGCCCGTTCCCATGCTATGTTGTGCATGGGAATGGCCGTTCCCATGCGTCTGTGACCCCTTTTACTTGGATTTTCGTGCGTATTTGATTCGTTTGAGTTGCTATTTAATTTGTATGATCCGATATGATTTGGAATGCAATCTCTGAACCTTTACACTTCCTTACTTGCATGAATTACTTGAATATTTGAATTATCCTTTGTGACCAATTTGATAAACATCATTCCATTTCGCATGTCATTTATACTTTGTACGCCGTGCGACTTACTTGGTTCATGTAGAGTTTAAGTTTGGGCTTTTTTATGTCTTGTCACAGAGTTTGGTGGTGCCGGTGAGCCCGAGGTTTAGAGTGTTTGGCCCTTCACACTCTCAAACTCTACTACTATGAGGTGAGGTTTAGGATTTTGTATAGTTATGCGACCTATGGCCTTTACATGCTGATTTCTACCCTTGCATGCGAGTATACCCTACTATAAATACGTATGTGTTGGATATGATATGTTATGATTTTGCGTGCGTCCTGCGTGGGTGGAGATCATGAGGCTTAAAGTTCCATCGCGTAGGGATAAAAATATATAAACCAGTTTTTTAGGCATATGTAAGCTACTTTGGAAAAACAGTTGTGTTTTGATTATGTAGCGAGATTGTCATGAAAGATTGGCATATGTTATGTTATGATCTGTTCTCTTGTAGATCAAAGGAGCTATGGGATAGATAGCCCTGGAACGGTATAGGACCGTCAGGGATCAGTCTGTGTGTAGTTCCATTTGAGATATCCTCACGCGACCCGTGCTGTAGGGAAGGTGTGGTTTCTTGAGCCTTAGGCTAAGGCCGGCGAGGACTCTTGTGGGTTCGCTACCCCTTGAGGGTGAGTCTATTTTTAGATGGTTTATTATAGATGGTTTGGGGACAGCACATCTCCTCCATCACTGGTGTAGCGGATGGATTTATTTTGATTTATGTTCTGAGGAGTAAAGGTTGGAAGCTCGTACTCGCCGAGCATGTGTTCTATTCTGTTATGGAGTTATGAATCGGGATAGAGTCTTTCTGGAAAATGGTTTCTAAACTTATATCTATATCTATTTTGGGTTATTTTGAAGTGTTTTTGGTATGCAACACCTATCCCCGGTTCATGAGTCCATCCTTTTATTCTGTGCTATGCTCTTTATATATATATATATATATATTGTAGGTGTGCGTTAGCCCCCTCACTCGGTCAAGTTGACTGACCCCTCATTTAAACTTTTAGTTGCAGGTCTATTGGCGTTTGCTAGGCGGGAGTGAGTCCTTTGAGTTACACTTCGTCGGTCTAGCCTTTCTAGTTGCATTTGTCTTTCATACACTTTACTTATATTTTGACTTGTAGACTTGAGATTATACTTTACTTTTCTGTAGCCCTGCGTGGCATTCGTATTCGGCCCCTTTGTGGCACTTGATGATTATTACGTTATGTTGATCTGATATTCGGGACTAGGTATCTATGCTAGTTGAACCCGTCACTTGTTTTGAATGTTTATTTAAATGCTTCCGCTATCATGTTTTGAATGTTTGAATTGCTTCCGCGCTCTGAGTCTGTTGAGTTAGATCCGCCTAGCATAGCGTGTGTGTTTATCTCCCGTTCGCTCTGATTCGGATTCAGGCATGAACTTCCATTTCATGACCGGGTCTGGGTCATAGTGCGGGGGATGTGGCATCCTCCGTTTGGGGTGTTACAATTTTTATTCTAAGATCTCTATTATTTTCATTTTTCATTCTAATGATATATTTATTTACTAAATAATCATTAAGATCATATTTTGTTTGATACATTTTATATTCTTTTATTTGTAGAGGAAATTTTTATTTTCGTCCCATAAATTACACACATTTTAATTTTGATCCAAACCATTAGTTATTTATCAATTTTAGTCCCATATTGCTTTATTTTTTACAAATTTCGTCCCAAAGAACATATTTCGTCAATTATTCCGTCTCCAAGAGCATATTCTGTTAAAATTAATATCATTTTACCCCTTTATCAAATCTTTTATCTTCAAATAACCCCAAAAGATTACCTACATATGCATTAACACCATTTTCCCCACATAACCACCCCACCCGACCCACCTCAAACCAACCCACCACCACCGCGCCGTTGCCACCACCACCACTCTCAGCAAATCTCCACTGTCGCCATTACCTCCACGTCAAATCATTACCACTGCTACCACAATCACACCAAATCTCCCCCTTCACCGTTACTACCACCACAACCCCAACAAATTGCCACCACCACTACATTTGCAGAAGAGGAAAGGTTGGGGTGCCGGGGGGAGGGGGGTTGATGTTTTCCTTTTTGTTTTATCTTTTTTGTTATAATTTTATTTTGTGTGAATATGTGTTAGTGAGTTATATATATTTACATATAGGTTTCTGTTATGAAACTATTTACTAAAAGCAAGAATAGTAACAGAATAATGCTAAGAGAATAGAGAGAGGAGAGAGATTTTATTAATTCTTGAGTGTGTATACAATGACCAATAAGCCTCAATTTATAGGTACTACAATACAAGAGAAAAGGAAAGGTTGACTAATCAATTAACCTTAATCATGGATATCAATCCCATAAATTAATCGATTACACAATCAATGGGCATTCATAATATTCATTATTTATAACACTCCCTCTTGAATTTCCATTGCGGTTTGATGTACCTTGCTAAAAATATATATTCATAGAGTATGCATATTGGGTTGCCTCGTTAAAAATCTTCACTAGGAAAACCCAATGGGACAAAACCTCAGCAAAGGAAAAGAATACAGCGCGTATCCATTCCCCCTCATGATGACATCACTTAATATCTTTATATCGACGCATTCCAATCTTGTATATCAACTTCCCAAATGTCGTACTAGGTAATGCTTTTGTGAACATATTAGCTAGATTATCACTCGAACATATTTTTTAGACATTTATGTCTCTGTTCTTCTGAAGGTCATGTGTGAAAAAGAACTTCGGTGAAATGTGCTTTGTTCTGTCTCCTTTGATATATCCTCCCTTTAATTGGGTGATGTATGCGGTGTTATCTTCATATAACACTGTTGGGACCTTCTCTTTTGGTGTTAAATGACACATTTCTTGAATTTGTTGAGTCATTGATCTTAGCCAAATGCATTCACGACTCGCTTCGTGAATTGCAATGATCTCTGCATGATTTGAAGAAGTGGCTGCTATTGTTTGTTTTGTTGAGTGCCATGATAAAGTTGTACCTTCACTAGTGAATAAATACCCTATTTGGGATCGAGCTTTATGGGGATCCGATAGATATCCTGCATCTGCATAGCCAATTAGTTTCATATAACACTGTTGGGACCTTCTCTTTTGGTGTCAAATGACACATTTCTTGAATTTGTTGAGTCATCGATCTTAGCCAAACGCATTCACGACTCGCTTCGTGAATTCCAATGATCTCTGCATGATTTGAAGAAGTGGCTGCTATTGTTTGTTTTGTTGAGTGCCATGACAAAGTTGTACCTTCACTAGTGAATAAATACCCTATTTGGGATCGAGCTTTATGGGGATCCGATAGATATCCTGCATCTGCATAGCCAATTAGTTGAGGGATAGAATCACTTAAATAAAATAAGCCCATATCAGATGTCCCTCGAAGATATCGAAAGATATGTTTAATCCAACTCCAATGTCTTCGAGTTGGGAATGAGCTAAACCTTGATAATAAACTCACTGAGAATGCTATGTCTGGCCTTGTATCGTTAGTGAGGTACATTAATGCCCCAATAGCGCTAAGATATGGTACTCCAGGATCAAGAATTTCTTCATCATCCTCCTTAGGCCGGAATGGATCTTTTGTTATATCTATTGATCTCACAACCATCGGGGTACTCAATGGATGTGCCTTATCCATATAAAATCGTTTTAAAATCTTTTCGGTATATGTCGATTGATGAACAAATATTCCATCTTTGAGATAGTCAATTTGTAAACCAATGCAGAATTTTGTTCTTCCAAGATCTTTCATTTCAAATTCTTTCTTTAAGTAATTTATTGCATTTGATAATTCTTCAGGAGTTCCAATAATATTTAAATCATCAACATATACCGCGATTATAAAAAACTTTGATCCAAACCTCTTTATGAAGACACAAGGACAAATTGGGTTATTTTTATATCCTTCCCTTAGCAAGTATTCACTAAGGAGATTATACCACATCCGTTCGGATTGTTTTAATCCGTATAATGATCTTTGTAGCCTTATCGAATATGTTTCCCGGGAATTCTTACATGTTTCAAGAATTTTAAATCCTTCAGGGATTTTCATATAGATTTCGTTATCTAACAATCCATATAAATATGATGTAACAATATCCATTAGATGCATATCAAGTCTTTCATGTACTTCCAGACTAATGAGATATTTAAATGTTTTTGCATCCACCACAGGAGAATAAGTTTCTTCATAATCAATGTCAGGCCTTTGTGAAAATCCTTGTGCCACAAGTCGTGCTTTATACCTTACGACTTCATTTCGCTCATTTTTTTTTCCGTACAAATACCCATTTGTACCCTACTGGCTTTATATCATCAGGTGTTTGGACTACAGGTCCAAAAACTTCACGTTTAGAAAGAGAATTTAATTCTTCTTGAATTGCAGATTTCCATTTTGGCCAATCATCTCTGTTTCTGCATTCTTCAACAGATTTTGGTTCAAGATCCTCATTTTCTTCTAAAATATCAGTAGCTACATTATATACAAAGATATCGTCGATGATTGTATCTTTTTGGTTCCATTTCTTTCCATCTGTGACATAACTTATTGAGATCTCTTCATTTTCAATATTTACAGGTACCTGTGCTTCTTCTGAAGCTTCATTCATAGTTATGTCTAACCTCCTCAATGTGATCATCTTGATCATTTGCTCATTTTCTTTTTCTAAGATTCTTATCCTTGGAACCGACTAGTCTCCCACGCTTTAGGCGTGGTTTGGATTCAATTGCCTGAACAGGCTGTCCTTCTGGGACTCCAATTCTAATTGGGGCATTTACAGCTGGGATATGAGACTTGGTGACTCTTTTTGGGTCAGTAAATGCATCTGGCAGTTGATTTGCAATATTTTGTAAATAAATTATCTTTTGAATCTTTTGTTCGCATTGTTTTGTTCGAGGATCTAAATGATTCAAAGATAATGTATTCCAAGTAATTTCTTTTTCAACTATTTATTTTCTCCCCCTAATGTTGGAAAAATTGTTTCATCAAAATGACAATCATCAAATCTTGTTGTAAATAGATTCCCGGTGATTGGTTCAAGATATTGAATTATAGAAGGAGAATCAAATCCAACAGATATCCCTAATCTCCTTTGATGACCCATTTTTGTGTGTTGTGGTGGTGCAATAGGAACATATACTGCACATCCAAAAGTTCTAAGAAGGAAAATATTAGGCTCTTGACCAAAAGCCAATTGTAATGGGGAGAATTCATGGTAACTTGTTGGTCTGATGTGTATAAGTGCTACTGCATGTAATATAACATGTCCCCATGCAGAGATAGGAAGCTTTATTCTCATAAGTAATGGTCTAGCTATTAATTGGAGGCATTTAATAAATGATTCTGCTAGACCGTTTTGTGTATGTACATGAGCAACAGGATTTTCTACTTTTATTCCCGTAGACATACAATAATCATTAAAAGCTTGAGATGTAAACTCGCCTGCATTATTAAGGCGAATTGTTTTGATTGTATAAACTGGAAATTGTGCCTTCTAGCGCATTATTTGGGCTAGCAATCTTACAAAAGCTAGGTTGCAAGTTGATAATAAACACAAATGTGACCATCTAGTAGATGCATCAATTAAGACCATAAAGTACCTAAAGGGTCCACACGGTGGGTGGATAGGCCCACATATGTCACCTTGAATACGTTCTAGAAATGCCAGTGATTCAATTCCCACTTTAGTTATAAATGTATTTGGATTAGTAAACTTCTGGTTTACTAAGAAGTTTACTATCACAAGTGTTTTAATCATGCTAATATTTGTGTAGTACAAGCCAGAGGAAAGCGCAGGTAATTTTTCTAACACATACTTTTTACCTGATAGGGTTGTGGTAATGTAAAGATATTCAATCTTACCATCATTTTTAGTTTTAATATGGTAACCATTTCGCCGAATATCTTTGAACTCAATAAGTTTCTTTGAGACTTACTAGAAAATAATGCATCTTCAATGATGAGTTTCGTTCCTCCCGGGAACATTATATTTGCTTTCCCAAACCCTTCAATTATTTTTGTACTACCAGATATAGGATTAACATTTGCTTCATTCATACGTAAGGAAGAAAAATATTTTTTGTTTTTTAGTAGAGTGTGCGTTGTAGCACTGTTTACGAGACATATATCTTCTTCATTTGTCTTGGATCCAATTGAATGTTGGAGAATATCCATAGTTTTTATTACAAAAGAAAACAAATTATATTAAGACAAATGAATTAATAACTAATGACATAAAAGTACAGTGACTAAGATACTGAAATCCCAAACGACATAAGGAAAAATAACATGAACAAAATTCAAATTATAAGTCTATTCCCCAATAAAAAGATGTTCATGGTGCGAAAAAATCAGCTGCATCGAGATGAGTTATATCAACAAGGCCATTGAAATCATCGTCTTTGTATGTCAAATTAGCTTCAATGTTGTCGCCTTTATTTGCAAGATCTGCGATGTTGTCATTTTCCACAAGATTTGCTTCAATATTTTTTCCTTTCCCTTTTAATTGAAGCTTGATAAAGTTTGACAAAATGCTCAGGCATACATCAAATATGTGACCAATGGCCTTTCATACCACATCGGAAACATGGTTTCTCCTCCACACTCTTTGAGTGATTGTTTTGAGTATTCACACTCTTCTTTTGTTTCTCTTCGTTATTCCACTTACGACGGTTACAACCATAATAACGTTTAAATTGAGATCCACGACCACGACTTTGGCCATGACCCCGGCTACGGCGATAGCCACGACCTCGGCTACACTTTTCAAAGTTCTTATATATTGTTGCATTCACTTCAGGGAATGTGTAACACCCGAGCGTAAGGTGTCACATCCCCCGCACCGAGACCCGACCCGCATATGAAATGGGTAATCCACACATGAGCTAAGTCACGGCGAATGGGGACACACACACACACCCCTCTAAGCTAGGCGGGACTAACCCTTAAACCATAAATCAGAGCAAAATGTTAATAAAGCGGAAGCAATAACGATCATACCATGAGCCCTTAAGCTCCAAAATAGAGTTCATATACAATATCTACATGCCATTAGGGTCCAAAACATATACGCTCCATAACATATTCGAATACAAAATCATATACCAAAAATATGCAAGTGAAACGACCACTACAAGAGCTAGAAGCAAATGCAAGACCTATAGACTCGTATTCCCGCGTAGCTCCTTATCCTGCACAAAACAACTAAAACAAACCGGGTTCAGTCCAAAAAGGGACTGGTGGGTATAAAACAGGCATAGTACATAAATATCGTAGAATTTAACATATACATGCAAGCTATAAACTCGTAAGAAGTTTTAAAAGATTTACCAAGTGGATAAGACAAAGAAAGACATCTACGGGTTTACAACGGTCATATTCCTTCATAATTAGCCATAGGGTTATAAGCTCGACGAGTGAACGTGCATAATCTCCAACCTTCTCCACGTGTAATCCTATCATAATTATTGATTTTCATACATATCTTTCGTGTACATACATAAATGATCATAATCATACATATACACCTTCTTCCTCCGGGTGGTGGAAGGGTTAGCAAGACCCGACCATCACATACATAATGGCTAGTGAGGTACATGAATCCTCAAAAGCCCGACTAGCATTTCCTCATCAAAACTCCTAACGAGGTCCGTTTCATTGTAAATTTGGTTGGAACTAGTGTATGGGATCACCGTTGACCCTTGCCTCCCCGGATCGCCATATACACTAAGTCCCGGGGCCCGTGAACATATCATAATCTCGCCAAAATCATAAGGTAGGGTTCAAACATAAAAGAAGGATTATACTTGAAATCATTTACTCATAAAACGACTCGATATACATATAATATAGATTTTGGCTTAAACTTTGCACATTGAATGTATATAGGGTTGTTTTAGCTAATAGAAGAGAAACCCACCTTGAACCGACAAAAGAAGACACAAAAGCCTCACGGACCGGCCTCGTCTCCAACGGCATCAAAATCTGTGCAAGAAGGGTGAAGTAAGACTCAAAATGACCAATTAAGACGCTCGGCAATGAAATGAATATATTATGAATGCATAGAAGATGATATAGTGTGATGAACACGTTCATGTGCACAATTAACATGTTAAAGACATATAAAAGTTCCTTCCATGCATGTCAAGTATCAATCAATTCCAGACTTATTCATTTTATATATCAAGGATTAATCAAATGCGTTAGAGCTTATCATATCCATAAATCATACCAAATTAATTCAAAGATTTGAAATAAAGGCCATAACACGTAGTATAGCCTGTGTACTTATCATACAAGTCATAAAACAAGGCATACATAGCAACTAGGATTCAGATATAAGAGCAAAGTCCCTGCATGTACATATTATGATCAACAAAGACACATTGAAGCATACCTCGGAATATATTCGACGAAAACTCATAACACATTATTCAATCATGAAACATGTTAAAATCAAGCGATGACAAGTCATAGCATAGCACATTATACATATAAACAAGTACGTATCACACTAGGGTCATAAACGGGGAGGGAATCGAGCAAAACAAGCAAGAAAACAAGTGCAAGGCCAAGGTATGACCGTACCTCAGACCCATGGCCGTGGATTTTTACAAAGAGGAGATCCACGGCCGTGGATCTCAGTCCAAAAAATACCCCAGTTCTACCTCCATATCCACAGGCGTGGATTTGGTGTGAAGAAAAATCCACGGTCGTGGATATAGTTCCAGCGGCCAAAAAAACAACGAGAAACAGAGCAAAGCCAAGCCAACACTTCTCCAACAAGATCAGGTATGTTAAGAACACAAAAGTGCAAGAAAAAGCCCCTAAAGCAATATACAAACATGCTCCCAAAGCATTGAAACGTGACATGGAGGCAAAGGTGATCAATTCATGCTACAACCTCAAAGTTCCCTTAATGAAAGTTCATAAATGCCTCAACTACCAACTAATACATCTTCATAAATGCAAAGAAGAGATCAAGACAATCATAATCATGCTTGGAATCAATCAAATGCCTCAAGAATTGGAAAAGATCAACCTAAGAGCTCAAAACCTAAATATTCTCCAAGGCAACCATATATCCATGAAACCATGATCAAAATTAGGGATGAATGGATTAAAATGACTCATATTGGATGCATAATATAACCCTAAGCTTAACTTGTGGATTAATGGAGGTTTGGAAGAGATTTGAGCTTGAATCTCCAAGGGTTAGCTTGAGCTGCGGGAAAACTAGAATGCAGGGGAGAAATGGCTGAATTTCTCTAAGTGAGAGGGTTTAGTTCGGTTAAGGAGGATAATGATCAGCTAGATGGTTGAGTTAGGGTTCCATAGGCTCAAACCATGGTTAATTTAGTCAAGATTTGAAAGAGTTATGGCTATTTTTGTAAAACATGGCAGTTTAGGCGTCCGTGGCGTGTATCGGTTAAATTTCGGAGGTTCGAATAAATTTGAAAAAATATAAGGCTAAGTTCATAAAACTCAAATTTTCAATACGAGTTCAAAGAAGTTGACAAAACTCGAATCCGAGTTTCCTAGCTCAAAATATCACGTAAGGAACCAATGGTACGCTAATTGCTCGTTAGCCCCCGTTTTGGATTCCACAATCAAAATAAATTCCAAAACTCAACCAAACCAATCCGAAAACATAAAATGAACATATTACCATATTCATAACACATATAAATCCAACATATTAAATTTGCACGAAATTTCGAATTCATTTCACGTAGAAACGGTAAGCAAACAAATTATTCAAGCGCAAATAGTTCGAAATTCATATAAATTCAAATTCAAATATTTTCAAATAATTAAATAATTCACCAATTAATATAATATGAAATAAAGAAATGAAATAACGAAATTAAAATAAATTAAATACGCACGTAATTATAACATAATTCATACCTGAACAATTTTGAAAAGTCGGGGCATTACAACCTCTCTCCCTTAAAAAGGAATCCGTCCTCGGATTCACTGATTGCCCGAAAACAGCTCAGGATGGAACGTTCTCATCTTATCCTCCGTTTCCCACGTGGCCTCTTCCGTCTTATCACTTCTCCATAACACCTTCACTAGTGGGATATGCCGGTTTCTTAATTCCTGAAATTTTCGATCCAAAATCTTAACCGGTTTCTGAATGAAGGTGAGATTAGGCTCAATTTCTATCTCTTCCTCGGGTAGAATCTTGGATTCATCCGGATAATATTTGTGAAGTTGGGAAACATGAAATACGTTGTGGATTCCAGTCAAACTCGGAGGTAGATTCAATCGATACGCAGTATCTCCAATTTTCTCAAGAATCTCATATGGACCCAGATAACATGGATTCAACTTACCTCCTTTTCCAATCCTTGAAAACCCTTTTCGTGGTGAAGCTTTCAGAAATACCCTATCACCAACCTCAAACTTAAGATCCTTTCTTTGCCAATCCGCATAACTCTTCTGTCTATCTTGAGCTGCTTTCATTCTCTGCTGAATTATCTGTACCTTATCAATCGCTGCTTGTACGGCTTAAGAAGGCTTCTCTTTCTTTTCCCCTCATTTCACTCCCTCTTGTTTTGTCCAATTCCATTCCTCAAGGTCAAAAAATAAGGGAGATCTACACTTTCGTCCATAAAGAGCTTCATAAGGTGTCATTCCTATAGAAGCTTGGAAACTGTTATTATAAGCAAATTCGATCAAAGACAACTGCTCATTCCACGAGAAATCCAATGCACATGCTCTCAACAAGTCCTCCAAATATTTGATTAACCTCTCCGACTGCCCATCTATCTGAGGATGGAAAGCTGTGCTGAATTGAAGCCTTGTTCCCAGATTTCTTTGCAATTCTTGCCAAAACCTCGAAGTAAACCTCGGATGTCGATCTGATACAATGCTGACCGGCACACCATGAAGTCGGACTATTTCATCAACATACTTCTTAGCTAATTTATTCACCTTATCCCACATCCGAATAGCCAGAAAATGTGCCGATTTTGTCAATCGATCCACGATCACCCATATTCCATCAAAACCACCCCTTACTCTAGGAAGACCCGAGACAAAATCCATCACCACTTGTTGCCATTTCCATTCCAGAATAGGTAGCGGTTGAAGTAGCCCCGATGGCTTTTGATGCTCTGCCTTCATAATTTGACAAGTCAGACAATGTTTCATAAAATTGATTACATCCCTCTTTAGACCGTTCCACCAATAGAACTGCTTCAAATCCTTGTACATTTTATTACCTCCGGGATTTATCGAATACCCTGATCTGTGAGCTTCTTCCAAAATAATCCTCTTTAACTCACCCGGAACCACAATCCTGTTTTTAAACCTTAAGATCCCCATATCATCAAATCCAAATGGGCACTCGGGATCCACTCTAGCTTTCTCAGCTAATTTCTGAACCTCGGGATCCTTTCTCTTATCCTCAAATAACCTCTGTTGAAGATCTGGCTGTACCGTAATATTCCGAATACTTGCTCTTAACTTGAAGGATTCAGGTTCATCCTCAACTTCCACTTTCACGCTAGACACACTAGCCTTCCTGCTAAGTGCATCCGCGACCACATTAGCTTTTCCGGGATGGTATCGGATTATACACTCATAATCCGCTAAAGTCTCCATCCATCGCCTTTGTCTCTTGTTCAACTCCTTCTGAGAAAACAAATATTGAAGGCTTTTGTGGCCAGAAAAGATCTCGAAAGAAATTCCATATAAGTAGTGTCTCCACTTTCCCAAAGCAAAGATCACTGCTGCAAGCTCGAGATCGTGAGTTGGATAATTCTGTTCATGATCCTTCAATTTCCTCGAGGCGTAAGCTATC
This sequence comes from Lantana camara, assembly GCA_037501455.1. Lineage (NCBI taxonomy): Eukaryota > Viridiplantae > Streptophyta > Magnoliopsida > Lamiales > Verbenaceae > Lantana > Lantana camara. The sequence continues at coordinate 19,293,756 of CM074859.1, forward strand.
ACCCTACCATTCTGCATCAAAACACATCCCAATCCTTCTTTCGAGGCATCCGTATAAACCATGTATCCTTCCGTGCCTTCAGGGAGTGCTAATACCGGTGCAGTGGTCAACTTCTCCTTCAGGAGTTGGAAACTTGACTCACATGCCTCGTTCCAATCAAACTTGACTTCCTTTTTCGTCAACCGAGTTAAAGGAGCGGCAATCTTTGAAAAATCCTTAACAAACCTTCGGTAATACCCAGCCAAACCCAAGAAACTTCTAACCTCGGAAGCATTCTTCGGACTCTGCCACGGAATAACCGTCTCAATCTTAGAAGGGTCTACTTCCAAACCTTTACTCGAGACAATATGACCTAGAAAAGCAACCAGGTCGATCCAGATTTCACACTTGCTAAACTTTGCATACAACGGTGTTCTCTCAACGTTTCCAAAACCAATTTGAGATGCCTGGCGTGGTCTTCTGGAGTCCTCGAATAAACCAAAATATCGTCAATGAATATAACCACGAATTTATCCAAATAAGGCCGAAAAGTCCGATGGATCATATCCATAAATGCTGCAGGGGCATTAGTCAAACCGAAAGGCATCACTACGAACTCGTAATGTCCATACCGGGTATTAAATCCTGTCTTGGGTATATTCTCTTCCCGGATTTTCAACTGGTAGTAACCTTGCCTTAGATCCAATTTCGAATAAACCCCTGAACCTTGAAATATGTCAAATAAATCCTCGATGTGGGGCAACGGATACTTATTCTTGATAGTCCGCCGATTAAGCTCCCGGTAATCTATACATATCCTCAACGTTCCATCTTTCTTTTAACAAAGAGAACCGGAGCACCCCACGGAGATGAACTCGGCCGAATGTATCCAATCTTAAGTAATTCTTCAAGTTGAATCTTCAATTCCTTCAACTCTGCCGGAGCCATTCTGTAAGGGGTCTTAGAGTACGGTTCTGATCCCGGATATAAATCAATAACGAATTCAATCTCACGATCCGGTGGCAAGGAACCTAAATTCTTCGGAAACACATCAGGGAAATCCTTAACCACGGCGGTCTCCTCAAATTTAATTTGATCCTTCGGCTTATTGAGAAGATATGCGACGAATCCCATGGTCTCTTCTCTCATTAGCTTATGAGCTTCCATAAAACATAAAAGCGGTATACTCCTCGATCCCACTTCTCTAATCAACTCTTCCCCCAACTTAATCTTTTTCTTAAAACAATCAACTTCGGCCCGGTGCCGATATAACCAATCCATACCAAAGATTATCCCATATCTCTTCATCGACATCACTATGAAATCGGCCGGATAATCTTTCCCTTCTATCAAAACTGAACAACCCCTAACGACTTGATCCGTCTGCAAATTTCCTCCAAGAGGAGAACTCACAAAATAACACGAATTTACACAAGTAACAGGTAGGTACATAGAAGCACATAGATCACGAGATATGAAAGAATGAGTAGCACCTGGATCAAATAATGCATAAATGTTCGTGGTGTGAATACATATAGTACCTTCCACCACGGCTGTCGGATCCACCTCCACATCCTGCTCCTCGCCCTTAAAGGCATAAGCACGTGTCTGGATCATGGGCCTCTGAACCCCCTTTTGAAATCCAGGATTCTTGTCGGGACATGTATCTACCATATGATCAGCTTTTCCACATATTACGCATAAACCCAACCTCTTCCAGCATTTGTGATAGTTGTGAGTTGGCCCTCCACAATATGTGCATGGTGGCTTAGATAATCGTGCTTCACTTGGAATTTGTCGATCCAAAGATGTCACGGGTAAAGCCTTTGGTGCTTGGGAAGTTTGTCCTCCCTTTCGTGGTCTCTTAAAAGGACCCTTGGGTGGAGGAGTAGCGTGAACCATAGGTCTCTTTCCCAAACTTGTTCCAGAACCTCACCCCATGGGTGCTTTAAAAACCGAGTCTGCCTTCTTGTACTCATTTTCTTGAACTAGAGCCCTTTGTACAATGTCGGAGAAGGACTCGAAATTATGGCCGGCGTGTCCATGCCTCAAATCCTGTCTCAAACCTGCAATAAATTTCTTGGCCTTCTTCTTCTCATCCCGAGTAATGTGAGGAGCCTACTTTCCAAGTCTGTTAAAAGCTGCAAGATATTGAGCCACTGTTCGATTCCCTTGCTTGAGATCCATGAATTCCTACTCCTTTCGCTCTCTAACAACCTCGGGTACAAAACACTCTCGAAATTCCTGTTTAAAAACTTCCCATGTAATCTCCTCTCCGTCAACTTCTAGCTTTTCCTTTGTTCTTTCCCACCAATCATAAGCCCCGCCATCAAGTTAAAATATAGCGAATTGGGCCTTCTCCTGGGTAAAGAATTGTCGGACTTCAAATATCCTTTCTAATCTTGTTAACCAACCCTCCGACACCTCATCATCAATGGACCTGGAAAACCGAGGAGGATTGTAGCTCAGAAATACTCCATGAGGATCCCTATGATTGTTCGGTGGAGCCGGTTGCTCAACGGGTTATGGTGGGGGAGCTTGAGCTCTCCGATGCTCGACATAATTGAATACAGCTTCCATGAAATTTTCCATGTTCATTGGAGGCGGTTGTGGTTGTTGTTCTTGTGGTGTAGGAGATCGATCACGGTGCCGGCGTCGCCCCGGTGATCTCTCACGATGTCTACGCGGAGGCATTCTGTCAAAGAAACACTGAAATGCATGCTATCTTTAGTCTATGCATGAGAGTGCAATTAATTCAATCAAAATTCAAAAATTAAGGCACATAAACACATAAAGAATGCATATGCAATCACATTGTCAAGTTGTTCCTAAAGCCGAACTACCTAGGCTGACTCACACGACACGAGAGCCCGGGTTTTGAACCAGAAGCTCTGATACCACTTAAGGATGTAACACCCCGAGCGTAAGGTGCCACATCCCCTGCACCGAGACCCGACCCGCATATGAAATGGGTAATCCACACACGAGCTAAGTCACGGCGAACGGGGACACACACACACACACCTCTAAGCTAGGCGGGACTAACCCTTAAACCATAAATCAGAGCAAAATGTTAATAAAGCGGAAGCAGTAACGATCATATATACCATGAGCCCTTAAGCTCCAAAATAGAGTTCATATACAATATCTACACGCCATCAGGGCCCAAAACATATATGCTCCATAACATATTCGAATACAAAATCATGTACCAAAAATATGCAAGTGAAACGACCACTACAAGAGCTAGAAGCAAATGCAAGCCCTATAGACTCGTATTCCCGCGTAGCTCCTTATCCTGTACAAAACAACTAAAACAAACCGGGTTCAGTCCAAAAAGGGACTGGTGGGTATAAAACAGGCATAGTATATAAATATCGCAGAATATAACATATACATGCAAGTTATTAACCCGTAAGAAGTTTTAAAAGATTTCCCAAGTGGGTAAGACAAAGAAAGACATCTACGGGTTTACAATGGTCATATTCCTTCATAATTAGCCATAGGGTTATAAGCTCGGCGAGTGAGCGTGCATAATCTCCAACCTTCTCCTTGTGTAATCCTATCATAATTATTGATTTTCATACATATCTTTCGTGCACATACATAAATGATCATAATCATACATATACACCTTCTTCCTCCGGGTGGTGGAAGGGTTAGCAAGACCCGACCACCTCATACATAATGGCTAGTGAGGTACATGAATCCTCAAAAGCCCGACTAGCATTTTCTCGTCAAAACTCCTAACGAGGTCCGTTTCATCGTAAATTTGGTTGGAACTAGTGTATGGGATCACCGTCGACCCTTGCCTCCCCGGATCGCCACATACACTAAGTCCCGGGGCCCGTGAACATATCATAATCTCGCCAAAATCATAAGGTAGGGTTCAAACATAAAAGAAGGCTTATACTTGAAATCATTTACTCATAAAATGACTCGATATACATATAATATAGATTTTGGCTTAAACTTTGCACATTGAATGTATATAGGGTTGTTTTAGCTAATAGAAGAGAAACCCACCTTGAACCGACAAAAGAAGACACAAAAGCCTCACGGACCGGCCTCGTCTCCAACGGGATCAAAATCTGTGCAAGAAGGGTGAAGTAAGACTCAAAATAACCAATTAAGACGCTCGGCAATGAAATGAATATGTTATGAATGCATAGAAGATGATATAGTGTGATGAACACGTTCATGTGCACAATTAACATGTTAAAGACATATAAAAGTTCCTTCCATGCATGTCAAGTATCAATCAATTCCATACTCATTCATTTTATATATCAAAAATTAGTCAAATGCGTTAGAGCTGATCATATCCATAAATCATACCAAATTAATTCAAAGAATTCAAATAAAGGCCATAACATGTAGTATAGCCTGTGTACTTATCATACAAGTCATAAAACAAGGCATACATAGCAACTAGGGTTCAGATATAAGAGCAAAGTCCCTGCATGTACATATTATGATCAACGGAGACACATTGAAGCATACCTCGGAATATATTTGACGAAAACTCATAACACATTATTCAATCATGAAACCTGTTAAAATAGCGATGACAAGTCATAGCATAGCACATTATACATATAAACAAGTACATATCACACTAGGGTCATAAACGGGGAGGGAATCGAGCAAAAAAAGCAAGAAAACAAGTGCGAGGCCAAGGTATGACCGTACCTCAGACCCATGGCCGTGGATTTTTACAAAGTGGAGATCCACGGTCGTGGATCTCAGTCCAGAAAGTACCCCAGTTCTGCCTCCATATCCACGGGCGTAGATTTGGTGTGAAGAAAATCCACGGCCGTGGGTATGTTTCCAGCGGCCAAAAAAACAACGAGAAACAGAGCAAAGCCAAACCAACACTTCTCCAACAAGATCAGGTATGTTAAGAACACAAAAGTGCAAGAAAACAACCCTAAAGCAATATACAAACATGCTCCCAAAGCATTGAAACGTGACATGGAGGCAAAGGTGATCAATTCATGCTACAACCTCAAAGTTCCCTTAATGAAAGCTCATAAATGCCTCAAATACCAACTAATACATCTCCATAAATGCAAAGAAGAGATCAAGACAATCATAATCATGCTTGGAATCAATCAAATGCCTCAAGAATTGGAAAAGATCAACCTAAGAGCTCAAAACCTAAATATTCTCCAAGGCAGCCATATATCCATGAAACCATGATCAAAATTAGGGATGAATGGATTAAAATGACTCATATTCGATGCATAATACAAACCTAAGCTTACCTGGTGGATTAATGGAGGTTTGGAAGAGATTTGAGCTTGAATCTCCAAGGGTTGGCTTGAGCTGCGGGAAAACTGGAATGCAGTGGAGAAATGGTTGAATTTCTCTAAGTGAGAGGGTTTAGTTCGGTTAAGGAGGATAATTATCAATGAGATGGTTGAGTTAGGGTTCCATAGGCTCAAACCATGGTTAATTTAGTCAAGATTTGAAAGAGTTATGGCTATTTTTGTAAAACATGGCAGTTTAGGCGTCCGCGGCGTGTATCAGTTAAATTTCGGAGGTTCGAATAAATTTGGAAAAATTCATAAAACTCAAATTTTCAATACGAGTTCAACGAAGTTGACGAAACTCGAATCCGAGTTTCCTAACTCAAAATATCACGTAAGGAACCAATGGTACGCTAATTGCTCGTTAGCCCCCGTTTTGGATTCCACAATCAAAATAAATTCCAAAACTCAACCAAACCAATCCGAAAACATAAAACGAACATATAACCATATTCATAACACATATAAATCCAACATATTAAATTTGCACGAAATTTCGAATTCATTTCACGTAGAAACGGTAAGCAAACAAATTATTCAAGCGCAAATAGTTCGAAATTCATATAAATTCAAATTCAAATATTTTCAAATAATTAAATAATTCACCAATTAATATAATATGAAATAAAGAAATGAAATAACGTAATTAAAATAAATTAAATGCGCACGTAATTATCATATAATTCATACCTGAACAATTTTGAAAAGTCGGGCCGTTACAGAATGGGGCAGACCCGGTGGGCCGAATTTCATGGTTTTTCATCAATAACTCATTATTTTGTTTAGCCACAAGAAGTGAAATCAATTCTGGGTATCTTTTAAAACCTTTCTCACGATATTGCTGCTGTAGGAGCATATTCGAGGCATGAAAAGTTGATAAAGTTTTTTCAAGTAAATCGTCATCAGTGACCTTTTCCCCCCATAATTTCAATTGGGAAGTAATCTTAAATAGTGCAGAGTTATACTCACTCACACTCTTAAAATCTTGCAATCTTAAATGCATCCAATCATAACGAACTTTAGGGAGGATAATCGCTTTTTGATGGTCATATCTCTCCTGTAAATTATTCCACAATTCGAGTGGATCTTTAATAGTCAAATACTCAGTTTTTAATCCTTCGTCAATGTGATGGCAAAGGAAAATCATGGCTTTCGCCTTATCTTGGCTAGAAACAGCTTCTTTATCTTTCAAAATTGTATTTCCAAGGCCTTTTGCATCTAGGTGAATCTTAGCATCGAGCACCCATGACAAATAATTCTTGCCAGTAATATCAAGGGCAGCAAACTCAAGCTTCGTAAGGTTCGACATTTCAAAGACTATATAAAAAATAAACGAATTAGACAAGTATACTACCAACCATATGAAAAATCATCATGTAATTATTAATACTCTCAATAACTTTAGTGTATAATTTAGATTTGAAATCTAATCTATAAAAGAGAGTATGTTTTATGCCGATTATCAATATATGGAGGGGAAGCACTATTATATTATGAAATGTATTCTCAATAGTTATTAATATTAGATCTCCATAGTTGTTGGATAAATGCCATAAACATTTTATAGAAACTATTGAGAGAAAGGAATAATGCTAATATATTATATTCTAAATAAAAGATAGAAAGTAAATTGCATCAGTTTAATATTAAATCCATTATCAAACTAAACATGCCAATTGCATAGGATCACATATACAGAATGGATTTCATAATCTGGGTTTAACAAGTAATATAGGTTGTATTATTTTTGTAAAATGTGTGCAAAAAAGATTTCTTCTAAAACGACATCCATAGGTTTATCCATATTCAAGATTGAATTATCTCCTTTAATTTTATACATATTCAAAAATTTATAAAGACAATTTATTTAACTACGAAAATAGGTTAACCGATTTAATTTTACAAAACTTGACAATATAATATATAAAATATGCAATGCATTGTAGAGTACTTAAAGGTACAATTCTCACATGGTATATCATCTCAAAACAAAAAGATTTGGCATGAGTAAAACATATGAATATAAAAAGATGCAGATTGCTCACGGATCATGAAGAAGGATGATATACCAATATGACTTACAAACATATAATCTCAATATAATCAAACCAACGATTAACACATAATCATGATTAATGCATAATTTTGTTGAATTACAGTACCAACCTTTTGCGAAAGTGAATTCGGTTGTCGTACATAACCCCTTTATCAAATCTTTATCTTCAAATAACCCCAAAAGATTACCTACATATGCATTAACATCATTTTCCCCACATAACTACCCCACCCGACCTACCCAAACCAATCGACCACTGCCTCGCTGTTGCCACCACCACCACTATTGCACCAAATCGCCGCCACAACCACCACACTCTCAGCAAATCTCCACTGGCTCCATTACCTCCACGTCAAATCATCACCACCGTCACCACAATCACACCAAATCTCCCCCTTCACCGTTACTACCACCACAAACCCAACAAATTGCCACCACTGCTACATTTGCAGAAGAGGAAAGGTTGGGGTGCCAGGGGCCGGGGAGCGGTGGGTGGGTGGGTTGATGTTTTCCTTTTTGTTTTATCTTTTTGGTTATAATTTTATTTTGTGAGTTATATATATTTACATATAGGTTTCCAAAATATTTTTTCTTTTGGATTTGTTCTTATATAATTTAAAAAAAACCAACATGTGTATATTTTTTTTATTTTTTTATTTTTTTAGTAGCGTATTTTAGAAATTTTTTATATTAGTAATTTATATTTATTTATTTTTTAAAGGTAATAAATATATATATATATACATATTATATTAATATAGTTAAAAATTGTTTGACATCGCCCCCTTTTCCTGTAAAGTCGTTACTTTATAGATTAACAAATTTGTTTGATTTAAATAAAAAATAATTTGTATATATATCTTAAATTTTTTTGTAGGGTCTTAAGTGAACAAGATATTTTGTTGTTGCCATAAGTTAGAACAAAATATTTTAGAAGGGGTAAAGTGTAATTATATTTGTTTGCAATTAACAGAAAATTAACGGTGGGACGTAATTTGCAAAAAATAAGATAATACAGGATTGAAATTGAGAAATCACTAATGGTTGGGATCAAAATTAAAAAGTTAGTAATTTATGGGATGAAAAATTACAATTTTCTCTTATTTATTATTATTTTTTAAACAATTTTCTCTTATTTGTATTATGCTATTATCCATCTTCCTTATTTATATAGTTATTAATTCGAGTTTTTCATTAAATTATGGATCACCTGTAATTATAACCGTAAATTCATTACTGACTTTACATTTCTTATTTCATTTCTAAATTTATAATAAAGGACATACCAATTTAATTGATAATTTACCGAATTAAAGTGGAAAAGGAATATTCCCTTTGAATTGAATTCATCAACTATATTTAGTAAATTATTTAATACCTATATTTAAGGGGCGGTCTTTCATAACTCTCCATGGGGTTGGAATATTTTCACTTACCTACCAAAACACGAATCATGAATTTATACTACATAATAAAATATAAATAATAATAAAATATAAATACTATATTAGAACGTTTTTATATTACATTATGTGAAATTCATACAACAAACATTTGAACGTTTACATATGGTGATTTGTCTCCAAAACCACAAAATCCATGAATTTATACTACATAATAGGATATAAATACTGTATTATAACGTTTTTGTACTACATTATATGAAATTTGTATGGGGAGTTATATCAAAATATGATGGCGTATTGGGGATTTATCCTATATTTCTCCTATATTTAATATAATATTTGATTTCTAAATATATAGAGTGAGTTACGTCCAAGTACCCTAAGGTTTGATCTAATTACGATTAAGTCTCTATCCGTTGCAGATTTACCATGTAGTCCATAACTTTACATTCCATTTGAGGTCTCTAACATCCGTTAGGATTCCGTTAGATTGGTTAGTTGTCCTTCCCAAAATGTGTAAAATTTATTACAAATATATCCCTATAATTCTATTTTAATAACAAAATGATCCCTTTTCTTTTTGGAATTTTGGGAGGAAAACTGATCAACTTAACGGAATCCTGACGGACGTCGGGGGACGTCAAATGAAATGTAATATTTAGAAATTACATGATAAATATATAAAGAATAGGGATTGAGTTATAATTAGGCCAAACCTAAGCATAGTTGAATGTAATTATTTCTAATATATACGGTAAAAAAAAACAACTCAAATCGTCTATTTCTTCAAAACAAACGTTTGGACTTTGGATAAAGTTGCAAAGGCGACCAAAAGATTTGGGGCGTAATTATAATTAAAATATTTAAAGGGGTAGAAAAGGCAAACTAAAGAATCTCTGGACTCTCTCACTCAAATCCAGTTCTGCCACCTTGAGTAGGCACTGCGGCTTTGCCAATATCAGAGGAGAATTTCTCTACGTCCATAAACCTAGTGCTGACATTGAGAAATCTCAATCCCTGTGTGAGAATTGTGAAACCACCACCGCCTTCTTCTCCGTAAGTGTTGCTCGTTGCTTTCCTCGCATTATGTCCTGTATTGTTTCGTTATCGGCTTCGCCATTGTGTTGCTTTTGAATGTGAGATTCATCGAATCCGAATTTTCCCTTTTCGTACCGATGATTTTCAGTTTTTTTCACGCGTAAACGCGGCTGTTTTTTGTTTTTGTTTTTTTTTTCCCGTTTGTGTAATCTCTGTTTTTGGTTAGAATTTGAATGCTGTTTATGTTTATGAGGGGCATTACCGATGCATGTGCTGTATGTATTTGAATCTTTTTGGTTGTTGGATGTGTAGATTTGAGTTTTTTTGATCGGGTCTGCGAGAATGGGGAGAGGCGGATTTTCGAGGGCATTGGGGATTGTTAGCGTTCTGACTTGGGGTGTGGCTGAAGTACCTCAAATCGTGACTAATTACAAGAACAAGTCGGCTGCGGGACTCAGCCTTGCGTTTCTAGGCACATGGATAGTCGGGTAAGAAAGAAGTTATGGTTTCGATTTTGGTGGTGTGTGCTGATCAAGTTGCATTTTGGGTGGTGTTACTTTGAAATTCTTGAAATTTCTGATTAGTTTCTGTAAATAAGTTTTGGTTTTAAGAATCAACACCTCATCGAGTTCAGTATAAGATAGCCAGTTCATGTGATTTTCTTATGGTTGTTGACAGTTGTACAGAGTCTGAAACATCATACAGTATGTTTTGAAGCAGAAGCTGTGATAGTTTTGAATTTTGAATTCATGCTCATTATGTGTCGAAGCATTGTTCCCTTGTAGTCATTGGCATTTTCTCTAACTAGTTACTGATTTCTTCATCGTTTTTCCTGCAGAGATTTGTTCAACCTTTCTGGCTGCTTACTAGAACCCGCAACCGTAAGTTGTTTAGTGTGCATCTTTTTAATGTTTAAGCAAAAGGGATAATTACTTCCCTTTCTGTTGTAAATGTTTGCGTGGCTGTCTTTTTCCTGTCTATCCAGCCAAAGAACTAAGAAATATGTAAAGTTGCTGATTTTTGATGACCATATCGATATTTTAGTGTAACAAAAGTTAAATTAGCGCCTGGTGACCAAGGGAATACATTCTTTTGCTTCCTTCGTCGTGTCTCAACAGGTTATTTATTAATACAGTGCGTATTATTCGTAACTTGATTTGAAGCTTTTAACTACCGCTAGACAAATCTCTTTGTTGATTGTCGCTGACAAGAGAAATCTAAGGCCACAAATAAATATAATACCGTATATTTCATCTAATGAACAGCAGAAGAAAAGTCAAATATTATTATTTTACTCTTTTATAAATATTGCTTTCAATCGTCTTTCTTACATCTGTGACTCAGTGCTTTTAGCTTGGCGTACACATTATTTCAGATGCGTTTAACGGTTTTGCTCCTCAAGTTAAAACAAAACTGAATTTTTTCATTCAAGATTTACTTCTTTATTGCGGACCAAGTGAGCCCTCGATAGTGATGCAAAGTTATATTTCAATTGACTGACTCATACTTCTGGTTTGCAGCTTCCAACACAACTCTATACGGCAGTGGTATGGAGATCCTTTCAGGCGTCATTGTTGCATTGTAAATTCAATTTTTGTCTATCTCTATTGATATATCACCCTCTGCTATTTTTTCTTGCAGCTGTATCTATTAACTACCTTAGCTCTTTGCACACAAACTGTATACTATAATTACGTTTATCCGCGACTGACGTCCAACAGAAGGATGGTGGAGGTGAATCCATAGTACAAGTTATCTGAACAATTTCCTCGTATTAGCTCATATATTGCTGCATTCCCTAATGAAAATGTGGTTGGTTATTCTTAATGTTAAGAAATTTCGAGCAAATTAACATGTTTAAAACAGACTGCAACAAACGAAGGGTATTACGTGTGAAAATTTTATATTTATATGCTTTCTATATTTTATTGCTAGGCAATGCAAGCTGGGCATGATGAGAAGAGTAGCAAGCACGCTTATAGTGTTGATGCTGAAAAAGCCTCCATTATAGAGAGATTGGGAGGAGATTCTCCAAGCTCGCCGATTCCTTTTCCATCCAGTTCTGCTAGTACTTCTGAAGATATGTTTTTCATGTCAGCAACCCCTCACTTTGAAACTTAACTGGAGATTATATTACCTTCAGTGAATTGAATTGATTAAACTGTAAATTTTCCTGTGCTTGCAACATCCGTCAAGCACTTCCATGAAGAAAATAATTGTTCATCATAGTAAATCAGTTTTTAAATGTGATATATTTTTAGAATTGCAAATTTTGATCACATTTATTTATGAAAGGAATAATATCTCTCTTGAAAATTTCTCAGGTCAGCAAGATCTCTATCAATGAGTCATACACCTCCAGTAGGATCCTACCCTGCTCCAAGGACTCCTACATCAGATATTGAACACCATTCGTCCACACAACCATTGCTTGATGAATGCAGCTCTGTACGATCCGCTCCTCCTCCCAAAATCAAAACCATGCTGTGTGTGGTGAGCATCTTGTAGTGAAATTTTCAAGTTTAAGGTAATCAGAACCATCTTAATGCACAATACTGACCTGGTATATTGGCATTCTTATACTTCAGGTTTCTTTGACGTTATTTTTCCTTGGCACATGTAATCACCAATTACTTCAAACCCACAAGAACGACATGATTTTCAGAAGTCCGAAAAGAGGCATGGTTTTGCAAGTGGGAAGAGGACTTTTAGAGGCAAAGGTCTGTGTATCTTTTATTTTATTGTGAGTTTGTAAGTTTGTTTACATGCCTTATAATCCTTTATATTTTTAACGTTCTTAAATTCTTGCGTCTATTAAAGGAGAAATATCTGTAGGGAGGCAGAACGTGTATGTGCACCATTAGATTCTTGTACTACTAATGCATCTCTACATTTGCTCTAATGTAAATAACTGTGCACTGAAGTTTCAGGCAACTAATGGATCGACACAAGGAACTTCGGCTGCTGAGGGAAGTGGGTTTGGATCGTACCTTGGTTGGGGAATGGCAGTTATTTACTTGGGTGGCCGTCTTCCTCAAATTCATGACAATGTAATTATCATATGTGAAGTTTCATTATTATATCGAACTATTTATATCTCAAGGGAATTTCTTATATCATTCACGAAATGGTCAGAACTTTGCTATAGTTTATTGGCTCCTTTTATACGAGTATTGAAGAAGACGCCTAACTTGTTATCTTTTCTATATTTTGTATTTTTTCTGTAGATGAAAAGGGGAAATGCAGAGGTATGTACCATTTCCTTCCCTCATTTAAAAAAAGACGATCATAAAAAATTATGTGATATCTTGTTAGCCTTTTCTACCATGGATCATGTGCAGGGGCTTAATCCACTAATGTTTATTTTCGCTATTATCGGCAATGCTACCTATGTGGCAAGGTGAGCTTGTTTCGATTTTGCCTAAATTCAATTGTATTTTTAGGTTGATAATACCTTTCTTCATCCTGCTCTTAGCAAAGTGGAATAACCTATGTATTCATCAAAACAGTTTCTCTTACAATTTATTCTTCCTATTTTTTTTTGCAGCATCCTTGTTAACAGCTTAGAATGGTCAAAAGTAAAAATAAATATTCCATGGCTGGTGGATGCTATGGGATGTGTGCTTCTTGATTGTTTTGTATCCTTAATGCCAATATATTTCTTACTATGAATGATTATATATATACACATTATACACACACACGTATACACGAAGGAACTCAGTTCTTTTATGTTTTTATGGTTATTAAAATCCCATCTCGGATCCAAAACATGTCTCTGTGATAATTATAATTTTCATTATCGTTTCAAATTGTGTATACGTCCTTAACAGATTATTCAGATTCTTCTTCAGTTTATACACTTCCGACGTCGATCAAGGAGAGCAGCTCACACTTATGTATCATGAACGTCTCACTACATCCTTATTAGCTCGCATCCCAGGTAATCCATAATTCCATATAATGCATAGTTTTCCTTAGCTCTGTTATTGATTAAATTTATAGCGGACCTGCAATTTTTCTGAATTCATTTACAGCATTCTTGCGGTTCAGTCTCACTGCTTTTTATAATTTTCATGAACACAATTCCATTCTCTACATGCATGACATTAGAATTTTCTTCATTTTCCCCGTTTCTTTTCTATGAACTCCAAATTATCGTTCTATATCTTCAGGTTAGTGGATGTGCGAAGTCATGGAGACGGGGCCATAACCACAGTGACCTTCTCCGTCTGCATAAGATCAGCTAACCTTCAAGAAGGGCATCGACAGTGACACTTCTCGATTGCATAAGATCAGCTAACTTTCAAGAAGGGAATCTTTTTTGTACCCCTCCTTTTTAGTTGATCTTTTTGCCATTTCATTTCAGATATTTGTTGCCTATATTCTTCTCACAACCTTTGCCGATATTCTTTAACTTAATTCGGATCTGAATAGAAAAATCTGTACTCTTTTCATTTCCGTGTTTCTTTATCATCTATACATTTGCCATGGAAGAGAGAGAGAGAGAGAGAGAGAGAGAGAGAGAGAGAGAACTAGAAATATTCCAATTCCAATATATGTTTTTCAGATGCCTTAAGTACAGGGATCTTGATACTCGGCGGCTCCACGCCGGTGGCGCTGTACTTTTCGGGGCAGAAAACAATATAAGCATTCCAGGTTCTATCAAGCTCAAGATGATATAGCTGTTGACCTGCTGCATAGCCTCCTAGAAGTTGGTATGATCTCTCTGTTTGGTCCATTGCGACACATACTTCATCATTGCCTTCATGTTCACCACAAAATCATGAAAAAAGTGTCCAATTAAAAATACTGAAAATGATAAAACCTGTAAGTTTAGGGTGGAAGTTTGTAATTATGCATACGTAGGGGGAGGTAAGTGTAAGTACGGTAATTCTTGAACCTAGTTTGGCCAAACAAATATAACGAGGGGGCGAGATGTGTCCAGTCAAATAATAAGTATAATATATTTATCATTATAATTAGTTGTATCCGAGAAATTTTCAGAGTAAAACTCACAAGCTGCCAACTCTAATTGAGTTTGGTAAATGAATTCCAGAGCTGCAGAGATCTCTCTCTCAAATTGTTGAAGTGGACCACTCTCAAAGTTCATTTTTCTCAACTTGCAAAGCCCTTCTCCCAATTCCATCATTGCTCCCTTGTGATTCTGCCCAACAAAAACAAACCCTACACTTAAATCATCTCATTCACAACAATTATTATTTTTTGGTTAAAAGTTCAAGAATCTATAATACTTTATAAAGGGATAATAATTACACTGAAATCCTCACACATTTGGGTAATTAAGACACAAACTTCCAGGAAGATTTGAGAAATTAAACAATTTCTCAGTGTAAAAAGATTTGTATTATATATGGAATAGATAAATTCTTACCATATAATCTTTAATTTTCATTTTTACACTTACTCGTCACTATTTCATTTTAAATCCGTAATATAACAGTAGATTGGGGATACCTTAAAAAAATTTAATGTAATTAGACCAAACATAGAGTATGAAAGTTTGTATAATTAGACCAAAACTAAGGAATTCCGGTGTAATTACCCGTTTTATAAGATTCCAATTTTTCTTTGGGATATCAAATTTTGGTTTCATTTCTAGTTTCTCTTCACAAACTTCATTTGGAGACTAAAAAGACAGAATTGCCCCTGCTCATTACTAGCGAATTAATAAATTCGAATTCAAAAGCAACATACTTGGTTGAAGAGGTGATGAAAGCCAACAGCACACTGCAGGGTTCCATGCACAAGAGTTCTTGCAGGATCTTCAGACCTAATCCATAAGGCTTCAAGAACATCATGACACTTGTAGTAATCCCTTTGGTTAAAGAGCGAAACAGCTTCGTCGAAGCTGCAAGTCTCCTCGTCATCATCATCTTCTTCGTCTGCGATCCCTCTCCTCCTTGTGGTGATTCGATACGAATGTATTGAAAATTTGACAGGGTTGGTTGAAATAGAGCGACGAAAATGGATTCTTTGATTGGAAAACAATGGAGAAGTTAAGTGTGTGGATTTATTATGAACAAGATTGGTCAATTTTCTTGATGATGGAAGGAGAAAAGTGGAAAGAGTAGCCATTGGTAATGGCTGTTTTTTTCCTGGAAATCTGAATAGAAATTGCTCTGCTTTTGCTTTATTTGGCTTAATTAGAGGGATGGATGGAATATGGATCATGTCTTGTGGTGGAGGCTTCATTTTACTGGAGAAAATATCCTGAAATTTCTGATTTTTTTCTCCCTTCCTCCATCTTTTGATTATTACACTTGTACCCATTTGAAAAGTAACTTTTAATATCTGACCCCATAAACAGAATTTTGATTTGCAATTAATTTAGCAATTTTTATTTAAAAGATTTCTTACCAAAATAGGAATAAATATACATGAAAAATCTATTTCGACTTATAGTTATAGATAAAATATAAATATTATATTAAATTATAAAATTTCAAATTAATAAATACAAATTTAATCAACATTATAAATATATTAGGGTTAATTACACAAACCCCCTTATCCTTTGGGCCTTAGGGCGGGTTGCCCTTCATCCTTTCATTTTTGACGATTTGCTCCCTAACCTTTTAAATTTGTTGCACTTGACCCATTTTCAACGTTTCCGGTGGAATATTCCGGGAATAGTTTCCGGCGGAATATTCCGATCAAGTTGAACTTTGACCATCGATTTCTTCGTCATGCCGACTCAAGAGTCAAGACCACTGTCATCGTGTTCCTCTCCTCAAGAAGAACAAAATCCGTACCCCATTCTACCCTATTGGCCGTCAAAAGCGTTGTAATTTGCATGCAAAACTTCGCCGGCCGTTTGTCATCTTTAACCGATGATTCCTTATTCATTGGTTGTCGGCTTTTGATTTTGAGACCATGATTTTGTTTGTTGCATCGAAACCTTCGATTTGATTTATAATATCAACACGTTTAAAATTTGATTTGTACAAATTTAACTTTATAAATCTTGCCCGAAAAAGTGAACGGAATATTCCCTAAAATCATTCCACCAGAAAGGGGTTAAGTATAATAATTTTGAAAGATTAGGGGGCAAATCGCCCAAAATGAAAGGATAGGGGGCAAGCCGCCCTAAGACCCAAAGAACGAGGGGTTTTGTGTAATTCCCCCATCCTTTTAAATTCCAATTTTATGTTTGAGTGCTACTATTTATATTATGATGTTAGCAATTTGTCGTCTACGGTTGTTGCCAAAGTACGTGGAATCAATTGGACCTAAGTTTTGGGTCCAAGTACGTTTCCTATCATATTGCCCAAGTATTATGACGCGGGCCAAGTGGTTGAAGGGGGCAGACTGACGATTGAACTCTTATTGGGAGGTCTTACCTTACGACTGCTACAGATAGCTCTCAACAATATCTAGCTATCTCTCAAGAGTGAAACTTTCAATCCCCTCACTACTTGCCTGTGAATCAGAGGTAATGATTGTATCTACCGTAGTAGAATTCACACCAACTTACTCTAGACAAAGATAAGATAACGATTTGGCGATTTAGGAGATGAGATTTTTTATCGTATTAATATTATATTTTTTCACCACTATTTATAATGTAAATAAAGAAACCACTTACCCACTAACTCCCACAATTCTAGTACTGATCGATAGGGTTAAAACTGCTACAGAAATATGTAATTGATGGAGTTACGTATGCATAAAGAATAGAAAAATCCATCAGTTACGTCATGTATAAAGAATAGAAAAATCCCTAAGATCCCTAAGTACGAAAAAATACACATACAAAAAACCGTGTAATTTCTCACAATAGATTATGTATTCCGTAATATCATATTTCCTATTTTTATTGGATTCTCCCGATTCCATGTATATCAAACTTGGGAAAATTCTACCACCCTTTTATCATGTGTACTTTTTTTTTTTTTTTGGCACTTTTCTTAATTTTCGATAAATATTTTAATTGAATGAGGAAAATCATTTGTATTTTTTTTCTTTTCTTTTAGCATTTTTCTTAATTTCTGATAAATATTTTAATTGAATGAGGAATAATTACGAATTTCCACTATTGCTCGAAATTGTGTTTATTTTTTGAGTTAAATTATGATGTAGATATCCAATTGGAGTCAATGGTATTATCTTTTTATTAGATATTCACGTTTTTCGTGGCCATATCATTAAAAATGCCACCTGTAAAGTCTTCCGGCGAATTCATGGCTTTTCCCAGTGAATTTTATCCTTAAATTGACATAGTTTTTACTTAGTGGTTCACATTTGTCGCAGAAAAAAATTATCCCAAATAGAATGAAGAAAATACTTGTGAATCATAGTAAATAGTGGGATATATAATTGGATTGGTATCAATGATTAGGGAAAAAAACAAATTAAAGTCCATTCACAAGTTTTTAAAGAGATCAATGAATAGGAAAAAAAAAAAACTGAAACTAATTGGTCAATCCTTACTTCAAATTTGAATTATGATACACAGATACGGACACAGTAATATGGATACAATACAGATACGACTGATATACGATACAGATACGACAGATACGAACATGATGTCTGATATGAGTATTCGATACAATACGATACAATAAAATAATATTTAAATGTCCAATTGTCCATGCATCATAAAACTTGTGGAAATTTAGAAGTCAAGTAAGAATAATTTAGTGGCATTTAATCCTCCGTGGTTGAAAGATAATACAGTAATGAAAACAATAACGTGGTTTCTAAAACATCATAATTTTATACCAATCTATAACCAAAGTATATCTCCAAAAGTCAAAAGAGAAGGGGAAAAAAAAAAGGTAGTGTAATTCACTTCGTGGTACAAGTCGGAGGATCTCTGTAGATCAGAACCCCTTCCGTTGTATTAGGTGAAAATAAAATCTTGACATCCTCACACGCAAAAACCTTGTCCGGACAAGGATAATTACTTAATAGAAAACCTTTATTGATAAAGGAGGTCACAAACTTGATTGTCACCAAGAATATGCTATCCAAGTCGTGCCTGAATCCAGTGGCGTTGTGATCAGGCCATGATGCATTAGTCACGATCACAGTTGTGTGTAACCAAGTCGTGTTGGACGGACCTTGTTTGAAGGGCGGAATAATTGATGCTCCGATAGATTCTTGTCACTACAAAAAAAACTATTTTTTGTGACAAAAAATAATAGCGTCATAATAGATTACACTATAGCGACGATATGTAAGTTTGTCACCACAAAATAAACTTTAAGAGACAAATTCTTATATGCCACGAAAGACTTTATTTTATATGACAAAATTTAATACTCGTCACAAAATACTCAGACATTTGTCACGCTAAATGGTACAATGTACGGTGACAAATTATTTAACCTTTTGTGACAAAATGTTTTGCCACTTATGTATCATATATATGACAAATTTTAATATTCGTCACAAAATATTCAGACATATGTCACGCTAAATGGTACAATGTACGGTGAAAAATTATTTAACCTTTTGTGACGAAATACTTTGCCACTTATGCATCATATATATGACAAATTTTAGGTTTGTCACAAGAAATTATTTTGTCACGATAAAAAATAATATCATCATATAAAGTATTGTTATTTTATAAATTATTTGCATGTGGCAACTTATAATAGTCACTATAAAATTATGGTATCATGACAAATTTTTTATTGTCACAATAGGTCATTTGTGGTGATAAAATTAATTATTGTCATGTGAAATATTTTTCTTTTATATAAATTTTTAATTGTGGCAAGTTCTTATTGTTACCATAGAAATATAATGTTATGATAAATTATTGGCCGTCACAATAATTAATTTTGTCGTGACAAAATGTAATATTGTCATATAAAAATTTATTATTTTAAAAATTATTTTGTTATGATATATTCATATTGTCATAATAGAAATATGTTATGTGATAATATATTTATTGTCAATACGATATTTTATATAACTTTAAGTATATAAATTATTAATTAAAACCTAAAAGTATATAAGCTAACAATTTTAATACAATATCTCTATAAATCTGATTATATTTAATTTAAATAATTATATATTTAATATTTTATATTTTAAAATAATAACACAAAAATATTTAAATAATTAATCGAAATAAGTGTATGAATATATTCCATTGTTATTAAATATATTAAAAGACATAATATTAACATGAAAGAAGCTGTCCAAATTGGTTTAGGGGTCAATATTCTATGTTGGAGACCCGGGTTCGATTCCCAACTAGTGCAATTAATAAAAAGAATTAATTCTCGCGTTAGCTCGTGCTTGGCTCGTCTGAGGGGTGGGTGTAGTTTGTGCCAGGGGTGGTTCGGGTCTCACACAAATGAAATTTTTAATTTTTTTATTTAATTATTTTGCCACAAAATATGATGTGGTGACAAATATGTTTGTCACACGAGGTGCCCAGCTGACATGACTGTAATGACAAATATAGGACTATGATGACGACAAGTGTCAAATATGTGACAAAAAGTTTGTCACAATAGAACATGATATTGTGACAAAAACATTTGTCATAATAAGTGATCATTTGACCGGGCCTTTAGTGACAAAATCGAATTGCAGTGTATATATATATTGTCATTCTTATCGGATCGGTACAAACCCTTGTTCGACGAATTCTTGGAACGGAACCAAATAAAGTTTGGTCGAATGAATAAATGGATAGAGGCCCTACGGCTTCAATTAATTATGGGTGTAGTTTGTGCCAGGGGTGGTTCGGGTCTCACACAAATGAAATTTTTAATTTTTTTATTTAATTATTTTGCCACAAAATATGATGTGGTGACAAATATGTTTGTCACACGAGGTGCCCAGCTGACATGACTGTAATGACAAATATAGGACTATGATGACGACAAGTGTCAAATATGTGACAAAAAGTTTGTCACAATAGAACATGATATTGTGACAAAAACATTTGTCATAATAAGTGATCATTTGACCGGGCCTTTAGTGACAAAATCGAATTGCAGTGTATATATATATTGTTATGACAATAAGTTTGTCACAAGAATGAAGTTTTTAGTGACAAAAGTACGTTTGTCACAAACCTATTGTGATGAACGTAGAAATTGTCGTCTAGGACTTTATACGACGGACTGTTGCGACGGTGATTGTGACAAAAATAATCGTCACAATAGATCTATTGTGACAAAATTGTCATATATTGCGATAAATTATTTTGTCACAAAAAGTGTTTTTTTTTTTTTTTTTTTTTTAGTGTGTTCATTGCATCTTCGAGTGAAACATCAATTTGTTTGTAATAGTGAATGTTGCTTTTGAATTAGGGTTATTTACGGAGATGCCAATTACCCACTTAAGTTCCTCAACGGAAGTGGATACAGATTCAACCCTGAAATTGGGGTCGGATTCCTGGTCAACTGGTAATGCTGATGCCAAAAACGCAAAAAACGCATAAAGTGTAAGTACCAGAACAAATGAGACTACAACAACTAAGAAAAGTCTCCGCAACGCTTCATGGGCTGGGGCGGCGGGGTCGCCGACTACATAGGGCAGTGGCGGCACAGTGGGTGCTGACTTATTCATACTTTTAGATCTCCGAAGAAGAAAACCGAATTGAACGAGGATGGGGTATAACGAGGATGCACACGATTTTATGCATATATATAGATTATAGACTTGAGAAAGATGTGCAAGGGTTCAAGATTCGAGAAGGATTAGACTTCTTGTTGAAGTGGAGGTAGAACCAAAAAAGGTTCGAGATTGGGGAACGATTAGTATTAGGGTCTAGGGTTTAATTTGGATTAGACTTCTTATTGAAGTGCGAGTAAGAACAAAAACATCATACATTACATGGAATGTTTGTAAACTTCAACCTTGATCTTGTATGGGATATAAATATTTGTTATGCGGGACTAAATAGTATATATATTATTAGTTGCCACCCACAAGGACACACAGTATCCAATATAAATATTCGAATATATTTTACAACTCTTTTCACCAAAGAATATATGTGGAATTGAATCAAACATCTGCATCCCATTAAATCTTATCAGTAAAATATCAAGTAGATTAAAAGAGCTAGAGGCAATATTAATGAACATATTAGTAATTGTGGTACACTCGCGTGTGCAAATTAATTTTTTTTTAATGATTTAAATATATTAAAAATAATTTTTATATTAATAATATTTTATAATTATTTTAAATATATTTATTAAATTATAATAAATAAATAGCATGAAAAGATAATATACCAAACAATATTATCTTTTAAAAAAGATAAAAATTATATATAAAAAAAAAAAAAATTAAAATGAGATAAGAGAAAAGATAAGTTAGAAATATATTTTTGAAGTGATAAAATAAACAAATAGAGAAAAAAAAAAGAGAAAAGAACGTGAGAGAAGAAAACGGATAAATATAAATATATAAAGAAAAAAAAAAAGAGGAATTTAAAAATAAGAAAAGAGGATACCAAAAGACCACCAATTAGGAAAATTCTAGCCCAAACCAGGTTTGGCCGGACCCAACCAATTAAAAGGGCAAGTGTATTACACTTGCCATTTGATTGGTCAATCTCCCCAAACTTTCCACCAACCACACGGCAAGTGTAAAACACTCGCCCCTTCGTTACATCGGTTTGGCCGAGCCAGGCTCGGGTTAGAATTACCCACACAATTAGGTCTCGCGCTTAATAATAGAGTATAGATATACAAGAAACAATTCCATGTACTATCGTGCATGCAATTTTATATTGTTTGAGGCGATACAACAAAATTAGCAGTTAATAGTGTACTATAACCTGAAAATTTTAATCTCTCGCATGCCAAACCAGATATTAAAATTTGTCAATGCGACTAATAGGTTAACCCTTACACTTTTGGGTATCTTTACCTAGGGCTGTCAAATCGGGTGGGTCGGGTCGGGTTGGGGTCAGGGTATTACACAAAAAGATTCAACCCGAACCCGAAATGAACCCGAACCCCCCAACCCTAACCTGAACCTATCAGGTTCGGGTTGGGTTCGGGTTGACCTGATATTTTTCAGGTCACCCGGTGACCCGACCCAACCCGATTTTAACCCGACCCGGTGACCCGAATTAATTACAAAATGCAGTCCAAAATTAAAAAAAAAAAAAAAAAGAACCCATTATACTAAAATACAAATAATTGGCCTAAGGGAAATGTAAAATGCAAAGGCCCACGCACCACAAAATAACAAAGCTCCAAAAATAAGGAATCTGTTACAGACATTGCTAAACTTAAGACCCTTGCATAAACATTACTGGAATTAAAATCTAACACAATTCACTAAATGTACCAAGCAAACATAATAAAAATGTCCCACTTCACTTAACATTTAAGTTTGAAATACTCTAAATTCCATCGCAAAATACTTCATCGTCCACCTAACAAACTTTGCATCAAGCCATCCTACACAAAAGTAATAGATAAGTTATATAGAATTGGATCCTTAAAATGATATTCAAATATTAAATATAAGAAATATTACTTACCTTTCAATCAATATAAGTAGCCGTAGTAGATTGGTCATCGCTTTCATTCAAATACAAAGTCATAATATTCTCGGTTAATTCATCCAATTGAACATCATTAGAAACTACAAAAAAAATAAAATATTAGAGAACATATTTTAACAAAACAAATAATAAATGAAAATAAAATAAGAATGGAAAATCAAAATTGACATATCAAGCAGCAGAAACACAAAGAATGCAATGTAGAGGTTCAAATATTATAATGCACTGAACACTATAGCATATTGGATTCCATCTATAATCTCCAAATTATCAGCCTGCTTGATTTGAAACTGCCTATCTGACTGCCATACCTGTTTAGCCTGTTCTGCATCGTTTTCAAGTCTACATAGTGCTTCACAAGCTTTTTTCTCAGGGCTGATGCAGTACCTTTCTATGAAAACAATATATAAAAAAACAAAAGAAGAGAAAAGTTGAGTACTCTGAGAATGAGTCATCACAAGTGATATTCAGATAATTATTTACTGATGGAAAAATGCAGAAACTACCATTTCTAGGCAGTCCAAAAGTTTCTATAAGAATGTGTTTTTTAAGTAGGAATACAAGGAATCTGTTTTATATAATAACAAATAAGAAATATAATGTGTTTTTAAGTTGTAATTATCTGTTTTTCAAGATGGAATACAATGCAAATATAAGAAATAAGAAAATAATGCAAATATAATGTGTAACAATCTGTTTTTTAAGAAATATAATAATTAGAATAATCTGTTTTTTAAGAAATTGTAATAATTTGTTATTTAAGTTGGAGTACAAGGAATCTATTTTTTATAATTACAATAAGAAATAAGGAATGTAATGCAAATATAATCTGTAACTATCTGTTATAAGAAATATAATGTTTTACACAGTGCACCAAAAAATAAATAATGTTTTAAACTAATTACCTTTCAAATTGAAAAACATTAATGAATTATCATAAGAGTAATGAATTACCAGGTAATTATACAATTAATTTGTTGTATCAAATTGAATCATACAATGAGGGGTTCTTAATTTTCAACAGATTAGAAATAAAGAAAGAATAAAGCCTTTTTTTTTTTTTTTTGGTTAATTTACTTGTTTGCTGAATTATAAATCAAATTAACAATAACATATTATTTAACACTAAATAAGAATCTGTGATTTTTTAGACTCACCTTTTGCTTATGTCTTTTATCTTTTATTTCATGCAGATCCTACGAGATTTTCAAGCAACGGTGAAGATGGAGAGTCTGCAAAAGGAAGTGCAAAATTCCATTATAAATTCTGGAGAAATTTAAAAAAAAAAAAGGTCAAAATCTCAATATAAATTCAGAAGAAATTAAAAGAAGAATGAATCTAATAGATATTATCTCAGATAAGAATCTAATCAACAATTTCTCTTACCCAATCTTTCAAAACCAATAATTTCTCTCACCCAATCTTTCAAACATCACGGTAGTACAAGAATTTAACAAGAATCTGTGATTTTTTAGACTAACCTTTTCCTTTTGGTCTTTTATCTTTTATTTCATGCAAATCCCACGAGATCTTCAAGCAACGGTCAAGATGTAGAATCTGCAAAAAGAATCGCAAATTTAGAAAAAAATTAAAAGAAGAAGGGATCTAACAATCTCACAATCTAATCAACAATTTCTCACCCAATCTTTCAAAACCGTCGATCTCTCACCTAATATTTCAAACATGACCGTACTACAAGAATGCAACAAGAATCTGTAATTTTTTGGGTTTACCTTCTCCTTTCGTTTTTATCCTTTATTTCAGGTAGATCCCACAACGAGAGCTTCGAGCAACAATGAACATGGAGAATCTACAAAAAGAAGATCAAAATTCCACTAAAATCAGAAGAAATTAAAAAAAAAAAAAAGGAGAAGAAGAGATAAATAACGTACCTCACCTGTAAGGCTGCAATCGACAACGACATGGGGAAAATGTGGCGGCGAGATGGGAAAGTGTGGCGTGGTGTGGAGTGAAAGGGAAGCACTCAAGCAGCGCAGCTGCTGAAAATGAGAAATGAGAAATGAGATCTGAAATCTGAATGTGAAACGGAACAAAAGAAATGATCCAATTAGGGTTTTGTCATTATATATGCTCCATTTTCGTGGGGGTCAAATCGGGTCGACCTGAAACCCACCCAACCCTTCTCTCTCTTCTCCGGGTCAATTTCGGGTCCGACCCGATTTCAACCCGACCCAATAACTCCCAACCTTAACCTGATATTTAAGCGGGTGGGTCGGGTCGGGTTATTGGGTCGGGTCCATTTTTGACACCCCTATCTTTACCCAACATCTATGAAAGGACAAGTTGAACGGTTATTTGCAAACTTGAGTAAGTTTAAAAGCCAAACTTACAATAAATTAATAATTCAGTAACATTTAGTCCTCCATATGGTTGAAACATAATAATTAATATCATGAAGAAAACAATAATATAATTTCTAAAATTTCATCAATTTATTCAAATCAAGCTATAACTATAAAGTATATCATCCAAAAAAAAAAAAAAAAAAAACCGAAAATAAATAAACAAATGTTCTTCACCTGTCTTATTCATTATAACATGTAAGAGGATCTCCGTACAAAACCCCTTTCGTAGCATTAGGTGAAAATAAAATCTTGACATCCTTACACACAAAACTCTTCTTCGTATCAGACTCAAAAATCGCCGTTTTTAAACCAGTCATATTAAAGGAAGTCAGAAACCTGATTGTCACCATGGATATGCTATTCCGGTCGGGCCTGAATCCAGTGGTGTTGCAATCCGGCCATGGATATGCATTAGCCGCAATCCAGCGGAATAGTTGATGCTCCGATATACTTCTTGTTCTTACCATCTGAAGACGTCGTTGCGTCTTCCACAGAAACATCAATTTGTTTGTTATAGTGAATGACTGGCTCTACATTAGGGTTCTCGATGGCTAAGCCAATTTCCCACTTTAGTTCCTCAAGGGAAGCAGATACGGATACGACCCGGATATGGGGTATGGAAATCGAATTGTTATAAATCTTGTTAAAAAGCGCGACCAACCCAATAGATAGCGAAATAACGCATAAGCAAATGAAAATTCCAAGTATGCTATCGCGACAATTATTTTCCCGCCGGCTGAGATGTTCGCGGGCAGGGCTAGCGGCTGCGGCTGCGTAGGCATATTTTAGATATCTTGGAAGAAGATAATTGAATTGAATGAGGACTGAGGAAGTAGGATTGAGCAAGGGGTTACAAAGAGGAAACTCGCGATTTTATGCATCTATACTTGGACTCTTTCTATTTATTTTATTTATTTAATTAACCGTTGAAACTATCTATTTTCTCTTATCTCTTCTTTTTTTACTTCAGAAAAAGTCTCATCTTTTTTCATCTTATTTAATTTTTTTTTATAAGCCTTTTTGTATTCTTTTTATCTTTTTGCTCATATTTTAGACTTTCTATTTTAATTGTTTTTTTAGTTAGTATGACATTTTGTATACTATTTATTCATTAATCTATAATATTTTAACAATTATATTAAAAAAGGGGGGTCTTTTTTTAAAACTCTCCATGAGTTAAAATTTTTTTTGCTTGTTCCCCATTTTCAAAATTATTCCTCTTCACTTCCTAGATGAGAATCATAATTTTCGTTTACTCTATTTTGGCTAGCACATACGACATATTGTGAAAATATACAACATTTGGGATTTAGATACGTGATTCTTGAGTTTTTATACCCATATTGTGAAAAATATACAACATTTGAGGATTTAAGTACGTGATTCTTGAGTCTTTATACACATACTACACAAAATTGGGAGTAAACGAAAATTATGAGTGCTAATACTGTTAGTTAGCATGGTTAATACTCAGTTGAACAGCTTAATTAGTAAGCTGAGTTAGTTAATCAGTTAGTTCTGATTAGCGACACGTGTGTGGCCTAGATTACTGCCAACATATTTATGGACTCTGTATATAAACGTGTTTGTACAGTTACAGTTGGTATTGTAGAAGATATTTTTCCCCAAATTGTTTTGTTTCGCACACCTTCATCTCAGCTTGATTATTAATCACCCTTTGATATCCTGTACCAGCATCCTTTTGATTATCAGTTTCTTAAGGTGTTTGGTTGCTTAGCTTATGCTTCCACCTTGTCTTCTCAGAGACACAAATTTACTGCTAGAGCTAAACCTTGTGTCTTCTTGGGGTATACACCAGGGGTGAAGGGTTATAAGCTTCTTGATATTGTTACCAAAGCCTCATTTGTTTCCAGAGATGTCGTTTTCCATGAAACCATCTTTCCATTTCAAGATGGCTTAGACTTCATTCATACCCCTCAGGATGATTTTCCTTACTTAACACTCCCTATTCCATATGTTCCCACTGATTCTGAAGACTCTATGCCTGTTGTCTCATCTCAAGGTACTGATTTGTCTTCTCAAACCCAGCTACATTGCAGGAAGTCTACAAGACAAATCAGACTACCTCAGTATTTACAGGATTATGATTGTAATCTCTTACACAATCAGCCTATTGTCACAGATACTTGCTCCTATCCTTTGAGTTCATGTCTATCATATGATAACTTGTCTTCTCAGCATAGGCTTTTCACTCTCAATATCACCACTCACTCTGAACCAAAGAGCTATAAGGCCGCTTCACAATTTCCAGAGTGGAGACAAGCTATGCAGGATGAGCTGACTGCTATGGAATCTAACAATACTTGGTCTGTGGTGTCTTTGCCCCCTAATTCTCATGTCATAAGTTGCAAGTGGGTGTTTAAGACCAAGTTTAAAGCTGATGGCAGTCTGGAAAGACATAAAGCCCGGTTAGTTGCCAAAGGTTACAATCAGTTAGAAGGTGTTGATTTTATGGAAACTTACTCCCTTGTGGCCAAGCTTGTTATTGTGAAGACAATTCTTGCTCTTGCCAGTATTAATCATTGGGATTTGGCCCAATTGGATGTCAATAATGCATTTTTGAATGGGGACCTTTTCGAAGAGGTCTATATGGAGCTGTCACAGGGAAATACCCCACCTATCTCTCATTCCACAGAAGGGAAGCTAGTTTGCAGACTGAATAAGTCCATATATGGCTTGAAACAAGCCTCCCGACAATGGTATGCTAAGTTTTCTGCTTCATTATTACAGTTTGGGTTCTCACAGTCTCAGGCTGACTATTCTCTATTCACTAAGGGCACTGGTCCAGATTTCATAGCATTATTGGTGTATGTAGATGATATTGTTATCACAGGCCCTAACAAGGCTCTTATTCATGATTTGAAGTGCTTTCTTCATACTCAATTCAAGCTCAAAGATCTTGGTCCAATGAAATATTTTCTTAGATTAGAAATAGCTCGTTCTACAACTGGTATTGTTTTGTCTCAAAGGAAATATGCTCTGCAGCTTCTAGAAGATACAGGTCTTCTTGGTGCTAAACCTGTGTCTACGCCTATGGAAGCTAACATCAAACTGAATTCCTTTGAAGGAGATGTGCTACCAAATATTGGTTTGTACAAACAGTTGATTGGAAAATTACTTTACTTAACACTCTCCAGACCTGACATTTGTTTTGTTGTTAACAAACTCAGTCAGTTTGTCTCACAGCCAAGAAAGCCCCATCTTGATGCAGTATATCATCTACTTAAATATTTGAAGGGTACTCCAGGTCAAGGTGTCTACTTCTCTTCCAACTATGCCTTGAAGCTTACAGCATTTGTAGATGCTGATTGGGCCTCATGGCAGGATACCAGGCGATCTACCACTGGTTTCTGTGTGTTCTTAGGGTCCTCTCTCATTTCATGGAAGTCTAAAAAGCAGTCTATTGTCTCACGTTCTTCTGCAGAGGCTGAATATCGAGCTCTTGCCATAGCTACTAGTGAATTGGTTTGGTTGTCTCATCTTTTCCATGATCTGCACATCTCTCTTGAAGAGCCTTCCATACTTTATTGTGACAATGCTGCTGCATTACATTTGGCCGAAAATCCTCTCTTCCATGAGCGCACCAAGCATATCGAGGTTGATTGCCATTTTGTCCGAGACAAGGTGGCAACTGGATTTCTGAAACTGTTGCCTATATGGTCCTCACATCAAATTGCAGATATGTTTACAAAGGCCTTGCCTACTCCTCAGCTTCATCTGCTAATGGACAAGCTGGGATTGAAGAACATCTTTCTTCCAGCTTGAGGGGGGGTGTATTATGAGTGCTAATACTGTTAGTTAGCATGGTTAATGCTCAGTTGAACAGCTTAATTAGTAAGCTGAGTTAGTTAATCAGTTAGTTCCGATTAGCGACACGTGTGTGGCCTAGATTACTGCCAACATATTTATGGACTCTGTATATAAACGTGTTTGTACAGTTACAGTTGGTATTGTAGAAGATATTTTTCCCCAAATTGTTTTGTTTCAGCTTATAACAACAAAAATTATGATTCTCATCTAGGAAGTGAAGAGTAATAATTTTGAAAATGGGGAGCAAACAAAAATTTGAATCCCCATTTGGGGATTTTTCGAGAATTCCCCGTTAAAAATAATTATAAAATAGATATTAATATAAATAATTTAATTTTGAGGTATTAAAATAATACTTAAAATATTTATTTGCATAAGCATGGAACGTGTAATTACTAGTATATATAAACTGGGAAGAGAGGATCGGAGCAAGGGATTCAAGAATGATAAGAATCAGTATCTAGGGTTTAATTAGGATTATACTTTTTATTTAAGTGGAAGTGGAAGTATAACAAAAACGTCATAAATTGGGGGAGTCTTTACTTTTCTTGGTTGCTATCCAATTGGTAGGGGTTATTTTTTATGAAAATTTTGGTTATTTTATCTAGTGGGATCTTTACTTTGATAGTTTGTAATTTTGCTTAAATAGCCAGGAACTTTAATGTTTTACTTTACTAGATAACAACCCATTTGTTTGTGGTATTAATGACAATTTTGCCCTTACCTCAAATTGTGCATCCAACGGAGCAGATTCTGAGACAAGGGTGACTTCTGCTCACATATATGTTAGCAAGAAGTTTAGGAATGTCATAATATCAAGAATTGGGCTTGTTGTCAAACTTGTAAAGACAAGACAAGAAAATAGGGGTTTATTTAGCCAAAACTCCCTTTTCTTCTGAAGTAAAGGTTCCCTGCATGTTTGTCAACTTCAGTCTTCAACTTTGATCTTATATGGGATATAAACATCTGTTACGCTGTGATTGAAGAAGTGCATATACATTACTAGTTATAAATCGCGTGTGACACACGGAGATGATATTGATTTTGAAAAGGAATTATTATTTTATAAATATTAATTTTTTCTACCATATACTTTATTTATTTTTTACTTATAATATAAGAGTGATCCGTTTTCATTTGTTGAAATATTTTGTATTCTTATAATGATAAAATAACGTATTTTGAGTAATTAATTTAGTTATGGTAACAAAAATTTTCTATTCAATTTGTTTATATGTCGACGACTATACTTTTCTCCCTAAGAAAGTGGGTATCGATTTTTATTTTTTTGTTGGTAGTTAATATAATTTGATTAAATACTAAATTATATGTATAGATATTGATGAGGCCCAAAAACGCACTTGTATCGGAGCCGTCCACGTGTCACCATCTGCTAACGCGGAGACTACACCCTCGCATTGTTGGGCTCGTGGACCAACCCAGCCCACTCACTTGCCAACTAGTATAGGCCCTTGAGCCTCGGACAACCATTTAACCAACAAGGATGAACCGGCAGGCTCGACGCTCCCTTCCCGGCCCTCGGGGTTACCTTTCTCAAGGAATCACCCGCACGAGGGCCATATTCTTGTCGCTCGGGTTTTGGCGCTCAAAAATCATAAGCCATGAGGAACCCGTCTGAGCACTCTTCGAGCGTCGCTTGTGCGCTCGCGGGTGATCCCCCACCGCCGTGGTGGATCTGAACCCTCATAAAACGGATCAGGGACCCTCCACCCACGCGACCCTCGTCAACAACCTCTGACACAAAGGTTGTGTGCACCATGTACCTGACACGCCGCCTCCTTTTCAGAAACGTCATTCCCACGCCCTCAAGGGCTGCCACGTGTTAGGGCAACACAGGTTTGGGACCACACGGTCAATTTACCCATTTACCCTCACCCCTAACATATAAATAGGGGAGAACACATGCTTTCTCCCCCAAGTCATCTTCCTCATATTCACGCACTCATACACAGTTCTGGGCATCTTTCCTCCATCTTCTCAAGCTCTGTAATTTCATTCACCACAGTTGCATCACCTTTGCACCATACACTCTTGGTGTTATCCTAGCTGGAAGAATCCACGCTCAAGAGGAAACCCAGATCCTGAGGCCCTCACGCCTGTGATGGTCTTTCCCTTTTCATACAAATATTAAAGTGTTGCTGCATTTTTGGAAGCCTGATTTCCAGCACCATCATTTTTGGCGCCGTCTGTGGGAAATCCATCACAACTACCATCATCTCAGTCTTCCTCTGAAAGCTAGTTGAGATATAACACCTTTTTGGTTCTGAAAATGGTTACTGCAACCAGGTCCGGAGCTGTGGGAGACAAAGGCGCTCTTCCCCCATTCAACGAAGGGAACACCGAGAGCAACATCCCCGCCGGAGGTACGAACCCACCAGCTGCGGGGAATGGAGGCGAGAATCCAGACACGGCGGCTGCAACTCTCCCACCGGGAGGGAACGCTACTGGGGGGCCCAGTTCCGTTGTCCCACCTACAACTCACACCGCCAACGCTTCCTTCCCTTACTCAGGTATGTATCCCATGGCCATGCCTCCACCGGGATACCCCTTTATGCAACCCGGAATGATGTCCGGGATGATGCCGATGATCCAACCTTATCAAGTGGGGACACTGAATCTCCCCATGTCATTGCCAAGAGAGATACAAGGGGTGGAAATGCCCCAAATCACTACCCAGCAACTTCAGGCGCTGTATTCGCAGTGTGAGGGCCAGGCAGTCCAGAACGCTTGGGAACATTTCACTGCGGCGTATTTCCCTTCGTACGCTGGCGCTCGAATGGCCCCACCCCTGGGAGGACTCCCAGCGCACCCGTTGACGATGGCCCAAAATGCGTTGAGGGCCCAGCAACCTCCCCCACCACCGAATCAAGAAAATGAGGCCCCGCCGAGGGTCCAGCAAGATCAACCACCAGTAAGAGATGAAAGGGCTCCTCGAAATGAGGGGGCCAGAGATAACGACGAGGTCCAGTCGAGGGCCACAGAAAGGGCAAACCGCAGAAATGTCGGTGACCCTCAGCTTGCAGCAGTACAGGACCAGATTAGGGGGCTCCAGAACGTGGTGGAGCAGCTCTCTCGAGCACGGTCTCACGTCTCCCGTGATGGGGGCGAGAGGTCCAGGGCCAGAGACGCTCGCAGACCACGTAGCCCCATCTCTCGCCGACGGAGGGAAGCCAGCCCCGAAGACCCGGAGGACAGGGATTACCGGATCGCGACGGGCGATTCTCCCCTCGTCGAGGAGGTGCTATTGACTCGTGTGGGAAAAGGCAAAATCCCCACGTCCGTCAACAGGTATGACGGAACCACAGATCCGGCCGAGCATCTGGATCACTTTGTGCACTTGATGCATTTGTATGATCACCCCCTCAACTATTGGGCCAAGGTGTTTGTAACCTCCCTCGTGGGAATGGCCCAGGATTGGTACAAAAAGCTTCCTCCGCGCTCAATCCGAGGATACCATGACCTGACTGACGCTTTCATCAGTCACTTCAACTCTTTGAAGGCTCCAGCCCCCGCTGCGACGGCTCTCTACAGCTTGGTCCAGGGGCCGAGCGAGACCCTCAGGTCATTCATGGGAAGGTTCAACAAGGAAATCCTACTGGTGGAAAAACCCTCGATGGATTTCTTAAGGCACGTTCTCTTTGGAGCCATTAACATGAAGCATTATGTCAGCAAGGAATTTGTAGAAGAAGTGGCCAAGAAAAAGCCCCGCTCGTTGATGGAGATAAGGGACATAGCTGACTCATTTTTCACCCTCGAAGATATGTATCTCGCGAGGGATCAGAAAATGGCGAACGCCCCTCGCCCCAATAAAGCCCCCGAAGACAGAGGAGATTCAACCAGGGGCCGCCGCCGCAGCCCCATTCCCGCTAGGCTGAACGCCTCTCCCCCTCGAAAGTTCGAGCGCATCCCTCTCAACCGCCCTATAGCCGAAGTATATGCTATGGCGGATAAGAAGCTGTTCAAGAGACCGCCAAGGTTGAGAGAAACGGAAGCTCAGAAGCGCTCGGGGAAGTACTGCGCTTTCTACAAGCAGAAAGGGCATGACACCAGTGAATGTCATCAGCTAGAAAGGGAGATTCAGAGGCTGATCGCTGGGGGGCACCTTAAGGAGTTCGTAAAGGTGTTGGAGAGATACGACGAGCACTGTGCGGAGTGAGCGCATGCACGTGGAAGAAGCCGTTCGCGCTCCCGGAGCCCGCGTCACCGTTACACCGAGCCCAGTGACCGTGGAAAAGGAAAAGCATCGGACGTGGAAAACCAGCCCTTCGCGGTCATTCACATGATTGGTGGAGGACCCTCGGGGGGCGACTCTAACGCTTCCCGACGCCGCTACATTCGAAGTTATGACCAGAGATCTTCTCAACCCAGGCCAGTGCTCTCTATTGATAAATCATCACGCTCGGAGAAGGATGAAAGCGTAGGTTTCACAGAGAAATACTTAGAGCACATTGTAACGCCCCATGGGGTCGGTGAAATCTCTGACTGCCCCATGGTGGTTAGCTTAGACGTTCACAATCACGTTGTAAAGAGGGTCTTAATTGATAGTGGAAGCTCCGTGAATGTTTTGCCTTACTCCACGTTCCAGAAAATGAACATCACAAACATCCCGCTCGAACCCCTCAGAACAGCCCTCGTCGGCTTTGGGGGTTCCGAGATTTTCCCTCGCGGATAAATTCGCTTGGCCACCTCTTTCGGTCGTGCCCCACAGCGAAAAACTTTAAATGTTCTCTATGTGGTGGTCGAAGTAGACCTACCATACAACATCATCATTGGGCGCCCAGCCCTCGTTGACTTCAAAGCTGTAATTTCCACCTATCATCAGAAAGTCAAGTTTCCCACCCCCGAGGGTACAGGAGAAGTACTGTGCAATGTTAAGGAAGCATGGGAATGCTACATACTTTCCCTTCGAAGCCACAAACCCAAACAACCTAACCAGGCAGGCTCCACCAAAAAATCTGTTGACTTCCCCAAACTAGATGAAGATGGCTCCGAGCGCAAGAGGGCCAAGCTCTATAAAAAGAAGAATAAGAAGAAGGCCACGGACAAACCCGAAGATGTTGGAAACTCGCCCCTCGGAGAGGTTGGGGCTTCCTCCTCGGAAGACGAGGATCGTATACCTTCGGGAGATACCAACGAGAGAATTACAGGTAAGAAACGGGCGCTCAAACAGCCGAGGCCTGAAGTGCGAGTGGAACCTACGGAGAGCTTCCTGACCATCGAATTGGAACCCGGGAATCCCGATAAGACCACGCAAATAGGTTCCAGCCTCGACGGCCCCTCTCAGATTATGATGATTGATTTCTTGCGAGAAAATATTGATGTCTTTGCTTGGAAGGCTTCCGACCTCACTGGCATAGATCCGAGCATTATTGTCCATCGGCTGAACGTGGATCCGGCCTTCAAACCTATAAAGCAAAAGAAAAGAGATGTCCATGGGTTCCGAAAGCAGGTCATAGAAGAAGAAGTCAATAAACTGCTTGATGCTCAGTACATAGAAGAGATTCTATATCCCGAATGGCTTTGCAATGTGGTGCTAGTTCCCAAGAGCGCCAACAAGTGGCGTATGTGCAATGACTTCACAGACCTCAACAAGGCATGTCCCAAGGATCCGTACCCGCTACCTAGAATTGATCAGTTGGTGGATTCGACCGCTGGGTGTGAACTTATGAGCATGATGGACGCTTTCCAAGGATATTATCAGATATTTATGGCTCTTGAGGATCGTCCCAAAACTGCGTTCGTAGTCCATATGGGTGTTTATTGCTTCAAGGTCATGCCCTTTGGGCTCAAAAATGCAGGAGCGACATACCAACGCCTCGTCAACAGAATGTTCGAGTGTGAGATCGAAAAGTCCATGGAAGTATATGTGGATGACATGATCGTCAAAAGCGAACGCCAGTATTCTCATCTAGAAGACCTCAAACGAGCGTTCAATATCCTGCGGCGTTATGGTATGAAACTGAATCCTTCCAAATGTACATTTGGCGTACGGGGTGGCAAATTTTTGGGATACATGGTCAGCCAACGGGGCATAGAAGCAAACCCAGAGAAGATTAAAGCAATCCTGGACATACCCTCCCCTCGCAATTTGAGAGAGGTCCAGGTGCTTGTGGGTAAAATCATTTCACTAAATAGGTTCATCTCCCGCTCAGCGGACCGGAATCTGCCCTTCTTTAAAGTTCTGCGTAACGCTCGCAACTTTACCTGGAGCACGGACTGCGAAAAGGCCCTGCAGGACATGAAGCAGTACCTTTCGAGCGCGCCTTTGTTGACCAAACCTAACCCGGGGGAGAGCTTGTTTGTCTATCTGTCAGTGTCCTTGAAGGCCACGAGCGCTGTCCTCGTAGCCGTTCACGAGCGTAAGCATATGCCGGTGTATTATTTAAGCAAGACTCTACAAGGAGCGGAGAAAAGATACATGGAAATAGAGAAATTTGCTTTTGCACTCGTAAATGCCTCTCGGAGGTTAAGGCCCTATTTTCAAGCGCATTCCATCGTGGTACTTACAGATCAGCCCCTCAGACAAGTGCTTGCAAAGCCGGACGTCTCAGGGAGATTAATTAAATGGTCAATTGAACTTAGTCAATTCGATATCACCTTTGAGCCCCGCACGGCGATACAGGCTCAGGCCGTAGCTGACCTATTGGTGGAACGTTTCAATTTGGATACCGGGCACTCGGCAGAGGATGGC
Source organism: Lantana camara (assembly GCA_037501455.1). Classification (NCBI taxonomy): domain Eukaryota; kingdom Viridiplantae; phylum Streptophyta; class Magnoliopsida; order Lamiales; family Verbenaceae; genus Lantana; species Lantana camara. The sequence continues at coordinate 19,329,987 of CM074859.1, forward strand.
CTATGGCTTCTGCACACAGATGGCTCCTCGACCTCGTAAGGGGGGGGGGGGAGCCGGGGTGACCCTCAGGGACCCTCTTGGAGCTGAAGTTGACTACGCCATCAAGCTGGCGTTCCAAGTCACCAACAACGAAGCTGAGTATGAGGCCCTCATCCAGGGGCTTAGGATTGCCCTCCAAAATGGTGCCGCTCGGGTCACTGCTTATGTTGATTCGCAGTTGATCGCGAGTCAGATTGACGGTTCTTATGAGGCCCGAGAAGCCACCATGGTGCAGTATCTGGCGAACGCTAAGGAGGTGATAGCCAAGTTCAGGGAATTCCACCTTTTGCAGGTCCCGAGAGCAGAAAACGAACATGCTGACGCTCTGTCAAAGTTCGCATCTGCCCTAGACGGTCATAGCGAGCGTCCTATTACATTTCTTAGAACAGAAGAACCGCTGATAAGTAGAGGCGAACCTTCGAAGGAGGCGAATATGATTGACCCCTCCGAGCCCTGTTGGCTCGACGAAATTATCAGATTCCTACAGGATGGAACCAGCCCAAGCGATAAAGTTGAGGCTCGGAAAGTCAGAAGTAAAGCCCCTCGTTTCTCATTGGACGCCGAGGGTCGATTATTCAAGAGATCCTTCCAGGGCCCGCCGCTGAGATGCTTGAGACCCTCGCAGGCCAAGGAAGTTTTAGAACATGTGCACAATGGAAGCTGCGGGAACCACTCGGGCGGTCGAATCTTGGCAAAGAAAGTCTTAAGGAGTGGGTTCTACTGGCCCTCGGTGCTGCAGGATGTTGTTAGCTACTCCAAGAAATGTCCCAAGTGCCAATTTCATTCTAACACCCCTCAGTTGCTGGCAGCTCAAATGATTCCTATTGATGTTTCGTGGCCTTTTGATCAGTGGGGCATTGATATTGTGGGACCCCTCCCAATGGCGGCCGGACAAAAGAAATTCGTAATACTCGCCGTGGATTATTTCACTAAGTGGGCTGAAGCCGAAGCGGTCGCCAAGATAACGTTCAAGGTGGTTAGAGACTTCATTTGGAAAAACATCATCTGCAGATATGGTATCCCGAGGGTACTCATCTCAGACAACGGCTCCCAGTTTATCGCTGTCGACACGCGAGATTGGTGCTATGAGCTAGGAATTGAACAGCGATTCACCTCCGTGGGTCACCCTCAAGCCAATGGTCAAGCGGAGGTGACCAATCGAACCATACTCCAGCATCTGAGAACGATGCTCGAGAGTAAGAAGGGAGAATGGGCTGAAGAACTTCAAGGAGCCCTGTGGGCATACCGTACTACTCCACGAGCGGCAACAGGGGAAACCCCTTATTCCCTCGTTTATGGTGTTAGGAATAGTGCCCTAGAAAGCCGATTCGACGTAATCTGCTTTGGGACTTTTCTTGTATCACAGACAATCTTTGAATAATATACGATTGATCATAGGCAAACACTTCTTTATATGCCAATACGTGTTTTGAGTGTTTCCATTATGTGCGCATGTATGAGAACTCCCCTAATCCTGATGACTTTAGGACTCTACCATTTAGGTGAAATGGTTCATGAAACGAGCCCTATATCACATAAGTCATGATTAGTAAAATACTCCAAGCCGATGAGTCCTACAGACAGTGGGAGTGTCAACCTGACTCCTCTAAGGCTTGCTTGTGTGATCACGCCCTTAAGAAGGACCACCTTGTTTCATGGAGGTGTAAAGTGTATAGTTGATACGTGCGTGATACATGAGGGTGCTTACTTTAATAAGTAAGTTCACTGAGGTGCCCCGTGTGAGAATATTCCTAAATGGGAAAGGAAGTTTCTATTTCAGGAAATGGAAACTTCCAGATTAGGAAATATCTCACGAGTCATTGATGTGATTAAGTGATCCTTAGACTTGAGGTTCCTTGTCACTTTATGAGTTAACTCTGTAGTCTTAGGTATAAGCTTTAAAGGGTGTCGCCTTAGACAACTGATTCAAGGCTTATGTTGGGGCTGCACAAGTGATTCATGAAAGTGAATGAGAATCAAGAAAGGACCTACACTTGCATTTGCAAGGTGATCTCTTATTGTGTAAGTCATTCATATGCCATATGGAGTCCTTGGCCAAGGCAGTAGATCAAGACATCAAGAAAAGGGTTTCTTGGATTGAGATCAAATGGATATGAAATGCACTTAGCTTTAAGACCGGATTATTAGGGTTCTAATTATTCCCTTACCCTAGATCTTGGTTGAGAGATAGTAAGTAGGAGGATTGTATCTCACATGAATCAATGAATTAAAGGTTCTGTCGAATCCGAACATTCCAATTCAGCTAGGGGTTAAACACCTGTTGCTAGACTATGGTCGTTTAATCTGTGGACTGATTAATTAATTAGTGAATTAATTAATTGGGGTCACTACTAATTGAATTGAGAACCTAGAGGGTCACACACAACAACTTGGTTACATGAGTTAAGGCTTTAAAATGATTAAACGAGTTAATCGGGCCAAGAGGGTTCCACACGTGTGAACCACACATGTGGCTCACGTGAGTGACACGTGTCTCATATGTGTGTAAATATATTTGTATATTTATTTATGTGTTAAATAATTAATGTGATTAATTATTTAATAGACTTTGGTTTAATTTTGAATTAAAAAGAAAGTCTTATTTTGGAGAAAAATAATCTAGTTAATTAATTGTGAATTAATTAATTAGATAAAATAAGTTATTTATTTTAAATAAATAAAGTATAAAATTATCCAAAAATAGTTTGGATATTTTAGCTCTCTTGAAAGTTGATTTGAATTTGAATTCAAAGTCAAAGTCAAAATTACTTGATGATCAAGTAATAGGAGAGAGGGACCAAATCCTTAGTCCATAAGGACTAGGATTTTCGGCCACTCCCATCATATAAATAGGGGAGCTCGAGCTCCTATTAGAGCTAATCGAGAATTCTTTTGGTTCATGTGTTGAACACCATCCTTTCTCCAAGATAAACGAAACCCTAAGTTAAGCCTAAACACTAACTAGAGAACTAGCATCCTTACTAGTTAGATTGTAGCCAAGTTGGTGGACTATCTCTAGAGAGCTTCAAGTTAGAAGTTTTGAAGATTCGAGCTTTACCAAAAAGTGGGGATCAAGCAAAACGATCAGAAGGGATGATGAAACGATTCTGAACCCAACATGAAACGAATGAAAAAATCGAACCAAAGAAGATGGCGAAAACCGTTCGTCCATATCCTGAAGGATGAATTTTTTCACGAGGGTTTTGTGACTGGTAGTTTTCTACTTTCGCAAAACTGGTGTTCGAAGCGAGTTTCAGTCATGCTTTTCTCGTTTCATGTTTCTTTCTTTATGTTATATTGTTAAGAACTTCCCTAACATGATTTGAATCTAGGATGGTGTGGATTGCTATCCCGACAATGGATTCTGAAGTAGAAAGAGACTTTCGAGGGACGGGTTGTCAAGCCGCGAGAAGAGCGTTCTTGGGTGGCTTGAAACGCTTCAAGAAAGAATAAAAGAAAAGTAAGTTTTCTATCTCTACGAATTTGGTTACACGTTTGCGAGTCCAAGGTCCTTTTGTTGGGAAAATTTTTTAAATTCTGCTGCTTTCTGATTCGTGTTTTCCAACATATGGCTCAGAGGCTATGATACCTGCGGAAATTGCACAGGAATCCGCACGCGTTGCCTATTTCGAGCCTGTTGCCAACGAAGCCAATCGGGCGCTCGAATTAGATTTGTTGGACGAGAAGAGGAATACTGCTTGGGCACGCATCCACAAATACAAAGCAACCGTAGCTCGCCAATACAACAAACGTGTTAAGGAGAGGACTTTCCAGCTAGGGGACTTGGTCCTCAAAAAAGTTGAAGTCTCCAAACATGTGGGTAAATTGGACCCCAATGGGGAAGGCCCCTTCAAAGTCATTCAGGTACGAGCAAATAACACCTACCTGCTGGAGACTTTGTGTTGGAAAACACGAATCAGAAAGCAGCGGAATTTAAAAAATTTTCCCAACAAAAGGACCTTAAACTCGCAATCGTGTAACCAAATTCGTAAAGATAGAAAACTTACTTTTCTTTTATTCTTTCTTGAAGCGTTTCAAGCCACCCAAGAACGCTCTTCTCGCGGCTTGATCCCCTCTCCTTGGTAAAGCTCGAATCTTCAAACTTCTAACTTGAAGTCTCTAGAGAAAGTCCACCAACTTGATCACAATCTAACTAGTAAGGATGCTAGTTCTCTAGTTAGTGTTTAGGCTTAACCTAGGGTTTTATTTAATCTTGGAGAAAGGAAGGTGTTCAACACATGAACCAAGAATTGTCAAATTCTCTCTAAAGGAGCTCGAGCTCCCCTATTTATAGGGAGAGGGTGCCGATCCAAATCCTTGTTGGGAAAGGATTTGGTTCCTCTCTCTCCTATTACTTGATCATCAAGTATTTTCCAACTTTGACTTTGAATTCTAATTCTAGTCAACTTTGAAGAGAGCTAAAAATATTCAAACTATTTTTGGATAATTTTATACTTTATTTATAATAAAATAAATAACTTATTTTTATCTAATTAATTAATTCATAATTAATTAACTAGATTATTTTCTCCAAAATTAGACTTTCTTTTTAATTCAAAATTAAACCAAAGTCTATTAAATAATTAACACATTAATTATTTAACATCACATAATCACGTGTGGCACACGTGTCTTAATGACACGTGTCCAATCACGTGAGCCACACGTGTGATTTCACGCTTGTGGAACCCCTTAGGCTCGATTAACTCGTTTAATCATTTTTAAGCCTCAACTCATGTAACCAAGTTGTTGTGTGTGACCCTCTAGGTTCTCAATTCAATTAGCAGTGACCCCAATTAATTAATTCACTAATTAATTAATCAGTCCACAGATTAAACGACCATAGTCTAGCAACAGGTGTTTAACCCCTAGCTGAATTGGAATGTTCGGATTCGACAGGACCTTTAAGTCATTGATTCATGTGAGATACAATCCTCCTACTTACTATCTCTCAACCAAGATCTAGGGCAAGGGAATAATCAGAACCCTAATTATCTGGTCTTAAAGCTAAGTGCATTTCATATCCATTTGATCTCAATCCAAGAAACCCTTTTCTTGATGTCTTGATCTACTGCCTTGGCCAAGGACTCCATATGGCATATGAATGACTTACACAATAAGAGATCACCTTGCAAATGCAAGTGTAGGTCCTTTCTTGATTCTCATTCACTTTCATGAATCACTTGTGCAGCCCCAGCATAAGCCTTGAATCAGTTGTCTAAGGCGACACCCTTTAAAGCTTATACCTAAGACTACAGAGTTAACTCATAAAGTGACAAGGAACCTCAAGTCTAAGGATCAATTAATCACATCAATGACTCGTGAGATATTTCCTAATCTGGAAGTTTCCATTTCCTGAAATAGAAACTTCCTTTCCCATTTAGGAATGTTCTCACACGGGGCACCTCAGTGAACTTACTTATTAAAGTAAGCACCCTCATGTATCACGCACGTATCAACTATACACTTTGCACCTCCATGAAACAAGGTGGTCCTTCTTAAGGGCGTGATCCCACAAGCAAGCCTTAGAGGAGTCAGGTTGACACTCCCACTGTCTGTAGGACTCATCGGCTTGGAGTATTTTACTAATCATGACTTATGTGATATAGGGCTCGTTTCATGAACCATTTCACCTAAATGGTAGAGTCCTAAAGTCATCAGGATTAGGGGAGTTCTCATACATGCACAGCTAAAGTAAACGCATACCAAACAAGAGCATATAAAGAAGTGTTGCCTCAATTCGTTATTCTATTCAAAGATTGTCTGTGATTACAATAAGGAAAAGCACAAAGCGGATATACAATCGGCTTTCTAGGGCACTATTCCTAACAATCTCCCACTTGCCCGTCAAAGCCATTCTAAAGCTACTCTAAGTCCCATCTTCTGAAGATGACCTTGGAAAGCTTCTCGACTAAGGGGTTTAGTAAGTGGATCTGCCACGTTCTCTGCTGATGTGACCCTCTCAATTAGCACATCTCCTCTTTTGATAATATCACGGATTAGGTGATACTTCCTCATAATGTGCTTGGTCCGTTGGTGAGATCTTGGTTCTCTTGCTTGAGCAACCGCCCCAGTGTTGTCACAAAACACAGTAATGGGGTCTTTCATGCTAGGAACAACATTCAATTCTTGAATGAAGTTTCTAATCCAAACACCTTCCTTAGCTGCATCATTTGCAGCTAAGTATTCGGCCTCAGTGGTCGAATCAGCAGTGGTAGTTTGCTTGGAACTCTTCCAACTCACTGCTCAGCCGTTTAGGCAGAAAATGTATCCTGACATTGACTTAAAATCATCTAAGTCAGATGCAAAGCTTGCATCGCAGTATCCTTCGACAGTAAGATCTCTCTGACCTCCGTAAACCAAGAATAAATCTTTAGTACTTTTCAAGTACTTAAGAATATTCTTCACGGCAGCCCAGTGACCATCTCCAGGGTCAGATTGGAAACGACTTGTTACACTAAGTGCATAAGCCACATCCGGTCGAGTACATAACATTGCATACATTATGCTACCTATTGCTGATGCATAAGGTGTATGAGTCATTCTTTCCTTCTCAAGGTTGGTCTTAGGACACATCTTCTTTGAAAGACATGTTCCTACACTCATAGGAAGGTTCTTAACCTTTGCTGACTCCATATTGAATCTCTTCAATACTTTGTCAATGTACATCGACTGTGATAGTCCTATTAACCTTCTAGATCTATCTCTATAGATTTTAATTCCAAGGATATAGGACGCATCACCAAGATCTTTCATCTCGAATTGGTTCGATAACCATAACTTAGTCACTTTCATGTCATCCTTCGAATTCCCAATAAGAAGGATGTCATCAACATAAAGTACTAAGAATTGCACTGAGGTCTCCAATTCCTTTCTATACACACATGATTCATTCGAAATTTGGATGAAGCCAAACGCTTTGACTGATTCATCAAATCGAATGTTCCAATTCCTAGAAGCCTGTTTCAATCCATAGATTGATCTTTGGAGTTTGCAAACCTTTTGCTCACTCCCACTGAATGTGAAACCTATGGGTTGCTCCATATAAATGTCTTTGTCAATGTCACCATTGAGAAAGGCAGTTTTCACATCCATTTGCCATATCTCATAGTCATAATATGCAGCAATGGCAAGCATGATCCGAATAGACTTTTGCATTGCAACTGGTGAAAAGGTTTCGTCAAAGTCCACGCCGGGTCTCTGAGTGAATCCTTTTGCAACCAGTCTTGCTTTGTAGGCTGCAATGCTTCCATCAACTCCAAGCTTTCTCTTAAAGATCCATTTGCAACCTATGGGTTTGACCCCATCAGGCAAATCTACCAAGGTCCAAACTTGGTTGGAGTTCATGGAATCCATTTCGGATTTCATGGCTTCTATCCACTGTTCAGACTCAGAATCTGAAAGTGCCTCCTCATATGTTGAAGGATCATTATCCTTTTGAGAGATTTCATGGAAGAATCCATACCATCTCTCCGGCTGTCTAGGATTGCATTCAGAACGCCTTAGAGGAGGATTTTCATGTGTATCGAAATTCGTGATTGGTTGTGGTTGATCAGAGTGGGACTTTTCTTCAGTGGGTGGTATGGGGTCACTTTGTACTTCTTCTAATTCTATGATCTTGCCTTGCTTTTCTTTAAGGAACGGTTCCTCCAGAAAAGTAGCATTTCTGGAAACAAACACCTTTTGCTCAGATTGATCATAGAAGTAGTATCCTATGGATTCCTTAGGATAACCTACAAAGTAGCATAAGTTAGAACGAGATTCTAACTTATCTCCCACTGTCCTCTTCACGTAAGCAGGACAACCCCAAATTCTTAAGTAAGAATAACTGGGGATTTTACCATGCCACATTTCATAGGGCGTCTTAGGGACTGACTTGGAGGGAACAAGATTCAAAATCTTTGCTGCACTTTCTAGGGCATAACCCCAGAAAGAAGGTGGTAAGTCAGTGAAACTCATCATGGAACGAACCATATCAAGTAGGGTTCGATTCCTTCTCTCAGAAACTCCATTAAGCTGAGGAGTTCCCGGAGGAGTCCACTGAGAGATAATCCCATTATCCTTGAGATGATTAAGGAATTCTTCACTAAGATATTCGCCTCCTCGATCAGATCGAAGTGCTTTGATCTTGTGACCAGTTTGGTTCTCAACCTCCTTTTGAAATTCTAAGAATTTCTCAAAAGCTTCAGATTTATACTTCATTAAGTACACATAACCATACCGACTAAAGTCATCAGTAAAGGTTATGAAGTACTGATGATTGTTTCTAGTGCTTACACTAAGCGGTCCACAAACATCAGTATGGATCAAATCCAAAACCTCAGTGGCACGTTCCACAGTTCCCTTAAAAGGGACTTTGGACATTTTTCCTTTGAGACAGGATTAGCAAGAAGTTAACTCTTTGAGATCTTTTTCAAAGAATGATCCTAAAGTGTTTATCTTGCTAATTCTGTTCTTGGAAATGTGTCCTAATCTTGCGTGCCATAAGGGAGCTGAAACTTTGTCATCTCTCTTACACTTTGTTTCTCGTTGTATATTCATAATATTGATACTTTGTGTTAGATAAAGCCCATTACTTAGAGTACCGATGTGAACGGAAGAGTTGTTCCGTTTGATAAAATATTTACCATTCTTAATATAAGTTTCATAACCTTCACAATCTAATATTGGAACTGAAATTATATTACGAATAATGCTCGGTACATAAAGGACTTTATTTAATACTAACTCAAAACTACCTAAATCTAATCTAATTGTGCCTAAAGCTCGAGCTTCAACGTTTGAGCCATCGCCGATCTTCAAGACACATTCTCCTTCTTTTAGTTGTTGAACATCACTTAGCATCTGTACATCATTACAGATATGAGTTCCACAACCAGTATCAAGTACCCAAGAACTAGAATTAATAGAAAGATTTACTTCAACGAGAAAGATACCTTTCTTTAGAGTAGCCTTGTACTCTGGGCAGTTTCTCCTCCAATGTCCCGCTTTGCCACAATGGAAGCAAACATCCTCTTTCTGATCACGCTTCTTCTTTTGGGCCTTCCCCTTCGAAATGCCACCAGTGGGCCTAAGGGGTCTCTTCTTCTTCTTTTGGGCTTTCTTGCCCTTACCTTTAGAAGGCCCAGAAGAGGAAGATGGAGCATTCACCATCAAAACCTTATTGTCTTTCTTGATCGTGCTTTCAGCAGTCACAAGCTGACTAATCAGCTCAGCTACGGTAGCACCAGCATGATTCATGTTGAAGTTAAGGACAAATGGGTTGAATGATGGTGGGAGCGAAGCTAGCAACAAATCCACTGAAAGCTCATCTTTCAGTGGCATGTCCATGGAAGCAAGTTTCTCAGTAAGGGCAAGAAACTTGAGTCCATATTCATGGACACTTGAACCTTCCCTCATTCTCAAGTGGAACAATTCCTTTGAAATGTTATACCTTGTAACACGTTCATGAGGGCGGTAAAGTTGCTCTAAGTGGTCGTAAATCTCCCAAGCAAATTCCATGGCCTCATGTTGCCTTTGCAAGTCCGGAGACATGTTAGCCAACATAAGGCAACGGGCTTGGAGATTATCATCCTTCCACTTCTGAATCGCATCCCGCTTGGCCCGAGTGGGAGCCTCCCCTTCGGGACTAGGCTCCCCTTCGAAAAGAACATAAGTTCTCTTCTCAGAATCTAAAATGATTTTTAGATTCCTCAGCCAATCAGAATAGTTGGGACCAGTCAACTTGTTTGACTCGAGGATCGATACAAGAGGGTTTTTGGTTGCCATTTCAAAACACGTAGAGAATCACAGAATCTACGACCTAAATGGTAAAACAGAGAACTAGTGAGCATGCTGAATTATAACGATATACAAAAGATAAGGTCTTTAATCTATTGTAGCTCCCACTGTTTTTCAAAGATCTAGAATTCCCAAAGATCTAAGAGGAACGCGTTTCCCAATGGGTACTAAGATCCTAGGCATTTTACCTCGAACCCACGACTCGCGGACATTCTAAGTAAGAACCCTAGGTAGGTACAGCTTACCAATTCTAACACCTTTAGAACTCTTAGTAATTGTTTTTTTGCATCACCTATCTTTCAATATGGACCCACGACTCGTGCGACATCCATATTTACTTAGGCGTTAAGCTAGACCCATCAATCTTAAGATCATGACCAAAACTTAGTTCGAACGACCCACGACTCGCGGACATCGCCCTTGCTAAAATTGACCACGAAATATTGATCATTTAAAATGATCAATTAGGTAACTAAGAACTAATAAGCTCCACTAGCTATCCCACGACTCGTGGACAATAACTAGCTTTACTTACTAAACTTAAAACCTATTGATGGAATGCTAGGAATTTAATTCAAAATTTGCATCTCGAATTAAACACCTATTTGTTCGAAATTAGCTTAATATTTAATGGGAATTTTCGAATCAACCGGAGAGTTGTCCGGTTTGACCTCACCAACATATATGTTATCCAATTTTATTAGTCTTGATTAATGCAAGTACACTTAAATGCATTTCAAACAAGCACATAAACAGATAACATGTCCTAGCATGATACTAACATGTAATGATCATGGGTTCTACCTATCTTATGCGTGATGTGTGGGAGCCACTCCACAATCACAAGTTCTAACATACATGCCACATAAACAGTTCAAATCACATAAGGGAAAGCGGTAACAAAATACGAGCCCTATCTCTATTACATTTAACAATTGAGATTCCCCTCCCTAACATTTTGAGGGGTCTTCACTTATGGCCTCCTTGTTACTTGAATGTGGTCCATCTTACTCCATGGGTGCATTGTCTCCAAAATGAAAATAAAACCTCACCACCTATCTCTACTCTCAAATTACAATAAAAAGAAAAAGACATAAAGTAATAAGGCTCAATCTTCATATTGGCCTTAGACAATTACACGGGGCATACCCCGGCCTAAAAAACAGTAATATGGAAAGCCACATAATAAATCACATAACAGTACGCACATAAGTGAGGCTCCAACCTCAATTGAAAAACGCAACTATAGGGCTCCAACCCCAATTTAAACCATCCATGTGCATAAATTAAAACCATACATAGATCTAAACCCATGATCACCTAACATGCTTTTGCAAGAATTTAAATTTAACCAATAAATTAAAATTCTCGCTTTAAGCTCTAATAGCTTAAAACACGACTTGATGCGAGTCTTGTTTATAAAAGTTTTCAATAAATCCCAAATTACCAAAACAAATAAAATTCCAATTAATTTCTGAAAATTAATAATTTTATCAAGATGTATTTTCCCAAAATATAAACCGTTTCAATTTCTCAAAAATCCAAATTTTAAGTTTTGTTCAAAATTAAAATAAATATTCAAAAATAAAATTTTAAAATTAAAATAAAATTGGGACTGGATTGCACGAAACACGAAAAGGGCCGGATCGCGTAAACGGGACCCGTACGCGGAGAAGACCGCACGCACGCGGCGCGCGCGACAGGCGCGCACAGCGCGCGGCTTTCCCGCAAGCATGCGGGCGGGGTGGGCGGCCAGTCTCGGCCGCCCTGGGCGGGCGCGCCTCCCGCACGGCGTGCGGGAGGGGCTGGGCGGCTGGCCGGTCTGTCCCGGCCAAGCCTGGGCGGTTGCCCTTGCGCACGCCTAGCACAGGCGGGCGGCGGCGCGCGAAGCCCGCGCGCGCGACTCCTTCGCGCGCGGGGTTTCGCGTGTTCGTCGTAATCCGGGTTTTCGTTTCGTGTTTTCGTTCAAAAACAAAACCAATTCAAGAAATCCAAAAACAGTTTATACAGTTTCAAATCTAAAATTGTTTTTCAAAATTAAATTTTATAAAAACCAATTTTCAGAAACTTTCAGGAAAAAAATACAGTTTCGTAATTCAGGCTTTCTAAAACAATTACAAATACTCAATCGCATCAAGCCTAAGAATTTCTACCAAATTCAGTATAATTGAGACGAATCAGAAACACGATTAACGAGGTGGCTCTGATACCACTTGTTGGAAAACACGAATCAGAAAGCAGCGGAATTTAAAAAATTTTCCCAACAAAAGGACCTTAAACTCGCAATCGTGTAACCAAATTCGTAAAGATAGAAAACTTACTTTTCTTTTATTCTTTCTTGAAGCGTTTCAAGCCACCCAAGAACGCTCTTCTCGCGGCTTGATCCCCTCTCCTTGGTAAAGCTCGAATCTTCAAACTTCTAACTTGAAGTCTCTAGAGAAAGTCCACCAACTTGATCACAATCTAACTAGTAAGGATGCTAGTTCTCTAGTTAGTGTTTAGGCTTAACCTAGGGTTTTATTTAATCTTGGAGAAAGGAAGGTGTTCAACACATGAACCAAGAATTGTCAAATTCTCTCTAAAGGAGCTCGAGCTCCCCTATTTATAGGGAGAGGGTGCCGATCCAAATCCTTGTTGGGAAAGGATTTGGTTCCTCTCTCTCCTATTACTTGATCATCAAGTATTTTCCAACTTTGACTTTGAATTCTAATTCTAGTCAACTTTGAAGAGAGCTAAAAATATCCAAACTATTTTTGGATAATTTTATACTTTATTTATAATAAAATAAATAACTTATTTTTATCTAATTAATTAATTCATAATTAATTAACTAGATTATTTTCTCCAAAATTAGACTTTCTTTTTAATTCAAAATTAAACCAAAGTCTATTAAATAATTAACACATTAATTATTTAACATCACATAATCACGTGTGGCACACGTGTCTTAATGACACGTGTCCAATCACGTGAGCCACACGTGTGATTTCACGCGTGTGGAACCCCTTAGGCTCGATTAACTCGTTTAATCATTTTTAAGCCTCAACTCATGTAACCAAGTTGTTGTGTGTGACCCTCTAGGTTCTCAATTCAATTAGCAGTGACCCCAATTAATTAATTCACTAATTAATTAATCAGTCCACAGATTAAACGACCATAGTCTAGCAACAGGTGTTTAACCCCTAGCTGAATTGGAATGTTCGGATTCGACAGAACCTTTAAGTCATTGATTCATGTGAGATACAATCCTCCTACTTACTATCTCTCAACCAAGATCTAGGGCAAGGGAATAATCAGAACCCTAATTATCTGGTCTTAAAGCTAAGTGCATTTCATATCCATTTGATCTCAATCCAAGAAACCCTTTTCTTGATGTCTTGATCTACTGCCTTGGCCAAGGACTCCATATGACATATGAATGACTTACACAATAAGAGATCACCTTGCAAATGCAAGTGTAGGTCCTTTCTTGATTCTCATTCACTTTCATGAATCACTTGTGCAACCCCAGCATAAGCCTTGAATCAGTTGTCTAAGGCGATACCCTTTAAAGCTTATACCTAAGACTACAGAGTTAACTCATAAAGTGACAAGGAACCTCAAGTCTAAGGATCAATTAATCACATCAATGACTCGTGAGATATTTCCTAATCTGGAAGTTTCCATTTCCTGAAATAGAAACTTCCTTTCCCATTTAGGAATGTTCTCACACGGGGCACCTCAGTGAACTTACTTATTAAAGTAAGCACCCTCATGTATCACGCACGTATCAACTATACACTTTGCACCTCCATGAAACAAGGTGGTCCTTCTTAAGGGCGTGATCCCACAAGCAAGCCTTAGAGGAGTCAGGTTGACACTCCCACTGTCTGTAGGACTCATCGGCTTGGAGTATTTTACTAATCATGACTTATGTGATATAGGGCTCGTTTCATGAACCATTTCACCTAAATGGTAGAGTCCTAAAGTCATCAGGATTAGGGGAGTTCTCATACATGCACAGCTAAAGTAAACGCATACCAAACAAGAGCATATAAAGAAGTGTTGCCTCAATTCGTTATTCTATTCAAAAATTGTCTGTGATTACAATAAGGAAAAACACAAAGCGGATATACAATCGGCTTTCTAGGGCACTATTCCTAACACTTTGCAAGGCGAGCGTCTCCCTAGGCCATGGAATGCATGTAACCTTAGAAGGTTCTACGTGTAAACATCAGTTTCTTTTATAATTGCCCGTTGGCGGCATGGGGTACTTTCTTTTGACAGAAAGCATACTGTATTAATTTTGGAAATTGCAAGTACAACAATAAGCATTTGATTTTTTGATTATATCATCTATTTGCTTTCCTGTTGGTTAAATTATTTGAGCAACATAAGGCCCACTCCGTGTCGAACGTCCTCCACGTCGAACGGCCTAAGTAATACCCCAATCATATTGAAGCAACGCTATCTGGGTGTTGATAACCATCCACCCGGAATAGTTTGACAATTTGGGAGTGTATAAAATCCTAAGCACGAGCGTGTCAAATGGAGGGATGCTAAACGCTTAATTTACGACAGCTGGGTGCTCACTGCTCCAGTTCGTGCTCGTAAACCCCCGATGACCCTCTACTTATTGAGTAAAAAACACACTCGCAAAATAGTGGGTCCCATAACAATCCTTTCATGGGTCCCTCAAAATAACGCTAACCCCACGGTTACGCTCGCTTTGATCCCATACTTAGCAAATCTTACTGATGATTTCTAAAGTATATACAACCTAATGGAGCGTTCAAGACGAGGGTGCACATTATTGGGCCAACACTTAGGCAAATCCCCAGAAGTTTCCTAAGTTCAAACTCGAGCCTCATTAACGATACAGCCAGGGAACCCCCAGGGAAAACACCCTCGCGTCCATATATACGCCCCTCAAATCACCAGACGCTACCAAACTTTAAACTGTTGGTGCATTGTGATGAATGCCAGGACACCCTTAAAGGAAACGCCCTCGTGCACAAACACGCTCATCGCAAACATTCAAACAAGAGAGACCAGTCTAAAGACGGCAAGCACAGTGAAATAACATCATTCAACATTCAAAAGTAAAGAAGAAAGTATTCAGACATTCAAGCATTAAAAGAGGAGTTCAAATATATGTAAAAGAGCATAAAGGGATCCAAAATGTTCAAGAAAATAGCTGGAGGATTAGGTACAAGCATAAATTGTTCATAAATATGACAAGGAATTTAAACCGGCAGGGAAAGGGATCAACATCCAAGGGATCTTCACTGGGCTTGAGAGTTGGGCTCTGGAGGGGCAATCGCAAGAGGAACTGGGGCCAGCACGTTGGCGTCAGAAGTTTGGGCCTCGCCAGGTTCCTCGACATCCGCAGTATCCATGACGGTGTCCTCGTCTTCTATTTGGATGGGCTCGGGACCTACGGTATTGGCAGCAATAAATTCCCGTTGGAGCGTTTCCACCAATTCCTGATATTCCGGCTCCGCCAAGTTCTCAGTAGGATCCTCGTTTTGGACCATGGGCTCACAGTTTTCATCCAGATCCATGCGCAAGCGCGCGTCAGTCCGAGCGCTCTCAGGAGCCAAGCCCAGTTTGACCATCTGCCCGATAGCCTTTTGGAAGAAGCGCCGAGCGTTGTCAAAGCACTGGATGTTGGCTGCAAATATGAACGCTTTGGAGCGCACGAACTTCATTACTGCGTCCCAAGAGACCCTCGCAGCCAGTCCTTCCACCTTCCCTTGCAGATCGGCGAGCGCCTATTGGTAGCTTCGTTTTGGCGTGTGCTCTCTGCCAGCTGTGTGCCCAACTCCCCGTTCTGGACCCGCAGTTGGTCGCGCTCTACCTTCAACTTCCTATGGCGGTCGTCAAGGGTAAGATAAGCCGCGTCCGCCTTCTGCAGATTCTCCCTCAGCTGATCCTTCTGAAGGTTGGCAGCGGTCAGTTGGGAGTGGATGTTGTTGTAATCCTCCTGCAACTGGACGGGGTCAGAAATTCGCAACAGTTTCTTGTATTTAGCCTTATGCTCGGAGTAGGCCTGCGCTCGCCCCTGCAAGTTCTTTAACCTAGGGATTACCTCCTGGGAGGTCAGAAACAAAGATTAGCGTTAGAATGGGAACAATGGAAGTGGGAAATCTCCAGAGGGCACCAAGGACTTACCGTCAGAAGCGCATGGCAAGCGTCGTCCGCGACCCGAGCGGCGTCATGCTCGTTTAATTTGTCGTGATCGGCGGAGAACTGGAGCTTTCCAACGATGTCGGAGACCATATTGACAGAAAAGGCGCTCTTTTTCAGTAGGATGGGACCGTCCTTCCTTTGGCGCTTGAATCGAGTGTCACCCCGACAGCCAATCTTCCAAAATTCTTCATCCTCAGAAGATGAAGTATCGCTGCCCTCACCACGGTGACCCACGACCACCTCTTTCCCCTTGCCAGAAATTGGAATGGAATCTGGCAGCCTCTTCCTTTTCCCTTGACAGTCGGCCCGAAGTGTTTCATGAATACGGACATGTTCCCCCGAGCGGTTTCGGGATCCGCTCGAACTCAATGAAATCGGACCCTCGGGGGCCGCCGGCGGAGGAGTAGCCCCGTGGGTACCCTCCACTGTCAAATCCTCGATGGGACCAACAGCTGGAGCCTCGTTACCGATACCCGTACCTCCGTCGCCTCGCCCCTGCCTCCGTCGGATTCCTCTGCCCCTTGGGGCAGTTGGGGGTCGTTCCTGCTGCTGCTGCTGCTGTGGCTGAGGGTTAGCACCGGCTCCTTGAGCGCCTAGCATGCGTGAAAGAGCCTCAGCATTCATTCCTCGCGATAGTATTTGAACACCTGCAAGTAAGAAGAACGAGCGTCAGAAGATTGGTTGCTTAGACCACAAATACAAAAAATACAGCAGTCACACCAAGTTAGGAGGCTTTTCTAAAAGTTACAGTAGTTAGTTCCAATGGCAGAAAGTGGCTCTTCACTCAAGGGTTTCACTCACTCAACCTAAACCTAATGTTAACGCGAGGAAAATAAGAAGAATGCTAGGGAATTTTACCTAAAGTTTGAAGAACGGAGACTCGCCGGAATCACTAAGAGTTGCAGGGATTTCTTGATGCGTATATGCTTGGAGAAGATGAAATGCGTGAAAGAGATCCTAAAATGCTGTAAATCCCTATTTATAGGGGATGTCTTACATTGATTAGGGCTTGGGATTTCAAATGGCAATCATTTCCCGCCTAGGAAATCCCCCCACTTTTGGTAACCGCCTCACGTCTCCCGGAGTGCACGCACCCACGTTCCCACTCAGCATTAAATGCGGACATGACTTCAATTAATTCGGTGTCAGACTGTGTCCGTTACGGAAGTCAAGCGGTCACTTCCCTAGCAATGGCTTGACCCTCGAGTAATTCAAAATCCTAGGCTCCCTCCCTATTAAATTCTACAGTACGCTCGAGCGATACTACAGAATTTGGGGGGCAAAATGATGAGGTCCAAAAACGCACTTGTATCGGAGCCGTCCACGTGTCACCATCTGCTAACGCGGAGACTACACCCTCGCATTGTTGGGCTCGTGGACCAACCCAGCCCACTCACTTGCCAACTAGTATAGGCCCTTGAGCCTCGGACAACCATTTAACCAACAATGACGAACCGGCAGGCTCGGCGCTCCCTTCCCGGCCCTCGGGGTTACCTTTCTCAAGGAATCACCCGCACGAGGGCCATATTCTTATCGCTCGGGTTTTGGCGCTCAAAGATCATAAGCCATGAGGAACCCGTCTGAGCACTCTTCGAGCGTCGCCTGTGCGCTCGCGGGTGATCCCCCACCGCCGTGGTGGATCTGAACCCTCATAAAACGGATCAGGGACCCTCCACCCACGCGAACCTCGTCAACAACCTCTGACACAAAGGTAGTGCGCACCATGTACCTGACACGCCGCCTCCTTTTCAGAAACGTCATTCTCACGCCCTCAAGGGCTGCCACGTGTTAGGGCAACACAGGTTTGGGACCACACGGTCAATTTACCCATTTACCCTCACCCCTAACATATAAATAGGGGAGAACACATGCTTTCTCCCCCAAGTCATCTTCCTCATATTCACGCACTCATACACAGTTCTGGGCATCTTTCCTCCATCTTCTCAAGCTCTGTAATCTCATTCACCACAGTTGCATCACCTTTGCACCATACACTCTTGGTGTTATCCTAGCTGGAAGAATCCACGCTCAAGAGGAAACCCAGATCCTGAGGCTCTCACGCCTGTGATGGTCTTTCCCTTTTCATACAAATATTAAAGTGTTGCTGCATTTTTGGAAGCCTGATTTCCAGCACCATCAGATATTACCGTGTTCATTTATGTATAAATGATTCCAAAAATATTTCAGTTTACGTAAAATTAGTAACAACCATAGATATACAAGATCTTTGATTCCTTGTTTTTTTTTTGCGTAAAATTAGTAACAACCATAGATATTTCAGTTTGCGTAAAATTAGTAACAACAATAGTGATGGTGTCAAAAACTGGGCTGTGTGCTAGACTGCAGATTACGACTCTCAATCACCCAAGATATTTGTAAAGTGAGACTCTGATGCTTTCCTGAACTGAAAAAGGGGTAACAAACGTGAACTCAAAGGCCAAAACAGGGGAAGGAGGGGGTTGAACCCGTTTTGGCACTCCGACGCTCAAGTCAGCAAGTTATGGGTTGAAAATGGGCAGGAAATAAGGAGTTCAGTGTGTAAAGGAAAGCTTACCTTCATTGTTAATGAAGATGGGATTATATAGGGCAGTGAGAGCCCTTGTGCGTGCAAGTACACACCCTCAGGAAGGAGTGGATCTTGTCTGGTGGGAGAGCGACGCCTTGTGGCCGGAACAGTGTTTTTACGACTAAAGCACTGTTTTTATCCCTGACAAGGACCCTAGCGTAGTACTTGGCGTGGCTGCAATTAATGCGGCCCACATGGAGTGGTATGCGCATTGAATGCGGTTATCCGGAAGTACCTGGGTCGTTTGTCCGCTGGGTCGCGCTTTCCTGGGTCGAAAGGGGACTCTTGGTCACGGGACATCATCGCTTGACCTTTGTGACTCTCACCAAGTGCTGGGTCGAAAGACCGCACGCGTGGGTCGGCTATAGATGGCTGACGTAGCACAGACTGCCACGTGGGAACGACACCTGGTGCTCAGTCGTACATCCCGATTTTCCCCTTATCATCTCTCCTCCCCAGCTCTGGTGGCACTCAGTGAGTGGCGACGGACCTCGAGGAAGGCGTTGTGACCACTAAGGAAAGGAGGGAAGATGGGCTACGTGATATTCTGAGCGAAACTGGGTCGCACAGTGTATTATTCGAGCCAGGCTTCGCCGAGTCAAGACTTCGAGCCAGTATTCGTCGACCACCCAGGAGTTCCCTCGACCCAGGGAGTCGGTGGACGGGCGGTGGCTTCACGCGCGTGTGCCAACTGTGTTCCACTGGGCGGGAAACTCTGGAGTTTTCCTATGTCAGTGCAATGATTACTTTTTGAAATTGGGGGTCTTGGCACGCATTCTGAAGGGGCAGTTTGCTGCCGCCGTTGGTTAATAAACTGCGCCGTATCCCATGCAAGTTAATCTGCTGACGCGTGGGCTAGGTTAACTGCGCATTAATCCCATCCATTACTATAAAGGAGAAGACTTAAACAGTTTTCCCTTTTTCACGCTACTCACAAGTGCAAAACCCTAAGTTGAAGAGTTCCTTACATTCTACAGTATCCGCGAAAACAATATTCCCAGATAGCATTCCAGGCACATCCTTAAGGTACGCCTTTCAACCCTCTATCTCCCTTCTTCATTTCTTCCCTAGACCTTGAAATAACACCCAAAAGATCTGCCACTGTACCCACTAGTAGCAAACCCAAGGACAAACACTAGAGGAATTATGGGCCGAAAGACATCCCATCCGACCCTGAGGTGTCCGTTGAGTGTGTCGATAAAACGCCCCGAAAGAAAAAGGTGGGAGGATCCCAATGAGATAATGTACATTCCGGTAGTGGTGGAAGAGGTCTCCGGGCCTATTTTGGGCCGGACAGCCGAGAGGGACCATTCAATGGAAGCGGAGTCTGCATCGTTGGGCGATGAGAGAGGAAAAGGGGTTGACGCTGAGGCAGTGGAGGACATGACCGCGGAGATTGAGGAAATGCCACTAGAGGGAGAATCTCGCGATCGGGGGAGGGGGGGGCTGCGTCTATTTCTGAGATGGGAGTGGAGCCACGGGGCTGCGTTTATCTTGCTACCAGGTGCATCTCTGCTTTCTCGCTTTTGACGATCATGTCATCAACGTACACTTCCATCGTTTTACCGATTTCGCCATCAAATACCTTATTCACCAACCTCTGGTATGTGGCACCGGTATTTTTCAATCCGAAGGGCATAACTTCGAAACAATAGATCCCCATAACTATGATGAAAACAAACTTTTTCTTGTCCTCCTGGGCTATAAAAATTTGGTAGTAGCCTTGGAAGGCGTCCATCATGCTCAGGAGCTCGCATCCGGTGGTGGAATCAACTAGCTGGTTGATTCGCGGAAGAGGGTAAGGATCTTTGGGGCATGCCTTGTTCAAATCAGTGAAGTCGTTGCACATTCGCCATTTTCCTCCAATTTTGGCGACCATAACGACATTGCAGAGCCAGTCAACATACTTCGCCGGGGTGATGTATCCAGCATCCAGCAGTTTGTTGACTTCCTACTCAATTATTTCGTTGCGTTCGTCGCCCTGCGCTCTCAATCTTTGTTTGATGGGTCGAAAATTTGGATCAACATTCAAATGATGCTCAATGACTTTTGGGTAGACACCAACCAAATCTGAGGACTTCCGAGCAAACACATCAACGTTATTTTGTAGGAATTGAATGAGCATGCACTGTTGCTTACCCTTAAGGTTGGCGCTGATGTTGGTGGTTTTCTCTTCGTCATCGGGCACCAGTTGGATGGGAACAATGGCGCCCGCTGCTTCTATCTTTTCGTCATCTAGTTTTCTCTTTTTCCTGGCTATGGTGGAGGTCATTTGTTTGGAGCACATCTCCGCTGTTGGGTCATCTGGGTCTGCAAGCTCCGTATCCAAAAACTCATCAACGTTTAACAGAGGCACAATAGTCTTCTTAGGAAGTTTTACCTTCTCCATGAAGATGGAGTAGCACTCCCAAGACTCTGGTATATTGCATCGGAGTTCCCCTATACCGTGTGGAGTTGGCAGCATTGATAAGTAGAGATCACCGCTCTAAAGCTTATAAGGGTCTATAATGATGTTGTAAGCGGAGGGGCCCTCCACCACCAGGTATTCCAGCAGCTGCGTGGCTCTCTTTGGCAGGTTACCCAGGGAGGTAATGAGCTTGACTCGTCCTTTGGAATAGACCTCCGATCCACCAAAACCTATCAAAGGTGTCTTAATGGGTTTATATTCGAGAGAGTTATGAATGTTCATTTTTTGCAAGGTGGAGTAAAAGATAATGTTGGTGGAGCTTCCACTATCAACAAGGGTCTTGTGTAAAGCACAGTTCGCAACATCTAGTGTGACTACCATCGGACAACTTGGCATTCCGCCGTCCCGTGGCATCACTGGTACAAAGTCCCTATCGCTAAAAGAAATCTCCTGCTCTCGCCATTCTTGCCCTGTTTTCACATGTATTATATCTCTGGGCCCATAGAGCTCTCGATCCACCTGTCGCCACGACCGCTTGCGAGCGGTCTTGGAATCTCCCCCAGCAGGGCCACCTGCGATCATGAAGATCCAGTTGGTGGGCAAGTTGTGGGGGTTCCCCTCTTCAGGCTTCTCTAGTGGCGGCTTGCGCCATCTTCTTAGCGGGAGAGATTCTTTTGGTTCGAACATTTGGCGGGCTCGTTCGTCCAACTTCTTGACGAACTCCATCAGATGGCCCCCTTGGATCAGCTTTTCAACTTTCTCTCTCAAGATGATGCACTCTGAAGTCCAGTGGCCGTATTGTATGTGGTAGACGCATCGCTTGCCCGACTCCTTAGCCTTTTTAGTTTTTTTTAGCTGCTTAGGCTTTTTGAGCAGCCCCCTATCCATGACCTCGTAAATCTCCTCAATGGGGTAAGCCAATGGGGCATACGCTTTCTTGACCCCCCTTGCTGAGGGCATATCCCCGTTTTGGAGAGGCTAGGCGGTTTCGATCGAGATGGGTCAGACCTGGGAAATCGATCTGGGGCTGGCTCGTTTATACGCCTGTGGTTCCTGCGCCCCAACGCGCGAGTGGTGGATTTGACCTCCTCAAGGCGCATAAAATGACAGGCTATGGCCATGACTTCCTCCATGTTCTGGGGCAATTGGAGGATGATCTCATTGGCACACTCCGTATGACGGATGGCTTTGCGCAGGGTCTGGGTCAAGACATGGATCCCCGGATGCTCAACCTTGACAAACGCCTCGTTGAATCGGGAGAAGAAACTCCTCAAAGTCTCACCCTCCTCCTGGATAATGTTGTACAGATAGGTTGACTCAAGCTCCCGTCATGGAGGAGAAGTGGGCCTTGAATTTTTCAGCCAGATGGGCCTGATGCTATGGGGAGCCAATCGTTTGAACCAGTCTTAGGCTGGACCCTAGAGCGTGGTTTCGAAAATTTTGCCCCAGATGAGATTGGAATGGCTATAGAGGCTAACTTGAGCCTCGAACTTAGAACAATGTTTCACGGGGTCGGTGTTCCCGTGATAAATTGGCAAATTAGTGGGGACCTGTCCACCACCTTGGCGTCTATGATCTCGTCGCAAAAGGGGGATCTTGCCTCCCTTTCGCTGCGGTAAACCCTTCCCTGCGCTGGGGCGGGTGACCTTTGTGGTGAGCGGGTGCCCTTGCTTCAGGGGCTGGCCCGTGAGGAACATGTGATGACACTTCCTCTTGAGGATCAAAATATTCCGACCCTTGGGTTGGGTCAGGAAGATAGTGTTATCGCTGCTGCTGCTGCTGCTGCTGTTGTTAAGGTTGTTGGGGTTGTTGTTGCTGTTGCCTCCGGGGGAGCTGGTTTCGTAGATCGCCCGGACCGACCCAATGGCCTTGGTTGGCCCGTTGGTAGGCGTCGGGATGGATCCTAGCCCCCAAGCGATCAAATACGGCACGTTCCTGTTCATTTCGCTCGGCGTTCCCGCTATATGGCGCGCGCCTCTGTCCTCTTCCCTCACATTTTGAAGGATTTGCGAGGGACGATCCTCTTCTGGGTCAATTCTCCTTCTGGCCTGCTCCCGGCGAAGAGGTGGGTTCTCATTGTCGTCAAAGCCCTCCACTAAATGTGTTTCAAGATGCACTTGGCACTGGACCCCCGGGACGGGAGCAATGTAAATGGCTTGAGGCTGAGTATATGGATTCTGGGCGTAGGGGAGCTGCGGATACCCCCAAAAGCTGGGTTAGTCGGTAGGCTACTAGACAGCGTACGCCAAAGGTGCAGAGGCCTTTGGACCGTGGGATAGGCTACATTTTGTGGTGTCAGAGCTAGTGGGCTTCCCCGCGGGAGAGCCAACATATTTAGTTCTCAGTTCTCCCTTGCCGCCGCCAGAGCCTCGGCCCGACATTGCTCAGCCTAGGTGGCCAAATCCGCCTCTGACAAAATCAGCCGATTTGGCACGCTTGGGCCGGCTTCCACAGTAGCAATCCCCACCGATGGGGGTGGAAAGTTTCCTCCAGGGATGTTGAGATCTGGGAAGATCTCTTTACCGTTTTCTCCGTAGACACGGCGTCCGTGGCGTGTTTGAACCATGGTTGATGGGATATTGAAGTAATTTACTGAAGGAGAATAAGGCTTTTTTGTTCAGAGTTTCCCACAGACGACACCAAGATGATGGTGTCAAAATCTAGGCTGTGTGCTGGACTGCAAATTAGGATTCCCAATCGCCCAAGATATTTGTAAAGTGAGACTCTGATGCTTTCCTGAACTGAAAAAGGGGTAACAAACGTGAACTCAAAGGCCAAAATAGGGGAAGGAGGGGGTTGAACCTGTTTTGGCACTCCGACGCTCAAGTCAGCAAGTTGTGGGTCGAAAATGTGTAGGAAATAAGGAGTTCAGTGTGTAAAGGAAAGCTTACCTTCATTGTTAATGGAGATGGGATTATATAGGGCAGTGAGAGCCCCTGTGCGTGCAAGTACACCCTCAGGGAGGTGTGGATCTTGTCTGGTGGGAGAGCGACGCCTTGTGGCCGGAATAGTGTTTTTACGGCTAAAGTACTGTTTTTGTCCCTGACAAGGACCCTAGCGTAGTACTTGGCGCGGTTGTAATTAATGCGGCCCACAGGGAGTGGTACGAGCATTGAATGTGGTTGTCCGATAGTACCTGGGTCGTTTGTCCGCTAGGTCGCGCCTTCCTGGGTCGAATCGAAAGAAGACTTTGGTCACGGGACATTGTCGCTTGACCTTTATGACTCTCACCAAGTGCGGTCGAAGACCGCACCCGTGGATCGGCTATAAAGGGCTGACGTGGCATAGACTGCTACGTAGGAACGACACCTGGTGCTCAGTCATACATCCCGATTTTTCCCTTATCACATAGATATTTCAGTTTGCGTAAAATTAGTAACAACCATAAATATTACCGTGTTAGTAGAATCCTAGTGGTAGGGAGTGTCCTCAACATTCCTAATGCCTGTTAATCTGGGCTCTTTTGGAGCTTGTGGATCGTACTCAATAGTGTGTTGCGCCATAGCCTAAAATTTTTAATCAAACCTCAATATCTATTTTGTTGAACGATCTATTCGCAACCTTGAGTAAATTTAAAAGTCAAATACGAATAAATAAAAAATTCAGTGACATTTACTAAATGATGAAAACAATAATATGGTTTCTAAAATTTCATCAATTTATTCAAATCTGGCTATAACTAAAGTATATCACCCAACAGAAAGAAACAAACAAATAAATGTTCTTCATTTATCGTACCCATAGTCACACTCAAGAGGATCTCCGTGCAAAACCCCTTTCGTTGCATTTGGTGAAAATAAAATCTTGATATCCTTACACTCGAAACTCTTCTTCGGACCAGAGTTATAAAAAAATGGCAAATTGTCAACGTAAAAGGAGGTTCGAAACCTGATTGTCACCATAGATATGCTACTAAGGTCAGGCCTGAATCCTGTGGCGTTGCAATCGGCCATGGATATGCATTAACCGCAATCATAGTTGTGCGGAACCGGGTAGTGCTCGATGGGCGTTGGTTGAAGTGCGGAATAATCGATACTCCGATATACTTCTTGTTCATTGCATCTTTGATTGAAACATTAAATTGTCTGTAATAGCTATTGGTAGACATTTTATGATGGTTCTCAACGGAGAAGCCAATTTCCCACTTCGATTCCTCGAGGGAAGCAAATACGGATTCGACACGGACATGAGGTTTGTAATCAAATCCACCTGATATAAAAAACAACACCAAAATCACAATGGGTAACCCGATGGCTAGTGCCAAACAACACAAGAAACCGACAAGTAAGAAGCAACACTGGTAATCATGCCGATTATTTTCCGGCCGATGACTGAGATGTTCAGTCGACTGCCTCTGCGGCCGTTCATGGGCTGGGGCAGGAACGGAGACGGCTACATGCGGCAGAGCGGCGGGTTCTGACAATTTTTAGGCTTTAGATCTGTGCCAAGGGCAAGGGTTCAAAGATTCAAGAATTTAGTATTAATTAGGGTTAGTGTTTACATCCCCTGCGTGCTGCAAGAATTCTTTATACTAGTAATTCATTTTTTTATATTAGTAATTCATGCACACTCTATACGTGTACAAATAATAAAAATATTATTATTTAAATATATATTAAATTAAGATTTTTATGTTAATATTTATTTTGTTATTATTTTTAATATAATTATAAACTTAAAAGATAATATAAAATAAAAATTAAAAAATATGGGGAAAGAAAAGAAATATCTATACTATTATATTAAGTGAGAGGGACGGGGTAAATCGTTTTTGGTGTCTTAAATTCTTTTCTTTTCTGTCCCTCTACTCTTTAAGCCTTTTTCTTTTCTACCACAGTTTTATTTTTTAAATTCTTTAATTTATTTATTTTACTATTGTACATATTATCTATAAATTTTCTTTTCTTTCACATCACGATAATCCTTTTCTTTTAATAACTTTTATATATTCTTATTATCTTTTTCCTTTTCTTTTAATAACTTTTATATATTCTTATTATCTTTTTCCTTTTACTAATATGATATTATATATTAATTTTATTTATCATAATTTAGTAATTATTTAATTTTTATTTATATAAAAATTTTAATTTTTATTTATTTTAATAATAATATTTTATTTTTGGCTCACACACATACGGTGCGCATAATTACTAATATATAATAAAGACAATGGAAGTAAGGTGAGAAAAAAGCAAAAATAAATTAAGAGATAAATACAAAATAAGAAGTCGTTTACTTTATTAAAGAGTAATCTAATAAGTTTTGGTTAGTAAAATATAAAAATTAGGTTAATTGCCCAAAAATAAAAATGACTTGTTTACATTAGTTGTTTGACATAGGCAAATTAACACCGACATTTGCACAAAACTAATACCTCATACTTATTCCTACAAATCTATCGGGCTTGCTCTTAAACCACAAGCTCATCACCCATTAAAGTAAATAGAGATAAAGATTTTTGCCCATCCAAACTATGACCCTTTTGGCATTTCACCATCCCAACTATTTTTCACCCGAAACCGCCATCTAAAGTTTTAGTTTATAACAAACCACCATCCCAACCCCTTTTTGAGCGGTTTAACCCCAAAACCTACACACGCACGCCTCACACGTGAAAATGGGATGGGTATTTTTGACATTTCATCAAATATTAATATATTGCCGGTGAATTGGGAAGATGAATAAACAAACATCAGGCTTCACTTCTCCCCAAACACAAAACATCTTGAAAGTAACCCTAGCATAGATTTGGAAGAAATTGGAAGAAATTCACAGAAATTGGAAGCTTGAACTGAAGTTTTTTCGTGCGCAATGGTGTGGACTTTGAGGGATGATGAAAAAGCCCAGATTCCAATCGGGAGATTCACGCCTCATTACGGTGAGTTTTGGATTTTTGTAACAGAGAGTGAAAATGCTCCCATGTGCTTTGTCTCTTTGTCGTTGTTTTCCCCTTTTTTTTATACACGGTTATGGTCCCATAGTGTTGGGGTATGTTTCTATAAGTAGCAGTGGTCCACCATGTTCCCCCAACTAGAAGCCATTGTTGCTTTAAAGAATTTTGTCCAGAGCTAATGTCCCACATGTTCCCTTTTTTGGGTTGTTTTTCGTTTTTTAATAATTTTATCTAGGGCTTATGTTATGTACTATCTTGTTAACTTATAGGAAAAGATTCTGGTGATTTCACCATTAGAATGCATTATGGGGGAAGGATCTAGCGGAATTTGGGAAGCCCTAGGTATTTTGGTGGAGATGTAAGACATGTTGACTTCTGTAATGGCGATGAGTTGTCAATGTTGGAGATTAGGCGCATGGCAAAGGAAATAGGTGTAACTGATGTAGACCAGTGTGTTTATCATTTTAGCACAGTTGCTGTGAACTGCTTTGATGCCTTATCTTTGTTGCAAAATGACTTAGATACATGTACTTTAGGTCAGTATGCTGATGTGAATAGGATGGTAGCTGTATTTGTTAAACATCCTGAAGAAGAAGATGATGAATCTGATATTGGTCAATCATTAAATTGTGGGTTAAAATTTGTACATGATAATGAAGATTCTGAAAGTATGGATAATGAAACTGTTAATGATCCTTTTGTTGAGAACCAAGCTGACAATGAACAAGTTCATAATGTATATGAGAATTATGCTGTATATAGGATGGCATTTGACATAAGAGATACAACACAGAATTCAGACAGTGATGATGATGTATCTGTGGGAAGTGATTCAGATAATTCAGTATACCTATTTGATAGTGAATATGATGTGTCTGATGATGATGTTTTATTTGAAGAGGTTGTTGATCCTGAAGCTGAGTGGAGTTCTAAGATAGGCAGTAATGAAGCAGTGGTTTGTGAGGGTACTAGTAAGGAAAGATTAATAAAGAATACTTCAAACTTACATAGAGGATATCCTGTAGTTAGCCACAAAGAAACTGAGTTGGATCCTAGATTTGAGCTAACTAAACAGTATCCTGATGGTGATAGTTTAAGGAGAGCTATTAGACAACATACTATCAGCAGTGGTAGGGATATAAGATGGCCATTGAATGACAACATGCCAAACCTCCACATCACTGGTCAAGATCCCATTTCAGCACATTCCCTAAGATAAATGTCCTGCTGAATAACATGTCTGAGAGTTTTAATGCTTTAATCTTAAAAGCCAGGAACAGGCCTATTATCAGCATGCTGGAGGTGATTAGAAACACTTTAATGAAAAGAGTCTATGTTAGGAGAGACAAAATGAAGTCTTTCACAGGAGGTGATTTGTGTCCTAAGGTCTGCAAGTTGCTAGAGGAGTTGAAGAAAAAAAACATGGAGTACATTGCCCACTGGAATGGTTTAGACCAGTTTGAAATTGAGAGTTCTTATGGAACAAGGTTTAAAGTCAGTGGACTTTGGTATTTGCGGATGTAACCAGAGGAGTATGTTGATCAATACTAAAGTAGAGAGACATTCATGAAGGCCTACTCTTATGTCATGCCTACACTGGATGGCCAACACATGTGGCCAAAGACCCCTCACACAAAATTGCAGCCACCTATCCCAACAAAGCTCCCTGGAAGACCCAAAAAATATAATAGAAGGAAAGAGGTGGATGAAGTGTCCAAGGGAAAGAAAAAGACTGAAATTCCAGTGAAAATGAGCAAAAAGGGGGTGATTATGACATGTAGAGCATGTGGGGACAAGGGACATAACACAAGGACTTGTCCCCAAGTACCAAGGCCATCAGTTTCAGAATTGGAAAGAGAGATCCCACATCCAACCAATCCACCAAGGGGAAAACAGTCAAAGGTACTTTCTTTAAGTGTCATAACTGATTTTTTGTATTGTGCCTAACTGTGCCTAATTGTATTTTTGGCAGATGAAAAAACCTGCTGCAAAAAATGATGCACAAAAAGGCAAAACCACAAAATCTACTACTAAGGTTTGAAAGATGTTTTATTGTGTATTTAGAGAGCCATTTTAAGAGACATATACTTAACTCTTGCAATGATTTTGGTGTTGTGTGTAGGATAAAGGTAAACAGGTTCAAGGAAGTCCTTCAAGAGTCACACGATCTTCATCTTTAGCAACAGAACAAAGTCCAAGAAGGTTCACACGATCTTCACTTCAGAGCCAAAGTGCAGCTAAAAATGTGGTTCCTACTGCTGCTTCAACAAAGAAGACATTAGGGGTGAAAAAAAAGTTCCCAGTTCACAGACAAGTCATGCAAAAAGTGCGTACAAGGCAAACTGGTGTCCACACAAACAGTGAATCTGGAACATCTACACAGCAATCATCATTTCTATCCAAGCCTACATGGAAACCTACCGGAAGCTCTATCACACAAGGAGTGAGGTTCTCCACTGGGAAGAAGGGACAAGATCCAAAGAATGTCAAATTTGTGAAAGATTAGTTCTGTTGCAATCAGTTTGCCTGTTAGGTTTATGATGTTTTTGTCTGAAACTTGTGTTAGGTTTATGATGTTTGTGTCTGAAACTTGTGTTAGGTTTATGATGTTTGTGTCTGAAACTTTTGTTTTTGAAACTTGGTTATGGCACCAAACATTTATGTTTATGGTATGCTATTCCGTGGTATTTTATCAATTCATGTCCAGCAATTCAGCAGTTTATAGCTTTTCACTCGTCCAGGAATTCTGTCCATTTTCTTCTTGGAATATAACATCAAGAAAAACAAGACACTAATATGCAACATAACTTCATTGCTTACTCATGAACTACAAAGTACACCATGTTGCAGCAAAGCACATTTCTCTTACATTTGAAAATGAGAATCAGTGCTCATCCCAGAATTTTTTTTTTTTTACAACAAGCACACTACTTCCACAAATACATAAACGCCCAAGAACAGATCAGCATTAACCACATCTATCTGAGTTGCCTAGTCTTCCACTTCAAAGCATCTTCTTGCCTATCAGATTTCATGCCCAACTCAATGATGACTTGACGAGCCCTGAGAGACATTGGTGGATCAATCCATACAAAGTACGAGCACCCGTTCAACATCTGACCCAAAAAATCTTGCAAGTCAGACAAAACCCCCAAAAATTAGGGTTTAAAATAGATTAAAAAGGGAGACAATATCTTGTAATTTTTACAAATTCAGAAACGGCGACCAGGGTTGTCGTTCTTCCACGATATCCGATGATCTGCACTCCTCCCACAATGACAGAAATCATCAACCAGAAATTCAGATGTCTCCCTCCACATATTGCTCGCACGCAATTCGCCTATCTTACTTGTAGCACCCTAGACCCCAAGGCGCCACATCCCCCGCACTGTAGCCCCGATCCACGTATGAAATGGATAGTTCATACATAAACCAAGACCACAGCGAACGGGTGACAACAAAACGACGCTCTAGGCGGGACACTCTCCCCAACATAATCAAGCAAACATGAATAGAAGAGCGGAAGCAATAAAGTCATTCATATATATATAGGTACCATATTTATTCCATAGATACATATAGGTACCATTTACCGATCAATACAATATCATATTTCAATAATATATATCATTAAGTATTCAAAATGTACTAATCATGAGCATGACATGATATCTAGCAAAAGTATGTACATGAAAGGTACAACACTAGACCCGTGATAATGCAGGACTCGACCAACTCCCGCCTAGCACAACCACGCTCAAAAGGTACCTGAAAAGTGGAGTATCAGTCTACTGAAGACTGAGTGAGGGGCAATAATTATATCACACATCACATGCAAGTTGTAGCCTCGGGTGAAGATTTTAGCATAAAATAGAATAGATATATAATTCAATAAGTTTAATCTTTGCCCGAGATTACAACCAACCATTTTAACACGTTTATTTAATCATGCTTGTCAATATCATGAACATGTGGCCCCGGCGAGTAAGGGCAATCTCCAACCGAACTCCCAATCGTGAACAATACGTGATCATGCTTGCTTGCTTGATAAATAAGTGATCATGCAATATACTTTAGTGCTCACATAGACAATTTCATACTTGAAAACATGCAATAACCCGAGGATAACCCGACATTCCGGATTAATCCCCAGTCTCCTTCTTCCTCCGGATGATAGCGAGTTTGCAAGGCTCGACTATCCACGACATGGTGTGTGTAGAGGACATGACCCTCTAGACACGGAACTCCTTCCACCACTAATCTCCTAGTGGCTTCGGGGGTGATCCCAACAATGTGAGGATAATTCAGGAGTTACCCGTCAGCCCTTGCTTTCCCGGTTGGCTCAAGAATTACCCTCGGGCCCACGTGCAATCATGTACTCGCCAAACATGCTTGAAAATCATGACAATCGATACATTCTTGCTTGAAATGTTTATCACTTTGAAAACGTTTATAATTAGAATAGGTTTTGGCCGAAAACTAGCACATAAGGGTTGTAGGGTTCGTTTTAACAAAACAAAACCTCACCTTTCTTGCAAAATATAATAAAGTAGCGTTCTAAGGAGCTTGCTCCTCGTCCACGCCCTCGTGACCTGTGCAAATACGACATATGAACATGAGACATGGACTAAAATGGCCAAAATATGACGAACGGCGAAAACGTGTCGAGACGACCTCGAAAATGCAATGTGGTATGATAACTTTTCGTTTCACATCATATTAACACATATTATAGCAATTCGGGGTCAAAGAAGTCGTTGGATCGAGGGGTCAAAATCGTAAATTTATGCAGTGAATTTTGTTCTGTCAGCCGCTTGGGAACGGCCGTTCCAGGCTTCCTTTGAAAACTGGGAACGGTCGTTCCCGTTGCCCAGAAAACGCGGCAACATTTTTCCCATTTTAAAAGCGCACCTTTGAGCTGGGAACGGCCCTTCCGGCGCAAGGCCAAAATGGGAACGGCCGTTCCCATGCTCGGCCGCCCCTTTATTTGAAAAGAAATGGGAACGCCCGTTCCCTCCAAGCTTTGAGGCTGGGAACGGTCGTTCCCAGTTCCTGCAACTGAAAAACAGAGCAGAAACAGGGGAAGCTCTCGGGAAGGAAGCAACAAAGCTACAAAAATTCATTTTTGAACCCCAAAAGCTATAATCTATGGGAATATGATGCATACACATTCAAGAAGTGATAATATAACACTTAGACACTTAAACCATAAAATAGTATCAAGAATTCATGCTTTCAAGTTCATGATCAACTTGATCATTCATGCCAAATATTCAAATTTTCAAGCTAAAATTCATGCAATAATTCATGAAATAATCATTCAATCATGTTTTGCACAACTAAGAACACATCTAGCATATTAAACTCAAACCCTAGCTATCCCATGTATGATCAAGAATCATGGATTCATGCCAAACCAACCTTGAAGCTAAGAAATGGATGAAGAAGAAGATGATGATAATGATGACTTCCAATTCCTTGAAAAACTTCTTGAAATCTTGATGATTGAGATAAAATTATCTTCCTCCCTTTTCTTCCTTGAAATACCGAGAGAAGGATGAATATGTTTAGCAATTTTGGATGAAATGAGCTCAAGGAAGAGCTTGAGATGATATTACGTGATACATCATCTTGATTTTTGTGAAATTTGCCAAATTGCTAATCGATCCTTGAAGTCTTAAAGTTAAGCAATTAAGTATGCCATGATTTAAAATATGCTCAATGTGGTCCTTAGAAATCATGCAATTAAGTCCCTAATATTTTAGAAAGTATTTAACTATGGACAATTTGGTAATTCTATCACTCTCGGTAATTGATTTCGTGCAATAAATATTTTTCGTGTCATGAAATCACATTTTCAATGATATGAATTTAAAGAATTGGTATAGATAATGTTTCATGAATTTTATAAAAATATGAAATGCCACGTAATATTTTACGAAATTAAAAGAAATGAAATAAACCTACGCTCAAAACGCACACGTGGCGTGCTTACCTGTTCATCCGGAAACCGGGGCGTTACAACTCTCCCCCCCTTAGAAGAATCTGGTCCCCAGATTCTCTAGTCTTGCTCGAACAACTCCGGGTGGAACCGTTTCATTTTATCCTCTGTTTCCCACGTAGCTTCTTCGGTTTTGTCGCTTTTCCACAACACTTTAACCATGGGAATTCTCCGGTTTCTTAATTCCTGAAATTTCCGATCCATGATCTTAACCGGCCTCTGAACAAATGTCAAATTCGGTTCCAATTCAACTTCTTCCACGGGGAGAATCGTAGTCTCATCGGGGTAATATTTCCTTAGTTGCGAAACATAAAACACATTGTGAATCCCCGTAAGACTCGGTGGTAGGTTCAGTCGATAGGTTACCTCGCCTATTCTCTCAAGGATCTCAAATGGACCTAAGTAGCGAGGATTAAGCTTTCCTCCTCTCCCGATCCGGGTGAAACCTTTCCTTGGTGACACCTTCAAGAATACCCGGTCACCCACTTCAAATTCTAGATCTCTTCGGCGCTTATCGGCATAGCTCTTTTGCCTATCTTGCGCGGCTTTCATTCGTTGTTGAATCATTTGAACTTTCTCAATCATAGCCTGAACAACTTTGGAAGGCCTTTCGAATCTTTCACCTTTCTTTACCCCTTCCTGTTTCGACCATTTCCATTCTTCCAAGTCGAAAAACAACGGAGATCGGCACTTTCTTCCATAAAGTAACTCGTAAGGAGCCATCCCGATCGAAGCCTGAAAGCTGTTATTATAAGCAAACTCGATCAAGGGAAGCTGTTCTGACCACGAGTTCTGAAAATCCATCGCGCAAGCCCGAAGAAGATCTTCCAAATACCTGATTAACCTTTCAGTTTGACCGTCTGTTTGCGGGTGGAAGGCTGTACTGAACTTAAGTTTCGTTCCCAAGACGGCCTGTAACTCCTGCCACAACTTAGAAGTAAATCTCGGGTCTCGGTCTGAAACTATGCTCACCGGAATACCATGAAGTCGAATAATCTCTCTGTTATAGATCTCAGCCAACTTCGGGATCTTATAGGACATCCGGATCGGTAGAAAGTGAGCAGACTTGGTAAATCTATCCACGATCACCCAAATTCCATCAAACCCACCTTTAACCTTCGGTAATCCGGAAACAAAGTCCATCGTTACTTGTTCCCACTTCCACTCGGGAATAGGTAACGGTTGTAGAAGTCCCGCGGGTTTTTGGTGCTCCGCTTTCACTTTCTGACAAGTCAGGCAATGTTTCACATACTCTGCCACGTCTCTCTTCAGCCCGTTCCACCAATAAAATTGCTTCAAATCCTTATACATCTTGTTCCCTCCTGGGTGGATCAAGTAGGCTGACTTGTGAGCTTCCTCGAGTAGGACCCGTCTCAATTCTTCAGGTACTACTACTCTGTTTTTAAACCGAAGCAACCCGGTCTCATCAAACCCAAATGGACTCTCCGGGTCATCCTTAGCTTTACTTGCAAGTTTCTGTACTTCCGGATCCCTATTCTGAGCCTCAAACAACTGATTCTTCAATTCCGGCTGAACTGTAATATTAGAAACCCGAGCCCGTAACACAATCGAGGCAACTTCCTTACTTTCCTTTATTTCTAAACTCGATACACTCGCCTTCCTGCTAAGTGCATCGGCGACCACATTAGCTTTCCCGGGATGGTATTTGATTGTACAATCATAATCTTCCAACTTTTCCATCCAACGCCGTTGCCTCATATTCAAATCCTTCTGTGTGAATAAATACTGGAGGCTCTTGTGGTCGGTAAATATCTCAAAGGAAGTCCCGTAAAGATAATGTCTCCATTTCCCGAGCGCAAAGATCACGGCTGCTAGCTCTAGGTCGTGTGTCGGATAATTCCTTTCATATTCCTTTAGCTTTCGGGAAGCATAAGCAATCACTTTTCCTTTCTGAGTCAAAACACAACCTAAGCCTTCTTTAGAAGCATCTGTATATACTGCATACTCTTCTGAACCCTCGGGAAGCGTTAACACCGGAGCTGAGACTAACTTTTCTTTCAAAAAGTTAAAGCTTTGATCACACTTCTCGTCCCAGACAAACTTAACATCCTTCTTTGTCAATCGGGTTAAAGGTGCCGCAATCTTGGAGAAATCCTGAACAAACCTTCTGTAATAACCGGCCAATCCCAAGAAGCTTCTAATCTCTGAGGCATTCTTTGGTTTCTCCCACTTAAGCACGGCCTCAATTTTCGAGGGATCGACTTCCAATCCTTTTCCTGAAATCACGTGCCCCAAGAAAGAAACCCGATCGATCCAAAATTCACACTTGCTGAACTTAGCAAATAACTGATGCTCTTTCAAGGTCTGTAGGACGAGTCTGAGATGTCTCGCGTGCTCCTCGGCTGATTTCGAGAAAACCAGAATATCATCAATAAATATTACCACGAACTTGTCGAGAAAAGGCCTGAATATCCGGTGCATCATATCCATAAAAGCTGCTGGGGCGTTAGTTAATCCAAACGGCATAACCACGAACTCGTAGTGCCCGTACCGAGTATTGAATCCTGTCTTAGGAATGTCCTCTGCTCGGATTCGCAGCTGATAGTATCCCTGTCTTAAATCCAATTTCGAATACACTTTAGAACCCTGGAGTATATCGAATAACTCCTCGATATGTGGAAGGGGATACTTGTTCTTAATAGTCATCCTGTTCAACTCCCTGTAATCGATGCACATTCTTAAAGTCCCGTCCTTTTTCTTGACAAACAACACCGGTGCTCCCCACGGCGAAGAACTTGGCCGAATATACCCAACTTCCAATAAAGCCTCAAGCTGAACTTTTAATTCCTTCAACTCAGCTGGAGCCATCCGATAAGGAGTCTTTGAATACGGCTCAGCATTCGGGAAAAGATCAATCACGAACTCAATCTCCCGCTCAGGAGGCAAAGAATCCAATTTCTCTGGAAATACCTCGGGGAATTCCTTTACCACTTCGGTATCCTCTAATTTCACCTGATCCTTGGGCTTGTTCAGAATGTAAGCAATGAACCCTGTGGCCCCGTCTCTGACTAGTCTCTGAGCCTCTGAAAATGAAAGTAAGGGTACAGTCTTCGAAGTACGGCCCGTAACAACCTCTGAACCTAACTGAACTTTCTTAGCCCGGCAATCCACGGTAGCACAATGCCTGTATAACCATTCCATCCCCAAAATAGCTCCGTACCTCTCCATTGGCATCACAATAAAGTCTGTCAGAAACTCCCGGCCTTCAATCACAACTGGAATATCCCTGTAGACCTGATCCGTCTCTCGCCTACTACCGAAAGGAGTACTAACTATATAGCGTACAGAAGTACACATAGCAGGCAAAGACAAGGTAATAGCAATAGAATGCGCAAGAAAGGAGTGTGTAGCTCCTGGATCAAATAATGTATGGATGTTCGTGCCATGGATGCAAATAATACCTTCAACCACTGCAGCGGGGTCAATATCAGCCTCCTGCTCCTCTCCAGCAAGTGCATAAGCTCAGGCCCTCACAAGTGGCCTCGGTCCTGCAGGGGGTGGATCCTAGCGATCCGGACAACCATCAACCAGGTGCTCGTTACTCCCACAAATCAAACATAAGCCTAACCGGCACCTGCAGTTATCATAGGTGTGCGTAGGATGTCCACACCATGTACATCTCGGTCTCTGAGGTGGCTGGGGTGGTGCTGGAGCTCTCGGGCCTCTCAGTAACGGCCCTGCACCTTTCTGTGATGATCCTGCAGTCTTAAACTTCTTCCCAGAGTCCCTTTGTGCTGGAGGTGCGGAGTAAACCATCGGCCTCTTTCCTGAGCTCGAACCCTGGCCTGATCTCGAGCCTGAAGCCTGTCCTGCTCGCTGAGTAGCCCTCCTAGCACTATCAGAATCTTCAACCTTCAGGGCCTTCGCAGTAGCCTTTGCCCAGGTACTGGTATTAGTCGCTTTCAGTGCATCCTGGATATCCGGCCTCAACCCCTGAACAAACTGCATCGCCTTGTGAAAGTCATCGTTCGCTATGTTAGGTGCATAGCGAGAAAGCCTCTCGAACTCGGCGATATACTGGCCCACGGACCTACCTCCCTGCTTTAGCTCTGTAAACTCCCTCAATCTGCGAGTACGGGAAGCTGGAGGAATATACTTATTTCTGAATTCCCGTACGAAGACCTCCCAGGTAATCTCTGTCCCTGCTGCCGCCAGAACAATCTCTGTACTCTCCCACCAGGAGTAGGCCTCGCCCTGAATAAGAGTAAGGGTACAACGAGCCTTCTCCTGACTGTCACAAGGGATAAGCTGCCAAATCCTCTCAATCTCCTTCAGCCACATCTCTGCCTGAATATCGTCTCCCTTATAGAACTTTGGGGGACGCTGGTTCTGAAACTCTCGCAAGATAGCAGAAATGGGATTCTCTGGAGGTGCTACCTGCGCTGGTGGTGGTGGTGGAGGTACCCGTTCCTGTAACCTCTGATCAATTAGCCCCCCTACTGCGTTCATAAAATCCTGGGGCTGTGCCTGGGCAGGTGGAGGAGGTGGTGATCTCTCGCGGCGATGATGTCGGCGATGATGATGCCTGTGCCTCGAGGATCGATCACTGTAATGTCTGTCGGGCTCCATCCTGAAATTAGATCACTAAACATGCGTGGCTTGATCAATAAATGCAAATGTGTGCACACAATTTCCATAATATCAAGTAACACATATTCAAGGAATATCAAGTAGCTCAATTCATGCGAATAAAGGAGTAAATCAAGCAAATCAGCCCAATGCAGACTCCCAGTTACCACATAATCCTATGCCGTGCGACCTAGACTGACTCGACACGACTCGAGAACCTCGGTTTTGCAACCGGGCTCTGATACCACCTGTAGATGTAGCACCCTAGACCCCAAGGCGCCACATCCCCCGCACTGTAGCCCCGATCCACGTATGAAATGGACAGTTCATACATAAACCAAGACCACAGCGAACGGGTGACAACAAAACGACGCTCTAGGCGGGACACTCTCCCCAACATAATCAAGCAAACATGAATAGAAGAGCGGAAGCAATAAAGTCATTCATATATATATAGGTACCATATTTATTCCATAGATACATATAGGTACCATTTACCGATCAATACAATATCATATTTCAATAATATATATCATTAAGTATTCAAAATGTACTAATCATGAGCATGACATGATATCTAGCAAAAGTATGTACATGAAAGGTACAACACTAGACCCGTGATAATGCAGGACTCGACCAACTCCCGCCTAGCACAACCACGCTCAAAAGGTACCTGAAAAGTGGAGTATCAGTCTACTGAAGACTGAGTGAGGGGCAATAATTATATCACACATCACATGCAAGTTGTAGCCTCGGGTGAAGATTTTAGCATAAAATAGAATAGATATATAATTCAATAAGTTTAATCTTTGCCCGAGATTACAACCAACCATTTTAACACGTTTATTTAATCATGCTTGTCAATATCATGAACATGTGGCCCCGGCGAGTAAGGGCAATCTCCAACCGAACTCCCAATCGTGAACAATACGTGATCATGCTTGCTTGCTTGATAAATAAGTGATCATGCAATATACTTTAGTGCTCACATAGACAATTTCATACTTGAAAACATGCAATAACCCGAGGATAACCCGACATTCCGGATTAATCCCCAGTCTCCTTCTTCCTCCGGATGATAGCGAGTTTGCAAGGCTCGACTATCCACGACATGGTGTGTGTAGAGGACATGACCCTCTAGACACGGAACTCCTTCCACCACTAATCTCCTAGTGGCTTCGGGGGTGATCCCAACAATGTGAGGATAATTCAGGAGTTACCCGTCAGCCCTTGCTTTCCCGGTTGGCTCAAGAATTACCCTCGGGCCCACGTGCAATCATGTACTCGCCAAACATGCTTGAAAATCATGACAATCGATACATTCTTGCTTGAAATGTTTATCACTTTGAAAACGTTTATAATTAGAATAGGTTTTGGCCGAAAACTAGCACATAAGGGTTGTAGGGTTCGTTTTACCAAAACAAAACCTCACCTTTCTTGCAAAATATAATAAAGTAGCGTTCTAAGGAGCTTGCTCCTCGTCCACGCCCTCGTGACCTGTGCAAATACGATATATGAACATGAGACATGGACTAAAATGGCCAAAATATGACGAACGGCGAAAACGTGTCTAGACGACCTCGAAAATGCAATGTGGTATGATAACTTTTCGTTTCACATCATATTAACACATATTATAGCAATTCGGGGTCAAAGAAGTCGTTGGATCGAGGGGTCAAAATCGTAAATTTATGCAGTGAATTTTGTTCTGTCAGCCGCTTGGGAACGGCCGTTCCAGGCTTCCTTTGAAAACTGGGAACGGTCGTTCCCGTTGCCCAGAAAACGCGGCAACGTTTTTCCCATTTTAAAAGCGCACCTTTGAGCTGGGAACGGCCCTTCCGGCGCAAGGCCAAAATGGGAACGGCCGTTCCCATGCTCGGCCGCCCCTTTATTTGAAAAGAAATGGGAACGCCCGTTCCCTCCAAGCTTTGAGGCTGGGAACGGTCGTTCCCAGTTCCTGCAACTGAAAAACAGAGCAGAAACAGGGGAAGCTCTCGGGAAGGAAGCAACAAAGCTACAAAAATTCATTTTTGAACCCCAAAAGCTATAATCTATGGGAATATGATGCATACACATTCAAGAAGTGATAATATAACACTTAGACACTTAAACCATAAAATAGTATCAAGAATTCATGCTTTCAAGTTCATGATCAACTTGATCATTCATGCCAAATATTCAAATTTTCAAGCTAAAATTCATGCAATAATTCATGAAATAATCATTCAATCATGTTTTGCACAACTAAGAACACATCTAGCATATTAAACTCAAACCCTAGCTATCCCATGTATGATCAAGAATCATGGATTCATGCCAAACCAACCTTGAAGCTAAGAAATGGATGAAGAAGAAGATGATGATAATGATGACTTCCAATTCCTTGAAAAACTTCTTGAAATCTTGATGATTGAGATAAAATTATCTTCCTCCCTTTTCTTCCTTGAAATACCGAGAGAAGGATGAATATGTTTAGCAATTTTGGATGAAATGAGCTCAAGGAAGAGCTTGAGATGATATTACGTGATACATCATCTTGATTTTTGTGAAATTTGCCAAATTGCTAATCGATCCTTGAAGTCTTAAAGTTAAGCAATTAAGTATGCCATGATTTAAAATATGCTCAATGTGGTCCTTAGAAATCATGCAATTAAGTCCCTAATATTTTAGAAAATATTTAACTATGGACAATTTGGTAATTCTATCACTCTCGGTAATTGATTTCGTGCAATAAATATTTTTCGTGTCATGAAATCACATTTTCAATGATATGAATTTAAAGAATTGGTATAGATAATGTTTCATGAATTTTATAAAAATATGAAATGCCACGTAATATTTTACGAAATTAAAAGAAATGAAATAAACCTACGCTCAAAACGCACACGTGGCGTGCTTACCTGTTCATCCGGAAACCGGGGCGTTACATTACTGAATTTGTGATGGATTAGGGTTCAAGTGAGGTGTACAATGTTTTAAAACGAGACTCAGATATTAATATTTGATGAAATGTCAAAAATACCCATCCCATTTTCACGTGTGAGGCGCGTGTGTGTAGGTTTTAGGGTTAAACCGCTCAAAAAGGGGTTGGGATGGTGGTTTGTTATAAACTAAAACTTTAGATGGCGATTTCGGGTGAAAAATAGTTGGGATGGTGAAATGCCAAAAGAGACATAGTTCGGATGGGCAAAAATCTTTATCTCAAGTAAATATTCCTACAAATCTATTGGGCTTGCTCTTAAACCACAGACCCATCACCCATCAAAGTAAACAATTTATTATGGGTTGCAAAATAATCCAACCATCCTAATATATAGAAGTAAACAACTTCTAAGTCGTTGAAAGTGTGATAAAATAAATAGAAAAGAAAAATAATTTTCAAATTCATTGATAATTAATTATTTATAAAACAAAGCGGTTCTCTCAATAGTATAGATAATTAATTATTTATAATAAATAAGATATAAGAAAAAAAATACAAATTTATTCAAATTCACAACTAAAAACAAATAGAACAAAAAAATAATAAACAGAATTGGGAAACATATCAATAAAGAAATCTTCATTGATTTTCTACTTTCATTGATTTTCTATTGCTCACTAGTTCAGTAATTCCTCTTGATTGAAGTTTTAATACAAAAAATCGAACATATCCATCTCGATTAAATTGACCCTTGCCTCTTCCACCAATTGCAAGTTGAAGCTTTAATACAAAAAATTAAACACGTCCATCTAAAATGTTAAAATAAATGTAAATTTGGTATGATTGACTTACCGTACTTAGTCCCTAATCTCTGTAATTAGCCCGGTTTATAGGGATTCTCCCTAGGTCCTTTATATCTGTGTATAGTGTGTGCATATTGTAACAACGAATAAAAGAATTCAAGAACAATGAAAGGAATACAAAACTTTTCCCCAAAAATACCATG
Organism: Lantana camara; assembly: GCA_037501455.1. Taxonomy (NCBI): domain Eukaryota; kingdom Viridiplantae; phylum Streptophyta; class Magnoliopsida; order Lamiales; family Verbenaceae; genus Lantana; species Lantana camara. The sequence continues at coordinate 19,371,366 of CM074859.1, forward strand.
TTCTAACATGGTATCAGAGCAGTGTTAGAATCTTGGGGACTCAGTTTCAATCATCATCGTCCCAAACCAAATCCGAACCCAATCAGCCTCAACCCAGCAACAATCTGCAAAACAACCAAGCATGTCACCCCCAACAGAAGTCAATCAATTGGGGAAACCGCTGCGAAACAACAACCAAAACCTAGATCGATTCCGTTTGTTGGCAACACCCATCACCGAAGTCGGTCTGATGGCAAAACGGGAGAAGAATTACAGGGGACTCACATGCTCGGAGAACGTCGCCAGTCTTGATGGTGGCGGACGCCAGACGTCATCCGGAAAAATCACCGGCAAGAACCAAACGGCAAAAACGAACGGACAGAGGGCAAACCTTGCCATCAGAGACAATTAAGCCGGAGATGTAGCCACCGCCGGTGTCGTCGTCAGAGACACCAAGGCGACGGCGGCAGAGATAAGCCAAGTGAATCTTGCCCGAAATCTCACCAAGGCAACGGCGGCAGAGATAAGCCAAGTGAATCTTGCCCGAAATCTGGGTTAGAGTAGCAATGGAGAAGGAGACGGCAGTTTCCGGGGTAGAGGGTTTGGGGGTAATGACCCAAACCCTAGTCCATTTGCTTTTAATAAAAGGAATTTGCAGTCAACCCCCCATACTTACGGAGAAGTGCAGATGGACCCCTAAAGTTCTAAATCTTGTGGGTTTCACACCCAAACTGAGTCTAAACGCGATACACAATGGATTTTCGACTGTGGGACAACAGATTCAATGACGTACGACCCATCAGACATACTTGAACCCTCGAATCCGAGAAGATCCTCTATTCAGACTACAAATGGGGATATGGTCTCAGTCGAGAAAGAAGGCCCAGTTTCTATTTCCTCAACTCTGAAACTACGAAACTGTCTTTATGTCCCATCTTTATCTTGTAAATTGGTGTCTGTGAGTTAATTGACAAAAGAGTTGAATTATGTGGTTCTCATTTACCCTCGTTTTTGCTTATTGCAGGACATTCATACGAAGGAAATCATTGGGTGGGGTACTGAACGTGGGGGTTTGTACTATGTTGATGAAGTTAAAAATCAATCCAAAGCTCTTCTTTCACAAGGAACAGGAAGCACACAACTCTGGCTCTGGCATAGACGACTTGGACATCCATCACTCGAGTATTTGAGACAATTATTTCCTTCACTTTTTCAGAACAGTCAGTATTCGGATTTATCATGTCAAACATGCCTTGCAAGTAAAAGTCATAGACCTTCATTTAAACCCAATAACACTCGAGTTGAGTCGGCTTTTTCACTGGTACATTCAGATGTTTGGGGACCAGCCCCGTTGACAACTCAGAACCAATTTCGCTATTTTGTGTTGTTTATTGATGATTACTCTCGTGTGACATGGGTTTATTTCTTGCGGCATAAATCTGAAGTTTATGGGACTTTTGTAGCTTTCTTTAATATGGTGCAAACACAGTTTGATAAAAGGGTCAAAGTACTCCGGTCAGATAATGGGCGTGAATATCTCAACCAGGATATGCACAACTTCTTCCACAAACACGGCATAATCCACCAAACCTCCTGCCCAAATACCCCTCAACAAAATGGAGTAGTCGAACGCAAAAACCGAACTATTCTTGAGATGACTCGAGCCTTACTCACTGAAGCCAGTGTCCCAAAACACTTTTGGCCCGACGCCGTTGCCACTACAACTTACTTGACCAACAGACTGCCCACAAAAATCTTGGGAAAACAGACACCACTTTCAGTCCTCCAAACTCAAACTACAGTACCATCTCACCTTACCTTGCCACCTCGCATATTTGGGTGCACTGTCTTCGTTCATATCCCAAAATCTGACCGGACAAAGTTGGATCCCTGTGCTGAGAAGTGTGTCTTTATGGGCTATGCTCCTACCCAAAAGGGGTACCACTGCTACAATCCTAAAACCAAACGATTCCTTGTCACTATGGACTGCAATTTTGTTGAGACTGAATACTACTACCCCAACCAACTCAGCGATCAGGGGAGATTCAGAACAGTGATTCCCTGAGTTGGTTAACCTATATTGGTATTGACCCGGTTGAATCCACACCGGCAGAAGACTCTCCAGAACTCAGTACCACGCCCACGCCCAATGATTCTCCTCCGGATGATGTCTAAAATGAGGTAACTACACTTTTCCCACTTCCGATTGTCATTTCTGAAAATATAGATGTCACAGATGCCCTTAACAATGTGCCTGAGAATGCAGCAAGTCACAGGTACAATCTTCCACAGAGAAGCACTAGAGGGATACCTCCCCAACGGTATTCACCAGATCACATCTCTCGATCTGCAAAATACTCAGTAGGAAATATGGTCAGGGGGAGTCTGTCCCTAGTGGCAAAGACTTTCCTTAGCAGCCTCTACAAAGCAGAGATTCCCAGAACGGTACAGGAAGCAAAACAGGACAAAGAATGGGAGAAAGCAATGAAAGTCGAGATGGAGGCACTGATCGAAAATGGAACATGGGAGAAATGTAGGCTCCCTGACGGAAAGAAACCCGTGGGGTGTAGGTGGGTTTTCACGATTAAACACAAGGCAGATGGCTCCGTTGAGAGATATAAGGCATGATTGGTTGCGAAGGGATACACTCAGACTTTTGGGATCGATTATTCTGAGACTTTCTCACCAGTTGCGAAACTGGATACAGTGCGAGTATTGCTATCAGTAGCAGCCAATAAAGACTGGCCACTTCACCAATTTGATGTCAAGAATGCCTTCCTACAAGGAGATTTGAATGAGGAGGTGTACATGGAGCCTCCACCTGGGTTCGCAGAAGGTTTTGGACAGAATAAGGTGTGCAAACTGCGCAAATCTCTGTATGGGCTCAAACAGTCGCCACGGGCGTGGTTCGGAATATTCACTTTGGCTATGTTGCGCCATGGATACAAGCAAAGTAACTCTGACCATACCCTATTCCTTAAGAAGCGAGGGGATTTGATCACATGCTTAATCATATATGTGGATGATATGATCATAACGGGCAGTGACAGAGACGAGATGGAGAGACTACGGGGAAATCTCTTCAAGGAGTTTGAAATGAAAGACTTGGGAGGATTGAAGTACTTCCTAGGCATCGAGGTTCTTCGGTCACGAGAGGGAATCTTCATTTCCCAAAGGAAATATATCCTAGATCTGTTAGCTGAAATAGGGATGCTTGACTGCAAGCCAGTGGAAACTCTGATACAGATAAATCACAAACTCAAGATTGATGAAAGTGGGGAACCAGCGGATAAGGAGCGATATCAGCGCTTGGTGGGAAAGTTGATCTATCTAGCACACACTAGACCCGACATTGCCTACTCAGTGGGGGTCATTAGCCAGTTCATGCACCGGCCACAGAAGGAACACATGGAGGTTGTGATTCGAATCATTAGGTATCTTAAAGGCACCGTGGGGACAGGAATTATGTTTGGGAGACACGGGCACCTCGACGTTGAGGCATACACTGGTGCGGACTGGGTAGGGAACCCAAATGATAGGAGGTCTACATCCGGCCTTATAACATTGGTTGGAGGGAATGTAGTGACCTGGAGAAGCAATAAACAAAAGGTTGTAGCCTCTCAAGTGCTGAGGCAGATTTCAGAGGAATAGCGAAAGGGGTAACTGAGCTCGTTTGGCTCAGGAAGTTGATGACAGAGATTGGCGTGGAACAGAAGGGTCCGAGTCCACTGAGATGCGACAATAAAGCTGCAATTAGTATTTCAGAAAATCCCGTTCAGCACGACAGAACGAAACACGTGGAGGTTGACCGACATTTCATCAAAGAAAAGTTAGAAGATGGGACTATCACAATTCCCTTTGTCAGATCAGGAGATCAGCTGGCTGATATACTCACCAAGGCCGTGACCAATCAAATCTTTCAATCTACGTTGTGCAAGCTAAGAATCGGCGACTCGATTACTTAGCTTGAGGGAGAGTGTTAGAAAAAATGTAAATTTGGCATGATTGACTTACCGTACTTAGTCCCTAATCTCTGTAATTAGCCCGGTTTATAGGGATTCTCCCTAGGTCCTTTATATCTGTCTATGAAGCACGGACACTTCTAAAAATATCATTTTGCCGTGTCGTATCGTGTCGGACACCGTGTCCGACACTCCTCACGTGGGAAATTCAAGAAAAAATCCGTGTCGCCGTATTCGTGTCGTGTCGTGTCGTGTCGTGTCGTGTCGTGTCTGTGTCGCCGTGTCCGTGTCTGTGCATCATAGATATCTGTGTATAGTGTGTGCATATTGTAACAATGAATAAAAGAATTCAAGAACAATGAATGGAATACAAAACTTTTCCCCAAAAATACCATGTTCTAACATAAAACAGTAGAATACTACTTTCAAAAATAATTATCCTAAGCATGATTGTTATCCAATCGATCAATTTCTATGTATTCTAGGAATCTGTCCGAATATATATTCTTTGGAATTTTCAAACAAAAGAAGTTGTTGAGTTGAGGAGAAAGATGTCGATATAAGTTGTAAGAAGAAGTTAAAACGTTGGAATTGAGAACTCATACGTATTTTATAACTTTGCCCAAATAAATATAATTTTTTAATTTAATTAAATTTTAGAACAAAAGCAACCAGAATACATATATTTTTTGAATTTAAAGTAATTGTTGAGACGGTGAGTTAGAGAGGAAGTCAACAATAAATTTAGAGAAGAAGATGTCACTACTTGTATGGATACAAAATAACAAATATCTGTTAGTCGGGGATTACGTAGTATCTACAGGATGAGATCCATGTAGAAATTGTTTTGTTTTATTGTACTCTTTTCTTTTATTTATATATTTATTTATTTTTCTTACTCGAACAATGTGTTTCCCACTTTGAAGTCCTTTTTCCTTTCACCTCATCTTTTTATTTATATATCCTTTTAATCCTTCTTCCCAAAATTTATTGATTCCAATTTTAATTATTGTTTTTGCAAATATTTGTTTTTTTTTTTTTTTTTTTTTTTAAAGGTGAGGACAGAAGAGTTACAATAATGGAATCAAATCTTTTGTCAAACAAGACACAACCTATTGCAAGTGATGAGCCGCCTGGTTCCTCTTTCATTGCGCAAGGGAAAAGGTGATCTCTGGGACATGCATTAACCTCAAACGGATGTCATTGATGAGATTTCTAGAATTAGAAATTTCTGTCAAAGGGGCTCGCCATAATAGAATGTTAGTTTTTACAGATGAGGATCTTGGAAAAAAGATAGAGAAATTGAAATTTTTGATGACATACTTTTGATCTAAATGTGTTATAATGAAAGCTAAGTCGGGTTTAGTTCAATTGTATTAGGAAGTGCTTGATATCATGTTTGATATAAAAAGATAATTAATGTGAAATTTTAAAACTTGTGAATAGACTTCGAATGAGATTAAAAATTGAATAGTATTGGTAAATGAGATTAATTGGTTAATCCTCCCTTACACTTTTATCATCACCCCAATATCCATGAAAGGATAACTTGAACCATTTATTTGTAACCTTGAGTAAATTTAAAAGTCAAATAAAAATAAATTGATAATTTCGAGACATCTATGGTTAAAACATAATGTAGTAACTAGCTATATAGTAATGAAAACAAAAATATGGTTTCTAGAATTTCATCAATTTATACAAATCTATAAACAAAAGAGAAAAATATATTTAAAACACACACACACACACACACAAAAAGAGTACGTAGTCTAATGACAATCACGAGGATCTTCTCAACCAAAATGCTAGCCTAGACCGGAATTGAAACAAACTAAAACCTACCAGACGGAATTGAAATTAAACTAACTAAACAACTAATTCTCCCAAGTTTTTCACTTGCTCCTTCATGAATATTCGTCCTCATCATATACGGGCGTGAGATAACTTTTTTCTTCGACATAGCTACGTACAATGAGGAGGATCTCCGTGCAAAACCCCTCTCGTTGCATTAGCCGAAAATAAAACCTGGACGTCCTTGCACGCAAAAGTCAGGTCCGGATCAGGATCGCGAAGTAATAGAAGACCAGTATAGGAAAACGAGGTCCGAAGCTTGATTGTCACCATGGATAGTCTATCCAAGTCGGGCCTGAAACCAGTGGCGTTGTGATCGGGCCATAGCGCATTAGTCGCAATCATAGTTGAGTTGACCATAGTAGTGTTGGAGGGTCCTTGTTTGAAGGGTGGAATAATCGATGCTCCGATAGACTTCTTGGTCGTTGCATCTTCAAGTGAAACATCGATTTGTCTGTTATAGTGAATGGTTGATTTTGAATTAGGGTTCGTGATGGAGAAGCCAATTACACACTTCAATTCCTCAACGGAAGCTGATACAGATTTGACCTGAAAATCGGGGTTTTGATCCTGGCCGTTTGATGCAATTGATAATGCATAAAAAATCAACATCACCATGAACCCGAGTGCGACGATGGCAATCATCCCAATAATAAAAACTTTATCAGAAAGGCTAACATGTTCAGTCGTCGACCCCCTCCGCGGCGCTTCATGGGTCGAGGCAGCAGGGTAGCCGACTACATACTGCGGCGGCGCCGTCGCCGTGGGTGCTGAAAAGTTGTTCATACTTTAGATCCCTCAAGGCGAAAATTGAATGAGGATTGAGTAAGGGCGTTTATGCATATATATATAGACTAGGGAGAGAGGGGCAAGGGTTCAAGATTTGAGAATGATTAGTAGTAAGATTAATGTTTAATTAGGATTAGACTTCTAATCTAAGTGGAAGTGAAAGTATGACAAGAACATTATACATGGGATCTTTGTCAACTTCAACTTATATGGGGAAAAATTCTATTCCAGAGGCACACGAACATGATAGATATTCATTTAAAAAATAAATAAAAAAATTACCGCATGATAAATGTTGGGTAGATTTGGAGACGGAGACACGGGGCCGAAAATTTTTTAAAGAAATATTACTTTCTATAAATTTGAATATGTATTTTTAAGTTAACTTAGATTTTCTCATTAATTTACTTTAATTTTATTTAAATTTAAATTCACTTTTTATTTTTTTCTTAATAAAAGTCTTTTACTCTTCTTTCTAAATACCAAAAAATATCTCAATCTACTCTTTCTCACAAGAAGAAAAATTGTCTTCTTTTCTTTTTCTATTCCTTCTATTTTTTTTCTTTTTAATGTAAAACCCTAATTTTTTAATCTTCAAAATTTATACTTGTTGGAAAAAAAAAGTTGATTGTCCTCTCAAATTCAAATTCGAATATTAATTTATATTTAATTTTAATTTTTTCTTTTATTATGGATAGATTATTTAGACAAAATTGATGATTAATTTTTTTTTTTTTTAGTGTACACACCCAAATGGAATTCGAACTAGGACATTATCTTGGAAAATGAACCTATTAACCACTTGGACTAGTTCTTGTTGGCTTATGATTAATTTGTCAATTGTGAATTAGTTTAATATTTTGATTGAGGAAAAATCCTATATTTTTATGTTGATGAGAATAATTCAACGATAATTGTGTTTAATTTTAAATAATCGAATTTTTTTATAATGTAACGAGTTTTTGTGTGACGTCCCGTTTTCTCGACAAGTCAGGTATGACATCACGAGTGGGTTTAGACTGAGTGTTATGTGTTTATTCATGTTTTAATTGTTAATGGTGTATTTTAATTTGTTTAATTATGTAAATAAATTTCTATTTCATGCTTTAGTTGTTTAATTGCCCTTAATTCCAATCTCGGGAAATGTGCGATAAATCCCCAAATGCGAACTCAATTTTTAGTTTGCCCCCCATTTTTAAAAATGTTTCAGTTCATTCCCCAGATAAGATGTATATTTTGAGTTTACTCCCCATTTTTTGGGGCACTTACGACATATAGCCAAAAATATACGACATAACATAATTTAGATACGTGATTCTTGAGTTTTTCTTACTTGTATAAAAACAGAAGAATCACGTATCTAAATCGTGTTATGTCTTATATTTTTGGCCATATGTCGTAAGTGCCCCAAAAAATGGGGAGTAAACTCAAAATATGCATCTCATCTGGGGAGTGAACTGAAATATTTTTGAAAATAAGGAGCAAACTAAAAATTGTTCAACTCATGGGGAGTTTTCAAAGATTGCCCCTTCCAATCTTATGAAATTTTAATTGGACTTGTTAAAACCTTATTTAAAACCTTGGGGTTGCTTTTATAAATTTTAAAATCTTTAATATAATCCGGACTTAATTGACCTTAATTGGAATTTGTGGGCTTGATTTCACAACTTTAATATGTGGGGGACTTAATAGTAACTAGCAACCCTGCACACCCAATGTGTGTGCAAAAGAAAATTATTAAATTAGAATTTTCATGTTATTACTTAATTTATAATTATTTTTAATATAATTATAATTTTATGATGAATAAATTAAATAAGATAAAATCAAATTAAGGAAAAAAAAAACTAAAGATAAATAAGTGATATAAAAAAGAAAAAGAATTTAAGTGATATAAATAAAAAAAGAAAAGATTTGAGAGCACGTATGTTAATCAGAAAACTGAAATAGTACGTAGTTAGAATTTATGTTAAAAAATATATAAAAAAAAAGTAAAAAAAAAAAAAAAGAATCCATGACACCAAATGAGTCTCTTCGTTAATATAATAGTATAGATAACAAAAAAAATTGGGCGACTTTTCTTTACCCTAATCAGCCGGATCCATCGCCATTCTCCCTTCCACTTTGTCTCTCTCAACTCACCTCCACCGCCGGCGAAATTCCTCCAGCCAGCTGTCCCCCTCACCGGCAATCGCTCTAAGCCGACCTCTCCTTCCCCTGCCTTCTCTCTCCCCTCCCTCCGGTCTTAGACAAACAGAAACTCCGGCCACCACTTCAGTCACCCTCGCTCGCCCCCGCCAGTGCCACCAGCTCAGCCAGCCGCTGACGGAGGTCGCCGACCCCAACATCGGGCATCCTGTCACCAGAGATACCACCGTTGACTCCTTCTCTCTGAATCCCGTTTCCCCTCTCAGCAGGCAACCCCTTTTCTCCACAGCAGAGCAACAGCTCCGGCGACCCTCTTCCTTGCCGCCGTCGGCAACCATCGATTCTTCCAATCACCATTACCCCACATCGTCAGCTTTGCCTTCACTTTGGTAACCACCAACAGATCCTCTTCTTTCCCGTCTCAGAACCTACTTGCAATTGTATAATTAAATGTATAATATGTTATTATAGCATAGGTGATTGTCTTGTAATTGTACGAATATTTATTTTTGGGAGGAATTAGAATGGATTATTTTATTGAGTGAGTTTGGAGGATGCTGCCAACCGTGTATACATGTATGTAAATTTAATTACGAACCATAGTGTATGGTTTAATTATGAAATAATTCTTATGATTTGCATATTAATTGTGGATTATGTGACATTGAAATGAAAATTGAATTTTTATAGTAGAATTGAAATTTTGGCTGTTTTAATAGTCACATGTGGGACTAAGTATGTGTGTAATTGTTGATTTACTATGAATGGGCCATTTTAGAAATTGTAAGTTAAAATTTTAATTAAATTTGGGTTAACATGAAATTAAATCGGATATTTAACTAGATAGAATCTTTGCTATTTATGATTAACACCATTTAGTGGCATGACGTTGATTTAATACGCATTATCTGAAATTTAGTACAATTTGTGTTGTGATTTGCATTAAATCATTGTATAAATGTAACTAGCGTAAACCCCGTACTCTGCACGGAAATAAGAAAAAAAAAATTATATTAAAAAACAATTTGAATTTATGTGTAATGTTTTAACACACAAAAATGGCCAATAAATAGATAATAAAATTAAATTAGCTAAATTGTATAGAAGTATAAGTATATATTTTGATCAAAACGTAACGTAGTAAGTATGTATAGAAACTAATTTTTTCAGCTGATACTATTTTTTAAATTAAATAAAAAACAGGTAACATGTAAGAAAACACACTATATAATATAAATATGACATATCAAAATTTAAAATATATGTAAATGATAAAATGAGTATTATATATTATAATTATCTAAATTTCAAGTATTTTAAACGTATAAAATTGAGAAATAAATGAATAATATTAAAATAAATAAATAACTAATACCAATAAAATCAAAAAAATAAGAAGTATAAGAAATAAAATTAAAAAAAATAAGCGGAATATTAAAGATTTATACAAATACTTAAAAAATAAACAAAACAATATAAAAAACTTCAGGGCCCGTAAAAATACAAAGCAAAATAAATTATAAGAGAATCAGGCACATTAAATATTTTTAATATTATAGTATAAAGTCAAAAAAATATATAAAGAGTCACCTAAAAAAAAATTAAATGTGCTAACTTAAATTAACAATAGCAAGTATTGAAACTCTAAATTAAATGCTCTCAAAAAAAATGTTCTTTGGTAGTAAAATAAATCCAAACGAATTACAAAAATTGTAAAAATTAAAACAAAGATTATTGAAAAAATCTATGAGAATTTGATCAAAAAAAAATCTATTAAAACCTGACATGTATTTGTAGATAAATTAAATAATTCTAAAATCCAATTACATTGTCACATTCAAGAAACAACCCAAATGTTATATTATGAATCAAAACTTTTTTTTAGTGGAAAAACAACAAAAGAATACACAATTACATCAAAGCTTCACAGAAGACATTTCCAAGCATCTCTGGCAATGTCTCTGTCAACAGGTCAATTCTTTCTTTTTATGGCCTTTCTTTGCCAACATGTCCGCACATTGATTCAAGCAAAACTGAATACATATTAAAAAGTTGATAATCAATAAATTTGATGATTTATTATTATAAAATACCCTTCTTCTTTCCCTTTTCAAAATTATGGTGATATTTTCATAAAATTCTTTTTAGTTAAAGTCGCAACCGGAGAAAATAAGTAGTCAACAAAGAAAAACAAATAAGAAAAAGACGAAAAAGATATATTGCAAAATAAATAGCCAAACAATATTTATAATACATTCTCTAATATCATTAAATATTTAGCGAAGTTGTAGATGTACAAACCAAAATATCGAACGAAATCAAGGAAGAAGAAAGAAATTAAAACGTTAAAAAAAAATACTAAGAAATCAAAGAAGAAGAAGTTATAAAAAAAAAAAAAAAAAAAAAAAAAACTAAAAATGGATTAAGAGTAATTATTTATAGACATGTAAATTTACACATTTAAATTTCAAACTTCAAAAACTTTTCTAAATTAAAATAGCAAATCTTGGGTATGATTTGTAGTAAATCTTGGACATGATTTGTAGAATATTTAATGTAAATAATTTGTGTAAATTAATCATCATCAATTAAGGAATTGGATAATTACGACATAAAAAACTAATTACTTGCATGTTTTAAAATAAAGTTACAATAACAATTTTTTAACACAATTAAAAAATTTTAAAATTTTAAAAAATTAGTATTCGATCAAATTGACACGTACAATTGATTTAAAATAAACCCTTCCTAGATAATATAGTATAGAGTATACCTCGTGCGATGCACGGTATTGGTGTACATATAACTTATAACATTATTTATAAATCTTGTAAATTAAAATAATTTAAAATAAGTAACTAAATCATATAGAATGAAAATAATTTACACACTACATATTTTTCATATGAATAAAGTGTTCTTAAAACGTTTCTTTATTATGATTTTATTTATTTATTTATTAGAGAGATTGTAAAAGAAAAATAATTTTAAAGAGAGTATATGATTATCGTCCAATTCTAAATAATAATAAGTATACGTAGAATTTTTGCTACATCACAATTTAAAATTCATGAGCATAACAAATAAATAAAATTCATGTCAATATCATATCTTAATTAAATAGGTTAAAATATATGGAAAAAAAAAATTATATAGAAAGAAATTTAATTAAATTCAATTGCCATGTAATTATTTCATAAATTGTGGAATTGATTAAAAAGAAATTTGAATTATATTAAAATTTCATTTAATGTAAAAAACAACTTACCATTAAAATAATTTTCACAACTAAAAAATTCAAAAAATCACAAAATTCCAAAATTTTATTTATTTATTAATTAGAGACATTGTAAAAGGAAAATAATTTTAAAGAGAGTATATAATTATAGACTATATAAAAATAAACTTTTTTAAAGGTTTTATAGGTAAAGAAAATAAACTTAAAAATTAAAAATAAAGAATAATGAAGTAGAAGTTAAAGAAAGCCAAAATTAAAGATAATTGAAACATAATGCATCTTCTAAAATAAAGAAAATATTAGAAATATGTATATATAAAGACGATTAAGAACAAAGACATAAAATATTAGAGATAAGTCATAAAAAAATATCAAAACTTACAAATAAATAAAGATAATGAAACAAAAATCGGAAAAATATAAATAGACAAAAAATAATAAAAAAATATTAAACATGATTCTCCCTGACCCAAGCAATCATTCTCCCCAAGTTTTCACCTACTTCTTCATTCACCAACAACAAGGTGGATTTCCATACAAAACCCCTTTCGTTGCATTTGATGAAAACAAAATTTTTAACATCCTTACACACAAAAATCCGATTCCGATCAGGACTCTGGACACTTGGAAAACCAGTAAGGTCAAAGGAGGTGTTAAGAAAATGGGAGAAATGGGATCAGAATGACACGGGTAGTCCCTGTCCTTAAAGTGTTAATCGCCCCTACTCTCTGAGTTTGCTAAAGGTTGCAGACGATTTACTTTTAGGATATATGTCAAGCTGGAAAGAGATGAATTCAGACAATAGCAATTTGCCAGAATTCAGGTGAGTTTTGTTGTGTCTGTTTCAGGTGAGGGAAGGAGCTATTTATAGCTCTCAAGTGTTGGCCAAAAATAAAACTGCAGTAGGAATATTGAATGGATTAATTTCAGGTGTAATGACCTGAAATTCAATCCCAATGAATGCCCACTACTCAGCTGTAACAGATGCCAACGGACTGATTGGATGTATCTGGACATTGGTTCAAAAGTCTAAACTTTTGGACTAGACTAGGCCGGCTCTGGCTCAAAAAGTAAGGCTCTGGGCTCGGAGGCGAGGCTCCAAGCTCCTAGCGACGATGCGCACGTGCGAAGTGCAAAGTGCGCCATCAAACGCCACATTCGCCCATGCCCGGCCCCGGCCCCGGTCCCGATCCCGATCCCGTGCCCGTGCGCGTGCGCGGGCGGTGCGGTGCAAGTGAGCCCATTAGTCCTCTCTTGGGTCCCATAATTTAATAACACATACAACATTATAATATATAAAGCTGCCTACTTAGTGTTATTTTTCCAATGTGGGACACAAAAACCAATGCACATTTTTCCAAACAACTCTTGATATGCCTTTGCATAATTATTGATTAATTCTCTGACAATTAATCATATATATATTAATTCTCCAACAATTAATTATATATATATGCACAACATATTCAACAATCCCCCACTTGTTTGGAAAACTACTCTTTTGCCAGACAAGTCCCTGAAGATATTGTCAAAGATCACATGCCTAGAGGAAGGTGTGACGAACATTGAACCTTTCCCTTAGTGAAAATAACTCAAAACTGCATCGAAGTTGACGGTGTCCGTAGATTGAAACTCAACTCCTTCGTGATGCAATCGGAGTTATCACACGCGTGTTTTCTTTCTCATACAGCAAACACTCCACTGCTTTGCGCTTATAAAGCCATACGTCATATCCCATTTCATGAACCTTTAAGAGAGTAAACCACAACTCTCTATAAGAAGCGGCTTCACTTCTTATTCATATAGGCAAAATGTTTCTCGAGCACTAGTTACATTAGTGCAGCATTTTGTTAAGAGCATAGCTCAACCTTGTCACTTTGCAACTCACTGAGCTATCTTTTACTACATATGAGACCACTTTGATAGCTTTAACCAACTCGTGACTTGTTTTTCCCTTTGAACCTATAACCAGGGGTAACCTAGATTATAGGTAGGGTTACCATCACTTATGGTTCGGGTGGTTTAAGTCCCATATCTCTAGTAGTTGTAGCTACTAAGTCTCTCGTCAGAGGCTTAGTAAATGGATCAGCCAAATTCTTATTTGACCTCACATAGACAATTGTTATGATACCATCTTGTATCAATTGTCTCACAAATGCATGTCTAAGACCAATATGTCTAGACTTACCATTATAGGTACCACTATACGCTTTTGTAAGCGTAGCTTCGCTGTCACAATACAACGAAATTGGAGGCATTGGACTCGGCCATAGATCTATGTCTAACAACATATTTCTAATCCAATCAGCCTCTTGTCCAGCTTGTGCCAAAGCTATGAACTCAGATTCCATGGTAGAGTGAGAGATTATTGTCTGTTTCTTGCTTGCCCAAGAAACAGCCCCACCGGCAAGAGTGAAAACCCACCCACTTGTGGATTTATTATCTCCCACACTAGTTATCCAACTCGCGCCTGAGTACCCTTCCAACACACTAGGGAATTTGTTATAGAACAAACTAAAGCTAATAGTTCTCTTAAGGTACCCAAGTACCCTACTAATAGCTTTCCAATGATCAGCATTGGGACTGCTCGTGTATCTGCTAAGTTTTGAAACTGCAAATGAAATATCTGGTCTAGTGCAATGCATTGCGTACATAAGGCTTCCAATGGCACTTGCATACTCAAGCTGTGCAATAGCTCTACCAGTATTTTCTTTAAGTTTCAGTCCATTGTCAAATGGAGTATTCACCTCCTTGATCTCGAGGTGATTAAACTTAGTCAGAACTTTCTCAATATAATGAGATTGGTTTAGTGAAAAACCCCCACTATGTTTTTTAACTTTAATGCCTAAAATGGTATCTACTTCACCTAAGTCTTTCATCTTAAAGACCGAGGATAGATACTTTTTAGTCTCGTTTACTCCAATCATATTCGTTCCGATGATCAACATATCATCGACATATAGACAGACTATCACCATATAGTCAGCCGTACTTTTGGAGTAAATGCACCTGTCAGCACTGTTATACTTGAATCCGAATTTCAAGATAGCAGTGTCAAACTTCTCGTGCCACTGTTTTGGTGCTTGTTTTAGACCATACAGGGATTTGACTAACTTACACACTTTATTTTCTGTTCCCGGTGCTATAAAACCCTCATGTTGTTCCATATAGATTTCTTCTTTTAAATTTCCATTTAAAAATGCTATCTTTACGTCCATTTGATGAACAAACAGATCGTAAAGAGAGGCTAAAGCAAGAAGAATTCTAATGGACGCAACTCGAGCCACCGGTGCATAAGTGTCAAAGTAGTCAATCCCTTCTACTTGTCTAAATCCTTTGGCGACTAATCTAGCTTTAAAAGCTGAGATAGTGCCATCAGTGTTTCGTTTTCTTCTAAATACCCACTTGCACCCAATGGGTTTAGAACCACGAGGTAAGTCTGCTAATACCCAAGTATTATTACCCAAGATTGAATCCATTTCATCGTTTACAGCTTCCTTCCAAAAAGAAGCATCTCGAGAAGCCATAGCTTCTGAAAATGTTTTAGGATCCGTCTCAAGTGAAAATACATATGGTATTTCACTTACCATTTTATTATCTTGGTCCCCCTCCACCAAGAATAATAAAGCATCAGAAGAGATAAAGTCTTTATCTAAACTTTTCTCATTTCTTGGTCTAGTACTCCTTCTAGGCTCAACTTGTTGTTTAGGAACATCGTTTTCCACAACCGGCCTTATAGGACCTCTAGGCTCAATTTGGAGTGGCACAGATTCGTTTCCAACATCTTTTGAAAACGTATTTTCGAAGAATTCCACGTCCCTGGATTCAGTTATCACGTTAGACTCCAAATCGAGAAGTCTATAGGCCTTGCTATTAAGAGCATATCCAACGAATACACTTTTAATAGCTCTAGCCCCTAACTTAGTCCGTTTAGGATCAGGAACCCGAAAGTAAGCCACACACCCCCACACTTTGAAATAACTTATGTTGGGTTTTCTGCCTTTCCATATTTCATAGGGACTAGACTTCACAACAGTACTAGGCATCCTATTTAGAATATGGCACGCAGACAGAAGGGCTTCACCCCACAAGTTGTGAGGTAAATTTGCATGATTTAACATGCAATTTATCATATCTAGAAAGGTACGATTTTTCCTTTCAGCTACACCGTTCTGCTGGGGTGTATAACCGGCAGTTGTTTGATGTATGATACCACTTTCTTCGCAAAGTGTATCAAAGGCATTCAAACAGTATTCCATACCTCGATCAGAACGTAAAACCTTAATCTTCTTCTCAAGTTGGGTTTCTACTTCTGATTTGTATTTCACGAAAGAACTAAGAGCTTCATCTTTAGTTCTTAACAAATACACATAGCAAAAACGACTAGCATCATCAATAAAAGTAATAAAATACCTTTTACCACCTCTAGTTAAAATTCCATTTAACTCACAAATATCAGTATGAATTAAATCTAATATTTGTGATTCTCTTTTAACACTTGGAAAAGGCTTTCTTACAATTTTTGATTTTGCACATATTTCACACTTATCAAGTTCGTTTTTACCAATATCAATTAATCCCATTGCATGCATATTTTTCAAATTCTTTGCACTAACATGTCCTAATCGACTATGCCATAAAGAAATTGAAGAAATCATATAAGCAGAAGCAGAAATCATATTATTGATAGACATCTTATACATCCCATTACAAGCATAGCCTTTTCCAACAAATTCACCATTTTTCATGATGATGACTTTGCCAGACTCAACAGAAATTTTAAAACCTTTCTTATCTAACAAATCAACAGAAATTAAACTTTTCCTAACATCTGGTACAAACAAGACATTAATCAAAGTTAATTTCTTTCCGGAGGTAAAGTTGAGTTCGACAGATCCTTTGCCTCCAACACTGGCTTTGGAGTTGTTTCCCATCTGAACCTCTTGCCCAACAGTTTCTTCAAAGGTCTTGAAAAGCCTTCGATCGTTGCAAATGTGAACGGTAGCTCCAGAATCTAACCACCAGCCAGAAAGTTCACTTGCCATGTTGATTTCAGAAATCATAGCCACATCGAGGCTAAGATCAGTCACCATGGCAACTAGGTTCTCCTCAACCATATTTGCAACTCCGGATCCACTCTTCCGTTGTGGGCATTCTCTCGCATAATGTCCTGTTTCTCCACAAACATGACACTTGCCTTTTCTTTTGTTAGCAGCATTACAAGGTTTAGGCTTCTGTATGATTTTCTTAAATTGTCCATAATTCTTTTTAACACCAAAATGTTTCTTTTTAGAAGAATTTCCAGATTCAACAAAATTCACACTCGATTGTCCTTGAACCAAATTCTTTCCATCGCGTTTCCGAGCCTCCTCTTCAATACGCAGATGTTTTTGAATTTGTTCCAAGGACAAATCCTCAGATTTATGCATCAAACGCTTTGCATAATCTTTCCAGGCTGGAGGAAGTTTTGCAATGATTGCACCAACCTGGAATGTTTCTGGAAGGACAATTTTAACCATCCTGAGTTTATTAACGATTACCTGGAGCTCATGCACTTGCTCCAGAATCGGTTTGTTGTCAACCATCTTGAAATCCAAATATTTAGAAACTAAATATTTGTTAGTACCTTCTTCCTCAGCCTTGTATTTGTATTCCAAGGCCTCCCAAAGCTCTCTAGGCGACTTCACGTTTGTGTATAGATCATACAGCCTGTCAGAAAGTGTGTTGAGGATGTGACCACGAGCCAACTCTTCGTCTTCAGCCCTTTTCCTCCTTTGCTGTTGAAGAGTCTCCACAATCTCTTGGTGGATCTGCATAGCATTCCTGGAAGGACCTGTTGCTGTGTTGGGAGGAGCAACAACTCCTGTTGTCGGAGGATTGGCAGGAGGAGCACCACCTGCTTCAGTGGTTGGTGGATCCAAATCAACAGGCTGCTGGGGAGCAGGAGGATCTTCTGGAATAGGTGGCAGGCTGGGATCCAGAACATAAGCCAGCTTCAAAACGGTAAGCAGGAACTTCATCTTGTCTTGCCAGCGGCTGAAATTGTTTCCATCGAAGCGATCCAATTTCTGCTGGTTCATGATGCGGAAGGATTCTGATTCCATCTTCACACAATTAACACTTTAAGATTGTTAAGAAAATGGGAGAAATGGGATCAGAATGACACGGGTAGTCCCTGTCCTTAAAGTGTTAATCGCCCCTACTCTCTGAGTTTGCTAAAAGTTGCAGACGATTTACTTTTAGGATATATGTCAAGCTGGAAAGAGATGAATTCAGACAATAGCAATTTGCCAGAATTCAGGTGAGTTTTGCTGTGTCTGTTTCAGGTGAGGGAAGGAGCTATTTATAGCTCTCAAGTGTTGGCCAAAAATAAAACTGCAGTAGGAATATTGAATGGATTAATTTCAGGTGTAATGACCTGAAATTCAATCCCAATGAATGCCAAACGCCACATTCGCCCATGCCCGGCCCCGGCCCCGGCCCCGGCCCCGTGCCCGTGCCCGTGCGCGCGCGCGCGCGCGCGGTGTGGTGCACCGCACCGCGAGTGAGCCCATTAGTCCTCTCTTGGGTCCCATAATTTAATAACACATACAGCATTATAATATATAAAGCTGCCTACTTAGTGTTATTTTTCCAATGTGGGACACAAAAACCAATGCACATTTTCCAAACAACTCTTGATATGCCTTTGCATAATTATTGATTAATTCTCCGACAATTAATCATATATATATTAATTCTCCAACAATTAATTATATATATATGCACAACATATTCAACAGGAGGTCTGAAACCTGATTGTTACAATGGATATACTATTTATGTCGGGCCTGTATCCGGTGGCGTTGTAATCGGGGCACAAGGCATTAACCGCAATCATAGTTGTGGCGCCAAAGATCAAAACTTTCTGTTGGCGACTATGTATGAAAGCCCTCGCCACGGGGGAGAACTCAGCTCATAGAAGGAGCAGTTTGATTATTTCTTGCCCGCTATGTGAAAGTTCCCCGGAATCGACGAAACATGTGTTCTTGGAATGCTCCTTCGCTAGGCAGGTGTGGGCTTTGACAAATTTACCTTGGTCTGTTATCTCATGTTGGGGAGACTCGATGGAAAATTGGGTGCGCAAGGTGATCAAATCTTTAGATGGAAGGGAAGGGGACTTTTTTCTGACAATCTGTTGGTGCATTTTGTTTAATAGAAACAGGGCATGGAATGGTTTAGAAGGAGATGATGCTCTGGGAGTTGTTCATTCGGCTCAAAACTTTTGTATGGCGTTCCATGTTTCTCGGGAGGCGAATGGGGTGGCTCTTTTTCCCACGAGTCTGACCGATGGTGTAGGCCGCAGGACGGATATATTAAGATCAATTTCGATGCTGCTCTGTTTGAAAACGAAGGGGAGTTTGGTGTTGGGGTGATAGCTAGAGATCATGGTTCGCCGGAACGGGAACGGCGGCCTCCGTTACGCTGTTCCGGTGTGGAACGCTGGCTTGCCTGGAACGGCGTTCCGTGGCGTTATAACGGCCGGAACGGAATGGATCAGAAAGAAATGGAGAAGAAGACGAAGAAGACGACGACGGTTAGATTAGAACGACGATTTCTGCTGAAGGCCAGGGATAGATAAAGTCATAAAATCTAGGTTTTTAATTTAATCAATAAAATATAATGGGCTAAAGTATTAAAAAGTGACTAATAGGCTGCATTTTTATTTAATGAACTGATTTTTTGAATTAATTATTTTATTTTATTTTTATTTGTAATATATTTTATCTTTTTCCTATATTTTTAAATTTCTATTCTATTATTTTATATTAATATGATATTATTTTATTATATTTTTATTCATTTATGTATCATAGATCATAATAATACTAAAAATAAATATTAACATGAAGAATTCAATTTAATATATATTTTTTTTATACAATTCAATTTAATATATATTTAAATAATAATAATTTTTTTACTTGCACACGCAACGAATCTACAAGATTACTAGTTATTAATTATTTTTTAGATACCTCCAAAGGGTGATATTAGTTGGGATTTTGGTGAACCTACTTGCGAAGACAGTAAGAATGTAAAATGTAATATTGCAACACCATAAGAATGTAAAATGTAAATATTGCAACAAAGCTATTACCATGGAGCCACAAGATTAAAACAATATATTGCACATGTGAGTGAAAATATGAAATCTTGCTCAAAGATTCCAAATGAAATTCGAAAAATGATGAAGAAGCACATTCAAAATTTGAAAATTGAGAAAGAAATTATTAAACGACAAAGAAAAACGACAATAAATGTTATTTGGGATAAAAACATATAATGCAATTGACAAATATAAATATAATACAAACTACTATTAACATAAATTGATAAATTAATAAGTTTTAAACATTTTTAGGCATTTTATACATCTTTTTAGGAAGTGACCGCGATTTTGCCGCGACCGTTCCGCGTCATTGCAACGGAACTGGAACGGTGGCCTCCGTTCCGTTCCCCGCGACCGCGACGGTGAACCATGCTAGAGATGCGGAAGGCAAGGTTATGAGCTGGACGTGCTATAGGAAAGAAGGACGGTTCAATCCAGAGCATGCTGAAACATTGACTGCTTTGGAGACGGTGAGATTATCGCTGCGAGAAAAATGGAATACAATAGTGTTGGAAGAAGATTGTGAGGTGGTTTTGAGAAAGATCAGAGCTGAATCTATTGATCTCTCCCCCACTGGAAATTTGATTGCCGATATCAGGGAGACTCTTTCGCACATTCCTACATATGTGGTGAAACATATCCATCGTACTGGGAATGTGGCAGCACATATGATAGTGCGAAACTCTGCTATTTTGTCCCCTAGAGCAATGGTGTTACTGGAGTTCATAGAAGACATCATTAGAGAAGAAGCTATCTTTAGGTAGTTTGGGAGCCTTTTGTTTTTCTCTGTTTTCTTTGTTGTTGTTGGCCATTGTGTGGGCCTTTCAAAAAAAAAAAAATAAATTTCATGCTCGTATGCAAATAAAAAAGATCTTATTATTTAAATATATTAAAATTAATTTTTTATATTAATATATATATATCTTATAATTATTTAATGCAATTATTAAATTATGATAAATACATAAATACCATAGAAGAATAGGGTTCTATTTATCTCACAAACGTATAGTGATTTATATAAAATAAAATTTCAATTATTAATAGCACCATAAAGTTCTCAATAAATTAAAAACTTTGAAAATATAAGATAATGACTAATTTATATGATTAGAACTGTTGTAAACTTATCAAACTTGCTAAGAAAATTGTAAAAGAAAAAACATAATCACTAATTTAGTGTTTTCAAAACCGGACCGGCCGGTCGAACCGATTCAACCGGTGACGGACGAGGGGTCCAGTCGGAACTAGCCTTTTAAACCGACGGTGATTGGATCGGTACAGGGCCGGAAAAATCGGTCAGTTAACCGGCGGTTTTGGCCTTGAAAACCGGATCGGACCGCCGATTGACTAAATATCCAAAATATATATATATATATATATATATATATATATATATATATATATATATATATATATATATTGCTCCTTGTGGCTTGGTGCTCTCTTCCGATTTTCATTTTTCAACAATCTTTTTGACTTCTTTTCTTCTCCAAAACTTAAAACAGTAAGAAATTAAAAGTTTTTAGAACCTAATTCCGGCCGGCCGTCCTCACCATCAGCCCGTGCGCAGCCGCCTCCATCTTCGCAATCTCCGGCCGACAGTCTTCTCTTCCATGCATTTGTATTCTCTATTGTTCTGATGCGTGAGAAAATCTGTGTGTCTCCTGGAATGCCATGTGCGAGAGAAAAGGCATGAGGCAGCTATTGGGTTTGATATTGAAAATATTAGATAGGCCCACTAGGCCAGGTTTTAGTAGTGAATATATATATATATATATATATATATATATAACAACATTTATGTCCTTTTTATGGAATATTTAATATAAGTCAAAATATTTATTATCTTAATGCTATCCATTTAACTTTTTCTGCTTTTAACTTAAAAAATGGTGTAATTAAATTCTAAACTTTACATATAAAAAAAATATTAAATGAAAGTAAACAGAATAAATCTATATTGTCAAATGAGACTATGAGAGTACCATTAAATGTATTATATGATAGTAAGATTTCTTAAATTTTTTTATTTAATTAATATTATGGTGCACATTTTTTAATCTTTTTATTTGTTAAATGAAAATTCAATTAATTGTTATATATATAAAATATAGGGTTAATCTTTCTTTGCACCCCAACGTTTGGGGTGCATTGCACTTTGGTACCCAACCTTTCATTTTTTGACAAATCAATACCCAACCTTTGTAATTTGATCAATTTTAGTACCTAAGTCAACATTCCGGCCAAAATCACCGGCCAAGGCTTTGTGCGTGTGTTACACGTGATTTATTAAGGGCAAATGAATCTTTTCATTTTTTTACTAATTAAGGAATTAAAAAACAAAAAAAAAACAAAAAAGAAAAAGAAAATGGAAGAACCCAGATGAAGCTTCTGCAAATCTGCAAAGACGAAGAAGAAAGGTTGAGTGATGGAGATGAAAGGGGCACCGCATCCTTAGAGAAGATGACGGGCAGCAACGATTCGGCGTGGAGGATGGTTGTGCCGCTGCTATCTCTGCTGGAAACCGAAGGGGATCTAGGGGGGAAGAAAGCTCGCGCAACAACTGAAGCTCTAAGGGAGAAGAAGAAATAATGAAGGCTAGGTTTTCTCGGTGTATTAGAAGAGCACACCCTACATCCTCATGGCTTTCTCCGAATAAGCCCTTGAGAAGCAGAAGCAGAAGCTGCTGTATAAACATGGTTAACAGAGGCCACCATTAACGGCGGCGCGCCCAAATGTTGCTGATGATGAGCTGCAGCAAACGGGAAATTGGAGGGAGGATTCTGATAAACGGGAATTCCTCTGATGGGCTTCAAGAAATTCAGCTCCTCTCCGCCGCCGCCACAGCCATGGAGGAAACGAACGCCGGAGCCGCCGTGGAGGAGGTGGTGGAAGTGATTGCCACTACTGTTTGGGTGGTTGAAGTGCGAAACCCTTGCGGGATTCGCTATGGGGAGGTCGAAATTGTCGGCTATTGAAGAAGAGATGTTGTTTCTTGTGTTGAGGGCTCTTTTCCAGAAGCTCAAATCCACATCATCATGAAGATGATGATGATCTTCCGTTGCTCTTGTTCTCCAGCTTGTTGGGGGTTTACTGTTCGGAGGGTTGATTTGTAGGGAGAGGTCCGGTTGTGGTTGGGATTATTTTCGGAAATTGCACATAGGTCCCTTCAAAGGTCATCAAACTCATGGAGAAGAGAGATGGAGATGGGGGTTCTTTCTTTGGAGAAGAGAGATGGAGATCTGGTTCTTCCATCTTCATCTTTCCCAGATTTGAGTTCTTCCATTTTTCTTTTTTTTTTTTTTCTTTTTTTGTATTTTTTAATTTCTTAATTAGTAAAAAAATGAAAAGACTCATTTGCCCTTAATAAATCGCGTGTAACACACGCACAAAGCCTTGGCCGGTGATTTTGGCCGGAATGTTGACTTAGGTACTAAAATTGATCAAATTACAAAGGTTGGGTACTGATTTGTCAAAAATGAAAGGTTGGGTATCAAAGTGCAATGCTCCCCAAAGGTTGGGGTGCAAAGAAAGATTAACCCTAAAATATAATATATAGTTATAACATTAATAAAATAATAATTATTATTTATGATGTCACACCAGTTGAATCGGTGGTTGAACCGATCGAAACGATAACCAGTAGAGCTACCGGCTTGACCTCCGGTCCGGTTTTGAAAACATTGCACTAATTTCCTGCAGAAAGAATTGGAGGAAATCAAAAATAAATAATGGATATGCATGAATCATAAACTTTTCTGTTTCTCTTTTTTTTAAACTTTGTTTCTTTTTTTGTTTCCTTTTTCTCTCTAAAAAAGAAAAAATGTGTTATTGCTTGGAACACTAAATTTTATATTATAAAATAATTATATATTCTTGTTTACGGTATTTACACTATTTGAAAATTTAGATTTTTTTTTAGTTAATTTTTCGAACATCGAGATTGGAGACGGTAATTTACTTACACCAACAAACGAGATACTAATTTTGCCCTGTGTAGGAATGATAATTTTTTTTGTTTTACATTATTGAACTTGATATTTTATTTATGTAATTCATAAATACTTTTTTTCGTGTATTTTGTATTTAGGTGTTGCATTGTATATATCTAATTAGTAATTGTTAAAATTATTTATCTAATCAGTAATGGACGTCAAAAATAAATTTGAAATATCAAGGGACAAAAACTAATTTGAAAGATTAAGTGACAAAAACATAATTTTTGAGGACGTAAACTAAACAAAATACGGCTAAAAATCATTAATCCAACAGTTATGATTTCTCTGAAAGAAACCGTTAGAAAAGTATTTTCCAAAAAACTAATATACCAAACAATATTCTCTTTGAAAACAAGTTAAAAGAAATATTGTTGGAGTCAGAAAATAAATAAATAAATAAAAGATACAAGAATTCAAGAAAAGAAAATAGATAAAAAATAAACAAATAAAAATGGAAAAAAAAAAAAAGGAACACGCATAGATTTGAAATAAAAACATAAAAGACGAAGTGTTTAATAAAGATTAAAGATAAAGTGGGGTGCTTAATTATCTGTTTTGCACTTCGGGATGTATGTTTGGAGAAAAAAAATGGGAAAATTATAAATTTGGGATATTGTTTGTTTTTTTTTTCTTTTATTTTTGTTGTTTCTCTCGTACGAGAGTGTATTTATTCTCTCGCATGAGAGCAAATTTCTCTCGAATGAGAGTATATTTAATTTGTTTTTCTTTCATGTTCGTAGATCTAGATGGTTACTATTGATCGAATATGATTCGATTACGAATGATTCTATCTGTTTCAGGAATTAAAATGATTGCTGTTTACACAAATTTTCGTTGGAATCTGCAATAAATGAATGCAAAATACAAGAAAATAGCGAAACATAGAATTTATTGATTTAATGTAAAAAAAAGTGTTACAATCTCTGTAAAATCATCTGATTCTTCTCTACTAGTGGATTCAAGGGCTTGAAGTTTGATCTCGAATCAAATGAAGAACTTGGTTGAATTTGCTTGGAAGTGTTGACTCGTTGCACGGACAGTACTTCGAGGTAGCAAGTGGCAATGGCTCGAAGATTTGAGAGCTTGAATGCCTTTGCTCTTGAGAGTGTTTTGAAGACTTAGGCTTTTTGTGAAGTAATTTGTGTCTTGATGTTATGTCCACTTTGTAACCTTGGGGCCTCTATTTATAGGCCTTCGGTTATTCTCTTGGGTTTCATGGGCTTGGGCCTAAATTTAAAGACCACACAATAAAGAAGTGGGCTTTATTTTATTTTAATGGATCATTTTATAATCCATTCAATTAATTCAAGGAAAAAAATACAAGTTCATAGTCTTTATCCCGAATTAAATATTTAAGTCCAAATTTATTATGGACTCGTAATCAAAATTAATAATTAATAGCCGATTTGGTTGGGCCACTAATTAATTAATTTATCTCTGAATTTTCGGTGTCAACAGATGCCCCCACTTCAAGGTTCGACGAAAAACATGTCGAGAGTTTGTGAAAGTCGGAACTTGAAGTATTTGATTTCTTTTCTTCTTCTTTCATTTTTTAAATCAGCGGGCCCACCTCAAATTTGAGATTGCATTTCAATAGAACAAGGCAATAGCACTTCTGTCCAATTTTTCCTTCTCCGTAGGGCCCACATGGGCAGGCTCTCTTACTTTAATTATTGGCCCAAACATTTTTTCCACAAATTTGGCCTTTGACAATTGACACCAATCTCAGGATGATCCCGTGGGCCAAGGACATCCTCATTCGCTCAAGTTTTTTTTTTTTTTTTATGGCAATTAAAGTTGGGTCATCAAATTGGCCCAATAAAGCTTCACGCATGGAACCACAACAGTAGCCAAAGTGGTTTTCACGTCTCCGGTCTTCGTGCAACAACTCAGGATAATCTCCATAAATTAGCAGGAAAACTCCTTGCGTCAAGCTCGGAGTTTCTGATTTTGTGCGGCACATTCACGCATTACTTTCATATAAGACTGCCCCCAAACTTTCAACTTCTTGACGCTGCAATCTCCTTTGACGAAGGTGCTAACCTTGATGCTGCAATCCTCTCCGGAAATAGTAGGAATTTCGATGCACCAATCTCCGGTGATAACTTTCTCCCGACAGCAGCACGTTTGACTCGAACACCGGTCGGAGCCCTGATCGAACAGAACATCTTGAAGGCTTTGATGACACCTTTCTGGAATTGGTTCATTTTACCAACGTAACTTCCCTGGAACTGAACCTCGTCGCTATAAAGGAACTGTAGAGCTGCTATTTGGAGAAAAATGGCCAATCTGGAAAGCCACCGCTGGTGAGGAGGCCCTATTGCACACAGACGATTGAACGATGAAGCTACGTCTTGATTTCTCTTTTCATTAGCAGAGGCCAGAGAATTTCTTGCTCTTTAATGGAATAAAACTCTTAATTTGACCAACATGCTTCTCCTTTTATCAGATTAGGCATCTCATAAAGCTTGTTTTTTCTGAGTTCCCCAAAGTATCAATCCCACATCCACATTCATTGCAGCAACAATCACACAACGAAATAAGAAGACTTCTTTCCTTTCCCATTTTCTGTTGATCGGCTTCAGATTGAACATTGGGACTATCTTTTGTAGGGAAAATCCCTAAACCGAAACAAACATGTCGAGATCATCGAGAACACACAAGCGGAAGCGTACCTTGATCCATAGCAATCCGTAATCGACCAGCAATCCAAGGTTGAGGTCTTCTAAGCCTTGATACGCCGTCAATTCTATTCTTTCTGGGATGGGGCAGAAAAGAAGACAAAAGAACGTATCTGACTTAGGGACCACAACCCTAATTTATAATCCAAAGTAGGGCACCTTAATTATGGGCCCATCAATCATAATTAAGTGTCCACGGGTTTCTACACATAAAAGACCCATACTTCAACCAATATTTCTATAAGCCCATATAATTAAATAAATCCTAAGTAGATCACTCAATTGGGCTCGTATTATGAGATAGCCTATGTACAATTTATTAAATATGTGAGACCACTAAATAAAAAATCCAACAATCTCCCACTTGGTCCACATATGGTTCCAAATAATTGTACATAGTCTTAAACCTTAGTGCGCGCAACCTTATGCTATCTCTACTTTCGAAATATTTCCAAACAATCTGGTCCATCAATTATGTTATTATAGGATCAAAGCAGCTTTTGTTACACAATTCGTAACTAAACCGAACAGTGGTCACAATACTAACACAATCAATGACATAGATCAAAAGTATGGCATGTAGCATGGAAATTACATGTAATGTGATCTTAGTCATGCCTATTTCCAACTGGTCCTACCTTATGACTCAGAGAGTCCCAAAGCACTTTCCAACACTTTATGCAAAACCGCAATTGAAAGCAAAAAACTTTATTGTCAGAGTATTCAATCAAATAAAACTTTATTTGTCTCATAAAACCTCAGTCTGTACAGAACATAAAACATGTCAATAAGCAAAACAGAAAACCACAAACTCACACCACTAAGACATGTCATTTTATTTGATGACACCCATATGAGCCACATGTTCATGAAACACTTAAGGTGGCAATCCCTTAGTGAGTGGATCTGCTAGCATCGAGTTTGTACTTATATGCTCCATCGACACTTGAAGACTCTGAACTCTTTCTTTCACAACCAGATACTTAAATATCTATATGCTTAGATTTATATGAACTCCGGTTGTTCTTTGAATATAACTCTGCAACCTTATTATCACAATTAATTCTCAACGGCCTTTCAATGTCATTGACAATTTTCCGCCCAGTGATAAAATTTCAGAGCCATATCCCCTAATTCGAACTTCGATAAGTGAGCATGTAATCCTTAGTCTTTTGTAGATACCTCATGTCCCTACTAGATATCTGCCTAACATCCCCACTATGTACGCTAAATCCGGACGCGTACACACTTGATCATACATGAGACTCCCTACTGCAGAAGCATAAGGGATTTCCTTCATCTTTTTCTTCTCTAGGTCCATATTAGGACGTTGGAGCAAATTAAAATTATCACCTTTTGACATAGTTGCGTCCCCTGGTGCACAATCCTGTATACCAAAACGGCTCAGCACCTTATCGATATAAGCCTTTTGCGATAAACCGAGTATACCTTTGAAACGATCCCGATGGATCTGTATACCCAGAACATATGAAGCCTCCCCAAGATCTTTCATCTCAAATTTACTTGATAGAAATTTCTTGGTTTCACGCAATAGACTTATATCGCTGCTTGCTAGTAGAATATCATCTACGTACAACACCAGGATAATAAATTTGCTCCCACTGACCTTGAGATATATGTATTAGTCAACAGTGTTTTCCTTAAAACCAAAAGAGGAAATCACCTTATCAAATTTCCGGTACCACTGACGGGATGCCTGCTTTAGACCATAAATGGACTTCTTTAGTTTACATACTAGGTGCTTTGAATCTTTGGACTCAAAGTTCTCCGGTTGCACCATGTATATAGTTTCTTCAATATCTCCATTAAGAAACGCTGTCTTTACGTCCATTTGATGGAGCTCTAAATCATAATGAGCTACAAGTGCCATAATGATTCTAAAAGAGTCTTTCGTTGAAACTGGAGAGAAAGTCTCATTAAAATCAATGCCTTCCCTTTGAGTGAAACCCTTGGCAACAAGACGTGCTTTATATCTTTCGATGTTACCATTTGAATCCCGTTTGGTTTTAAAAATCCATTTACAACCAATTGGTTTTACTCCTTGTGGTAACTCGACAAGATCCCAAACGTCATTGTCCATCATAGATTTCATCTCTTCATTCATGGCTTTGATCCATTCATTAGAGTTTGAACATAACTTTACTTGATTGAAAGATGTAGGATCATCTTGCAATCCCATATCAAATTCATGTTCATGGAGGTAAACGACATAGTCATCTGAAATCGCTTTCCTCTTTTCTCTAGTGGACCTCCGTATAGGCACTTCATTTTGATGTTGTTGTGGTGCATCATTTTGAATAGATGATGGTTCTAGATCTGATTCAGTGGGTCCTAACTCAATATTTTGAGTCAATGATGGACCCGTAACTGATTCAGTAGGAATCCCAAATGTGATTGTGTTTTCTGAATTTACTTGATTCGCAGGTTGAGGAGTGATAGGAATATTTATCCAATCATTCTCAGCTGCAACTATAGTGGGAATGTTAACACATTCCTCATCAAACACAATCTTTCCAATTTGATCCCTCCCACTGTAATCAATATCCTCAATGAATTTGGCATTTCCCGTTTCGAAAAAAGGACTTGTTTGAGGGTTCATAAAACTTAAATCCCCTCGACCTTTCTGAGTAACCTACAAAGTAGCAGCTAATTGTTCTTGAATCCAATTTTCTTTCGTTAGGCTTATAGGGCCTAGCTTCAGCTGGACATCCCCAGACATGCAAGTGCCTAATACTAGGCTTCTTGCCTGTCCACAACTCGTATGGGGTTTTGTCTACTACTTTGCTTGGAACTCGATTTAAAATATAAACTGCAGTCTTTAGTGCTTCGCCCCAAAGTGATTCTGGTAATGAAGAATGATTAATCATACTTCTCACCATATCCTTAAGAGTTCGGTTTCGTCTCTCAGAAACACCATTTTGGTTTGGACTCCCCGACATGGTGTACTGAGGTACAATCCCGCACTCACTTAAGTATTTGGCGAAGGGTCCTGGACGTTGTTCACCGGATCCGTCATATCTGCCATAATATTCTCCACCACGGTCAGATCTGACAGCTTTAATTTTCTTGCCTAGTTGATTCTCAACTTCGGCTTTGAAAGCCTTAAACACGTCCAAAGACTATGACTTCTCATGGATTAGGTACAAATATCCATAACGAGAGTAATCATTAATAAAGTTGTTAAAGTATCGTTGTCCATTCCAAGAAGCTGTAGGGAATGGACCACAAATATCTGTATGTATCAACTCTAAAGGTTCTTTACTCCTATTGGCACCTAATTTCCTCATATTTGTTTGTTTTCCCTTTATACATTCTATACAGATTTTAAAGTCTGTAAAATCAAGGGAATCAAGAATTCCTTGTGATATAAGCCTCTGTATTCTCTTTTCAGAGATATGTCCTCAACGCTCATGCCACAGCATTGATGAATTCTCATTTATTAACTTACGTTTAGTACCAAAGTTACTTGAATGCAGATTTTCAATATCAGTTGAAGCCTTAGTGTTCAATTTATACAAATTATCAATTAGAGTACCAGTACCAATAACATTTGAATTTAAAGAAAAAACACAACTTCCATTCCGAAATGAACAAGAATATCCAGATTTGTCCAAACAAGAAATATAAATCAAGTTCCGTCTAAATGACGGTACAACGAAAGTTTCTTCCAAATTCAAATAAAAACCAGTATCTAAATGAATTCTAAAAACACCAATAGCTTCTACTAAAGCTTTATTGCCATTCCCCACATAGATGTATCTTTCAGCATCAGTTGGTACTCGGCACCTTAGGCAATCCTGCATTGTGACACTTATGTGAGTAGTTGCACCCGTATCTATCCACCAAGTGTCACTAGGTACTAAAGTCAAATTAACTTCTGAACAAACAAAGTTGAGAAGTCTACCTTTCTTTTCACGCCAGGAGGTGTATTTGGGACAATCCTTCTTTATGTGATCAGGCTTCTTGCAAAAGTAACAGGAAATAACCGAATTCTGTTTGTTTTGCACCTTAGGTTGGGTTGTCCCAAATTCTGCAGTTTCCTTATCCTTATTCATTTTCCTCTTATTGGTGGTAGCCCTAGCCTTAGAAGTCATAGCCAAATGAGCACTTTCAGTCCTATCTTGTTTCAGTCTCTCCTCTTCTTGCACACATTGAGCTATGAGCTCATTTAGAGTCCATTTCTCCTTTTGAGTATTATAGGAGATTTTAAATGGATTAAATTGTGCAGGAAGTGAGATCAAGACCAAGTGCACAAGTATGTCATCCGACACCTCAAGCTTTAAGCCCTTAAGTCTTGTCACAAGATTAGACATCTCCATGATGTACTCCCTTATGTTTCCCTTACCTTTACACCGCATAGAAACCAGCTTACTAAGAGTAGTGCTGGTGTCAACCTTTTCATTAGTTTTGAATCGGTTTGCTATTTGGTCAAGGAAACTTTTGGCATTTTCTTCATCAGGAATACCACCCCTTATGGCTTCCGGAATTGAGCTCCTCATGATCATCAAACTCATGCGATTTGATCGCTCCCACTTCTCGTATGCGGATCTCTGTACAGCAGTGCTAGTATCAGTGAGATCCGCGGGGCGATCAAACCTTAATGCATGATCGAGATCCGCACAGCCAAGCATAATCATAACATGCTCCTTCCATTGTTTGAAATTAGAACCATTGAGTTCAGGGATGTTGTTCAAGTTGACAGATATGGAAGACACTATAAAAGAAAACAATATGCTCACAATTAATTAAAAATCGAAACATGCACATACAAAGATAAAGCCAAATATCAAAATACATATGCACTGGTGGGCCCATCTCAAGATACCTAGCACAACATTATTATTTAGTCTTTGGACAGAAATAATAATTTGTAAGTGGTACTCTTATACATAGTCAAAATATTGATAACTAAAAACGGCCTTACAATATGCCTTTCTTTGGACCGACATATTGTAAGCATGTTAACACCCAATGTATCACATATTCATGACTATCATTATCTGGCCAAAATAATCTTCCTTTGGGTGGATTATTTCGCATAGATAACTAAAGATAACTTAATTAATGAAAATCAATTAAATCTTACCTAATAGAGGTTACTTTGGCAACATATTAGTTCAATCTAATTAATTTTCGTAATTATCGACATAATTCCACTGTATTTACATGTTTATACAGAAAATATGTTTCGATCAAGCATGATGCCAGGCCATATTTCAATATGCCATCCGAAAAGCAATTGGCAGAATTCCAAAGACACATATGGAGACATTAACCAAGAATTGCACCAAACAAAACCACATGTACATAACCATTATGCAATTCTCATGAATATTAAAAAAAAACATATCTATACAAGGCATATGCGTACATGTAAATAAACGATTGTAGGCTATATATGCAAAATCATAAATAATACCAATTATGTTGTCCGCCATATAACATATAATATTGAAGTCCCTTGCACAAGAGTACACAATTAAAGAATTAGGCCAATATTAAAAAAACATGCCTTCAGCCAATAATTCTCAACCACTGTACACGGATTCAAGATTTATATATGAAACCAACATGTAACAAACTGAAATTTTTAACATTCTTGGGAATCTCAAATCCATGACTGAATCCCCAAATAATTACTATCAATTTATCAATAGTCTATGCACAGTGAGTTCGCAACACGGATAGTTCAGCCGATTAGCAAATAAAACTTAGAGTTCGACCGAACAAGCATATCAAGAAATAAATCGCGATTCCTAAATAACCGTATATAATTTTCGATCTATTTGTTATCAATCGAAAATAAATCTCAATCATCCGACATGAGAGTGGCTCTGATACCACTTGTAGGGAAAATCCCTAAACCGAAACAAACATGTCGAGATCATCGAGAACACACAAGCGTAAGCGTACCTTGATCCATAGCAATCCGTAATCGACCAGCAATCCAAGGTTGAGGTCTTCTAAGCCTTGATACGCCGTCAATTCTATTCTTTCTGGGATGGGGCAGAAAAGAAGACAAAAGAACGTATCTGACTTAGGGACCACAACCCTAATTTATAATCCAAAGTAGGGCACCTTAATTATGGGCCCATCAATCATAATTAAGTGTCCACGGGTTTCTACACATAAAAGACCCATACTTCAACCAATATTTCTATAAGCCCATATAATTAAATAAATCCTAAGTAGATCACTCAATTGGGCTCGTATTATGAGATAGCCTATGTACAATTTATTAAATATGTGAGACCACTAAATAAAAAATCCAACATCTTTTCCTTTGATTTTTTTTTTTTTTTTAAATTATTATCATTTTCATTTCTGTGAATGACTTAACCATCTTGATGCTTTTCAGGCTAACTTTTGGCATGGAGATTAAAGACTGTCAGAAGCTACGCCCACATTTTGTCATCAGGAGGTACTAGAGCTCCCTTAAAGTCAAGGACATCACCATAGCTATTCATGAACGGCCCATGAGCGTCAATTATCCAGATTCTCCGGACAAATCCATGCATTTTCCAGAATAAATCATTGAGGCCACCACCGAAATCGTCAATCCATGCTCGGGTGCTGCTTTCGGCTCTGGAATCTTCACTCCATCATGGTCGTTGCAATTTTTTACTCTACACTTTTAGAAGATTTCAAGATGCACAACAATCAATCTCGTCCCATCATCATGACAACTTTGCACTCCGACGATCAGACTCAATTGTGTTTCGCCAGCTTGTTGGTTCAACGTTAGTCCGAATTCTTATTGCAGACCATCCTGGCGTACATCATCAGAGAGATGCATATATGACCTTTTCCTCATCTGAGCCACCATGCCATCAACATGTACAAGGATTTCTCCATGACGATTGGAGACACGTGCCAGAAATAATTTCATGCCACACCCACCACCGATATCATCACAAATGGAGACTCATTTATAGCACTTGTATGCTTGAAGCTTTGTCCGCTTTGACAGCCCGACATCATTGAAGTTCCAGCCATCGTAGGCACTTTGATCTTACTTTCGCCTCCATAGAGCCACCATACAAAACTCTGATAAAGACTTCCATCTCGCCACCATCTTCCCTTAGCATCATGGGGATATTGAAGAAATTTTGCTCCGGAACCACCGGCCCGCTATCAGTGATCCTCGCTTGAAGTTTTCACCTCAGAACAAAACAGCAATCCACACAACATGTTCGCGATCATTCTCCAACAGCATCAAGATTCTCACGGTCGAAGACAAGTGTATCAGATTCTTACCCCCGATTGAAACATCATTGTCGCGGAGCTGTCTCTCCTCGGCATCGATGAGATCCTGGCAGATTTGCTCTTGAACCTCGACTCTGAACCATGGAGGCCTTTCATTTACCACCATATGACTTCATAGCATGCATCATCATTCTGGTATCAGCGGAGATTTTACTGAAGCCATTATTTCGACGCCCCATGACAATAGGATTGCGTGCAATTTGCTCTACCATCTGGACCGTGCTCGGGAATCACGAACAATTCTGCCCTTTTAAGCTTTGCAAGTCATCTTTCTCATCACTTGATGAAGTGAAAGAGTTGTGGAACTTTCTTCAAACCTCTATCAAGTCAAAGTGTTGCAAATTGTTGGTGACCATCAATCCTTCGCGTCATGGAATTGCATCTCAAGCGGTAGCGTTGATCAACAACTTTACAGCCTGCCGGATTCCATCAATTTTCCCAACGTGCCATCCATTTCCAAATGATTTTGTGTTGTGGAGACATCGCTCTGATGGAATATGACGAAGTGGAAAAACTCAACTTGTCACGCCGGTTGCGCAACATCTTTTTCTTAATGAAATCTCCTCTAGTTTTTTTTTTGTTTCTCTTATTTTTGCAGGTGAAGGATGAAAAACGAGTTGAGGAATCAAATCATTAGAAGATCGAGACCCTCCTGATCGCCCATAAGAGAAGTTCAAGATATTTTTTGGTTCTGAAGTGGAAGAAAGGTGAATCATCACTCCAAGAAAAGAGAATTTGTTGTGGCATCCAAAAGACGTTGACTTTGCTGGACCACTCTGGCTGGAGACTAAGGCGTTGAAAGAATTGGAGACACCATATGGAGAATTTAGACAAAGTGTAGTAGCTTTTGTCATGTCTTTGTACTCCTTTTTCCACTTTGATGTAAAAGAACACCAATTTGTGGAATAAAATTTTCTTTCATATCTTTTCGTGTCACTTCTATTTTTCGTGCATTTGTTGCCATTCTTTGCTTTGATATTGATCTTGAATGACTCAAATACATGCCCCCGGAGTTAGAATTTCATGAACTTGTTGAAACTCACGAAGGATTTAGACTTGTTTGAAGATATGACTGCACTTGAAAATTTAGTATTCAAGTTGTCTACGTACCCCAAAAAAGAGGATCAAGTCATGACGTAGTTCAAAGTTTTTTTTTTTGTTGCAGTTTATACTCATGCAAACAAGGACTAACATGCAGTTTAGGCTCGTGCGTTAAGGAGCAAACTCCTTCATTCAAGATGATCCTTTTGAGAAATTTGATTTTCGGAGGTAAATGCGCAGCTCTGTTTTGTCCATTGGTTTGTTGGCATTATTTGGGAACACAACACCGGCTTCTCCAAGAAACGTAGGTGGAAAGAAATCTCCGAGAGTTGCATGGTTTGACTTGCAGGTTCTTTCTAATTTCTTCCGACTTGCTCGAGAATTCTTTGAACTTCTTGGTGGATTTCGTCTACGGATCTTGGTTCGCTTTGGCTTTTCCTTTGATATTAGCGGATGAACTTGATCAACACGTTGTTCTGGAATTTTTCGGCGGGTCATGAGAATCCATCTATCATCCGTCGTTTTGTTGGAAGGGGTTACTTCTTGCTTGGTTCGTTCAGCAAGCAAGGTCTTCACAAGAGTTGGGTCTAAACTCCTAAATTGAAACGTTGTAGATGCCCCCAAGAGTGTAGATGGAGGAAAGATCACCTTCTTGCTTTGAGAATTCTGAGGATTGCACAAAGGGTTCCTGGTTGCAATAAGGCTAGCTTGATTCACCTCAGCAACATCTTCGTTTTTCTCGTCATCACTGCATCATCGTCAAAGATTATTTTTCCTTCACTGGCCAACGACATTATTCTTTCCTTGACCACAAAGCACTTTTCAATAGGATGACCGACAATTCGGTGAAACTTGCAGTATTTGGGATCAGCCACCTTGCCGCTTTCTTCGGGGCGTTTTGACTCGGGCAATTTGATCAATCCTCTTTCGACTAATTCATCGAAAATATGCGAGACATCAGAGTTAGCAAAAGGGTATTGCTTTTCTTGTCTTTCTCTCAGCGTAGGTCGATGACCATCATTTGAGTTGTGTGGAACTCCAAAATTCCTGTTCTTCTCGATATTTGGAGACACTCTTGCAGCAACCGAAATGGCCATGGACTCTTCGGTAGAGGCTTTGACAAACTTATCATCTCTCCAATGATCTTTCCTTTCTCTTCCTTGCTCTTCTAGTGGAAATGAAGGTCGATGATTTGTGATACTCAATTCCATGTCGTAGGTATGAGTAGCAAGGTCCTCAAATGTTCGAGGTTTGATTCCTTGGATAATGTATTGAAGTCCCCAATGCATCCCTTGCGTGCACATCTCTATTGCGGACGTTTCTGACAACTTGTCTTTGCAACATAGGCTTAGTGCTCGCCAACGATTGATGTAGTCGACGAACAGTTCATCTTTCTGTTGTCTCGCGTTTGTAAGCTCGATCATGCTCACGGTGCGACGAGTGCTGTAGAAACGGTTCAAGAATTCCCCTTCCATTTCATCCCAACTATTGATGGATTCAGGTTCAAGATCAACATACCAGTCGAAGGCGTTGCCTTTGAGTGATCGCACGAACTGCTTGACAAGAAGGTCTCCACCCGTTCCAGCATTGTTGCAAGTTTCAATAAAGTGGGTGATATGCTGTTTGGGGTTACCTTTTCCATCGAACTGTTGAAGCTTGGGTGGCTGGTATCCGTTTGGCATCTTCAAATCATCAATTCTTCTCGAGTATGGTTTTGAGTATGCGACTCGATTTTGGAATGACCCGCCGTAATTCGCCTTGATTGTGTTTGCTATCATTGCCTGCAACTCTTCCATGGACAAGGTTGCTACCGAACTTGTTGAATGTGTGGTCTTTTGTGCAAAATCTGGCTTGTGAAGTGTCTGATCAACCAGCTTCTCCTTCGGAGTGTGTTTTGGAGGAGAAGGACGGTTGTAGCTAGACCCCTCAGCATTTTGTTGCTCCACTTTGTTCATCATTTGCAAAATTTGAAGATCTTTGTCCTCCAAGATCTTCTGCAAATCAGCTATGGCTTGAGCCATCTGAGCGAGTTGTTCTTCCACGTTCGTCACGCTGGTAGTCATCGCAGGCAAGTTGGCGAAGGTGGTTGAATGAGTCCCTTTCGGGGTGACAAGATTGGAGTTGTTCGATTTGGAGGAGGCTGGGCCTGTGTGCTTATCCCCGGTAGAGGATTGAGCAATATTGGCAACGATGTCAGCCACGTTCATCTTGTTCAATGCGAGTTGATCCTTCTTTGGTGCCATGGAGGTGTTTTTGATGACGGATTTGAAATTTTCTGTAGGGTGAAGAGATGAGAGGCAGAGAATGTCCCACTGGGCGTGCCAAAATTTGTTTACACAAATTTTCGTTGGAATCTGCAATAAATGAATGCAAAATACAAGAAAATAGCGAAACATAGAATTTATTGATTTAATATAAAAAAAGGTGTTACAATCTCTGTAAAATCCTCTGATTCTTCTCTACTAGTGGATTCAAGGGCTTGAAGCTTGATCTAGAATCAAATGAAGAACTTGGTTGAATTTGCTTGGAAGTGTTGACTCGTTGCACGGACAGTACTTCGAGGTAGCAAGTGGCAATGGCTCGAAGATTTGAGAGCTTGAATGCCTTTGCTCTTGAGAGTGTTTTGAAGACTTAGGCTTTTTGTGATGTAATTTGTGTCTTGATGTTATGTCCACTTTGTAACCTTGGGGCCTCTATTTATAGGCCTTCGGTTATTCTCTTGGGTTTCATGGGCTTGAGCCTAAATTTAAAGACCACACAATAAAGAAGTGGGCTTTATTTTATTTTAATGGATCATTTTATAATCCATTCAATTAATTCAAGGAAAAAAATACAAGTTCATAGTCTTTATCCCGAATTAAATATTTAAGCCCAAATTTATTATGGACTCGTAATCAAAATTAATAATTAATAGCCGATTTGGTTGGGCCACTAATTAATTAATTTATCTCCGAATTTTCGGTGTCAACAATTGCATCTACTTCAGAAAATCAATCAAACAGAGATAGGCCTGATCATGAGAAGTCAGAAGGGGATTGGGCAAAAATACATTTAAATGGAACAGATTTCAATAGCAAGAGCGTTGTATGTCATACGAAGAGTATGGAAGAGAATCTTTTCTCAAAGAGTATGGAAGAGAAGATTTTCTCATTTGGTAATATTTCCTTGGAAAGTCAATTTAGTACGATAATAGATCATATCAAGGTGATACTTTCGTGCTTTCGGGATGTTGAATTTAAAGTGACACATTACGTGACACTCAATAGTTTGATGGAGACTCTGAACTCCGTGATGTAATTTCTCTTTGTATTGTAGAAGTTTTTTGTCAAAAAAAAAAAAAAAGTATTGTTGCAGTTGCAATTTAAGGATTTTAAGCGGTGAAAAGCAGTGTTTTGAAAACCGGACCGGACCGGCCGGTCCGACCGGTTCAACCGGTGACCGGCGACGTGTCCGGTCTGGTAGGCCCTATATAACCGGTGATGTTCGGATCGGGGTGTGAACCGGAAAAACTGGCCGGTTAACCTGCGATTTCTGCCTTAGTAACCGGACCTGATTGCCGATCCTTGAAATAAACGTCTTTCTCTCTTCTTTTTTTTTTTTGCCCTTTTTTGTTTGGTTTTTCCTCCACGTTTCAGGTTAGCTTTCTACAGCTATACAGTAATTGAAACCCAACCTTTCAAATGACTGTAGATATATGGTGGGAGCCTGGGAGGCGGAGCCGCGGAGGAGGAAGGTGATAAATGGAGATGCGTGGTGGGAGACAGAGCAAAATATATGTTGAGAATTAGGGAAAACAAAAATTAGGGAAGTTCAAATCCAACCTTTCAGATTTGTTGCCGTCTTCTCTTCTGTTGGGCTGCTACAGGAGGTTTGAAGAAGAAGACCTTTAAAACTAGAAATTAGGGAAAGCAAAAATTGAATTGAGAATTTATGTGGGGGTCATGACTCATGAGTCATGAGTTACGGCGGTGCCTTTGTAGTTGGTAAGATTTAGGGTTTTAATTAATTTCTTTTTCTTTATCTTTATATCATGTGTCAACTTATTTTTCCTTTTCTTTTTTTTTTCCTTTTTTCACCTTTATTTCTATTCCAATATACATTATACTCTTTAATTTTTAAACTTTTCAAGGATTTTGTTGGACATTACATAAATATAATTAATGTTTCATTTTTAATTTCTAGAAAATTGTTGGAAATTATGTGAAAAACTCAAATTTCTTGAGATATTTAAATTTTAAATAATGTTTTATAATTTTATAATATTATATAAATATACATATAATAAAATAATATTTATTTATTTATGACGTTGGTCGAACCGATCGAACCGATCCGACTGGTAACCAGTAAGGCTACCGGTTCGCCCTCCGGTCCGATTTTGAAAACATTGGTGAAAAGTGGCAATTTAAGTACACTTTTTTTTTTTTTCCCCCCAATTCTAAATTGCCGCCGGATCAAGTCACATGTAAGCTGGAAAGCACTGACACGCCTAAAAATGTGTCCGTGCAGTGTCCGACACACGCCTCGGACACGACTCCGACACGTATCCGAAATAAAAAAAAAAAAAAAAAAGGACACGGTGTTGGACACGGCGGGGTGAAGTGTCCGACACGGCTAGGATACGGCTGAGCAAATTTTACAATTAGATAAAGTTTTTTATGCATTTTTTATATTTTTAGAATTTTTTGGGGAGAAAACTGAAATAACAAAACTTATTCTAGTTTTTAATTATGCATACTTTTTAAAAAATTTTATTTTACATAGATTATACTTATAAAATAATTTTATTTTGATATAAAATATTTTTATTTATATAAAATATAACCGTGTCGTGTCCTAAAATTTTTAAAAAATCCGTGTCGTCGTGTCCGTGTCGTGTCCGTGTCCGTATCCGTGTAACATAGCGTGTAAGACATGAATCATTTGAATTGATGTTGCATTTTTTTTTTTTTTTTGCGTGTCCAAACCAAATGGTCTTTATATAGTATTTAGCAGTGGCGGAGCCAGAAATATAATTCAGGAGGGTCGACCAAAGCATAACACTATATTGACCCTTACTAGTATTAATTTTAACTTTGGTGAGGGGGGTCAAAAATAAAAAATTTGGTAAAATTACAAATGCATTTAATCATTTATCTATATAACTATATAATAAATTAAAAAAAAAATAGAATTTGAGGGGGGTCAATTGTCCCCCCTAAATTGCATGTGGCTCCGCCACTGGTATTTAGACCCCACATTTCACTCAAAAACCACACAAACAAAAGCAGACAATTTGAGAAAAAAAAATCCCCAACCATGTCGAACTTCACCTATGGAGAATCAAAGTGTGACTGTGGAAAGGTGGTGATTAGGTGAACCTCTTGAAAACCCGATAATCCCGATCGTCACTTCATCTCCTGCCCAAATAAGGTATGCCTATAATTTTTTCATTAAAATTTTCTTTTGAACCTCAAATTTCACACATGTCCGTTCTTTATCTAGTGTCACATCTGCATTTTCAGACAGGTCATGCCTTCGTGACTTGATTCGGCCTCAATTCGAGGGAGAAAATTGTCCTTAAATTACTAATTTTTACCACTTGGAGTTCTTAAATTGCAAATGAAACACTTAATGGTATGAAAGGTTAATTTAAGGGTATTTAATGTCCTAAATTTATAATTTTCTCAAAAAAAATAAAATAAAATAAAATAATGCGAGATTAATTTCTTTTATTTATCGATTAATTTATTCTCTTTACTCCAACAACATGTTCTTTTCATTATATCTAAGTTGGAGGAGAACACCGGATTTTAGAGATATGCAAGAGTTTAATAATTTTTATTGATGATTGTTTTTTAAAAAAAAGTTGTTATCTTTTTGAGCCTTTGTTTCAGGGTCTTTACTTGGACTATACTATACTATTATATACATACCTTAGGTTATATTATTTACTTTAATTTCCGTAATAACATAGTAAATAATATCATTTTAAATGAATATAATGGATTTATTATTAAAAAATAGAATATAATATTCATTATTATATTTATATATAATAGTAATCTAATATATAAATGTATAAATTAATTATATTAGTGAATTTCTACCTAAAATTCCAACTACATCCCAACGGAAAACCGACGGACGTATTCCTGCACAAACTGACGGATGCCCTCGATGCCCGATGGAGTTTCGATGGAGTTTTGTTGTTTTGATATGTTTAATGTTTTTTATGTGTTTTTTCCTGCGCCTTCCGAAACCGTGTTTAAAATTTTAATGAGAATATTATTAATTAATATAAACATTATTAATTTTAATTTAATATTTTAAGAAGAATATTAATAATTAATTCAGAAATTATTAATTAACAAAGAAACCCTAAGTTGTAAGGCTGAGAATATTATTAATTAATACAAACATTATTAATTTTAATTTAATATTTTAATAAGAATATTAATAATTAATACAAGAATTATTAATTAACAAAGAAATCCTAATTTGTAAGCCAACATGGGTTGATCCATGTAGTTTGAGTATTGTTCCTCGAAGTACTTGACCCGTGTTGTGTTCAAATTCCTCTGGCTACTTGAGGGTCCTCTGGCTAATTGGGGGGTGTGTGTTAAAAAAAAAAAAAAAATTAGAGGTGTGTGTTAAAAAATATATATATATCTGGGGTGTATGTTAAAAATTTTTTTTGGAGGTGTGTTAAAAAAAAAAAAATCCCAATTGGTAAGCGCCTAAAATAAGCACTTTTGATCTATGGGTTCGCACAAAAAATAAGAACTTTTTTTTTTATGGGTTTGTAAGGATTTTTTATGGGATTCAAACTCGTGAGTTCGCACAAAAAAATAAATATGGGACTCAAACAAAAAATAAGTATTTTCTTTTTATCGGAACTCAAACCCGTGAGTTATTTCGTCATAAAAAAAAAACAAAACATTTTTTTATGGAATTCAAACCTAAATACTTTTTTATGGGACTTAACCCCTGATCTATCTGTGTACACAATAAAGAAGCACTTTTTTATGGGACTCAAACAAAAAAACAAAAAAAAAAACAATTGTTCTCAGTAATAGCCCAACACATAGCAATGAAGAGGATCTTCGAACAAAACCCTTTGCGTCGCATTCAATGGAAATAAAATCTTGACATCTTGACACCCAAAAGTTGGGCTGTACCGAGAATCTTCACCAAAAGAGCTGGCAAATGGAAAACCAGTAAAGTGAAAGGCGGTCCGAAACGTGATTGTTACCATGGATATGTTATTCGGGTCAGGCTTGAATCCAGTCGGCGCATTAATTGCGATCATAGTTGAGTTGAACCGAGCAGTGTTGGAAGGGCCTTGTTTGAAGGGAGGAATAATCAACGCTCCGATATACTTATTGCTCGTTGCATCTACGAGTGAGACATCAATTTGTTTGTGATAGTGAATGTTCGAGTTTGAATTAGGGTTCTTTATGGAGAAGCCCATCACCCACTTTAATTCCTCAACGGAAGCGGATATGGATTCGACACGGAAATCGGGGTCGGTTGATTGTAGGGGTGATACCAAAAGAAGCACAATGACTGGAATACCAACCATGATCAAAGCACATAAGAAGAACCAGTAACGTTTGCGAAGTGCACATTCTCTGTGGTGATCACGACTATTATTTTCACTCCGCGGCGCAGTGGGTGCTGATGAATTATACATACTTAAGATCTCTGCGAGGGAGAAAATTGGATGAGGATTGGGTAAGGGGGATTTAACCAGGAGAAGCACGATTTTATGCATTTATATTATGTAATGCTACATATATATAGCGAGAGAGTACTCGAGTCGAGAAAGATGTGCAAGGGTTTAAGATTCCTAATTGATTGTTATCAGGGTTTAGAGTTTAATTAGGATTAGACTTCTTATTTAAGTGGAAGGATAACAGAAACATCATCGATGTTGTCAACTTCAACTTTGATTTTATATGGGATTCAAATATATAAATCTTTTAAGTGAGGGACAAAGAAATCATATAGAATAATTTATATCTCACTATATATCCTTTATTTAGATCTAATCACAACATAATTCATGATTATTCGGAAATTACAAATATAGTTCCTGCAATTATGTTTGG
The DNA here is from genome assembly GCA_037501455.1 of Lantana camara. Classification (NCBI taxonomy): domain Eukaryota; kingdom Viridiplantae; phylum Streptophyta; class Magnoliopsida; order Lamiales; family Verbenaceae; genus Lantana; species Lantana camara. The sequence goes on from CM074859.1 coordinate 19,414,591, forward strand.
TTTGTGGTCCCTCATTTTCATTAGGATTCTATTCGGTTTTGTCCTTCACATTCTCAGAATGCCCTTATGGATTGCGTTGTTAAATTTATAACGCGTAGAGATTTTTTAGTTGGAATATATATACATTAGAGATGATTTTATAATTTTGGGGAGAATTACATCTAACTATATATTCCGATTGAGATCCCTAGGGTTCTGTTAATTTTTTAAAAATGCCCCTCTAAGATATGTCAATAATTCCGTTAATTTCATAATATTTTTATTTATGTTCTTCCATTTAAAATTAAATACAGGTCAATTTTGGTTTTTCGAATAAATATTTGTACTTTTTAAATGAAATATTACGTATATAATAATTAAATCAAAATAACTGTTCAATATTAGTAGTATTAGTATTCATTTAATTATTACGAATACATTAAATTTTTCTAAAAATACAAAATATATAATACACGCAATAAAAATAAAATGGTAAATTTACATCTAACTACCCTACATTTAGACCTAATTCTAATGCAGTCCATCATTATTACAAAATTATATTTTAGCCCCTAACTTTGAGAATCGTTTGTGGACTGCCCTACATTTTAGTCCTATCTTTGAGAACCGTTTTGTGCTCCCTAACGATCCCTACAAAATGAAATTTCCCGATAATGATGGACTACGCTTTAATTAGGCCTAAATGCAGGGTAGTTAGATGTAAATGTCTCAAATAAAATTTATTAATTATATATATAAATTATAAATATTAATTTTTTTATATAATTTAAACACAAACGTACACGTAATAGTGTAGCACCCCGCACGGTGGGTCACCACATCCCCCACACCTAAGCCCAATCCACACACCTAAGCTAGGCAGAACGTAGACCCTGTAACTCAAAACAAAATCACAAAACAAATGCGTATTCGGAAGCAATTCATACATTCCAATAATAAATCACAAGCAGCAGGGGACGAGTTCAACTAGCATAGATACCTAATCCCGAAGTTAACAATGTTAAAAAATGCAAACAGGTGCAAATCTGTTCCTAGAAGCCTGTCTCGAATCTTAAATACATAATTTAGCAATGCATACATTATCAAATATTCGTACTTATACAAATTCGAATCGTATGAAATGCAAAAGATTCAAACTTAACAAAGGACTCGACAGACTTTAGGACACGACTCACTCCGCCTAGCACGAACTCCACGTTACACCTGCGCACTAAAACAAGAAGGGGAGAGGGGTCAGTTACACGGACTGAGTGAGGGCCTACCCACACATGCTACATATATATAAAAGGAGCAAAGCACATTCACACACACATTTCGTGAACTCGGGCATAGCTTTTGCACGCCCAACTTTGCCCCTGATACATACATATAGGGAGTCTTATCAAAACGGAACAAATCATAACTTAACAGATTCATACGTATTAAACATTTCAAAACATTCTTATCGTATCAAATCTTATCAAAGCATTTCATGTCTTAGCTTATATTTCAAAAGATCCATATTCTTATCTTAATTAAGAGTCTATCACCATTTCATGAACTTTAACAGAGCATACATACAAAACTCGATGGGTACGAGTCACAAATCCCATCTCGGGCTCCTCATACGTATTATACATTACAAATCAACTCAAAAGCAACATTACAGAACAAACCTCCTTCTCCAGTGATGGAAGGGTTGGACGACCGTAGCCATCCATTTCAGGTGAGGAGAGTGAAAACTACTCCAAACCCTCAGGATCTCCATCACTCACCAAATCTCCTAATGAGATCAAAGGTAATCCGAATCAAACTGTGGAGATGTGCACAGGGGTGATAACCGGTGACCCCATGGCCGTCCCGGGTCTCCCTTACCCACAATCTCTGGGGCCCAACACTCAAACACGAATCATTACATTATATTACCAAACAAACTTAACCCGCTACTTAATCAATAACAATCTTTAACTTACGTATCAATCCTTACCTTGCAACCATCACGCTATTCATACCTCTCCGTGTCAAATCCTTAACTCGTATCTCTCGGCTCAGAAAAGGAACACGGTTTGAAGTGTGGTTAAATGTTGCAAAACATTACGAATCGAACCAAATCAAGTCGTAACAGGAGTACATAGGCTTGTACATAGCGTATCATACTTGCAAAGCCTTAGTAACTTCATAAATTTACATATTTCACACTTATTTACTTATACTTAAGGTTGTAGTTTGCATGCATAGAAAATGAGCACGTTTCGGGTTTAACTATAACCTAACCTTACCTTACACCAATGGAACAGAGAACGAGACGATTGATCCACCTTAGAATCAACACGGCTAACAAAACACCACCCCGGGTGCACCTGAACAAACTAAAGACAAAAATACAGAACTTAGACTCAAGGATGAACCACATAGACGCACGACGCATGCATAGACACTTAAAATAGGCGAACACATAGGCAAGGTTCATATTCAAACTCATTTCATACTAAGGAATGTATTTCACAAAATGGGGATACATAAAAAGGTGCATATGTGCTTCTTGCAAACGATTCACATTACTTAAGCGACATAAAATGCATATAAGAACAAATACATACACATACATAATTTATAACAAGTTAGGAATGGGTTCGGAGGTGAAAATATATGAGAAAAACGGAATACAAACATAAAAAGGGGTTCCGAGTGAAATTGGGCCAAAGCTGACAGTTTTTCCAAAATGCACAAGCTGAAGGTAAACGGGCATATCTTGAATTTCAAGAATGGAAATTGAGTTTTGTTTCTTGGAAATGAAACTATACACATATATCTTTCAAATGGTATATGGCACGAATCGTGGTTCAAAGGGATCAGAAAATGGAGGAGGTTTGAAGTTGAACGAGTGCAGAATTTCGGCGAAGTGGCGACACCAAATTAAAATGATTATATCTCACAATCTAGAATGAATTTTACGGTGATTCGAATTGAAAGCATTCTAGACTCAAAGTGGTTGATCGTGTTTGAATTTCAGATCAAACGGAGCTCGAATGAAGGGGGTACGCGGCCGGGGAGATTACAAGGCAAAAGTTTCTCGCCCGGGGAAAACAGTCCAAAAACCTTCTGTACCCAAGGTCTCCGCCTGGGGAACTGTTCTGGGAGTGAAGAAAGGCTCAACAGTACGGGTACTAGCGGGACAAAGCAAAAATCATCACAACTTCATGCATACTCAACCAATTTACCTCAAATTCAATACATAAGTCCATATATACATGCTCTAACATATTCCATTATCAAATAGGCATGAAAACAAAGATTAAATAAGTTGCCATTGACACATATATCAAGCTTCAAAAATGGAAAATTCATGGAAACTCAAGGCAATAACAAAATTCCTTCATGAATGCATCAAATAAGCTCCAAAGAACAACATATATCAATCTTGGAACATATTATTCAAGTATGAGAGCAAGGGAGCAAATTTTGACATATTAGCACTATTCATCATCTTCTCTAAGTTCATAGAACCAAGCAAGGAAAACAAGATTCAATCGGGTAGAATCAAAGCACACGAGGAGAGGAGTTCAAATCCTACCTTGGATCGTTGATCGGACGAGAAATTGAGATGGGGCTTGAGCTCAAAGGTTGAAGATGGGGAAAACCCTCTTTTCTTCTCTTCTTCCTCTTTGCATCGTGCAAGCAACAATGAGAGGGAGAGAGAGTTGGTTTGGTTTATTAAGGCCAAGAAAACCGGTTCGGTTCGGTTCGGTTCATGACGGGTTCTGTTCAATCGGTAGGGAGGTCAAACGACTTCTGAAAAATGTGAGGCTAGTCCCGTTGGACCCGAATCGTCGAAACAAATCAAAATGGCAAAGTCGAAATTTGAATTCAAATTCTCGAGCTCAAGGTAGCCACGAAGGCTAAAATACCCTAATTACAATTAGGTCTGTAATTTGCAAATATTAGACGATTGTGTCCAAGTGCATTTAATTAAATTCTAATACCCACATACTTAAAATAAAATACAAATTGACATGTAAGGCATGCTAAGTCACATAAATCACGAAAATATTGAATTAAACTCTCTCGTGACGTCATACCTGGTTAATCAGAGAGACGGGGTGTCACAACGTTGATGGAATCTTTCTTCTACTTGTAGATTTGAGCAAATTCCCAATTCATCTCTCGTAGTTAACCTCTGATTCTCGACCCGTAAGGCTTTCATTGTAGCTTTATCCCACGAGCACGTATCTTCCGCAATTAAAGCTTCCTTGAATTTATCCCAAAGTCCTTCCATGAAGTACCCAGTCTTCATCTCTTCATTGTTCATAATATGAGGCATGTAGGTGCTTAACCTCTCGAACTCTTCAAGGTACTCCATGACCATTTTGTCCTCTTGTTTTAGGGTGCGGAACTCTTTAAACCTTCGGTCTAGCAGAATAGTCGGCGTATACCGTTTTCTAAACGCCTGGACGAAGGCATCCCATGACAATCCCCCGCTCATTGCTTGAATTTGTGGGGCAACTCTCTTCCACCATTGTCTTGCTTGTCCTTGTAAGAGTAATATGGCGAGACGAGCCATATCTTGAGAGTTGCATGGCCATACTTCGAAGATACTCTCTATCTCTGAAATCCACTCTTCAGCCCGTATATCATCACCTTCTCTAAATTGGGGATGGTTGAAGGTTCTGAAGTCACGATACAATGTTGCCATTGGATTCATAGAATGCACTTCAGTTGTTGATTGCTCTTGATTATACTGATGTGGATGTGATGATTGACCAAAATCTTATCGACGTGGTGGCATCTTGAAAATCCCACAACTACAATATAGATATATGCATGCCGATTAGTGCGTAAGGATGGCACATAATTAAATCAAGTAAGAGCAATTAGAAAATGCAATGCACCACAAGATATAAAATAAACAAAAAGTTAAAATTCCGATTCATATCATCTCAAATCACGACACAAATGCAAGCACATAACCACATTATCCTATGTCGTTCACCTTAGATTGACACAACATGACACTGAGCTCGGGTTATGCAACCCGGAACTCTGATACCACTTTAGGATGTACCACCCCGTACTGTGGGTCACCACATCCCCCACAGCTAAGCCTAATCTAAATACGAGATGAGAAACCCACATGAACTAAGCAGAGACGAACGGGAGACAGACAGACACACACCTAAGCTAGGCGGAACGTAGACCCTACAACTCAAAATAAAATCACAAAACAAATGCGTATGCGGAAGAAATTCATACATTCCAATAAATCACAAGCAGTAGGGGACGGGTTCAACTAGTATAGATACCTAATCCCGAAGTTAACAATACTGAAAAATGCAAACGGGTTCAAATCTGTTCCTAGAAGTCTGTCCCGAATCTTAAATACATAATTTAGCAATGCATACATTATCAAATATTCGTACTTATACAAATCCGAATCGTATGAAATGCAAAAGACTCAAACTTAACAAAGGACTCGACAGACTCTAGGACACGACTCACTCCGGCTAGCACGAACTCCACGTTACACATGCACACTAAAACAAGAAGCCAGTCACACGGACTGAGTGAGGGGCTATCCACACATGCTACATATATATAAAGGGAGCAAAACACATTAACACACACAATTCGTGAACTAAGAGATAGTTTGTGCACGCTAAACTTTGCCCGTGATACATATATATAGGGAGTCTTATCAAAACGGAACAAATCATAACTTAACTAATTTATCGTATCAAACATTTCAAAACATTCTTATCGTATCAAATCTTATCAAAAGATTTCATGTCTTAGCTTATATTTCAAAAGATCCGTAATTTTATCTTAATTAAGAGTCTATCCCCGTTTTATGAACTTTAACAGAGCATATATATAAAACTCGACGGGTACGAGTCACAAATCCCATCTCGGGCTCCTCATACGAATTATACAAATCAAATCAAAAGTAACATTACAGAACAAACCTCCTTCTCCAACGATGGAAAGGTTACGCGATCCTAGCCATCAATTTCAGGTGAGGGGATTGCAAGCTACTCCAAACCCTCAGGATCTCCATCACTCACCAAACCTCCTGATGAGATCAGGGGTAATCCGAATCAAACTGTGGAGATGTGCACAGGGGTGATAATCGGTGACCCCATGGCCGTCCCGGGTCTCCCTTACCCACAATCTCTGGGGCCCAACATTCAAACACGAATCATTACATTATATTACCAAACAAACTTAACCCTCTACTTAATCAATAACAATCTTTAACTTACGTATCAATCCTTACCTTGCAACCATCACGCTATTCATACCTCTCCGTGTCAAATCCTTAACTCGTATCTCTCGGCTCAGAAGAGGAACACGGTTTGAAGCGTGGTTAAATGTTGCAAAACATTACGAATCGAACCAAATCAAGTCGTAACAGGAGTACATAGGCTTGTACATAGCGTATCATACTTGCAAAGCCTTAGTAACTTCATAAATTTACATATTTCACACGTATTTACTTATACTTAAGGTTGTAGTTTGCATGCATAGAAAATGAGCACGTTTCGGGTTTAACTATAACCTAACCTTACCTTACACCAATGGAACAGAGAACGAGACGATTGATACACCTTAGAATCAACACGGCTAACAAAATACCACCCCGGGTACACCTGAACAAACTAAAGACAAAAATACAGAACTTAGACTCAAGGATGAACCACATAGACGCACGACGCATGCATAGACACTTAAAATAGGCGAACACATAGGCAAGGTTCATATTCAAACTCATTTCATACTAAGGAATGTATTTCACAAAGTGGAGATACATAAAAATGTGCATATGTGCTTCTTGCAAACGATTCACATTACTTAAGCGACATAAAATGCATATAAGAACAAATACATACACATACATAATTTATAACAAGTTAGGAATGGGTTCGGAGGTGAAAATATATGAGAAAAACGGAATACAAACATAAAAAGGGGTTCCGAGTGAAATTGGGCCAAAGCTGACAGTTTTTCCAAAATGCACAAGCTGAAGGTAAACGGGCATATCTTGAATTTCAAGAATGGAAATTGAGTTTTATTTCTTGGAAATGAAACTATACACATAGATCTTTCAAATGGTATATGGCACGAATCGTGGTTCAAAGGGATCAGAAAATGGAGGAGGTTTGAAGTTGAACGAGTGCAGAATTTTGGCGAAGTGGCGACACCAAATTAAAATGATTATATCTCACAATTTAGAACGAATTTTACGGTGATTCCAATTGGAGAGCGTTCTAGACTCAAAAAGGTTGATCGTTCAAATGAAGCTCAAGGGATTACAAGGTAAAAGTTCCTCGCTCGGGGACCCTTTCAAGCTAAAAGTTCCCGGCCAGGGGAACTGTTCTGGGCGTGAAGAAAGGCTCAGCAGCAGGGGTACTCGTGGGAGGAAGGAAAAATCATCACAACTTTATGTATATTCAACCAATTCACCTCAAATTCAATACATAATCCATATATATATGCTCTAACATATTCCATTACCAAATAGGCATGAAAACAAGGATTAAATACGTTGCCATTAACACATATATCAAGCTTCAAAAATGGCAAATCATGGAAACTCAAGGCAACAACAAAATTCCTTCATGAATGTATCAAATAAGCTCCAAAGAAAAACATATATCAATCTTGGAACATATTATTTAAGTATGAGAGCAAGGGAGCAAATTTTGACATATTAGCATTATATATCATCTTCTCCAAGTTCATAGAATCAAGCAAGGAAAACAAGATTAAATCGGGTAGAATTGAAGCACAGGAGGAGAGGAGTTCAAATCCTATCTTGGATCGTTGATCGGACAAGAAATAGAGACGGGGCTTGAGCTCAAAGGTTGAAGATGGGGCAAACCTTCTTTTCTTCTCTTTTTTCTCTTTGGATCGTGCAAGCAAGAATGAGTGGGAGAGAGAGTTGGTTTGGTTTATTAAGTCCAAGAAAACTGGTTCGGTTCAGTTCAAGACGGGTTCGGTTCAATAGGTTAGAAATTAAATCGGTAGGGAGGTCAAACAACTTCAGAAAAAGGTGAGGCTAGTCCCGTTGGACCCAAATTCACTACCAAAAAAAACAGGATTAGTGACCGCCAGATCGGTCACTAATAGCATAAAAATCGGTCACTGATGTCAATTAGCGACCGATCAGGAGACTTTTTTAATTTTAGTACACTTTCCAAACACATTTTCAAACCTAGTGTACTTTTTATACATAGTGCAAAAGTAGTATGAAACGTGGATGGGAAAAGCGTCTCCCAAAAACCATAACACGATTGATATTTTCTTACAAATCAATACAATAACTTTTGAAATATTATATTTTCAACCACAATACTTTCCATGAAAAAATATACTGAATATTTAACAGATCTATACGAAGAATATAATAATCATAAAAACTTATACTTAATAGCTAAAAATAATGGACACTGGTATATCACAAGATATCATGGATATTGGGCAAAATATTATCAAGAACAAATACAAAAAACTATATCAATACTAAAACGATTTGAAAGATAAAATGGATAAACAAAGAAAAATCCAAACGGATATAAGAAAATTAGGAAAGAAATTAGATGTTGCAACAAAATATGAATGGATAAATATGGATCAATATCAAAAATAATTAAAACGTCAAGAAATACGACTATTACGTGGAATAATTAAACAAAAAATAGATATATTAAATAAAACGACTAATCCAACAGATTATGAAATGCAAGAAAAAATTATTCAAAGCATGAGACAGAATGAAGAAAATCTTGTAAAAAATAGAATACACATTCCCACCACTATTTCAAGACTAGAAGAATATATTAAACTCATAAAACGATCAGAACACGGAATACCAGAACTAATGGATGAAAATAAAAAAGTAATAAAATGGTGTCGAGAACAAATAACTAAATTAAACATACTGTCATCGGCATGAATGAATTACAAAATTTTGTAGAAACATTAAATCAACAGATACATTCTTTAAATAATACAGTAAAAACATTATCAGAACAATTAACACATACTAACGAAAAGATGTCTCAACTTGAAAATACTGTTACAAACATCAATAATAATCAAGCAATAGAAACATATTATAAAATTGATCAAAACATTTTCTCTTGTCATCAGGAGGGGGGAGAATATCCACATTTATTTCGCACTACTACAAACCCACAATTAAACACCATAATAGATATGTTACAACAAATTCTTTTAGATAAAAAACAAGATGTTATAAATGAAATAGATAATACACAAGAAATTCTAAATAAACTTTTAAGAGACTTCAGAGGAAAAGAAAAAGAAAACCAAATTGGTACATCTGAAGAAAAACAAATAATACTTCCTATGGCAAACTGTCATGAATTACTAAAACAACTCAAAGAAGTAATTATACGAAAAGAATATTCTAGACATATAACTATTGCTGATCTTGAAATATATTTTGGAAACCAAAATCTTAAACCTTTTCAAATAGAAGCTCCACGTTTATAATGGAATCTTTTGATTTAAAAGAGAAAATTGCAGAATTAAACAATTTATTAGAATCATTAAAAATAGTTGACGAAGAAAATAAACAAACTCATACATTAGAAGCTATAAAACCGGAAGTAGAAAACGAAGAAGTAATATATGGATATGAATCATCAGAAGACGATGTGTTAGGAATGGAACATGGTTTAAAACAAGAAAAAGATAAGAAAGATATTCCAGAAGCAAGTAATACAAATAAGGAAGAAGAAGTTAAATGGGAAACTTATCAAGAAGATAAATATACTAATCCTCTAAAAAATACTAGTATACAATATAATTTTAAAAAGGGATATATTCCAAATAAAAAAGGAAGATGGTCTAAGATACCTGAACAATATATACCTACTAAGGGAATATTAGGAGTCGATGGAATATTAGATATCGATTGTGTGACAAATAAATCAACACTTATTACTGAATGGGCACATAAACTAGGATTAATTATGGAAACCGAAGATAGATTAAGACAAGGAAATTTTAAAACGATATTTAATTTTGTACAATATAAAACAGTAGGAAACGTAGCACATTACTTAGCTTCATTATCAGAAAAACAGAAAACACTCTTCATAGGAGAAGACTCTATAGATACTTTTTGGAACATAGTTGAAAAAATATATTTAGAATTTGTTGGAATACCTATACAAGATTCAGGACTTTTTGTAAATAAAAAACAACAAGATAGAGCAGCATACCATTTAGCCAACACACAAATATTAGACATGTGTGCTATAGGCCATTTTAACTGTGAATACAATATGTATTACTATAGTTTATCCAGAGAAAACAGAGAAAAATATCTATCATTATACTTTAACAAATTACCCTATCCAGTAGGACAAATAGTATACGCAGATTTTAAAAAACAAGTAAATGAAGGATTTGTTTCGGAAACATTAGGAGGATCACAAATTGTAGTAGAACAATTTATAGGAGACAAATGTTATGAAAGAGAATTACACAATGCGGTTAAAAACAAAGTCACAATATGTTGTGAAGGAAATCCTTTAGTACCTCAACAATATGGAGAAAGTCCATGGATTTCCCGACCAAACAAAAAAGAAAATATAGGAAAAAAGATAAAAGATATAGATGGAGAAAAAAATCTAAAAGATGGATAGACAATAATAAACATAAATTTCAAAAAAAGACGAAGACGTTTCTTTAAAAAGAAAGAATACAAACCGAAACAAAAATACTGTCCAGAAAGAAAGAAGAAATGCCAATGCTGGCTTTGTCACGAAGAAGGATATTACGCAAGAGAATGCCCTAAACAACGAAAACAGTTTGAGAAAAAACTATATATACTTCAAGAAGCTCAAACATACAATCTAGAACCAATAGAAAAAGACTATTATGATTTGGAAAACATATATGAAATGGAAACAGTTACAGAATCAGAAACTGAATATAGTTCTGAAGACTTTTAAATGAAAAACTCTAACGCAACTTTCATAGAAGTGAAAATAAAAAATAAAACAATTAAAGCATTTATAGATACAGGAGCAAGTCTATGCTTTGCTTCACCAGCTCTTAATATATTCAAATGGAAAAAACTAAAACAACCATTAAAAATAATGATAGCAGATGCAAGTCATTATTATATATGGTACGCTACATACTTAGAAAAAGCTTGGATACAAAGATATTGTTTTACCATACCATCCATATACAGACATGAAACAGGATTACCATTCATCCTAGGAAATAACTTTTTAAAACTATACAGACCTTTTTGTCAGGATTTAAAATACATTACTTTAAAATCACCTGTTATTGAAAAACTATCTTAAAAGAGTGAAACAGTTGAAATACCTATAGCAAAGATTGAAGACAGAAGTAATCTTATAGATAAAATAGATTATTTAATTAATCATGAATTAATACTTTTTATAAAAACAAATCTTGAAAAAGAAATAGAAGAAATTTTAGACTCTGTCACAAGTGAAGATCCTTTAGACAAAGATAAGAATAATAATTATATGATAGTTGAAATTAAACTTAAAAACCCTTTAGACGAAGTAACTGTCAAAAATAATATACCTTATTCTAAAAGAGATATTGATGAATTTAAAGAAGAATGTAAACAACTTTTAGAAAAAGGATTAATTTCTGAAAGTAAAAGTCCACACGCAGCACCTGCATTTTATGTAGAAAACAAAAATGAAATAAAACGAGGAAAACGACGAATGGTCATAAATTATAAACAATTAAATGAAAAAACTGTAGGAGATGCATATAAACTTCCTAGAATTGATTATATCAAAGATAGGTTGAAAGGAAAAACATGGTTTAGTACTTTAGATGCTAAATCAGGATATTGGCAATTAAGATTGCATGAAAACACAAAACCTCTAACGACTTTTACATGTCCTCCACAAAAACACTATCAATGGAATGTTTTACCATTTGGTTTGAAACAAGCACCTGGAATATACCAAAGATTTATGGATAATAACCTTGAAGGTTTGGAAAACATTTTTCTTGCTTACATTGATGATATTATCATCTTTAGTAATCAAGATAAAGAAGATCATTTGAAAAAACAAAGAATAGTTTTGAAACGATGTAGAGACAAAGGACTGATTCTTTCTAAAAAGAAAGCAGTCTTATGTAAACAAAAAATTGATTTTCTTGGAAATACTTTTGATTCACAAGGAAACATAGTTCTTCAAGATAATATTTTGAAAAAATTAAACGATTTTCCAGATCATATTACCGATTATTGAAAACAATTACAAAGATTTCTTGGATGTTTAAACTACATTTCTGATCAAGGATTCATAAAGAACCTTGCTAAAGAAAGAACACAATTACAAAAGAAACTTTCTGAAAAAATACAATGGAATTGGCAAGTTGCTGATTCGATACAAGTGTAGAAAATAAAACAGTATTGTGAACATTGCCAGTTTTATACAATTCAAAGAAAAATGATTTTATTATCATCGAGACAGATACTTCAAATGATACATGGTCTGGTTGCATGCTTGCAATACCAGCCGAAAAAATGAATACAAACGACCTTGAAGGTCATATGAATACAAGAACCAAAAAGGTTCGCGAGGTTACACAACTCTGTAAATACATATTTGGGACATTTACAGAAACCCAGAAAAACTATACAGTCCATGAAAAAGAAACACTTGCATGTCTAAAGATACTTCGAAAATGGAAACTCGAGCTTCTACCTCGAAAATTCGAACTTCGAATAGAATCAAAATACTTAACAGACTTCTACAGGTATACACTTCGAGACAACTACAATCAAGGAAGATTGATACGTTGGCAGCTCGAGATAAGAAGATACCAGTTTCACATCGTATACATAAAATCAGAAGAGAACGCTCTTGCAGACACACTCACACGAGAATGGAGGCCGCGATAGCATTGATGAAACAAAACATTGAAACAATTGATCGTGAGATACAACAATTCACAAAAGCAATATTTGGAGACACAAAGATTCACAGAATCCAAGATGACACAACGTCAAGAACTTCTTGCCGCATTACACGCTGTTCAACAAGCAGCCGGGCTTCCACCATCAGAGTTACCAGCAAGCGTGGTGGATCCATCATCATCAAAAACATTTACAAAATCAAAAACATTTCCACAAACAGCAGCAGAAGGGAATACTTTATCACCAGCAGCAGCTACACAAAACGATGAAGATGACAGAAAACAAATTAAACAATGGTATGTGATATTCAATGGTACAAGCCGAGGTATATATGATCAATGGTCAAAAGCCAATGTTCATATACAAGGAAATCCAGCAATATCATACAAAACATACAACAGTCTTTCAGAAGCAAAACAAGCCTTTGAAGAAACAAAAACCTACAAAAACTCCCTTCAAACCACTCCAACAATCCAAGCCCAAAATAGTTTTAAAGAAAGGATGAGAGTCCTTGGAAATATACCCACAATAAACCCAATGGACCGTGTTCAAACATCAGCCCAAAAAGAGGCCCAGATACAACCCTCAAAAGAAAAACTTGACAAACTTCTGAAAACCATTTTTGAATACAACCCAGAGACAGACAAAAACAACCTTTTTTGGTACCCAGTAAACAGAAACGGCCCAAAAATCGTTATATTTGAACAAGCAGACCCAGACTTGATATACCAATTCTTCATACATGGATTTCTTGACACCCTATACTTCAAAAACCCAAACTGTTTTCGAAAATTCAGCCCAAAACTCATGTCGACACTTCAAGACTATGCTAGACGAGTCTCAAAAGGAAACATGGATAAAGAAATAGTCTTCAAATCTACACTTTCATACCCTATCTTCAATGAAGAAGGAGTATCAGTATACTCTCATGGAATTATCAAACTGATAGTTTCAAATGGAGAATACCCCTGCATCGATACAATGAAGACACTTGATGACACAAATGAGATAGTTGTAAAACAACTAAATCAAATATTTTATGCATCACAAGAGATAAACAAGGACAGTAATGTCAAAATAAACTACAAATCCAATTATCATCTGATATATGGATCTTCGAGATATAAAATTCCACCGTTACAGCTAAAAACGTTGGAAAACTTTGAGAAAACTTTTATCAAAATTGAAGAACACAGCCTGAAGACACTTCCTAAGGAAATCAAACTTGTCTTCTGTGAATACAGTGAAATAATTGATGAACACAACTGTGCAATGTGCCAAGACAAACCTGAAGACAAAGCTGAAGAAACAGGGTCCCATAATTCAAACGAGTCAATAAAGGAAGACACTATTACTGAAGAGTAATGCAAACTGACGCATGCAATGACGTCAAACACTCAAGGAAATACGTAAGCAATGACGAACACACCTCAATAATGCAGACTTTATGTCTCTGTCTGCTTTTTAGGTGCAGTTGTTGAGCACCATTATTATCTTTACTTTAAGTCTTTTTCTTCTTTTTTGACTTTTTGTAAATGAAAACGCGTCTGTAACAGTGAGTCGAGTGCCTATATATTGGCCTCAATGTTGTATGTAATATTCAGACTTTAATAGAAAGAAAAAGATCATGTGTTGATAAAAAAAACTCCCTGAGTTTTTAAGCCTTTGAGCTTTTCTTTTCTGTTGGTCTCACGCCTGAATAGCAGAACTATACACCACTATACACAACCAAACAATTCTCATACCAAAAGCAGACATATACTTCAAAAGAAGATGAACAGGTAACATGGAGCGCATGAAGACAGTAGATAGGAATACACAAACAGGTAAACAATACAAACTTTGTTATAAAATTGTTATTTTTGTATACTAGAAATTATATACATGGAAACTAGTTTAATAGATCAGATTGAACATTTTGAAACAACTGAAGAATACGGATATTTTTCTCAAGATATTGTTATATACAACAAAAAATTAAACAAAGTTAGAAGAAAAGAGTTAAACTTAATTGATGGGCAAGATATGAAAACAGATTTAAAAACAAAACTGAGTAGAAAAAACATTATATTATATGGAAAATTTACATGTGAAACACCTATTGAAATTTCTACAACAAAAGGAACACAGGCCATTTCGTTGATAAACAATGCTGACATAATTCAGAAAATAAAAAAAGCAAAATATACACCTAGTGAAATAGGATATATACATATTTCTACAATACAGATACTAATTAAGAGTACATTTGCTGAAGGAATAAACTCACCTATAAAACTGGCCATATGTGACGACAGAATTATGAACATAAAAGATAAAATACTTGGAATAATTGAAGGAAATCTTGCTTATACTAAACTACTTTTTAATGTAGCTTTACACTACGCTATACCACTTGTAACAGAAAAACTAGATAAATCTTTAAACATTGCTTATAAATTTGAAAGAAAAGATTTAATGGAGACAAACGATTATCCGTTTTCAATAACATACACCATTGGATATGCTCTGACAAACAAACATCACAGTATACAATTTAAGAACACAGATAAGATATATATGGAAGATATTTTTCGAGAAGTCTCTCGTATAAAATATATACCAAAAACACCTATTATACAATATGTTAATACTAATGTTTTTCAAAATAGAACACCTAAACTTTTAAAAAGTAAAAGCACATGCTATACATATCTACCACCAAATCAAAGAACTAATGGAACTAGTACACGGGCCTCTATTAAAAACTTTAAAGAAGAGGGATCTTCTAATGAAATAACTGAAAACGAATTCACACAATTAGCCGATCAAATGGCTAAATTAACTACAACTGTAAAGGAAACACTCTGACCCTTTCTGGTATCAGAGCCCGTATACGATTCTACAAACATGAGTCAACAACTAAAATATTGGTTATCCAGATCCTTAATACAAGTAGAGGAAGATATGATTATAAGTAAACAATTAATTGAAATACATGAAAATAATGAATACTATGAAAAAGCATGGAAAGAATATTGTAACTATTTAAAATTAAAACATATTAAAGGAATACTTTTTTTTTTCTAATATACACTTAAAATAATGGAAAGATTCGATTATAAAAAGAGAATAACACGAGATATACAAGAATTAGACGAACGAATCATTATAAACGAATATCTTGTTAAAATGGCATACCATGATTTAAGACATAATAAAGATTTATCACAAAGAACTCAAGAGATAATGATAAATACTACAAACGAAGATTTAAAAAATACAAAAAGAAAAAGAGATACGACATATCAAATGGCATACGCTTAATTATGAGTTATAAACCAAAAATAGAAATAGATACTATAACAAAAGAAAAACAACAAACAAAAGAAATTCTGAAAGCTAAAAATATTAAACAAATGGGGAAAAATTTGGAAACATCTTTACAAAAAGAAGAAATATGATGGGGTCAAGATCCGCTCGTTCCGCATTTGGACACGTGGCCTTTCTTAAAGAACAACATTTGCTCAGTTGATTATAGTTGTCCTGAACGAGCGATGAACCCATTAAAGCGCCAGCATCCTCCAAGAACACGTGTTGTCCCTGCCATCCTCGCACGTGACCGTTGTCATCGCTCTCCTACGAGCGCCTTCTTCACGCGACATGATTGGTATTCCAATCCATCAGAAGGAGCCTTCTTCGAGCGCTACGTTCCCTCAGAAAGGCTCCCCCTGCAACCCGCTACACGAGCCTAGGCCCTCGTCCCCCCCAGCGGATTTCTTGGCCTCCAAGGCTTTTGGTTGTCACGAGCGTGCTCCCAAGCCCTCGTCACTAACCCTCCAAACGGCTCTCTGACACACCGTACCTGCCCGCGCACCTGCCACTGTTGCCAACACTAACTCCCGGCAGCTTTTGCAGAAGATTCCTCCTAGGTTTCTCTCTCACAGCGCCATGTGTTAGGGCAACATTCGGCCAGGACCACATGTGGCAAATGACCAAAGGGTCCCTGACCCTCAACTATAAATAAACAAAGTCATCTCTTTCACGGTAAGCTATCTCCGTTGCTACAGCTTCTACTAAGCTTACTTCTTCTCTTTCAGATCTGTATCTGACTTGAGCGTCGGAGAGCCAAACTGGGTACCACCCCCAGTTTCCCCCAGCTTGGCCTTCTGACTTTTCTGTGTGTTTGTCCTAGCAGGTAGAACCCCCTTTTTTCTGGCGACTCCTGGTGATTTCCCCCTTCAAACAAATTCTAAAGTGATCGGATTCTGAACCACCCCTTTTGGAACTCATCATTTTTGACGCCGTCTGTGGGAAACCATCTCTTCGCCTCTTCCATCTTTTCTGCTAGTTGAAAAGCAAACACCCCCAAAATCTTCACAACTATGGTTGCTACAAGGTCCAGCGCTGCGGGAGGAGGAGATAACACTTCTCCGGACGTCAACCCCTTCGTACCCACCATCCCTGTAGGCGGAGGCCCACCCCCTACCGTCGCTGAAGGTGGAGTGCCCCTCACCGGGGCGGCCGTGCAGGCCGAATCTTCCGTTCTCCCACCGGCCCCACCAGCACTACCAGCTTCCGGCGCTGCAGGAGGATTTTCTCACTTTGCTCTTTCACACCCTCCCCAAACTCAAGGGGTACATGCCCTTGCAAATCCAGGAGGTCAGGGATATAGGATGCCGCCGCCGGGGTACACGCTTGCTCCCGCTGTTATGATGCCACCGGTTCAACCGTACCTCGCCGGCCCAATACAGCTCCCCGTGGTGATTCCTAGGGAGGTTGAAGGAGTAGAGTTACCTCCCCTAACTACGCAATAATTGAGGGCTTTGTATACCCAGTGTGAGGTTCAGGCGGCTCAGGGGGATTGCAAGCTTTCTATGTACTTCCCCTCTGGGCAGGCCACTCAAATCGCAGCACCTTTGGGCGGATTGCAAGCTTTCCCTGTTAGGGAAACCCAGGCCGTCCCCAGGGTGCCACCACTACCACCAGTTAATGAGGTGCCCCGCCAGGGCGAAAACGAGAGGCCCCCTGTAGACGGAAACAGGGAGCCCACTGAGAGGGTTAACGAGAATGAGGGGGACTCTCACGTTTCCAGGAGGGTTTCCCGCGCGGGCAGACAGGGAGACGGGGACGGTGAGGTGAACCCTAACATCCTCGCGGCTGTGCAAGACCAGCTGCAGGGTTTGAAAGACATGGTTGGACAGCTCTCTCGTGCACGGTCTCAGATCTCCCACAGTAGGGATGAACGAGCCGATGACAGAGATGCTCGTCAAAAAGACCGACAGCCGCAGGTCCCTCGCCGGAGAGAGCCAGAAGAGAACTTCGGCACTTATGATTATCACCCATTGGCAAGGGGCTCTCCCCTCGTGGAAGAAGTTTTAATGGCCAAAGCCGGGATGGCCAAAATTCCCACTTCCATTAACCGATACGACGGGACGACCGATCCAGCCGAGCATTTGGATCATTTTTTACATCTGATGCACCTTTACGAGCATTCCAGCAACTATTGGGCCAAGGTTTTTGTCACTTCCTTGGTGGGAATGGTGCAAGAATGGTACAAGCGATTGCCACCGCGCTCGATTCACTCATACAAAGAGTTGGCCGATGCCTTCCTCAACCACTTCAATTCCCTGAAAGCTCCAGTCACTGCGCCCACTGCCCTCTATAACGTGGTGCAAGGCAAGAGTGAGTCTCTTCGCTCGTTCTTCGCCCGCTTCAACAAGGAGATACTGCAAGTGGAGAGGCCGTCCATGGATTTCTTGATCCCAGTGCTATTTCAGGATGTGGATCACAAACAGTATGTGAGCAAGAAATTTGCTGATGCCATCGTGGAGAGAAGGCCAGGGACGCTTATGGCCTTAAGAGAGGTTGCCGAGCCGTTTTTTGCGCTCGAGGATATGTATGGGACGAATGGTCCCCGGCATCATAGCCCCATAAGAAATGAGCGCCACCCTGAACGAGGACGCGAGATCGCAGTTAAGAAGGAGCGCCATCAGGAGCGCAAGAGGTCGCCATTGCCCCCTCGACGTTTCGAGCGTATTCCACTTACTCGACCGAACTCCGAGGTCTATAACCTTTCCGACAAAAAGCTCTTCAGGAGACCCATCAAGATGAGAGAGACCGAGTCTCTGAAACGTTCCAGCAAGTACTGTGCCTTCCACAAGCAGAAAGGGCACGACAAAGATGAATGTCGCCAGCTGGAGGCTGAGATCCAAAGGCTCGTTGCGGGGGGGCACCTAAAGGAATTTGTGAAGGTGCTGGAGCGCTTTGATGAGCACTGTCGGGGTCGTTTCAGGGAGGAGAGAAGGAGCCCATCCCGATCAAGAAGTCCACGAGGAAAGGGTCCCCCTGAGACCAGTAGCCGTCGGAGCAACAAAGGAAAGGCCCCTGATCTGGAGAATACGCCTTTTGCGGTTATCAACATGATAGCGGGAGGCCCTTCAGGGGGAGATTCGAATGCCGCTCGGTGGAGATATGTCCGGAGTTACGACCAGCGCTCATCCGTACCCAAGTCCGTTTATGCTATACAAAAAGCCAAGGATCAGCACTCCCGAGAGAACGATGTGATAGGCTTTGATGATAGGGATTTAGGACACATTGTAACACCCCATGGGGAAAGTGAAACTTCTGACTGCCCCATGGTGGTTAGTGTAGATGTCCACAATCATATTGTAAGAAGAGTATTAGTGGATAGTGGAAGCTCCGTTAATGTTTTGCCTTACGCCACATTTTTAAAGATGAATGCTAACCTCCTACTAGAACCTCTTAAAACAGCCCTCATTGGCTTTGGAGGATCAGAGGTTGTCCCACGAGGGTAGGTGCGCTTAGCCACCTCATTTGGCCGAGCCCCTCAACGAAAGACGCTCACAATTACTTACGCTGTGGTAGAGATTGATATTCCATACAATATCATAATTGGGCGCCCCGCCCTCGTCGATTTCAAAGCAATCATCTCCACTTACCACCAGAAGATCAAATTTCCCACATCCGAGGGTGTTGGGGAGGTATTGTGTAACGTGCGTGAGGCGTGGGAATGCTATATGTTATCTCTCCGAAAGCCTAAGGCGGAGAGAACTTTCCAAATTGGGTCCACTAAGAAATCCGTTGATTTCGCCAACCTAGATGAGGATGGTCCTTTGCGGAAAAGGGCAAAGTTGAACAAAAAGAAAAATAAGAAGAAGAAGAATACCAACACACAAGACCCCCCCGAAAATGCTCCGCCAGGGTCCGTCGAGGAGTCTTCCTCAGAAGCAGACGAGCAGGAGGGGGAGGATCCTACTTGCGAGGGGCGTTTGGTAGGGAAAAAGAGGGCGCTCGAACTTCCTCGCCCTGAGGTCAGGATCGAGCCCTCAGAAAAATTCCTTACTATTGAGCTAGAGCCTGGAAACAAGGATAAGACTACTCAGATAGGGTCAAACCTCTCAGGACCCTCGCAGATCATGATGATTGACTTCCTCAGAGAAAACCTTGACGTATTTGCGTGGAAAGCGTCTGACCTTACCGGAATCGACCCAAGCATCATCGTCCACAGGCTTAATGTAGACCCCTCCTTCAAGCCCATCAAGCAGAAAAAGCGAGATGTTCACGGCTTTCGAAAGAGGGTTGTCGAAGAAGAAGTTAATAAACTCCTGGAAGCTCAGTACATCGAGCCTATCTTATACCCAGAGTGGTTGTGTAATGTGGTTTTGGTGCCTAAAAATGCAAACAAGTGGCGAATGTGCAATGATTTTACTGATCTTAATAAGGCTTGCCCTAAGGATCATTACCCGTTGCCTCGGATAGACCAGCTGGTGGATTTAACTACTGGATGCGAACTAATGAGCATGATGGACGCCTTTCAAGGGTACTATCAAATCTTTATGGCTCCTGAAGACCGCCCCAAAACTTCCTTTGTTGTTCATTTAGGGGTGTATTGCTTCCTGGTCATGCCTTTTGGGTTAAAGAACGCGGGAGCTACATATCAGCGGCTCGTTAACAAAATGTTTGAGAGTGAACTGGGAGGGTCCATGGAAGTTTACGTGGACGATATGATTGTCAAAAGCGAGCGTCAAGACTCGCATTTAGAGGATCTCCGGCGTGCCTTTTCAATTTTGCGTCATTATGGGATGAAATTGAACCCTTCAAAGTGCACCTACGGAGTGCAAGGAGGAAAATTCTTAGGGTACATGGTCAGTCAGAAGGGAATTGAGGCCAATCCTGAGAAAATCAGAGCTATATTGGAAATTCCCTCCCCTCGAAATCTCCGGGAAGTGCAAGTACTGGTAGGAAAGATCATCTCCTTGAACAGATTCATTTCGCGCTCGGCCGACCGAAATCTCCCTTTTTTCAAGATTTTGAGGAATGCCCGGAACTTTGCTTGGACGGAGGAATGTGAAAAGGCTTTGCAAGATATGAAGGCTTATCTATCGAGCGCTCCTTTACTGACTAAACCCATAGGTGGCGAGAAGCTATTCCTATATCTTTCTGTCTCGGCCGATGCCACGAGCGCTGTGTTGGTAGCTATGCGAGAACGGAAGCATTTGCCCGTTTATTATTTAAGCAAGACATTGCAAGGAACAGAGAAAAAATATTTGGAAATCGAGAAGTTCGCGTTTGCTCTCATTAATGAGGCGCCTGAGGCCTTACTTTCAGGCACATTCAATAACGGTACTTACTGATCAACCTTTGAAGCAGGTTTTGTCCAAACCAGACGTATCAGGAAGGCTGATAAAATGGGCCATTGAATTAAGTCAGTTTGATCTATGTTTCGAGCCTAGAGCTGCCATGCACGCCCAGGTTGTAGCTGATTTATTGGTGGAACGCTTTGGGTTAGAATCTGCCGTTCCTGAGAATGAAGGATTATGGGTCCTGCACACGGATGGTTCCTCAACCTCCCAAGGGGGAGGAGCAGGGATAGCCCTCCGGGACCCCAGTGGGATTGAGTTAGATTTCGCAATTAGGTTGGATTTCCAAGTCACGAATAACGAAGCAGAGTATGAAGCCCTTGTACAGGGGTTAGAAATTGCTTCTCAGAATGGAGCCTCCAGAATTACGGCGTATGTAGATTCACAGTTAATTGTGAGCCAGATTGAAGGAACTTATGAGGCTAGAGAAACCACCATGGTGCAGTACTTGAGCAAGGCTCGGGAAATCATTGGAAAGTTCAAAGAATTTCATCTGCTTCAAGTCCCGTGGGCCGAGAACGAGCGTGCTGATGCTCTCTCAAAATCTGCTTCGGCGTTGGAAGGTACTTCTGAGCGCTCTGTAACGTTCCTTAGGACGGAGGAACCTTTGATCAAGGAGAGAGTTGCCAAAGAGGCGGTCGTTATGATTGATCCACTTGAACCGTGTTGGCTGGATGACATCGTCAGGTTCCTTAGAGATGGTATTTACCCCGCTGATAAGGTGGAGGCGCGGAAAATGAGGAACAAGGCCCCTCGATTCTCTTTAGACTCTGAGGGAAGACTGTTCAAGAAGTCGTTTCAAGGGCCTCCTTTGAGGTGTTTAAGGCCCTCGCAAGCGAAAGAAACGCTTGAACTCATTCACAATGGGAGCTGTGGAAATCACTCAGGAGGGCGTATTCTGGCTAAGAAGATTTTAAGGAGTGGGTTTTATTGGCCCACAGTTCTGCATGACTCCCTCGAATTCTCCAGAAAGTGTCCAAAGTGTCAATTCCATTCCAATCTCCCTCAACTGCCGGCCGCTCAAATGATCCCAGTAGATGTTTCCTGGCCCTTCGACCAGTGGGGAATAGACATTGTGGGCCCTTTGCCCATCGCTGTTAGACAGAAGAAGTTTGTCATTTTGGCCGTCGATTATTTTACCAAATGGGCCGAGGCCGAGGCAGTGGCGAAGATCACCTTCCGGGTTGTGAGGGATTTCATTTGGAAGACATCATATGTAGATACGGCATTCCGAGGGTGCTTATCTCTGATAATGGGTCCCAGTTCATAGCCGCTGACACACGAGAATGGTGCTCGGAATTGGGGATTGAACAGCGTTTCACCTCCGTAGGCCATCCCCAGGCCAACGGACAAGCAGAAGTCACCAACAGAATCATTTTGCAGCACTTAAAAACAATGTTGGAAAGTAAAAAGGGTGAATGGGCAGAAGAGCTACAAGGAGCGCTTTGGGCTTATCGCACTACTCCCCGAGCCTCCACGGGCGAGTCACCTTTTGCGCTCGTGTGTGGGTCAGAAGCAATGATACCGGCGGAAATTGCAAATGAATCCGCTCGTGTAGCTTATTTCGAGCGTCAATTTAACGAAAGTAACAGGCGCCTGGAGTTGGACCTATTGGATGAGAAAAGAAACCAAGCTTGGGCTAAGATACACAAATATAAAGCATATGTGGCTCAACAGTACAATAAACGTGTGAAGGAAAGAACCTTCCATTTGGGAGACTTGGTTCTAAAGAAAGCTGAAATATCCAGGCATGTGGGGAAGTTAGACCCCAACTAGGAAGGACCGTTCAAAGTAGTACAAATCAGAGCTAACAACACATACACCCTGAAGACACTTCAAGGAGAGCGTTTGCCTCGCCCTTGGAACGCATGCAACCTCCGGCGGTTTTACGTTTAAAAGCTCTCTAGAAACTATGATGTAACAATCCCGCTAACAAGTTCTGTGTACTTCAAATCACAAGTAAGTTGCGGCGAATTCTTTTCAAATATCTTTATGCTTGCACTTTCTAAATTGCATGAATACATAAGACCCACGCCCCCCGTCTTTACGAGCGTGGTTGGTCACTATTACTTCACATGGGTTACGCTTGCCGGCACTCTAACCCGTGTGAGGGGACGCCCTCTTAAGGGTAGACCGGTAACGCTTAAAACCAACTTAATAAAATGGAAGAGAAATACAATGAAAATCCCAAGTAGACCTTGATCATCTGTCACGACGTCTTGTGCTCGAATCCCAAAAATGGAGGCCAATACGAGCAAGATAATCCGACAGCAACGTCGTCAGAGGAAAATTCCGCCAAGTCTTGAACGAGGGCAACCGTTCAGTAAGACCCTCAATACTCAAGACTTAGCAAAATTTCCAATATTAAGAAGAAATTTCACAAGTCTTGAACGAGGGCAACCGCTCAGTAAGAACCTCAATACTCAAGACTTAGCAAAATTTCCACGATTAAGAAGAAATTTCACAAGTCTTGAACGAGGGCAACCGCTCAGTAAGACCCTCAATACTCAAGACTTAGCAAAATTTCCAAGATTAAGAAGAAATTTCACAAGATCTTGAACAAGGGCATTTTCTCAGTAAGACCCTTGCAAATGCCCAAGACTAAGCTAAATTTCCCCAGATTAAGAATGAATTTTGTAAATTATGAACGAGGGCAGTCTCTTGGTAAGACCCTCACGATCACTCAAGACTTAGTGAAAATTTTCAAAGTTTTGCAAGATTTGACAAAATCCCCTAAAGCATCAAAAGCCTGTATGAAACATGCAACTTACACACAATCTTATAACTACAAGATTTGTTCACATTAAAGGCAAAGTGAAAGTTCGCAATCAAGGAAAAGGTAAAGACAGTATCATGGAAATGAGAAATTCTATTCATTAAGGCCTTCGCCTAAGTTACAAAGTATAGGCTTGAAGGCCCAGGAGCATCATTACAAAAGGAGTAAGCATTAAAAAAAAAAAAAAAAAAAAAAAAAAAAAAAAAAAGAGCCATTGGAATTTCAAGCCGCAGGAGCGATGTCTTCATCAAGAACCACAAGGATGTTCTGAGCCACTGGACCATGAACTGGGTCTTCTGGCTCTTGAGGCTGGGCAACGGGTGGCTCGGGCACTTGGGGATCGTTGGGCTCATTAGCAGCGGGAACAAGCGCGTTAGCGTCCTCAGCAACCCGAGCATGGGCATCCCCCCCGACAGGCCCTTGAGGCTCATCTTCAGGCGGGTCATTTTGTGCGGATTGAGGAGCATTTTCTATGGGATGGGCGTCCATGTATTCATCCTGGAGGAGTTTGACCAGGAACTCATACTCGGGCTCAGAAATTGAGTCTGAGGGATCATTCGAGTCATCGCCATCCTCCTCGCATTGCTCATTGAACATGAGCCCCATCCCTTCCGCCTCTCGAATGGCTGGGTCTGTCAGCCCTTTGTGGATTCCCTGATCAATGGCCAAGTTGAAGGCCTTTTGAGCCTCATCCAGGCAGTGCAGAGAGGCTGTGAAGTTGAAGGCCTTAGAGTGACAAAACTTAATGAGGGCCTCCTTGTTTGCTCGCGCAAGGCTCCGGGGCCATTCGTTCACAGTGTCAATAAGCTTCCTTTCAGCCTCCAAAGCTCTCGTTCTCCAGCTGTCACGCTCAGCCTCTGCCTTCTTAAAGCCCTCACCCACGCAGGCCAACTCTCCGCTCAAGCCATTTCGAGCGCTCTCCACCGCCACAAAATCCTCCTTCAACTTCTTCAGCTCCCCCTCCGTCTTTTTGTATAAGCCTTTGAGAGACTCATACTTGGCAATTGCAGTGTCCAGCTCCGCTTGAATTTGAGCCGGATCGTTAGAGCGTGCCATCTTCTTGTATTTCGCTTTGCGATCGGCATAGACGGAGGCCCGCTTTTGAATGTTCTTGAGCCGAGGAAGTACTTGCTGTATGAATTCAAGAGGAAGAAAAAAAAATTTTTTCAGCAAAAAAGTATTGGAGAAACGTGATACGGAAAAAGTATAGAGACTTACGGAGATTAGGGCGTGCGCTGCATCCAAGGCTACCATCTCCACAGGCTCGTTGTACAAGTGTTTGTGATCCGCCGAGAATTGGGCCCTGCCATAGAGGTCCTCGCTGACGGATTGGGCTAGCGTACCAGGCCGTAACAGAACTGGCCCGCCATCGGAGGCACCGGAGAAATTCCTATCCCCTCGCCGGTTGAACGCCCATAAGTGTTCCTCTTCTGAGGAGGTGGTCTCTCCATCACCCTTAGGGCCTTCAACCACTTGTTTGCCCTTGCCCTTGATTGCTACAGTGTCGGGCATCCTCTTCCTCTTACGAGAGGGTATACTGGCGCTTGGTTGTGCCTCGCTTATGGCCAAAGGAGGCATGGTTTGGTCAACAGCGGGAAGCTCAGACACCCTTGAATCTGTCGGAGGGGGAGGTGGTCGAACCATTATTCCGCCAGCAGAGTTGGCTGCGCGGTTTTCCTCCCTACCACAAGGGGGTTGTACGTTCGAAGATGAACTTGCGCCCCGAGCGTCCCTCCTGCTACCCCTGTTTCGGGGGCGTTGTTGCTCTCCTTGTGGGGCCTGGTTCCTGTTGGCATGGGCAAAACGAGCGGCATTTCTAATTCCTCCTGCCATCTCTAAGATATATGCTCCTACAAGAAAAGCAAGCACCAGAATCAAAACTCCCTGAAATAAATTAACATTTATGCAAAATTGAGGAAAGATAAAGGCAGTTAGTGTCCCTATCTAAAGGTTAGTGCCCTAAGAATCTAACTATCTCTCTCCATGTCACGAGCTGGGGGATTGTCAAGATAATAAGGGTCGTTGGACAGGTCACACAGGAACATAAGCTCTGCGTCGTCTATCCAATCTTTCGCTTCAATAAGGTGGCCCTCGTCCCTTAGAGCTTCAACCAGGCTCTTGACCCAGTCCTTGAGAAGAGCAGGTTCCAAACGGATCTTTGAAACTGAGCCCCAGCTTGAGGGCACCCCAAAGCCTTCTTCTGGGGGAGCCTTGACAAAAACAAACTTTTCTTTCCAGTCAGGACCGTATGTGCTGGAGGGGGAATTGATTAATTTGGTATGAGCCTTCGCTTGGATATAATAAAAACCCACCTCAGGAGATGAGCGTGATGAGGAAACTACTTGGAAGAGTGCTGAAAAGTTTCGCGTGAAGGGCTCGTAACCAACGCTTCTCATTAGAATCACAAAGCTTGTTAATAGAGCTAGGCCATTGGGCACAATTTGGGAAGGACAGAGGTGCAGGTCATTCAGTAAACGTGCCATCGGAGCCGAAATAGGGAACCTCAAGCCTCCAGAGCTGACGGCATCTACATAAACGGCCATCTCACCAGGAGGAGAATGATTGGCACGCTCGTGCTCAGCAGGGATTCTCCATATGTAACGTTCGTCCCAGAAGATAGGCGCCAACATTGTTTTCACCTCTCCTAAAGTAACCGTGCTAGGAGTTTCATCTGGGGTGCGCTCAGTAGCCTGGTAGGCTGAGCTTCCACCCTCCTTGGATCCTTTGGGCTTTCTGGTTTTCTTGGGCTTCTGAGGGTTCTTGCCCTTTCATTTGTCACGGGCTCTTTCAGAAGGCCTTGCTGTTTCCTCGGCATCCGACACCGGCGCCGCCATCGCTACTGTCACGGTATGGCGATGGGGGTGAGTAGCACTTGCAGTGATAGGAAGAGTACCCCCCTGTCTCTCTGCCTCCATCACCAAGTTCATCTCTTCGAAAAGGGGTTCCACCCCTTCTGGGTCCCTTACATCTATGACGGTCATGGCCCCTTCCAACCCTCCATCCCTGACCCTCAACTATAAATAAACAAAGTCATCTCTTTCACGGTTAGCTATCTCCGTTGCTACAGCTTCTACTAAGCTTACTTCTTCTCTTTCAGATCTGTATCTGACTTGAGCGTCGGAGAGCCAAACTGGGTACCACCCCCAGTTTCCCCCAGCTTGGCCTTCTGACTTTTCTGTGTGTTTGTCCTAGCAGGTAGAACCCCCTTTTTTCCGGCGACTCCTGGTGATTTCCCCCTTCAAACAAATTCTAAAGTGATCGGATTCTGAACCACCCCTTTTGGAACTCATCAAAATATACAGGAAAAATTATGAACGAACATTAAATAAAAATATATTAAATAGAGATACAATTATACAAGGTATAAAAGATCAAGGAAAAATAATAAATCACATAAATAATAAATTTATAGAAAAGATACATGAAAGAGAAATTAATGGACCTAATTGAAAACATTTACAAACGGTGGGCTTTACATATAATATTTCATAAATATGCATCAAACATGATAAAGACGTTTGAACCATTAACGTCTTATACTAAAGTTAAGATACATATTATTCCTACACCATTATTACACTGTAAAAGTCAACATACACCAATAATACAATTTACCCGACCGATCAGTGACCGATCGTGATCGGTTGGTAAAAACCTAGCAACTAATTATTCAGTGACCGATATATATCAGTCACTAAGTTAGTGACCGATATATCGGTCACTAATATGAAAAATGACGGTCACTAACCAAATTTTTTGTTTTGTTAAATCAGTCACAAAGCGGTCAGTAATTTAGTGACTGTTTTACAATCGGTCACTAAAATTTTATATTTCGATCATTGATGATCGGTCACAAATTGTGACTGATTTTGGTGGTCACTAATTCCTCAAATACGTTTTTATTTTTGTTATGGAATAGTGGTCTTATTTAACTAATTATTAATTTTATATTATTAAAAATAATATTTTTTATTTTTTATTTCTCTATTATTCTGATGCATCAATTAAAAATTGAATCATAATAAACAAAAGTAATAATATGAAATTAAATATATAAAATTTTATCATAATTCCATAACCGTCGTTACAAATTATCAAATTAAAAGTAAAATTTCTCAAGCCACTAATAAAAAAATCAAAAAAAAAATTTCATCAAAAAATTTCAATCACCTTCATCTATTCCATGTAAAACTTCAAAAAACTTCTACTTGTGTTGTATTAGCTACTTCTAAAATGTTCAATCTCTCCGGGTACTTGGCCAACGTCACCAATAAAACTTTTTCTCTATCTTGCCTCGTCGACCACTTTCGAACTCTTCGGCTATCTTTCGTGCTTCCTGAATAATATCAATAAACTGAAAGTATAAAAAATTTGACAGCTAAAACAATATTTGATAACTCATTTACAAACAATTTCTACACGTAAAGCAATATTAAACATCAATTTCTACATCTGGAAATTTTCTCAAAAGAATAGACTCATATTCCTGAGAGATCATCAAATTCACCAAAACCAATAATACCATAAGAATCACAAATCAATTATTCCTACATGAAATTGAATCCTAAATCCATCTTTTCAAAAATAATGTCAAACAATAACTTGCGAAATTCACAAATATACCATCAATACCACAATTACAAATGAAAGAAATTTGAAATTCATCATCTCAAAGTAGAAATTATTTTTAATATTTATTACCCAAAGTGAATCTGGTCATCCGCTAAACTTGATCCTTCTGCAGCTCGGTCCACCAAAATTGAAAGTTCCTTCTTGTATTTCCATAGAGCTGTACTTTGCATCAATCCTAAATATGCTGATCACAATCTTTCTTGTTAAACAAAAATAAGAAACAATAAAAATCAAGAGAAATTTAACACTTTACTCTGCATATCATTCTATATATCATTCTGTATATCATTCCGTATATTGTAGTGCAAAGATCATGAGTATCGGCATGATCTAGAATATACAAATGCTTACATATGGTATAAAATTTTCAGATAGAACATCTAGTGCAACATCTAGATGCCTTTTTGTTGAAAACACAGTTTTGAAAAGTTAAAGAGTATCAAGACCGAGGATGTGCTTGAAAGACCTGGATAATGATGTACCATTCTAAGTTTGTGAAATTCAATAAGATATATTGTCAATCTACTAGATCCTACAAAGGCTTCTTTACTTTAGAGGATTAGGTATAATAGGATTTATAATCTAATTTAATCTAGGTTTACTTGCATAATAGTACCACACGAGATACTCATCCCATCATACCATGGAAGGCAACTACATCAAAAGTGCAAGAATCAGAAATTTACCAATAAGATTTCTGGATAGACGTAACTTAGAACCATCTTCCAAGTATCTAATTCCAATTCCAACCTTGCACGGCTTCCTGCAAAACACTAATGTGAATCAGAAATCACATCCCATGTCGCAAGTCAAATCATAATAATTCCAAATCAAGAGGTTTCCATAAGGTAACCTGGCAAGACGTGTGTAGAATAGCTGCTTTGAAACAAGATTAAACAATATAACGCAATCCAACCTTTGTTTCAGGCAGATAGAAACCCCATTCACGTCGACTAATTTTAAATTGAATCAAAATTACTTTTCAAGAGAGATATCTAAATTAAGGTGATTTTCATTGAATTTATCTAAATTACATGGTATTTATCATAATCATTCGAATTATAAGATTCTTTTCCCTTTCTAATTGGATTAAACCGTTGGGCATACATGATTACCCCTAAGATTATACAATTAGAATTTCATTTAACAATAAATGATATAATCGATGCTGGGCTGGGACCAATCATCACACTTAGTGAAGTCAAGAAAGAATCCCACGAATCATAACCACAAATTAGGGAGAGATTCTTTTATCTCTCTAACATACAGCAAATCGAGCAACATTTCATCAGCATCTAATCACACATAAAAAAACAAAGATCCATTCGGCTTAATACTTGCCCTAAATCCAAATTCGAGGCAAAGCTCCCAACTTTCTCAACCAAATTACACCAAATTCCAACTAATCTTAAGAAATCCCTAAAACCCAATTTTCAGAACTCAAGAAAGAATCCCACGATCCAAACAAGAACTAGACAAGTAGACTAAATTTTCAGAACCACCAAGCAAAACCCAAAAAAATTAAATAGAAAAAAGCCCAGAACCAACAATTCCTACATAAACATCCAACGATCGAGCAAAATCAGGGACTCACCTCAATAATGCCAATGCGGAGAGCACGAGAGAGGGCGGCACGGCGGCTTGAGCGAGGGGTTTGAGCGAGAACGAGAGAGGCGACCCGATGCTTGAGAGAGAACGAGAGAGGCGGCGCTGTGGCTTGAGGACCAGCGGCGGGCGATGGCTTAATGCAGCAGGAGCAGCGGACGGTGGATTGAGAGAGAACGAGAGAGGAGGCGGGTGAGAGAGAATTTTACCCTAAGTGAGAAAGAATGAAAGCGGGATACATTCAATTTTGGTGAAATTTGGAGAGTCAAAGCGGGATTAATTTGGGCGCTGATATGCTTACGCTTTTCTTTTCCTTTTTTTTTTTTTTTATTAATCCTTACACTTTGTTTATATGTAAATAATATTAACAAACATATAAACTATATGTAATTGTAATTAAAATGTTAAAATATTAGTTAATAAGTTAATTAGTTCTTTAACAGTTATTTATTTTATCAATTATTATATAAAATGGACTCAAACAAGCTTTAATTGAAAAAAGCTCAAATTTTCGAATTTAAATAGCTTATTATTAATTAATCCAATAATTTTTAGTCGAATTTTAAACATAATTTAATAAAAAATTAAAACTTGATCACTTTACGAATTGATTGTAACATTCTTCCAAACTATGAATTTCGATTCAATGATACTTCGAAACATATTTTTTTCAAATTAATCTAACAAAGTTAAGTCGAGTTTTAAATTACATTTAATAAAGTTAAAACTTGATTTGATTCACAAATCAATACTAACATTCTTCCAAAGTATGAATTCCGAATCAATTCTGATCAAGTGGATCATTTTGATTCAATTAGTATACCTCGAAATATATATTTTTTTAATTAATCTAACCAAGTTATGCCGAGTTTTAAATTTAATTTAATAAAGTTAAAACTTGATCTGATTAACGAATCAATTCTAACATTTTTCCAAAGTATGAATTTCAAATCAATTCTCAAGTGGATCGTTTTGATTCAATGAATATTTCAAAACATATTTAAATAATTAATGATCAAATTTGACTTTGTTCAAAGAACGAAAAGTCAAGTTTTTGGTATACATTTCATTAAATAGTTAATGATCAAACTTATACTTTGTTCAAAGAACGAAAATAATTTCATTAAATAGTTTGATGAATACCTTATTTGTATTTTATGTATTTTCAATATTTTTCTCTAATATTAATAAATAAAAGCAATAATAAATTTAAAAGTGATTTATTTTTATTTTTATGAACTTAAAAAAAAAAAATTTAAAATATCAAATTAGTGATCGATTAGTGACCGCAGTATTAGAAAATTAAACAATCAGTGACCGATCTATGACCGATAATAATCGGGCACAGTATCAATGACCGATTAGGGTTTGGGTCCCAAAATCAGTGACCGATTGGTGACCAATATTTTATCGGTCACAAAATCAGTGACCGCATAATACAACAATCAACCAATCAGTGACCGATAAAATTTGAGTCACAAAATCAGTGACCGATTGGTGACCGATAAAATTTGGGTCACAAAATCAATGACCGAATAGTGACTGATTTGTGACTGAATTTTATGCGGTCACTGATCGGTCACTGATTTTTACATATATGTAATATCGGTCACTGATCAGTGACCGATTTGTCGGTCACTGAAAATCGGTTGGAAAAAGCCTGTTTTCTAGTAGTGATTGTCGAAACGAATCAAAATGGCAAAGTCGAAATTCGAATTCGAATTCCCGAGCTTAAGGTGGCCACAAAGGCTGAAACACCCAAATTACAATTAGTTCCCTAATTTGCGAATATTGAACGATTGAGTCCAAGTGAATTTAATTAAATTCTATTACACACATACTTAAAATTAAATATAAATTGACACGTAAGGCATGTTAAGTCACATAAATCACGAAAATACTAAATTAAACTCTCTCATGACGTCATACCTGGTTCATCGGAGAGACGGGGTGTCACAAATAGTCTCTCAAATTTATAAATGTTAACAAAACGACCCTTAACATTTAATATATAACAAAATAATCCCTAAAGGTATTTTTATGTATGTAAAAATATTGACATATATCAGAAGGGTATTTTAGAAAATTATGAAAAAAAGTAACGGAACCGTAGGGACCCCCAGAATATAACAAACAGGGACTAATTTGTAATAAATGAAATAAGAGGTCCTATATAGTAATTATCCTTGTAATTCTAAAAAGAACAATTGTAATCAGAGGAAAATTTTCTATTGTTGTAATGTTCATATATTTTTTCACTGGAGTACCCCTAGAAGGTAAACAAATCGAATATGCAACATATGAACGTGAATTCTAATTTTTTTTTTTAATATATGATTTTCGTAAGAATATAAGATGATGAAATTATGTTATTATTTCCTCACCATATGACCTAGCATGCATCATATATAATAGCTACTATTATCCATAATTTTGGAATATATTAAAAATATGAATAAAATTACAGAATCATCCCCAATACATGCATATTCCAACAAAATGATCCCAATGTATTATGAATTCAACATGTAGTCCTTGAGGGCATTATGGTAAAATCACAAATTTTTTAAAAAAAAATCAACGATATTTTGGAAATGTTAGGGACAAAATTTAATGGAACTCTAACGAAAATGACTAATGAGGGACCACAAACGAACATACTGTGGTGATTATATTATAATTTTGGGATAATCATACATTGCATTGTAATTATGCTTAAATGCAAAATAATTAGATCATGTACATATATACATATATATTTATATATATATATGTGTGTGTGTGTGTGTGTGTGTGTATATATTACTAATTAAAAATTTGAAAAAAAAAGGGGGGCAAGAGAACTCTGGAGTATTTCACTGAGGTTTGCCCCTCATATATAACCAACCAAATCCAACCGGAATGCAAACATTGATGATCCAAGGATCATGTAAACTGTTCAATTATGAAGGCCCACGAAAATACAAAACGAAGGAGATCAAGTGAACTAAATTACTAATATACCACGACCTATTCAAATGATTAATGACCAACAAAGTATTAATGAAACCCGGCTAAGCGAAATTATAGGATCCCTAAGGTGTAACATGCAATATTTTTAACGGTCATGTGCTGTGCACATGCCATTTCCGTTAAAAATTGGTGGAAAATTTGTTAGGAAATACGAGTAATCAGGAGGGGATCTTGTTACTTTATATAATTGATTTATAGAATCCCTGACTTGTAGGGATTAGTAGGCTAAATATTGGGACTCCTGTAACTTGTATCATACAAGAAAAACCGAATACAATGGATTCTTTCAGTTCTTATCTTATTCTCTATGCGTTAACATGGTATCAGATCAATGTTAATCCTAGGGACTCAGATTTCTCATCATCGTCCTAAAACCTTTCTCAAACCACGTTGACATAAATCAAACCATGTAAACCGAAACCAACCAAGAACTCAGCACCCAATTCTCAAATCTCTCGATGACCAATTCAGAGAACCTCTCATTTGGCATCAAACTAACTAATGAAAACTATCCGGTATGGGCCCGGATAATGAAGATGGCAATCAGAGGGAGAGGCAGCCGATCACACCTTACCGGTAACCCTCCCGCACCAAAAACTACAGATTCTACCTATGATCAGTGGGAACAACTCGACCAACGAATTTTCACATAAATAATCCAAAACATGGAGACAAGTATGATAAACAACCTTCTACAATACCCAACGATGAAAGATCTTTGGGACGGCCTTGCCACCACTTACGGCAGCGGCGCTGATCCCCTTCAATTATTCGATCTACACCCAAGGGCAAACACACTCAAACAAAACTCCGACAGCCTAGAGGAGTTTTGGGGAAAACTACAGGCTATTTGGATGCCTATTGACCGTAAACAGCCGAATCCGATGAAATACACCGAAGATATTGCCGCCTTCAACAAAATCCAACAAGAACAGAGACTCTATCAACTCCTTGCCGGAATCGATGACAAATTTGACTCGATTAGGCGGGATTTACTGAAACTTGACACCAAACCTTCAGTTGAATCCACCTACGCCACTATCCGGAGGGAGGCAGCCCGCCTTCAGATTCTGAAAACGGCAACCGATGGCGAAGGGGAGTTCTCATCACAGGGCGTCGGCCTAGTCGTGAGAGGCCGCAAGAATAGCTGGAAATCAGAGAGTTACAGACGGACCGACGGCGCCGGCAAACATTTTCCACCACCGGAGGACAAATCGGAGCTTGAATGCTCCTATTGTGACAAAAAAAGGTACAAGAAAGAGGGGTGCTTTGAGCTCATAGGATATCCGGAGTGGTGGGTCGGAAACAAGAAGGAGAAGGGACGATCGACCGGCGGCGGAAGTTAGCGGTGCGCGAACGCAGCCGTCTCTGAGAGGCGTAGTGGCAGATCTGAAATAGGGGAGGAACAGAGATGGGTGCAACCTCTTCCCAGTCAAGAGACTCCGGTGCGAATGCATCGGGGATAGGGACGACGACTGGCGGGCGACGGGCGAACCTCGCCGTCGCCACCACCAATCCTCCCAGTTACGCAGCTCTCAATCAGGCGAAAGAGTTAAAGGGTTTGAGTCTACTTTATTAAAAGTCCACTTCCCACTTTGTCCCTATTCACCAATCAGCCCCATACTTCTGCCAATTTGCACTCTGACCCCCATATTTATAAAGCTTCAGAAAAATACCCACAAAAATTATCACAGTGGATATCTGATTGCGGGGCGACAGATACAATGACCTTTGACCCCTTTGATATACTTGAACCTATGAAACTGAAAAATTCTCATATACAAATAGCCAATGGGCAATTTGTAGAGGTTAAAGGGGAGGGGACGGTCACTATATCACCTCGTTTAAAGCTGAGAAATTATCTTTATGTCCCATCTCTCTCTTGTAAACTGTTATCTTTGAGTCATGTGACAAGTGAACTGAATTGCGTGGTTCTGATTTATCCTCGTTTCAGCTTGTTACAGGATATTCATACGAAGGAGATAATTGGGCGTGGTACTAAGCGGGATGGACTCTATTATGTGGATGAGCTGGATCAACCTTCTCGGGCATTTAGGGCACTGCTAAGACACAAATCTGGCTTTGGCATCGGCGTCTTGGACATCCCTCGATTGGGCATCTTAGAATGTTGTTCCTTACTCTGTTTCAGGATAATCAGTATTTAAATTTGTCATGTCAAACTTGTTCAGTTGCAAAGAGTCATAGAACTTCATTTAAACCCACAAACACTCGGGTTTCTTCAGTTTTTTCTCTTGTTCATTCAGACGTTTGGGGACCAGCCCCGGTTACTAATCAGAATCAGTTTCACTACTTCGTGTTGTTTATCGATGATTATTCTCGCATGACTTGGGTTTATTTCCTTTAGCACAAATCAGATGTCTTTGACACTTTTGTTACTTTCTTTAATATGGTCCAGACTCAATACAACCAGAAAATTAAAGTACTGAGATCCGATAATGGGCGTAAATTTGTGAATCAACAAATGAGTAACTTTGCCAACCAACAGGGCCTAATCCATCAAACCTCCTGCCCATACACACCTCAACAGAATGGAGTTGCAGCAAAGGAAAAACAGAACACTCCTTGAAATGACCCGAGCCCTCCTAACCGAGTCCCATGTCCCAAATCATTTTTGGCCCGAAGCTGTAGCCACTGCAGCCTATCTCACCAACAGATTACCTACCAGGATTCTTGCCCACCAAACGCCTCTATCGGTGTTCCAAACCCAAGTGTCTGTCCCTCAAGCACTGACTTTACCTCCCCGGGTCTTTGGTTGCTCAGTATTTGTCCATGTACCGAAACATGAGAGAACTAAGCTAGACCCTTGTGCTGTGAAGTGTGTCTTTGTTGGGTATGCACCTCACCAGAAAGGATATCGGTGCTACAATCCTATGACCCGCTTTATACATGTTACTATGGATTGTCAGTTCCTTGAGACAGAATATTTCTTTCAGAACCAGCATAGCTCTCGGGGGGAGCATTCGGGTGACTCTCTATGCTGGCTCAGTGAACCGATACTCGATCCCATTGATCCCAGTCTCACATCTCAGTCCAATCCCGATCAAAGTAACAGCGAGCTCAGTACCACCTCCAATTATACTCCTCCGCGTGATGTCCAAAACGAGGTAACTACCCTTGTTTCTTTTCATTCAATCTCTGAATTTGAGGATATTCCAGATGCAGTTAACCCTGTTTTAGATGACACAGACAGCAGCAGGTATACATTGCCACCATGGAGTACCAGGGGAGTGCCCCCAAACCGATATTCACCTGATCAGAGCTCACGGGCTTCGAGATACCCTGTGGGAAATATGGTGAAAGGCAGTATGTCTGAAAAAGCAAGAGCCTCTGTGGGAAATCTCTACAAAGAACATATCCCGAGAACGACTCAGGAAGCCATGAAAATGGATGAATGGAGAAAAGCCATGCTCATTTAGATGGAGGCTTTGGGAAAAAACAATACGTGGGAGAAATGTGAATTGCCCCAAGGAACCAAACCAGTAGGGTGCAAGTGGGTTTTCACCATCAAGTATAAGGTAGACGGAACAGTGGAGAGATACAAAGCACGCCTAGTAGCCAAGGGATACACCCAAACATATGGGGTCGACTACTCTGAAACATTCTCCCCAGTGGCAAAGATTGACACAGTACGTGTTCTCCTCTCTATCGCAGCCAACCAAGATTGGCCATTGCATCAATTTGACGTGAAGAATGCCTTCCTTCACGGGGAGTTGTCAGAAGAGGTGTATATGGAGGCCCCCTCTCCCCCCCCCCCCCCCCCCCGGCTTCTCTGATTGCTTTGGAGTGAATGAGGTATGCAGACTCCGAAAGGTGCTATATGGATTTAAGCAGTCCCCTCGAGCATGGTTTGGGAGGTTCACGGTAGCTATGAGAACATATGGATACAGGCAAAGCAATGCAGACCATACTCTTTTTCTAAAGAATAGAGGTAACTTGGTCACATGCCTAATCATCTATGTTGACGATATGATCATCACAGGAAATGATAAAGAGGAGATGGAGCAACTCAAGAGAAATCTGTTCAACGAATTTGAGATGAAGGACCTAGGAGGCTTGAAATACTTCCTAGGAATCGAGGTGATGAGATCTAAGCAGGAAATCTTCATCTCACAGCGAAAGTATGTTCTTGACCTCCTGGCTGAAACCGGGATGTTAGATTGCAAGCCTGTCGACAATTCCAATCCAAGTTAATCACAAGCTCAGGATACAAGAAGATGAAGAGCCAATAGATAGGGACAATTATCAACGACTTGTAGGAAAGTTGATATACCTATCTCATACTAGACCCTACATCGCTTATGCCGTCGGGATAGTAAGTCAGTTCATGCACCAACCTCAGAAAAGTCACATGGAGGCGGTAACAAGAATAATTCGGTACCTAAAGGGCTCTATCGGGGGTGGGATCATGTTTGGGAACCATGGACACTTGAACATTGAACATACACAGATGCTGATTGGGCAGGGAATCCGAACGACAGAAGGTCCACGTCAGGGTTCTTCACCCTTGTCGGAGGAAATGTAGTAACTTGGAGGAGCAAAAAACAGAGAGTTGTGGCTCTCTCAAGTGCTGAAGCTAAATTCAGAGGTATTGCGAAGGTAGTGGCAGAAGTCATCTGGTTACGAAGACTAATGACAGAGATTGGGATGACACCCCAAGTGAGCCTGGACGGTTGAGATGTGATAATAAGGCTGTGATCAGCATTTCTGAAAATCCAGTGCAACACGATCAGACGAAGCATGTGAAAGTAGATAGGCATTTCATCAAAGAAAAACTGGAAGATGGCACTATTGAACTCCCATTCATGAGGTCTGAGGATCAGCTGACAGATATGCTAACGAAGGCTGTTACAGGACAAGTGTTTAAGAATACTTTAGACAAGCTGAGAATCGGGGATCCGATTACTTAGCTTGAGGGGGAGTGTTAGGAAATACGAGTAATCAGGAGGGGATCTTGTTACCTTATATAATTGATTTATTGAATCCCTGACTTGTAGGGATTAGTAGGTTAAATATTGGGACTCCTGTAACTTGTATCATACAAGAAAAACCGAATACAATGGATTCTTTCAATTCTTATCTTATTCTCTATGCGTTAACAAAATTAATTGAGGGATCATATCTGCTAAAAAAAGGGACTTTATGGGACTTAAATTGAGAAATCACTAATGGTTGGGATCAAAATTAAAAAGAGTATAATTTATGGGACGAAATAAGCAATTTCCTCTTATATATATTATATTATATATAATATATATACATATTATAATTTATGTATAATATGTAATTTGGTGTATGATGTTAGAAGACATAGTTCTTCTTTTGTCTCTTGCTTGTTCGTTTAGTTATGTTCGTCGGGAAGGTAACTATGTTGCTCATTCCCTTGTTAAGCATGTGGCGTACCCATATCGAGCTAGGCTTGTGGCGTACCCATATCGCTTATTCCCTTGCTAGGCATGAGTCCTTGGCCAACACTAATGCTCGTAGTGGCTCGTCTGTTATCGTCGGATATTGTTGTGACTTGATCTTTGTGATGTTGTTGCCTAAAAGAAAAAGGAGAGTCTCATGGGATTTGAATTATTATATATACATAGACACCTAAACCCATTCTTTTTTTTTTTTTTTAAATTGAAAAGAACGAACACGAATCATGAAAAAAGAGGTGAGAGTCTGTTAAGGAGTCATGAAATTACTCAAAGTTCCCGTTAGAGGGCTTGAAGCAATCACCTTTGTGGTGGGTTAATAATCGGATATTAATATATTAAAATTCGTAAATGAGAATACGTTAATCCTTGGAATTTCTGGTATCTTTTTCCAATATCCATGAAAGGATAAGTTGAACTATTTATTTGCAACCTTGAGTTTGCTACAAAAGTCAAGTAAAATAAATTAATGATTCCGTGACATTTAATCATCTATGGTTGAAAGATAACACAGCAATGAAAACTATAATAAGATTCTAAAATTTCATCAACTTATATAAATCAAGCTATAACCAAAATATATCACCCAAAAATTAAAAAAAAAAAAAAGTTCGTCAGTACTCTCAATACGCCAATGCCCGATCACAATCAAGAGGAACTCCGTAGAAAACCCCGCGCCATGGCCCGATCACAGTCAAGAGTATCTCCGTACAAAACCCCTTTCGTTGCATTCGGCGAAAATAAAATCTTGACATTTTTACACGCAAAATACATGTAATCATAAACCCTTCCTTCAACTAATTGAAAACCAGTATGGTCAAAGGAGGTCCGAAACTTGATTGTCACCATGGATATGCTATTCATAGTTGAGTTGTGATCAGGCCATGGTGCATTAACCGCATTCATAGTTGCATCGAACTGAGAGATATTCCCCCGGCCTTGTTTGAAGGGCGGAATAGTCGATGACCCGATATGCTTCTTGGTCGTTGCATCTTCGAGTGAAACTTCAATTGGTCTGTAATATTGAATGCTTGTCATTAAATTAGGGTTCCAGACGGAGAAGCCAATTACCCACTTTAGTTCCTCAACGGAAGCAGATACAGATTCGACGCTGAAATAGGGGTCGGGATCATGTGACTCTGATAAAGATTCACCAACAAAGCCCAGCAGCAACGAAATCACAGAGACTAGAAGTATAATTATCATCAAACAGCAGAAACGAGGTGCAGTCGACTGCCTCGGTGGCCCTTCATGGGTTGGGGCGGGAACGGAGAGGACTACAGGCGGCGGCGCAGTGGGTGCTGATGGGTTAGCCATACTTTAAATCTCTGGGGAAGAAGAAAATTGAATGAGGATTGAGTAAGGAGGTACTATAAAGGGGAAGCGCACGGTTTTAACTTTTATGCATATATATGCACAATGCATGGGACAGATGGACAAGAGTTGAAGATTCAAGAATTTCGTATTAGGGTTTAGTGTTTAATTTGGGTTAGATTCTTATTTAGATATGGAAGCATATAACAAACACATTAAAAACGCGATGTTTGTCAAACTTCAACTTATAATGGAGACAAATATCGGGGATTTAGTATCTAGTATTTTGGTTTTTTTATTCTATAAATTATTTTATTTTTTTTAATCACTCTCTCAACATCTTATTGTGTATGTGTCTCTTAATTTTTTTTTTTTCTCACCTTATTCTATTTTTTTTTTTTATTATGTATCTTTATTCTACTATTATATTAAGTGAGAGGTCTTTAAAGTTAAGAGTTTTGATTTTTTGGATTCTAAAATTATTTTATTTTTCTAATTTTTTAATCACTTTCTCAACGAGTTATTGATTATTTATCTCTTAACTTCATTTTTTTTTTCCTCTCACCTTATTCCTTTTTTTTATATATATCTTTATTTTACTAGAGAGCGTTTGATAATGTAGATTATCCAATTTCACTTAATCTATTTGTAGGGAATTAAGTAAAATTAAGTGTTTTTACAAGAAGTTAATTTTGTGCTTGATATATTCAATTAATAAATTTAGTTGTATCTAATTTCACTTATCATCGTGTTTGATATATCTTCTAAATTGAAATATCATTTAAAATAGTAATTTTATTTTATTTTTGGTGAAATAAATAGTAATTTTTATGCTTAGCCACAAAATCAAATTAATTTTTTAAACTTATCTATAACAGATAAGAGTTAATCTGCGATAAACACACCCCCTCCCCTAAGATTTATTTGAGAACTTAATCTCTCTAAAGTACACAGATTACACCGGTCGAAGATTAACTCTTCCGGGTCAACCAGATTTAATATGTGGTATCAAACAAAAAATTAGCTAAAATTAAGTGGGTCAAATGAGCCTAATCTAAGATATCAAACGTTCTCCTATTATATTAAGTGAGAGATCCTTATCTTTAACTTCTTCTTTTTTCTCTCTACCTTATTCCATTTTTTTTATTATATATTTTTGTTTCTTTGGGGAAATGTGGGAAATTATGCTAACCGCCCAATTGAGTTCACCCTCATTTTGTGTAAAATTACCAAACTGTCCTTGAGACATATCATGAAATGACATGACACACTATTCCCTCCCATAAACCATTTTGTTAACATAGATACTCTTTCCTCCCACAAATCATTTTGTTAACATAATACCTCATATACACGTTTGTATATTTTTATTTTGTATGTTAATATTTCAAAAAATAATTTTCATACTTCATAAGTATTTTTTTTTTTTTTTTTTTTTTTTTTGATGGTGGGGTAAAAATTAATTATTGATTTATATTTTAAAGTATTAATTTGAAAATATACTGATTGAAGTTTTAATACTTAAATCGAACATATTCAGCTCGATTAAATTGATCCTCGTCTAGGGATGCAAACGAGCCGAGCCGAGCCTTGGCCTTTTTT
The DNA here is from genome assembly GCA_037501455.1 of Lantana camara. Classification (NCBI taxonomy): domain Eukaryota; kingdom Viridiplantae; phylum Streptophyta; class Magnoliopsida; order Lamiales; family Verbenaceae; genus Lantana; species Lantana camara. The sequence continues at coordinate 19,456,546 of CM074859.1, forward strand.
TTCCTGGCTCGAGCCAAATGAAATTATATTATTTTTAATTAAAAATTAGTTTTTTTAAATAATTTAATATATTTTTATATATAATAATATATTTTTATTAAATATATATACATATATATTATAAATATTTTTAAATTTTTTATTAATTTTATATAAAAATCATAAAAATATATATAATATTATATAAAAATAAAAATATTTATACATATAAAAATAAAAATATTATTTTTTAATTAAATATCTTGGCTCGCGAGCCGGCTCGGCTCGTTTGCATCCCTATCCTCGTCTCTTCCACCGAGTTCAAGTTGAAGCTTTAATAAGGAAAATTGAACACATATAGAAAAAATATATATATAAAAAAAGAGAAAAAATTAAAAATAATTATCCAAAACTTGATTATTATCCAATTAATCAGCAAAAATTAAAAATAATTATCCCAAGCATGATTCTTATCCAATTAATCAATTCCTACGTTTATATATTCTTTGGATTAGAATTTTAAAACAAAAGAAGTTTTTGAGTTGAGGAAGATTATCCCAAGCATGATTGTTATCCAATTATTCAATTCCTACGTTTATATATTCTCTGGATAAGAATTTTAAAACAAAAGAAGTTGTTGAGTTGAAGAGCCAACAAGGGTTGGTCCAAGTGGTTAATAAGTTCATTCTCGAAGGCAAAATTTCGGGTTCGAACCCCCCTTGGGTGTGCATGTGTTAACCAAAAAAAAAAAAAAAAAATTGTTGAGTTGACGAATAAAAAAAAGAAGAAAAAAAGTTGTTGAGTTTGAGCAAGAAAAATGCCGATGAGCTGGCGATGAGAGTGAGGAGGTTTCTTTTTAATATAGTATCGAAAATGTTGCTTTTTAGTATAGTATAGATATATAACAAACACATCAGAAACGAGATGTTTGTCAACTTTAACTTGTATAAAAACTCAGTGGGGCTTAAATTGAGATTAAAAATTAGATAAAAACTTGTGAATAATATGAGATCTATATTAAGAAAAACTTGATCTCATCTATTAAACGTAACATTAAAATAAGTTGATATTAAAGTTGGTCAACAAAAGTAAAGTTGTTAATCCTTACAGTTATTGGTATCTTTGTCTAGTATCTATGAAAGGATAAGTTGATCGATTTATAATTTGCAACCTTAGCAAATTAAAAGTCAAATAATAATCAATTAATGATTTAGTGACATTTAGTCTTGTTGAAACCAGTGTTTTCAAAATCGGACCGGACCGAACCGGCCGGTCAGACCGGTTCAACCGGTGATCGGCAAGGGTCCGGTCCGAATTAGCACTTAAAACCAGTTGGGGCCGGACTGGTACAGGGTCGAAAAAACCGGCCGGTTAACCGGCGGTTTTGGCCCTGATAACCGGACCGGACCACCGGTTCAATGAAATTCAGATTTTAAAAAAAAAAAAAATTTGCTCCTTGAATCTAGATGTGCACAACCGTTTCTTGATCCTACTGCGCAACCATCTACATCTTCATCGTCTTGGGCTTTGTTTGCCCCATTTTTTGCGTTCTCTCAAAGTCGGAAAATTTTCCTTCATCGGGCGGCTATTCATCTCAAATCTGAAAAGCGAAACGATCGGTGGAAAAGGAGATGATAATGAAGGTGAGGGTTTTCAATACTTGTTTTATATTAGCATCTTTTTTCTTTCTTTTAATATATTTTATATTTTTTATTTATTAAAAATGTTAATAATTTTGTTGAATATTGTGTAAATAAAGTTATTATGATATTTTTAATTTATAGTGTTAGATATTGTATGGTAAAATTTTAAATTTTTTAAAAATATTTTAATTTTAGAAAAGTTTTATAGTTTTATAATATTATATGAATATATAATATATAGTAAAATAAATATTTTATTTATTACGTCATACCGGTCCGACCAACGGTTGAACCGGTCGAACCGATCCGACCGGTAACCAGTAAGGCCACCGATTCGCCCTCCAGTCCGGTTTTGAAAACATTGGTTGAAACATAATATATTAATGAAAACAATAACATGGTTTCTTAAATTTCATCAATTAACACAAATCAAGCTATAACCAAATTATTATTTTTTTTTATAATTTATTTTCATAGTTTGATCCTAAAAGTACGTAAAAATTTTCCTACCAATGATAACCAAAGTATATCACCCAAATATATTATCCAAAAAGGCAAATCCAAAAACAGAAACAAATGTTCATTAATAAGCCACAAGATCACAGTGAAGAGGATACCCAAACAAGATCACAATGAAGTTGATTTCCGAACAAAATCCTTTTCGTCGCATTCGGTGAAAAAACTATCTTAACATTCTCACACGCAGAACTCCTGTACGGAAAAAACTCACAATCCGAAGAGCAACCAAAAGAGTTGACAAATGGAAAACCAGTGTAGCGAAGGGGGGTTCGAAACCTGATTGTTACCATGGATACACTATTTGGGTCAGGCCTGAATCCAATCGGTGCATTAACCGCGATCATAGTTGTATTGAACCGAGTCACTTTGGACGGGCCTTGTTTGAAGGGCGGAATAATCCATGCTTTGATATACTTCTTGGTCGTTGCATCTACGGGTCTTTGGATGCTCCGTATATGTGCACATTCCGAAAGCAGAACAAACGAAACTGGATCCATGTGCAGTTAAATGTGTTTTTGTTGGTTATGCCCCTCATCAAAAGGGGTATCGGTGTTATAACCCCGCCACACGTCGGGTGCATGTTACTATGGATTGTGAATTCTTAGAAACAGAGTACTACTTTCAAACCCAGCATGTTAGGAATAGTGCCCTAGAAAGTCGATTGAATATCCGCTTTGTACTTTTCCTTATTGTAATCACAGACAATCTTTGAATAAAATAACGAATTGAGGCAACACTTCTTTATATGCTCTTGTTTGGTATGCGTTTACTTTAGCTGTGCATATATGAGAACTCCCCGTAATCCTGATGACTTTAGGACTTCACCTAGTTAGGTGAAATGGTTCATGAAACGAGCCCTATATCACATAAGTCATGATTAATAAAATACTCCAAGCCGACGAGTCCTACAGACAGTGGGAGTGTCAACCTGACTCCTCTAAGATTTGCTTGTGGGATCACGCCCTTAAGAAGGACCACCTTGTTTCATGGAGGTGCAAAGTGTATAATTGATACGTGCGTGATACATGAGGGTGCTTACTTCCATAAGTAGGTTCACTGAGGTGCCCCGTATGAGAATATTCCTGAATGGGAAAGGAAGTTTCTATTTCAGGAAATGGAAACTTCCAGATTAGGAAATATCTCACGAGTTATTGATGCGATTAATTAATCCTTAGACTTGAGGTTCCATGTCACTTTATGAGTTAACTCTGTAGTCTTAGGTATAAGCTTTAAAGGGTGTTGCCTTAGACAACTGATTCAAGGCTTATGCTGGGGCTGCACAAGTGACTCATGAAAGTGAATGAGAATCAAGAAAGGACCTACACTTGCATTTGCAAGGTGGTCTCTTATTGTGTAAGTCATTCATATGCCATATGGAGCCCTTGGCCAAGGTAGTAGATCAAGACATCAAGAAAAGGGTTTCTTGGATTGAGATCAAATGGATATGAAATGCACTTAGCTTTAAGACCGGATTATTAGGGTTCTGATTATTCCCTTATCCTAGATCTTGGTTGAGAGATAGTAAGTAGGAGGATTGTATCTCACATGAATCAATGACTTAAAGGTTCTGTCGAATCGAGACATTCCAATTCAGCTAAGGGTTAAACACCTGTTGCTAGACTATGGTCGTTTAATCTGTGGACTGATTAATTAATTAGTGAATTAATTAATTAGGGTCACTGCTAATTGAATTGAGAACCTAGAGGGTCACACACAACAACTTGGTTACATGAGTTAAGGCTTTAAAATGATCAAACGAGTTGATCATACCTAGAGGGTACCACACGTGTAGGTCACGTGACTGGACACGTGTTCTTATGGACATGTGTTCCACACGTGTATAATTATTTATATATTAAATAATTAATGTGTTAATTATTTAATAGACTTTGGTTTAATTTTGAATTAAAAAGAAAGTCTTATTTTGGAGAAAAATAATCTAGTTAATTAATTACGAATTAATTAATTAGATAAATAAGTTATTTATTTATTAATAAATAAAGTATAAAATTATCCAAAAAAGGGGTTTTGGATATTTTAGCTCTCTTAAAAGTTGATTTGAATTAGAATTCAAAGTCAAAGTTTGGAATTACTTGATGATCAAGTAATAAGAGAGAGAGACCAAATCCTTAGTCCAATAGGACTAAGTTTCGGCCGCCCCTCCCTTAGCTATATATAGGGGAGCTCGAGCTCCCCTTGGGAGAGAGGGTATTCTTTTGGTCATGTGTTGAACACCATCCTTTCTCCAAGATAAAATAAACCCTAGGTTAAGCCTAAACACTAACTAGAGAACTAGCATCCTTACTAGTTAGATCGTAGTCAAGTTGGTGGACTATCTCTAGAGAGATTCAAGTTAGAAGTTTTGCTTGGGAGATTTACGACCACTTAGAGCAACTTTACCACCCTCATGAACATATTACAAGGTATAACACTTCAAAGGAATTGTTCCACTTGAGAATAAGGGTAGGTTCAAGTGTCCATGAATATGGACTCAAGTTTCTCGCCCTTACTGAGAAACTTGCTTCCATAGATATGCCACTGAAAGATGAGCTTTTAGTGGACTTGTTGCTAGCCTCGCTCCCACCATCATTAAACCCATTTGTCCTTAACTTCAATATGAATCATACTGGTGCTACTGTAGCTGAGCTGATTAGTCCGCTTGTGACTACTGAAAGCACGATCAAGAAGGACAATAAGGTTCTGATGGTGATTGCTCCATCTTCCTCTTCTGGGCCTTCTAAAGGTAAGGGCAAGAAAGCCCAAAAGAAGAAGAAGAAACACTTTAAGCCCACTGGTGGCATTTCGAAGGGGAAGGCCCAAAAGAAGAAGCGTGATCAGAAAGAGGATGTTTGCTTCCATTGTGGCAAAGCGGGACATTGGAGGAGAAACTGCCCACAGTACAAGGCTACTCTAAAGAAATGTATGTTTCTCGTTGAAGTAAATCTTTCTATTAATTCTAGTTCTTGGGTACTTGATACCGGTTGTGGAGCTCATATCTGTAATGATGTACAGATGCTAAATGAAGTTCAACAACTCCGAGAAGGGGAATGTGTCTTGAAGCTCGGCCATGGCTCAAATGTTGAAGCTCGAGCTTTAGGCACAATTAGATTAGATTTAGGTAGTTTTGAGTTAGTTTTAAATAAAGTCCTTTATGTACCGAGCATTATTCGTAATATAATTTTAGTTCCAATTTTAGATTGTGAAGGTTATGAAACTTATATTAAGAATGGTAAATATTTTATCAAACGGAATAACTCTTCCGTTCACATCGGTACTCTAAGTAATGGACTTTATCTAACTCAAAATATCAATATTATGAATATACAACGAGAAACTAAACGTAAGAGAGATGACAAAGTTTCAGCTCCCTTATGGCACGCTAGATTAGGACACATTTCCAAGAACAGAATTAGCAAGATAAACACTTTAGGATCATTCTCTGAAAAAGATCTCAAAGAGTTAACTTCTTGCGAGTCATGTCTCAAAGGAAAGATGTCCAAAGTTCCTTTTAAAGGAACTGTGGAACGTGCCACTAAGGTCTTGGATTTGATCCATTCTGATGTCTGTGGACCGCTTAGTGTAAGCGCAAGAAACGGTCATCAGTATTTCATAACCTTTACCGATGACTTTAGTCGGTGGTTATATATACTTAATGAAGTATAAATCTGAACTTTTGAGAAATTCCTAGAATTTCAAAAGGACGTTGAGAACCAAACTGGTCACAAGATCAAAGTACTTCGATCTGATCGAGGAGGCGAGTATCTTAGTGAAGAATTCCTCAATCATCTCAAAGTTAATGGGATTATCTCTCAGTGGACGCCTCTGGGAACTCCTCAACTAAATGGAGCTTCTGAGAGAAGAAATCGAACTCTACTTGATATGGTTCGTCCCATGATGAGTTTCACTGACTTACCACCTTCTTTCTGGGGTTATGCCCTAGAAAATGCAGCAAAGATTTTGAATCTAGTTCCCTCTAAGTCAGTCCCTAAAACGCCCTATGAAATGTGGCATGGTAAAATCCCTAGTTATTCTTACTTAAGAATTTGGGGTTGTCCTGCTTACGTGAAGAGGACAGTGGGAGATAAGTTAGAATCTTGTTCTAACTTATGCTACTTTGTAGGCTATCCTAAGGAATCCATAGGATACTACTTCTATGATCAATCTGAGCAAAAGGTGTTTGTTTCCAAAAATGCCACTTTTCTAGAGGAACCGTTCCTTAAAGAAAAGAAAGGTAAGATCGTAGAATTAGAAGAAGTACAATATGACCCCACGTCACCCACTAAAGAAACGTCCCACTCTGATCAACCACAACCAATCACGAATTTCGATACACATGTAAATCCTACTCTAAGGCGTTCTGAACGCACTCCTAGACAGCCGGAGAGATGGTATAGATTCTTCCATGAGATCTCTCAAAAGGATAATGATCCTCTAACATATGAGGAGGCACTTTCAGATTCTGACTCTGAACAGTGGATAGAAGCCATGAAATCCGAAATAGATTCCATGAACTCCAACCAAGTTTGGACCTTGGTAGATTTTCCTGATGGGTTCAACCCCATAGGTTGCAAATGGATCTTTAAGAGAAAGCTTGGAGTTTATGGAAGCTTTACAGCCTACAAAACAAGACTGGTTGCAAAAAGATTCACTCAAAGACCCGGCGTGGACTTTGATGAAACCTTTTCACCAGTTGCAATGTAAAAGTCTATTCGGATCATGCTTGCCATTGCTGCATATTATGACTATGAGATATGGCAAATGGATGTGAAAACTGCCTTTCTCAATGGTATCATTGATAAAGATATTTATATGGAGCAACCCATAGGTTTCACATTCAGTGGGAGTGAGCAATAGGTTTGCAAACTCCAAAGATCAATCTATGGATTGAAACAGGCTTCTAGGAATTGGAACATTCGATTTGATGAATCAGTCAAAGCGTTTGGCTTCATTCAAATTTCGAATGAATCATGTGTGTATAGAAAGGAATTGGAGACCTCAATGCAATTCTTAGTACTTTATGTTGATGACATCCTTCTTATTAGGAATTCGAAGGATGACATGAAAGTGACCAAGTTATGGTTATCGAACCAATTTGAGATGAAAGATCTTGGTGATGCGTCCTATATCCTTCGAATTAAAATCTATCGAGATAGATCTAGAAGGTTAATAGGACTATCACAGTCTATGTACATTGACAAAGTATTGAAGAGATTCAATATGGAGTCAGCAAAGGTTAAGAACCTTCCTATGAGTGTAGGAACATGTCTTTCTAAGAAGATGTGTCCTAAGACTAACCTTAAGAAGGAAAGAATGACTCATACACCTTACGCATCAGCAATAGGTAGCATAATATATGCAATGTTATGTACTCGACCGGATTTGGCTTATGCACTTAGTGTAACAAGTCGTTTCCAATCTAACCCTGGAGATGATCACTGGGCTGCCGTGAAGAATATTCTTAAGTACTTGAAAAGTACTAAAGATTTATTCTTAGTCTACGGAGGTCAGAAAGATCTTACTGTCAAAGGATACTGTGATGCAAGATTTGCATCTGACTTAGATGATTTTAAGTCAATGTTAGGATACATTTTCTGCCTAAACGGCGGAGCAGTGAGTTGGAAGAGTTCCAAGCAAACGACCACTGCAGATTCGACCACTGAGGCCGAATACTTAGCTACGAATGATGCAGCTAAGGAAGGTGTTTGGATTAGAAACTTCATTCAAGAGTTGAATGTTGTTCCTAGCATTAAAGACCCCATTACTGTGTTTGGTGACAACACTGGGGCGGTTGCTCAAGCAAGAAAACCAAGATCTCACCAACGGACCAAGCACATCATGAGGAAGCATCATCTAATCCGTGATATTATCAAAAGAGGAGATGTGGAAATTGAGAGGGTCACATCAGCAGAGAACGTGGCAGATCCACTTACTAAACCCCTTAGTCGAGAAGCTTTTGAAGGTCATCTTCAGAAGATGGGACTTAGAGTAGCTTTAGAATGGCTTTGACGGGCAAGTAGGAGATAGTTAGGAAAAGTGCCCTAGAAAGCCGATAGAATATCCCCTTTGTACTTTTCCTTATTGTAATCACAGACAATCTTTGAATAAAATAACGAATTGAGGCAACACTTCTTTATATGCTCTTGTTTGGTATGCGTTTACTTTAGCTGTGCATGTATGAGAACTCCCCCTAATCCTGATGACTTAGGACTCTACCATTTAGGTGAAATGGTTCTTGAAACTAGCCCTATATCACATAAGTCATGATTAGTAAAATACTCCAAGCCGATGAGTCCTACAGACAGTGGGAGTGTCAACCTGACTCCTCTAAGGCTTGCTTGTGGGATCACGCCCTTAAGAAGGACCACCTTGTTTCATGGAGGTGCAAAGTGTATAGTTGATACGTACGTGATACATGAGGGTGCTTACTTCCATAAGTAAGTTCACTGAGGTGCCCCGTGTGAGAAGATTCCTGAATGGGAAAGGAAGTTTCTAGTTCAGGAAATGGAAACTTCCAGATTAGAAAATATCTCACGAGTCATTGATGTGATTAATTAATCCTTAGACTTGAGGTTCCATGTCACTTTATGAGTTAACTCTGTAGTCTTAGGTATAAGCTTTAAAGGGTGTCACCTTAGACAACTGATCCAAGGCTTATGCTGGGGCTGTATAAGTGACTCATGAAAGTGAATGAGAATCAAGAAAGGACCTACACTTGCATTTGCAAGGTGATCTCTTATTGTGTAAGTCATTCATATGCCATATGGAGTCCTTGGCCAAGGCAGTAGATCAAGACATCAAGAAAATGGTTTCTTGGATTGAGATCAAATGGATATGAAATGCACTTAGCTTTAAGACCGGATTATTAGGGTTCTGATTATTCCCTTACCCTAGATCTTGGTTGAGAGATAGTAAGTAGGAGGATTGTATCTCACATGAATCAATGACTTAAAGGTTCTGTCGAATTGAGACATTCCAATTCAGCTAAGGGTTAAACACCTGTTGCTAGACTATGGTCGTTTAATCTGTGGACTGATTAATTAATTAGTGAATTAGTGAATTAGGGTCACTGCTAATTGAATTGAGAACCTAGAGGGTCACACACAACAACTTGGTTACATGAGTTAAGGCTTTAAAATGATCAAACGAGTTGATCATACCTAGAGGGTACCACACGTGTTGGTCACGTGACTGGACACGTGTTCTTGTGGGCACGTGTTCCACACATGTATAATTATTTATATATTAAATAATTAATGTGTTAATTATTTAATAGACTTTGGTTTAATTTTGAATTAAAAAGAAAGTCTTATTTTGGAGAAAAAGAATCTAGTTAATTAATTACGAATTAATTAATTAGATAAATAAGTTATTTATTTGTTAATAAATAAAGTATAAAATTATCCAAAAAACAGTTTTGGATATTTTAGCTCTCTTAAAAGTTGATTTGAATTAGAATTCAAAGTCAAAGTTTGGAATTACTTGATGATCAAGTAATAAGAGAGATGGACCAAATCCTTAGTCCAATAAGACTAAGTTTCGGCCGCCCCTCCCTTAGCTATATATAGGGGAGCTCGAGCTCCCCTTGGAGAGAGAGGGAATTCTTTTGGTTCATGTGTTGAACACCATCCTTTCTCCAAGTTAAAATAAACCCTAGGTTAAGCATAAACACTAACTAGAGAACTAGCATTCTTACTAGTTAGATTGTAGTCAAGTTGGTGAACTATCTCAAAGAGCTTCAAGTTAGAAGTTTTGAAGATTCGAGCTTTACCAAGGAGAGCGGATCAAGCCGCGAGAAGAGCGTTCTTGGGTGGCTTGAAACGCTTCAAGAAATATTATTGAAAAGTAAGTTTCTAATCTCTACGAATTCGGACTCACGATTGCGAGTTTCGGTCCTTTTGTTGTAAAAATTTTTAAATTTCCACTGCTTTTTGATTCCTGTTTTCCAACACAGCATAGCTCTCAGGGGGAGTCTCTGGGTGACTCTCTGTGCTGGCTCGATGAAGCTGATACTGGTCTCCCTTCTTCAACCGATCCCGCCCAAAGCAACGACGAGCTCAGTACCACCACCAATCATCCTCCTCCGCATGATGTCCAAAATGAGGTAACTGATTCTGTCCCTACCTCCTCTATTCCTGATAATGATCTTGTTCCAGATACAGTTAACCCTATTATGGATGACACAGAGAATAACAGGTTTATCTTGCCTCAGAGGAGTAACCGAGGGATACCCCCGAATCGATATTCACCTGATCAGAGGTCGCGAACCTCCAGGTATCCTGTGGGGAATATGGTCAGGAGGAGCATGTCTGATGTTGCTAAAGCCTTTGTGGGAAGTCTTTACAAAGAACAAATCCCGAGATCAGCTCAGGAAGCTATGCAGATTGAGGAATGGAGGGATGTTATGGTAGTAGAAATGGAGGCCCTAGCTAAGAATGAAACGTGGGAAAAGTGTGAATTACCCCAAGGAGTGAAACCAGTGGGATGCAAATGGGTTTTCACTATCAAATACAAGGCTGAGGGGACAGTGGAAAGATATAAAGCACCTCTCGTGGCTAAAGGGTACACCCAAACATGTGGGATCGATTACTCCGAGACCTTTTCTCCAGTGGCAAAGTTAGATACAGTACGGGTCTTGCTCTCAGTGGCAGCCAATTAGAATTGGCCCCTTCATCAGTTCGACGTGAAAAATGTTTTCCTACATGGCGAGTTATCGGAGGAAGTATATATGGAGGCCCCTCCGGGTTTCTCAGACCGTTTCAAAACAAATGAAGTTTGTAGACTCTGGAAAGCTTTGTATGGGATCAAACAATCTCGGCGGGCTTGGTTTGGGAGATTCACTATAGCAATACAGAAAAACGGGTACAGGCAAAGTAATTCTGATCACACCCTGTTCCTGAAAACTAGGGGAACCCTGATAACTTGTCTTATCATCTACGTGGACGACATGATCATCACTGGGAGTTGACAGGTGTCGAATCCGTCAAAAATAATTAAAATACCTATTTAACGACTAAACACAGAGTATAGTGCAAACAGGGTCGATCCACAGAGACTGGTTGATTTAGTTCTAACAATTCCAAGTTATTCACGAGAAGTAACAATTAAAAGGGGGGAGTTTTAGAATTATTCTAACCTAAGTATGCGATTAAAATAAATAATAAGAATTAAAAATCTAACTAAAACTAAACAAGTAAGATCACGTAGGGTTAAATCAATCAGAGGGAAAATTACCTAGCAAGGGATATTTGATTCGAATTGTTATATTGATCATCGACTCAAAGATAAATTCAAGTTATTCAGACAGATTGGCTATAGTTGATAGAGACACTCGACTCAACCTAGTTTTTACTTAATTAATCGGATAACCTAGAGACACTCGACAGTTATCTTCCCTAACAAATTCACAACCCCTAGAGACACTCGACATGATTTAATGAATTCACAGCTTTAAGAACCATAGAAACACCAACCCTAACCAACCAAGTCGTGACACACGCAAGATTTAAATTAGATTATCAAATCCCTTAGTGAACGAGGAATTCTGTTACTAATTTACCACCTTTTATCAATCAAACTCTACTACACTTCAAGTATCATGAATGGCACTATGCAATTAAATCTACCTAGATGGTCGGGCCCTACCACAAAACAAACCAATCACAATAAACGCGAAACACGGAGATAAGATAAATGCCTAAATAACATGAATTGATAAAAACGTTTAGGTCTCACAATATCCAAATCAAATCTATAATCCCTAGCTAGATAATTAAAAACTTAGCTACTAAAATCCATAAAAACAATACTAAAGGAATTCTTTAACATAAATAAACTAAAAACAAAACGAAAGAATTAAACTAAGAACGAAGAACTCGTGATGCCGAAATCTTGCTCGAGATGTTGCTCGCAAATCCCGAACGGCTGCTCCCGGAGCTCTGCCTCCAATTGTTACGTGATAAAAGCAAAAGTTGTCTGATGCAAGCACATATATAGCCCAAGAATATCTCTCCCCACAGGGACTCCAATTCCTAACGCAAATAGGACTCAATTCTTGCTCACCACGAATTAATTACAAACTGGGCCTTCTCTTAATAATGCCAAATATTCTATCAGCCCATTACCTCTAAGCCTAATATTAAATCCACGGTTTACAGCCCTCAACACAAAGCAAATTGATCCTCAGCCCAATCAAGCATCATAATTTCATCCCACAAACAATTCAACCATGCTAACACGTGCAGCCCCATCTCATTAGATAATCATTAGTCCAAATCAAATTGACTCCCCACACTTTGCATGAATCCGTGCATGTAGAACTGCATAATTGATTCCCAATTCTTCTAATTTCCTCCCGCTGCAAGTCGGCAAAACCGTCCATGAATTTCTTCATAAAAACGACCAATTTTGTTGCAATTTCGTAGTTCAAGTCCGAATCTACAATAAGAACAATAAAGCATCACTTCCTTTTAAAAATAATATCAATTCAAGCATAATTCGGGATATAATTCAATCATAAATATGACGAAATAATGAGTTGTCAAATCCCCCCACACTTGCCCATTACTCGTCCTCGAGGAATCATGAGAATCAAATGGAAACAATATCACCCATCAAACACAATCACAAAGGCAATCAACGAATTCTCGCCAAAACAAGTCTAGCTCATCAATACACTACTCAATTCCACAAAATTCTACAATTTAGTATAAATAGCATACCCTTGTGTAGTGTAGTGTGAATTGAACGAAAGAATGTACAAAGACTAGATTGATTAGTCTATGATTTTCGCCTAAGTACCAATTATTAACTTCGAATGTATCCTTCACTCCAATCTCCACTAATGTAGTTAACTCATGACTTGGGATCGAGAGGTCTTTCGAGCTTGTAATGTAGGCTTGGGTTAAGGTTGGAAAATTTTGGGATTAGTAGCTAACACACCAAGCTTACACACTTTACAATGAAAACCCGTGGTATTTCCCTTTTCATCTACTGAACTCCCTTACTTTGCCTTATACAACTAATTTCCCCCTTTTTTCATCGAACTTTTAGTAACTCAAACACACTCTCACTTTTTTCTTATTTTCTTTTCAATTTTTCTTCCGCTCATTTTTTTCTTTCTTTGACTTCTTTTCTCTTTTCCCTTTTTTTTTTTTTTTTTCAACATTGCTTAACACCTCTTTTTTCTTTCAACTCAGCACAAAAGATAATAAGGAGCCCAAGACATCTAAAAAATTCAAACCCAAAATGAGCAAGCAAGGTGTGATTCAATGTAGGGTAGGGATAATAATGTTGTGCATTGGTTTGTAACGCGGCTAAAAAGAAATTTTGCACAATATTCAGGCTCAGCGGGATCAAACGGGATAATTTTATTTGTGAAAAGATCAAGAAAAGGCTTACCACCGACAACGATCGCCTAAGTCACTTCCCAAATAAATCGTTAACTAAAAATTTTGCCTCGAAGGGACCTAAGATACATTCTAATCAACTTTTAGACCTATTTGAAAAGTACAGACCTTTCTATCTAAGCAAAGCATATTAATTCATTCAATGGTGCGCGAGAAATGAGGGTATAAGATTATACTAATTCATCAAATTTCATATAAATTTCATGCATTTAACAATCCTAACTCGTTCTAGCAAAACTCAACAATCAAACCTAATAGAAAGTATTCAAAACGGGCGAAATACTTCCACAATTATCATCATCCTCAAGTTCGAAGTAAAATCACAAGTTCAGCCACAAAACAAAAATTTCAAAAAAAAAATTCAGTTCTAGCAGTAGTAGCCCCCCCCCCCCCCCCCAACACACACACACACACATATTTAAATCATGCATTGTCCTCAAGGCATAAGAAAAATCAAGATCTAGAGTAAAGAGGACTTCCCTGAAGTTCGGGCTAGGCAAATAGGGTCAGCAGGTCTGGTCATGTAAATTCCCCATCTCATTTGAAATTCTGGAAGTGGCGTGGGTATTAGGCGTGGTCACGCTTAAGGGGTACGTTAGCAGAAAATTGACAGTAGTTATCAGCAGCATATCAGCATTATCTAGACCAAGTTACACGCTCCTATAAGATAGAAAAGGGCAGAAAATCAACACAAAAAAACAAAAGAAAAAGAAACTAAGGGAAGAAAAAGGCCCCTAAACCACCAAAACTTGGGTTGCCTCCCAATAGCGCCCTTGTTTTATGTCTTAGGCTCGACAAGACTTGTTAAAGTGCTACTCAAATGGAGGTACACCCTCCATACAAATCCCCTCTACTGTGTGGAGCTGACTCTTCTAGTCCATTGCGGCCTCCAGATTGGAGATGGTAAGTCATAGAGGTTCGCAACATGACTTGATACTTCCTCATCAAATACTCCATCAATCGTTTGTAGAAATGCTTACCACGATCACTAAGAGTCCTGAACTCGGAAAAGATATGAGATCTGAGGAAGGTAGTAGTTAAATAATCAATAATATCAGCATACCAGCGCGTGACCTTAGAGCGTGGCCATCTCTTATGGTCACGTGTCTCGAAAAATTGCTCATCCAGCCATTCAACTTTTTTAGGCCTTTAATCAGCAAACTTTCCTTCTCCTTTGAAGATATAACTCAGATTATCTAAAAAATTCTTGAGTTCCTCAATAGGTGCCTGCAAAATGAAAGAATTTAAATTAGCCAAGTCATCGAGTAGTTTCAAATTCAAAGCCTTTTTACTCGCAGGATTAACATGCCCTAATGAAATAACCATATCATAGATATCATCATACAAACCAACATGTTTCGCCTTACTCTCAAAATTTTCAACTACCCAATTTTGAATAGGTTCAAAATTTAGCTTTTCCACGTTGTTAGGCTCAGGAGTTTCAATACTTGGGTTTTCAATCATATCACTGTTGAAAGCACTAGATAATTCATTAGGACATTTTTTTGACTCATAAACATTAAATTTTGCAATATCACCATCAAATTCTAGAGTCAATAAGCCTTCTTGAACATCTAATTTAGCATTAGCAGTACTGAGAAAAGGTCGCCCAAATAAAATATCAGAAGTACTCAAAGAACTTTCATCCTCCATATAAATCACATAAAAATCAGCTGGAAAGACTAATCCATCAACTTGCACAAGTACGTCCTCTAATACTCCATCTGGATGCACAATAGATTGATCAACCATCTGAATTATGATACCTGTATCTTTCAAAGGACCAAGATTCAGTGATGAATAAACAGATAGCGACATAATATTAATGGGCGCACTCAAATCACACATTGCTTTCTTAATCTCAGCCTTGCCAATTTTACATGGAATGGAAAACATACCTTGGTCTCCGCACTTAGGAGGCAATTTCTTTTGTAAAATAGCGGAGACATTTTCTCCCACACTCAGGATTTCATTACCTTTTAGTTTCCGTTTGTTGGTGCAGAGTTCCTTAAGATATTTCGCATGTCGTGGGATTTGTTGAATAGCATCCAACAAAGGAATGTTGGCTTCAACCTTCCGAAAGGTCTCAAATATACTTTGCTCCTCCTTCTCTTTTCTTGCTTGGATCAGGCACTCTAGAAACGGAGGTGGTTCCACCCATGTCTTAGGCTGGACTTTCATTTCTGACTCTCTGTCGTGACTGGAGGCTAAGATGTGGTCACGCTTAACTGTCAAGTCATCTTTCTGTTCAGTTTCTGCCTCATTCTGACTTGATTTGGGTTTGTCAACCGGTGGAGGTAGTTTCTTACCACTCCTGAGCATAATAGCACTCAGGTTCTTCCTGGGGTCTTCTGTTTGTCAGGGCAATTTCCCCTGATTCTCAATCCTGCTCAAAACCATTGCAATCTGTCCCAACTGAGTTTCCAAATTCTTGACTTGATTTTCCAAGCTATTGATTCAGATGTCTTGGGGGTTGAGGGTTTGATTGGGTTGATTCGGTTGTTGGGGTTGTGGCGGTCTAGGTACGAAGTTTTGAAAGTTTGGTGGATTTGGTGCATAACTCGTGTTGGGTTTATCATACCATCCGGGATTGTACATGTTGGAGTATGGATTGTACATCGGAGGTTGATATCCAAATGGGTCCACATTTTCGAAAGGGGATTCTTGAAGTGATGGACACGCGTCTGTGGGATGCAACGTGCTCGCACACAATTGACAAACCTTCGCTACTTGGGGTACACCTACACCAAGGTTAGAAGCCAAAACACTTATCATATCCTTAATTTCATCAAAAGGTGAAGAGTTGACCTCGTTAACCTGTCGTGGAATGTTTGCATAATCGTTGAACTGTCGCGCATTCACAAACATTGTTGGAATGCTCCTGTTCATGAAAAGAAATAAAATCGATTAAAAACACAGTCCCCGGCAACGACGCCAAAATTTGACATGTGTCGAATCCGTTAAAAATAATTAAAATACCTATTTAACGACTAAACACAGAGTATAGTGCAAACAGGGTCGATCCACAAAGACTGGTTGATTTATTTCTAACAATTCCAAGTTATTCACGAGAAGTAACAATTAAGGAGGGAGGGGGGGTTAGAATTATTCTAACCTAAGTATGCGATTAAAATAAATAACAAGAATTAAAAAGCTAACTAAAACTAAACAAGTAAGATCACGTAGGGTTAAATCAATCAGAGGGAAAGTTACCTAGTAAGGGATATTCGATTCGAATTGTTATATTGATCATCGACTCAAAGATAAATTCAAGTTATTCAGACAGATTGTCTATAGTTGATAGAGATACTCGACTCAACCTCATTTTTACTTAATTAATCGGATAACCTAGAGACACTCGACAGTTATCTTCCCTAACAAATTCACAACCCCTAGAGACACTCGACATGATTTAATGAATTTACAGCATTAAGAACCATAAAAACACCAACCCTAACCAACCAAGTCGTGACACACGCAAGATTTAAATTAGATTATCAAATCCCTTAGTGAATGAGAAATTCTGTCACTAATTTACCACCTTTTATCAATCAAACTCTACTACACTTCAAGTATCATGAATGGCATTATGCAATTAAATCCACCTAGATGGTCGGGCCCTACCACAAAATAAATCAATCACAATAAACGCGAAACACGGAGATAAGATAAATGCCTAAATAACATGATTGATAAAAACGTTTAGGTCTCACAATATCCAAATCGAATCTATAATCCCTAGCTAGATAATTAAAAACTTAGCTACTAAAATCCATAAAAACAATACTAAAGGAATTCTTTAACATAAATAAACTAAAAACAAAACGAAAGAATTAAACTAAGAACGAAGAACTCGTGATGCCGAAATCTTGCTCGAGATGTTGCTCGCAAATCCCGAACGGCTGCTCCCGGAGCTCTGCCTCCAATTGTTACGTGATAAAAGCCAAAGCTGTCTGATGCAAGCATATATATAGCCCAAGAATATCTCTCCCCACACGGACTCCAATTCCTAACGCAAATAGGACTCAATTCTTGCTCACCACGAATTAATTACAAACTGGGCCTTCTCTTAATAATGCCAAATATTCTATCAGCCCATTATCTCTAAGCCTAATATTAAATCCACGGTTTACAGCCCTCAACACAAAGCAGATTGATCCTCAGCCCAATCAAGCATCATAATTTCATCCCACAAACAATTCAACCATGCTAACACGTGCAGCCCCATCTCATTAGATAATCATTAGTCCAAATCAAATTGACTCCCCACACTTTGCATGAATCCGTGCATGTAGAACTGCATAATTGCTTCCTAATTCTTCTAATTTCCTCTCGCTGCAAGTCGGAAAAACCGTCCATGAATTTCTTCATAAAAACGACCAATTTCGTTGCAATTTCATAGTTCAAGTCCGAATCTACAATAAGAACAATAAAGCATCACTTCCTTTTGAAAATAATATCAATTCAAGCATAATTCGGGATATAATTCAATCATAAATATGACGAAATAATGAGTTATCAGGAGTGATAAGGAGGAAATGGAACAGTTGCGCGAGAATTTGTTCATAGAGTTTGAGATGAAAGATCTTGGAGCCTGAAATACTTCCTGGGAATAGAAGTCATGCAGTCCAAACAAGGGATTTTCATCTCACAAAGGAAGTATGTACTTGACCTCCTCGCAAAAATTGGAATGCTGGACTGCAAACCAGTTGACACCCCAATCCAGGTAAATCACAGACTTAGGATATGGGAGGATGGAGAACCAGCAGAAAAGGAGATTAGTGGGAAAACTGATTTACTTGTCCCACACAAGACCAGACATTGCCTATGCGGTCGGGATAGTGAGTCAGTTCATGCACCAACCACAACAAAGTCATATGGAGGCAGTGATGAGGATAATACGGTACCTAAAAGGCACTGTAGGCAATGGGATCATGTTCGGTAAACATGGGAGTTTAGATGTTGAAGCATACACAGATGCTGATTGGGCAGGAAATCCAAATGACAGGAGGTCCACCTCAGGGTTCTTTACCTTAGTTGGGGGAAACGGGGAAACGTGGAGAAGCAAGAAACAGAAGGTTGTAGCTCTCTCCAGCGCTGAAGCAGAGTTCAGAGGGATTGCAAAAGCCGTTACAGAAGTCATTGTTGAATTTAATAAAACAGATACAGGGAACGTATATTTATCCTAGCCTTTCCCTACAAGTCAGGGATTCTAGTAAATCAGTTTTAAAACTCCTTAATTATCGTATTTCCTAACAGGTACGTGTTAGGCAAGTATGCTTGAGAAAGTTTGAGGAATTAGACCAAACTTAGATTATGAAAGTTTGAAACTGCAAGTCTCGTCGCCATCTTCTTCTTTCTTCATTTTCTTCTTCTGCTAGCCTTCCCCTACTCGTGGCGATTCGATCCGAATGTGTTGAAAATTTGACAAGGTTAGTGGAACTACAGGGACGAAAATGGATTCTTTGATTGGAAAATAACGAAGAATTTAAGTCTTTGGATTTAGTATGAATTAGGATGATGGAAGGAGAAAAATAGTAAGAGTAGCCATTGCTGGAAACCTGAATTGAAAATTTTCTCTGGTTTTATTTGGCTTAGACGGACGTACCATGCATGTCTTGTGGTGAAGGCTTCATTTTTAAAGAGAAAATATCCTGAAACTTCTGACTTACTGATCTCCTCTCCTTTCCTCAATCTTTCGATTATTACACTTGGACCCACTTGAAAAGTAACAATTTCATTTCTGACCACATATAAAGAACTTTGATTCGTGTTATTTTTAGCAATTTAATTTAAAGAATTTATTTTATGAGATATGTTATAAGAAAAATTAAATTGGGTTTAGTTTAATTGTTTTAGGATATATTTGATTTTGAGCAAATTCTATATCAGACATGATATAAAATGTAAATTTAGTCTGATTTATATTGTTGGCCAAATTGTATATACGGGGAATTTGAGAAAACTCCCCAATTGATAAGTCAAATTTCTTTTAGCTCCCTATTTTCAAAAATGATGTATTAAAACTCAAGAATCGTGTATCTAAAACCCCAAATGATGTATTTGAAATATAAGGAAAAAAATCATGTATCTAAATCCCAGAATCGTGTATATAAATCCCAGAATCGTGTATCTAAAACCCCAAATGATGTATTTAAAAATGGGGAGCAAACTCAAAATTTTTCAACCCATGGGGAGTTTTCTCAAAACCCCCCTTGTATATATATAAAAAATAACTTATTCAATTTGGTGAGGTCTAAAATGAGATTAAAAAATAGATAAAAACTTACTGGGGCTTAAAGTGAGATAAAAATTAGATAAAAACTTGTGAATAATATGAGATCTATACTATGAAAAACTTAATCTCATCTATTAAACCTAACATTAAAACAAGTTGATATTAAAGTTGGTCAAGAAAAGTAAAGTTGTTAATCCTTACACTTATTGGTGTCTTTATCTAGTATCTATGAAAGGATAAGTTGATCGGTTTATTTGCAACCTTAGGAAATTAAAAGTCTAATAAGAATAAATTAATGATTTAGTGACATTTAGTCTTCTGCTGTTGAAACATAATATATTAACGAAATAATAACATGGTTTCTATAATTCATAGGTAGGACTGAAACCGAATGTTCTTCCGTAGTAACCCAAATATATCATCTAAAAAGACAAATCCAACAACAGAAACAAATGTTCTTCCGTAGTAACCCACAAGATCACAATGAAGAGGATACCTCTACAAGATCACAATGGAGAGGATTTTTGAACAAAATCCTTTTCGTCGCATTCGGTGAAAAAAATATCTTAACATTCTCACACGCAAAAGTCCTGTACGGATAAAGCTCACAATCCAAAAGGCAACCAAAAGTGTTGACAAATGGAAAACCAGTATAGCGAACGGGGGTTTGCAACCTGATTGTTACCGTGGATATGCTATTCGGGTCGGGCCTGAATCCAATCGGCGCATTAACCGCGATCATAGTTGTATTGAACCGAGTCATTTTGGACGGGCCTTGTTTGAAGGGCGGAATAGTCCATACTCCGATATACTTCTTGGTCGTTGCATCTACGAGCGAGACATCAATTTGTTTGTAATAGTGAATGGTTGAGATTGAATTAGGGTTCTTGATGGAGAAGCCAATCACCCACTTTAATTCCTCAAGAGATGTGGATACGGATTCGACACGGAATTTGGGGTCGATTGCCTGTAATTGTGGTGATATCAAAAGCAACAGAATGATTGGAATACCAATGATTGGAATACAGAAGTAGCAGCAACGTCTGCAAAGTGCAGATTCTTTGCGACTGTTAGGTGCTGATGAATTATACATATTTTAGATATATGCGAAGGAGAAAAATTGAATGAGGATTGAGTAAGGGGGTTTAACGAGAAGAAAAGCACTATTTTATGCATCTAGATTATGTAATGTGAGTCGAGAAAAATGTGCAAGGGTTCAAGATTCGAGAATGATTATCGGAGGAAATTACAATTTTTTTATATACCAATTTATCTTAATTTGTAATTTTGGAATAAAAAAAAATTGGGATTAAAAATTTACCCCATAACCCTCAAAGTTGTCAATTTCATACACTACCCACTGATTTTACACCTGTAGGACACGTGTAAAATCAGTGGATTTTCCGGTGGGTAAAATCAGTGAATTTTCTGACGGGTCAAATGTATTCGTGTCAAACAATACATAAAATTATGAACTTTTGAAGTTATAGGGTAAATTTTTTACCCAAAAATTTTTATACTAAAATTACAAATTAAAATGAGTTGTCATATCAAAATTACAATTTTCTCACTATTATTGTTATGCTTTAGGGTTTAGAGTTTAATTAGGATTAGACTTCTTATTTAAGTGAAACGATAACAGAAACATCATACGATGATTGTCAACTTCAACTTTGATCTTATATGGATTTAAATATATCTGTTAGGTACCGGCGATAAAGAAATCGTATTATATATATGCACGTATGAACTTAAAACTCCCGGGAAACACACGGGAATATATTTATTTTAGAAAAGAATTATTATCTATTTAATTTACAAGTAGTTTTGGCTGTCGTATGCCTAAGATTGGGGCATTGAGGCTTTGCTGTTAAAAGGATCACAATGTTAGAAAATTTTTCCTCAACTCAAACAAAAAATAATATTAAATAATCACTGTTTAATTTACAGGTATTAAAAGATATCACTCCTCAAGGCACAACACAAATTTGATATCACTTCCTTATGAGAAAGATATCAATACTAACTGCCCCAATTTAAATTTGTAATTTGATTTCACTCTCTATTTTTAACGAAATTATCAAAATAGCCTTGAAAAAATATGAAATGTAACGCCCCAGCTTTCGGCAATTCAGGTATGAACGACACGTGTGCGTTTGAGAGTTGTAATTTAATTATTAATTGATCATTTAAATTATTTTTCCTATCATGACATTATTTTTATAAAATTATATTCTTGTTATTTTATTGAAAATTCATATCATATCATATTTTTCAAAATTATCGAATGTGATTGCAATGTGAAATATTTTCTCTAACGTGATTTATTTCCTTTATGTCCTTAATTGTTCAATTGCATGAATGTGAGACTTAATTGAATTGGACCTAATTGATCATGAAAAATGGGATTTGGACTCAATTGCATAACTTATTTATTGAAAGGATTTAATTGCAAATTGGCCAACTCCTTTCTCTTCTTCATAGCATATCACGTACCAATTTGCTTCATTCATACAAAACATTTCAACTTTGCTCTTCCTTTCTCTTGATCAACCGAACCAAACCCTAGCTAGACAAGTGGGAGATTTCATCTTGCAAGCATCATTTTTGTGGGTTTTGGGGACATTGGAGCATCATCAACAACATATCTCCATCTCATCTCTCATTTCTTGCATTTAAGGTAATTATGGAGATTGAATGAATTCTTGAAATATATGGTATATATAGGGCTTTATATTGGCTTAAGTATATTGTGTATTGAGTGTTGGAAAATTATTTGTGAGCTTTAAGCTCAAGTTTGATGCATATACCTTGAGTTTTATGAGCTTGAAACATGTTGGAGAAAATGGGTTTCAAATGATGGATTAGTGATGATCTAACATGGAGTTAAGTGTTTTTATGAATTGTTATTGATCAAAATGCATGTTAGCATATTTATTACATCTTATATTTGCATTTAAATTTGGCTTGAAGCCATTTCTGAGTGATTGTGGTTGTTTGCCATTGCTGCTCTGTTCTGCTCTTCTTCTTCTTTTGCTCACGTATTCTGGGAACGGCCCTTCCCAGCCCAGTTCAAAACTGGAACGGCCGTTCCCATGATACTGAGACTCAAGGCCAGCGAGACTGGGAACGGCCGTTCCCACTTTGGCCTGCGAGCCGGAACGGCCCTTCCCAGCAAAACGCATTTTATATTTTAAAAACGCTGGCGCGCGTTTTCTGAGCCATGGGAACGGCCCTTCCCATTTTCAAGGGAAGGCCGGAACGGTCGTTCCCACTGCGATTGTAGAGCAAAAGCTACTGCATAAAATTAAAATTTTAGCACCCTCTTCCAATCAATTATTTGATCCCTAATTGACATTATATGATTAATTATATGTTGAAACGTGATATTTTCAAGGTGCATTGTATTTTTCTCGTCGTCTCGTTGCATTTCCGCCGTTCGTCCTATTTGGTACATATTGAGTCGTGTTTCACGGACAATTGTCTTTCTTGCACAGACCAGCTTCCTGGTGACGAGGAGCAGGCCCCGTGAGCTGTCTCCTTGGATTATTTTGGGTTGTTCAGGTGAGGTTTAATTTTAGATACATAGGACCCGTACCACCCTATGTGATATTTTAAGCCAAAACCTATAATTATACGTATAGTTTTCAAATGAGATTGATTTTCAAATGTTTTATCGAAATATTGAAAGAAATTGATTGATTGATTGATTGATTGGGCGAGTATTGTATTGCACTGTGGGCCCGAGGGTAGTGACTCGAGCCAACCGGGAAAGCATGGGCTGACGGGTAACTCGATAGCTATCCTCACCAAATTGGGATGACCCCTGAACCCCCTAGGAGATTAGGGTGGGAAAGGAGTTCCGGGCTTAGGGATTCATGTACCCTCTGCCCAGATTGATTGGATGGTGGGGCCTTGCAATCCCACCATCACCCGGAGGAAGAAGGCGTTATTGAAACTGCTAATTGTGTACATTAATGAATTGCTTGATCACCTAATCACCTAATAATTGATTGATTGATTGATTGATTGTACACAGTCGGTGTAAGGTTGGAGAATTGCCCCACTCGCCGGGCCACTATTGATTGAATTGAAATTGATTGAATTGAAATTGAAATAGTTGTAATCTCGGGCGATAGTATCTCTTTGAACTATTAAATTGTATTGTTTTCCTAAATTATTACCCGAGGTTATAACTTGCATGTATGTGCGCTTATATTTATTTATACCCCTCGCTCAGTCTGTGTTGGACTGACACCTCAACTTTTCAGTGTTTTGCAGGGCGTGCTAGGCGGGGATTTAGAGTCATTTGGTCTTTAAATTTGGGTCTAGCACACTTCATTCCCACATTTTGATTGTATAGATGTTTGGGATATTTTGTATCCACCCCTGTTATCTATTTTGTCGAAGAACGATATTGTATTGATAGTGTAATGGTTGGTACCTATTAGTAAATAAATAAATATGGTACCTATACGTATCTATTGAATGTTATTGCTTCCGCGTTATATACTCTGATTTGGTTGAGTGGTTGGTTTTAAATTGAGGGTACCCGCCTAGCCTTGAGTCATTTTATTGTCTCCCGTTCGCTGTAGCTTTGATTCATGTATGGATTGTCCGTTTCATATGTGGATTGGGGCTATAGTGCGGGGGATGTGGTGCCTGGCGTTCCGGGTGCTACATCCTACGGTGGTATCAGAGCCCGGTTGCAAAACCGGGTCTCTAGTGTCGTGTCTTGTGAGTCTAGGTCGCACGGCATAGGAACTAATTGTCAATTTGAGAGTCTTGCATTGTTATTTGGTACTTGAACCTACCTGACCTACTTGAAATTGGTGAATTGTTGGAAATTTGAACTTATGTGCAATTTGTGGATTATTTGCACCCATTGGCATTGACTAATCGAACATGCATAATAGTGACTTGATTTCAGGATGGCTCGCGATAGACATCACCGTGATCGTTCTCCTAGACATCGACATCATCGCAGGGAGAGATCACCACCTCCTCCTCCACCTCCTCAGGCTCAGCCACAGGACTTCATGAATGCAGTGGTGGGTCTTATTGATCAGAGGGTCCGGGATCATGTTCCTCCAGCACCACCAGTGCCACCACCACAGCCAGGGGCACAGATTTCAACTGTTTTCAGGGAGTTTCAGAACCAGCATCCTCCCAAGTTTTATAAGGGTAATGATATTCAGGCCGAGCAGTGGCTCAGGGAGATTGAGAGGATATGGGAGCTTATCCCGTGTGAGTCCAGGGAGAAGGCCCGTTGTACTATTTCTTTGATTCAGGGTGAGGCCTACTCTTGGTGGGAGAGTGCCCGGATAGTGTTAGAGGCTGCAGGCGAGGAAGTGAATTGGGAAGTGTTTGTTAGAGAGTTTCAGAACAAGTTCATTCCTCCATCTTCTCGCACTAGAAGATTGAAGGAATTTACAGAGCTCAAGCAGGGGAGCCGGTCAGTTTCAGAGTATATCGCTGAGTATGAGAGATTGTCCCGCTATGCTCCTAATATAGCGAGTGATGATTTCCATAAGGCGATGCAGTTTGTGCAGGGCCTTAGACCGGATATTCAGGCAGCGATTGAGGCGGTCAACACAAGCACGTGGGCAAAGGCTACCAAGAAGGCTTTATTGGTTGAGGATTCAGTGAATGCGAGGCGGTCTTCTTACCGTTCAGGCTCAGGTTCAGGCTCAGGTTCAGGATCGGGATTCAGAGGTTCTGGAGCAGGGTTCAGAGGTGCCGGATCAGGGTTTAAGAGTACAGGCTCGGGTTCTGCTTCAGGCAAGAGGCCGATGATATATTCTTCTCCACCACCAGCTCCACAGGGCCCAGGGAAGAAGCCCCGACCAGCCGGACCAGTGATTAGAGCTCCAGCTGCTCCAGTTGCTCCAGCTTTGCCACCACCACCTGAGAGACCTTATTGTACCTTCTGTGGACAGAGGACACACGTCTATGATAACTGCAGGAGGCGTTTGGGTCTATGCCTACTTTGTGGGAGCGATGAGCATTTGGTAGATGGTTGTCCGGATCGCAGGATACCACCACCGGGAGCACCGAGACCACTGATTAGGGCTCGGGCTTATGCTTTGGACGGAGAGCAGCCGGATGCTGATGTTGATCCAGCCGCGGTAGTTGAAGGTACCATTTGCATACATGGCACGAACATTCATACGTTGTTTGATCCGGGAGCTACTCACTCCTTTCTTTCGAGTGCTATATCTGTTTCTTTGTCTTTACCTGTTTCTCGTTCTTCTGCATGTTATGTGGTTAGTACTCCTTTTGGTGGTAGTATAGAATCTGATCGGGTGTTCAGAGAGGTTCCGGTGAGCATCGAGGGTCGAGTTTTCTTGTCAGACTTCATTGAGCTGCCGATGACTTGCTATGGATCTATTCTGGGCATGGATTGGTTGTACAGACATTCTGCCACAGTTGATTGTAGAGCGAAGAAGGTTCAGTTGGGATCAGATTTGGTAGTAGGTTGGAGTTCCAAGACTGTACCGCTACTTTCGTTTTCTGAAGCTCATAAGTTGGTTCGAGAGGGAGCCACGGGTTTCATTGCTTATATTCTTAACAAACCTAAGGATCAGAGTAAGCTGGAAGAGACGGAAGTAGTGAAGGAGTTTCCCGAGGTTTTTCCTGAGGAATTGGATTCTTTACCTCCAGAACGGGAAATTGAGTTTGTGATCGACTTGTACCCTAACGCAGAGCCGTACTCTAAGACTCCGTATCGTATGGCTCCGGCCGAGTTGAAAGAGTTGAAGACTCAACTTGATGCGTTGTTGGAGATTGGGTACATTAGACCGAGTTCTTCTCCTTGGGGTGCACCGGTTTTGTTTGTGAAGAAGAAGGACGGGACCTTGAGAATGTGCATAGATTATAGGGAGTTGAACCGGATGACGATCAAGAACAAGTATCCTCTTCCACACATCGAGGAGTTGTTTGATATACTTCAGGGATCGAAAGTCTATTCGAAGTTGGATTTGAGACAAGGTTACTACCAGCTGCGTATTCGATCAGGGGATATTCCTAAGACAGGATTTAACACTCGGTATGGGCATTATGAGTTTGTTGTGATGCCGTTTGGTTTGACTAATGCCCCAGCAGCTTTTATGGATATGATGCACAGGATTTTCAGGCCTTTTCTGGATAAGTTCGTGGTTATTTTTATTGATGATATCCTGGTTTTCTCGAAGTCTACCGAGGAGCATGCAAGACACCTTCAGTTGGTATTGAGGACTTTGAAGGAGCATCAGTTGTTTGCCAAGTTCAGCAAGTGTGAGTTCTGGATTGACAGGGTATCATTCTTGGGTCACGTGATTTCGGGCAACGGGTTGGAAGTCGATCCTTCCAAGATTGAGTCAGTGTTGAAGTGGGAGAAACCTAGGAATGCCTCTGAGATTAGGAGTTTCTTGGGTTTGGCAGGTTATTACCGGAGGTTTGTGAAAGATTTCTCCAAGTTAGCAGCTCCTTTAACCCGGTTGACGAAGAAGAATGTGAAATTTGATTGGAATGAAGACTGTGAGAAGAGTTTCACTTTCTTGAAGGAGAAGTTAGTGTCTGCTCCAGTGTTAGCCCTTCCGGAAGGTTCTGAGGGATATGCTGTTTATACGGACGCTTCTAAGGAAGGCTTGGGATGTGTGTTGACTCAGAAGGGTAAAGTGATTGCTTATGCATCCCGAAAGTTGAAAGAGCATGAGAAGAATTATCCGACACATGATCTTGAGCTTGCTGCTGTAGTCTTTGCACTTGGAAAGTGGAGACATTATTTGTACGGGGTGTCTTTCGAGATTTTCACCGACCACAAAAGCCTCCAGTATTTATTCACTCAGAAGGAATTGAATATGAGGCAACGGCGTTGGATGGAAAGGTTGGAAGATTATGATTGCACGATCAAGTACCATCCCGGCAAAGCCAACGTGGTCGCCGATGCACTTAGTAGGAAGGCTAGTGTGTCGAGCTTGGAAGTAGGTGAAAGTAGTGGAATCGAGCCAATTGTTCTAAAGGCTCGAGTTTCTAATATTTCTGTCCAGCCAGAGTTGAAGCACAAGTTGTTTGAGGCCCAGAGTACAGATTTGGAAGTTCAGAAATTGGTAGCTAAGGCAAGAGCTGATCCAGAGTGTCCATTCGGGTTCGATGAAACCGGTCTTCTTCGTTTCAAGAACCGAGTGGTTGTACCCGAAGAGTTGAAACGGGTGTTGCTCGAGGAAGCTCACCGATCGGCTTATTCTATCCACCCCGGAGGAAACAAGATGTATAAGGATTTGAGGCAATATTATTGGTGGCGTGGATTGAAGAAAGATGTGGCCGAGTTTGTGAAGCACTGTCTCACTTGTCAGAAGGTGAAAGCCGAGCATCAGAAACCGGGAGGTCTTCTTCAGCCGTTACCTATTCCTGAGTGGAAGTGGGAACAGGTGACGATGGATTTCGTGTCCGGATTACCTAAGGTGAAAGGCGGATTTGATGGGATTTGGGTGATTGTGGACCGTTTGACGAAGTCTGCACATTTTCTACCGGTTCGGATGTCGTATAAGATTCGCAAGCTAGCCGAGCTTTATAACAGGGAGATTGTTAGACTTCACGGGATTCCGATCAGTATCGTTTCAGACAGAGATCCACGGTTCACTTCGAGGTTGTGGCGTGAATTGCAAGAGATTTTGGGTACGAAGCTCCAGTTTAGTACAGCTTTTCATCCTCAGACGGATGGTCAGTCCGAGAGATTAATAAGGTATCTTGAGGATTTGCTTCGAGCTTGTTCTTTGGATTTTCAGTCTTCTTGGCATGATCAGCTACCTTTGATTGAGTTTGCGTACAACAACAGTTTTCAGGCTTCGATTGGAATGGCACCGTATGAGCTACTTTATGGACGGAAGTGTCGTTCTCCGTTGTTCTTTGACTTGGAAGAGTGGAAGTGGACTAAGCAGGAAGGTGTTAAGAAATGTGAGAAATTGGAAAAACCTTCCAAGGCAGTTGAAGCTATGATTGAGAAAGTCCAACTAATAAAACAACGGATGAAATCAGCTCAGGACAGACAGAAGAGCTACGCCGATCGTCGCAGAAGGGATCTCGAGTTTGAGGTTGGAGACCGGGTATTCTTGAAGGCGTCTCCACGTAAAGGATTTGCTCGGATTGGGAAAGGAGGTAAACTTAAACCTCGTTATTTAGGTCCTTATGAGATTTTGGAAAGAATTGGAGAAGTTGCTTACAGATTGGACCTACCACCGAGCCTCACGGGGATTCATAATGTATTTCACGTGTCTCAGCTGAGGAAATACTACCCCGATGAAACCGAGATCATTCCTGTTGAAGAAGTGGAATTGGAACCGAGTCTTACCTTTGTTCAGAAACCGGTTAAGATTTTGGATAAGAAGTTTCAGGAATTAAAAAACCGGAGGATTCCCATGGTTAAGGTTCTTTGGAGAAGTGATAAGACCGAAGAAGCCACGTGGGAAACCGAAGACAAAATGAGACGGTTCCATCCAGAGTTGTTCCCTTCCGATCAGTGAATCTGGGGACCAGATTCTTATAAGGAGGGAGGATTGTAACGCCCCAGCTTTCGGCAATTCAGGTATGAACGACACGTGTGCGTTTGAGAGTTGTAATTTAATTATTAATTGATCATTTAAATTATTTTTCCTATCATGACATTATTTTTATAAAATTATATTCTTGTTATTTTATTGAAAATTCATATCATATCATATTTTTCAAAATTATCGAATGTGATTGCAATGTGAAATATTTTCTCTAACGTGATTTATTTCCTTTATGTCCTTAATTGTTCAATTGCATGAATGTGAGACTTAATTGAATTGGACCTAATTGATCATGAAAAATGGGATTTGGACTCAATTGCATAACTTATTTATTGAAAGGATTTAATTGCAAATTGGCCAACTCCTTTCTCTTCTTCATAGCATATCACGTACCAATTTGCTTCATTCATACAAAACATTTCAACTTTGCTCTTCCTTTCTCTTGATCAACCGAACCAAACCCTAGCTAGACAAGTGGGAGATTTCATCTTGCAAGCATCATTTTTGTGGGTTTTGGGGACATTGGAGCATCATCAACAACATATCTCCATCTCATCTCTCATTTCTTGCATTTAAGGTAATTATGGAGATTGAATGAATTCTTGAAATATATGGTATATATAGGGCTTTATATTGGCTTAAGTATATTGTGTATTGAGTGTTGGAAAATTATTTGTGAGCTTTAAGCTCAAGTTTGATGCATATACCTTGAGTTTTATGAGCTTGAAACATGTTGGAGAAAATGGGTTTCAAATGATGGATTAGTGATGATCTAACATGGAGTTAAGTGTTTTTATGAATTGTTATTGATCAAAATGCATGTTAGCATATTTATTACATCTTATATTTGCATTTAAATTTGGCTTGAAGCCATTTCTGAGTGATTGTGGTTGTTTGCCATTGCTGCTCTGTTCTGCTCTTCTTCTTCTTTTGCTCACGTATTCTGGGAACGGCCCTTCCCAGCCCAGTTCAAAACTGGAACGGCCGTTCCCATGATACTGAGACTCAAGGCCAGCGAGACTGGGAACGGCCGTTCCCACTTTGGCCTGCGAGCCGGAACGGCCCTTCCCAGCAAAACGCATTTTATATTTTAAAAACGCTGGCGCGCGTTTTCTGAGCCATGGGAACGGCCCTTCCCATTTTCAAGGGAAGGCCGGAACGGCCGTTCCCACTGCGATTGTAGAGCAAAAGCTACTGCATAAAATTAAAATTTTAGCACCCTCTTCCAATCAATTATTTGATCCCTAATTGACATTATATGATTAATTACATGTTGAAACGTGATATTTTCAAGGTGCATTGTATTTTTCTCGTCGTCTCGTTGCATTTCCACCGTTCGTCCTATTTGGTACATATTGAGTCGTGTTTCACGGACAATTGTCTTTCTTGCACAGACCAGCTTCCTGGTGACGAGGAGCAGGCCCCGTGAGCTGTCTCCTTGGATTATTTTGGGTTGTTCAGGTGAGGTTTAATTTTAGATACATAGGACCCGTACCACCCTATGTGATATTTTAAGCCAAAACCTATAATTATACGTATAGTTTTCAAATGAGATTGATTTTCAAATGTTTTATCGAAATATTGAAAGAAATTGATTGATTGATTGATTGATTGGGCGAGTATTGTATTGCACTGTGGGCCCGAGGGTAGTGACTCGAGCCAACCGGGAAAGCATGGGCTGACGGGTAACTCGATAGCTATCCTCACCAAATTGGGATGACCCCTGAACCCCCTAGGAGATTAGGGTGGGAAAGGAGTTCCGGGCTTAGGGATTCATGTACCCTCTGCCCAGATTGATTGGATGGTGGGGCCTTGCAATCCCACCATCACCCGGAGGAAGAAGGCGTTATTGAAACTGCTAATTGTGCACATTAATGAATTGCTTGATCACCTAATCACCTAATAATTGATTGATTGATTGATTGATTGTACACAGTCGGTGTAAGGTTGGAGAATTGCCCCACTCGCCGGGCCACTATTGATTGAATTGAAATTGATTGAATTGAAATTGGAATAGTTGTAATCTCGGGCGATAGTATCTCTTTGAACTATTAAATTGTATTGTTTTCCTAAATTATTACCCGAGGTTATAACTTGCATGTATGTGCGCTTATATTTATTTATACCCCTCGCTCAGTCTGTGTTGGACTGACACCTCAACTTTTCAGTGTTTTGCAGGGCGTGCTAGGCGGGGATTTAGAGTCATTTGGTCTTTAAATTTGGGTCTAGCACACTTCATTCCCATATTTTGATTGTATAGATGTTTGGGATATTTTGTATCCACCCCTGTTATCTATTTTGTCGAAGAACGATATTGTATTGATAGTGTAATGGTTGGTACCTATTAGTAAATAAATAAATATGGTACCTATACGTATCTATTGAATGTTATTGCTTCCGCGTTATATACTCTGATTTGGTTGAGTGGTTGGTTTTAAATTGAGGGTACCCGCCTAGCCTTGAGTCATTTTATTGTCTCCCGTTCGCTGTAGCTTTGATTCATGTATGGATTGTCCGTTTCATATGTGGATTGGGGCTATAGTGCGGGGGATGTGGTGCCTGGCGTTCCGGGTGCTACATGAAATGACATAACACATCACCTTTTCCTCCCACACAAATCATTTTGTTAATATAATACCTCCTATACACGATTTTATACTTTTATTTTGTATTTTAATACTTAAAAATATGATTTTCATATTCATATGTAAAAATTTATATATATATATATATATATATTTGTGTAGTTGGATGGTGGGGTTAAAATTAATTGTTGATCTATATTATGGATTATTAATTAGAAACTATAAAATATCCAAATTATAAAATAAAGTATTGCAATTATAAAACAGTGTATCCAAATTATGCAATAGAGTATTATAAAGTTTTCGAATTATAAAACAGAGTATCCAGATTTAAAAATACAGTATTATTTGTAAAAGTTAAAGTATTTAAGTTTAAAATTGAGCTGCGAGGAAGAAAAATAAAGAAATAGAGAAGAAAAAAGAGTATTGTTTGTAAAAATTAAAGTGCGAGGAAGAAAAATAAAGAAAAAGAGACGAAAAAACAGTATTGTTTGTAAAAATTAAAGTAATTTTAAATTAGAGTATTATTCATAAAAGTTAAAGTACCTAAATTTATAATTGAAGTATTGTTCATAAACATTAAAATATTCAGATTTAAAAATAGAGTATTATTCGTAAAAATTAAAACATTCAGGTTTTAAAATACAGTATTATTCGTAAAAGTTAAAACACTCAGGTTTAAAATTGAAGTAAAAAGAAATAAATAAGGTATTGCAGTCAATTTGCATGAGTGGGGAGTAAAATCAAATTATAAATTTGAATTGGGGAGTTGTTATAGATTTTTTTTATATGGAGGAGTAAACTAAATTATTTTCAATCGTAAAAGAGTTATTAATTATGAACTTTTTTTTTTTACCATGTTGTTTATTTATTTAAATAAAATTTTTATCATAACAAAATAAAGGCGATCCGTTTTCATTTGTTTTTATTTATTTCAATATTTTGTAGTTTTAATGATAAAATCGTATATTTTGCATGTTTAATCTAATTAATATAAGAAAGGCTTCTGTCCAATTCGCTTTTATGTTGACAATTACATCTTTTTACTTGAAAAAGTGAATTGTTTTTGTTTCGGTGTTTTATTTATTTGTTTTTTTTCCATACAGGACCAAGTTGAGAATGAGCCCAATGCCCATTAATGGTAAAATAGAATTTAATAACGTTATTTTTCAAACGAGAATTTAATAAGGTTAGCCACTAGACAGATGCGCTTAGGTGATAGATATTATTACTAGTATTTATGCACTTTATTTGTGTGCCAATATAAAATATATATATATATATATATTAAATTTTTTATATTAATAAAAATAAAATAATTATTAAATTCAGATAAATAAATTTGATAATGTCATATTAGTTGAATTTAAGTAATAAAAATATAAAAGATATTAAATCAAATAATTTGACCTGGAAAAAAAAGTAGCCGCTAAATAACTAATTTTTTGTGGGGGAGTGTTTTTACTGTAATATCCTTTTTTCTTTATATCTAGATATCACGTTCTTCTTTTGGAGATAATTTCGTTGAAAATTTTTCTCTCTTTCTTTCCGGCATAATTTCATCTGCTTTGATAAAAGTGTGAAGTAATATTATTACGGTAGAAAAATATTGTGTATATGATCTTTTGTAGGATTTTCTGTTATTATGATTATGGATATTCTTTTAGGAGCAAATTACATTTTTGGTCCCATAGGATTGGGCGATTTGCAATTTTGGTCCCACTGTTTTAAAAAGTGACAATTTTGGTCCCAACCGTTAAATGGCGGACGGAAACCGTTAAATGTGAGAAAAGTCAAATAAAATAATTAACAAAAAATAATGCTAATGAAATTCGTAGCCCAGTTGGTTAGGGCGTTTTGTTCCAAGCCAAGGGTCATGGGTTCAAACCCACGCCATTATCATTTTTTTTCCTCATATAAATATATTATTATATTATTATTAAAATTAATTTATGTTTTAACATAATAATTACACGTATATGATATATTAATATATCATATTTAATACATAAAGTATATAAGTATTATTTTTTATAAATACATAATATATATTTTATATATTAATATTAATATATATATATATATATATATATATATATATATATATATATATATATATATATATATATATTAGTGTATATAATATATAGTACATATATTATATATATACACGTAATATTATATATTTATATATAATATACACATACATATTATAGTACATATATTATATATATTATTGCGTGTATATATAAATATATTAAATAATAAATATTTTAATAAATATATTAAATAATATTATATTTATTTTAACATGATAATATATTATATTTTTATTTTAACATAGAAATATATTTATATTTTAAATAAATACTTTAATAAATATTAAATAAATATATTAAATAATATTATAATTTAAAAATATTTTAACACAATAATATATTATATTTACTATATATTATATAAATTAATATATACATATATATATATATATATATATATATATATATATATATATATATACGTTTAAAATGTATATTTTGTATTTATAAAAAATAATATTTATATACTATATGATGGGGTCAAAATACGATCGTTCCACATCAGGACACGTGGCATCACCGAGATGATGACATCTGTCTCCACAAGGCTGCACCCATCAGCTCACGAGCGCTAAGCCATGCGCTAAGCCAGTCATCCCCAAGGGTGCACTCATTAGCACACGAGCGTTAAGCCAACGAACGCAATCCCCCTTCAGGGAGTTAAGCCCAACGAGCGCTATCACTCCCACGATCGTCCAACAAGCAGAACGGTTGGTACGTCCACATGCCAAAGGAGCCCTCTTCGAGCGTCACACTCCCTCAGAGTGGCCTCTCCTTTGACTCGTCATTTGAACTGGAGCCCTCATTCCCCTCAGCGGACATCTTGGCCTCCAATACTCAAGGTTGTCACGAGCGCGCTCTTAAGCCCTCGTCGCCAACCGCCCAAATGGCTCTCTGACACAACGTACATGCCCGCGCACCTGCCACTGTTGCCAGCACTAACTTTCGGCCACTTTTGCAGAAGATTCCTCCTAGGTTTCTTTCTCATGGCGCCACGTGTTAGGGCAACATTCGGCCAGGACCACTTGAGGCAAATGACCAAAGGGCCCTTGACCCTCAACTATAAATAGCCAAAGTCATCTTCTACACAAGTAAGCATTCTTCACCGCTGCAACTGTGACTGAACTTACCTTTCTTCACACACGGAACTGACTTGAGCGTCGGAGAGCCAAACTGGGTATCACCCCCAGTTCCCCCAGCTTGGCCTTCTGACTTTCTTGTGCTTGTCCCAACAGGTTGAACCCCTTACTCTTTTCCGGCGAAGCTCCGGTGGTTTCCTCCACAAAATACAAATCGTAAAGTGATCGGATTCGGACCCATCCATTTCTGGACCCGTCATTTTTGGCGCCGTCTGTGGAAAACCAGTCCTACATCTTCTTCCTTTCTTTTGTTGGTAGAAAAACAAGCACATCCCTACCTCCGACAGTTATGGTTGCAACGAGATCTGGAGCAGTGGGAGGGGGAGATAACACCTCCCCAGATGCGAATATCGTTCTTCCCTCCACCGCTACTGGTGGAGCCCCGCCACCTCTTTCCGTCGCTGATAGTGGAGCGCCTCCCGCCGCAGGAGTGACTCCACAAGCAGAATCCTCTGTACCACCACTCGCACCGCCGGCACCGCAGATTCCCACCACCGCTGGAGGAGCCTCTCTCTCTGTTCCTCCGCAGCTTGCGCAGACTCCCTGGGTCCATCCCCAGATGAATCTCGGATTACAGGGCTACATGATGCCCCCACCGGGATACACCCTCACCCCATCTGTCATGATGCCGCCGGTCCCGCCATATCAAGCTGGTCAGATCCAGCTTCCGGTGGCCATCCCCAGGGAAATTGAAGGAGTGGAGTTACCTCCACTTACCACACAACAGTCTCTACGCCCAATGTGAGGTTCAGGCGGCCCAGGGAGCATGGGAGAGGTTTCACTCCATGTACTTCCCCTCTGGGCAGGCCACTCAGGTTGCGGCCCCCTTAGGCGGACAGCAAAACTTTCCCCTCAGAGAAGCCCAGGCTGTCCTGAGGGCACAACCACCACCACCACCAGCGAGAGAAGTGCCCCAGCAGGAGGGCAACGAGCGTGCCTCCGTGGGCAGGAATAAAGAGCCCACGGAGCGAGTGAACGAAAATGAAGGAGACTCTCATGTCTCCAGGAGGGGCTCACGAGCCCATAAGGACAAGCAAGTTGACGTAAATCCTGACATCCTCGCGGCTATGCAAGACCAGCTGCAGGGTCTCAAGGAAATTGTGGGACAGCTCTCACGAGGGCGCTCAACTCAGATCTCCCATAGTCGGGATGAACGGGTTGACGCCAGAAGCACCCGCACCAAGGACCCTCCTCCAAGGGTCCCCCGTCGCAAAGAGCCGGAGGAAAACTTCGGCACCTATGAATACCATCCATTGGCGAGGGGTTCACCCCTCGTGGAAGAAGTTCTGATGGCCCAAGCAGGCATGGCCAAAGTCCCCACCTCCATCAACCGTTACGACGGGACAACTGATCCAGCTGAACACTTGGATCACTTTGTGCATCTCATGCACCTCTACGAGCATTCCAGCCATTACTGGGCAAAAGTGTTTGTCACTTCCTTGGTAGGAATGGCTCAGGAGTGGTACAAGCGTCTGCCGCCGCGCTCGATCCACTCATATGAAGAACTGGCCGATGCTTTCCTCAACCACTTCAATTCCTTGAAAGCGCCAGTCACCGCACCCACTGCCTTATACAACGTGGTGCAGGGCAAGAGCGAATCTCTGCGCTCGTTCTTTGCCCGCTTCAACAAGGAAATCCTGCAGGTGGAGAGGCCTTCAATGGATTTTTTGATCCCAGTGCTCTTTCAGGCTGTGGATCACAAACAATATGTGAGCAAAAAATTTGCTGATGCCATCGTGGAGAGAAGGCCAGGGACCCTCATGGGCCTAAGGGAAATAGTCGAGCCGTTCTTCGCGCTCGAAGATATGTACGGGACGAATGGTCCCCGGCATCACAGCTCGGCCAGGAAGGAGCGACCTCATCATGAGCGGGGACGAGAAGTGGCTGTTAAGAAAGAGCGCCCTCAAGAGCGCAGGAGGTCGCCACCACCCCCTCGTCGATTCGAGCGCATTCCGCTCACCAGGCCAAATTCAGAAGTCTACAATCTCTCCGATAAGAAGCTTTTCAAAAGACCCACCAAAATGAGAGAAACAGACTCACTCAGGCGCTCGAACAAATACTGCGCCTTCCACAAGCAGAGAGGGCACGACACGGACGAGTGCCGACAGTTGGAGGCTGAAATCCAAAGGCTCGTTGCAGGGGGCCATCTGAAGGAGTTTGTCCGGGTGCTCGAGCGCTACTATGAGCAATGCAACGAACGCACCGGAAGGAGAAGAAGGAGTCCTTCCCGGTCAAAGAGCCCAAGGGGTAGGGGACCCCCTGAAAGCAGCAGCCGCCGAGGCAATAAAGGCAAAGCCCCTGAGCAAGAAAACGAGCCCTTCGCAGTCATAAATATGATTGCAGGAGGCTCATCAGGGGGGGATTCAAACGCCTCCCGACGGAGATTCGTCCGGAGCTACAACCAACGCCCAGCAATGCCCAAACCTATCTACGCCATCCAGAAATCAAGCGCTCAAAAGTCTAGAGAAGATGATGTAATAGGCTTTGATGATAGGGATTTAGAACATATTGTGACACCCCGTGGGGAAAGTGTAACTTCTGATTGCCCCATGGTGGTTAGTTTAGATGTTCATAATCATGTTGTAAAAAGGGTATTGGTGGATAGTGGAAGCTCCGTTAATGTTTTGCCTTACTCTACATTCTTAAAGATGAAGGTTGATCTTCCGCTCGAGCCTCTCAAAACGGCCCTCATTGGCTTTGGAGGCTCAGAAGTTGTCCCACGAGGACAAATACGCCTGGCTACTTCATTCGGACGAGCCCCTCAGCGCAGAACACACTTGGTAACATACGCGGTGGTGGAGATTGATATCCCTTACAACATCATCATTGGGCGCCCCGCCCTCGTGGATTTCAGAGCCATCATCTCCACCTATCATCAGAAGATTAAGTTCCCCACCCCCGAGGGTGTGGGAGAAGTACTGTGCAATGTGCAGGAGGCTTGGGAATGTTACATGTTGTCCCTTAGAAAGCCTAAAGCGGAGAAAATCTTCCAAATGGGTTCCACCAAAAAGTCAGTGGATTTCCCCAATTTAGATGAGGACGGCCCAGCACGGAAGAGGGCGAAATTGAACAAGAAGAAGAACAAAAAGCAGAGGGGAAACAACGAGGAGAATCCCCTCGAAGGAGCACCACCAGGAACTGTTGGGGGATCGTCCTCAGAAGGAGACGAGCCGCAAGAGGGTGAACCAGCATCCGGCGACCGATTAACAGGAAAGAAGAGGGCGCTCGAACTTCCTCGCCCTGAGGTAAGGATCGAACCCTCGGAGAAGTTCCTTACCATTGAGCTGGAGCCCGGAAACAAAGATAAGACTACACAGATAGGTTCAAACCTCTCAGGGCCTTCTCAAATTATGATGATCGATTTTATAAGGGAAAACAAGGATGTATTTGCGTGGAAAGCCTCTGATCTCACAGGAATTGACCCGAGCGTTATTGTCCACAAGCTTAATGTGGATCCCTCTTTCAAGCCCATCAAGCAGAAAAAGCGGGATGTACATGGCTTTAGGAGAAAAGTCATTGAAGAGGAAGTTAATAAACTCCTAGAGGCTCAATATATTGAACCCATCTTGTACCCGGAGTGGCTGTGCAACGTCGTCTTGGTGCCCAAGAGCGCAAATAAGTGGTGCATGTGTAACGATTTCACTGATCTCAACAAAGCCTGCCCTAAAGATCCTTACCCGCTGCCCCGGATTGATCAATTGGTGGATTCGACCGCCGGCTGCGAACTCATGAGCATGATGGACGCCTTCCAGGGATATTATCAGATCTTTATGGCCCCAGAAGATCGCCCCAAAACCTCGTTCGTTGTCCATCTGGGGATATATTGCTTCCTAGTCATGCCCTTTGGACTTAAGAACGCCGGAGCTACATATCAACGGCTCGTTAACAAGATGTTTGAAGAGGAAATCGGTAGGTCCATGGAGGTGTACGTGGATGATATGATTGTCAAAAGCGAGCGCCAGGATTCCCATTTGGAGGATCTCAAGCGCACCTTTTCAATTTTGCGCCAGTATGGAATGAAGTTGAACCCTTCAAAATGCACCTTTGGAGTACAAGGAGGAAAGTTCCTAGGGTACATGGTCAGTCAGAGGGGAATTGAGGCCAATCCGGAGAAGATCAAGGCTATTTTGGAGATTCCTTCCCCTCGAAATTTGCGGGAAGTGCAGGTCCTAGTGGGAAAAGTCATCTCGTTGAACAGATTTATTTCGCGCTCGGCAGACAGGAACCTTCCCTTCTTCAAAATTTTGAGGAACGCTCGTAACTTTGCTTGGACAGAGGAATGTGAAAAAGCGCTACAGGATATGAAGGCTTACTTATCGAGCGCACCCTTGTTGACTAAGCCTGTCGATGGTGAGAGATTATTTGTGTATCTTTCCGTTTCTCCCGAAGCCACAAGCGTTGTTCTGGTCGCTGTACGAGAGCGGAAACATTTGCCTGTCTATTATCTGAGCAAAACATTGCAAGGGGCTGAGAAGAAGTATTTGGAGATTGAAAAGTTCGCGTTCGCTCTTATTAACGCCTCAAGAAGACTAAGGCCTTACTTTCAAGCGCACTCCATAACGGTTCTCACCGACCAACCCTTGAAGCAAGTATTGTCCAAGCCAGACGTATCTGGTAGATTAATCAAGTGGGCCATCGAATTGAGCCAGTTTGACCTATGTTTCGAGCCCAGGACCGCGATACAGGCTCAGGTTGTGGCGGATTTGTTGGTTGAGCGCTTTGGTTTCGAGCCCAACGTGGTAGAGAATGAGGGGTTATGGGTACTGCACTCAGATGGTTCCTCAACCTCACAGGGGGGAGGAGTAGGAGTGGCCCTCAGAAACCCCGATGGGATTGAGCTGGACTTTGCAATCAAGCTGGATTTCCAAGTCACCAATAACGAAGCAGAATATGAAGCCCTCGTGCAAGGGTTGAATATTGCTTTTCAGAATGGAGCCTCCAGAATTACCGCTTACGTGGATTCACAGTTAATTGCGAGCCAGATTGAAGGGACTTATGAGGCTCGAGAAACCACCATGGTGCAATACTTGAGCAAAGCCAAAGAAATCATTGGGAAATTTGAGGAATTTCATCTGCTTCAAGTGCCTCGAGGAGAAAACGAGCGTGCAGAAGCTCTGTCAAAGTTTGCTTCAGCTTTAGAAGGCACCTCCGAACGTTCTGTTACGTTCCTTAGAACTGAGGAACCTTTGATCAAGGAAAGGGTCGTCACCATGATGATCGCCATGATTGATCCAAGCGAGCCCTGTTGGCTCGACGACATCGTCATCTTCCTTAGGGACGGAATTCTTCCCACTGACAAGGTGGAAGCTAGGAAAGTCCGAAGTAAAACCCCTCGTTTCGCTTTGGATACCGAGGGGAGGTTATTCAAGAAATCAGTTCAAGGACCCCCAATGAGATGCCTGAGGCCCTCACAAGCAAAGGAGACGCTCGAACTCATCCACAATGGAAGATGTGGGAATCATTCCGGAGGGCGTATCTTAGCAAAAAAGATTCTGAGAAGTGGGTTTTATTGGCCTTCAGTTCTCCAAGATGCCATCGAATTTTCGAGGAAGTGCCCCAAATGCCAGTTCCATTCAAATCTCCCTCAACTGCCAGCAGCGCAGATGATCCCAATAGACGTCTCTTGGCCTTTTGACCAATGGGGAATAGACATTGTGGGCCCCTTGCCCATGGCTGCGGGACAAAGGAAGTTTGTCATTTTAGCCGTCGACTACTTCACCAAGTGGGCCGAGGCTGAAGCTGTTGCAAAAATCACTTTCAAGGTTGTGAGGGACTTCATTTGGAAGAACATCATTTGCAGGTACGGCATACCGAGGGTGCTCATTTCTGACAACGGGTCCCAGTTCATAGCGGCCGACACACGAGAATGGTGTTCTGAGTTGGGTATAGAACAGCGGTTTACCTCTGTAGGACATCCACAATCCAATGGGCAAGCAGAAGTCACCAATAGAATCATCTTGCAGCATCTGAAAACCATGCTTGAAAGCAAGAAGAGTAAGTGGGCTGAGGAGCTGCAAGGAGCGCTTTGGGCTTATCGCACAACCCCACGAGCGGCCACTGGAGAAACACCATACGCGCTCGTTTATGGGTCAGAAGCGATGATACCAGCGGAGATAGTAAATGAATCCGCTCGAGTAGGCTATTTCGAGCCTCAGCTCAACGATGGCAATAGGAGCTTGGAGTTGGACTTGCTGGATGAAAGGAGAGACCGAGCGTGGGCTAAGATTCACCATTATAAAGCCTCCGTGGCCCAACAGTACAACAAGCGTGTGAGGGAAAGAACTTTCCAGTTGGGAGACTTGGTTTTGAAGAAAGTGGAAGTATCCAGGCACGTGGGCAAGTTGGACCCCAATTGGGAAGGCCCATTCAAAGTCGTACAACTCAGAGCTAACAACACTTACACCCTGGAGACACTTCAAGGTGAGCGCTTGCCTCGCCCTTGGAATGCATGTAACCTCCGGCGGTTTTATGTTTAAAAGCTCTTTGCAAACTCTGATGTAACAACCCTCTTTGACGGGTTCTATGTACTTCAAATCAAAGTAAAAGGTAACATAATCTTTTTAATTTCTTTAATATTCCTGTTTCTTTGGTTGCTTGAATGGATAAGTCCCACGTCCCTCGTCTTCACGAGCGTGGTTGGCAACCCATTCCAATATGAATGCTGTTATCTCTTATGGGTTGCGCTGGCCAGCAATCTACTCCGCATGGGGGGACGCCCTCATAAGGATAGACTGGTTACGCTCACAACCAATTAGGCAAGTTGGAAGAGGATCGCGAAGAAAATCCTAGTAGGCCTTGGCTGTTTCTTACAACGCCTTGCGCTCGAAAACA
Source organism: Lantana camara (assembly GCA_037501455.1). Taxonomy (NCBI): domain Eukaryota; kingdom Viridiplantae; phylum Streptophyta; class Magnoliopsida; order Lamiales; family Verbenaceae; genus Lantana; species Lantana camara. The sequence continues at coordinate 19,498,517 of CM074859.1, forward strand.
GGATCTCCTACAAGAACGAATCCTAGTAGGCCTTGGCTGTTTCTTAAAACGCCTTGCGCTCGAAAGTGGGATCTCCCTCAGAGAAAGTCCTAGTAGGCCTTGGCCGTTTCTTAAAACGCCTTGCGCTCGAAAATGGGATTTCTTGCAGAACCCAAAAAACGATAAAAGCCAGAGCGCTCGAACGATGGTTTCAGAATCAAAAAGGAATTGCACAAGTCTTGAACGAGGGCAACCACTCAGTAAGACCCTCGCAAATACTCAAGACCTAGCAAAATCCCCCAAGGACGGAAAGAATGTCACAAGTCTTGAACGAGGGCAACCACTCAGTAAGACCCTCGCACACACTCAGGACTTAGCAAAATTTCCCCAAAGGCAAAACGAAATTTATACAAGTCTTGAGCGGGGGGGGCAATCTCACCATAAGACCCTCACGATCGCTCAAGACTTAGACAAATTTACAAAGGAAAAATTTATACAAGTCTTGAGTTGGGGGGCAATCTCACCATAAGACCCTCACGATCGCTCAAGACTTAGACAAATTTACAAAGGAAAAATTTATACAAGTCTTGAGTTGGGGGGCAATCTCACAATAAGACCCCCACGATCGCTCAAGACTTAGACAAATTTACAAAGGAAAAATTTATACAAGTCTCGAGTGGGGGGGCAATCTCACAATAAGACCCCCACGATCGCTCAAGACTTAGACAAAATTTTCATTGCATTACAGAAGTAAAACGTCCACGGAATATGCTACACAGTCTTATTATGTGACTTATAAATAAACAGAAGAGCAAAGTCATGAAAAAAGAGATATTCATTCATTGCAGAGGAGTTGTTACAAAGTAAAGGGCTCAAAAGCCCAGGAAATACCATTACGAAAGACAGGAAAACAGGAAAATACAAGGAAAAGCTATAAAGGAAGAAGTTTCAAGCGGCTGGGGCGATGTCCTCATCAACAATCACCAGAACTGGGCCATGAACTGGGCCGTGAACTGGACCCTCAGGCTCTTGCGGATGGGCTTGCGGATCGTTGGGGGCATTGGCATCTAGAGCAGGCGCATTGGCATCGGGAGCGGGGGCGTTGGCACCTTCATCAATTGGGATTGGGGCATCCTCTACGACCGGCGCTTGTGGCTCATTCTCGGGATCGTCGTTTTGAGCAGCATTACCCGCCGGATGAGCATCCATGTACTCATCTTGAAGGAGCTTGACCAAGAACCCATACTCAGGCTCCGCGATGGAATCAGCAGGGTTATCGCCCTCGTCATCTTCCTCCTCACAGCGCTCGTTAAACATGAGCCCCGTGTCCTCGGCCTCTTTCATAGCAGGATCCGTCAGCCCCTTATGTATGCCTTGCTCGATGGCTAGATTAAAAGCCTTCTGAGCCTCTTCTAAGCAATGCAGGGAAGCAGCGAAATTGAAAGCCTTGGAATGGCAGAACTTGATGAGAGCCTCCTTATTTGCGCGCTCTAGGCTCCGAGGCCACTCGTTCATGGCATCGTTGAATTTGCGCTCGGCCTCAAGAGCCCTTGCTTTCCAGCTTTCCCTGTCCGCCTCGGCCTTCTTACACCGCTCGTTGGCCTGGGCCAGCTGGTTGCCCAAATTAATTCGAGCGCCGTCAACCGCTACAAAATCTTCCTTCAGCTTCCCCAATTCCTCTTTCGTTGTTTCGAACAAGCCCTTGAGGGACTCATACTTGGCAATCTCTGCATCCAGCTCATATTGGATTTGAGCCGGGTCATTCGAGCGCGCCATCTTCTTATATTTAGCTTTCCGATCGGCGTAGATGGAGGCTCGCATTTGCACATTCCGGAGCCGGGGAAGAACTTGCTGCGTAAACGAGGGGAAAAGTGTTAGCCAGAAAGTTGGTAATTTACAGAAATAAACAAAGGAAGCCAGGATTGAAGACTTACGGAAATTAGGGCGTGGGCCGCGTCGATGGTCACCTTCTCCACAGACTCACTGTAGAGATGCCTATGGTCTGCTGAGAATTGAGCCCTACTGAACAAATCCTCGGTAATAGTCTGGGCGACCGAGCCCGGCCTCAGCAAAACCGGCCCGCCGTCAGGGGCGCCAGTAAAGTCTCTGTCCCCTCGACGGGGGAACTCCCACAAGTGTTCTTCCTCTGAAGAGGAAGTGTCCCCCTCGCCCCTTGGGCCCTCGACAACTTGCTTCCCTTTGCCCTTGATTGCGGCAGAATCGGGCATTCTCTTCCTCTTGCGGGAAGGTCTACTTGCGCTCGCGCTCGGAGGAGCCTCAGTAATCGCCAGAGTGGTTATTGGCCTCGTTGGTTCTGCAGGAATGGGGGGTTGAACATCTCCTGCTCTCTCCGACCGCCTGGTCTCTCTCGGGACCAATCTACGTTCCCCTCGGCCACGAGGGGGCTGGACTTCAGGATTGGCGCTCGAACTGGCGCCACTACGAGCGTCCCCGCGGATGTTGCGGTTACGGGGTCGTTGCTGTTCACGTTGCTGATCCCCCTGTGGGGTTTGGTTTCTATTGGCATGGGCGAAACGAGCCGCTTGTCTAATTCCTCCGGCCATTTCTAAGATAGCGGCTCCTGCAAGAGTGAAATTTTCAAGGGTTAGGAATATTCAAATCATCTATTCAGATTACAAGTTGCAAGTACAGAAAAGAAGTTAGTATTTATTCCTATCTAAAGTTAGTGCCCTAAAGATCTAACCGTCTCTCTCTATGTCACGAGCCGGAGGGTTGTCAAGGAAATAAGGGTCGTTGGAAAGACCACACAAGAACATGAGTTCTGCATCATCTATCCAGTCCTTCGCTTGTATAAGGTGACCCTCGTCCCTTAGGGTTGTTGCCAGGCTTTTGGCCCAATCTCTGGGGAGTGAGGATGGCAAACGGCTCTTTGAATACGAGCCCCATTCCGTGATCACCCCAAAGCCCTCTTCTGATGGAGCCTTGACAAAGATGAATTTTTCCTTCCAATCAATGCCATAAGTGCTCGAGGGCGAGTTGATCAGCTTCATATGGGCCTTCGCTTGGACATAGTAAAAACCCGCCTCAGGAGAAGAACGAGAGGAGTTGACCACTTGGAAAAGGGCATTGAAGTTCCGCAAATAGGGCTCGTAACCCATGGTCCTCATCAGAATTATGAAACAGGTCAGGAGGGCCAAGCCGTTGGGCACTATTTGGGATGGACACAAGCCCAGGTCATTCAGCAAATGGGCCATTGAGACTGAGATAGGGAACCTCAAGCCTCCTGATCTCACGGTGTCCACATATACAGCCATCTCCCCAGGAGGCGGATTATTCGCACGCTCGTGGCTTTGGGGGATTCTCCACGTGTACCGTTCGTCCCAGTAAATGGGGGCCATCATCGTCTTTACATCTCCCACGGTGACTGTGCTGGGAGTCTCATCAGGCGTGCGCTCGATAGCCTGGTAGCCTGACCCTTCGCCCTCGTTGGGCCCTTTGGATTTTGGGATTTCTTTCCTTTTCCCTTATCACGGGCTCTGTCTGAAGGCCCGGTTATGGCTTCCGCCACTGGAAGCGGGTTTGCAACAGCCACGGTCACAGTATGGCGGTGGGGATGCGTGGCACTTTGAGTTATGGGGAGGGTGACTCCTTGTCTTTCTGCCTCCATCACCAGATCCATCTCCTCAAAGATAGGATCCATTCCGCCCGGATTTCTGTCCTCCATAGCCATCACAGCCGCCCCCAGCTCTTCATCTCTAGGGGAATCAGGGGAAGAAGAACTCTCAGTGGCCATCTCTTGGATCTCACGGGCAAATTCCTCGATATGTTGGTCGGCCATGGCAGAAACTGGGTTTTGGGAGTTTTCTTGGAAAGAGATTAGGGTTCAGAAAGGCGAAAATCTGAGGGATTACAAAATCCTAAAGTCCGAATCTACGGTTAGCAAAGTTAGAAAGTCACACTGGAAATTTACCTTGAAGGTGTTTGAGAAAACTGGAGAAGAGGTTGAAGGTGCTCTGAGAACTGGAATGCGAGAGAATTCTTTTTGCAAAGGGTGCTTGAAAGTTCTGGATGCGTAAAGAGTGTGGAGATTTCAGAATCCCTTATTTATAGGGATGGGAGTTGGTACCGTTTTAGGCAATAAATTCAAAATGGTAATCATTTCCCGCCTAGGAAACCGTCCACTTTATGGAACCGGCACATGCTTCCCAATGCTCACGCGCCCCAAGCGCACCCGCATTTAATGCTCTGACGTTTCAAGGGCTTCAGAATAGTACAAACATTTAATGCGGAAGGGTTACGAGCGGTCAGTTGAAAAGACCGCATTAATGGCACCATCAGAGGAAAAATTGCTCAACACGCCAAGCTTTACACGAGCGCTATAAACGAGAGATATAGCGTGACAAAATTCTACAGTCCTTATCACTAAGGACTACAGAATTGGGGGGCAAAATGATGGGGTCAAAATACGATCGTTCCACATCAGGACACGTGGCATCACCGAGATGATGACATCTGTCTCCACAAGGCTGCACCCATCAGCGCACGAGCGCTAAGCCATGCGCTAAGCCAGTCATCCCCAAGGGTGCACTCATTAGCACACGATCGTTAAGCCAACGAACGCAATCCCCCTTCAGGGAGTTAAGCCCAACGAGCGCTATCACTCCCACGAGCGTCCAACAAGCAGAACGGTTGGTACGTCCACATGCCAAAGGAGCCCTCTTCGAGCGTCACACTCCCTCAGAGTGGCCTCTCCTTTGACTCGTCATTTGAACTGGAGCCCTCATTCCCCTCAGCGGACATCTTGGCCTCCAATACTCAAGGTTGTCACGAGCGCGCTCTTAAGCCCTCGTCGCCAACCGCCCAAATGGCTCTCTGACACAACGTACATGCCCGCGCACCTGCCACTGTTGCCAGCACTAACTTTCGGCCACTTTTGCAGAAGATTCCTCCTAGGTTTCTTTCTCATGGCGCCACGTGTTAGGGCAACATTCGGCCAGGACCACTTGAGGCAAATGACCAAAGGGCCCTTGACCCTCAACTATAAATAGCCAAAGTCATCTTCTACACAAGTAAGCATTCTTCACCGCTGCAACTGTGACTGAACTTACCTTTCTTCACACACGGAACTGACTTGAGCGTCGGAGAGCCAAACTGGGTATCACCCCCAGTTCCCCCAGCTTGGCCTTCTGACTTTCTTGTGCTTGTCCCAACAGGTTGAACCCCTTACTCTTTTCCGGCGAAGCTCCGGTGGTTTCCTCCACAAAATACAAATCGTAAAGTGATCGGATTCGGACCCATCCATTTCTGGACCCGTCACTATATATATTAAATATTATGTATTTATATATTATATTATATATTATATACATTAATATATACACATATATATAATATTAATATATATAATATATAATATGTATACGTATAAAATGTTTATTTTGTATTTATACAAAATAATATTTATATACTATATATATTAAATATTATGTATTTATATATTATATTATATATTATACACATTAATATATACATATATATATAATATTAATATATATAATATATAATATATATACGTATAAAATGTATATTATGTATTTATATATTATATTATTATGTTAAAATATAAATAAATTATAATAATAAAATAATATAATTATATTATTAAGTTAAAATAAAAATATAATATATCATTATGTTAAAATATTTTTTAAGCTATGATATATATTTGTAATTTAGTAGAATATTTATACACATAATATTTTTATTTATATATTATGTACGTGTAATTATTATGTTAAAATAAATATAATATTATTTAATATTTATTATTTAATATATTTATTAAATATTATTTAAAATATTTATTTATATTTTAACATAATAATTATTTGAACATTATGTTAAAATAAATATAATATTATTTAATATATTTATTAAATATTATTTAAAATATTTATTTATAATATTAACATGATAATTATTTGACAAAAAATATGTTGTTTTTGCCCAGGTTCGAACATGAGACCTCTCATAGAGGAGAGAGCCTCACTACCGCTGGGCTATAGCTACCTCTTTGTGAATTTTCTTGTCAAGAATTGTATTTGACTTCGCACCCATAAATACATTTAACGGTTTCCGTCCGCCATTTAACGATTGGGACCAAAATTGTCACAAATTGAAACCTACGAGACCAAAATTGTCACTTTTTAAAACAGTGGGACCAAAATTGCAAATCGCCCAATCCTATGGGACCAAAAATGTAATTTGCTCTTCTTTTAGTATTATATTTAGGATATAATTTATTGTAATTATCTTATAGAATTGTCTAAAATATTTTGTATAGATTGTTAGATTTTCTGTATTCTATATATTCCGCTGTAATGTTATTAAATGAAAAAAAAATTATACTTTTAAAAAGAACATTAATGTGTCATTAATTTAGTTTAAAAACATAGATTATTTGGATATTAGTTATTTTAGTAAAATGAGGTAACGATAAAGATGGAAAGATAATGATTATAAAATAGAAAAGTAAAAACATGAGAAGTTAAGGCTATTTAAACGACAACTTATCAATTAAAATAAATGAAAATTCAAATTGATAGAACAAAACGGTTTTTAGGGGCAAAAAATTCAACAATCGAAATCCGAAGACACGAGAATGATTTCTATCCGCCTCTAACATTTATTATTATTATTATTATTATTATTATTATTATTATTATTATTATTATTATTATTATTATTATTATTATTATTATTATGTCATAATAGATAATTTAGTTTAAAATGAGTTAGTAACAACTGTATTTATACAAAATCTTTGATTTTTTTTACATAAACTTGTATAACAATTAATGAAAATGAAAAAATTATAAATTTGGGATAGTAATCGATCATTTTGCATTTTTACACTTTAATTTGACATTTCTAATATTAGAGACACTTAATCTTAAAATTTTGTAATTTAGGTCAAATCTCAACCGCTATGATACACGGACACTTCTAAAAATATCATTTTGTCGTGTCGTCTCATGTTGGACACCCGTGTCAGACACTGTGTCCGACACTTCTTACGTGAGAATTTTAAGAAAAAATCTGTGTCGCCGTATCCGTGTTGTGTTGTGTCTGTGTCGCCGTATCCGTATCCATGCATCATAGCTCAACCGGATCCTTAAAATCGCACGTGACCCCACGTAATAACCTGAAACCGGTTAAAATCCCGTGTGGCACGTATCCGTGTTGTGTTTTGTCTGTGTCGCCGTATCTGTATCCATGCATCATAGCTCAACCGGATCCTTAAAATCGCACGTGACCCCACGTAATAACCTGAAACCGGTTAAAATCCCACGTGGCAAAATAGCCTTAGCCACATAAGCAAAAGAATGTATCAAATCTCAACCGGATCCCTAGTTTCTCCTCAAAGAATCGCATGTGACCCCCCAGGTGATTGCCTGAAACCAATTGAAATCCTAATTGAAATCATGCGTGGCAAAACAACATAGGCCGCATAAGCAAAGAATGCATTTGCCACTAGGATTTCAATCGGTTTCAGGCGATCACGTGGGGTTACGTGCGATTTTTCGGTGCAAAATTAGGGATCCGGCTGAGATTTGATACTCTTTTGCTTATGTGACTCCAGGTGATCGCCTGAAACGGGTTGAAATCATGTGTAGCAAAACATCCTAGGCCACATAAGCAAAAGAATGCATTTGCCACTAGGATTTCAACCGATTTCAGGCGATCACATGCGATTTTTTGGTGCAAAATTAGGGATCCGGCTGAGATTTAATGCTCTTTTGCTTTTGGTGCAAAATTAGGGATCCGGCTGAGATTTAATGCTCTTTTGCTTATGTGACACAGTTTCTTCTGCCTCGTAGGATTTCGACTAGTTTTAGGCGATCACGAGGGGTCTTGTGCAGTTTTCGGTGCGGAATTAGAGATCCGGCTGAAATTTGATCAAAATTGTAAAATTTTGAGAGTAAGTATCCCTAAAATTAGAAATGTCAAGTTAAAGTAAAAAAAAATGCAAAATGAGATCCGTTATTGTCCCAAATTTATAATTTTCCCTAATGAAAATCATTGGAACCAAGAAAAAATATTAATGAAAATTATGTATGCATGTGAGTGGCAAAATAAAACTCAACAATACTATCTATTTGTACCCGTAGCTCGACAGTCTCAAGAGTCAAGAGGGCTTTTTTTTATATTAAATTGTGCAACAAATAATATATTTAATTCAAACTAATTAAATTACACTAGTATCCACTTGATTACTCAAATTCTGACCATGAAAAGAACTTTTATTTGCACTATTTTAGCAATTTAATTAAAAGGATTCCTTTCATGAGTTGCATTGTAATAAAAATTAAATTAGGATTTAGTTCAATTATATTAGGAAATGTTTTGGTTGTATCATGTTTGCTACAAAAATAATTCATTTGGTTATGTCAAATATGATATTAAAACTCGGGAATGAGAATAAGTTAATCTTCAAGACTTTTGTGGTATATTTATCTTTACCAAATATCCATGAAAGAATAAATTAATCCTTAAACTTTGTGGTATCTTTGAAAGGATAAACCTTGAGTAAATTCAAAAGTCAAATAAGAATAAATCAATGATTCTGTGACATCTAGTCAGCTATGGTTGAAAGATAATACAGCAATGAAAACTATAATAAGATTCTAAAATTTCATCAATTTATATAAATCAAGCAATAACCAAAATATATCACCCAAATATAAATAAATTAATGTTCGTCAGTACCGAGAGTCCACATTAATCACAATCAAGGGGATATCCCTACCCACGCACAATCAAGAGGATTTCCATACAAAACCCCTTTCGTTGCATTCGGTGAAAATAAAACCTTGACATCTTTACATACAAAATAGGCGTAATCACAAACCCAACTTCCTTCAAGTAACGGAAGATCAGTATGGTCAAAGGAGGTCCCAAACCTGACAGTTACCATGGATATGCTACTGATCATAGTTGAGTTGTGATCGGGCCACGGTGCATTAACCGCATTCGTAATCGTGTCGAACCGAGCAGTTTTCGACCTGCCTTGTTTGAAGGGCGGAAGAGTTGATGCTCCAATATGCTTACTGGTCATTGCATCTACGAGTGAAACATTAAGTGGTTTGTAATAGTTAATGCCCGTCATTGAATTAGGGTTCTTGACGGAGAAGCCAATTTCCCACTTTAATTCCTCAACGGAAGCGGATATGGATTCGATACGGAAATTGGGGTTGAGATTCTCTCCGGCTGATGAACCAATTATCAAGTACAGCAGCAACGCAACCCCGGAGACTATCGCAATACATACGAAAGCGCCAAATGCAATTAACATGAAACCGCAGCAAAGTGTGCAACAACTTATATCTTCCGGTTCAGTCGACGACTGCGGCCTCTGCACATGGGTAGGGGCGGGGGCGGGGGAGGCTACATGCGGCAGCGCTGAGGGTGCTGGCAGGTTGGACATAGTTTGGATCTCTTGGAAGAAGAAAACTGAATGAGGATTGAGTAAGGAGGTACCATAAAGAGGAAGCGCACGGTTTTATGCATTTATATTAGGGTTTAGTGTTTAATTTGGACTAAACTTCTTATTGAAATGGAAGCATATCAAACACATCAAATTACTCATTAAGATATGTATAAATATCTGCTAGGCTGGATTAGGTAGCACATATAATATTAGCTAGGAGGTAAATGAATAAGATAGACACTGTTCTGTTTTTTTTTTTTTTTACATAGATTATTAGGGTTGTGCCTTCTAACCTCAAATAATATTTTGGGAGAAATGCAATTTTGGTCTCTTAAAATTTTCATTTCCTTGATTTAGTCCCGTTAGAATTTTTATTTTTTTTGTAATTAAGTTTATAACTTTCAAAAGGTTGCGATGTAGGCTCGATTTTTGTTGGAGAATTAATTATTATTGGGCAGACACGTAGACATTTCTGGCAATAAATTATATTTAGTTAATAACAGAATTTGGACAGGACTAAATTGTCAAAACGAAAAAGTTCAAAGGATCAAATTTTCATTTTTGCATAATATTTCATTAAAGATAATTTTGTTGAGATTTATATTCGTTGCGAATCTATTGTGATAAATATCTTAATAGTACTTAAGAAATCAATATTTATAAGAAGATTAGAATAAGATTATAATTGAGAATTTGAGAAATAGAAGAACTAGGACACCAATCGATACGTAGTCAAGCTAGGAAATTTTTAATCTCAACTCTTAGACAAAATGTAGTTCCTTCCAAAAAAAAAAAAAAAAAAGTTATTATATGGTAATAAAAGAAAATTCACGAGAATAAAAGCAAAAATTAGATAAAAAATATTTACAAATAAAAAATTGCAAAGAAATATAATAGAATATAAAAGAAAATATTGGAACGATATATACAAGAAATAAATGAAGAATATAAATATCGTAAAAATTCTTATTGGGAAGCAAAACATGAAAGGAAAGACATAAATCAAAAGTTGGTAGAAAACATACATTAAAAAGAAATTAATAGATAAAAAGTTACATATTAAAATAAATTATTTTAGGACCTATTTGAGAAATTCTGTGAATATTGAGGCAAAATTGAAATTATAGAAATTAAGAGATCATACATATAAATACAAAAATAACATTTTTGTAAAGAAAATTCGCAGAACCTGAGCATATAATGTAATTACCGATAATAAGGTTTTCTGTACAAAATTAAGAAAAACACAACGTTTTATATGAGATTTTATATAACACGTGGTTTTTTACGCCCATTTCGAATAACATAAGGGAGTTGGGCTCATAAAACTCCAAATATGTGTGGTCTCAATTATTAATAATTTATTATATTGACCCTCACTAGTATTAATTTTAACTTTGACGAGGGAGGTCAATATAATAAAAAATCCTATCAAGTTACATACATATATCTATATTATCTATATATGAACAAAAATATATATATATATATTGAGGGGGGTCAATTGTACCCCCTCAACTGTACATGCCTCCGCCACTGATTAGATGAAAATATTATACAATCTATCCTTTCAAGTGTAAAAAATTATAAATGTACTCATTCCGATAGCATTTCTCATGAAATTTTTTTTGAATTGACTATACTTCACCACTAGTTAGTTTTTCACAAAAACCCACACACTATGATGCATGGACACGGACACGGCGACACGGATACGACACGACACGGACACGGCGATACGGATTTTTTTAAAATTTTAGGACACGACACGGCTCCGACACGGCTATGATGAGGGCAAAATATGTTTGACCCCCGTTTTGACACGTGGCACAGTCAACGCATGACAAGTGGATTCAACGATCCTCCAAGTCAGCCCCCACGAGCGTCCCAGACCTTCACTAGCACAAGGTCACGTAGAGCAAGTCGTTGTTCATAAAGCACCTGATCACCCCAAGCTCCCTAACGAGCGCCTCGCCTAAGACCCATTAACGAGCGCCAACTTCACTATCATGCACTCCTCCATGGCTCTAGTGAAATCACTAATGAGCGTCATGTCCCCTCGGATATGCCCTCGTACAATAACTGAATAAAGAGGTCTCTTACACCCTCGCGTCGCACTGCTTGGACACTAATCCCTCTGCGGATCACCTAGTCCATCAGGCCCAATTGACACGAGCGTGCCTCTCGCCCTCGTTACCAACCCCCAAAATGGCTCTCTGGCACCTGTACAAGCTCGCGCACCGGACTCTATTGCAAACACTATCTTTTATCAATTTTTGCAGGAGATTCCTCCTGGGATTCTCCTCGTTGCGACACGTGTTAGGGCAACATTAGGGCAGGACCATACGGGGCAAATTACTAAAGGGTCCCTGACCCTCAACTATAAATATGGGAGTTAATCTTCATCCCTGTAAGCATTTGTAGTCACCGTAATTTCATACTTCAGCTTACACTTCTCTTTCAGATCATTGTCTGACTTGAGCGTCGGAGAGCCAAACTGGGAATTACCCCCAATTTCCCCAGCTTGGCCTTCTGACTTTGTTTGTGTTTGTCCTAGCAAGTAGAACCCAGAAGCTTTTCCGGCAACCCTTTTCAGCTTATCCTCTGTTTCCCCACCTCAATCAAATAGAAAGTGATCGGAATTTGACCCTTAGCTGATCGGACGCCATCATTTTTGGCTCCGTCTGTGGGAAATCCATTCTCAGCTATCAAACCATGGCAGCTACTAGGTCTGGAGCCCGAGGGGGGGGGGGGGGGGGAAGGAGATGACCCTCCCCGTGATACTAATGCCACCATCATCCCATCGACGGCGGCTAGGGGAGCGCCACCCACTGAAGGCACGCTTCCGCCATCGGAACCACTAGCACCCCCGCCGGTGCTTCCTGAGCCACCCACTCCCGCCACCGGTGGAGGCGCTCAACTTTCGTCCTTTCCACATCCTCCCCAGAACCAATGGCTTAGTGCCCAAGCGAACCCAGGAGGGCACCACTATATGATGCCGCCGCCAGGGTATGTGTTCACTCCAACCGTCATGATGCCATCGATTCAGCCGTACCACGCCGGGCAGGTCCAGCTTCTGGTGGTGATTCCAAGGGAGATTGAAGGGGTGGAGTTACCCCCTTTGACCCCTCAACAGTTGCGGGCTCTTTATGCCCAGTGTGAAGTTCCGGGGGCCCAGGGTGCATGGGAAAGATTCCACTCCATGTATTTTCCCCCTGGGCAGGCCACACAGGTTGCCCCTCCATCGGCGACCCGGAGATCTATCACGGCGGTATTCTCTTCTAGGCGGCATCCTACAAAAGAAAAATTAAGAAATTCCAATATACATGCGTGAGGGTTAGTAGATGTTCATGTGTACGATTAATAAGAAATTGAACAAATAATCACATAAATGTTCACATAAAACATATAAGTGATTAACTAATATGCACATAACCAAATTGTCCTAGACCGTACGACCTAGACAACCCAACACGACACTAGAGCTCCGACTTTGCATCCGGACGCTCTGATACCACTTCAGGGATGTGACACCCGAGCGTGAGCCATCCACATCCCCCGCACCTAAACCCGAGTTCACATATGAAATAAAAGTCCATACATGAACCCAAGCCTAAGCGAACGGAGACCTACACTCACACCCTAAGCTAAGCGGGGCTAAAACCAACATAGCGTGTAAAAGAAAAGAAATAAAGAGCTGAAGCAACAAACAGGATCAATCATGCAAAGCTCGGCAAGAGCGCAATTATACACAATGCCCATGGGGCCAAAATAATACAAGTATCCCTAAAGTATAAAGTATCCATAAGTAACAAAAGTAAATACATATGATATTCAGACTCGACCTAAACTGCTAAGTATGACCCCAAGACGCACTTCCCCGCCTAGCTCGAGCCAACCTGCACTAAAGGGGGAAAAAGAAGAGGGTCAGTCTATAACTCGACTGAGTGAGGGGCTAACGCACGCCCACACCAATAATAAATATAACAGAGCAGACAACAAGATGATGATCATGAATCGAGGCTAGGGTTTTACAAACCAAGACATTTTCAAAAGTATACTAAAATATACCCAAATTCCTATCTCAATTCATAATTCCTCGAAACAAAAGATAAGTCACTGCCCGGCGAGTACGGACTCCACCATCAACTCCACAGCAAACAAATACCAAATCAGAAACCAATCCATCCTCATCTCCTTGGCATTCGAGAATCAAACCCTCACTACCATAAGTACAAAAACATAAGGGGTTGCGAACCCATAATCTGCCTTCCCCGGTTGTTCACCGAGGGCTCAAAGCAAACACGCCTTCCCAACCTCCAGAGTCGCACGTACTCACCTCAAATGGAATTATGCCCAGGTCAAACCTGACGACCCTTGTCGTACCGGGGCTCCCAACCTATAATTCTGGGGCCCAACAAATCCAAATCATACCAACTACCCATCTTTTAGGGCACAACTCGCTCGAGCCAACAAAGGTACAAAAGATTTACAAAACAAAGCTTACATATACCTGTTCATATATCAAGTTTCTCAAAACTCCCAAAGGTATTTTACAAAACCAAAATCATATCTTAAACATCCATATTTAATAGATATATAAGATATATTCGCATACATGGGGAGAAATCAACACATATTAGGTCATAGGTCATTTAACTAGTACAGAAGTTCCTAAACCTCACCTGGCAACAAAAGGGAGCGAAAACAGAAACGAATGAACAGAGGAGCACCTAAACCTCGGGCTCGACGATATCCGGATTCGGCTCTGAAACACAAAGGATACAACACCCAAGACTTAGACTCAAAATGAACCAAATAGGACGCACGGTATGCAAGGTATGCATGAGATGCAACACCTGCCCAAAATGATCCGAAACCAAACATATAAATGCTCAAAATGTAACTCAAGCACGAATAAAGCATACAACAAATGTAAAGCATGAAAGTAGGATATTAATACTCAAAAAGGACATAGAAAGGTATTTCGGAAGCAAAGGAATCGAACCAAAAAAGTTAAAAAATCACATTTTACACAGCAGGGTACGACACGCCCTTGTCGTGATCTTAAGGTACGGTCACACGGCCGTGTCATACCCTTCTGTGACGATTTTCCATGCCACACGGACGTGTCCAAAATGAAAAGGAACCGAAACGCCCGTGCCACCTGGAATTTCTATGCAGTGAGTTGTGGGAAAAGCAGGGGTTCGAACCCAAATTCCAAAAACACCAATTTTGTCCATCAAAAATCCACACAATCAACAACATAACCAATAATAACAACAAGGGAAGCTTAAATAACCAAGAATCATGCTCCAATGCTCAAGAATAAGCAAACCCACCAAAATGCATCCAACCTCATTTATGATACCAAGCAACAAATGCAATCCCAACCAATACCATGAATTAAATGCAACATATTAGTCATATAGAGCATATAAATGAAGTCACAACTCATGCTAATCAACCCAAGAATCATATATCACAAACTTGGCCAAGAAACCCTTACTATTCATGCAATACTCCAAACTCAAACAAAATCACAAAACCAAGAGAAAAACGATCGGTAGAAAGTTAGAAGAGATCGTGGGGATTTCGAAACTTACTTCGGATCGAAAAATGACGGAGAAACGAATGAGGTATGAGCTTAAGAAGATTGGAGGGCTTGGGAGCTTTCTTTCTTCTTCTCTTCCTCTTGCTTAATATGTTTGGTGAAATGAAAAGGGAAGAAAGGGTTCAAGGATATAAGAGGTTGGTTCGGTTCGGTTTATTTTGTCTTGGTTCGATTAAAGGTTTTTCCGGTTTAAATGTTCCGATTCAAAAGGTATTGGTTCAATTCCAAAATCCCCAAAATCTCAAAACACGAATTTTAAAATCAAATACGCAATTACGTCACATAATTCAAATAATTCTATCCTACGCACAATTAGGAATTAAATCACATAATTTACCTTATCGAACTGTAGAACGGGGTGTCACAACTTTTATAGTATTCGATTAAATATTTCTTAAATTTTTTATATAATATTTATATAAGACAATTTTATTGAGATTTATATTCGTGGCAAATCTAATGTGATAAACATCTTATTTGTACTTAAGAAATCAATATTTAAATTCCAATGGATAAGAAGATTAGAATAAGATTATTTGAGAATTTGAGATATAGAAGAACTAGGACTAATCGATATTTAGTCAAGCTAGAAAATTTTTAATCTCAAACTCTTAGACAAAATGTGGTTCCTTAATTAAAAAAATAAAAAGTTACTATATATGGTAATACATTGGAAAAAGAAAAACTAAATTTTTATTTTTATTTATTTAATATTGTATTTTTAATATCTCGAGAGATTGGATCCTCGCTCAATTGGATGGGAAAAAACTCTCGAGAATTAAAAAAAAAAATTCAAGATGAGATTTTTCTTTTTTTCTTTTTTTGGTACATTGAACATGAGATTCATCGCAATGTACGTGTGTGTATATATATATATATTAAATAAAAAAACAAAATTTATATATCCAATAAATTAAAAAGCGAGTCCTACCTTTTTGGAAATATTTTTAATATTCAAAGTAAAAATATTAAATTAATGTCGTCTTTTTTAAATTTTTATTTCTAAGTTATAGAATTTTTATTTTCAAGTTAAAAATATTAATATTAAATACATTTACAATATTTAAACTTAAGATTATTTTATAATATTCAAAGTAAAAATATTAAATTGATATTCAAAGTTGTTATATTTAATAGTAAATATATTTTATAATTCAAAGTTTGCATATTATAAGATATGTTTAATATTAATATATTTACTTTGAATATTAAAAAATATTTTAAAAAAAGTAGGACTTGTTTTTTAATTTATTGGATATATAAATTTTATTTTTTTATTTAATATTAGATATGTAAAGAATTTTTTTTCCCTTTTATTGATAATACCATAATTTTATTTGTTAGAAAATCTATCAATATCTTACACATGTCACTCATCCGATAAGTGGAGTTTGAGATGAAGCACCTAAATGGAGTAGAGATCCGGTGCCAAAACTCAGAGGTATAAAGCAACTCATATCACATAATACTAATTTTATTATAAGGGAGAATTACATCTAACTACCCTGCATTTATGCCTAAGTACAACGCAGTCCATTATTATCGGGAAATTACATTTTAGTCTCTGACTTTGAGAACCATTTGTGGTCCTTAGGGTTTCGTTATGTCATTCCAAAAATACCTCTGATTTGTTGTTAAATTCATAATTTGTAGGGATCGTTTTGTTTATATTTGTAAACTTTAGGGATTATTTTGTAATTTTGGTCATATATTCAATGTAACACTCATAAAACCGTAAGGAGCATAAGTGTACTTTCACAAATTCCGTTAAGGGACCCTACACCAAACAAGATTTGTAGGGACTAAAATATAATTAATATCCTGATAATGATGGATTGCATTGTAATTAGACTTAAAGACAGGGTAGTCAGATGTAATTCTCCCTTATTATAATTAAGGCACTCACACTCTTAGTAAATACTTGCAATTTCAAATAAAGTTATATCATATATTGTTTTTATCGGCATCTCTGTGAAATCGAATAATTAAAACTTGTACCCCTTAAATGAAAATATTACATAACTTATATTTTTAAATTTGAAAAATTACAAATGCATTCATTCAGATTGGATTTTTTGCAAAATCATTTTTGAATTGACCATATCTCACTACTAGTTAGCTTCTCACCGGTAATTGAGGGGAAAAAATATTATATCATCATTAATATCAATTTCTAAACGAATCATGCGTTTCTCCAAAAAACTTCATAAATTACTTCTTTGTCACTTGAGAATGATTTGTGGGCTATTGTGTAAGGAGATATGAGTTGTAATTACTCAATCTCGCCGAGTGTATATATATATATATATATATATATATATATATATATATATATATATATTCTCTAATTTCAAACTCTTCTTACTGCGATGACATATATATAAGCAAGAGTTTGAATTAGAGAATTCATATATATATATATATATATGATGGGGCCCTACCCACCTAGGACACGTGGCCAGCCTTAGAAGAGTTAGAATAATATGCAACTAACTTACGACGAGCTGAGTAGGAGAGCTCGTTGTATGAGCTTGCTCCTCCGAGTTGCAAGTATTACTATCTGGGCGAGCTCAGGTATGACGAGCTGTAGACGGAGCTCGCCTGATACGTTCGCTCCTCGGACTCTACTTACGGAAGGACACTTAGATAGTTGTAAACTGCACGTTATGACTTGATGGAGAAAGGGAAGGAGTCCTGGGGATAGAGACGAAGTGATAAGACAGAATCCAATACGGAATCAGAAACGTAGTAAACCCTAAGGGGACTCCGGGTCTATATAAGGAGAAGTTTGGTCACTATGAAAACAGAACATAATATACGAGAGAAAAAGAGAGAAAGAGGTAGATAGATTCGGCGAGTACTCATCATTGGCGCCGTCTGTGGGAACGAAAAGCTTTTTCGTTCCTTTTTTAGTACTGGTCGAGTTTTATTTTCTTCTTTGCAGGAAGATGACGAGGGAACATATCAACCAACTATTGGACCAGATTGAACAAATAATGGCGAACAATCGCGGAGATGATGGTAGCGGAAAGATCGACTATGCTACCCCTGAGAACATGAAACAAAAAGACGTTCAGGGGGAGAAAAGTCAGACACCAGCCGTACTGCCTGCTAACATGACGATGGATCAACTCCGAGCTTTGGTGGAGATGATTGTTGAAAAGCGAGAAGCTCGGGCAGGAGCTAGCCATACTAGGAGCCAGCGGAGAATGGTGGGAGATGAGGCCGACACCACGGCCAAGGGAAAGCGAACAGAGGTACCTCATATTGATCTGGAAGACAGCTCTGAAGACAAGGACTACTATGAGGAGAACGATCAAACAACAATCCAGACGACATCAAGAAACAAAGGCCCGGTTAATAGAGGGACTAATAACTGGGAAGAACAGATGCAGGATATGGGAAAAATGATAGAGGAGATGAGGAAGAATTTGCAAGGCCCCACGCCGGAGAAGAAAAAAGGAAGCGCATTCACAGAAGAAGTCTTAGAAGAAGACATCCCGTATAACTTTAGGTCGGTACAGGTGGTGGATTATGATGGAACGGGGGACCCTGCAGAACATATAAGCGAATTCGAGCATGTAGCAATGTTACATAAGCTGTCGGACAGGATCAAGTGTCGAGTGTTCGTAACAACACTCAAAGGGCCGGCTCGCAGATGGTTTTCATTGTTACCTCCGAAAGTAATAAGTTGTTTCGAGGATTTCTACAGATTATTCACGAACCAGTTTGCTAGCTCCCTTCACTATAAAAGGAACGCGATTAGTTTGTTCATAATAAAACAAGGGGTCGGAGAACCACTTCGCGCTTACGTACAGAGGTTTAACAGAGAAGCCTTGGATGTACCTTTCGTGTCACAGGAGGTCAATGCGAGTGCTTTCACTCAAGGTTTACAAGGCGGTGAGTTCTTTCAATCATTAGCACTAGACCCAGTGATGGATTTTGACGACCTACTGAGGCAAGATGGGAGATACATAAATTTAGAGGAGGGGTTGGCCGCGAAAAAGGCAGCTATTGGAGAAGTTAGCAGGAAGAGAGGAATTCAGGAGACATTCCAACCAAGAGAATTGAGCAAGAGAGGCGGAGTAGGAAATCGCAAGTTCGCAAAGTAAGATTCATACGCGAGTTTAAAGAAAACAACGCATGTTATCCTAACAACGATCAAGCAATTGGAAGGGTTCCGGTGGCCGCGGACCCGAGCACCAACACCAACACCAACACGGCCTCCGTCAGACACTTTTTGTGAATATCATAATGAGTACGGGCACCAAACAGATCGCTGTGGACATCTGAAGGACGAAATCGAGAGGCTGGTGCGGGAAGGAAAAATACCAGAACTGGTGGAAGAAAAGATTAAGTCCGAAGGAAATAAGGATATGCAGACAGAGGGAAGAAGACGAGCAGAGATGAACGAGCAACAGGATGAGCCTCAGGTTCGAGGGGTAATTCAGATGATTGTTGGGGGACCTACTGATGGAGATTCGCAACGAGCCAGGAAAGCATATGCCCGGATAACGAATAAGGAGAAAATGCTATCGGTACACCTAGACAACACTCCGCAGATTCGTTTTGGTCCAGAAGACTTGATAGGAGTACAACGGCCCCATAATGATGCACTCGTTATCACGACAATAATTGCAAATCACCAGGTATCAAGAGTTTTGGTGGATGGAGGTAGCTCGGTGGCGTGTTGTTCCTAAATGCCTTTCAGCAAATGGATATTGGAACAGTGCAGTTGGAGATGGTCAACACAGCTTTATATGGTTTCGGAGGTGAAATGGTGGAGCCTATCGGACAAATCACATTGTCAATGGCTCTAGGAATGGGGGATCATGTGAAAACAAGACAAGTCAAATTCATGGTGGTCGATGCGCCTTCCTCGTACAATGCGATATTAGGGCGACTGGCTTTGACATTATTCGAGGACATCGCTTCACCTTACCATCTGAAATTAAAATATCCTGTCGGAATGAGGTCGGAGAAGTACGGGGAGATCAAGTCGCAGCGCGGAGGTGCTACGTAGAGGCAATTAGAAAGGAGAAGCGGAAATACGAGCCCACTAATCTGAGCTCGGGTGGCGAGCTTAGTGGAATGAAATGACGGGCAGAAGACGCGAAGACTATGGAACCAGAAGGTGAACTGATGACCATTGAGTTGGTACCAGGGGATCCAACCAAGACGACCAGGATCGGCGGACAGCTCCCTGAGGAGGTGCGGAAAACATTGGCAGAGATGCTACGAGCAAATGTGGATGTGTTCGCTTTCAGTACGCATGATTTGGTAGGACTGGATAGGAGCATTGCTGAACATCGCTTGAATGTCAAACAAGGGGTACGACCAGTGAAACAGAAGAAGTGGCATTTCGGGCATGAGAAGGATGCAATTATCCAAGCTGAGATTGCAAAATTACTCCAAGCAGGACACATCAGAGAAATCCAGTTCCCTGAATGGTTATCCAATATGGTGCTTGTACCTAAACCTGGGGGCAAGTGGCGCACATGCATTGATTTCAGAGACTTGAATAAAGCATGTCCGAAAGACTTTTACCCATTGCCAAGGATTGATCAGCTCGTGGATTCAACAGCAGGTTGCGAACTGTTAAGCATGATGGATGCATCTCAAGGGTACCACCAAATACCATTAGCTCGAGAAGATTGGAATAAAGTACGTTTCATAACCTCCACTGGTACATACTGTTATATTGTTATGCCATTCGGTTTAAAGAATGCAGGTGCCACGTACCAACGAATGGTGGACAAGATTTTCAAATCCCAGATCGGAAAAAACATGGAGATTTATGTTGACGACATGCTAGTAAAAAGCAAATTTAAACACGAGCATGTCAAGGATTTGGAAGAAACATTCCGGACACTGCGACAACATAAACTGAAGCTTAACCCTTCAAATACGTATTCGGTATGCAAGGGGGAAAATTTTTAGGATACCTAGTAACAGAGCGCGGCATTGAGGCAAATCCGGAAAAGATAGAGGCCATCACTCACATGTGAGCACCACGAACCATACATGAAGTTCAAAGACTAGCAGGAAGACTAACAGCCATAGGTAGATTCGTGGCCAAATCAGCAAAACGAGGGCGACCATTCTTTAAAATACTTAAGAAAAAAAGATTTGAATGGAGTAATGAGGCCGAGGAAGCTTTTCAGGAACTCAAAGAACACCTCACGCGGTTGCCCCTCTTGTCGAAACCAGTGGAGACCAACCCCTTGGTATTATACCTGGCTGTCGACAAAGGGGCAGTTAGTTCAGTTCTCATTACGGAGGTTGGTGGCGAGCAGAAGCCGGTATATTACGTCAGCAAGGTTCTAACAAATACAGAAGCTAGATACACCGAGCTTGAAAAAGGAGCACTCGCACTCGTAATCACAGCTCACCGTCTGCGACCTTATTTCTTATCACACACCATTATCGTCCGTACCGACATGCAGCTGAAACAGGTCTTGACTCGGGCAGAATATTAGGGTCGTCTTGTTAAGTGGGTAATCGAGCTGAGCGAATATGATATTACATATGAACCAAGATGAGCTATCAAGGGACAAGCATTGGCCAACTTTGTGATCGAGTTCACAGAGCGAGCAGAGAAAGTTAACTGGTGGAAGTTATGGGTTGATGGATCATCAGGCCCTGGTGGCAGCGGGGCAGGAATAGTACTACAACCACCAGACGACAATGACATGGAATGCACAATGAAAATTAACTTTCCGGCATCAAACAATGAAGCCGAATACGAGGCACTTATAGCAGGTATGAAAACGGCAATTGGAGCTGGAGCATGCCGAATCCGGGCATTATCGGACTCAAAGTTGATAGTCAATCAGGTTAATGGCGAGTACGAGGTCAGAGATGAACGTATGAAGGCTTATGTAGCACAGGTCCATGAATTGAGGAAACAACTATCAGATTTTTATCTCGAAAGAATAGATCGCGAACAGAATGCGAAGGCGGATGCCCTGGCCAAGCTCGCAAGCTCCTTGGGGGATTGCCTTATTAAGAAGATAACTGTCTTGGATAAACGAGAGTATGAGGGGGAATTAATTATGGAGATCACAAGTGACGAAGATTGGCACACACCATATTTGGCCTTCTTGGCAGGCAAGTCCAATACGGGGCTTACGATTAAGCAGGCGGCTCGGTATGGAGAGCTGAATGGGAAATTATATAAGAAGGGATATTCGAACCTATGGCTGAAATGTGTAACACAGCGAGAAGGTCGAGACATAATACGAGAAATTCACGAAGGAAGCTGTGGTGGCCATGAGGGAGGAAGGATTTTGGCCAGCAAAGCTTTACGAGCAGGGTACTATTGGCCCTCTATGCGAACATATGCTTTGAAATTTGTGAAATTATACCACTCTTGTCAAGTTCATGGTTCAGTAGTGCGACAACCACCCGCTTACATGCACACGATGAGTTCACCGTGTGCGTTCGCAATGTGGGGTATCGATTTAGTTGGACCCATGCCGAGGTCATCAAGCCAGAAGCGTTCCATCATCGTGGCCATCGACTATTTTACGAAATGGGTGAGGCGGAAGCTTTGGCTCGAATTACTGAAAATGATGTTATTAAATTCTTATGGAAAAATATTTGCAGTCGTTTTGGCATTCCCCGGATACTAATATCTGATAATGGCACGCAGTTTGTAGGTAACAAGGTTCGGGCATGGTGTGAGGAACGGGAGATCCAGCAGAATCCAGCTTCGGTAGCACATCCACAGACAAATGGCCAAGTGGAGGTGACAAATCGAACAATCATACGAGGAATAAAGGCCAGATTAGAGAGACACGGGGGAAAATGGGCAGACGAGCTACTACATGTCCTGTGGGCATATCGAACATCCCCGCGACGAGCTACTGGAGAGTCACCGTTTAGCATGGTGTACGGAACGGAAGCGGTGATACCAATAGATATTATGGGTAACTCATACAGGATAGACACATACAATCCTGAGGAGAATGAACATTTATTAGCTGACTCATTGGATCTCATCGAGGAACACAGAGAGCTCGCACATCTTCGTGAAGCTCGCTATAAATCAAAAATCAGAGCAGTTTTTTACAAGACAGTTCGGCCACGAGAGTTTGAACCAGGAGATTTGGTACTCAAGCGAGCAGAAGTCTCTGGAGGAGTAGGCAAACTGGAGCGAGCATGGGGTGGACCATATGTGGTCACGAGGGTATTAATGAGAGGAGCATATAAAATTGCAGAAGAAGATGCCGATGGAGAGCGACCAGAATTGCCACGAGCATGGAACGCCCAGCACTTGAAGAAATACTACGTTTAAGGAAGCACCGCGGTTGCACTCTTTTCCTTGTTAAGGCTTTTTTCCCACTAGGTTTTTGCTAGGAATAGTGCCCTAGAAAGCCGATTGTATATCCGCTTTGTGCTTTTCCTTATTGTAATCACAGACAATCTTTGAATGAAATAACGAATTGAGGCAACACTTCTTTATATGCTCTTGTTTGGTATGCGTTTACTTTAGCTGTGCATGTATGAGAACTCCCCTAATCCTGATGACTTTAGGACTCTACCATTTAGGTGAAATGGTTCATGAAACAAGCCCTATATCACATAAGTCATGATTAGTAAAATACTCCAAGCCGATGAGTCCTACAGACAGTGGGAGTGTCAACCTGACTCCTCTAAGGCTTGCTTGTGGGATCACGCCCTTAAGAAGGACCACCTTGTTTCATGGAGGTGCAAAGTGTATAGTTGATACGTGCGTGATACATGAGGGTGCTTACTTTAACAAGTAAGTTCACTGAGTTGCCCCGTGTGAGAACATTCCTAAATGGGAAAGGAAGTTTCTATTTCAGGAAATGGAAACTTCCAGATTAGGAAATATCTCACGAGTCATTGATGTGATTAATTGATCCTTAGACTTGAGGTTCCTTGTCACTTTATGAGTTAACTCTGTAGTCTTACGTATAAGCTTTAAAGGGTGTCGCCTTAGACAACTGATTCAAGGCTTATGCTGGGGCTGCACAAGTGATTCATGAAAGTGAATGAGAATCAAGAAAGGACCTACACTTGCATCTGCAAGGTGATCTCTTATTGTGTAAGTCATTCATATGCCATATGGAGTCCTTGGCCAAGGCAGTAGATCAAGACATCAAGAAAAGGGTTTCTTGGATTGAGATCAAATGGATATGAAATGCACTTAGCTTTAAGACCGGATTATTAGGGTTCTGATTATTCCCTTGCCCTAGATCTTGGTTGAGAGATAGTAAGTAGGAGGATTGTATCTCACATGAATCAATGACTTAAAGGTTCTGTCGAATCCGAACATTCCAATTCAGCTAGGGGTTAAACACATGTTGCTAGACTATGGTCGTTTAATCTGTGGACTGATTAATTAATTAGTGAATTAATTAATTAGGGTCACTGCTAATTGAATTGAGAACCTAGAGGGTCACACACAACAACTTGGTTACATGAGTTAAGGCTTGAAAATGATTAAACGAGTTAATCGGGCCAAGAGGGTTCCACACGTGTGAAGTCACACGTGTGGCTCACGTGAGTGACACGTGTCACTGTGACACGTGTCACACACGTGTGTGTATATATATATATATTATATATATATATATATTAAATAATTAATTAGTTAATTATTTAATAGACTTTAGTTTAATTTTGAATTAAAAAGAAAGTCTAATTTTGGAGAAAATAATCCAGTTAATTAATTACGAATTAATTAATTAGATAAAAATAAGTTATTTATTTTATAATAAATAAAGTATAAAATTATCCAAAAATAGTTTGGATATTTTTAGCTCTCTTAAAAGTTGATTTGAATTAGAATTCAAAGTCAAAGTCAAATTACTTGATGATCAAGTAATAGGAGAGAGGGACCAAAATCCTAGCCCATAAAGGACTAGGGATTTCGGCACCCCCTCCCTATAAATAGGGGAGCTCGAGCTCCTCATGGAGCTAATTGGCAATTCTTTTGGTTCATGTGTTGAACACCTTTCTTTCTCCAAGATTAAATTAAACCCTAGGTTAAGCCTAAACACTAACTAGAGAACTAGCATCCTTACTAGTTAGATTGTGATCAAGTTGGTGGACTTTCTCTAGAGACTTCAAGTTAGAAGTTTGAAGATTCGAGCTTTACCAAGGAGAGGGGATCAAGCCGCGAGAAGAGCGTTCTTGGGTGGCTTGAAATGCTTCAAGAAAGAATAAAAGAAAAGTAAGTTTTCTATCTTTACGAATTTGGTTACACGATTGCGAGTCCTAGATCCTTTTGTTGGGAAATTTTTTTAAATTCCGCTGCTTTCTGATTCGTGTTTTCCAACAAGTGGTATCAGAGCCACCTCGTTAATCGTGTTTCTGATTCGTCTCAATTATTCTGAATTTGGTAGAAATTCTTAGGCTTAGATGCGAATTATGTATTCTTTAGTTCTTTTAGAAAGCCTGAAATACGAAACTGTAATTTTTCTTGAATTTCTGAAACTGTTTTCTTAAATTGTGTTTCTTGAAAACCGTTTTGATCGAAATTAATTTAAATCGTGTTTTTTTGAATTTTGGATTGTTTTGGTTTTTGAACTAAAAGTACGAAACACGAAATCGCGTTACGAAAACGCGAGCCTGACGTGCTAAGGCGTAGCACGCCAGGCCCGCGACCGCCCGCCCAGCAGTCCTGCAACCGCGCGGGACTGCCCGCCACTGACGCCCGCCAGCGCCTAGGCCCCCGCCTAGGCGCACCCGCCCGCCTGTCCCGCAACCGCGCGGGACAGCCGCCCGCACGCTCCCACAACCGCGCGGGAGCACCCACCCGGCATCGCCCGCACCCGAGCAGCAGCAAGCTGCGCGCAGGGCGTGCGCCTAGCGGTGAGCCTGTGCTCGTTCCGGGCGGTTCCGGGCACGGTTTTGGCGTTTTCGTGTTTTCGTGTTTTCGGTCCTTGAAATCCCGATTTAATTTTTCTGAAAAATTTTATTTATTAAATTTGAATTATTTTTGGAATAATTGTTTGAATTGGGATTTTGAAAATTTAAGCGATTTAAATTTGGGAAAAATTACAATCTCCATTTTCTGAAAATATTGAAAGAATAAAATTATTAATTTTCAGAAATTAATTGGAATTTTATTAGTTCATTGTTTTTCGGGTTTTATAGAAAAGGCTTTTGAACAAGAATTGCATCTAAGTCGTGTTTTAAGTCATTAGGACTTGAAACGAGAATTTTAATTTATTGGTTAAATTTAAATTCTCGCAAAAGCATGTTAGGTGATCATGGGTTTAGATCTATGTATGGTTTTAATTTATGCACATGGATGGTTTAAATTGGGGTTGGAGCCCTATAGTTGCGTTTTTCAATTGAGGTTGGAGCCTCACTTAAGTGCGTACTGTTATGTGATTTATTATGTGGCTTTCCATATTACTGTTTTTGAGGCCGGGGTATGCCCCGTGTAATTGTCTAAGGCCAATATGAAGATTGAGCCTTATTACTTTATGTCTTTTTCTTTTTATTGTAATTTGAGAGTAGAGATAGGTGGTGAGGTTTTATTTCATTTTGGAGACAATGCACCCATGGAGTAAGATGGACCACATTCAAGTAACAAGGAGGCCATAAGTGAAGACCCCTCAAAATGTTAGGGAGGGGAATCTCAATTGTTAAATGTAATAGAGATAGGGCTCGTATTTTGTTACCGCTTTCCCTTATGTGATTTAAACTGTTTATGTGGCATGTATGTTAGAACTTGTGATTGTGGAGTGGCTCCCGCATATCACGCATAAGATAGGTAGAACCCATGATCATTACATGTTAGTATCATGCTAGGACATGTTATCTGTTTATGTGCTTGTTTGATATGCATTTAAGTGTACTTGCATTAATCAAGACTAATAAAATTGGATAACATATATGTTGGTGAGGTCGAACCGGACAACTCTCCGGTTGATTCGAAAATTCCCATTAAATATTAAGCTAATTTCGAACAAATAGGTGTTTAATTCGATATGCAAATTTTGAATTAAATTCCTAGCATTCCATCAATAGGTTTTAAGTTTAGTAAGTAAAGCTAGTTATTGTCCGTGAGTCGTGGGATAGCTAGTGGAGCTTATTAGTTCTTAGTTACCTAATTAATCATTTTAAATGATCAATATTTCGTGGTCAATTTTAGCAAGGGCGATGTCCGCGAGTCGTGGGTCGTTCGAACTAAGTTTTGGTCATGATCTTATGATTGATGGGTCTAGCTTAACGCCTAAGTAAATATGGATGTCGCACGAGTCGTGGGTCCATATTGAAAGATAGGTGATGCAAAAACAATTAATAAGAGTTCTAAAGGTGTTAGAATTGGTAAGTTGTACCTACCTAGGGTTCTTACTTAGAATGTCCGCGAGTCGTGGGTTCGAGATAAAATGCCTAGGATCTTAGTACCCATTGGGAAACGTGTTCCTCTTAGATCTTTGGGAATTATAGATCTTTGAAAAACAGTGGGAGCTACATTAGATTAAAGACCTTATCTTTTGTATATCGTTATAATTCAGCATGCTCACTAGTTCTCTGTTTTACCATTTAGGTCGTAGATTCTGTGATTCTCTACGTGTTTTGAAATGGCAACCAAAAACCCTCTTGTATCGATCCTCGAGTCAAACAAGTTGACTGGTCCCAACTATTCTGATTGGCTGAGGAATCTAAAAATCATTTTAGATTCTGAGAAGAGAACTTATGTTCTCTTCGAAGGGGAGCCTAGTCCCGAAGGGGAGGCTCCCACTCGGGCCGAGCGGGACGCGATTCAGAAGTGGAAGGATGATAATCTCCAAGCCCGTTGCGTTATGTTGGCTAACATGTCTCCGGACTTGCAAAGGCAACATGAGGCCATGGAATTTGCTTGGGAGATTTACGACCACTTAGAGCAACTTTACCGCCCTCATGAACGTGTTACAAGGTATAACACTTCAAAGGAATTGTTCCACTTGAGAATGAGGGAAGGTTCAAGTGTCCATGAATATGGAATCAAGTTTTTTGCCCTTACTGAGAAACTTGCTTCCATGGACATGCCACTGAAAGATGAGCTTTCAGTGGATTTGTTGCTAGGTTCGCTCCCACCATCATTCAACCCATTTGTCCTTAACTTCAACATGAATCATGCTGGTGCTACTGTAGCTGAGCTGATTAGTCAGCTTGTGACTGCTGAAAGCACGATCAAGAAGGACAATAAGGTTTTGATGGTGAATGCTCCATCTTCCTCTTCTGGGCCTTCTAAGGGTAAGGGCAAGAAAGCCCAAAAGAAGAAGAAGAAACCCCTTAGGCCCACTGGTGGCATTTCGAAGGGGAAGGCCCAAAAGAAGAAGCGTGATCAGAAAGAGGATGTTTGCTTCCATTGTGGCAAAGCGGGACATTGGAGGAGAAACTGCCCAGAGTACAAGGCTACTCTGAAGAAAGGTATCTTTCTCGTTGAAGTAAATCTTTCTATTAATTCTAGTTCTTGGGTACTTGATACCGGTTGTGGAACTCATATCTGTAATGATGTACAGATGCTAAGTGAAGTCCAACAACTCAAAGAAGGAGAATGTGTCTTGAAGATCGACGATGGCTCAAACGTTGAAGCTCGAGCTTTAGGCACAATTAGATTAGATTTAGGTAGTTTTGAGTTAGTATTAAATAAAGTCCTTTATGTACCGAGCATTATTCGTAATATAATTTCAGTTCCAATATTAGATTGTGAAGGTTATGAAACTTATATTAAGAATGGTAAATACTTTATCAAACGGAACAACTCTTCCGTTCATATCGGTACTCTAAGTAATGGACTTTACCTAACTCAAAATATCAATATTATGAATATACAACGAGAAACAAAGCGTAAGAGAGATGACAAAGTTTCAGCTCCCTTATGGCACGCTAGATTAGGACACATTTCCAAGAACAGAATTAGCAAGATAAACACTTTAGGATCATTCTCTGAAAATGATCTCAAAGAGTTAACTTCTTGCGAATCCTGTCTCAAAGGAAAAAATGTCCAAAGTCCCTTTTAAAGGAACTGTGGAACGTGCCACTAAGGTTTTGGATTTGATCCATACTGATGTTTGTGGACCGCTTAGTGTAAGCACTAGAAACAATCATCAGTACTTCATAACCTTTACTGATGACTTTAGTCGGTATGGTTATGTATACTTAATGAAGTATAAATCTGAAGCTTTTGAGAAATTCTTAGAATTTCAAAAGGAGGTTGAGAACCAAACTGGTCACAAGATCAAAGCACTTCTATCTGATCGAGGAGGCGAATAT
This sequence comes from Lantana camara, assembly GCA_037501455.1. NCBI lineage: Eukaryota > Viridiplantae > Streptophyta > Magnoliopsida > Lamiales > Verbenaceae > Lantana > Lantana camara. The sequence goes on from CM074859.1 coordinate 19,527,808, forward strand.
CTTAGTGAAGAATTCCTTAATCATCTCAAAGATAATGGGATTATCTCTCAGTGGACTCCTCCGGGAACTCCTCAGCTTAATGGAGTTTCTGAGAGAAGGAATCGAACCCTACTTGATATGGTTCGTTCCATGATGAGTTTCACTGACTTACCACCTTCTTTCTGGGGTTATGCCCTAGAAAGTGCAGCAAAGATTTTGAATCTAGTTCCCTCTAAGTCAGTCCCCAAAACGCCCTATGAAATGTGGCATGGTAAAATCCCTAGTTATTCTTACTTAAGAATTTGGGGTTGTCCTGCTTACGTGAAGAGGACAGTGGGAGATAAGTTAGAATCTCGTTCTAACTTATGCTACTTTGTAGGTTATCCTAAGGAATCCATAGGATACTATTTCTATGATCAATCTGAGCAAAAGGTATTTGTTTCCAGAAATGCCACTTTTCTTGAGGAACCGTTCCTTAAAGAAAAGAAAGGCAAGATCATAGAATTAGAAGAAGTACAATATGACCCCACGTCACCCACTAAAGAAACGTCCCACTCTGATCAACCACAACCAATCACGAATTTCGATACACATGTAAATCCTCCTCTAAGGCGTTCTGAACGCACTCCTAGACAGCCGGAGAGATGGTATGGATTCTTCCATGAAATCTCTCAAAAGGATAATGATCCTTTAACAAATGAGGAGGCACTTTCAGATTCTGACTCTGAACAGTGGATAGAAGCCATGAAATCCGAAATGGATTCCATGAACTCCAACCAAGTTTGGACCTTGGTAGATTTGCCTGATGGGGTCAAACCCATAGGTTGCAAATGGATCTTTAAGAGAAAGCTTGGAGTTGATGGAAGCATTGCAGCCTACAAAGCAAGACTGGTTGCAAAACGATTCACTCAGAGACCCGGCGTGGATTTTGATGAAACCTTTTCACCAGTTGCAATGCAAAAGTCTATTCGGATCATGCTTGCCATTGTTGCATATTATGACTATGAGATATGGCAAATGGATGTGAAAACTGCCTTTCTCCAAAGATCAATCTATGGATTGAAACAGGCTTCTAGGAATTGGAACATTCGATTTGATGAATCGGTCAAAGCGTTTGGATTCATCCAAATTTCGAATGAATCATGTGTGTATAGAAAGGAATTGGAGACCTCAGTGCAATTCTTAGTACTTTATGTTGATGACATCATTCTTATTGGGAATTCGAAGGATGACATGAAAGTGACTAAGTTATGGTTATCGAACCAATTCGAGATGAAAGATCTTGGTGATGCGTCCTATATCCTTGGAATTAAAATCTATAGAGATAGATCTAGAAGGTTAATAGGACTATCACAGTTGATGTACATTGACAAAGTATTGAAAAGATTCAATATGGAGTCAGCAAAGGTTAAGAACCTTCCTATGAGTGTAGGAACATGTCTTTCAAAGAAGATGTGTCCTAAGACTAATCTTGAGAAGGAAAGAATGACTCATACACCTTATGCATCAGCAATAGGTAGCATAATGTATGCAATGTTATGTACTCGACCGGATGTGGCTTATGCACTTAGTGTAACGAGTCGTTTCCAATCTGACCCTGGAGATGGTCACTGGGCTGCCATGAAGAATATTCTTAAGTACTTGAAAAGTACTAAAGATTTATTCTTAGTTTACGGAGGTCAGAAAGATCTTACTGTCGAAGGATACTGCGATGCAAGCTTTGCATCTGACTTAGATGATTTTAAGTCTATGTCAGGATACATTTTCTGCCTAAACGGCGGAGCAGTGAGTTGGAAGAGTTCCAAGCAAACTACCACTGCAGATTCGACCACTGAGGCCGAATACTTAGCTGCAAATGATGCAGCTAAGGAAGGTGTTTGGATTAGAAACTTCATTCAAGAATTGAATGTTGTTCCTAGCATGAAAGACCCCATTACTGTTTTTTGTGACAACACTGGGGCGGTTGCTCAAGCAAGAGAACCAAGATCTCACCAACGGACCAAGCACATTATGAGGAAGTATCACCTAATCCGTGATATTATCAAAAGAGGAGATGTGCAAATTGAGAGGGTCACATCAGCAGAGAACGTGGCAGATCCACTTACTAAACCCCTTAGTCGAGAAGCTTTCCAAAGTCATCTTCAGAAGATGGGACTTAGAGTAGCTTTAGAATGGCTTTGACGGGCAAGTGGGAGATTGTTAGGAATAGTGCCCTAGAAAGCCGATTGTATATCCGCTTTGTGCTTTTCCTTATTGTAATCACAGACAATCTTTGAATGAAATAACGAATTGAGGCAACACTTCTTTATATGCTCTTGTTTGGTATGCGTTTACTTTAGCTGTGCATGTATGAGAACTCCCCTAATCCTGATGACTTTAGGACTCTACCATTTAGGTGAAATGGTTCATGAAACGAGCCCTATATCACATAAGTCATGATTAGTAAAATACTCCAAGCCGATGAGTCCTACAGACAGTGGGAGTGTTAACCTGACTTCTCTAAGGCTTGCTTGTGGGATCACGCCCTTAAGAAGGACCACCTTGTTTCATGGAGGTGCAAAGTGTATAGTTGATACGTGCGTGATACATGAGGGTGCTTACTTTAACAAGTAAGTTCACTGAGGTGCCCCGTGTGAGAACATTCCTAAATGGGAAAGGAAGTTTCTATTTCAGGAAATGAAAACTTCCAGATTAGGAAATATCTCACGAGTCATTGATGTGATTAATTGATCCTTAGACTTGAGGTTCCTTGTCACTTTATGTGTTAACTCTGTAGTCTTAGGTATAAGCTTTAAAGGGTGTCGCCTTAGATAACTGATTCAAGGCTTATGCTGGGGCTGCACAAGTGATTCATGAAAGTGAATGAGAATCAAGAAAGGACCTACACTTGCATCTGCAAGGTGATCTCTTATTGTGTAAGTCATTCATATGCCATATGGAGTCCTTGGCCAAGGCAGTAGATCAAGACATCAAGAAAAGGGTTTCTTGGATTGAGATCAAATGGATATGAAATGCACTTAGCTTTAAGACCGGATTATTAGGGTTCTGATTATTCCCTTGCCCTAGATCTTGGTTGAGAGATAGTAAGTAGGAGGATTGTATCTCACATGAATCAATGACTTAAAGGTTCTGTCGAATCCGAACATTCTAATTCTGCTAGGGGTTAAACACCTGTTGCTAGACTATGGTCGTTTAATCTGTGGACTGATTAATTAATTAGTGAATTAATTAATTAGGGTCACTGCTAATTGAATTGAGAACCTAGAGGGTCGCACACAACAACTTGGTTACATTACTTGAGGCTTGAAAATGATTAATCGAGTTAATCGGGCCAAGAGGGTTCCACACGTGTGAAGTCACACGTGTGGCTCACGTGAGTGACACGTGTCACTGTGACACGTGTCACACACGTGTGTATATATATATATTATATATATATATTAAATAATTAATTAGTTAATTATTTAATAGACTTTGGTTTAATTTTGAATTAAAAAGAAAGTCTAATTTTGGAGAAAATAATCCAGTTAATTAATTACGAATTAATTAATTAGATAAAAATAAGTTATTTATTTTATAATAAATAAAGTATAAAATTATCCAAAAATAGTTTGGATATTTTTAGCTCTCTTAAAAGTTGATTTGAATTAGAATTCAAAGTCAAAGTCAAATTACTTGATGATCAAGTAATAGGAGAGAGGGACCAAAATCCTAGCCCATAAAGGACTAGGGATTTCGGCACCCCCTCCCTATAAATAGGTGAGCTCGAGCTCCTCATGGAGCTAATTAGCAATTCTTTTGGTTCATGTGTTGAACACCTTTCTTTCTCCAAGATTAAATTAAACCCTAGGTTAAGCCTAAACACTAACTAGAGAACTAGCATCCTTACTAGTTAGATTGTGATCAAGTTGGTGGACTTTCTCTAGAGACTTCAAGTTAGAAGTTTGAAGATTCGAGCTTTACCAAGGAGAGGGGATCAAGCCGCGAGAAGAGTGTTCTTGGGTGGCTTGAAACGCTTCAAGAAAGAATAAAAGAAAAGTAAGTTTTCTATCTTTACGAATTTGGTTACACGATTGCGAGTCCTAGATCCTTTTGTTGGGAAAATTTTTTAAATTCCGCTGCTTTCTGATTCGTGTTTTCCAACAGTTTTCCCTTTGCAAGGTTTTTAACAAGGCAACACAACGCGATTTATTTAATAGCATTTTCTTTCCATATTGATTGTTGGACAGTTTATTTTTCCTTTCATTAATGATTATCATTTTGTAACTTTCCCAGATATGGCTATAAGATGATATTCTATTGCATATGATTTTGTTTTGGAATTCCTGTAGCAAACAGGCAATCACTAGATCGTGTGATTGGGAAATCCTGATGCAATTCAGGTGGCTTTAAGCCGAAAAAGATAACATGAATATGAACTCCATGATAGCAAAAGCTTTGGATATCACAAGTACTTGATTTACAATCGAAAAAGTAAATAAGAACGAGTTGTCTTGATATAAATACACGGCGGGATAACCAAATCAAATAGAGTTTCGCTCCAAAAAATTCAGACAAACTCTTGATTCATGCTCAAAAAAAAAAAAAAAAACAAGCAACTAACAACACGATCTAATTACTGTTGCGCGGAACAGCAAGCTCCGGGTCGCCCACCGGGTCTTCAGGAGAAGGCGGAGTGTTGGGTGGCATGACAACAGGATCAGGGAGATCTTCCAAACCTTCATCGCGACTTAAGTACTCAGCCAGATTCGCGGGAGTTAGCAGATGACCAGCTGTCAGCGCTGTGTCCACTTGAGAACGACATATGACAAAACCCTGATGATAGTATAAGAGAGCTTCGGTAACTTCCTTTAATGCTTGATCCCGCTCTTGAACAAGAGTTTGCTTTTGCTCTTCTAACTCTTTATCTCGACCTCTACTCGCAAACACCTCGGCCTCCAGTTTGACAACCCTTCTTTGCCTTGCCTGGCTCGCGTCCCTGGCGGCGGCTAGCAACGTCTCCCTTTCCTTCGCTTGGTTCTCCAGGTGGGTTATTCGTTGTTGAAATTCGGCACTACGGAGGAGGTCATCAACAATCCCATTGTTCAACACGGATATCTAAGAATGCAAAGGAAATAAGACATTTCAGTGTAATAGTGACAATGTAAATAACTCAAATATGATACGAATGCCATATTGTTGTATCGCACGTACCTTAGATGCTAATTTGGTGTACGCATGGGCCTTACTCAGAGGTGACATATTGTTCATCGCCAATTGATCGCGAGCTGTTAAACACTTTCGAAGACATTCTCGGCTTTGTTCCACATTGTTGCTCACTAGGATAGATTCTGTCGAAGCAGTGAATGGTGTAGCCTGCAACGGGCTAGGTTGGAGCAGCGGGGCTGACAATACTGGCTGCTCGCAGGAGGCCGCGAGCTCTTCGAACGAGCTCCCATCACCGGTGGATGTGTGGGTCGTTCCAAGGACATTTGCGTCCGCACCAACACACAAGGTCTCCTTTGCACTTGTATTCGAGGTATTCTGCTCGCACACAATGGTCGCGGAGGATGAGCTGGCCGCGTTGGGGACAGTCTTGCGCTTTTTTGCTTGGACTGGGCCAGCAGCCCGGTTCTGAGCCAAAATCAATTTGCGAGCCTCGGACAGCTGTGTTTCCTCTGCAAAAGGGCAACAAAAATTGATTTAATACAATTCACATACGCTCAGAGTTGATTCTAATGCATCTCGGGAAGGCTCACCTAGAGGAGTTAGAAGTCGCCCGAAGTCAGAGCTGAGTTGATACCGTGTAAAGGAACCGAAGTCGTACAACGACGAAAAAGAGAATCGACTAGCCCTAAGGATGTTCAGTTCTCGTTCATAAAGGTTTTCCCGCATACGGGGGTTTGTTATAACAATGAGGGGGTTAGCGGAAACGGGTTCAGACGGGAACTCCCATGGTGTTTGACATTTAATATATAAGAAATCACGAGTCCAATGGGTGTTGTGATAAGAACCGATATCCACTATTGAAGGTTTTTTCCGAGCGGCTATATAAAACACTTCTAATTGCAATTTTATTTGGAAGAGGGCATCGAATAGCTCTGCGGTGGGTTCAATCTCACAGCTTCGGCATGCGGCTATGAAACCAAGTAGCATTCTAATGGCATTGGGGTGGAATTGGTTTAGGGAAATTTCAACCCGCGCGCTAATCTGAGCTAATATGGGGTTAATAGGAAACCGAAGTCCGGCCACTAAGTGTTCATAGAAAAAGGCAAGATAGCCACCGTTTGGAGGGGTATGAAACTTATTTTCTGCTGTGGGGAATTTTAATGCACATGAGGGAGGAATCTGACATATGGTGCGAACTTGATTTTCGAGGGGATGTGTATCGGTTGAATACAGAGTTTCGGTATTGGCGAGAAGAAAATTCACTTCTGGTGAGACTTCGCCACTAGGGGGAGGCAAGGATGACGCCATGGGGGATACTGTACCTAGTAGCTAATAACGACCAAGAGGAGAAGAATTTAGTTACCTCTTTTCTGTGATTGAGCTTCCGCCATGATAGGTGCTCCAATGGCGCAGGTGTGGCTCCGGTGATATTAGGGGATTTGTGAGGAAGAACGAGTGAGAGTTCGAGCTATTTGGTGAAGTTTTGGTTATCACTGATAGAGATATGTTGGGGGATTTTCTTTAATGAGGGCTATAGGTTATCCCGCCTAATTAGGAGATGAGTTTTCAAATTTCAAATTCCGGCGCTATGATTTTTGGGGGAATGGTGCAAAAATTTGATTTGGGATGCCCGCATGATTCAGGTCGGCTTTAGCGAGCTGATTACGGTCCGTATCTTGGCGAACTGTTATGCTGCCAGCGAGTCGAGTTCGCTAGCTTACCAAGGGAGCTTGGTGGTGGCGGGCTGTTCCTCAAATTGGCGAACTGTGTCGCTATGGCATAGTGGGTGTAGTACTGGTTATTTTTAATTATTTCGTAGTGCCTCTCCTGTGGTATTTGGTTATAAATGCTAGTGGTACCTTGATGGATTTCCCCTATTTGGTCACGTTTACATAGGGGTTCGTTTGGAATTCCCGCAATTGGGGGCTTTCAATTTTCGGATTCCTGCTCCCGAATTATTGGGGGAAATAGCGTGGAAGTTGATGAGGGCGACCATTCTGTGACGACATGGCGCGCAGCGAGCAGCGCGATTGGTGGCAGTTCTGGGCGAGCTCACGGTTTCGTGTTTAGCGTGGGCATATAATTTTTGATGATTCGTACTAGACGTTGGGCGAGCTGGTTGGTTCCCGATGCTATGGCTAGTTGCGTGTCGGCACGGTATGATGCGTGTCGGCACGGTATGAAGGCGAGTTTCTTGTTCGTTGACATAACAATTCCCATATTTCGATGTCTGTGTTCGCTTGGTATTGACAGACTTTGGGTGCTATTAGTCATGGTAGTTGGGAATCCAAATCACGGTGTGGCATCATTACGGGCACCCGAATGTGAGCTGAGGAGCGCGAGCTGTTGGCCCCTGGTCGCGGCTATTGGGGAGTGCCACCGTTCTAAGCGAGCTTGTCGCATAGCTCGCGCTCTGGTCGGATTATAGGACTTGCCGAGGCTTGCGTTAGTCATATGTGCTCGTGGATTTGGGGTCTTATATTTCAATTCTGATACCATGGTATTTTCTTGATGCGGGTTATTTCTGAGGGTAATGGTTATAAGGGGTTGCACTTCCTTGGTAGAGTTCGGTGCTGGTTTATTCATAATAAGGACGTAGGCTATTTGTTAATATTTCTAAGGACGTTTGTGTTCTTGGGCACCCTGTCCTAATTGGAACTCTATCTCCAGGTATTAACATTCTTTGCTGAGCTTTTCTCCTAGTCAATCCTAGTTTTGATCGTTGCGCGCTCTGTGCTTTCTGAGAATTCGGTCATCTTTCCCTTGGTATATAGCTGGCCTCACTACCAGACATCCGGCCCAGGCACGGATACCTAGCCCGGACTTAGGGGGGGAGTAGTGATGGGGCCCTACCCACCTAGGACACATGGCCAGCCTTAGAAGAGTTAGAATAATATGCAACTAACTTACGACGAGCTGAGTAGGAGAGCTCGCTGTATGAGCTCGCTCCTCCGAGTTGCAAGTATTACTATCTGGGCGAGCTCAGGTATGACGAGCTGTAGACGGAGCTCGCCTGATATGTTCGCTCCTCGGACTCTACTTACGGAATGACACTTAGATAGTTGTAAACTGCACGTTATGACTTGATGGAGAAGGGAAGGAGTCCTGGGGATAGAGACGAAGTGATAAGACAGAATCCAATACGGAATCGGAAACGTAGTAAACCCTAAGGGGACTCTGGGTCTATATAAGGAGAAGTTTGGTCACTATGAAAACAGAACATAATATACGAGAGAAAAAGAGAGAAAGAGGTAGATAGATTCGGCGAGTACTCGTCAATATATATATATATATATATATATATATATATATATATATATATATATATATATATATATAAAGAAGAAAGGTTAATTTTTTATTTATGTTTTTATGTATAAATTTTAATATTGCCTTTCTTATTTACTCTTACATCATGTAGAAAGTGTGTTTAGTGTATGCTATATTTTTCAACTCATATGAGTTAATACCATAAAGAAAATATCTTTTTCAAAATCAAGAAGATACATATGAAGAGGAGGTGCAAGGCAAGTACTTAAAGTAGAATGCCATACATAAGAGTGTATGTGGGCTCTTGGAGTATGTAACTTAAAATTGGATCTAAATTATTTGTTCAAAATAGATATTTAATGATTAACTGATCAATTATTTAATTTATTTAATGTATGATATGTTTTTCAGCTCATATGAATACCATAAAGAAAATATCTTTTTCAACTTCAAATTTACTAAAAGATATAAAAAAGAAGAATATTACACAAAACTCTTCTTGTAAAGAACGTGGAATTGATTTGAATTTTTAATTTCCTCCAAACATTAAATTTTATTAGTAAAATACCCGAAACTTGCAGATTAAAACAGCAAAAGGAATTATTAATGAACATATACAAGAAACGATTGGTTCCTGATCAGTCACCATCATCATTATGACTTATATATGAGGAACACGGGTGCAGTCATGTTGTTGTAAAATTTCATCTTCAAAATTTCAAAATAAGTCAGGACAATTCTTAAGTCATAAATTTAAGATAAAATACATATTTCTAACTTGGTACATATCTCCATCACCCACATTTACGCACACAGAACACGCAGTAGTGATGTGGGAAGATGAAGATCACTACAAGAAACGCAATTCCGATGGATCCTCTACCTCCGGAAAACCCTCCTTGAAGTTCATAATTAAACTGCCAGCAAACCAATAGTATTCCGAAGAAAAATAAAATTAAAAAGATAAAATAAAATATTTCCGACGAAACTCTAAGGAAATCTGAAAAAATTACAATTTTGGTATACCAACTCACCTTAATTCACAATTTTGGTACAAAAAATTTTACGGTAAAAGTTCACAATTTCATGCACTATTTGACCCGAATAGATATGATCTGTCGAAAAATCGACCCGAATCTCCACGTGTCCATTGAAAAATTTGCCACGAAGCTAATTTTGCAAGTTTTACTTTTGTTTTAACTTATATTTATGGAGTAAGTTCACAAACACCCCATCATAACTTATGAATAGCATATCAATAGTATGGAAAAAAGATATTTAGTGCCACAATTCGAGAATTTAAATCTTGATATATGTCAAACATGATATTAAAGTTGGTCAATGCCACTTGCTCGAAATATTTAATCATGATATTAAAGTTTATCAATGAGGCTGATTGATTAATCTTTATTACCCAATATTCATGAAAGTATAAGTTGCACATTTTATGTGCAATGTGCGTCCTCGAGTAAATTAAAAAGTCAAATAAGAATAAATTGATAATTTCGTGAAATTTAGTCACGTATGCTTGAAAGATCATATGGTAATGAAAACAGCAAAATATGATTTCTAAAATTTCATCAATTTATTCCGATCTACGACAAAATTATAACGCCAAAAGATTAAAAAAAAAAAAAAAACAGGTGTTATTCACTTCATCCACATAACTTTACTACGAAGTCTATCAGAATCAAGAAGATCTTCCTAATCAAACCCAAAATCCTAGCTCAAATCAGAACCGAAACATGATTCTCCCTAACCCAAGCAATCATTCTCTCTAAGTTTTCATCTACTTCTTCATTCACCAACAGCGAGGTGGATCTCCGTACAAAACCCCTTTCGTTGCATTTGATGAAAACAAAATTTTAACATCCTTACACACAAAAATCCGGTTCCGATCAGGACAGTGGACAAGTGGAAAACCAGTAAGGTCAAAGGAGGTCTGAAACGTGATTGTTACCATGGATATGCTATTCCAGTCGGGCCTAAATCCGGTGGCATTGCAGTCGGGCCACAACGCCTTAACCGCAATCATAGTTGTATTGAACCTAGTAGTGTTGGAGGCGCCTTGTTTGAAGGCCGGAATAATCGATGCTCCGATATACTTCCCGGTCGTTGGGTCTTTGAGGTAAACATCAATTTGTGTGTAGTAGTGAATATGATTGAATTAGGGTTCTCGACGGAGAAGCCAATTTCCCACTTTAACTCCTCAGTGGGAGTGGATACGGATTCCACACGGAAACTGGGGTTGTAACCTTGTTCGGACGATGTCACCAAAAACCACATCAACAACACCCCGAACGGAAAAAGACATATGATCACAATACAAAAGATAGTGATTTCTTCATCAGCTGAGGCAGAGGGGTAGCCGACTACATACGGCGGCGGCACAGTGGGTACTGACTTATACATACTTTAGATCTCCGAAGAAGAAAATTGAATGAGGAACGATTAATGGGGTTTAAACGAGGAAAAGCGCGGGTTTATGCGTGTATATATATAGACTCGAGAAAAGATGTGCAAGGGTTGAAGATTAATTCGAGAAAAATGGGTTTTTTTCTAATTTTGGTGCAATTTTTTTGGTATACTGTACTTTTGGTGTATTTTTTTGGTGTAGTGCAACTTTGGTGTTTTCCGCTCTTTTAAAAAGCGGAATCACTGTAGCGCATATGATTCCGCTTTTCGGAAAAGCGGAATCACTGTTGTGAATAGTGATTCCGCTTTTTTGAAAAACGGATTTAATACAAAAATTTAGGCTGCAACGCACACACTCATAAATTTTTGTGTTAAATCCGTTTTCCAAAAAAACGGAATCACTATTCACAACAGTGATTCTGCTTTTCGGAAAAGCGGAATCACTATGCGATACAGTGATTCTGCTTTTCAAAAGAGCGGAAAACACCAAAGTTGCACTACACAAAAAATACACACCAAAAGTACAATACACCAAAAAAATAACACCAAAATTAGAATTGCTCCAGAAAAATGGGATATGCTATATGATGTTATCCCATCTCTAGTTAATTCTTTGTCTATATTTATAATTATTTATTTTAATATTGCGTTTTGTATTTATTCTTACATCAATCAGAATGAAGTCTTTTCTTGACAAGCCAACAAGGTTGGCCAACTCGAAGGCAATGATTCGGGTTCGAATTCCTCTAATCATTTGGGTTGTGTGTTAAAAAAAAAAAAAAAATCTTCTCTTGACGATTATGGAAAGGATTATCCCTTCTACGATTAAAGAAAATTTTGTTTTGATTAGTTATCGTCAATTTCCTAATATCTTCTATAAATCAAAAACATATGATTTGATTTCTATAGTATTACAGTTGACTTTCTTAATTAGGTTTGTTTGATTTTATTATCAAATATGAATTTTGGCACATTTAAATATATATTAAAAATATCAATTAGTTAACTATTTAATTATAGGAATCTTATTTGATTAAATCCCTAAAATTAAAATAAAAGGTATAATTTTAATATTTAATTTACATGAGTCATATTTTTATTAACCATAAATTTTAACTTTGTACAGTAATATCTCAAATGATATATTTAGATACTCTGCTTGGATCAACACAATTTTCATACAAAATGCATGATTTATACTGGGCAAAGTATGGAATATTACGAAACAAAAGCTAATCTACTAAACATAAGAAAAGCAAAACTAATAGTACCGAAATAAAATTAGCTAATAGCCATGGGGTAAAAAGTGATGCTAAACATAACATCCGAACCCAAATTACAAATAATGAAAATATACTAGCATAAAACTAAGAAAAAAAATTTCTTTATTATGAAAATTGAAAACATACAACAAACCGAATTTACCACAAAAAAATGTCGAATTGACGACAAAACATTACATGAGACAGGACAGGTAGTGGCAGCCAATCCAAGAAAACAGCCCATGATCCCCTGCCGCCACCAATCACGCCGCCTAAGCAAGTGGCAGCGGCGGCTTACTGGCGGCGTGCGGCGGCCTGCCACCCACATGGGTCGGAAAAATTGGTGGGTCCTGATCACCGGACCTACACTTCACCGGCTGTGGGCCCACGCTCACCGCCTTCTCCTGCCGGCAGCTCATCAGCAGCAGCCCGCCGCCGCCGCCGTTCCCCTTCCTCTTCCCGCCGCTGCAGTCCTCCTGCATCCGCTGCCGCAAGAAGGCGGCCCGCCGACCTCCGACACCAAGACGGAGAAGTTGGAGACGCTCGCCCTGTCGAAGCCCTCAGCGGTGTTCACGCTCCAGTCGATGCTCACCTCGCTAGGCGCGTAGCACACAGTCGCCTCCACACTAGTCGTGGATGGTGTTGCAGCCTGCAGGAAACAAGGGGAAGGAAGGAAATGTTCTGAAATTCCCTGGTCTCAGGGTTTTAAATAACTAAGCTGGAAAAATAGTGTCAGATGGGAATATGGGATAATTGCAGTTTGAAATTTTTTTTTTTGTTTTAATTTAATTTTTTGAGTACATTTATGGATGCATATGTCACTGTGTTTCATCTGCACTGGAATAGAAAATATTTCACATATATATTTTTACGGTTGAATCTCTTAAAATAACGAAGTGCATACACTTTTGTTTTGTTCCACTATGACTTTGTACATCACAAAACGGGGTTAAAAATAGTATATTATACTTTGGATACACCAATACTGACAAGTGTCAACTTGGAAATAGGCTAACAATGAGATTAAAAAGTTGTGTAAGAACTTATAAATGGTGTGTAAAAAAGATATTAAGTGTCGCAATTACAACTCGAAAATTTTAATATTGATATAATGTTAAACATGATATTAAAGCTGGAGAACAAGACTCATGGATCGATACTTATTAATCCATGAAAGGATAAGTAGAACAGTTTAATTGCAAAGTTGAGTAAGTCGATCAAACAAGAATAAATTGATAATTTACTAATTTAGTGACATTTATACGTCTATGGTTGAAAGATAATAATATACTAATGAAAAAACAATGTGGTGAATTTCTAAAATTTCATCAATTTATTTATAACAAATATATAACAAAAGTATATCGCCAAAAGATTAAAAAAAACAAAAAACAAAAAAAAAGATTGTTATCGACTTCATCCACATAACTTTATCAAGAGGATATACCTAATCAAACCCAAAATTCTAATTCAAATCAGAAACTGTCATTCTTTGTAACCGAGCAACCATTCTCTTTAAGTTTTCACCTTTCCCTGCATGTTTCACTCACATACCTACAACGAGGTGGATTTCCGTACAAAACCCCTTTCGTTGCATTTGATGAAAATAAAATCTTAACATCCTTACACGCAAATCTCTTGTCCGGACCAGAACTATCAACGAATGGAAAGCCAGTATAGTCCAAGGAGGTCTGAAACCTGATTGTTACCATGGATATGCTATTCCGGTCGGGCCTGAATCCATTGGCATTGCAATCGGGCCACAACGCGTTAACCGCAATCATAGTTGTGTTGAACCTAGTAGTGTTGGAGGGGCCTTGTTTGAAGGCCGGAATAATCGATGCTCCGATATACTTCCCGGTCGTTGGGTCTTTGAGGGAAACATCAATTTGTGAGTAATGGTGAATAGTTGTGATTGAATTAGGGTTCTCGACCGAGAAGCCAATTTCCCACTTTAACTCCTCAGGGGAAGCGGATACGGATTCGACATGGAAACTGGGGTAGTAACTTTGTTGGCCTGCTTTGCACAACGTCGCCACAAACCCAACCACGCATGTGATTGTAATACATATGACAGTGATTTCCACACATTTATCATAACGATTATCTTCCCGCCGTTGGCTGAGATGTTTAGTCGTCGACGTCCTCCGCAGTGGCGCAGTGGGCACTGAGTTATACATACTTTAGATCTCCGAAGAAGAAAATTGAATGAGGAACGATTAATGGGGTTTAACGAGGAAAAGCACCGGCTTATGCGTGTATATATAGACTCGAGAAAGATGTGCAAGGGTTCAAGACTAATTCGAGAATGATTAGTATTAGAGTTCTTGTTGAAGGTGGAAGTATAAGAAATTGGATGTTTGTCAACTTCAACTTTGATCTAATATGGGATATAAATATCAAACACGGAACATTGAAATATGATATACGATGTTATCCTATCTCTAGTTAATTCTTGGTCTATATTTATAATTATTTATTTTAATATTGTGTTTTGTATTTTTTCTTACATCAGAATGAAGTCTTCCCTCGAGTAAAGGATTGTCCCTTCTACACCTAATCGAAAGAAGACCTCCTTCTAATTGGTTCTCGTCAATTTCCTAATATCTTCTATATATCTTTATTTGATTTCTAGAATATTACATTTAACTTTCTTTATGATTTGATTTCTAGAATATTACATTTAACTTTCTTTATTTGGTTTGTCAACACTTCGAGGGCTCTTTCTCGAAGGCAATGACGGGGTTTGAATCCCTCTGGCCACTTGGGGTTTGTGTTAAAAAATATATATATATATATTTATTTGACTTGATTTGATTTTATTGTCAAATATGAATTTTGACACATTTAAATATATATTAAAAATATCAATTAATTTACTAGGAATCTTATTTAATTAAATCCCTAAAATTAAAATAGAAAATATAACTTTGATATTTAATATATATCTAATTTAAATGTATCATATTTTTATTTGTCATAAATTTTTAAGGGAATATTGCAAAAATGGTATACCAACTGAGGTCATTTTGCAGTGTTGGTACAATATTTTTACCGGCAACAAATTTAGCCCACAACTAGAAAAAAGTTGCAAAATAATGCAAATTTTGGCCGAAGCCCATAAAAGTCGCCGGAAATCTGACGTGTAAACATGACGTGGCAAGATTCTTACACGTGTGGCAAAACCGCCTGCCACATCAGAAACAACCCTACAGGGAAAATTGCAAAAATGGTATACCAACTCTACCGTTTCAGCGAATTTGGTACAATAAGTTTTTCGGTGGCAAATGTAACCCATATATGTCAAAAAGTTATAATTTAAGGCAAATTTTTGCCAAATACCCGACTCATAATAATTCCATAATTCAAACACGTAAATAAGAAAAACAAAATAAAAATTTGAAAATCCAACAGGCTTATCTCATCCGAACATACACAGACCTTTCTTTGAAAAAAAAGGAAGATGAATTGGAGAACCCTAGAATACCTCAAGCGCCACCCTCCACCTGCCCCTCCGCCTCCGATCTCTTCCCCTTCTCTCCCTCACTTTCACCATTCTCTTCTTCCACTGTACCAAGGTCTAAGGGCCGCCGCTCGCCCTTTCCCCTCAGATCTGCTCATGCCTCCTATGCCTCTGCCTCTGCCTCAGCATCAGACCCATTCTTACGTATAAATGTTTTTGTGGTGGCAAGGATTTTGGTGTGATGGTGGTGGATTTGGTGGTCGTGAACGAATTTTAACTTTTTTTTTGTAAGAGTTATTTGATAGGGCTAAATCATGCTCGTATCTTCGTCGTACATGTGTCGCAAATCCAGATAACACATCAGAATAACGTAGGACCTGCGTGGGCTTAGGCGCTCGTGAATATGAGCTCGCGGAATAGACCCAGCCCATTCACACACAAGCTTTATCCTCTGAGGCCCATTCACTGAGGCCCGAGCGTGGGACTATCACGACAGTCCTGCCTGACGCTCAGATTACTATCTTAGATAACCAGCTTTACCCTCACAAAGTCCATGCCTTCTGAGCCAAGAGGATTCTCCATGAGTGGATCCACGGCCGCTCGCTCGCATGTTACCCGAGAGTCACCACGCTCGGACAAAGTCGCCTGAGGAATCTTCCCTTATGAGCGCTCTGGCGCTCGGCCAACTCCTTCAAAAGTGTCCTAGCACTCGGGAAAATACTTTCCATAACCGCCGCTGGCACTAGTACACTCAGTGCACACTTTCCTGACACTCCACTACCACCTATCACTAGGAATCTTTCAGAGATGTCATTCTCAAGCCAT
The DNA here is from genome assembly GCA_037501455.1 of Lantana camara. Lineage (NCBI taxonomy): Eukaryota > Viridiplantae > Streptophyta > Magnoliopsida > Lamiales > Verbenaceae > Lantana > Lantana camara. Next base: position 19,544,170 of record CM074859.1, read on the forward strand.
CACACGACGCCACGTGCCTAGGGCGACACAATATTTGGGACTACATGGTCATATTTACCAAATCACCCTCGCCCTCAACCTATAAATATGAGAATTTCACTCCCTTCAGACTAAGTGATCTTCAACACATACACTGCATACACGAAACTGGGCATTTTTTCCTCTAACTTCCCAAGCTCCAAACATTTCACCTTCATTGCATCCATACTGCATCTCTGGTGTTATCCTAGCTGGAGGAACCCACGCGTTTCTGGAAACCCAGTTCCTGAGGCACTCACACCTGTGATGGTTTTTTCCCTTTTTCAAACAAATCCTAAAGTATTGGTGTGCTAGTCCATTTCTAGTTTCTACACTATCATTATTTATTTTATAATTATTGTATAATATTTATATTTTAAAATATTGCAACTATTATTTATTATAAATAAAATTCAATCCATTTTGTTGGCATTTTATTAGATTCTTTATTACTTATATGATCTTTTTAAATATATAATATGAATTTTTTAAGAATTTTTTTTTTTTATAAATATGCATTTTTCAAAATAAGAAAAAAAAAAATAACTTTTTGACAGATATGGGTTACATTTGCCACCGAAAAATTTATTGTACCAAATTCGCTGAAACGGTAGAGTTGATATACCATTTTTGCAATTTTCCCTGTAGAGTTGTTTCTGATGTGGCAGGCGGTTTTGCCACACGTGTAAGAATCTTGCCACGTCATGTTTACACGTCAGATTTCCGGCGACTTTTATGAGCTCCGGCCAAAATTTGCATTATTTTGCAACTTTTTTCGAGTTGTGGGCTAAATTTGTTGCCGGAAAAGATATTGTACCAAAACTGCAAAATGGCCCCAGTTGGTATACCATTTTTGCAATATTCCCAATTTTTAAATGAATCATATTTTTATTTGTCATAAATTTTAGGGGGGACATGGGGGCAAAAAAAGGAAAGAGAGGGATGAGGTTTCTCTCGCTTTTGGCATAGCGGGCCCCCTCGTGGGAGGCTCGCACGACGGGCTATTAGTTCAGTGGTAGAGCACGCCCCTGATAATTGTGTCGTTGTGTCTGGGCTGTGAGGGCTCTCAACCACATGGATAGTTCAATGTGCTCATCGACGATTGACCCTGAGATGTGGATCATCCAAGGCACATTACCATGGCGGCGTACTCCTCCTGTTCGAACCAAGGTTTGAAACCTCTCCTTAGGGTAATATCTCAAATGATATATTTACATACTCTGCTGGGATCAACACAATTTTCATACAAAATGCAAACCTCCTTAGGGTAATGTCTCAAATGATATATTTACATACTCTGCTGGGATCAACACAATTTTCATACAAAATGCATGATTTATACTGGGTAAAGTATGGAATCATTACGAAACAAAAGTTAATCAACTAAACATAAGAAAAGCAAAACTAATAGTACCAAAATAAAATTAGCTAGCTATGGGGTAAAAAGTGAATAAGTGATACTAAACATTACATCCGAACCCAAATTACAAATAATGAAAATATACTAGCATAAAACTAAGAAAAAAAAAATTTATTATGAAAACATACAACAAACCGAATTCACCACAAATGTCGAATTGAAGACGAAACATTACATGAGACGGTACAGGTGGTGGCAGCCAACCCAAAAAAACAGCCCATGATCCCCTGCCGCCACCAATCACGCCGCGAAAGCAAGTGGCAGCGGCGGCTTACTGGAGGCGCGCGGCGGCCTGCCACCCACATGGGCCGGAAAAATTGGTGGGTCCTGATCACCGGACCTACACTTCACCGGCTGCGGGCCCACGCTCACCGCCTTCTCCTGCCGGCAGCTCATCAGCAGCAGCCCTCCGCCGCCGCTACCGTTCCCCTTCCTCTTTCCGCCGACGCAGTCCTCCTGCATTCGCTGCCGCAAGAAGGCAGCTCCGCCTACCTCCGACGCTGAGACGGAGAAGTTGGAGACGCTCGCCCTGTCGAAGCCCTCGGCCGTGGTCACGCTCCAGTCGATGCTCACCTCGCTAGGCGCGTAGGACTCAGTCGCCGCCACGCTCGGCGTCGGCGGCTCATCCAGGCTTCTCCGGCCGCCGTACTCGATTTTGCCACCGCCGCTCAGATTGATCCCATTACCGGTGGCGAATCTCCTCGCGTTGAAGGTGGGAGCTTCGTCCAACGAATCCCTGCGGCGGTACATCGGGTACGACGTCGTTGTGTGTGTCGAGAAGCTCTCGATCTCGAAGAGATCGGAGCTCGCATCGCTTCCAGCATCATCATCAGGAATCAAATTCAAACCCTGTCGGGTTTTAACCGATGGAATCTCGCTCATTGGCTGGAAAACCTCCAGCGAATCACGGGGAGGATCTTCGACAGGATTATTAACGATGATCATTTTCGTTTTGATTTCCTTCAGTGCCGTTTTATTCGTCTGATTCGTATCCAAAATCGGAAACGAAAACCCACCGGAAGCAGAGACTCTCTGCTGCCGTGGAATTTCATGATCCTTCACCGGAAAACTACGTTCCGGCGAAGAATGTCTAATGGGTTTCGGGGACAACACCAATTTCTGCTGATGAACTTCGCTTGAAATCGAACTCCTCTGCGAAATTGCAGGCTGCGACTTTCCCCTGTTTGAATCACTTTTAGCGTATCCGTAATTCGGACCGTGATCAGAATCCGATGTCGTAATCTCCTTAACCTGAACGGCCTTCTTCCCCGTGCAGCAGCATTTCCTGCCGAAAATCCATCTCCTCGCGACGGAATCCCGCTTCCTGCAATCCGGGGACGAAAAGTTCTTCAAAGAAACTCCAATTGATCCCGGAGGATTCGCCAGGAGCCCTGTTTGGCTGTTCCAGCTAGCCTCAGACGAAGCCGTCGGCGCTGCACGAAACGACCTCGTCTGATACTTCGGGCCGTAACCATCCACCGAAGAAACCGACGACAGCCTCGGAACAGAGAGGATATCGGGCGACAACGCCTGATTCTGATTACTTTTCATGATCTCTTTCTGATTATCAGGGTTCTCGCTGAAGTACTTCTGGGCATCGAAGATGCTTATTTCGGTATCGTCGATAGAGTTGTTAGCTTTGGGTTTGAGGTACGAGGAGAAGGAAATGTCCTGGAAGGTTGTGGTTTTTGTGGTTGTTGGAGGTGGTGGTGAAGATCTGTAATGAATTGGAGGGGCCTCAACGACACGGAACATGGGCTGCGCCATGGATGAATTGTACTTGAATGTCTGGACTATTGATGGTGGTGGATCCATCACAAACACAACACAGTGATTTGAGAAGATGGATTGAAGGTGGTGATGCAGGGGAATGGAAGGAAATGTTTCTGAAATTCCCTGGTCTCAGGGTTTTAAGTAAGTTAGCTGGGAAAATAGTGTCAGATTCAGATATTGGGATAATTGCAGTTTGGATCTTTTATTTTTTATGTTTTTTATTTTTTAATATAATGTTTTGAGGTACAATTATGGATATATATGCCACTGTGTTTCTACAAACTGAAATAGAAAAGGGAAAGTACACGCGTGACATGAAAATTTTTAACTCAAATTCACTTGGTTGATCATAATCGGTTAAAAAGTTAAATGTGTTATATATACTCGTCAATTGTTATTTGATTTATCATTATTTCTTAATTTTGTATCAATCAAACAATAAATATAAGACACTCGGTCTTTTATTACACAAGTTTGGCCAAACCAAGCTTTGGTTAGAATTTCCTCACGTGACCTACCACAAATTTTACTATGCATGTTTAGATTGTCATTTGTAATTAAAATTATATTTTTCATGTACCATTGTTGCTCAAATTTGGATTCAGCATTTTTTGAAACTTGATTAGGTCCAGACTCGTTACGACTTATAAACTTTAATCGGTTAATTCTAATACAGTGTAATCGGTGATTAACAACTACGTTTTAATGTTACATTTACTCACGATTTTCACACTATTACCTCGATGCTCTTTGTGATGGCCAGATCAAGTGGTATGCTATGAAATCCTACGCTAATAATTCCCATTGGTACCACGCAAAACTATCACAATTTGAATGGTAAAAATATATATATATTTTTAAAAAGGAAAGTTTCTACATAATCATGAAGTGCAATTAAAAAAAAATGAAACCTAGAAAAAATAGAGAAAACTTTTAGATACATGTAGTATTTTCAAAATTCAAGATATATATATATATAAAATAATTGTTGTGTATAATTAAGTATAACATCCCCAAAACTTTGAACAATAAATGAGACCATCTAACTCGTGGACAAAAATAAATAACTCTGCACTGGTGAAAATGCTGGGGACCTCCACCCCATCAAACAGGTTCAAATAAAAGATACGAAAAATAATCAAAATATGTCGTTCATGAATGTGAAATGAGTGGTTGACAAAATGACACGTAAATAATGAATGCCACAATTGTTACTTAACTCAACTCTTATGAATATTGAGAACATTAGAGGAGTTCAAAGTTGTTATCACTGTTTAATGCTGTTAGCCCAACGTGGAAGATAACTGAAGTACGATGTATACCAGATTTTTATAATTCTATTCGATCGTGTGATTATAGAGCATTGTTGGTTTTGGGTTAATATGTAATCTATGAATATTATTTAAAATATTATTTTAACGTATCGTATTGTATCAAACACTCGTATTAGATATTGTGTCTACACTCCTTATGTGAAAGTGGAAATTTCAAAAAAAATTCATATGGTCATATTTATGTCGTGTCGTATTTGTATCGCCGTGTCTGTATTTATACTTCATAGGAGGTAGTATATTTTAAATTTGTTTTAAAAAAATGAAAATTGATAAAGAAAATAAAGATGCTTCTCTTTTAGGAAAAAACATTTGTCATCTGAATTATGATCTTTTTATTCATTTTAGTAATGAAATTTCTACCTTAGAAATTGAGGAGATATTTGGAAAACAAAATCCCAAAACTTACAAACGTTGGTCTCAAATTCTCAATGCACCACCAGGATCTATAATTCCAATCTGAATAAGTCAAATCTAAAAAGCTTGTACAAGAGGTCCTTATTTTAACGTATGACAAATTATGCATACAACCTATCAGTAACACTAGAATTGATAACCATATCGTCGTCTTGATTAAATTTGAGGGACCATTATAATAAGATTAATTTTCCAAATTAATTTTAAAACTTTCCAACTTCTTCTCATCCAACAATATGAACAAAAGTATCGATTGCTATAGTTTACGGTTTGCATTATACTGACTTAATCAAAGAGCTTATTTTCTAGTCTCTTATTATGCAATTATTATCAGCACGGAAAACTTACATTTTTATAGTCCGATTGAAAATATAAAACCAAAAAAAAAAAAAGAATAATGTCGAAAATTACTTTATTTCAGTCAACACATCACAAAGATTTTGCACATAGTCATTCTTGGTCCTAATTTATGGATGCCCTAGCTAGTGAGTTTGATGTCTAGATAATGTGTCACGCCCAATTTCAATCAATTGTCCATTAACATTGACTTTGAAGACACTGAGTTTACATGATTTATTGGCAAAAGCCAGGAATAGCAACACTCTAATATTATTAGTAGAGATATATTTATCTTGAACAAGATAAGATATCGTTCCTAACCTTTAATTCCATGACTGTATCAATCTGCATAATTTTTCAAGAAACTAGGCCCCATGCCCCAAAAAGAATCACTCAGAAATTGCAAACCCTTTCTGTCTGTTTCTTGGACAGCAGAACAAAGCGTAGGCTATTAAAACACAATGATTTCGTCCATGATTGAAACAAACAATTTCATACTTATTTTATACAAATTTTTTTGAAATATGTGTCTCGGTATAGCTTCTCGATAAGGGTTTATCCAATTAATTAATGTCCAGTCGTTTTCCGTTGAAAATCTGTTTTTCCAACTATATTTACGAATTTTCAATTGATTCTTGGCAGATTACGTATTTATCGAGTCGGAAATTGGTCATCGAATCAATTATATAGTAAGTTTACAAAATAGCAATTGTACACTCCCTCGTACTATTAACCGTGCAAATAACCCTAAATTAGTTTCACACAACAAGTTATTAGGTAAAAGAATCGTTATGGGAACAAGGATATCGATTTTGACTGAATCAGTTTCAAATCGGAACACCTTTTCTGAAGGCCGAAAAAGCAAAAGCTGATGAAGCCATTCATATTGTTTTGGTTTTGTCTCAAAGTGAGATGATCCCCTCATTCCCATGTGGGCTTCTCCATTATAACACCATGTATGTTTCTCGATAAGCTGCAAAAATGGGGTGAGTTTTCAAGTAGCTGAGGTGTGAATCTGAACTTTGTGTAGGGGTCCTATGGAGGCGTGATAGAGACATTATAGTATGTTTGGTGGTGGGCTTTCTTTGTTACAATTATTGTGAGTCTTCTTCACTTGTGGCTATGAGCGGAGATGTATTTAGATATCAAGCCAAACCTAACTATTGGGTAGGGAAGTATTAACTCAGACCTAGCAGGATATGCCATTTGCTGGTCGACAAGTTTTATTCCAATTCTATTCCTCTTTATTTCAGTATATTTTGTTTATTTTTTAGCCTGCATTTGCAGGATTTGCTGTGTCCTTTTCATTTTAAAGATCTATTTTGATTTATGAAAATTTTTAGTTCGTACGTACATAGACGGGTGTGATCGAGCTCAACCGATTATTAATTGCGATGTGATTTGTCTCTATTGTTAAAATATATAGGTCAATCATAAGCTATGACACAAGAATATTTTTAAAAATATTATTATGTCATGCCATGTCAAATATCGTGTCTCTGATACTTTTCACGTGGTGAATTAAAAAAAAAAAAATTTATACCGCCATATCTATGTAATTGAGCATTCATATCTTTGTCTAGATGGGGTAAAAAACGTAAAAACCAATGGAAATTGACGTACAAGACTAATTATTCAATGAACCATATATGATGGAACAACAGACCAAGAACACGTCAAGTCAATTTGAACATTTTCGAATAACATTTAATTAGGGCATGCAATGAATTGTCCATGCCTAAACAGCCTAATAAAATCTTAATTTGATATATTCGAGTTCTATTTCAAAAGATAACATATGAATATATAGTAAATAATTGTTATCTTGATTGAAATAATGAGTGAAAAATTACAAATTTAATATATCAATTCGATCAATTTAATAGTTTTGGTCAATATTTCATTTTTCGGCGACAAATAGTATAGTATTTTAAAATTCATGAAATTTAATAAATTTTTGTCTAGAACCCGATTTTTTCTCGTTGCGAACTAAGAGTTTGTCATGTGTAAATTCGGGTAGGTAAAACCAGTTTTCGATACAAAAATAGATGTGCATAAAATTACTTGATTTTAAAAATATGATCCTATTTTTTCGTTCGAAAATAAAATATATCAAAAATATTGAATTGATCGAATTGATATACCAAATTTATAATTTCTTCCGAAAATAAAACTTTATAATCATAATCTCTTTCCAGAAAGGATATTATTGAATACATTGTATCGTCTCTCTTCTGGCCCCGGATACCAGTTGTTGGGTTGCGGCGGGCCCGAGGCAGAGTGACGGTATAGCAACATTTCAAAAAATTTCGCCATAACCTCGTTATCAAAATATTTACAAAATATTTTAATTAAGCAGCGGAACAAATCGGGCAGCATAACTCTAATATATATACAGACATTGATAACATAATTTTAAATCATCTAGCATATAATCGCAATATGCAAATATTAATTTGGGCGGCATAACGGTATTACCGTACTGCACAAATGGCTATCAACGGCACTTTTCCAGCACCTCGATATCTTCTCGTGAAACCGGCAGAGCTTCCCCGCAATATCCCCGATTAAGAAATTGGAGTGTGGGCTCCGGCAGTATTTCCCTAAATACTTGAGAAAATATTTTTCTAGAAAAACCCTTTTTTCTAATTTCAGAAAATCCCTATTTTCTAATAATTAAGTGGATTATATATTAATTATATAACCACCTAATTAAATATTAATTAATCCTTAATTAAAGGATTAATTATTAAATGAGAGAGAGAAGCCGAAATGCTTTGTAAGCTGAAAAATGAATTGCCAAAATTCTTAAAAATTTGCAAATGAATGCATAGCCTATTTATAGGCTAAATTTGAAGGGTAAAATGGCCAATTCGCAGGAAAAACAGCTGCCGCGCGTCCTTAGCCGCCGAGTCCAGCAAATCCGAGGACGCCACGCAGCAGCTCACGCCGTCACGAGGCCAACGCCGCCAGGCACGCGCGGAACGGAGGCCGCACGCGCCCATACGCGCCGCCCGTGTGGCGGCAGTGCGTTTGGCGCGTGTGATGCTCACGCAGGCGTGAGCACCTGCCACGTGGCGAACCGGTCCGGTCCAACCGGACGATTCAGTGGTCAGACCGGTTCAGAGGTGAACCGGTCGGTTCAAGTTGGGTTCCAGCAACGCCACGTGTCCAAATCCCATTCGTCCACGTTTCCGGGTCGGTCAACCCATGACCCGACCCTATCCGGCGACTCGCTCCCACGGCCCGTTGACTTCTCAGTCAACACCATCCGGGCCGTTCAAACGCGCTGACGTGGCGCAATCCTGGCCGTCCACGCGGCGTGCCATGTGGCGCTGACCCGCTGACGTGGCGTGACACGTCACCTGCCACGCCAGCATTTCGCCACGTCATCAAAAAACTATTTTTTTTTTCCGAAAAATTTTATTTTCTCCAAAATAAAATTTCGTGCATTTCCAACTCTTTGGAATTTAATTTATTTTCTCAAAATAAATTCCTTGGCTATTTTCAAACACTTTGAAAAATCATTTCTCTCTCTCGTTTTAATATTTTCTCTTTGATCTTCGTTGGGGCTTGCGGGGGGACCTGCAGGACTAATTAATCTTAGCTCCAAACGGGTCAATCTATTATCATCCCATGATAATAATTGATTACCGTTTAACAATATTTAATTCCACTAAATAAATATTGTTGAACTCTAAAATTAATTAAATTATTCACGAATTTCTCGATCTAGAATAATTTTACATTTTACTCCTCTGTACTAATATCCATGAAAAATAAATCAATACTACTATCATTTATTTTTCACTTCCAATCTGAAATTTCTTGATTCGCCTTAAGTCCAAATTCCCTGTATGTGAAACACATTCAACATACAACTTCGGTGACGAACACACGAAGTACTTTGGCCAAAGTTTTAATTCGAACTTTTTGCAAATCTATTTCAGGGATATCTTTAAACCTTCCAGCAAGGCTACAGATTCCTTGATCAATATTTCTCTTTAGCACATTTCATGCAATCACCGAACGTACAAAGTATTTTGGCCACCCGTTACCGAGACCTCACTTCTGAGTACATTACAGTGATTAACACTACATGCCTAAAGTAGAAACACTGCCAGGACTAAGAGTTTAATGCTTCCGAGATTTTGTTCATTTTAGATAGCAGTATAAAATGAACAATCTCAGTGGTCCAGTTCGATGTTTCCAATCTCATTGAAAATCATCAATGTGTCATAATTGGAAACTCTATTTCCCTATGATGAAAGACTAATCATCTTATATAACATATTATAGTCTTGATAAGAACATCTTCTCATCATACTGACTAGAACTTTAATGACACGTGACTTCCGGTATTTAAAGTCTTTTCCTATGAAACACATTTCATATAAAAATACCATCACACGTCATTAATTATTAAATTTGTAAAATACTCATAACTTGCTGTAATTTCAGTTTTATTAATCCAAAATATTTACAATATAATTGGATTTTCAGGGCATTAATCCCAACAATCTCCCACTTGCCCTAAATCCAATTGGCTACATATCTAAGACCCATCCCTTCTATATGAGTGTCAAAACTCTTTTGCGCCAAAGTTTTAGTGAAGGGATCTGCTAGATTATTTACTGAGCCAATTTTCACCACTGCCACTTCTCCACGTTCCACATAATCACGTATAATGTGAAACTTCCTCTCGATGTGCTTGGCACGTTTATGACTTCGAGGTTCCTTGGAGTTGGCCACCGCTCCAGCATTATCACAGTACAATGTGATCGGCGTAAGTCCGTCCTTGACGACTTCTAGATCCATTAGGAAATTCCGGAACCAATACGCTTCTTTGACTGCTTCCGAAGCTGCCACGTATTCCGCTTCCATGGTGGAGTCAGCAATGCAAGGTTGCTTAATACTCCTCCAACTTACGGCTGCTCCTCCTAGAGTAAACAAGTATCCAGACGTCGAACGCCTAGAATCCAAATCAGATTGGAAATCTGAATCTGTGTACCCAATAGGAATGAGCTCATCACTGCGATAGACAAGCATATAATCCCGAGTCCTTCTCAAGTACTTCAATATATGCTTTACAGCTATCCAGTGTTGGGGTCCAGGGTTTGACTGATATCTGCTGACTAGACCTACAACATAACAGATATCTGGCCTAGTACATAACATGGCATACATGAGGCTTCCGACTGCCGAAGCATACGGAACATCTTTCATTTCTTCTGTCTCTTCTGGGTTCTTGGGACACTGATCCCGAGACAGATGAACTCCATGTCTGAAAGGTAACGATCCTTTCTTGGAGTTAGCCATATTATATCTTGCCAGCATCTTATCTATATATGCTGCTTGTGATAAACCAATCATCTTATTCTTACGATCACGACAAAGTCTGATCCCTAGAATATAGTTGGCTTCACCTAGGTCTTTCATGTCAAACTGGTTTGACAACCAAATCTTAACTGCTGACAATATTCCTGTGTCATTCCCAATGAGCAGAATGTCGTCAACATATAGAACTAAAAATGTTACAACACTATCATGATGTCTCTTGTACACACATGGTTCATCAGGCAATTGCATAAATCCAAAGGATTTAATTGCCTCATTAAATCTGATGTTCCATGACCTAGACGCTTGCTTAAGACCATAAATAGATCTATCAAGCTTGCATACCATATGCTCCTGATTTCTGGCTATAAAGCCTTCAGGCTGAGCCATGTATATCTCTTCTTGAAGGTGCCCGTTCAAGAAGGCAGTCTTTACATCCATTTGCCAAATCTCATAATCAAAATGAGCGGCAATGGATAGGAGAATTCTTATGGACTTAAGCATTGCTACAGGCGAGAAGGTTTCGTCATAATCGATACCTTCTTTCTGGGTATAACCCTTTGCCACAAGCCTTGCTTTAAAAGTCTCAACCTTTCCATCTATTCCCCTTTTTCTCTTGTAGACCCATTTGCATCCAATAGGTTTAATGCCCTCAGGCGCCTCTACAAGTTCCCAGACTTTATTGGAATACATTGAATCTAATTCAGATTCCATGGCTCTGACCCAACGGTCAGCGTCTATATCGTTTATGGCTTCATCATATGTGATAGGATCAGATACGTCAGATTCAACCACTTGGGTTAATCCTAGGTATCTGTCAGGTGCCCTGACAATCCTCCCACTACGACGAGGCTGTTGTGTACTCGTCCCTACATCATATGTTGTATCTGGTACATCATATGTATCTAACACATTTTCAGTTACTACGGGTTCTTGGAATTCAGAATCTGATGTTGTCATTTCTTCTAACACAACTTTGCTTCTACCCTTGTGGTCATTTACGAAATCATCTTCAAGATATTTGGCATTAGTGCTCACAAACACTTTGTGATCACTCGGATCGTAAAATATACCACCTCTTGTTCCTTTAGGATAACCTATGAACAAGCAAACCTCTGTTCTTGATTCCAACTTGTCAGGATCCTTCCTTAACACATGAGCTGGGGTTCCCCATATCCGAAGATAGGAGACACTGGGCTTTCGCCCTCGCCATAGTTCCATTGGTGTTTTAGGAACCGACTTGGATGGAACAAGGTTTAATATGTGTGCCGCCGTTTCGAGTGCAAAGCCCCAAAACGAACTTGGTAGGGTAGCATGACTCATCATAGATCTTACCATTTCCATCAGAGTTCTATTTCTCCTTTCTGCAACACCGTTCTGCTGGGGTGTACCCGGTGCAGATAATTGAGATCTAATCCCATTTGCAGTGAGAAATTCTAGAAACTCTGTAGACAGATACTCACCACCACGATCTGATCGAAGTGACTTGATACGTTTTCCGGTTTGATTTTCAACTTCAGCTTTGAATTCTTTGAACTTTTCAAAAGATTCAGATTTATATCTCATCAAATAAACGTATCCGTATCTGGAGTAATCATCCGTAAAAGTGATGAAATACTCAAAACCTCCTCTTGCTTGAATACTCATAGGACCACACACATCCGTATGAATTAACACAAGCAATTCTGTGGCTCGATTACCTTTAGATTTAAAAGATCTCTTGGTCATTTTACCTTCCAAGCAGGATTCACAGACTGGTAGTTCTGTTAAGTCCAAGGGACTCAACAATTCGTCTGAAATTAGTCTTTGGTTCCTTTTTGGATTAATATGACCAAGACGTAAATGCCACTTGTACGCCTCGTTAGGCATAGGAGTTTTTCTTTTGGATGTAAGTCAAGCTTAGCAGTGTTAAGTTCGGAATTAGGGTTTTTATCGGGGTATAACAAGAAAAGATCATCTTTTACCGTGCCAGAGCAAATAAACCTTTTATTTTGCTTAATAGTAAAGTTTTGTTCAAAACAAACACTGAAACCATTATTTATTAAACAACTCACAGAAATCAGATTTCTGCGAACACACGGTATATACAGAATGTCTTTTAGTACCAAAACCCTATCACCAAAATACAAATTTACAGTCCCTACTGCTAATACAGATATACTTGTATTATCCCCGAGCAGTAGCTGCATCTCGCCATCTTCAAGCTTTCTGGTTAGCTTGAACCCCTGCAACGAATTGCAAATATGATTAGTTGAACCCGAGTCCACACACCAGGAATCTGGTGGACTTCCAACTAAACATAATTCAATTAAGCAAGATATCGATATACCTTGTCCAGATGGCTTAGCAGGAAGACTTGCTAAGTATTTTGGACAATTCCTCTTCCAGTGCCCATTCTCTCCGCAGTGGAAACATTTTCCCTTGCTGGGTTTGCCTTTCTTCTTCTAAACCTTTTTCTTGGGATTGGGAACCTTTCCCTTTCCCTTTTTCCACTTGTTGGCCTTTGGAGCCGTGGAAGTCGATGCCTGTGCCAGGAGAACAGTTCCCTTAGCTTTCATCACTCCCTCTGCCACTTTAAGTTCGTTCATCAATTCAGGCAGAGAAAAATCCAATTTGTTCATAGAATAATTTTGCCTGAATGTGTCGAACGACTTTGGCAGAGAGCATAGGATCATATCCTGTTTGCTGAGATCATCAAATTTAGCACCAAGGCTTTCAATTTCGTTCAGGCAAGCCATCATGTTCATAACATGATCCTGAACAGGTGATCCCTCAGACATCTTGGTAACTAACAACCTCCGCATCAATTCGAGCCTCTTGGCTCGATTCTGTCCTCCAAACATTTGATGAAGATGATCCATCATGTTCCTAGCAGTTGGCATCTCGTGTATTTGATGCTTGAGAACATTGGAGACAGATGCCAGGATATAAGACCTAGCCAAATCATTGGACTTGATCCAATTGGCATAGGCATTTCTCATATCCTGATTGGCTGTAGTTTCCGGTACCCCCGGACAAGGTTCAGTGAGCACTTGTTTCAGATTCTCGTGACCAAGCACGATGTCAAGATTCATTTTCCAGTCAGCATAGTTAGACCCTTCAAGCCTATTTTCCCTTAGGATCGATTGAAGCGGGCTAGCGGTCGTCATTGCTTAAAACTGAAATATTTTAAAAAGTGCAAGTTATGATTCTGTATTTTACATCTTTTGCGTTTAACCAATAAATGAAATCCACGTAAGCATTTTTTGGTTTACACAATGGTGACTTATCTAACCGCAGTTGACTCCCCGGAAGCGAGGTCGAAAACTGCTTAGAAAAGCAAGAATTAATCTTAATTAACATGCCATCTAGGTAACTCTTACCAAACTATGTTAATCCACCACGTTCACCTTTGGCCTCTAAGTAAATGTAACATAGCTCCGAAGGGAGGTTAATACATTACTTAGTCAAGCGTATACCATTACCTAGAAATTCGTATGAGTAGATCAGACACTCCACGGAGGCGCGGTCGAGCTGACTTTCCCCGTATTTCATTCTATCCGTAGAAGCCTAATCTTGTATACCGCGAATACATACCCGCCGAAGGGAGTAGTATATATTCACTATACTATAGACGGGTAATGGAGGCCGTGAGAATCCAACTCTTTTCATCTCGCTCCCACTTGAATTTTATAAAATTTGTGGATTATCTTTGATTATTAAATAATCGCTTTTGGCGTCTTATTAATTTTGGAAGTAATTAATCTAATTAATAAGCTCCCACAAGGATTATTAAATAATCTTAATAATATTTTAAGGCTTTAATAACTCTTTATTAATTTAGGCCAAAAAATATTAATCCAATTATGCATCGTATTTAATCTCTATTAAATAATATTTATCTAATCACATTAAATAAATCATGCATAATTGAAATAACATAATATCACATATTATCATGCCATTTTTAAAATTAAAAGCATGCTTGCAAATAATTATCACATAATTATCACGCTTTAAATTTTTATGGCCCCTTAAATAAATATGTTTTAAATTATCACATAATTTAAATCATATTTACTGATTCGGCAATTAACCAGGAAGATTATTGAAATCAATTCCCAGAAAATTACCATTCCACGCAAATTCCCAGAAACATTGGAGGGGTCACAATGGTCCCACTTAAAACCCAGCCTTCTTAGACAGAACTTACGTGCACAGTATCAGATTTAAAATTATGCATCTTATGCTTTATCAATGCCAGTATATAATCAGAGCCTCGCTCTGATACCAGTTGTTGGGTTGCGGCGGGCCCGAGGCAGAGTGACGGTATAACAACATTTCAAAAAATTTCGCCATAACCTCGTTATCAAAATATTTCCAAAATATTTTAATTAAGTAGCGGAACAAATCGGGCAGCATAACTCTAATATATATACAGACATTGATAACATAATTTTAAATCATCTAGCATATAATCACAATATGCAAATATTAATTTGGGCGACATAACAGTATTACCGTACTGCACAAATGGCTATCAACGGCACTTTTCCAGCACCTCGATATCTTCTCGTGAAACCGGCAGAGCTTCCCCGCAATATCCCCGATTAAGAAATTGGAGTGTGGGCTCCGGCAGTATTTCCCTAAATACTTGAGAAAATATTTTTCTAGAAAAACCCTTTTTTCTAATTTCAGAAAATCCCTATTTTCTAATAATTAAGTGGATTATATATTAATTATATAACCACCTAATTAAATATTAATTAATCCTTAATTAAAGGATTAATTATTAAATGAGAGAGAGAAGCCGAAATGCTTTGTAAGCTGAAAAATGAATTGCCAAAATTCTTAAAAATTTGCAAATGAATGCATAGCCTATTTATAGGCTAAATTTGAAGGGTAAAATGGCCAATTCGCAGGAAAAACAGCTGCCGCGCGTCCTTAGCCGCCGAGTCCAGCAAATCCGAGGACGCCACGCAGCAGCTCACGCCGTCACGAGGCCAACGCCGCCAGGCACGCACGGAACGGAGGCCGCACGCGCCCGCACGCGCCGCCCTTGTGGCGGCAGTGCGTTCGGAGCGTGTGATGCTCACGCAGGCGTGAGCACCTGCCACGTGGCGAACCGGTCCGGTCTAACCGGACGGTTCAGTGGTCAGACCGGTTCAGAGGTGAACCGGTCGGTTCAAGTTGGGTTCCAGCAACGCCACGTGTCCAAATCCCATTCGTCCACGTTTCTGGGTCGGTCAACCCATGACCCGACCCTATCCGGCGACCCGCTCCCACGGCCCGTTGACTTCTCAGTCAACACCATCCGGGCCGTTTAAACGTGCTGACGTGGCGCAATCCTGGCCGTCCACGCGGCGTGCCATGTGGCGCCCAGTCAGCGCGACGTGGCGTGCCACGTCACCTGCCACGTCAGCATTTCGCCACGTCATCAAAAAACTTTTTTTTTTTTTTCCGAAAACTTTTATTTTCTCCAAAATAAAATTTCGTGCATTTCCAACACTTTGGAATTTAATTTATTTTCTCAAAATAAATTCCTTGGCTATTTTCAAACACTTTGAAAAATCATTTCTCTCTCTCGTTTTAATATTTTCTCTTTGATCTTCGTTGGGGCTTGCGGGGGGACCTGCAGGACTAATTAATCTTAGCTCCAAACGGGTCAATCTATTATCATCCCATGATAATAATTGATTACCGTTTGACAATATTTAATTCCACTAAATAAATATTGTTGAACTCTAAAATTAATTAAATTATTCACGAATTTCTCGATCTAGAATAATTTTACATTTTACTCCTCTGTACTAATATCCATGAAAAATAAATCAATACTACTATCATTTATTTTTCACTTCCAATCTGAAATTTCTTGATTCGCCTTAAGTCCAAATTCCCTGTATGTGAAACACATTCAACATACAACTTCGGTGACGAACACACAAAGTACTTTGGCCAAAGTTTTAATTCGAACTTTTTGCAAATCTATTTCAGGGATATCTTTAAACCTTCCAGCAAGGCTACAGATTCCTTGATCAATATTTCTCTTTAGCACATTTCATGCAATCACCGAACGTACAAAGTATTTTGGCCACCCGTTACCGAGACCTCACTTCTGAGTACATTACAGTGATTAACACTACATGCCTAAAGTAGAAACACTGCCAGGACTAAGAGTCTAATGCTTCCGAGATTTTGTTTATTTTAGATAGCAGTATAAAATGAACAATCTCAGTGGTCCAGTTCGATGTTTCCAATCTCATTGAAAATCATCAATGTGTCATAATTGGAAACTCCATTTCCCTATGATGAAAGACTAATCATCTTATATAACACATTATAGTCTTGATAAGAACATCTTCTCATCATACTGACTAGAACTTTAATGACACGTGACTTCCGGTATTTAAAGTATTTTCTTATGAAACACATTTCATATAAAAATACCATCACACGTCATTAATTATTAAATTTGTAAAATACTCATAACTTGTTGTAATTTCAGTTTTATTAATCCAAAATATTTACAATATAATTGGATTTTCAGGGCATTAATCCCAATATCCTCATCCACGTAACTTAATAAAAATCATTTTCAATATATATGATATTATCGACATATTAATTCACTTATATGTGAAAGTGAAACTGAATTTGAACATCAAATATTTAGCGTAGCTGATATAAAAATAAAGTGAGATTAATAACTATCTCATGAACCAATATATATTCATGATTACCCTGAGGTGGCACAATTTAACAATTCATTGTTATATTAGTTTAATTAAATATTTCGTGTTCGAATATTTGGATATGCAATCACTCACCATTAATAAAATATGAAGAATTTTATACTTTAATAGATTTGACTCGAAGTATTTATATATCTAAGGAAAAAGAAATAATATATTAATTCTAGCTCATAATATTTGAACATATACCAAAAGTGATTACTAGGATATATGATTGTGACGAAGAACTTTATTATAAAAGTAACTACATTTAGGTTCTAATAGTTGGGTCCATATTAAGGTTTTAAAGATTTCGCGACTTGCTCAAATCATGATTTTAAAAGGGATCCTACCTAAATATATCATCTTTTAGGATGGTTCTTCACTTTATTCCATAATATTATATATCTTTTTGTAAAAAGATATTATCATGCTAAGTTTTAAAATAATTAAAAGCACATAACTTTGTACGTATCTACCAACTCTTATCTTTGGTAGCTAGGGCCTTGGGAAAATATGTCAAATGAATCAATTAATCAGTAAAATGAAAATCAGTGTCTTATTCTGAAAATAGTAATCATATGATGTTCAATTTACAACACTATCCTTAATAAAGCCATTAATTAGATGTAGTTTCTTTGAATTTAGAGCTATGACTTGCAAACACTTCTTCGTGGTGATCGTATCCGACACCTGACTGCCTTGTCTCGAGTAAGATCCGATCGACTACTTAAAATTTATATTGATGGAAGATTCCTGACCTAGGAGTTGTGATGTGAGAAGGAACAAACGTAAGTTGAAAGCCAGCTTAGAACAAGATGGGGTGGATATAAGGTCGGTATTCCGACGCTCAATTTAGTATCTTGAGTATACAGAGAGGTTCGAGCTAAAGAGACGTAATAAATCTGTTTATCTAACGACATTGATGAGAGGGTATTTATTCTCTGCCGGTTAGATGTGGTGGCACACGACAATCGAGACACATTAAATATGTGTTAGATATTATTCTGGCGCATTAAACGTTAACGACGACTAATCCCCACAATCATACTGTGTATCAATGACAAAGGCGGCTGAAAGCTGAATCTGATGTCTAATGGCAGTCGGCCTCGACCTTCCTTAGGAATCGGACGTGGATAGTCTTAGTCTAGTCCAAAGATATCATTGGCTTGCCTATTCCAGCACTGACTCGGGCAAGAGGATTTCCTACTCTGAGGTTGACCTTTGACCTAGGATAACGTACCAAGTGTTAAGGTTGGATTGGGCCACATCACATGGAGTCCATCCTTGTTATACACATCACTTCTAAATATACATCCTATTTTTTATTTTTATTTTTGATTGGTTTGTATGATATCGTGCATTCATCGTCATGTAAAGTTTTCTCTATTAATTTTAGTTATATTTTTAAAGATTCAAATACGAAACATGTTATTAAGCTAGTCACTAACATAATATCGAACTATTAAATTACATAATTTTATAATACTTTAAATAAAAATTGCTTCGTTATATGTGGGCATAGTAGATCGGCTGCCAACTTAAATTAGTTCATAGAAGGCATTTTATTGGTTTCCACTTTCAATCATCTTGGGCTTTGTCATCCAGTCATGTTTCATTAAAATTTCATGCTCTGCTCTCATTGATGATTTGCAATTTATCCAAGTCCTAAGTATATCAAATAGAAATTTAATAATTGGATAAGGCCCAAAACAGTAGAAACGGAAAATAAAATTCCTTCTACTTTTAATGTGATCGAAAAAGAAAAAGGAAAATAAACATTGACCTTTTACATTTTGCATATACACTTACCTTGTCTAAGTTCATGGTAATACACATTTGATTATTAGATGAATTCTATTAATTTTTCTTAGTGAAATGGATAAAATTGAAGGCGCTTTTAAATGACCCAATTAATTTGATCTAGATATGATGCACATATATTAATACGAATGTAACATGATATAAATATAAAATTTATATAAAATAGTCGTCGGAATATATATATAGCACGATGCGAAACAATAAGATTGTAATTTTAGAAATATCCACACACGGTAGGTGCATGTCGCTAAGTAAATCGTAATTGGTTGGGGAGTTCAATTTGCCATTTTTATAATTTTGTGGTGTGAAGTGTCATACATACCTAATTTGAGGGTGCAAAGTGCTAATTAACCAGAAAGATGCTGACGACAAATGGTAAAAGCGCTATAGCACCACGATTTCTGAAAGTGCGCTTTTTTAAAGTCGACGTCGTTTTGTATAGCGGGATAATCAGGGCAAATTCTGCAAAAATCAAATTCCTAAAACCCTAGTGACACTGAAAGCCGGAGCAATTCACTGTGATTGAGGCTTCGTGAGTTGCTCTAATGGGGAAGAAGCGAAAAGCTACTTCGTCTCAGAAACATGAGCAAAAACCCAAAATAAGTCGTAAAGTTGTAGAAGAAGTAGAAGAAGAAGAGGAGGAGCCATCTGATGAAGAAAAACCCGAAGAAGATTCCTCGTCAAGTGAGGAACAATCAGAATCCGAAAACGAAGAAGAGGAAGAATCATCTTCCTCCGAAGATGAACCAAACGACGAGGCATCGAAAAGAGAAACCCTCCGCGAATTATTGGAACCCTACGAAAAATCCCAAATCATAAACCTCCTCAAAGAGGCTTCCGCAAAAGACCCAAAGCTCATTTCCAAAATCGTCGAGGTGGCGGATTTGGATCCTACCCACCGGAAAATATTCGTGCACGGCCTCAGTTGGGACGCCACCTCCGAGCAGCTTGTACAGGCATTCAAGCCCTTTGGTGAAATCGAGGACAGCAAATTGATCACCGATAAGAACACGGGGAGAGCAAAAGGCTACGCCTTTGTGGTGTTCAAAACGAGGTCTGCTGCGAAAAAAGCCCTAAAAGTTCCCCAGAAGAAAATTGGGAATAGGAATGTTTCGTGTCAGTTAGCCGCCATCGGCCCCCCTGCTTCCGGCACAGCGGCTGACCGGAAGTTGTATGTTGGTGATGTGGGGCCTCACATCAGTGTTGAGAAATTGAGATCATTTTTTGCCAGGTTTGGGGAGATTGAAGAGGGCCCATTTGGGATGGATCCTGCTACGAATAAGTTTAGAGGGTATGCTGTTATTACGTACAAGTCGGTGGAAGGATTCAAGAAGGCAATTGAGGAGCCGATTAAGGTTTTTGAGAACTGTATGTTGCATTGCAAGAAATTTACGGAGAAGCAGAACACGAACAACAACGCATCAGGACAGAATAACGTTGCTAGCTTGAATCCTGCTGCTGGTGATGTTAATTATGGTAACTTAGGAACCAATACAGGGATGTTGGGAACTAATTTCAATGCAAGTGGGCTTTTGATGGCGCAGAATCCCGCGATGGGACTGAATGCAATGCTTGCAGCTGGATATAATCCGGCCAGTTTAGTAGGGTCCGGGTTGAATACAGCAGTTGCGGGAATGAGTGGTAATTATGGGATGAATAATGTAAGCCCTAGTGTGATAGGGAATTATGGATCACAAGCAGCTTTGCATGGATTGGGAGCATTTCGGAATGCTCAAACAGGGCCGACTTCTATAGGGACTGCAGCAACAGCAACCACAGCATCAAGGATTTCCACAAGTTATGTATCAGTACCGACAACATTTGCTTCCTATTTCAAGCGCTAGGGTAAGTTATTTTCAGCCAAGTTATTTCATTTCTTGTAGTTGTCTGTAGTCTATTTCTTGCGCTGTTTAATACCTTGTTCATCTAATTAAGTCTAAGTGCTTGCTATACTGAATACTCTTATGTGTAGCTTGAGTGGCAGTTTCTGTCTTAATGCTTGCATCATATCTTATTGGGCACTTTATTTGTCTAGTTTGGGATGTATTGGAAATTGTGACCTTTAGCAATGAAATGGATTGATGAGCGGTGAGCCATATAAATTTAAGGGAATTGAGGGAGTGAATATGTGTATTTTCTTTATCTACCTCTGTCTTCTTTTCAGAATTTAAGCGAGCTTATCTAGCCTTTGAGCTAGCAAATCTTGGAATAGACTCAAAACATAAAAATGAATGAATTAGATGAAATACGAAGAAGAAAAAACTCAAATAAAGTTTCATGTTATTGCCACTTGAAACTGAGTGTAAAGTTTCATGTTATCGTCACCTGCATGAGGCAGAGTTTGAGGATTCTTATTCTTCGTCCATTTTGCTTACGCTAATATTGCCTTTTCTGGCTTCTGGTCCTGAGGAAAACCCCGTGTTGTATTCTTTTTCTCCATTTTAACCCTGATTCTTTATTTTATTTGTTTATAAATCCAGAAATTTATTCACTAGTTTTTTTATGCAAATCCAAAATTTAAGCTGATCTCTTCACGAAACTTTTGAAGTTCTTGATTTGCCTCTCTTGTGTGTTCAGATATGAAGCTAACGTGATCGTCCCGTCCAACAGGTTCATGCATGAGGCAAATAAACTGGGGAGATTTGTTTACTTATACCTGATAGAGCCATTCCTTATGGGTAGCTTCAACATTTTTCTGGGGAAAAAATGGAGATGTTTATTGTTGTGTTCTCTATTTGTATTACCGCAGACATCACCTCATAATGGTCATTGTTCTTGATTCACTTACATTTGTTGTGCTTCTCGCACCATGTAAATGTCTTAAAATTTCATTTACTTTAAGTACATTGGCATTCCCTTTAATCTGAATACCTTCAATGATTAACATTTTCTACTCAGAACTCTTCAATAGTTCAATGCAATCACAAACATAGCCAAGATGGAGTTGTTGAAATATGACCAAGGCAGATGGGTACTGGGTTTCACGAAAAAGCTAGTAGCCACGTACATCCTTGCCGCGGAACTGCTGGGTCTTAGGGAAGGCCTACGCGTAGCCTGGGATCGGAGATTCGACAAGATAGAAGTGGAGTGCGGCTCGAAAAATGTGGTTGATCTCATTATGACCGAGACCGTTGATGATCACCCTATGGGTTTGATCATCGAAAACTGATGAGGAAGCCATGGACCTCCACGTTGAATCATGTCCAAAGGGAGTGCAACTCTCTCGTTGATAAATTAGCCAAGACGGGGCACGAAATTACTGAAGAAACTATGGTTTGGGATAATTGTCCGGTAGAGCTTGGGCTAGATATGGTTTAGTGGGGCAACTGTTTGCGACAAAAAAAAAAAAAAATAAAATAAAATAAAATAAACAACAACATAGCCAACTCTTTGGAATACAAAAACACACTATCCGATAGTAACCTATAAAGTAATGACTCGGGTTCGATTCTGAATTCGAATCTTTCGTACCATTTTGCGAGTGTGACAACCTCATCAACATTAAAACTCTTATATACAACATCAGTGTAGGTTAGATGTAACTATATAATCCTTTAATCTTAAAATTCATCTCAGTTGATGACGGATATCTTAGCCTAAATCTTAATCTAAATTAAAAAAAAAAAAAAAAAAAGCACTCTTAGAAGTTAGAAATTTAATTAATGAATTCAACCATTAATGTTTTATCACGGTAAAAGCTCGTTCATTTTTTAGGATTTTTTTGATTTTAAATGAAGAAACCTTAACTTTATTGACATTTTTTTCCTTATGATTTTATAAATTAATAGATTTTATCATTTTCTATCAAGATAACACCAAAAGGCCACAAGGCCCAAATTGTAATATGGGCTTTCTCGTAAACCCTAAGCCCATAAAGTGCATCTGTTATATAAACCTTTCGTCGCCTTCACTAGGGTTTCACTCATACACAGTCTTAACACTTCCGCTCGCCCTCTTGTTTTCTGAATTCTATCTTTTCTTAGAGCTACCGACCATGGCGGAGAGAGGTGGAGACAGGGGTGGTTTCGGGCGTGGATTTGGCGGCCGTGGCCGCGGAGGAGACAGAGGGGGTCGTGGACGCGGACGCCGCCCGCGCCGTGAGAGCGAGGAGGAGAAATGGGTGCCAGTCACCAAGCTCGGCCGATTGGTGAGGGACGGCAAAATCAAATCCGTGGAGCAGATCTACCTCCACTCCCTCCCAATCAAGGAGTACCAGATCATCGACGCCCTAATTGGACCTTCACTGAAGGACGAAGTGATGAAAATCATGCCGGTGCAGAAGCAGACTCGCGCCGGTCAGAGGACCAGGTTCAAGGCCTTTGTTGTCGTCGGAGATGGAAATGGACATGTCGGGCTTGGTGTGAAGTGCTCTAAGGAAGTTGCTACTGCCATTCGTGGCTCCATTATATTGGCTAAGCTGTCTGTGATTCCGGTGAGGAGAGGTTACTGGGGTAACAAGATTGGGAAGCCACATACCGTGCCGTGCAAGGTTACTGGGAAGTGTGGCTCTGTTACTGTGCGTATGGTGCCTGCACCGAGAGGTGCCGGAATTGTTGCTGCCCGTGTGCCGAAGAAGGTGCTGCAATTTGCAGGTATTGAGGATGTTTTTACCTCCTCCCGTGGATCTACCAAGACCCTTGGAAACTTTGTGAAGGTCGATTCTTTTACTCTTTTCCTTGTATATATATGCATTTTTGGTGTACTGCGTTATGATTATTTGTTTTATCATTCACTCATATATCCTCTACTTTTAATTTGCTTGAATTTGTGTTTGTTAATTATAATCTGAACTGATGATTGTTTAATGGTATAGTGTATGTTTATCAATCGATTACATTAGCTGGGACCTTGTAGTGATCTCTGATATCTGCTAGTATTGTTTTACTTAATTGAGCTTTTTTGACATGTTACCGCAGTATATTACTGCTTGGGTTTTCTGAGATGAGTAGCATATATTTCATTGTCTTTTGATATTTTGATTGTGTTTGGTTTAGGGCTTTATCTGTTGTGTTCATATAGGGTTTACGGTTTCCTTTTTATTGATTTAGGTCATACTTTTCCAATGATTCTCCCTCTTTGTAAGCTTGGATGGTTCTCTTTCAAACATAATAGTTTTGTGAAATTTTATGATACATATGTCTCTGTTCCCTACGAGTATTTACTAATAACATGCTAATGTGCTCAAGAACTTGAGTTTTGATTTGACTCTGTTTCAGGATGAGTCTATTGATTTCCTGTTGTTGTTTTTAAGGTGATGTTATGAAGTTCCTATGTCTTATTGCCAAACAAGAATGCATCGTCGACTCTAGTATGTTTATGCGATTTGTGTCTTAACTGTTTGGGAGTGGCATTTCATGATAGTTTTAATGTTTACAGAGCCCGTTTTCTTGTTTACTATGCTCTAGCGTTTAACTTAATCGAATAAGATAGTATTTACTAACTTGAACGGGTACTTTACAGGCAACCTTCGACTGCTTATTGAAGACATATGGCTTCCTAACTCCAGATTTCTGGAAGGAGACTCGTTTCTCGAAATCTCCGTTCCAAGAATTCACCGATCTTTTGGCAAAGCCCACCGCCAAGATCGTCCATGTGGTTGATGAACCAGAAGCCTGAGCTTTGAAGAGAGCTAAGCTGTTTTGTTAGGCTCTTTTTATGATAGATTTCTAGTTCAAATTTTGTCGTTTGGTCTGTTAAATTCTCCTTTATGAAACTTCTTTTGTTATCCTGGATTGAGTTAAATACTTGTTTTACTTTGGTTTAATGCAAGGATTTATTTCTCCCTCAAATCTTTGTGATAATATATTTGACAAAAAAGTTTTGAGTTTCTTACTTGTATTGTTATATTTTATTTCTTTTTTTTTTTTGAAATATTTATTGTTATAATATCTGTACGTTGTGTTTTATTGTTTCTTTTGCTGCCTTGCATGTTCGATTCACCATCAAAAAAATATAGAGTTCAATACATGGATACTTCTAATAATATCAATTAATATTATTGTGTGGTCTTCAAAGAAATTTGTCTCTGATTTTGTATTGTGTTAATATCAATTAACATTATTGTGTGGTCTTCAAAGAAATTTGTAGCTGACTTTGTGTTGTGTTTTTGTTGCCGTGTTAGTATTTGTGTTTTTGTGTTCGTATTCGAGTTATTTGTGTCTCAATTTGTGTATTATAGTATTATAGTATGCCTTGTTTGATTTGTTTTTGTGTTCGTATTCGAGTTGTTTGCGTCTCAATTGGTGTATTATAGTATACCTTGTTAGATCTCATTTTTATGTACTTCTAGTAAAAGACTTAACTTTTTCTTTTTAATCGTATGTATTCCCAAGCAGAATTCGAACTCGGAACTTTGTCCTGAAGAATGAATCCTTTAACCAAGAATTTGAACTCAAAATTTCGTCTTGGAGAATAAATTCATTAACCACTTTGATCAATCTTCTTTTGCTACATCTTGATTGAGCTAAAAATCAACACTTGCGGTAATTTTAGGAAATGACCTCAACCTGATTGAGCTAAAGAATTTGTTCTGTTATGTACAATTAATTATTCTACCGATATCTCATCTGGGCTCAATGACAGCGTGGGCAGTGGGCTAATCCCATTCAGATTTGCTTTTGGGCCTTTGCGGAAGAAAACTGTACAAGGACAGAGTACGATACTCTGATATTGGGCTGTCAACGGATTGGATATTTGGATTTTAAGTTAAATTTGATCTGAATCTGATTCCATTTTTTGCATACTCGACGATAGAAAAAATGAATAGATCATATCCACTTAATATATTCATCATTCAAAATAAATGGAACACTAGTAAATTTGAATCCGACTATTTATAATATTTCACTAAATTAACTATTTTATAAAAAAAGAATACTAGTAAAAATAATTAAAATATTAAAATTCCAATGTATGTACCATTACATTAATAACATATTTTTCAATATTTATCTTAAAAGAATATGTGATCTTTTATTAATAATTTTTAATTAACAAATATTAAATGAATACAAGTATAAACAATAATTTAATTAAATAATAATTATTTGATGATTATTATATGTTTATATTTATTTTTATATACATTTTTCTAAAAAGAATTTAAATTTTATTGTTAATCGTGTTTGGTTTTTTAACGGATGGAATCCGATCCGATTTTATGCGAACTCGACATTGACGAATCCATATCCTATAAGATTCAGACAGATATGATAATCGGATAATGTTATCGGATTTGGATCCCATTTTTTCATATTCAATCCGAATTCGACCCGTTTGACAACCCTACTCTGATATCCTTAAAAGTTTCATATTATAAGCTTCAAATTAAAAAGAAAAAAGAAAAAACTTTAATATTTGTCATCCAAACTTTGACACTTTTTGCAATTTTCTATTCTGATTAACTTTTGTTGCATAACGTCATCCAATATTTGCAATTGTAACACTAACATATGGTCATCTAATTTTTTTTTAGTGGTTTTTATTATAATACAACTGACGTATATGTTTAATCAACATGCCACGTGTCATGTTTTTCAACCAAAATAGATGGTGTGCGTTATGTTAAAAATACAAATATTAGATGATGATATATGATGAAAGCTTGTTGGGGTGATAAATTTCAAAAAGATGCAAAAGTTTGGATCACAATATATCTTTTTGCTTATTAAATAGTAGATAAAGTATAGATGATATAATTTATTGATTTGGTATAATGCTAGATTGGTGAGAGATGTCGTGTTGGTTTCTTTAGATACAGAAACACCATTAATAATAATATGTTGGATTTTTCCTCAAAAAAATAAAAAATAAAAAATAAAAAATAATATGTTGGATTTTACATTAGCTTTTGCACGATATATAATATTTGGTAAGATACGCCCAATTATGGAAGTCTAGACATATTAGGTTTTAGTTACTAAAAAGTCAAATCTCTGTAAACTTAAATTACATAAGTATTAATAATGTAATACACGTGGAAGACTAGATTCAAGTTGTAACATGGTTCAAGTTTTTACAAAATATTATATTATATTATCATTCATATCACCGTGTCGATATTCATACATCATGCCACAAATTATTCATAACAAAATCTCGAAAAGGATAAAGATATTTGGGGTTTCATTTTCTTTATATATATATATATTAACATTTTTATCTTACTCTTCCATCGAACAAGTTGCCAAAATATATTGAAGTCATACAAGATGCTTTAGTATTTAATTTGTGGGTATTAAGTATGATTTTAAATTTTAAATAATTTAATTTTCCAGGAAGTCAGTGGATGTTAGCTTATATTTGTATGTACTTTATGGCTTTTAGGGCATGGACTTCCATTTGGCCTCTTCTCCATCAATTTCATTAATATTTAATATTATTAGTTAATAAATTGCATAGGGAATTTCTACTCTTATCTTTATATTCTGGTCGCATCTTTATTTAATGTCAATCGTAGATGTTAAGCCACAAAATTGTTTAGTTTTAGTTTTATTTTATTTTAATTTCATGTAATTGAAATATTGAAATGAGACTGTTTTGTGAGTCTGACGAATCCATTTGAAAAAATAATCGAGCTCAAGATGAGTTCGTACTTCATAAATATCTTTGAGTTAAATGGGCTTTCAAATATTTAAACTTAAAACTGAATTGGAATCTACGATCTAACATGCATGAACTCAAATTGAGCTCGGATTCTAATTATTGATTTGTAAAGATTAATCCCCACCTTGAATATAGAGATATTTTTTAATGTGCAAATATTTCTAAAAATATTATTTTGTCGTATCGTCGGACACTCGTATCAGCCGTGTCGGACACCTATCACTTGAGAATTCTTTTTTAAAACAAAAAATTAGTACTACCTTATCCGTATTGTGTCATGTTCGTGTTATCATGTCCATATCCATATGTTATAGGTGATATTTGTATTAGTCTTCCCTTTACCCCAATTTTTACAAACTAGGGTTTTTAAACACATTTTTCATTCCATACATGTAATTTTAATTGGATTTCAAATTTTTTAGGTTGAGGTAAAGTAGTCAAAATTGACGTTCATTAAATGAGGCATACACATTAAAAATTATATATGACGGGATTTGATTTTGACAAGGTCACAGGTTTAAACTCCTTTTATCTCTATGGGGTGAGATATAATGTAAGTTTTTTATAAGTGTTCACTAAGTCCGAATACATTTCCTATCTTGGATTGAAACGTTATCCACTCAACCTAAAAAATTTGAAATCCAATTAAAATTACATGTATGGAATGAAAAATGTGTTAAACACGACACTTACAGTACGAATAAGGTAACACATTTTTATTTTTTTTAAATTTCCCAACATAAAGAGCATCGATCACGATATCCGATATGAGTATATAAAACGATATAATACGATACGATAAAATAATATTTTCAACAATGTTCGTTTATTATAGATAACTCTGCAACCATCTTTGTCGAAAAAATAAAATTAAAAATATTATTTATTTTATCTTTATGTCGTATCGGATAAATTCAAAAAGAAAATTTTTGTGTTGTATTCATATTATATCGTCTTTGGTATTAATAATTTCAAAAAACTAATCTCGAAACCAAAAAAAAAAAAAAGTTGAAATTAATCACAAATTAATATAAAAAAAAGAAGGTTGGAACTTTGAATTGGTAGACAGGCACAAGTACCGGTACCAAAAAGAAATGTATTAAAAAAGCACTCCTTTCATTTGTTTATTTCTTCAAACACATTTCTTTACAACTTTGCCCATTGATACTCTAAAATACTCACTCTTTATGCTTTCAATAATCCTATGTTTTCTCATTGCAAGAAATTTATTTTTTGAGATTTACTGATGTTTCTGCCATAGAGAGAGAGGGAGAATAGAATGTGGGTCTGATTTTCTGTCTCTCTCTCATAAATTTATTGTTTTTGTCCACATTTATTTTTGTAAAAATTGACTCTTTCTTCCAAGAGTTAGATTTTGAGCTCAGGATTTTGCAGCATGGTTTCTGGGTTTTTTCGTTTCTTGTAGAGTTGTGGCTGCATGGATGCTCAAATCTCACTCTAACATTTCCCTTTCTTTCTGGGATTCTTCTATTTCTCCTGGTAAGTTTGTTTCGGTGATGATTTTTCACTTTGATTTCGTTGAGCTTTTCCATGCATTTTTGGGTGATTTGATCCGATTGTTCTAATTTTTCGAGCCCCTAATTTGATTATGTTGCTTTTTGATGCGCTCTTGAATTAGATGGGCTTTGGTTCTATTCTTGATTTATTTTTATTATTATTTTTTCATTTCGATAGATTGATGGTGCATTTCATGCAAGAGCTTTGGGGCTTTTGGGGGTTCTGATTAGGGGTTGTTTGGGAGTATTGATTTCTTGGAAAAGGTGATATCTTTTGGGGTCTGAGTATAGAAAGCGAGGCTAGTGAATGGTTGCTCAGAGAATGGGATCTCAGGGGGGTGGGAGCAACACCATGGAAGAGACCCGAATCCAAACCCTTGACCCGAAATCGAACCCATTAGCAAGACAAGGATCATTGTACAGTCTTACTCTTGATGAGGTACAAAGCCAGTTAGGTGATTTGGGTAAGCCTCTAAGCAGCATGAATCTTGATGAGCTTTTGAAGACCGTATGGACTGCTGAAACAAACAACCCCCCCATTTCTGGCTTGTCTCTGAACCGACAGTCGAGCCTGATGTTCTCAACGGATCTGAGCAAGAAGACTGTTGATGAGGTGTGGCAAGATATTCAGCAGGGGCAGAAATGTAATTCCGCCCTCGATAGGAAAGCCACTCTCGGTGAAATGACATTGGAGGACTTTTTGGTTAAGGCCGGAGTGGTGGCTGAATCAGCTTCAGGGGGAAAGAAGAACCCCGTTTTAGGAGGCTCTGAGGTGGGGTCGTTGCCTCAGCAGCAAGCTCAATGGATGAATTATCAGATGCAGCCTGTTTACTTGCATTCAGTGCAACCGCCTCTTCCTATTTCTGGAAGTTTTGATGGTGCATACACCGAAACACAGATCAACGTTTCATCATCTCCTCTGATGGGTACTTTATCAGATACACAAACACCAGGGAGAAAAAGGGTTGCTCCAGATGATATAGCTGAGAAGAGTGTTGAAAGGAGGCAGAAGAGGATGATCAAGAATAGGGAATCTGCAGCTAGATCACGTGCAAGGAAGCAGGTGTGTTTTTTTTTTGTTTTTGGTGAATTTAAATTATTGGTGTTATTTTGTCTTATTTTGTTTACACTTTGCTATCCAAAGTATGCTCCCAAAGTATGCACTCATGTGTACAATGATCAAGTTACAATGATCCTTGTCTTGCTAATGGGTTTGATCCAGAGTAAACATTATCATATTTGATCCGAAATCAAACCCATTATCCTTGTTTACACTCAGCAAACACATTTACACTTCGCTATCCAAAGTATGCTCTTGTTCTGCACTTTTCTACCTCAACTTTCATTTGCCACCGATACATAAACTATTTAAGCAGTTTGCAGTGTTGTACATTTGCGGAATTTTAAGGCCAATCACTGCTGCCGGAAGTTTGCATATATACCAAATTGCAATTATTTAAAGCTAGTGACAATCGAAAGTTCAGATACTTAAGTGCATAGTTTGGATGGCAAAGTGTAATTAACCATTTTTTCTGTAATGTCTATGATGTTTGGCTAATAAGTGTATGATTACTGATTTTGTGGTGCAGGCTTATACTCATGAGTTGGAGAACAAGGTTTCCCGTCTGGAGGAGGAGAATGAAAGGCTCAAGAGACAAAAGGTGTGTTTCTTTCTGGAATTGTGTGCTTGAAATTTTGATATATTTATTAGTATAGCTGATGTTTAAACTTTAAATATCTGAATCACTTTGTTGACTTAATTCATTTGAATTTTCTGCCATGTTTCTTGGAAGTCATTGGGAATTGCGTAACTTGATGAATTTGCTTCTATGTTGCGTGGTTTTGTGTGCTTATGTGGTGTATATTCCATTAAAATGATTATAGCTCAAGCTAATTCATGCAACATACTTAACAATTCAAAGTTATCGTTATCAGCAAGCTATAGTAATTCATCTTCGGTGGATCCTATCTTCGCAATACATTGGACAAGGTACCTAATTATTAAGCAGCTAAGTTCAATTTTCATCAATACCACTTGAACAAGAATGATAATACAGTTATGAAAGTTCATCATTCTTATAGTTGAGTAGATGTATAAGCTAAATTTGTTAAAAATTGAAGCAGTAAAAACAACGAGTGTTTGGGAAAAGAAAAAGCTAAAAGTTAAAAGAAATTACTTGAGTATTTGGAAAAAAGAACTTTCGAGAACCACTTTTATCAGACTAAACAAACTTATGTTTGGTAATGAAATTAACGAGAAGCTAGCAGCTGAGGCTGGATGTTGGTCATTAGACGTTCCTAGCTTCTAACTTATTTCTGCTTAAAATAAGCACGAGTCGATTTTCCACACACTCCCTAAGTGCTAGAGAAAGCAAAAGGTGCAGAAGTGATGTTTTTATTTTTTCAAGAATTTGCATACACTACCAATGTGTTAATGAGTTGGCCTACTTGATCATCATCTTTCACAACTTATTTTGGTGAAAAAATCAGTTCTTTCTAATATACCAGAGAAAACAGTGCATGCTGGATTTCGTAGGCGAAAGAAAGACATGCAGTAGATGACGTTGGCATCATTTTTCATACTATTCACTTCCATGAAAGTTTAGTTGAATAAAGAAAAGCTAAAGTAAACAATATGCAGTAATCGAGCTACTTGTTATTGATTGACTTTAGAAATAGTTCTTTAAGCATCATTATCATATTGAGCCAAAGAGATCTTTCTTTCGGCAAGTTATAGGTGAGGTACCGTCGCTGATATCTGAATTTCATAATGTTCATAATATTAATTGACAGTTCGTGCAAATATTAACACGTTTGCATGTTTCCCGCATTACAGGAATTGGAGAAGGCATTGCCTACGATACCGCCCCCGGAACCAAAATACCAACTGCGAAGAACGAGCTCCGCCCCTCTATGAGGATCTTGTAGATTTACCTCACCGTTTCTGTGATTTAACTTTTATTAGAGCTTCTTTCGCCTTTATAAAAGTCTCTTAGTCTGAACTTCTTCGTGTATGTACATTTTATATAGTGTTAACCGATGTGGGATTCTGTGGGACTAGTTCTATGGTAATTTTATCAGAAGTTTTGTTCTTTTGTTTATGTAGCTTGAATTTTAAGCATAATGTGTCTGTGTCTGTGTCTGTGTGTGTTTTGTCCGACTTCTGAGGGTCATTCTTTAATTCTTGAACGAGGAAGAACTAAAGATGAGTGTGTAGGCACCAAGCTAGGGATACAAACGAATCAAGCTCGCTTGCGAGCCTAATGAGTCGAACCAATAAAAGTTTGAGCTCGGGTTTAAAGAAATGAGTTTGAGTGAAGCCCTGATTCGACTTGTGTTCTCCTCAAGTTGAACTCGAACCCGGGCGAAGCCCCTCTTCTTGTGACCTGGCACAATAGAAGTTTAAGGTTATAAATTTGTCTCACATTCATTAATTTCTAAATTACATTCTACCTTTAATAACCATGGACAACTCTTACTACAGTAACTAGCTTTAGCTTTTGAGGTTACTTAGATTGAACTCATACTTTAACATGCTATTAAAACCTGCCACCCTGAATAAATTTCACTCTTCAGTTTAACCCTCTACTGTTCAGGCACATTTAAATTTCACATTTCACCCTTCAAAATTGAACTTGATTGTTAGGGTAAAGAGGCTATAGACCAATTCCACATTAATTAATTACAAAATCATGCAATCCTTGGTAATTGTGGCTTTCAAACAAGAAAGCAAACTCTGATTTGCACTCGGCCAAACTTCATATTCTGGATTAATTTTTTGAAGACCTTTATCAGCATCTGTGATGAATTTGGAAGGAGAGGAAGTTCAACCATCAACATGGCCAAGGAGATTGTTGCATATTAAGAGGGAGTGGAATTGAGATTTCTATTGTAGAAATCTAACTTTTCAGAAATCAAATTTGTAATATTTGATGCAAAAAATATTGGAGCAGACAAGGAAGAGGATGATGGAAGAGACGAAGAAGAGGATGAAAGAGATGAAGAAGTTGAAATCGAGGAAGAAGACCATGGAAGTGAAAACTGAGAAATAACCGTCACAGAGAAAATCGTAACCTATCTGATACCATGAAGAGAAATAATTGGGTTCCACGAATGTAGCGGAGTCTTCTCTCTATTATTTATAACTAGCGTATACCCCGTGCTATGCACGGTATTTATATAAAAATTATTGTATATGAGTTATATTAATATCGTAAATATTATAAACTAAGATAAAGTAATCTATATTTTGGATAAAACTTTTATATAGGAAAAAATATTTGCTTACTTAACAATGACATCAAAGATCGTCACATGAAAATTATTGTTTTTTAAATGATGAGAGTTGTAAATAATTATAAATTTCGATAAACACTGGAATTATTTTAAAAATTTTAATGAAAAAAAAAATCAAATTCGATCAGATTATAATCTGGATGAAAAAAAGATTTAAATAGTTACAAAATAAATAATAGACAGTTAAAAAATAGAAACTAAAAAATAAATGTGGTTGAAAAGTAATATTAATCTTACAAATAGACATCCAAACAGGGGTTGGCCAAATGGTTTAAGGGTTGATTCTGAAGGCAATGACCCGAGTTCAAATCCCTCTAGCCACTTGGGGTGTGTGTGTTTAAAAAGAAAAAAAAAAATAAATCTTACAAATAGAAAAATTATACGAAAATATAACATATTTTCTCAATTTGGGAAAATCAGATTAGTTAATAATAAAAAAATAAAAGTCGCTCAATCATTAAGAAAATAAAATAAAAAATTAATGAAATTAATAAGAATACAAATAAATAAAAATAATTATCAACAAAAACAATAAACATAATTATTATAATAAGTATTGAAACTATAAAACAAATCTATTTGGCATAAATAAAAATATGATAAAATAAAATAAAGAAAAAAATAACAATAAAAATTTAAAAGTTAATTTAAATTTGAATGTCGCTAAAATATATTTTTATTCAATTAAAAAGTAAAAAATTATTTGATAATAAATAATTACAAAATATAAAGATGGTGTAAAATAAATTAAAAAAAATAAAAGAATAATAATATTAATTATTGATAATAAATTTATACAAAATAAAATAAATTAAAATATAAAAATCAAGCGTTAATTTCAATTATTAATCAAAAATTTATCTTCTCCTTATAAAAAAAAAATTAATCACAAATTTATAAAATAAATTAAAATTACAATAAAACAAAATAAAAAGGAAAAATACAATAAAACTTAAACTCATTTAAATTTCAGTCTTCTAAAAAGATTTTCTCATTCAATTAGAAGGACAACATTGATTAATAATAAACAAATACAAAGCAAAAGAATGGTATAAAATAATATAAATCAAAAGTAATAAAAAAATAATATTATTAATTTTTAATAACAAATCTATACAAAATAAATAAAAAAAATTAAAAGATAAAAATGAAGCATAAAACATTAGTTTTTTATAATAAATATATATAGTGTAAATAAAAATTATAATAAAACAAAATAAAAAGATGCTACAATCAAAACTTATAACTCATTTAAATTTAACATCATGAAAAAAAATTTTCATTCAACAAAAAATACAAAATTGATTGATAATGAACAAATACAAAATAAAAAGATGGTGTAAACAGTTAAATAAAAAATAATACAAAAAAAAAAAAATCACATATACAAATATACAAAAATGAAAAGAACAAATAAATCTTCAAAAGAGGAAAAAGAGAATAAAAGAAGTTGTATGTCGACTATAAAGAAAACTTAAAAACCCTAGACTGGTAAAGAAGAAACTAAAAAACAGATTGGAACTTATAAAAATTATATCAAACGTAATATTTATTTGTCTAGCAATTCTATTGAGGTAAATTAAGTAGCTTAATTAATTATCTTTATTATTAAAAATTTAAATTTGAATTTAAAAAGTTAATGGCATTTTATGGAAATTACATCCTTTTTTTTTTTTTGGGTGAACAAAATTTAGGTTGAGGGATAGCGCCCCAATCCAAGGCAGGGAATGCCTCCAGGCTCAGTGAGCACCTACAGAGGTTCTTACATATACCTCACCCCATGGAGACAAGGGGGGTTTGAACCTGCGACCTTGTCAGGATCAAACCCTACATCCTTTTTAATTGTGTATTAATATAACTAAGGATTTTTTATAAATTTATCCATAATTGACATAATTTGCCATTAAGACTTCATTCGGCATAATTTTAAATATATCTTAGGAAAATAAAAAATTCAGTATTTAATATAAAACTCAATTGATATTATTTATTAATTAAAATAAATCAATGTACCTTTTTTTTTTTTTTAGGGTAAATTACGGCAACCCCCCAGGTCTTTGGCACGTTTTGCATTTCCCCCCTTAACCTTTGATTTTGCGCGATTTCCCCCCTCACCTTTGTAAAACGTATCATTGTCCCCCTTTTGGACGGAATCTTGGGGAATTTTTCGTTAAATTTTTTGAAAAATTTTTTGGCGTGATTTCTGAGATCAAATCTATTCAAATCAGATGTTAAATGTGTTAATATTATACATAAAAACAAAGATCTCGACGCAAGGAACACAATGGTGGCCTTGAAACCAAAATCCAACAATCGGAGAAAGAGGAATTATCGGTCAAACATGGCACATGGGTGACAGAGCGTTGCAGGCGAATTCCGGCATCTTCCGACGATCAATAGGTTCGAATGGTGTGGGGGTTTTGTTCGTCTTAGAGAGACGGACACGATGGCGGTGGTCTTGACTCTTGGGTCATCATGACGGAGGAGAAATCGACGGTCAAAGTTCACCTTGTATAAATTCAAACGGAATATTCTGGGAATATTCCGCCGGAATCGTGCAAAAGGAGTAACTTACAAAAAAATTCAAAGGTGAGGGGGGAAATCACGAAAAATCAAAGGTTAAGGGGGAAAGTGCAAAACGTACCAAAGGACAGGGGGGTTGCCATAATTTACCCTTTTTTTTAATAATAGATATAGATAGATAACGCCTGCCTAGAGATATTTATTGGATTTTTTTAATAATAGATTTATAAATAATATAAAATCAATGATTTTTTTTATAAGAATTAAAATATTTCAAAAAAGGAGAAATAAATATTAAACTTCATCAGTTTTATTTAAATTTTGAGTGTTGTCATTAATTGCATGAGTTACATTTGAATTTAAATTAAAATATTTTAAATTTATGCATTCAAAATAAGTTTTACCATAAATTGATGCTTTAATTGAGAACAACTTCCAAAAATCAAGGGACATATAAAATTGGTGAATAAATAAATAAATTTAATAACCATCAACCAATCACAATTTTTAGTTCAAATTAAAATTTTCAAAAAAATCACAAAATTTCATTCAGTCAAAATTAACATAATTTGAGTCAAAGACACCCTTCCTATATATTATAATATAGATAGATATGGAAAATACATAGATAATTACAATATTCACATACAAATAAAATAAACAAAATATATATACATTAACACATAAAAGGTTTTTCTAATTTTTTCAAATGCCAAAAGACTGAGAAAGAGAGAGAGAATTGCTGCTTAGAAAAGATATTACAATGATAACCTTAAAATATATTTACAAAGAGGCCAAAAAGAGAGAGTATTTGGGCCCAAGGGACGCCAAAGTTTTTTTTTTTAGAAAAATAACCCTCAATTTCTTTTTTCTTTTTCTTTCTCCCCTATTATATGACGTGGCACGTTTAAATAATAAACCAAATGTAATTAGCTCATTTTGTAAAACAAAAAAAAATCTTAGGGATGGTTTTGCAAAATCCTAAATTCTTTTCTCTCCTCATTCTTATCGCCGCCTCAATCTCACTTTCTCTCACAACCAGTAGAAGACCCATCGTCTTCTAAAACCAGTAGTCGCCTCAATCTCACTTTCTCTCACAACCAGTAGAAGACACATCGTTTTCTAAAACCAGCATCGTCTTCTAAAACCAGTAGTCGCCTGCGTCGCCTTCTACAATTAGAAAAAAGATAAAGAAGCCTGCGTTTTTCCTTCTTTGATTTTTGTTTCGCCATTTGTTTTCTCACCTGCGTCGTCTTCTTCTACAACCTCCATTAAGTAAAAAGATAGATAAATAATTACAAAAATCTTATCCTCTTCTTCTATCATTTTTTATTCTTTTTCTTCTTTTCTGTATTTGATATTTGAAGATCAACAGGATCGACTAATCGATCCAAGTGATCGAGTAGTCAATCAATAAATCGACTAATCGATCACTTGAATCGATTAGTGGATTCGACTACTCGATTAGCCGATTATGTTGATCGACTACTCGATTCTGTTGATCAACTAATAGATTCTATTGATCTACGATTTGAAAGAAAGAAAAGAAAAAATAATAAAAGTTGATCTTCATGAAAAAAGATAAAGAAATAATTACAAAAATCTTATCCTCTTCTATCGCTTTTTGTTCTTTTTCTTCTTTTCTGTATTTGATATTTAAAGATCAACAAGATCGACTAATAGATCCAAGTTAATCGAGTAGTCGATCAACAGAATCAACTAATCGATCCAAGTTAATAGATTGATCAACATAATCGACTAATCGATCCAAGTTAATAAATCTATTAACTTGGATTGATATCGATTAGTCGATTCTGTTGATCGACTAATCGATTCTACAGAACTAATCGATTCTACAGAAAAAAGAAAAAAAAAAGAAGAAAAAAGAATAACAGTTTTTTCAAGAAAATAAAGAAAATAAAGAAAAAGAATAAAAGAATCGACACAAAGAAGAAAAAAAAAGAATAAAAGTTGATGATCAAGAAAATAAAGAAAAAGAATAAAAGTTGATTCTCAAGAAAATAAAGAAAAAGAATAAAAGAATCGACATATCGATCATATAGTTTTTAAATGGACTCGAATCAAACCCATTGGTTCGACTCGGACCAAACCCATCGGTCGGACCGGTTTAATCGGTAATCGTACCCACCGACCGAACCGGTTCTGTAGACTAATAAATAAACGTTAGTTTATTAATTTAATTGGCTATTTAATATTTTGAAATTATCCTAAATTTAATTTCAAAGTTAAATAGTTAAATTAAATTGATATTATAATGTTTATTTTATCTACAAATCAAGTGATGACACGTGTCAAAGTGACATGTTTTGACCAATCAAATCAAGTCTTGCAGTCAAAGAAAGTCAAGACAAATCATATGGCGATATGTGGCGTATTGCATCACACCGACCAATCAAATTCAAGTCTTATTTGATATTATCTCTTTAAAAAATAAAAATATAAAGAGATAATTATTAAATAAACTTTGACTTGAGCAACAAGTCTTGAATCCTATGCCTATATAAAGAGGCCATGGGTTGTTCATTCAACACACAGCACGAATTCAAGAAAGGCTAAAACCCTCTCTACAAATACAAAGAAGGCTAAAAACCTTCTCTACAAGGAAAGGCTAAAAACCTCTCTATAGTTCAAGAAAGGCTAAAAACCTTTGTACAAGTTCAAGAAAGGCTAAAAACTTTTCTTCCCCGAAGTTACCAAATCAAGGCGTTTGATTCGCTATCAAGGCGGTATACCGGCGAATCGGCGTTATAATCAAGCTAAATCCACGGAGTTACCAACGAGTTCGAAGGCGTTCTTGGCGGAATTCTCCTATATCTGCCGTTTGATTCGCAAACAAGTCGAAGGACCTACGAATTAACGTTATTTCAAGTCTAACTCGAAGTTGACGAAGATAAAACCATCAAATCCATCAAGGAGCGTTTGAAGATTTCAACAACTTAAAACTCGAAGGAAGAATTAGAGGATCAAAGTGAAGATTGAAGACCTACTTTTACTTGAAGTTCTCAAATATTTGTATTACCTATTCGGTATTGACTAAAAATCAATAAACACGAATTTTTAGTGCAAATAGGTTCTATCAATGTTTTCAAAATCGGGCTGAACAGGTCGATCGGCCTGCCGGTTCAATGAATATAGGGTTAAAAAAAAGGCTTCTTTGTCCTCTTTGCTGTGCAAAGAGCAATGAGAAAAATAAGAATCCACATATTAATATTTTGAAAACTTCACCGGAGAAGAGGTATTGAGAAAAGAAAAAGTATGACAGATTTAATTGCTTTGATCTTTGAGAAATTCATGTAGAAGTATGAGAGAGAAAGAACATCAAAAGAAAATTGGGAAAAAATTAACTGCAATATTAAGAAAAAATCATGTCCAACATGTACTTTTTTTTTTTTTTTAAAATAAAGGGGATTTTATAGAGGACCCTTGTAACACCCCAGCTTTCGGTCTTTCAGGTACGCACGCCACGTGTGAGTTTTGAGAGTTAGAAATTATTTTAATTCTTTCATTTACTAAATTATATGCTACATGATAATTTTATGAATTATATTTCTAAATGTTTATATGAAATCCATATAAATGTGAGAATTATTTCATGCAATTTATGTAATTGGTACGTGAGTTTAATTGTCGAACATGATTTAATTGTTGCATGTCCTTGATTGATCATTTTTCCTAATTTGAGGACTCAATTGCATGAAAACGTATTTGGACCAAAGTGACCATTTACTATGAGATAGGACTTTATTGCATTACTTAATAATTTGAGGGACTTGATTGCAAATTGAAGCCTTTCATCCAACTTAAGAGATGAGTTACGTTATATGCATTTCATTCTTCATTTCATACATTTTATACAAACTTAGCAACACTTTGCTTCCATTCCTCTCGATCTCTTTCCAAGGAAGAAGAAGGGATTTCTCATCTTCAAGCTAATTTCCCATCAAATTTCATACTTTGAAGCTCAATCATCCTCACCATCTCCATTCTTTCCTTCTCTTTTTTTTTCAAGGTATATATGAACC
The DNA here is from genome assembly GCA_037501455.1 of Lantana camara. Classification (NCBI taxonomy): domain Eukaryota; kingdom Viridiplantae; phylum Streptophyta; class Magnoliopsida; order Lamiales; family Verbenaceae; genus Lantana; species Lantana camara. Next base: position 19,584,325 of record CM074859.1, read on the forward strand.
ATATATGTGAATTCTTGGAATTGATTGATGAAGCTAAGGTTATGGTTTGGATTGGATATTATGTGTTTGAGTTGTTGGAAGCATGATTGTAGCCCTTTAGCTTGAAATTGATGCATATATCATGGAGGTTATGAACTTGGGTGAGGAATTCATATATGGATTTTATGGTGATGACTCTTGATGATCAAGCATGATATGAGTGTTTATATTAGATTTTATTGAACCATAAGTGCCTAAGTATGTTTATTTCATGATTTTGGGTGTTGAGGATTGATTTCATGGTTGTTTTGTTGGTTTTGAGTTTGGTTCGAAGTGTTCCCCTGTTATGCTCTGTTTCTGCTGCATCTGCATAACGGGAACGACCCTTCCCGTCCCAATTCATTTTGGGAACGACTGTTCCCACCCCTGACAGGTTTGGCGTGCGAGACTGGGAACGGCCCTTCCCAGTTTTGGCTTATAGCCGGAACGGCCGTTCCCAGCCCAAAAACCTTACAGATGCGCGGGATTAAATCAGGGAGCCGGGAACAACCCTTCCCATTTCATGTTCAAACCCGGAACGGCCACTCCCATACTCCAGGGGATTTTGTGAATTTTCTGCACAAAATTTACTTTTCCAAATCCGTTTCTAAGCCCCTAAATGATCGATACTTGTTTAGTATATGCTCATTTTATGCATGAAAATGATCATGACACTCTATAATTGCCAATGCATGTAACGCCCCAATTTCCGGCTTTTCAGGTACGCACGACTAGAATTATTTTAATTCATTTGTTTATTAAATTCCTACGTTTATGATAAATTGTGTAAATTATGTTTCAATATGGTCATGTGAAATATTTATCAATTTAAGCATTACGGCATGAATTGGACTCATTGTTATATGAATTAATTGCCAAACATAATTTAATTTCATAGTTGTCCTTAATTGCTCATTTAAGTAAAATAAAGGACCGAATTGCATGAAATTGTTAGGGGACTAAAATGATCATTTCCAAACCTTAGGTACTCAATTGCATAACTTATAGAACTTTAGGGATTTGATCATAAATATCGCATATTTCCTCAAATATATCGGTATACACATTTCTTCCACAATCTTCTTCATTTTTTTCATAACCAATCATCCCAAAATTGCTTCTTGCTCTCACCGAACCACAACCCCAAAGAAGGAAGAAGAGAGTTCATCCAATCATCCAAGTTAATCAAGAAATTCCAAGCTTTTAAGCTCAAGTATCCATCTTCATCTTCTTCTCCTTCTATTTTCTTTCAAGGTAAAGATGAAGATATATGAGATTTCTTGATAACTCTATGTTAAGCTAGGGTTAGTGGTTAAGCTAGCAAACTTGATGATTTAATGTTAGGAGCCTTGAACTCAAATTCCTTGCATGAATCTTAAGAAATATGGAATTATATGATGAATTCATGGTAGAGGAGATGATGATGATTTCGGGTGGTTAAGCATTATTTGAGTGTTTAAGTTAAACTTTAGTGTACCTTAAACATATATATGTGTTTTCTCTCATAAACTATAACATATGGATGTGAATTATAAGTGTTTGGGAAGAATTTGGTATAGGTTCGAGCTTCCCCTGTTTCTGCTGCTATGTTCTGTATCTTCTGCGTAACGGGAACGGCCCTTCCCGTCCCCTTTGTATTTGGGGAACGGCCGTTCCCATTATTTGAATAATTATGCAGGCGGCGAGGAGGGGAACGACCGTTCCCACTTTGTCGCATGGACGGGAACGGCCGTTCCCATCTTCGGGAGCAACTTCGGGACTGGGGAACGGCCCTTCCCATTTTACACTAAAACCTGGAACGGCCGTTCCCATACCCCTGGAAGTGCAGAAACATTCTGCACAAAGGTAACAATTCCAATTCCTTCTTTAATTATTTAAATGACCCAAATATGATATTATAAGATTAATATCATGTAATAATATGATTGTATCATGCTACATTGTTCTTCACACGATTTCTCATCTTATGAAGTTAAGACCAAATAGATATAGGAATACCTGTTTATTACTAATCATTTCCACGTTCTCAAGCATATATAGCAAGCAGGTCTTGATCGTGCAAAGCAATGCGCATACCAGATTGAGTCGTGCAATGGATAACAATCAAATCAAGCTCATGCAAAGCAATGCGTGTAGTTTGATAGGTATCATGTTCATGCAAAGCAATGCTTGAAATGTGATTAATGCCAAAACCGGGATGACCCCTGAATCCACCAATAGGTGGAGGAAGGAATCCCGCACGTGAGATTCATACTCTTGACGTGCGTAGCATGAAACCGGGATGACCCCTGAACCCACCAATAGGTGGAGGAAGGAATCCTGCACGTGGGAACCATATTCCCGACGTGCGTAGCATGGATGGATAGGGCCTTGCAAACCCACCATCATCGTGATTAACATGTTATCGTGACTGGAGTGATGTAGATACTGGAGTGATGGAGGGTTTGGAGTGGAGGAGGATTGGAGTGATTGGGTGTATTGGAGTGATGGGGTGGATACGGAGTGATGAGAATTATTGGAGTGATGGAGGTATTTATAAAATCCATATACATGCCGTGTTCTTGCAGGTACACTCTAGGCGGGAATCGAGCTAAGTCAAGTCCTTGCATTCAAGCCCATACGGTGCATTTATTTATTTACCATTCCAAAGAAATTATTGTTAATGTGACTTGTTATATATTTAGAAGATGATAATGTATTGATATGTAAAATACAAGTATACATTACTTGATAAAGGATCGATAGTATAGCATGCTTCCGTTTGATTCTATCGCATATATAAATGAATTTCCATTTAACCTGTCATTTTATTTACATTGTTACCCGTTCGCTATAGGTTGGTTCATGTACGGACATTTCCTTTCGAATGTGAATCGGCCTATAGTGCGGGGGTGTGGCATCCTCACGTATTGGGGTGCTACAATGCACGTTATATTGCTTTATGATTACGCCGTTCGTCCTAATTGGTTCATTTGAGTCGTGTCTCACGTACACTTGTCTTTCTTGCACATACCAGCTTCCTGGTGACGAGGAGCAGGCTCCGTAGGCTGTATCCTTGTTCTCTTTTGTCGTACAGGTGAGGTTTAATTTCTAGATATATAGAAACCCTACAACCCTTATGTGAACTTTTCGGCCAAAATGTATATATATCTAAGCTCTTTAAAACCTCAACTGATTGTAATGAAATGGTCGTTTTGGCGAGTATATTGTACTGCACTGTGGGCCCGAGAGTAGTGTATTGAGTCAACCGGGAAAACAAGGGCTGACGTGTAACGCCCCAATTTCCAGTTATTCAGGTACGCACGACACGTGTGATTTTCCGAGAGTTAGGATTTATTCTAATTCTTTCGTTTATTAGATTCCTACACTTTGTGGAAATTTTATGAATTACATTTCAACATATTTACGTGAAATTATGTGAAATTCATATCAAATTTAGAAATATAACGTGATTTGGAAATGATTATTACGTGAAATAAATTGCCGAATGTGAATTAATTGCTTAACTGTCCTTACATGATCATTCTTTTAAATTAAAGGACCAAATTGCATATTATATCTTAGAGTTGATGGATTAATTCCCAAACCTTTTACTACTTGATTGCATAAGTTATTAAACCTGAGGGACTAAATTGCAATTTTAAGCATTTCACCAACTTCAATGCATGAATCACATTATCACCTTTCTTTCATCTTCCATGTTCATTTTTCATCCAACAAACATATCATCCTTTGCTTCCATTTCTACCGAGCTAAACCATAAACAGGAAGGAAGAGATCTCATCAATTCAAACCATAAATTTTAAGGAATTGAAAGCTTTGAAGCTTCATCATCGTCATCGTCAGCTCCTCTCATCTCATCTTTTTTTTCAAGGTAGCCATGGATGTATATATGATTTCTTGAATTTATTATATGAAGTTAGGGTTCTAGTTGTGATTGAATTACTTGATCTCTAGTTGCTAGAAACATGAATACATGATCATAACTTAGATTGATGCATGAATTCTTGAAGAATTTGAACTTGAGAGATGAAATCATGCATGAATTTGAAAGTGGAAAATCTTGATGATCAAGCATGGTTTGATTGTTTATTTTGTGTTTTATGATACTTTGAACATATATGTATGTTAATTTCCAGAAATATGACATTTAGAACTTGAAAATTGGTGTTTTGGGATTGATTTGGAGGTTGGCCGAGACTTCCCCTGTTCTGCTCTGTTTTCTTTCTCCAGAATTTGAAGGTCGCGGTCGCGACCAAAAATAGAACAAAAATGGTCGCACCCGCGACCCACTCACAAAATTGGCTGAACAGCGCGACCTGAAATACATATAAATCAGGTCGCGGCCACTACCAAAATTTGGCCAAGTTTCGAGTTTTTGAAAAATTGCATGAAAATTCATGAAAAAATTAGGTCGTGGCCGCGACCAAGAATAGAGTAAAAATGGTCGCGCCCGCGACCCTTGCAGAATCTGCATTCATCCAATTTCGAACCTACGCCATTTTCACCTCGCTTTGAACTAGAAAACGTGCCATATAGAGTTGGATAGGTATTTGTTTCTAGTTTCATATCCAATAAACAAAACTCAATTCCCACTTCTAGAACTTAAGATATTTCAGTTTTCCTACCGCATGCATTTCCCAAAACTGTCAGTTTTTACCAAACTTTGCCAAAACCCATCTTATTGCATTCTTTTCACTTCCTTGGCTCCCGTATGTGGCTTATATGAGTTATAAACTTGGTTTAGTGATAATTATGATCTTAATTGATATTCCTTAACTATTAATGCATGACATCTTGATTATGACTTTGCCGTGCGTCCTATTTGGTATCATTATTGAGTTATTGTCTCACGAATGCACAATGTCCCGTTTCTTGTCCAGTTCTTCTCCAGGGCGGAGATTAGTGATCAACGAGCACGTTCATGCACTCTTGAGTCGTTGTGTCGCCTGCCAGGTGAGGTTTAATTCTAGTTACATAGAACCTATACAACCGTTATGTGAGTTTTCGGCCAAAAGGTATTTATATCTATAATTTCCCATGAAAACACTCATGATTACAAGCAAGTCACATTCATGAAAAGCAAGCAAGCCATGTATCGTGCATGTTTTAGGCGAGTAAGCATGATTGTTTACTTTGGGCCCGAGGGTAGTAGCTTGAGCCAACCGGGAAAGCATGGGCTGACGGGTAACTCTAGCGCTATCCTCACCACATTGGGATAACCCCTGAACCCGCTAGGAGATTAGTAGAGGACGGAGTTCCGGGCTTAGGGATTCATGTACCCTCTGCTCAACATGTCGTGGAGGGTGAAGGCTAGCTACCTTCCCATCATTGGAGGGAGAATGAGACTGGGGACGGGTCCGGCAACATGGATTGTCCTCGGGTTATTGCATGTTTTCACTCATGAATTATGTTACTGATTGAGCACTAAATGAATTGCATGACCACGTATTAATCATTCAAGCAAGCACGTATTGATCACGTTTGGTGTAAAGGTTGGAGAATTGCCCTCACTCGCCGGGCCAAGTATTTCATGAAATTGACAAGTTAACATGTTAAACTTGATAGTTGTAATCTCGAGTAAAGGATAGTCTATTCTTGAAACTTATAATTATTTTATTTACAAATCTTCACCCAAGGCTATAACTTGCATTTAATGTGTTATATATATATATCTATGCCCCTCACTCAGTCTTCGGTACACTGATACTTCACTTTCCAGGTACTTTTGGTCGTGGTCGTGCTAGGCGGGAGTGTTGAGTCAAGTCTTGCATTTCAGCCGAGTCTAGCCTTTTATTTTCCATGTCCAACTTTTGGAGTATCACGCCATGATCATTGTCGTTATTATCTTTTGGAACTTTCTGTTAGTAGTTTTGGACATTTATTCATGAATAATACGTAGGAGATGATAATGTATTGATATGGTTGGTATCTACTAGTACTTACTCGATATGTAAATACGGTACCTATATGTATGGATGATATGAATGCTTCCGCTTTTGATTATCATGTCTGGGTTTTGATTGTGTTGGGGAGTTGTCCTGCCTAGCTCGTTTATTTCTTGATTGTCACCCGTTCGCTATATGTTCGGTTTATATACGGATTACCCATTTCGTATGTGGATCGGGCTATAGTGCGGGGGATGTAGTGTCTTGGGGGTTAGGGTGCTACATGACGGGTAACTCTTGTACTATTCACACCATTTTGGGATGACCCCTGAATCCACCAGGAGGTTTGGTGGAGTAAGGAATCCCGGACATGGGATTCATGTACCCGATGCTCACATGATTGGATGGTTGGGCCTTGAAAACCCACCATCACCCAGAGGAAAAATGGTTCATGAAGTTGCTAATTGATTGCACTATAAATACTTGCGTGATCACTTAACCAATTGAAACTCTCATGATTGTTCACTGTCGGAGTAAAGGTTGGAGAATTGCCCTTACTCGCCGGGCCACTGATTGTATGAAATTGATTAAATTGTTAAACTTGATAGTTATTATCTCGGGCGATGGTTTATATTGTGATTGAACTTATATTGTTATTTTACTAAAACTTTAACTGAGGTTATGACTTGTGTGGTAATTGCGCTTATATGTATCTATACCCCTCACTCAGTCTTTCATAGACTGATGCCTCCACCTTTCAGGTTTTGCATGTGCGTGCTAGGCGGGAATTAGAGTTGAGTTGAGTCTTTAATTTGGGTCTAGCACACTACACCTTCCTATTATTGATGCATATGTATACTTATGACTTGTTATGAGTTTTTGGGAATTATTGCACAGTTATGGGTATGATGGCATGTAGTAGGAAGTATGAGCTTTCGTTGTTGCAAACTTTACTGCTTATTGGAAATAATTATGCTTCCGCTCTAATCGTGTGTATTGATTTAATTGGTTTGGGGTTAGTCCCGCCTAGCTATTGTTGTTTTTTATTGTCTCCCGTTCGCTATAGCTTTAGTTCATGTATGGATTGTCCGTTTCATATTTGAATTGAACTATAGTGCGAGGGATGTGGCTACCTCGCATTCCGGGTGCTACAACCCTGCCTCAAAATAAAAAATCAGGAAAAAGCAAACACAACCAAATGTCAAAGAAACAAATAAAAGGAAGTGTTACTTCCTCTAAAATAAATCATCCAGACCAAAGGTATCTTCATCAATTTCTTCACTATCTCCATCTTTATAAATTACCGGCCAATCGAAGCGAGCTTCTTCGGATAAGGATCTCTTCAAATCTCTAGAATTTTCACTAAGGTCTTGCAAAAACGATGTCTTCTTCATATCTCTATTATACGAATTTGATAAAGAGAGCCATCTGTTTGATTGTCTCTGGATCATCCTCTATGACCTCGTTCTTCTTGTATCTCTTGGGATAGACCCATTTCGTGTGACTAGTAGTGTCAGTTGAATACTGAAAATCTTTTTTTCCCGACTTATTTTCAGCACAAATGGTGAAATCTATGACGGACTCATGTTCATGCGACGTGTTTTCCGGGATTGTTTCGACCCAAGAAGATGACCCTGATCCATTTAATCTTGAGCCCTTACTGAACAAGTCGACCCTCAACGACAAGAGTCCGCCATGGTCCACGATCTTTGCCGAATCCGTGAGCAAGAGAAAGAATGAGATCGGGAGGAAGAGCAGAGAAGACAGGAGAACCTTAGGATGGAAGAGCAACTTTTGTCCAAAAATAAATCTAATCAGTTTGTAGACGAAGAGTCCTTAGATGAGGATGATATTCACAATCCGGAACAAGAAGACTTCATTGTGGACAAAATCATTGAGTCAATGTCCAACATGTACTTGACCCTAGGAAAAGGGAATATATTAATTAGTTAATTAATTTTTAATGTTTCTTTAAAGTTTTGATCGTGATTAATTTAAAAATTTTTTAAATATAATTTTTTAAAGAAATAATTTTTAAGTTTTATTTGAGAATCGACTAATCGATCCTTATGATCGACTAATCAATTCTTTGAAAATCTTTATGATCGAGTCGTCGAAGGTTTTAAAGTTTTGATCGTGATTAATTTAAGATTTTTTTAAATATAATTTTTTAAAGAAATAATTTTTAAGTTTTATTTGAGAATCGACTAATCGATCCTTATGATCGACTAATCAATTCTTTGAAAATCTTTATGATCGAGTCGTCGAAGATTAGGATCGAGTGATTGATTTTGTAAAGATTTTTCATTAAGATTCCTCTAATTGAAATGTATGATTAATGCATTATGTGAATATTTCTCTAAAAATAAATTTCTTAAGAAATCATTTCTAATAGGTTTTAGATTTTCATTGAAAAGATATAATTCTTAAGACATATTTAAATATAAAAAGTTATTTAAATATGTCTTAAGAATTATATCCCTTTGGTCACTTGGGATGTGTGTGTGTTTTTTTTTTTTAAAAAACTTTTCAAAGAAAATCCAAAACCTATTAGAAATGATTTCTTAAGAAATTTATTTTTAAAAAAAAATTCACGTAATGCATTAATCCATCGTACGTTTCAATTAGAGGAATCTTAAAGAAAAATCTTAATAGAATCGATCATTCGATCCCAACCTTCGACCACTGGATCATAAAGATTTTCAAAGAATCGATTAGTCGATCCTAATGATCGATTAATCGATAATCAGAGTAAAACTTAAAAATTATTTTAAAAAAAATTTATATTGAAAGAAATCTTAAACTAATTTCTATATATCATACGTTTCTTCATGAAACTTCAAAGAAATTTTAAAAATTATATTTGTTTGAAAGAAGTGATCTTTGAAAAGATAAGATTTCTTTCAAACAAATACAATTATTAAAATTTTTTTGAAGTTTGATTAGAAGAAACCTAGGATTGAAATTAGTTTAAGTCAACTAATTAATTTTCAAAGAGATATTAAAAATTATATTTCTTTGAAAGAAATCTTATCTCTTCAAATAAATATAAAAAATTATTTAAATATGTCTTAAGAATTATATCTTTCGATGAAAATCTAAAACCTATTAGAAATGATTTCTTAAAAAATTTATTTTTAAAGAAATATTCACATAATATATATATATATATATATATATATATTCCAAAACCGGTCAACGCGACCGAGGGGTTATTAGCGAGGCTCCCTCCTCATATATAATCAACTGGAGACCAAAAGTACAAGTTCACATAATACATTAATCCATCATACGTTTCAATTAGAGGAATCTTCAAGAAAAATCTTAACAGAATCGATCACTCGATTCTAACCTTCGACCACTCGATCATAAAGATTTTCAAAGAATCGATTAGTCGATCCTAGCGATCCATTAATTGATTCTCAAAAAAAACTTAAAAACTATTTCTTTAAAAAAATTATATTCAAAGAAATCTTAAACTAATCACGATCAAAACTTTAAAGAAATATTCTGACCAAAAAAAACTTTAAAGAAATATTAAAAATTATATTGCTTTTAAAGAAATTTTTTGATAGAGTCGATTGATCGATCAAAAGTGTCGATCAAAGGATTATAAAGATTTTCACACAATTGATTAGTCGATCCTTAGGATCGATTAGTGGATGCCGAAAGAAAACATGAAAATTATTTCTTACAAAAGTAAACATATGTATATTTATATAATATTATAAAAATAGATTTGAAATCCGAACAATAGAAAAATATTAATATTTTTCAAAAAATAATTAACAAAATTCTATAATTTAAAAATATAATAATTTAAGATTATATTTAAAAATAAATATAATTTATAAAATAAAAGAATATATATTTTGTCGGTTGAACTGGTTGGACCAACTGGTTCGGTTTCATTTCTTGCTTCATTTTTTGTCCTCTCTCTTCGGTTTGGACCCCGGTCCGATCACCGGCTGAACCGATCGACCGTCGGTTCGATCACCAACTAAATCCAATGTTTTCAAACCATCGTGATGGGTTCTGAATATGAGTCCCATAGTCCGATCACTTTAGAATTTGTTTGGAGTGAGGAAACCACCGGAAGTTCGCCGGAAAAGCAGAGGGTTCTACCTGCTAGGACAAACACAGAGGAAAAGTCAGAAGGCCAAGCTGGGGGGAACTGGGGGTGATTCCCAGTTGGCTCTCCGACGCTCAAGTCAGATGATGATTTGAAAGAGAAAGTGTAAGCTAAGTGTGAATTTGCAGAAATGGAGGTTGCTTACTGTGAAGAAGATGAAGACTCCTATTTATAGTTGAGGGTTAGGGACACTTGGGTCATTTGTCGTGTGTGGTCCTGGCCGAATGTTGCCCTAACACGTGGCGCTGTGAGAGAGAAACCTAGGAGGAATCTTCTGCAAAAGCTGCTGAAAGTTAGTGTTGGCAACAGTGGCAGGTGCGCGGGCATGTACGGTGTGTCAGAGAGCCGTTTAGGGAAGTTGGTAACGAGGGCTTGAGAGCACGCTCGTGTCAACTAAAGCCTTGGTGGCCAAGGAACCCGTGAGGGGATGTAGGCCAAGGCTTGTGTAGCGAATTGGAGAGGAAGCCTCTCTGAGGTAATATAGCGCTCGAAGAGGGTTCCCTCGACTAATTGGAACGTTAGATATATAGTGCGAAAGGCGCTCGTGAGAGCGGTAACATTTAATGCAGAGACGGCACGTGTTCTTGGAGGACACTGACGCTCGAGGGTTTTTAGCGCTCGTGTATGACAGCCGTAATCACAGGAGGACATGTGTCGTCATCTGGGAGGTGCCACGTGTCCAATCATGGGGCGAGCGTATTTTGTCCTCATCATTTTGCCCCCCAATTCTGTAGTCCTTAGTGATAAGGGCTGCAGAATTTTTCCTAATGCGATCCCCCGAGCGTGACGCTCGTTTGGGGTTTGGCGTGTTGGACAATCTTTCTTCTGATTCTGCCATAAATGCGGTCTCTTCAATTGACCGCTTGTAACGTCAAAGCATTAAATGCAGTCCCTTCTTCTGACCATTTGGAGCGTCTAGGCATTAAATGCTGATAGGCGTGGGGCGCGTGAGTCTTTGAAAGTACGCGACGATTCAGTAAAGTGGACAGTTTCCTAGGCGGGAAATGATTACAGTTTTGAATTTTAGCCAGCAACCGTACCGACTCCCATCCCTATAAATAGGGGATTCTGCATCTATTCCACCTTTTACGCGAACAAATCTCCAAAGCATCCTTTTAGCAGAAGAACTCTTTGCATTCCAATTTCAGAGCATCCCAAATCTTCCATCTAGCTTTCCCCAAAATTTCAAGGTAATTTCCAGTGAAACTTGCTAACTTTTCTAACCTTAGAATTACACTTAGGACCCAGCAATTCCTTAGGCTTCTACTTTCTAGAAACCTCGAATCGCTTCAAATATACAAATCTTCCCAGAAAAAATCCCCAAACCTTTTCCAAACTCCAAAACCGCCATGGCTAATCAACATGTGGAGGAGTTCGCCCGTGAAGTCGGAGAAATGGCCACCCAGAACTCTTCCTCTCCAGTTTCCTCTAGGGACGAAGAAATGGGCACGGCTGTTATGTCCCCGGACGAGAGAAACCCAGATGGAGTGGAACCCATCTTTGAAGAGATGAATTTAGTGATGGAGGCGGAGAGGCAGGGAGTGACTCTTCCGATAACTGCGAGTGTGACTCATCCCCACCGCCATACTGTGACAGTGGCAGTTGTTGCTCTGGCGCCGGAAACTGAAGAGGCAGCGGGGCCCTCTGAAAGAGCCCGTGAAAAAGGCAATGGCAAGAAAACCAAGAAAACTAAAGGGCCCAACGAGGGTGAGGGCTCGGGCCTGCAAGCGACCGACCGTACCCCAGATGAGACCCCAAGTACAATAACCTTGGGGGAGGTAAAGTCCGCCTTGGCCCCCATCTATTGGGATGAGCGTTTCCAATGGAGAATCCCAACTAAGCACGAAGGCGCCAATCACCCTCCGCCCGGGGAGATGGCGGTCTACATTGATGCGATCAGCTCAGGGGGTTTGAGGTTTCCAATTCCGCCCCCTGTGGCCCGTATCCTGAATGATTTGGAACTCTGTCCCTCGTAAATTGTACCCAATGGCCTTACGCTGTTAGCAAGTTTTGTGATTCTTATGAGATGTGTCGGTTACGAGTCCTTCCTGCGGAATCTTAATGCTTTATTCCAAGTGGTCAGCTCGCCACGCTCGTCACCTGAAGCGGGCTTCTTCTATTACATCCAGGCGAAAGCCCTTTTGAGACTAATTAGTTCTCCCTCCACCACCTATGGCCTAAATTGGAAGGAGAAGTTCATATTTGTCAAGGTCCCCACGGAAGAAGGTTTTGGGGTGTCGTCAGATTGGATCTCGCATGGCAAGGGTACACTCGCAAGGAATCACCTGGAATCTGCTTTTCCAAAGGATTGGGCCAAGGACTTGGCGGAGGCTTTGAGGGACGAGGGTCACTTGATTCGAGCGAAAGACAGGATAGACGATGCGGAGCTTATGTTCCTCTGCGGTCTTACTAACGACCCTCACTATCTTGACAATCCTCCTGCTCGTGACATGGAGAGAGATGGTTAGATCCTTAGGGCGCTAACTCGTAGATAGGAATACTAACTTGTTAATCTCCGCAATTGTAACTTGTATTTCTAATCTTGTAACATTCTGTTTAAGAGTTTTTGGCTCTCCTTTTTTCTTTCCCTGCACGAGCAACAATCTTAGGAATGGCTGGAGGTATCAGACACGCCGCTCGTTTTGCTCATGCCAACAGGCAACAAGCCCAGCAAGGGGAACAACAACGCCCTCGAGGCCGCGGAGGTAGGGGGGACGCTCGTGGTGGCCAGCATGGTGCCGGTTCGAGCTCGGCTTCTGGCGCCCAAGCTCAACGCGGTCGGGGGGAAAACCGAGCGGCCATTGTTGAAAATAGGGTAGTGGTGCGGCCACCTCCTTCGTCAGATTCGAGGGTGGCCAACCCTCGTGCCGCCAATCAAGTGGAGCCCCCAGTTAATGTGGCGAAAAATGAGGCTCCTCCCAGCGCCAGTAGACCTTCCCGCAAGAGGAAGAGGATGCCCGACACCGTCGTAATAACGGGAAAAGGAAAACAAGTAGTCGAGGGCCCCAAGGGGGGTGGGGAAACTTCCTCTTCGGAGGAAGAGTACTTATGGGAGTTTGCCCGTCGAGGGGACAGAAACTTCTCCGGCGCTGCAGACGGTGGGGCAGTTTTGTTGAGGCCCGGAATGCTCGCTCAAACTGTTAGCGAGAATTTGTATGAGAAGGCCCAGTTTATCGCTGATCACAAGCACCTATTCAACGAATCTGTGGAGACGGTGTCCTACGACATGGCTCACGCCATAATCTCCGTATGTTTTCATTCCCTTGTAATTTCACTGCCTTTGGTAGGTATTATTTTAACATATTCTTTCTAACACTTCTATTCTTCCGAGCCCGTGCAGCAAGTGCTCCCTAGGGCCAAAAAATCCAGATGCGGGCCTCTGTTTATGTTGACCGCAAGGCCAAGTATAAGAAGATGGCACGTACAAACGACCCCGCTCAAATCCAAGGGGAGCTGGACATGGAGAAGGCCAAGTATGCTTCCATCAAGGAAGCGTACTTGAAAATGGAGAAAGAGATGAATAAACTGAAGGAAGACTTTGCGAGTGTGGAGACCGCTCGGAGCAGCTTGAGCAACAAGTTGGCCCAACTGGGTGAGGGCTACAAAAATGTCGAGGCCGAGCGTGAGAGCTGGAGAACGAGGGCTTTGGAGGCAAAAAGGAAATTCAATGACACGATGAACCAATGGCCCCAATGTCTTGAGCGGGCAAATAAGGAGGTGCTTATCAAATTTTGTTACTCCAAAGCCTTCAATTTTGCGGCTTCTTTGCATTGCTTGGATGAGGCTTAGAAGGCCTTCAACTTAGCCATCGAGCAAGGCATACGCAAAGGGTTGACGGATCCGGCCATGCGCAGGGGGAAGGCACGGGGCTCATGTTCGATGAGTGCTGCGAGGAGGATGAAGAAGACCCTGTGGACCCGGAGTCCAACATTGCTGAGCCAGAATACACTTTCCTGGTCACTCTCATTCAAGATGAGTATGTGGTGGCCCATCCCCTGGAAGAAGGCTCCCGATCAGCACAAAATGATCCTCCTGAGAACGAGCCTCAAGCGCCGGCCCCGAAAAATGCCCTTGTTCCAGTTGGCGAAAACGTCCCTGCTCCTGCCAACGAGCCCAATGCTAATGAGCCCAATGACCAACAAGCGCCTGGGGACAACAACCCTGAGCCTCCAGCAGCCCCTCATCAAGAGCCGGCAGGTCCTGTTTTGGTGGTTCTGGATGAAGACATTGCTCCCGCCGCCTGAAGTTCCTTCTCTCCAGCCTGGCTTTGCAATTCTTTTTATCTCAGTTTAATGCTCCCTTTTTTTTTTTTGTAATAATGCTTATGGACCTTTGAGCCCTTATTTTGTAGTATCTGGCGTAGAGCCCCAATCAAATGAAATCCCTTCTTCTCATAATGCTGTCTTTTGCCATTTCTTGAATGCTAAATTTTACTTGTCGCTCGTTGTGAACAGATCTTTGTAGTAATAAGATCGTGTGTAACAAGCTTGGTAAAGATTGCGTATTCCTGATAGGCTTTTGACACTTAGAGGATTTGGTCAAATCTTGTAAAACTTGAAAAATGTTACTAAGTCTGGAGTAATCATGAGGGTCTTACTGTGAGGCTGCCCCCCACTCCAGACTTGTGTGAATTTTTGCTTTTATACTTAGAAATTTTGCTAAGTTTTGAGTAACTACGAGGGTGTTACTGAGAGAATGCCCTCGTTCGAGGCTTGTGAGCGTCCTTCTTAGTTTTGGGAAATTTTGCTAAGTCTTGAGGAAATATGAGGGTCTTACTGGGTGACTGCCCTCATTCCAGACTTATGAAATTTCTTCTTAGTTTTGGGAAATTTTGCTAAGTCTTGAGGAAATATGAGGGTCTTACTGTGTGACTGCCCTCGTTCCAAACTTGTGAAATTTCTTCTTAGTTTTGGGAAATTTTGCTAAGTCTTGAGGAAATATGAGGGTCTTACTGTGTGATTGCCCTCGTTCCAGACTTGTGAAATTTCTTCTTAGTTATACTACCTCTAAACGAGTGTTGTCGTGCCTATTCGATTTTTAGAGTTTGCCATCGATCCCGTTCTCGAGCGCAAGGCGTTGTGGTCAACGGCCAAGGCCTACTAGGATTTCCTTTGCATTTTTCTCCCAATGTATCAAGTTGGATGTGAGCGTTACCAGGCTATCCTTATAGGGGCGTAGAGTGCTAACAAGCGTAACCCACGTGCGATAATGGTGACCAATCACGCTCGTAAAGACGAGGGATGTGGGCCTTATTCATTCATGCCACTAAAAGAGCAGAAGTATAGAATGATTTAAGAGAATGTATTGTTACTTACTTGAGATTCGAAGTACATTGATCCCATTAACGGGGCGGTTACATCGTCCTTTCTAGAGGGCTTTTTTAAACATAAAACCGCCGGAGGTTACATGCGTTTCAAGGGCGAGGCAAACGCTCACCCTGAAGCGTCTCCAGGGTGTAAGTGTTGTTAACTCTGACTTGTATAACCTTGAATGGACCCTCCCAATTGGGGTCCAACTTCCCCACATGTCTAGATACTTCTACTTTCTTCAGAACTAAATCTCCCAGTAGAAAAGTTCTTTCTCTCACGCGCTTGTTGTACTGTTGAGCCACCGTGGCTTTATATCTGTGAATTTTAGCCCATGCCTTGTCTCTTCTTCCCTCCAGTAAGTCCAGCTCTAGGCTCCTGTTGCCCTCATTAAGCTGAGGATCGAAATAAGCTACACGAGCAGATTCATTTACAACCTCAGCCGGTATGATTACTTCTGACCCATATACGAGCGCGAAAGACGTCTCGCCAGTGGCCGCTCGTGGAGTAGTGCAATAAGCCCAAAGTGCTCCTTGTAACTCTTCTGTCCATTCACTCTTTTTACTTTCCAGCATTGTCTTTAGGTGCTGTAAAATGACTCTGTTGGTAACTTCTGCTTGTCCATTGGCTTGGGGGTGGCCTACGGAGGTAAAGCGTTGTTCAATCCCCAATTCTGAACACCACTCTCGTATATCAGCGGCTATGAACTGGGATCCATTATCCGAAATAAGCACCCTCGGAATGCCGTATCTGCATATGATATTTTTCCAAACGAAGGCCCTCACAACCCGGAAGGTGATTTTCGCCACGGCCTCGGCCTCGGCCCACTTGGTGAAATAATCAACAGCTAAAATGACAAACTTCTTCTGGCCGGCTGCGATGGGCAAGGGGCCAACAATGTCTATTCCCCATTGGTCAAAAGGCCAGGAGACATCAATAGGGATCATTTGAGCGGCTGGCAGTTGAGGGAGATTGGAATGGAACTGGCATTTAGGGCACTTCCGGGAAAATTCAATGGCGTCTTGGAGAACTGTGGGCCAATAAAACCCACTCCTCAGAACTTTCTTAGCCAAGACACGCCCTCCCGAGTGATTCCCGTAGCTTCCGTTGTGAATGAATTTGAGCGTTTCTTTCTCCTGCGAAGGCCTTAGACACCTTATTGGAGGCCCTTGAAATGATTTTTTGAACAGCCTTCCTTCAGAGTCTATAGAGAACCGTGGCGCCTTGTTTCTAATCTTCCGAGCCTCTATCTTGTCAGTAGGACAAACATCTTTAAGAAACCTGATGATGTCATCAAGCCAACATGGCTCGTGTGGATCAATCATAGCGACCGTCCCTTTGGCGACTCCTTCCTTAATCAGAGGTTCTTCTGTTCTAAGGAACGTTACCGAACGTTCAGAAGTGCCTTCTAATGCCGAAGCAAATTTAGATAGGGCGTCGGCGCACTCGTTCTCTGATCGTGGAACTTGGAGTAGGTGAAATTCCTTGAACTTCCTAATGATCTCCTTGGCTTTGATTAAGTACTGCACCATGGTGGTTTCTCGAGCCTCGTAAGCTCCTTTAATCTGGCTCGCAATCAACTATGAATCCACATAAGCAGTGATTCTGGAAGCTCCATTCTGAAAAGCAATTTCCAATGCCTGCACCAGGGCTTCATACTTTGCCTCGTTATTGGTGACTTGAAAGTCCATTCTGATTGCGAAGTCTAACTTAATTCCATTGGGGTCTCTAAGGGATACCCCTGCTCCTCCCCATTGAGAGGTTGAGGAACCATCTGTGTGCAAAACCCATAATCCCTCGTTGCCGAGAACTACGGGTTTTAAACCAAAGCGCTCAACCAACAAATCAGCTACAACCTGAGCTTGTATTACAGTTCTGGGCTCAAAGCATAAGTCAAACTGGCTCAATTCGATGGCCCATTTTATCAATCTCCTTGACACGTCTGGTTTAGACAAAACTTGTTTCAAGGGTTGATCAGTAAGGACCGTTATTGAGTGTGCCTGAAAGTAAGGCCTCAACCGCCTCGATGCATTTATGAGAGCAAACGCAAACATTTCAATTTCCAAATACTTCTTCTCAGCTCCCTGCAACGTTTTGCTTAGATAATAAACAGGCAAGTGTTTCCGCTCCCGCATAGCTACCAACACCGCGCTCGTAGCCTCGGCTGAAACAAAAAGGTACATAAATAACCTTTCGCCTTCGACGGGTTTAGTCAGTAGCGGAGCGCTCGAAAGGTAAGCCTTCATGTCTTACAGCGCTTTTTCACACTCTTCCGTCCAAGCGAAATTTCGCGCGTTTCTCAGAATCTTGAAGAAAGGGAGGATTCTGTCCGCCGAGCGCGAAATGAACCTGTTTAAGGAGATAATCTTTCCTACCAACACTTGCACTTCTCGGAGATTTCGTGGGGAGGGGATCTCCAAGATAGCCTTGATCTTTTCTGGGTTGGCTTCAATCCCTCGTTGACTGACCATGTAACCCAAGAACTTTCCCCCTCACACTCCAAAGGTACACTTTGAAGGATTCAACTTCATCCCACACTGGCATAGGATTGAGAAAGTGCGCTTGAGATCTTCCAGATGTAAGCCTTGATGCTCGCTCTTGACAATCATATCCTCTACATAAACCTCCATGGATCCTCCAATTTCCTTCTCAAACATCTTGTTGACGAGCCGCTGATATGTGGCTCCAGCGTTCTTGAGTCCAAAAGGCATGACTAAGAAGCAGTATACCCCCAAGTGAACAACAAATGAAGTTTTGGGGCGGTCCTCTGGAGCCATGAAGATCTGATAATACCCTTGAAAGGCGTCCATCATGCTCATAAGTTCACACCCTACGGTTGAATCCACCAACTGGTCTATCCGTGGCAAAGGATAAGGATCCTTAGGGCAAGCTTTATTGAGATCAGTAAAATCATTGCACATGCGCCACTTATTTGCGCTCTTAGGTACCAACACCACGTTGCATAACCATTCTGGGTACAAGATGGGCTCAATGTATTGAGCCTCCAGAAGCTTATTAACTTCTTCTTCGATAACCGTCTTCCGAAAACCATGTACGTCCCGTTTCTTCTGCTTGATGGGCTTAAACGAGGGATCTACGTTAAGCCTGTGGACAATGACGCTCAGGTCAATCCCTGTAAGGTCAGATGCTTTCCAGGCAAATACGTCAACATTCTCCCTGAGGAAGTCAATCATCAGGATCTGTGAGGGCCCAGAGAGGTTGGACCCAATCTGAGTAGTTTTATCCTTGTTCCCAGGCTCCAGCTCAATAGTAAGGAACTTCTCTGAGGGCTCGATTCTCATTTCTGGGCGAGGTAGTTCAAACGCCCTCTTTTTTCCCATCAAGCGCCCATCATTATGGGGCTCGTCCCCCTCGGAGGAAGATTCTTCGACCGTCCCTGGCGGAGCATTTTCAAGGGAGTTTTTGGTGCTGGGATCCTTCTTCTTGTTCTTTTTCTTGTATAACTTGGCCCTTTTGCGTATTGGGCCATCCTCATACAAGTTGGGAAAGTCAACAGACTTCTTAGTAGATCCGATTGGGTGGGTTTTCTCTGTCTTAGACTTTCTGAGGGACAACATGTAGCATTCCCAAGCTTCACGTACATTGCACAGCACTTCTCCAGCGCCCTCGGGGGTGGGGAACTTGATCTTCTGGTGGTAGGTGGAGATGATGGCTTTAAAATCAACGAGAGCTGGGCGCCCAATTATGATGTTATATGGAATGTCAATCTCTACCACAACATATGTAATCACAAGCGTTTTGTGCTGAGGAGCTCGACCAAATGAAGTGGCTAAGTGAATTTGCCCTCGTCGGGCAACCTCAGACCCTCCAAAGCCAATGAGAGCTGTTTTGAGAGGTTCGAGAGGGAGGTCGGCATTCATCTTTAAGAAGGTGGAGTAAGGCAAAACATTAACAGAGCTTCCACTATCCACCAACACCCTCTTTACAACGTGGTTATGGACGTCCACGCTAACCACCATGGGGCAGTCAGAGGTTTCACCGTCCCCATGGGGTGTTACAATGTGCTCTAAGTCCCTATCATCAAAGCCTATTACAACATTTTCTTTCGAACGTTGATCATTTGCCCCTCGAATGGCGTAAACAGATTTGGGTATTGAGGGGCGTTGGTCGTAACTCCGGACGTACCGTCGCCTTGAAGCGTTAGAGTCTCCGTCAGAAGATCCTCCTGCAATCATGTTGATGACTGCGAAAGGGGTGTTTTCCTGCTCGGAGGCCTTTCCTTTGCCCCGATGGCTACTTTCCACGGGGCCTTGCCTCCGCGGGCTTCTAGAGCGCTCATTACAGCGCTCGTCATAGCGCTCCAACACCCTGACAAATTCTTTCAGGTGGCCCCCAGCAATGAGTCTTTGAATTTCCGCCTCCAGCTGGCGGCATTCATCCGTATCATGCCCCTTCTGCTTGTGGAAAGCACAATACTTGTTCGAGCGTCTCAAGGCCTCCGTCTCCCTCATCTTTATGGGCCTCTTGAAGAGTTTTTTATCAGAGAGGTTATAAACCTCGGAATTTAGCTTGGTGAGCGGGATGCGTTCGAATCGTCGAGGGGGCGGGGGCGATCTCTTGCGTTCCGGGTGACGTTCCTTTTTGATAACGACCTCCCGGCCCCGCTCTTGGGGGCGCTCGTTTCTCGCTGGGCTATGATGTCGGGGACCATTCGTCCCATACATATCTTCGAGCGCGAAAAAGGGCTCGGCAACCTCTCTTAAGGCCATGAGTGTTCCAGGCCTTCTTTCCACAATAGCATCAGCGAATTTCTTGCTCACGTACTGTTTGTGATCCACAGCCTGAAAGAGCACTGGGATCAAGAAATCCATGGACGGTCTTTCTACCTGCAGGATCTCCTTGTTGAAGCGAGCGAAGAACGAGCGAAGAGACTCATTCTTGCCTTGCACCACGTTGTAGAGGGCAGTAGGCGCAGTGACCGGGGCCTTCAGAGAATTGAAGTGGTTGAGGAAAGCATCGGCCAACTCTTTGTATGAGTGTATTGAGTGTGGCGGCAGTCGCTTATACCACTCTTGAGCCATTCCTACCAAGGATGTGACGAAGACCTTGGTCCAGTAGTTGCTTAAATGCTCGTAGAGATGCATCAAGTGCAGAAAATGATCCAAGTGTTCAGCTGGATCAGTTGTTCCATCATAGCGATTGATGAAGGTGGGGATCTTGGCCATTCCCGCTTGGGCCATCAAGACTTCTTCTACGAGGGGGGAGCCCCTCACCAACGGATGATAATCATACGTGCAGAAGTTCTCCTCCTGTTCTTTACGGTGGGGGATTTGCAATTGGCGGTCCTTGTGACGAGCGTCTCTGGCATCGGCTCGTTCATCCCTGCTATGGGAGATCTGAGACCGCGCTCGAGAGAGCTGTCCGACCATGTCCTTTAAACCCTGCAGCTGGTCTTGCACAGCCGCGAGGATATTAGGATTTGCATCCCCGTCCCTGCCCACTTGTTTGGCGGCACGGGAGGCCCTCCTGGAGGCATGAGAGTCCCCTTCATTCTCGTTGACCCTCTCCGTGGGCTCCCTATTCCTGTCCATAGGGGGACGCTCGTTGTCGCCCTGATGAGGCGTCTCTCCGGAGGGCGGTAGCGGCGGTGGTGCCTTTAGGACTGCTTGGGCCTCCCTGAGCGGGTACGTTTGCAATCCTCCCAGCGGGGCGGCTACTTGAGTGACCTGCCCAGAGGGGAAGTACATGGAATGAAACCTCTCCCATGCCCCCTGGGCCGCCTGAACCTCACATTGGGCGTAAAGAGCCCTTAGCTGTTGAGAAGTTAAGGGGGGGAGTTCCACCCCTTCAATCTCCCTTGGGATTACTACCGGGAGTTGGATTTGGCCGGCGTGATAGGGCTGGACCGGCGGCATCATGATAGTGGGAGTGAGTGTATAACCAGGCGTGGCATTATGTAACTCTGACTTCCTGGGTTCGCGGGGGTATGTACCCATTGAGCCTGGGGAGGTTGTGGAAGAGCGGAGAGAGAAGCTCCTCCGGCGGTGCCGGAAACTGGCGGCGCTGGTGGAGGGACTGAAGACTCTGTCTATGGCGTCACTCCTATGGCGGGGGGTGCTCCACCCACAGCGACGGAAGGAGGCAGGGCTCCGCTAGCGGAGGTGGAAGGAATAGTGGTATTGACATCATGAGGGGTGTTATCTCCTTCTCCTGCAGCTCCGGATCTCGTAGCAACCATAGCTGTAAAGATTATAGGTGTTTGCTTTTCTACTAGCAGAAAGAAAGAAAGAAGTTGAGAGCTGGTTTCCCACAGACGGCGCCAAAAATGATGGGTTCTGAATATGAGTCACAGAGTCCGATCAATTTAGAATTTGTTTGGAGTGAGGAAACCACCGGAAGTTCGCCGGAAAAGCAGAGGGTTCTACCTGCTAGGACAAACACAGAGGTAAAGTCAGAAGGCCAAATTGGGGGGAACTGGGGGTGATTCCCAGCTTGGCTCTCCGACGCTCAAGTCAGATGATGATCTGAAAGAGAAAGTGCAAGCTAAGTGTGAATTTGCAGAAATGGAGGTTGCTTACTGTGAAGGAGATGAAGACTCCTATTTATAGTTGAGGGTCAGGGACACTTTGGTCATTTGCCGCGTGTGGTCCTGGCCGAATGCTGCCCTAACACGTGGCGCTGTGAGAGAGAAACCTAGGAGGAATCTTCTGCAAAAGCTGCTGAAAGTTAGTGTTGGCAACAGTGGTAGGTGCGCGAGCATGTACGGTGTGTCAGAGAGCCGTTTGGGGGAGTTGGTAACGAGGGCTTGAGAGCGCGCTCGTGTCAACTAAAGCCTTGGTGGCCAAGGAACCCGTGAGGGGATGTAGGCCAAGGCTTGTGTAGCGAATTGGAGAGGAAGCCTCTCTGAGGTAATATAACACTCGAAGAGGGCTTCCTCGACTAATTGGAACGTTAGATATATAGTGCGAAAGGCGCTCGTGAGAGCGGTAACATTGATCACGTGTGAATGCGGCAGAGACGGCACGTGTTCTTGGAGGACACTGACGCTCGAGGGTTTTTAGCGCTCGTGTATAACAGCCGTAATCACAGGAGGACAATTGTCGTCATCTGGGAGGTGCCACGTGTCCAATCATGGGGCGAGCGTATTTTGTCCTCATCACATCGGTCGAACCGGTATGCTGTCATAAATAAATAATTATTATTTTATTAAATATAAATATAATTATATAATATTTTAAAACTATAAAATAGATATAAAATCCAAATATTCAGAAAAAAAAATAATATTTTATAAGAAATATTTAACAAATCTAAAATTATATTTAAGAATATACATAATTTATTTATTTATTTTGAGACAAGCAAAACCAATTTATTTATTATTTATTTTAAAAATATATATTGATATGGCATAAAATGAATGGGCCACATGGCGCGTCCTCGATGAGGCCACGTGGACCCTAGGCCACCGCGGTCTACCCAGGAGCCGCCACATGGACCACACGTGGCACGCTTCCCACCTCAGATCGATCTACCGATCCCAACATTAGGTTCACTCCTGACACGGGCCAGCGCGTCATACCGATCTAAAATCGATCTTGAACCGGCACTCTCCAATCGATTCAAACCCGACCCTTCTTCACAGAAGGCCAAGGCTTCGATCTGAAGGTCGACACCCTATGTCACCAAACATCAAGATGTCTTAAAGCATCTTTGTCGGGACACGTGCTGCTCTCTCATTCCTCAAGACGAGAGTACTATAGTGCATTCAATGCCCTATTGTACCTGTCTATACCGAATGAGGAAAGAAAGTACACTCGACCCCAGTCTGTCCTGTTCTGGCATCCGACCAACAGGTCGATCCTCTACGACGTAATTAATGCATAATTGTGGTACACGCACTACTGTATTAATTGCCCAAGACTATAAATACCCCATCCCCTCCTCCCACACCACCTTAAACAGTGGATGGTAAGCATTCAAGAGCATTTATTTTGCATTTATTGCATTAATTTCTCTCACTAAGACCACAATACTGACTTGAGCATCGAAGAACCAAACTTGGGCCAAACCCCCCATGTTGGTCTTCTAGCGTACGTGTGCTAGTGTTTTCAGATCGATAAAGAACTCACTCATACAAATTCTTGACTGATCGACCCAAATCTGTCACTTAGTTTGACAACTCGAATCAACCAGATTTGAACCGGATCATATATAATTGTCATAAAAAAAAAAGAATATACATAATTATAAAATTTAAAAAAAAAATAAAAATTAGAAGGATCACAATATGAAAATAATTAGAAATTTAAATATGTAAAACTCTTAACCAATTTAGTTCCTAAAATTAAGGGATATGTATTTATATATTTGATTTATTTTCTACTGATTTATGTAATTAATACATTCCCTTCTACGTGAATTTCTAAAAGATCAAAACAACTAAATCTGCCAAACCTTTTCTTTTCTCAATACCTTTTCTCCGGTGAATTTTTCAAAGTTTGGTCCGAGTCGAACCGATCGGTTTGATCCGAGGCCATTTAAAAACTATATGATCCATTCTTTTTTCTTTATTTTCTTGAGAATCCACTTTTTTTCATTTTCTTTATTTTCTTGAAGATCAACTTTTATTCTTTTTTTTTTTTCTTTTCTATGTAGAACCGATTAGTGGATCAATAGAATCGACTAATGACCGATTACTCGGTCAACTTGATCGATTACTCGATCAACTTAGATCGATTAGTCGATCCTGTTGATCTTTAAATATCAAATACAGAAAAGAAGAAAAAGAACAAAAAAATAGAAAAAGATAAGATTTCTATAATTATTTAAGATTTTTATAATTATTTCTCTATCTTTTTCCCTGAAGAACAACTTTTATTCTTTTTTCTTTTCTTTTTCTTTTTCTTTTCTTTCTATCGATGGTCGATCAACAAAATCGAGGAGTATTCGATCAACAAAATCGACTAATCGATTAGTCGATTCCATTGATCCACAACTCGATCACTTGGATCGATTAGTCGATCCTGTTGATCTTCAAATATCAAATACAAAAAAGAAGAAAAAGAACAAAAAACGATAGAATGATAGAAGATGATAAGATTTCTGTAATAATTTCTTTATCATTTTTCTTAATGGAGGTTGTAGAAGAAGACGATGCACAGGTGAGTGAGAAAACAAATGCAGGCGAGAAACAAAAATCACAGAAAAAAAAAAAGAATAGACTAAATAAACGACGAAACAAAAATACGTAGGCTTCTTTATCTTTTTTCTAGTTGTAGATGGTGGTTTTTGTAGATGGTGGTTTTAGAAGACAGATACTGGTTTTAGAAGACCATCCGTCTTCTACTGGTTGTGAGAGAAAGTGAAATTGAAACGGCAATAAGAATGAGGAGAAAAAAGAATTAAGGATTTTGCAAAACGATTCCTAAGATTTTTTTCTTTTACAAAACGAACTAATTATATTTGGTTTATGATTTAATCGTGTCAAGTAAGAGACCTTTTTAAAAATAATACTTTTTCTAAAATAAATTAAGAAAATAATACTCCTTTGTGAGCTTTTAATAAATTAATAGAAGTTGTGGATGGGAACCACGACTCCAAAATTTTCATTCAACCATGGGTTTTTTCCCTACTATTCATGAATAGTGGTAATACAACAATTTTCTAAAAATTATATTTTCAACCTAACTCTTTTTATAAAAGAGCCTATATATTTTATAAAATAACAAATAAACCCCAAAAAATAAAAAACTTATATATTACACCATGAATAATAATTCAGATGGTGATTTTAGTAGAGAATTATTACTTGTATGCAATTTTTGTAAATGTTTTGATGAAGATACCTCTAATAAACATTTTAGGTATTTTGTAAAACGATTCCTAACTGATAGAATGAGAATGTTAGGAAGAAAACATACAGAAAAGCATGATATAAATCAAATAGACTGTGATGAAGATTGTACAAAAACAAATAAAAAGTTAAATTTTATAAATAAAATTACAATAGCTATAGAACAAATTTACGAACGAGATAATTAAATTGATAAAATGAATAATATGAATAAAGAAACATTTAGAGATATGGTTTTTAATATATTAGATGCATATATACAATTATATCATATTCGTCCTTTAACAATTGAAGAATTATCATTTTGGTTTTATTTAGAATTTTTTTGGCACAATTTATAAGAATGTCAAGTAAATATTATAAAAGGATCCGTGAAATAACAAGAAATATACAAATTAGCATAGATTTTCAACAAGCCCGAATAAAAATTGAGAAGGAAAAATTACAACTTATTAAAACTATTAATAAAGATAATTTATTTAATGTTGAAGAATATCATATTCTAAAACAAATAGAGTTCCATGAAGCAATGTTAGCTTCTGAAATAAGAAGACTAAAATATATTGAAAAGGTAATAATATAGTTTATAAATAACAATGTTTAATATCATTAATTTTAATACCATGTTTAATATCACCCAAATACAAAATATATCCGCGTGTAAGTGGTATCAGAGCCATACAATCCAAATAAATAATAAAACAAAATGAAAATATTTGGTAAAATAAAAATAATTGAATCAATAAAATATTTTGACTTAATGTATCAATGGTATAAAGACCATTAGGACAAATATCCTAATGAATATTATTATGATAGAATGAACAGTCATAAAAAAGATAGAGATCACTATATAAATCTTTTGGCAATATAAATGGTAAAATTATTAAAGAATAACCAAGTATTCCATTTAAACAAATGGATTAATAATATAAACAATATTTTAAGATTAAAAATTATACTTGAAGAATATAAAAGAGAAAATAAAAATAATAAAAATTACAAAAATAAAGAAATAAATAATAAAATAAAATTGTGTAAACAAAAAATAAGAAAACAAAAGGAATATGCTTCGAAAAATTGGCAAAAATGGAAGATGTCATAAAAACAATAATAGAAAGTTATATAATAGGAATATTATTACACACAACTTTGATATATTTAAACTTCTGCTCAGATAAATGGAATTTAAATGAAACATATACAGAAGGAGGATATGAATCCTACGATGATACAGATTGGCAACTTGCTTCACCATAATGAATCATATTGAATCAGTTGCAAATGCTATAAATACAATATTAGAAGAATTAGCAAAATTAAAATATGAAATAAAGAATATAAATACAAAAATCCAAGTTATTAGGATTGAGATAAAACAAATAAATAATCTTATCCAAGATAATATTAAAAAGACAAAAATAGACAAGAAAAGAGAACTAGAAAAAACAATAAAAACACCTACTAAGATTGTTACTATACCAACAGAAAAGAAATATGAACCTGGATCATTTGATGAATATATGTATACAATATATCTTCCTAAATTACTAAAGGAACAAGATGATAGAGAAAATAAAATTAAGGAAGAATTAAAGTTGAAAGAAATTATAAAAGAAACTAAATTAGAAGAAATTTCTGAAAATAATGAATGAAGTAAATGATTTAATAGAAGAATTTGAAAAAATAAATCTTGATGATATAGTTGAATATGAGGTTAGAATGAATACAACTGGAGGACCTTCAGGAGTAACTAATGAAACTCTAGAATCCTCTATGGGTTCTAATGATAATTCACCAAAAACATACTATAGACCTAAGAAAAATAAAGAACAAAGTAAAAGTAATATATCTTATAATCCAAAATATCAACCCACCGAACAATATAGTGAACCTATAAATCTCCAAGGAAGTAAATTAAATCTAGATTGTCAAGTAGATAATAGAAAAGCTATAGTAAAGTGACAGAACGATATGATAGCCTTTTTATTAACTTAAGATGATATATATTGGGGAGCTAGTAAAAAGAGTGAATATATTATAACTACGTTTGATGAAATAGTTCTTAAATGGTGGGAAGGAGTATCTCCTGATATACAAGGAATAATGAAAGTTGGAATGGAAACTGGATTTGATATAGATATAAGAACAGGAGTACAAAGTATAGTTGCAAATATATCTGATGAATTTTTAGGAGAATCATGGATAGCTAATAAAGAATTAGAAATAGAAAGAGAAAAAGATGAAGCAAGAAGTAATCTAATAAACCTAAGTATATTCTCAATGTGCAATATAAAAAATTATGTATGTGAATTTAGAGATTATTATTATACCCAATATTATAGTACAGAATCTCAAGAAATAATGCTAAATATGTTTTATACTAAACTTCCTTATCCCTGGAATAATCATATGAATAAAGTATGGAAAGAGAAGAAAAATGGGTATCCTCAAAATCTTGGAGGAAGAATAAAAGTATTAACATTAGAGCTTAAAAGAATATGTGGTGAACAACAATTATATAAAAAATCTAAAAGAATAACTAAACTATGTTGTGATACAATAGAATTACCTACACAATGGGGAAGTAATAGAAAAACATACCCTAAAAAAATAAAAGAAAATTTTATAAGAAAAAATATAAAAAATATAAAAATTTTCAAAGAAAAAATATTAAACCTAGAAGGAAGTTTTTCAAGAGAAATAAATATGAAAACAAATCTAATAAGGAAAGAAATAAAAAATTAACTAAATGTCAATGTTGGAATTGTGGAGAAGAAGGTCATAAATCACCTGAATGTCCAAAACCTAAAGCGAAACATATTAAAAATATAGAAATTGAATTTTTAGAAATAAGAGATGAACTTGAAGAAGTTTCTGATATAGAAAACTATTTTGGAAAAGAAATATATATGGAAGAATCCGATCTATCAGAAAATGAAATATCTTCAGAATTAAATACTGAATCAGAATGAGTTCTGAAATAACAGAATTATCTGATGAAGAAATAGATATTTATGAAGGACCAGAAGGATATGCAGAACGCATTACCTTTAATAAAGAAACTTTAGATAAGATAAAGAAACTAAAATTAAATGCTATAAATCCTAGCCAAAGTATATTTAAAGGGATATCAAGTCTTATAAAAAGAAAGAAAATAAATATATATGACTACCATGAAGTAGAAAAATCTATAAATATTGAACATACTTAAGGGCAGGTTAAGATTAATTTGTTAACAAAGAATACTATAATCAAGCTTTGAACAAAATAAAAGATAAAAAGGAAAAAAGTAAAATACAATATATATATATATATATATATATATATATATATATATATATATATATATATTTAGGAAGAGTTTAATTCCTAATAAAATCATTGTTTAGAGAAGGAATAGATAGTCCTATAGTACTTTCTTTTCATGATCAGAGATTTACAGATGCAAAGAGAAGTCATCCAGGAACTATAGAAGGAAATTTGTGTTATAAACAAATATTATTTGATTTATATCCTAAATATAGTGTGAATATAAATGATCATAATATAGACGAAACTTTAAGTTTACATTACAAATTCATAAAAGATATAGGATTGAAAGATAAAAGTAAAGTTTTCTCTATTTACTATAGAGCATTATATGTTCTAAGTAATAGTAACTATGGAAAAATTTATCAAGATAAACCACATTTAGAAATAGATGAAGAATGTAGGGAAATAGCTTCAGCTAAATTACCTCTTCTTGAAGACCCTAAAGAAATAACAGATTATGAATTAGAAATCATAAATAAACCTTTAATAGAAGAAGGATCTTCTAGTACAACTCCTCAAATAGAATTTGGAAAAAATAGTATAGTTAGAAGAAATCAAAGAATGAATACAACCAGAACTTTAAGTATAAATAAAAATTCAATAAATAAAACAATGATCATTTTAGGAGAATATTTTAATGGTCAAGAATATATTAAAGAACCAAAAATATTAATAGATACAAGAGCAAGTGCAAATCACTTTGCTAAAATAAAAAATAAAGGGTTAATGATAGAAACCTTAAATGAGAGTTTATATTATGAAAACTTTGAAGGAAAGATAGTTGCATGTAACCAACAAATATCTATTCCAATAAATATTGATAAATCTAGAATAATTGTTAAATATTATCTAGATGAAAATATGACAGGAAGTTCCTATGACATAATCTTAGGAAATGCTTTCCTAGATAGTTGTAATTACTATAAAATAGAAAAAGATGGAGTAACACTCTGCAAAGAAGACAAAGTTATATATTGTCCAAGAATAAAATGAAATGATATAACTTTACAGTTAGCGTGTTCATTCAGGTAGGAATAAGAGAAACTCCTGAAAACTAAATAATAACTTGTGCTTTAATAGATACTGGATCTGAAATAACTATTTTCAAAACCTTCTTGATTAATAAATGGAAAGAAGATGGAAAAATCAGAATAAAAGGTGTGACTGGAAAGTCACAAGATATACACAGATCAGCAATAGATGTTGATATTGTCCTAGGAAGTAAAATAATAATGGTTCCTAGAATATATGAATATAATGAACTAGAAGTTGATATATTATTAGGAAATGATTTTCTACAACAATTTCAGTATTATATGCAAAATGCATATTCTATTGTACTTAAAACAAAGTGTGCTCATTTGTTAAAATTACCACGACTAAACCATCCTTTCAGAGTTCAGTCAGCTAAGCGTGGTGGACACTCCATATATGAAAAAATACAAATACCAATAAATAAAATAGTTATAAAAAGAATAAACTTAGAAACGGTTACTAGCAAAATAAAAGAAAACTATAGTGACCATCCATTGGCTTTTTGGAAAAAAGATTACCCAAAAGCTAGAATAGAATTAACAGATAATATAATAATTAAAGAAAGACCCATGAGATATACCTTAAGTGAAGAAGATGAATTTAAAAAACAAATTAAAGAACTTTTAGATAAAAGATTAATTAGGAAAAGTTTTAGCCCCTTTTTTAGTCCAACATTCATGATAATGAAAGAAGCTGAAAAGAAAAGAAATAAAGCAAGAATGGTAATAAATTATAAAAGATTAAACTATTTCACTAAGGGTGATAGTTACCAATTACCCAATAAAGAAATATTAATAGACCTAGTAAAGAATAAATCATATTACTCAAAATTTGATTGTACATCCGGATTTTGGGAAGTAAAAATGGAAAATAATAGCATTCAATATACAGCCTTTAGTGCCCCTCAAGGACATTGTGAATGGTTAGTAATGACATTTGGATTAAAAAATGCTCCATCAATATATCAAAGAAAGATGGACGATATATTTAGAAAATATAGAGAATTCATGGTTGTTTATACAGATGATATTCTTATTTGTTCAGATACTATAGATAAATATAGAGAGAACATCTTTTGCTCTTTGCTAAATTATGTAAAGAGAATGGTATAGCCCTGTCTGAAAGAAAAGCAGTCATAGAAACTAAAGAAATTGAGTTTTTAGGATTAAAACTGAGTGCTGCAGGCATAAAATTGCAACCACATATATCTAGGAAAATAGTTGAGTTTCCTGATAAATTAGAAAATAGAAAACAAATAGAAAAATTTTTAAGATGTCTTAATTATGCAGAAGGTTTCATACCTGAGTTAGCTAAGAAAAGACATGAAATACAAAAGTTATTAAGAAAAAATAATACAAAAGGTTGGACGTCAAAACATACAGAAATTATCATAAAGTTAAAGGAAGAATGTAAAACTCTTCCATAATTAAGGCTTCCTGATAAAAATGATAACTTAATTCTTCAAACGGATGCTTCTGATTTATATTGGGCTGCAATCTTGAAAACAGATCTTAATGAGATTTGTAGATATACAAGTGGTACTTTTAAATCAACAGAAATAAATTATACTACACATGAAAAGGAGTTATTAGGAGTAATAAATGGGATTAAAAAGTTTTCACTTTTCCTACTCCAAAAACCTTTCATTGTTCATGTGGATAACACTCAAGTTCCAAGTCTTGCGAAAAATAAATTACCCAGTGAACCAAATTATAGAAGGTTACATAGATGACAAGTTTTCCTATCTCTCTATGATATCAAAATCATTCCCATAAAAGGAACTGATAATTTTCTAGTAGACTTTTTATCCAGAAATATAGATTTTGATTCAGGATGAAGACCAATATATGGGTATACATATATCTAGTCCATCTCAAACGGTAGATGGTAAAGACAAAATCAAATCCGTTAATGGGTGGTGATTTCCCAAAAATCACTTATAAAATTTTAGAAGAACAATATATGGGTTTGCATATATCTAGTCCATCTCAAACCGTAGATGGTAAAGACAAGATCAAATCCGTTGATGGGTGGTGATTTCCCAAAAATCACTTATAGAAAAATTTTGAAGAAAATTTTTAATAAATCTTTCTCTCTTTTACAGATGGAGGATAAAATTAATATTTCAGAAATAAAAGAAGAGATCTCGCATATCAACATTATGGCAATAGATCTCTATGAAGGAGCTGTTCTTCTAGAACAATATATGTATAAAAATCTCCCTCCGCTGGTAGATTTGGTCACAGAAAACCTGGAAAAGGTAAATAAAGTGACTCAAAAATTAGAAAAATATATTGAAAAATTTGAGTCAATAAATATGGAAGAGGCTGAGTCATCTGGTGAGAAAAATAAAGAAGAAGTCAAAAATAAGGTTCCTTCGGTCATTGAGATAAAACTGGAAAAGGAGTCTTCTCGAAAGGCAATAAAGATTGAAAAAGAAAAATATGTTCCTAGTACTGAATGGGAACATTTATATGTTCATACAGTTGATGAAGTATATAGTATGGAAAATAGAGATACTATATTTTTTTCCAAAGGCAAAAATATATATCCAAGATTGACTTGCATCATGGGAGCCTGTCCCGAAGCAGTTTATAGATATGCTTGTTTTGGGCTCCTTGATATAATCTACCCAAGTAAAAATCTCAAGGAAATTTCCAGATTTGATGATACTCTAAAATCTCAAATCAGTAAATTTGCCAGAGGAAGGCAGGTGGTTCTCAAGTTCTATACCATATCTCCAGAACCAGAGAAACATATATGGCATGAAGCTTTCTTCATGATCAGTGCAGACCACCTTTCTGACACCATAAAGATTGAGTAAGGAAATAAACCTTTAAGGAAGGTCCAAGTTACTAAAGAATGGATTGTCCAAAGGCGTGCCTTGGGATTAAAAGCTATTCACAGCGTTGCAGAAAATCTGTACAAATATAAGTTTGAAACGCTGATGAGTAAAGGAAATTGGATTCTACTCACCAAAGGAGAAAAAATATGCTCTCCTCTTTTAATGGAATTCATAAATAAATTTGAAAAACATGAATTTTTCTGCACTGCAGAGACTAGACAAGAAGCTTGCAAGATGATGGGTTGTAACCATCAGTGATGTAAGCACATACATCAGCAAGGAAATGACGAATGTCATGACGTCATACTCCAATTATCAAGTGACAGATAGAAATGTCGGCAGAATCTCAACCATAGAAAAGTGTCGGCAAGATCTGGATCGTTGAAGGATAAAGCAGCGGATTCCAAAAAAAAATTTCAAGTCCAAACAGTAGCAAGAATATAGCCTATAAATAGAGTCCTCTTGTATGGTTACAAACACCTTGTCTTGAATTCAGAGAGTCATATGTAAAATAATCTTTGAGTCTTTCAGTTTCTGAGTGTTGAGTGTTGTATTCCAAATAAATCTTTTTTCATAATATATAATGTTTGTATAAACCTCTTTTGAAGGAAATAAAATTCTCCTTTTCATATACACGAGATAAATACTTTGTTAAGAGTTTTATTAAACCTTTTTACTCCAGTCTATTTCTACAAACCTTTTATTGAAACTCACAAGCCGTAGTGAGGTTTTCCGTTGGAGGTAGAAGTCTGTTTCCAGTTGATGTCCGTGAAAGCACGAAGCTGTGAGGACTTTTGGAACAAGAAGGGCTAACCGATGAGGAACGAAGACGAGTCTTGGAGGACAAATAAATCAGAGTTGTAGAAGAGGAAGGAGATAAAGAGAGGTAATAAAATTTTTACAAATTATTTGTGTGTTTTATGGATTATAGGATGAATTTTAGAGTACTTTTGTTATTAAAGCATGATTAATTTCAATGTTTATGCTTACTTTCTTGATATTATCTGTAAAATTATACTTTATATACCCATCTAAAATATTTTAGAAGCCTTAGGGTCACTTTTATAATTAATATAAAGTTTACAAAATAAAAACAAAATATACCCCAAAGTCGTTGATCTCATCAACAATTCCTGCTAAAATCTTAAACCTATTTCAAAAGGTATTACTTTATTAAACTAAATAAAATTTAATATCATTTTTGCAAAAGACTCTGTCAAGTAACGTAACGTAATAGGGGAGAAAGAAAAAAGGGAAAAGAAATTGGGGGATATTTTCCTAAAAAAAAAAAATTCGGCGTCCCTTGGGCCCAAAAACTCTCCCGAAAAGAAGGGGGTAGAGGCATGAACAAGAACAACCAAGAAAACCCCAGTAGCAGCCGACTTTTGGTCCTCACTTCCCATTTGCTCGCATTCACACAATCTATGGCGTCTGAGAAACAGGCAGCTCTTGCTGCTGCCCCCTCAGATGCTCCCACCATGTTACCATCTTCCCTTCTCTCTCTGTCTTTATGTATTTGTTATATGAACATCTCTAATGATTTTCTTGATTCTTTGATAACGTGCAGATTCGACAAGATTATCAACAAGGAAATACCGGCCAATATCGTCTACGAGGATGACAAGGTTGCTTCGATTTCTTTAAACCCTTTTTTTTTGTTTTGGGCTTTGATTAATTGTAGCGTTCGTGCAGTTTTGTGGGGAATGTGACAGATTTGGTGCTAAGATTATTGTTTTCCTGAGAATTTGGAAGTTGTTTCTTGTGTTTTGTATGGATATGGTGGTGTGGATTCGTTCTTTATTTGAAGTGGAAGCAGGAAAGGGTTATTACTAGTATGATGAATTGGATGTCAAACTTGATTTCTTGCTTGTGTTTTAGGGGGAGCTAAGACCATCACTCATACTGTGGAACTTAGTTTTTTCATTTTCAGTCTCTGATGATTCAGTTCTCCGGTCTTCGATTTCCTTGCTTGTTGTTGGCTCTGTTCGGCGTGGGACAGTGTTTGTATATTGGTGGATCAAAGCTTTGAATATGATGCTATAAACTGTCGAAGCTCACATTTTTTCGATAAGCAGGTTCTAGCTTTCAGAGACATAAATCCTCAAGCTCCTACTCACATTCTGCTTATTCCTAAAGTGAGGGATGGATTAACTGGGATTTCCAAGGTACTACTTTCTCACACTTCCGTCTGTATCCAACTTCATCTCTCGTATGATTTTACCATCTCAGTTATTGTGTTGATGCAGTTTTCTTTTCCAGTTTTATCATCAAGTTACATAGTTCAGATATTTGGACGGGACTTTCTTTTTATTACTCTGATTTTTGATCTTTTAAGCTTAACTTTCAAAATATGGGATTTTAATCTTTGACAGTTTGACTGTAAACTAGGGATAGTTATTGTGGCATACCCTGAAACAGAATCCCTTTAGTTTTAAAGGTTTACAAAAAGTTCCTCTGATGTGGCGTAAGATTTGTAATGCATCATGCATGCTATTGTACTCATGAATATGGGGTCATCGCCAAATATTAGAGATGAGATTGTAGTTTCTCAATCATTTTCGCTAAGTTTGTTTAATTAGGCCAACCTCAAGATATGTCAATGTAATTATCCCTAAAATATATTGCTAAATATCATTTATCAGTTGATTGTCAGATAACAATGATTTATGATTCATGCTATAGGCTGAAGAGAAAAACGTTGAGGTTCTTGGGCGTCTTCTCTACACAGCAAAGCTCGTTGCAAAACAAGAGGGCCTTGATGACGGCTACAGGCTCGTGATTAACGATGGGCCTAAAGGATGTAAGCATCATTTCCTTGTTAATCTTCTACAATTAAACTCCCTTCATCTCCTTCAATTGATCCTCACATCAAATTAAATTGTTGTAGGTCAATCCGTGTATCACCTTCACATTCATCTTCTGGGGGGACGGCAAATGAACTGGCCTCCGGGCTAAGTTGGAGCCATTATATATAGATATGTGTTTCCACCCTTAAACTCTGTGAAGTTTTTATTGGAATTTGTGGAAATAAGTTTCATCAAGGCACCGTGCTCTTACGACAGAGACGGCCTAACCTTATTATTGGCGTTTCGCCGATTTGAATAGTGTTGTGCTTTGTGGTTGTATGTTGAATCTGATGTTCTTGTTTTCAAGTTGTGGAAGCTAGTTTCCTAGCCATGGACTACTTTACAGTAAAATGTGATTGGGGAGCAAAAAGTATCAATTTTCTGAATATTATAAATAAAACTAAAAATGATCAGTTGGAAAATCCATTCAAGACAAAGGACCCAACTACTCTTGGCATATCATGAGGTTTGGTGTAATTACGCAAACCTCCCTTGAGCTTTGAGAAATCATCAGAAATTCTCTTGTAAAACAGTTGTAGAACAATCTACATTACATCTGAATTGATAAAATTTCGAATGACATACACATTTAGTTTCTTATAACTATTTTATTTTGCCCTTATTTACATTAACCCAAAACACATGCCATGCTACCAGAAGTTTCATAATTTCTCGAACTTCAAAGAAAGCCGGTGTATTGAGGCCAAATCTCGGATGTGCTGGTGTAAAGAGTCTGTATCCAACGACCATAGAACAATTCACTTGCGGCAAATTTCTGCATTCTTTCCGTCTTTTGGGAGAAAAATATAACAGAAGCTTTTCTTATCATAGTCAATGCGTTTGACTCTTGTACATGCAGACAAGCCTGCAATAAACACAGAACTTATCTTAACCAACCAACATAGAACAATTCACTTGCGGCAAATTTCTGCATTCTTTCCGTCTTTTGGGAGAAAAATATAACAGAAGCTTTTCTTATCATAGTCAATGCGTTTGACTCTTGTACATGCAGACAAGCCTGCAATAAACACAGAACTTATCTTAACCAACCAACACAGATATCCACACACATGCTTCAATCAATATTGCCCCAAACCACTATAAATTACACATGATCAAAATCAGAAAGATCAGACAACCTTAAAACTTCCAAGATGGAGAAGAAGAAGATTCGCATCTCAACGTTGTTGTTCGTTTTTTGGGGTAACGATGACATTCCTTAATCCCTCCTAATCTTATAAGAAAAACCATTATTTTTGTAGTACCTTGAATGTATACTTGATGGACAGGATTGTTCGTGATTGAGTGTGCTGAGGGGAAGATATGTAAGCTTACGCCGAGGTGTTTAATCCGGAACTGTCCTCGTGAATGTCCCCAGGTCTGTAAAGGTAAATTCGAGTGTGAGAAGGGAAAGCTCTGCAATTGTCTCTACGAATGTCGCAGCAATCACCTTCCGACGCTGTCACATGCTCCAGCGCCACCACAATTGCCGCCGGAGTTTGGAGAGATTAAGTGTGTAGCAAATTGACTCGCTTGATGACTTGGCCATGAATTTGAAAGTAGTATTCATGGTCTAAATAATAAGTATGTTTTTAACTATGGGAACTATTAAATAACAAAGTTACTTGTGTTTTATTCTCTTGTTGTGCAGAGAAGAACACCACAAGTTTATGCTCATGAAATTTTATCTCAAAATTCTCTTAACTGATCGATCTGGTCAATTTATCAAACTTAGTCGATTAAATAAACCATCTTTCAAGTCTCTCATAGAGAATAGAGAATCAATAAAGTCTACCGCTTCTTGTGATCTACTTAGTCACCACTAGATCATCACCCATTGGACGAAAGAAAAGTGAACACAAAACTAGAAATTTATAGGATAAAGGTACTGTTCTTCTTCTTGAAAATTTTGAATTACACAGTGTTAGAATTTTGGGGAGCAAAAAACCTATGTTAGCGGCCTATGATTGATGAAAAAACACATGAGCAACCGACGGATGTGGAGGGACTCTCCCGATGCATTTGAACAAATCTTGCCTTGCGATAGTTTCTTTTGTTTAAATTTTCGTCGTCATCGTCGTCGTGTTCGTTGATCGATAGCAGATCCACGACGAGCATCTGCGTATAAGGGGGATCTTCAATGGGTTCATGTCCTTCCAACATTTCAACCACTTGGGACATACTTGGTCTAAGCTTAGGCTTCTCTTGTATGCACCACAATGCTACTTGTACCATTCTCTTAACCAATCTTTCTTCGATGCATTCACCTCTTGCCAATAGCCTTTCATCCACAATTTCCATTACTTTCCCTTCTCTTAATTTCTCAATCACAATCTTGGGGAAGAACTGAAACGTTTTCTTGGTAAATTTATCCCCCTTTTGATCAAGCATACATATACCTCTTCTACCACCAATGATCTCCAAAACAACCATTCCGTAGCTGTATACGTCGCACTTCTCAGACACCCCGTTTTCCAACAGCCATTCGGGAGCTAAATAGCCTCGGGTGCCACGGATCGTAGTCACCACTCTACTCTCTTCTCTTCCTTTGAGCTTAGACAACCCGAAATCCGCAACAACTGCATGGAAGTTCTCATCAATCAAGATGTTCTCGGGCTTTACATCCAAGTGCAGTACGCAGGAACGACAGTCATGGTGTAGATAAGACAGAGCTTTAGCCACATCAAGCGCGACCCTGCATCGTAAATCCCAGGACAAGCAGCCACCACCACTCCTCTGCTGACCAATTGCACTCATCTTGGGAAAAATCCAGTTGTTTAACGAGCCGTTGTGGACGAACTCGTATACGAGGAAACGAGGCCCGGTCGAGGAAATGCAATAGCCCAGAAGCCTAACAAGGTTCACATGCTGCAAACTGGCGATTGCTGCAACCTCAGATTTGAATACCTTTTCGCCACGCTCTTCTCCATCGATCCGCTTGACTGCCACAGCCGTACCTGAAAGAATATCGTTTTCTCCATTTATTCAAGCAAGACATCAAAGTATATATAAAGAGTACAAGCTACAATCCTAAGGATTTCCCCAATAAGGGACACATAGAATATTTATTTTACAAGAGAATATGTCCTAAAGATATATACTATATCAATATCTACAAGATATACACAATATCGAATATTACGTTAACAGTACCGTCGCTGAGTATTCCTTTGAATACGGCACCGGATGCCCCCCGGCCCAACAGCGACCGGAATCCATCCGTGGCCTCTTCAAGCTCCCGGTGACGGAACTTGGTGGGGACTCCGGCGACTTTCCGAAGGAAACTGTATTCGATCCGCAGTTCGCGCCCCTGCGAATCGAGCTGTCTCTCTAGCTGTTTCCGTCGGGTGTCGAAACGGGCACGGATGATGATGATCGTCGAGACTGCGAAGATTGCGGCCACTGCAGCTCCACATATGAGGAAGAACGTCTTGGATAGTTTGAGGCATATGCGAGCAACGATGATGGAGATGATGAGAAGTGAAATGATGGTTAGAGCAACCAGATTTGCTCTTTTGTTTTCCATATCAATGTAATGTTACTGCATTAATTTCTTTCTGCAAAGAAAGTAGAGTATACAGTTGTGCTTGTGCTTCCCATTCTGTAAAGTTGACTTGGGCAAAGTCTAATCTCTGCTTAGCTTGTTCAAATGTGTAGTTGGACTTGCAGGGATTGTTCCCCATATAATATTTTGATTGTGTGAAAGACTTTTTCCAAGAGCTAGTTGTTGGCCCTTTGGATCTGCACAGCCAATGTCTTGGTGTATTAATTAATTAATGTGACGTTCATATATATACCTACTACTTACTATCTTTATATACTAATTAAAGCGACCTTCATGTCGACCCCTACTACTTAATAGTCGCTACCTCTGTATTCTGGTGCAAATAAGTTGAGTCAGCGTGTGAGCTTGGTGAGTTGAGCTCGAGTTAACTCGCTTGAAATCATATTGGAACGAGCTCGAGACAATATATGAGTCAATCCCGAGCTTCCCATGTCTGTGCTGGTGACTCGTGAGTTTAGGAATATATATATATATATATATTATATGAGTATTTATACAATTGATATTTTATTATGTATTTACACAAATAATATATGTATTAAATTAAATTCTAATGTATTATCGAGTCGAGCCGAGACCAAACTTGGCTCGAACAATTCTCAAACCACTCAAAATTCTGCTCGAACGCGAGCTCAAACAAAAACATCAATTTTCGAGCTCGATCTCAAGCCGATCATTTTAGGCCAAACTTGACTCGTTTACACTTTTACCTCCAGCACAAGCTTCCAAGTAGTTTCAATTTCATTAATTGATATTTTGCTTTATCAAAATGATTATTTTTATGTGAAACTTGTTTGCTGTTTTTTACGTTCTTTCCCTTCCATAATACTGGATTTCTATTTCCATCATTTCTATTCTTTGAATTGAAACAAATTAGAATTCTCGATTTTCTAAAATGTCTAAATGATAAGGGGTGTCAACATGGGTTGGAATCGGATTTAAATCTCATATTTTAAATTTGTGTATTATTTCTTATTTTACAAGTATGCTAATAGACCATCGAGATTAGGAAAGAGAAATAATTATAGGGTTAATCTTTGTTTGCATCCCAACGTTTGAGTGATTTGCATTTTAGTACCCAACCTTTAAATTTTGTTGTACTTAAATGTCCAATATCTGACGTATCATTTTCTTATTGGTCGGTTGGATATACGTGTCATTTTTTTATTGGTCCTGGGCACTTAAGTGCAATAACATTCAAAGATTGGGTACTAAATTGCAAAAATTTGAATGTTAGGTACTAAAGTGCAAAATTATCCAAAGTTTGGGGTGAAAAAAGATCTTTCTTCTAATATTAACCATTTACGGAAAAATAACAAAGAGAGACAGATTTACATGTGTTAAAACATCCAAAACCGCTGAAAAAAGAGTCAAAACCGCTCAAAAAAGGGTCAAAACCACTGTGAGATGGTGGTTTCGGGGGCGAAATAGTTTGGATGGTAAATTGCCAAATGGCCTATAGTTCGGATGGGTGAAAATCATTATCTCTTTTTTTTATCCCATTAATTGACAATCCTGAAGTCACCTCTAATAGAAAATGAAACATAAACTTAAAACAAGAGATCTGGGTTGAACAAATTTTGATATGAGTCATTTATGGTTACTTCATCACTAATGAACTTAGGCATGATTTGTAAGCATAAATGGGATGAGACAGAAAATGAATGAACTTTAGAATGAAACGGACAATGTAATTAAATAAATAATATTCCTATGATTGATACACCAAATAGTAACATTAAGACTTAGAATATGAAACAAAAATTTTAAATTCATTTCATTCATATTATTCATAAAAAAAAAATAATAATAATAATAATAATAATAGTACAAATAATGATGATTAAATATATGATTAACAATATTTTTATATTAAATATATATTATAAAATTTTTATTTTGAGTAATAATATATTTTTATATGTAAATATATTATACACTATATATATATATATATATATATATATATATATATATATATATGGATGAGATGACAGTGTGATAAAAATAAACTTAAAATTTTTTAAATCAATTTTTATATCATAGGGTTATTTTTTATACTTTCATTTAATCCAAGATTTTTTTTTTAATAGTTAACTTATTTAGTTTCATTGGGCCAAAGCCCTATTAAAGAATAGCGACAGGGCGGTGTCAATTGGCTGATCCATGTTAAGTAGCCCACTTGCTCTGGGTAAAGCGGAATGATTGTTTGGCCCTTTTCTTTTCAGGTAAAAAGTCCAACAATTTCTTTGAGACATGAGACAAAGGGGTATATATGTTATTTCACGTCATTACTAATAGGCTTCAAATACCAAACTAAACAACCCACTAATTTAGGCAAAATACCCAACATTGTTTCACCTCATGTAAATACTAGATAAGCTAAATACATCATAATCTTTATGCAAACTACCAAAAACCAATAAATCGTTGTAACCTATGTTGCATAGATATGGACACAACGATACGAATATGATACGATACGAATACAATGATATGAATTTTTGTGTGAATTTTTCACATGAGAAATGTCGGACAAGATGTCCGAATACGGGTATCCAACACGACATGACAGAAAAAAATGATTTTTTTAGAAGTATCGGTGCATCAGAGGTACTAACCTAAACTTATTCTAAGTGTTTTAGCAATGGACTCGCTTGATAACTAGGCCATGAATTTGAAAAGTGATATTCATGGTCTAAATAATAAGTATGTTGTTTTTTTTAAATTATGGGAACTATTAAATTAAAATGTTTATCACTGTCTGCTTATATATATATAACACAAAGTATTAGTAATTTAGAAGTATTAAAATAATTAACGTTCATCAAAAACAGTATTGTAAAATAAGATGGGAGGGAACATGCCATTAAATGATTCTTGAAATAAAATTATTAAAAAAAAATAGTTACTAATAAAAGGGCCTCGACTTGTAACTTTTAGGCCTGTGGGCTTGTACAAGTTGGGCTTAGTTGTTTAAAGTTGAGCTTCTTTGGAATTTGGACAGCCTTCGTAGTAGGTTTTTGTGTATCAGTCGAATTAACATATGATTTCACGCTTAGTCTAACTTGTTTTTTTTTTTTTATCAACACAGGCAAACTAAAAAGAGGATTTGAATTTGGAATATTATTATAGAGAATGAATCTATTAATCACTTGAATTAATCTTTATTGGTTCAAGCTTAGTCTAACTTAACGATTTGATGTTACATTATTTTAATAGTAAATTTTATATTTAAATTCTTAATACAAAACTACTATTAATGATAAACATATTATGAGAAACTTATTCTTAATAGTTTGATCCGTTTCAAACTTATTATGAGAAATAGAACCCCTTAAAACAAAAATAATTAACATACCATTCAATGCTAATATTAATCGCAATATATATATATCATTGGATCCTAAATTGAAAAAATAGACAAGGTACATATACTTTAGGCAAAAGATCAAAGTTTTCATTTTGGTAATTTGGCCATGTTGAAATTTTGTTTTACAATTAAATTTTATAATTTTCAAAAATTTATAATGTAATATGATTTTCACAACAAAATCAATTTATTGCTGGAAATATCTACGTAGCAGCCACGTCAGTAATATGAACTGAGAAAAAAATGTTGACTCAATAAAATATTAACTCAAAAAATATAAAATTGATCATGTAAGTTTTTCATTTTGGCAATTTTAGTCATGTTCGTATCATCATTTGCAATTAAAACCCATAACTTTTAAAATTTTGCAATGTATGTCTAATTTTCACTGAAAAATTAATTTGTCCACGTAAACGTTCGACGATAAATTAATTATCCGGTGAAAATCAGATATACATTGCAAAATTCTAAAAGTTATATGTTTTAATTGTAAATGATAATACGAATAGGACTAAATTTGTCAAAATGGAAAACTTATAGAACAATTTTATTTTTCTTTTTTAGTATGTATTTTTATCAATTGATTGAGTCAAAAATTTTCCCAATTTATATTGTTGATATGGCCGTCACTTAAGCATTTCCGGCGAATATCGAACCAACATTGCAAAATTTTGAGAGTTATAAAACTTAATTGTAAAATAGAATTTCAACAGGACGACTAAATTGCCAAAATAAAAAACTTATAGGATCAATTTTATATTTTTAAATTAAATACTTTATTTAAGAAATATTTACGCTAATGTCAAGTTATTAATAAGGTAGTAAGTCCAACTCAGATCCATTTTCAAACACATTTGGCATTCAATATTTCTTCTTAGCCATGAAGATATGGTTAATTTACTTCGTTGACTGCTACGTTCATATTAAGAAGATCATGGCGACCCAACATAAACATATGTATTAGGTAGATCAAAGTCCAAAATGTTGCACCAAGGAATTGAAGTTTAATAGGCAAATGGATTGAAATTTTGTATGTCGTATTGCCTAGGTAATGTTTTTCATCGATGATTGAAATTTCGAAAACAATATTTTTTAGAATGAGGATTGACAAAATAGATCTTTTGTGGAATGATTCAAATTCGGAATAAGTTGTTGGTGTCAACAACAATTTATGAAATTTATTAGGAGTTATTGTTGAATATAACAGATCAACGATATTTTTTTAATTTCTTTTTTTATTATGAATTCTGATACAAGTATCGATTCCAAAATTAAAATTAAAATTTTTTATTTAGGTGGTGACATCGCCATATTTTCCTATCTCCTCCCCCGTTTCACAACCACCCAAGTGCCTCTCACGGCTAACCGCAACCGGTCCAACAATTGCCTCCATCTC
This sequence comes from Lantana camara, assembly GCA_037501455.1. Lineage (NCBI taxonomy): Eukaryota > Viridiplantae > Streptophyta > Magnoliopsida > Lamiales > Verbenaceae > Lantana > Lantana camara. The sequence goes on from CM074859.1 coordinate 19,627,861, forward strand.
TGTTGCCACTGGATGCACCACCGGTCGGCTATACCTCTCAGCTCTCGTTTACTTAAATTCATCCTCTTATTCTTATTTTCGGTACTATATTCTATTTTATTTGGACTTAATGAATAGAACGACAAATAAAATTCTCCTGAATGACTTTTAATAAGTAGATTTTGAACCTATAACCTTTTAGAGAATCAGATAAAATCCATCACTTATAAAATAATTAATCATCCCTAAACCAAGATTCATTCATTCAGAATCCGTTAAAGGGTCGTTGATATAACAAGTGACTTGTACCAAAATCCCAACTATTATTTAATTAACTCATTACCGAAATAAAGATTATCTTGGAAATTTCGCCAATCTTCAAATAATATATTTATTCTTCGTGCCACTAATAATTGTAATTTATTCCAGTTGCGGGAGTTGATCAACAGAGAGAAGGGCTAAGCAAGCGGGTGCTTCTTGGAGGACAAAAAAAAAAAAATTCCAGTGGCGTTTGGTTACATACGAACAGAGAAAAAAAAAGGCCACTTATTAAAATAACATTTTAGATTGGGTTATATAACGTGGGTATGAGGAGTAGCACTAATAAATTAACATTGAGTAATTAAGACAATTATATTAATTATCCTTTACATGTGTGAACATTATTGTTTTTTTTTTTTTTCCCTTCCTTTTAACACACACAAACGGGATTCGAACCCAATATATTATCCTGGAGAATGAACCATATTAACCACTTGGACGTGAACATTATTGATTGATATGCATATAAAACACATTTTTTTAAAATTTGTTCATCTATGTCGGTCAATAATAGTCTCGTTGAATTTGATTAGAAAATTATTCTATCTCTAAAATTAGATATAATATTTTAATTGAGGACGAATAAGTTTATTTCATTCAATCATACTCTCAATTACATCTAATTATAAATCGGATCGTGGAGGATTGTCGGATCCTCCTACATAAGCTGTGGGAATGCACACTGCAGCATGTTAAGCAGTCGAGAAACAAACTTGTTGATGCTTTGGCCAATTTGGGCCAACGTATGGAGGAGGAAGCTGCTATCTGGGAAGTTCAGCCAACAGATCTTAAGGTTGAAGACGATATAGAGGGAGCCTAGTTTTCCCTGTTCTCTTGTGCACCAAAAAAATTTAATTCACGAAAATGATATAATCATATAAATTATCTTACATTTTTTTATGGGACAAGACGAGTTTGACCATTTAAATGGAAAGTTCCTCTACTCATGATAGTTGTCTTTTTTAAAATTCGAACATTAAAATTTTAATTAAGTTGATATAATACTCAACCGTCAATCTAGGTCACTTGGGAGCTATCAGCTATACTATTATAATTGATCATGCATCTCAAAATTTATTATAATTGAAGCAAGGTGGTGGTGTTGACTATTAATAACATGCACCCTGATCTCCACGCATCCGATAAAAAAATTGTCATTGACCTTTTGTTTTTCTCCAATTCCCACTTAAAATTCTGTATCTAGTGGAAATTCATGTTTTATGATTTAACATGTGAAATTGAGGGCTAGTAATATATCCTCTCTAACGAATTCATTTTATAAGCAATGTTTATCTTATAATGTCTCTTTGCTAATTTTCGATATCACTTTTTTTTTTTTTTTATATACACACGTCCAAATGACCAGAGCTATTTAAACTCGAGTTATTCTCCTAAATAATTTTTTTTAACTACTTAAATCAATCTCTATTAACGATTTCCAAATTGATGTGTTACATTTACCAATGATATCCGACCGTATAGCCTCGAGAGGTGATCGAATAAGTCATTCAACTCTTAAAATCCGAATGCACAAAGAACTACGAGAATATGCATTGAGATCTTCTTCAGCGTAGACTCTCGTAACGTCCAAATTAGATAACGAACAGAGATATGCACAAAGCATGATGTTAGGGGGCAAGTAGGGCAAAGTAAGGTCACCTTACCAAATTTGCCTCAGACAATCTGTGACATTTGCCGATGAGATGTTACTCTCACTGCTTTCGGTTTGACAACACAAACAAGAAAAACAGGATTACAAGTGTACAAAATTGTCTTCTAATTTGCAACAGTTTTGTAAACATAATTTAATTTGTGTGTTCAATGTTTGCGTAAAGGGTGTAAATTATGGTACACATATACAAATATGACGACATGGATATGACACAATAAGGATACGACGATATAGATTTTTTCTCGAATTTCTCATGTGAGGAATATCAGACACAACTGACAAGACAAAACAATATTTTTAAAAGTAGTTGTCCTTTATAGATATAGAATGACTTATTTGAATCAATTTGCACATGTTACGGGACTTGTCATTCAGTCAATTAATAGAATAATACAAGATTCGATAAGCTCTTAGGCTGCATGCATTTAATTTGAATTAATTGAGTTGGAGCAAAAAGTTTAATTCCGAACTCTACATACAAATCTTGATTCCGATGTTACGCTAACCAACGAGTTGTAAATGAATTTTTTTTCCGGTAATCGGGAACAACGCAATTAAACTTTAAGTTGCTCTATATATAAAGTTAGAGTTCAATTCGAACTATTGACATTTAATTAAGATGAATTTCAGTCACTCAATGGTACAAATCTCCTCACTGTGAAAATGAGATGAAAATTGACATATAAACAAACATAGCCTAACATCCACACAAATCTTGATATCGGAGTTCGAAAATTGACCTTGTTCCCATGGAAGCACGACACATTTCTGCAACGAATATGGAAGCTAAAAAGGTCCAATGTTTTTGTTGTCCATTTCCCATAAGACAACACAATTTGTCTTAATTTTGCACTAATTTTGTTTCCTCAATTCATATAAACAAACTAACTTAAAATAATCTTGTCGATCATCCCAGAGATGTACGTCTAACATGAACCTCGATTCAACTCGTTTTGAAACTATAATTTTACTTGAATGTAAAATGGTGGAGTTATACCCACAGGTCCGATAAGGATCCAAGCTCAAGGTTTAGTTCGAACGGAACGTGAGTAGGATAAATAAAGAGAGGAGTGGATTAGTTTGCACCACGAGAATAAATAATGTGTTTGGCCTAATTTATCCCCAAAAACTAACCGTTGAGAAGATGCTTGTCAAGTCATTATGAATTGAATACCATTTCTTTGAAGTTTTGATATGAGATATTTGACACACCCTCATCACATTCAGGATCGTGAAATGCAGGACAAACCGGAGCGTGAACTTTGTAGGAATTAGAACATCTGCGGGGCCGGAGAGACAAACCTAAAATAGGACATGTTCTGGTACCATGATGAATAATGTGGTTGATTTAATTCACCCCAAAAAACTAGTTATTAAGAGAAGGGTTCTCAAGGAAACTTAAATGTACCAAAAAAAAACTCTTGTGAAAGTATAATGCAAGTAATAACAATAAAAAAAAAATATATATATATAACAATGAATGTGGGGTAAATTAAAAAGTCTAATAATAATAAGAAAACTTGGCCAATACGATTAAGAACTTATAAAAGAAATAAAAATAATAACCGAATAAGAATAATAATCGAGGAATAAGGTATACAAATCACACGAGCGAGAAAAGAGTAATAATACCACAAGACATCACAAAAAAATAAGATTAAGGGGAAAAAACCTTTTTCTGAATAAATTGAAGAAAATGTTTCTTATCCTTCAACTTTTCTACTAAAATTTAAGTGAAAGCCTAATTCCCAGACAAATAACCAGACATTCTCAAAACATTAAAACACATATTTTAGAAATGCCGTTAGGTGACGATGTCTTATAATGCAAATTTGAGACCGTTCATTCATGATTCTTGTCGGGTTATATTGGAAATGTATTTATGTCTGAATATAGTTTGAGTGGAATAATTTGTATTTAGAATTATAGTTTTAAATTAATTGTATATTGTTGAGTGGATTTTGAATTTGGGACAAGTAGATAGTTAAGTAGTAAGTATTTGTACATATAAATTAATAGGTCACGGTTTCGAGTCGTCTTGAAGTGTGTGTGCCTATGTGTAAAAAAAAAAAGAAAATGTGAATTTTGAATTTATGACACTAGAAATGAGAAAATTCTAACCTAGACCTGACTCAATCGAACCCCAATCAATTAAATGACAAATGTACTACACTTGTTTAGTTTTTTACTCTCCCTAAATTTTCAATCAACCATACGATAAATATATATATATTTTAATAAAATCGGCAGGGAACCGTAGTGTTATTACCTAGGTCCCTTCCTCATATATAAACCAACCAGAACAAAGTAATAAATACAGTCATTCATGATCCAATTATCAATGATACTACTAAGACTGTGATGCCCGTGAAATACAACAATATAAGTTAACTTCCAATGGTCAATAACATCAAAAGGCCTAAAATAGTTGGCCACAATGGCAGGGGAAAATTGAGATCCATAGCCAAGAGTCAAATTCCGGCCCCTCTTACTAAGCGCGCTAATCAGATCAATCTGTTAGCCTCATCGAGAGGCGCCCAGCCTTCCGGGCAGGAGTGATGGGTGTCGGGGTGAAACACATCTGGCAACATCTATTCGCATAATTGTCGCTAGCGTTCATAGGGCTATTAAAATTTGTGTTTGGATGGTACCGGTCAAGATGTACCCTTATTACACCAATTTAACCGAATCAGATTTAAATTAGAGTTACTCCTTATAAATGATTTAAAATGCGATTTCAACAATTTGATGATAAAATATAACAGTTAATTTTAGGCAAATGACATTATAGTGTTTATACATGTAATTCTCAAATTTTGACATATTTGATCCCATTTCGGTTGGGTCAACGCTTTCGAATTCTGATCGGTCTAATGTAGAGTATTTCTAAAGTTTAGAGTCACCTAGGCATGAATGCACCGGGCCAAAAATATCGATACAAATATAATGCAACACAAATATAATAATATAATTTTTTTTTCGAAATTTCTTACATGATGAATGCCGTAAGGCCTCGAACACTATATATCACGACAAACAATATTGTTAAAAAGTGTTTTGCATTAGAGCACATAACATAACTAGGAGATGAGTCTAAACATGTTAGAAATATGATATACAAATATAGTCAATTTTTAATTTACTCCCCAATTGTATAGTCAATTTTTAATTTACTCCCCAAGTCTAAAAAATTTTTAGTTCACTCCCCAATTCACATGCATAATTTGAGTTAGCTCCCCAATTTTGGGGGCAGATACCACATATGACGATTTAGATACACCATATGACGAATTAGGTACACGATTCTTGAGTTTATCTAAATCGTCATATGTGGTATCTAAATCGTCATATGGTGTATCTAAATCGCCACATGTGGTATCTGCCCCCAAAATTGGGGAGCTAACTCAAATTATGCATGTGAATTGGGGAGTGAACTAAAATTTTTTTAGACCTGGGGAGCAAACTAAAAATTTTTCAACCCATGGGGAGTTTTCTCAAATCCCCCCTATAGTTTAAGAACAACTGAACAAGACCCAAAAATCGATGTCCTCTCCTACGTCAAAGATTGTCCCCACAATACATAGTTTAAAGAAGAATGGCCCTATACGTCCCACAATACATAGTTTAAAAAAGAATGGCCCTATACTTGTCAAAAAAAAAAAAAAAAAAAGAATGGCCCTATAAATATGATATGAAGTATGAACCTTTTAATAAGACAAACACACACATTTTACTTATCCACCGGCAGACGGCAGTACCTACTCTTCTCTTCATCGTTTCAGCTCCCAAAACCAAGCAATGGAAAACCAGAAACAACTCACAAGAGACGAGAGATGGTCACTTAAGGGCATGACTGCACTTGTAACTGGTGGCACCAGAGGCATAGGGTAAGTCCCCCGTAAAATTCGAGTTAACTTTTAACTTTTACGCTGCGTTCGTCGGTCAGGGACAGAGTCGGAAATTTTTATTTCGATACGAGTAGAAAAGGATTTACGACTTACGAGATGCTTAGTTTTTTCATTTTTTGTGATTTGATTATTGGAAGGTATGCCATAGTTGAGGAATTAGCAGGATTTGGTGCAAGAATCCATACCTGTTCAAGAAACGAGACGGAATTGAATGAAAGGATACAAGAATGGAAGGCTAAAGGGTATGAAGTGAGTGGCTCAGTTTGTGATTTGTCTTCAAGGACACAAAGGGAGGAGCTCCTGCAGACAGTTTCCTCTGTTTTTGGTGGCAAGCTTAATATTCTTGTGAGTGCCTATGTCTGTCGTAAAATTTTAACCCAAACTCGATTCTATCGAACTCAGTTCATTATACATTTGTAGTTTGATTGGCCGTTCTCATTAAAATTTACACCAATCATCCGATACGCGTAAAATACTTGTTCTCTCTTTACATGATCAGTTTGGCCGCATAAGGTTTGAGCTAGAGTACGTTACCCATGTCCTGGCCATAAGCCCAACGACATGATGTATATTAGAGTTATTCACATTAACTACAACCAAACCTCTATTACTACTCAATATATTATAGTCAGACAGATCCCTTTCGAATTTATTAGCTATGAAAGACTCGTATTAGTGAATTTCTTACACTCGTAAGGGGTTTAAATGTAATTAACCGATTTGATAGGGGTATAAATGTAATATAAATTCATTAATCTATTTGTTTATAATAATTCTGATAATTAATTTCCATGTATGTATAGATAAATAATGCTGCAATGACCTTAATAAAAAGAGCAACAGAGCACACAGAGGAAGACTTTTCGCACATAATGGGGACCAATTTGGAGGCCCCTTATCATGTATGCCAAGTTGCATATCCTTTGCTGAAGAGCTCGGGCGAGGGCAGTATTGTCTTTTTATCCTCTGTCGCTGGCAAAATGGCTCTCCCAGGACTTTCTGCTTACTCATCATCTAAAGGTCAGGAACTATTTTTGGTTCATGTTTTGGTCCCATGGGATGTGAAAAGACAAAAGTACCCTTGGATATTTTTGCAGGTGCTATTAATCAATTGACGAAGAGTTTGGCTTCGGAGTGGGCGAAGGACAGAATTAGAGTTAATGCTGTCGCACCATGGGCCGTCAAGACCACTATAAAACCCGTAAGATAATGTCTTTCGTTGGACGATATTTGTTTGTTCCAACTCATGTTAAAAATTAATTAACGAGGTTAGAGTTATCGAATATTATTAAATAGTATGTGATTTTATATTTAATTCATGTGGGACGACTTAACACTCTTTAAAATTAAAGTTTGTAAGATAAAATTAAGAACTTCGACTGGTTTTCTCTCTTTTTTCGGGAAATATCTTTCTTTCTTTCTTTTTTTTTTAATAGCATGTTTGATATTTTGATGTTTAGAAAGAAATAGAGTTAATTACATTTAGTCGGTATATTAGATTTACACCCCATGTCAAATTGATTAATCACATTGTTAGTCGGTATATTACATTTACGACCCACGTCAAATTGATTGATCACATTTGATGGGGATCTAATTGGAATACATTGACTAATAGGAGTTCGGTAGTAATTCCATATACTTACAGGTCACAAATGTCGACAAAAGAAAAAGTTGTATTTTCTGACTTAATATAAGTCGCAAAGCGACTCAATATTTTAATATAGGTCTGAAAAGGTTTGTTTTCATAACATAATCAATTATATTTATTGACATACTCCGAAACAGTTAAATAAACTTGCCGACTATGGTCTTATTATTCTGGAGTAGACTTTTGAAAACATGATCACATTTAAAATTTTATCCTAAATTCATCTCGACAAAATAACTTTAACGAAAAGACAGAGTGTCTTATACTTATCGTAAATACAATAAACATATCACGATAATTAATTGATTTTGGTCACATAAGGTCGGAATTGAAACTTTTCCTGACAGAACAGATTTCTTCATTGGAAGATGTATATGCCAAATTGCAGCATCATCACATGCAAACTTTGAATAACAAATTATAGATAGAAAAGAGGATTGAAAAGGGGAAGATACGATCTAGAAGTAAAATCAAATAAAAAAATAGTTAGTGGAGTTTAAATAACAATAATAACGCTTCTTAATCATGTTTATTATTTTAATCCCACTATAGACTATAGTAGATTGATTGATTAATTATAATTGTTATCCAGGAAAAAGTTGACCCTTCTCTTACAAGTATGTTCGCACCCATCGTAGCTCGAACGCCAATTCGACCTTTGTCGGAGGCAAACGAAATCTCACCGTTGACGGCTTTTCTCTGCCTTCCGGCTGCTTCGTATATCACTGGCCAAGTTATTTATGTCGATGGAGGACTCACTTCTTCGGCTTAGAAATGTCTTAAATTAGTTTCACTTCTTTTTATACCATTTCGTTTCACATATAGTTCAATCTAAAATTGTCGATTGTGTGTATTTTTTTTTTTTCGTCGGGTGTTTGTTTGTATTGTTCGATTTCGAATATATTATATAGTTTTTTATTTTATGTTGTCGTTGGGTGGCTTATGGTAGCGGTCATGAGCCGTTTGAGTGATAATAGTTTATCTATCTGAATTAGTGACCAATGAAAAGTTTTTATTTGGGTGTCATTATGAATGAAATAAATCGAATATTTGTAAGCAAAACATAACGATGGGTGCACGGATGAATCTCAAATATTTGTGTTAACTTAATTCAAGATCTAATATTTAGTTTTTGAAAACTTTAAAGTAAGATGATAGTCTTACTCCTTAATGATTAGATCTCGTTCCATGAGTTGTAATTTTTCACAACCCAAAAGAAATAAAGTTAATTGTGCTACTAGGTTCAAGCAGAAACTCGATCGATCACTTAAGTATTTATATTCGTGAAAAATGTTCGATTTGGGAGTTAATTGAAAAGATGAAGCAAGCGTAAACTCGAGGCCAATGTGGGATAAGATAGGGTTAGATTAAGGGTCGACACCTCGACACTCAAATCAATAACCGGAATATAAGAAGTAGCTGATCGAGCCGAAGGGTGCAATAAATAACTTACCTACCTGAGTAAATGAAGGGAGTATTTATACTTGATGGGGCCCTACCCACCTAGGACATATGGCCAGCCTTATGAGAGTTAAACTGAGAGAACTAACTTACTACGAGCTGTGTGGGGGAGCTCGCGGTGTGAGTTCGCTCCTTGGAATCTTACGAATTGCGAGTTGGGGAATGACGAGCTGCATTCGGATAACACCAAAGCCCAAGTCAATAGCACAACACGAATAGAAGAGTTCGCTAAGAACATACGAACAGAAGAGAACAGACGAACAGACGAATCAGCTCGCAAGTATAAGACGAACAGAAGATAACAGACGAACAGACGAATCAGCTCGCAAGTATAACGAGCTGATAGAAGACCGTGGAGCAGAAGGATATCTAGAGGAGTGCCGGGCAAGTAACAACTAAATAAGATACGGAAGAATCTGGTAAGATCATAACAAATCGAATAGAAGAGAAGGTAACGTGAATGACTAAAACTTTAAGTCCGATATTCTATATAAACGACCCTTGAGATATGACGATCCAAGCTTTTGGTCTGATCTCTTGATTAGTCTCTCTGAAACCCTGGCTTACTTCGGTAAGATCCTTGAGGAAAGATGGATTAATCTTTAAGGGTTTGGGCTAGAACGCATCATTGGCGCCGTCTGTGGGAACGATATTTGTTCCTCACGAATTTGTTCTTCTTCTATCATGGCTGGAAGTCGGCAACCTAGAAATTGCAGCGGCTTGGTCTTGATGATCCACCGTGCGAGCTTCAATCCAAATTTTCAATTGGAGTATGATATCATAGATTTGTTGCTTGCCTCCGAAAACAATGTCGGCGACTCGTGCAAATCAGCGTCTGCCTCCATGTTCTACGGCACTGACACCGCGTTCCTTTGCATCAGCTGCGACGCAAAAGAGTTCTCGTTTCTCGTCACGGATCGACCTAAGTGTGTGATGTCTGTGAGCAGTCACTGGTTGTTATGACCTGCAAATCCGATAACGTCCGCCACGAGGTCCTCCATCTTTTAAGTCGCCAACGAACAGGAAAGCGATACAAAAAGCTTGCGTGTGTTTCTGTCTAAATCAGCCGACCCAAAAAGCCTTGTATTGATGTCCATGTCTGCTCGGAGTATACGCGGTTATTTGGTCGGACCATAACCTGCATAAGTATCCGAACAATTGATTACAAATTAGTTGTCGTGTCTTTGTTTATATAATATATAGCCTGTATTTAAATTTTGCAAATTGTGAGAATTTGATATTTTTTGAATTGTATCTATTGCGTTTTGATGGCTACGCAAAGCATTAGTTGATTATGATAAAGGCTCTCAGACAACTTAGCCTCGCTTCATGTTTTCGTGTTTAATAGTTGATTTATGTGCTTTTAGGAAAAAGGATATGAGATTTACAAACAAAAGATGGGCAAAACAATTTGGAAGATAAGTTTTCTTGTTCATGCTGTTCGATTATATTTTCGATTAGATTATCTTGTATAAATTCTTATAAATTCTTTATGAAGGAAGGAAAAATATAATAGTAGACATTGAAAAGGAAGTACCAGAACTTGCGCAAAGGAGGAAGAATGTTCTGTTGGATGTGCTAACCAACATCTCTGTCGCGGATGCTCTCGAAGCTAGAGTTAACAATATTTAAGAATTGATGGTGGAGATTGAGGGAAACGAAGCAACCAAACAGCTCGCTACTCCTCGAGCTGTACATCGGAATTCGCCTCCTTCGATGGTGGCGAAACCATCATAGCCTCGATGAGCTCCGCTACTTCTGGAATACCAGCAGGTCCAAAACCGTAACACATCGCCTCGACAGCTTTGCGATTGGGTTGAGAACGATTGAAACCGAACGCTGCGATTTTGCCATGTCGCCTTGCTTTTTTCCGGGAGCCAACTTCTCGCCGAACTCAATCGCCTTAACATCGCTTCTTCCATTGTCGTTGTTTTACATCCTGTTCGCGTGGTCGCCCTTAGAGCTTTACCGAACTTCCACATTAAGAGGAGTAATACCAAACAAGTTCAGAAAGGAAGCAGCAACATAGGAATTAGAGGTATACAGTCAATGAATGTTCAAAACAGAACTCTCTCAACCGGATGTTCGTGATGCCATGAAGACTTGTGCTATCCGTGGACACCATATTGATATAAGCCAGATAAGATTCTTATTCTAATTATATTTTTTGTTATTGAATTTTTATTTACATGATACTTTTCTAGTTTCGAAAATGCTGGACTCCCATGATTAGTGCGTAGAGTGAAGGTATTGTCGAGATGATCGATCAACTTCTAACTTATATAGTACCAACTCATTTGGGCAAAGCAACGAAGCTTGAAGATTGTTGAATCACAGAAAATTTTGCATAATTAAAGATAAGTCATTTATTGATTCATACCTCGCGAATTAATATAATATCATACATGATTTATGTGTTATGTGTTCGGATCCTTCGATTAATAATGTGAATTTGTTTGTAAGTGATGCATGAGTTCGTTTTTCCCCATAATTGATGCAACTGAATGTGATAAAAGGATACAAAAACTAGATTCAGATCTGATGTAGCTTTTCTCAATTCGATTGTTTGCTGTTGGGAAATTAAGAATTTACGATTTACTTTTATGATGTATCATTGTCAGTGAAACAAGGAAGCGGTAAAATTATGAATTTAGCACAAATGAAATCACGAAGATGCAAAACAACGGAAATGTGGAACGGGAAACACAAAGTAGCGAACTCGTGAACTGAAAAAAGCAAAATAAAGAATTTGAGAGCTATGACACCATGAAACACAGAGTAGCGGACAAGTGAATAACAAAACTAGAAGATGCAAACAAAAGATACTAAAGAAGTGTTGGATCTCGGATTAGCAAGGCAGAAAATAATGGAGTTCAAAAATAGCGATAAAATATCGAGCAACAAAACAAATGACCTTGAAGTATTGAAACAACGAAGGATTGATTTTGCTGCTCCGAGCAGAGGAACGACAAAACTCGACGAAGCAACAAGCGGATCAACAAGTGAATAAGTAAGAAAATCTCAAAGTAGCAAAACAGAAAATGGCGACCCAATTTTGATGCAAGCAGATAATATCAAAATTGCATCGTTCGGAGCAGCAAGAGAACGAAGTAATGGCGACTCGACTTAGCGTAATACCGGAATACAAAATTATCGAAGCGTTATAGCTCTGAATAGCAAAATAGAACATAGGAGCTCGATATGGCAGAGCTCAAAGCAAAAAAAGGAACGAGCTCTAAGCAGCAAACAAAGTAGCTTAGAGCTGTGAAAAGGTACAGCTCTAAGCAGCGAACAGAACAAAGGAGCTCGACACAGCGGAGCTCGGCGTAAGAAAAAGACCGAACTCCAACCAACGAACATAAGCGCTTTGGAGAAGCAAAAGCTAGAGATCCAGTGAAAAGAAGAGCTCCGAGCAATAAAACTACTAAGAAATGAAGCTCTTAGCAGAAAAAAGCTCAAATGGTTGACAAAAGAGCTCAGTACACGAAGACTGCAAGCCGATGGAACTCTTAGAAGTAGCGAAGCTCAGAGCAGCAAAAAGGTTGAGCTCCTAGAAATGAACAGAAGAGCTCAGAGTAGCAAAGTAATGGAGCTCGGAGTAGCAAAGAAACAAAGCAACGGAGCTCTGAGCAGAAAGCAGAGAAGCTCAAAGTAGCGAAAGGTAGAGCTCTGAATAACAAGCATAAGAGCTCGACTTAACAGACCTCGAAACAGTGATGCAATGGAAATCTGACTTTGCTGCTCTGAGCAGAGACAATTAGCTTCGAGTCGCAAAACAACGAAGGAATGAATTCGGTGCTCCGAGTGGCGGAACAACAAAACTCAAAGAAACAACTAGCGAAGGAAGAAGCAGATGAGCTTGAAGTAGTAGTGCATTAACGCTCCGAACAACGGAATAGAAGAGCTCGAGTTGTCTGAGTTCGGAGCAGCAAAATAGCAAGACAATGGCAATCCAACTTCATTGCTCCGCGTAGTGAATAGCGAAACTAAGGAAGGGAACAAGCGAAATTAGAAGCAACAAAATGATGCAAGTGAAAACAATGAGCTCATAGCAACGAGATTCAGCCTTCAACGATTTTCCATACAGCTATATACTATACAGAGATGTGACCTGAGATTGATAGACACACGACCAAAATAAGTTTTCCGCTTCTATTTTAATCTTCGAGATAACTCTTCACTAAGATGTTTGTCTCCGATGTCATATCTCTATGAAAATAATGAAATAGAAGATTATGCAAATCCACACTGAAAGGACCAAAGTTACAGATTTCACACTGGATTAGAAATGTATAACGGAGAAACAAAAGCTCCAGAGCTCGTGGAGATAGTGTAGCGAATGGAGATATTCTAACTTAGTGGATTTGATGTATGCTAGGAACATCAAGTTAAAATCAAAGCAGGATAAAATTTCTAGTTTTGAGATGGGAGATCAACAAACACAAAAGCAAGTAGTTCGATCAAAGCACTGAACCAACATAGAAGTCATGAAGATAAGTATTTTATTGATTTATATCTTGCCGATTAATATCATATCTTACATGATTTACGATTTCAGATACTTTGAATAAAAACATGAGTTTTTGCTTGAAATTGTAATTATGTTTGGATGTGTGCAAATCATAAGATTTCTGCTCGAGTTTGTCGATAAATAAACAAATAAAGATAGCAGAAATGACACTTTATATAATAATATATTTCCACTAGGTTCTAGTTTTGGTGATTACTAATTCCAAAGGTACAGATATTATGTGAACATGCACATGTAGGAAATCCTGAAGCGAATTCAGTTGGTGGATATCGATATGGAAAACCCTGTTCGGGATTGGACAGGTGACCAAGGGTTCTTGGTCGGATACGTTAAGTGATTATGAATTGAAAACCCTGTTCGGGATCGAACAGGTGATCAAGGGATCTTGGTCGGATACATTGAACTATTATGAAAGTAAGACTCTTTAAAACCTTGTTCTATATCGAACAGGTGACCAAACAACTTTGATCGGATACGTTGAATGATTATGAACCTCGTACTATTTGAAAACGTGAATAGCCAATATCTATAAATGCTCACATGACCGAACATTTGAAAATCCTATTGAGGAACGAGTGGTTACTGCAAAGTACCCGGATGTTGAGAAACATGGTCCTAGATATGTGGGGAATTTCGAAATTTAGGTTTTTTCAATTTCGAATTCAAGCGCCATAATTTTATGGGGGAAAGTTGAGAGAAATTTGATATGGGGTGTGCGCGCGACTTATGACGGCTTAAGGCGAGCTGATGGGGTTCGTATATGGGCGCGCTGCTGTGTTACCCGCGGCAACAAAATGACCTCTTGCATGTTTATGCATTTAATCGATTGAGGGCGAAGAAAGGAAAGATATGCTAACAATCATGATAACAATAAGTTTTGAATACGATAAGAAATATAATAAAGATAAGCATATCACGATAAGCTACAAATAAAGGATTATCGTCCAAAAGTCTGTCGAACACACGTAAATCAACTATCCGAAGATATAGAGCCATTACATGATAAATTGACAAATTATCTACTTATTGGAATCAAGCGTGGCAACTGGTCCCGAAATAACGAGCTCGAGCTCAATTGAAACCATGGGATCCTCAGGCAACGAATGAGTGTTCGGAGGCATGACAATGGGGTCTGAAAAATCCTCTAAGCCTTTAGTATGGCTTAGGAACTCGAGTAGGTTCATCGAGGTCATCACGTGGTCAGCTGACAACACCATGAGCACTTGCTCGTTATATATGACTAAATCTTGATGATAAGAAGAGAATACTTCGGATAACATTTTGAGATTTTCCTCGCTCTTTTCTTCTCGGTAGAACGCGTCTCTAGTAGAGCCCTCAGCTCGAAGATCTTCTGCAATGCCTGATCACGCTCTCGTACAATGTTCTTATCTTGAGAAAGGTACGAATTTAGGGGAATTGGGAGCCCACAATAGCTGGCGAGAGGGTATATATGGCGAGCAAAGGACTAACTAATATAACTGCTGGTACAAGTGATAAGCGAACTAAGGCAAGCTATTTAAACGGGCATCTATAGTTAGTTGAGTTATTTGCTTGCCCCTAGTTGTTCACCAGCCAACAGAGGGTTGCTGGTGCACGAGACTTACTGCTAGTCTGAATAGAACTATAATTATTGGTGTTAGATAGTTATATGCTTAAATTACTAGAGAAAAATGGTCACTCGAATGACACTTTGACTGGATAAGAATCAAGTTACCCCTATAAAAACTACAAGGGGTCGGCATGTGAGCAACTTATTTCTGCTCTAGATTTGGTTGGCTTGGCATCGGGATTCTCACTGCAACAGATATCTATAGTTGGTCGAGTTTTTTTTTTTACTTTGTTCGCTAATTGATGAAAAGGATGACGACACACAGGGTTTACGTCGGTCTATCTGCTCACCAGGGCACAGGAATCGATATGTAGAACTTATAAGAGTGAAGGTTGATCGTGCACTCAACACGGGCAATATCGGAGTGTAATTTCAGCATCGTATTTTTTTAGGGCAAGCCTATGCATTGGCAACAGTTTCACTAGCTGGATGGATAGATCGGCGAGCTGCTCTAATAGCTCGCTAAGTTGTTAGATTTTGTGACTCAAATACAAGGTATAATATTATTTCGATAGAATTTTGGTGTAATGATTTGCGTATACGGATTCAAGATCTTTGGCAAATACTGATCACAAGACAATGTGTCTGGCTTGTGGTGTTCATGGAATCTTTGGTGGTTCTTGGTTGACGAGCTGTTCTGCTCGATCTCATTCATATGTTCGAGAGCTGCGGCAGCAGTTGTTTCATCGTAAGGTGAGTGATGTATATTACCTTGAGTGTGAGTTGTTGGGCAAGCTATTTGAAGATATGGCGAGCTGTGTTGCCCGGAACAAAGGTATTATTTGATTATTTTAGGTGAAAATCAATTATAAGTTTGGCGTTATTGAGCAAGCATATAGGTGAATTTGTTGCATGTTGAGCAACGAATCATGTATCTAGTTACGCTAGAGTTATTCGAGTTGTGATAAGGGCAAGGTATTTGTGATGTTGGTCATGATACTTAAGAGTGATAATCATGATATCGCATAGCACATGTGTGCGAGCTGTTGCTTTAGATAATTGCCTGCTAGTCAATAACATACTTGTTTTATAATATGATTAAGTTTTAAACCAACAAGATGCTCAAGATTGATTGGAAGCTTGATATCCAAATTGCTAATATCATGTATGAAAGATATTTATGTTTCTGTGTTATGAAGTCATATATCTAAAAGCAAAGCATTAGAGGTTTGCCTTTGTTAGATTGTTTGCTGTGTAATTTGTTCGTGGTTGGGGTTGCTCTTTGTTATTGTGATTGATTGAAGACGGTTTAAGGTATTGGTATGGAGAGAGTTTGCAGGAAAAAAAAATTTAACGCTTTGCTTATCAGTTGAATAATGAACAAAATTACAAATTCAATAAATGCGAAGAGACGAAGAATAGCGAAAATTGATCGGTTTCATAGTTCACTAGGACACAAGCAAACAATTCAATCATTTTGTTCCGAGACTATCATCGTCGCGTCTTCATACAGGTTTGCATTCACTCAAATTTTGGTAAGAGTATACTACGCGAGCTGGCTGCTCGCTTACATTCTTAACAACCTACACTACTGATAGACCCGCTGATGAGCTTCGCAAATGGGAGGGTACTGCGAGCTGTCCTGCTCGCCACAATTGTTACTGACTCCCACTTTGATTGACACGAATGTGTTCGAGTTACTGCAATGTGACGTGTTTTTCTGTTTGTCGTCATTCGCATGATGGCGGGCTGATGGCTCATTCCGGAAGAAGGTGTGGTCACGTGATTGATGGTGTTAAATTATTGTAATGATCCATTGGATGAGGGTGGCGTGTTGTTCGGTTCGCCACTGGTGCAGCGTTTCACGAGGACCAAATAGGAACATCAAATAGATGTATTGATTTGCATTGAGGCGAGCTAATTACTCGCTACTGCAAATATGGTGAACTATAAGAAATCGAGCAAAAAGTGTGGCGAGTTGTCTTGCTCGCTCAGATTGTATACGGATCATATTTTGCTTATTATGAATGTGTGCGAGCTGAGGGGAATAGCGAGGTAGCGAGCTGCTCTGTTCGCCCTCATTAACATGATAGTCGGACCGTCGCTGGTGCTAGCTATCGGTGCGAGCTAGCTGTCACCCCGGGATATGGTGTGGTCGCATAATCACTGCGAGAAGCCTACTCAGCACTGGGTTTGGTTCAGATTTCATCGGCAATTTGTATGGTGACCTTTCATGAATAGTTATGCGTTCCCGATGGAAATTTGAAGATTAGCGGATTTAGATGGAACTATCTTGAGTATTCTCGTGGCTAGGATACTGTACTCGCGAACTATTTTGGTTCGTTAGCAGAAAATAGGGTATATCGTTTGCCTCCAATTTTTTTTTAACGCTTATTTCATTTGGCAAAAAATGGAGTTGTACAACTTCAGGTGGCGGTTTGGTGAGGGTTCAAGTTGTCTCCGAGGCAGAGCATAGCTCGTTTCGTGTTATCGAGACACTACACCTAGTGTAGCTCGCTGATGAGTATGAATATGTTCCGGGAATGACGCTCATAGGCGTGGCCAGCTGTTTGCTAGCCCTTGCCTGTTGGAGGTTGGGGTCAGCGTTGGTGCAGCGTCTCGCAGCGAGCTTGCTGCTCGATAAAAAATGACGGATGTGCATGCAATTAATGCGAGTTCCGTTGCTGTGGCAGATGTGGCGAGCTACGACGGATACAGCAAGTTGCGTTTGATGGTGACCTGTTCTATTCGCCCTCATTTACATGATTGGAGTTCTGTTGCTAGTGCCGGAGCTTGCGGCAAGCCAGTTGTTCGCCCCAGAGTGCGGTTAACTCTGCTTTTAAGTCCTTTGATGGTGTTATGATGGACACTCATGATGCATTGTTGGATGTTTGCATTGGATTGAAGTTACTGGGAGGTGTCACGAGAATGTCTACTTATATTGTTGAACGCCAACTGTTTCATAAAATGCCGGAGTGATATTCGTTAAATCTTTTTGATTGAATTCGATCTCGCAGTGCTATGGGGGAGCTGTGGAGTAAATGTTATTGAGATGGTTGTTCCCTTGGGCCATAGATCAGGGTTGATGAGCTCAAGTTTGCCTCAATGCTATTTCGGATGAGATATGAGATTTTAAGCCTATCAATAATTATAATTTTTATGAGGCGGCTCTGTGAGTGGTGGACACGGCGAGCTATCCTGCTCGTTGCGATATATCTTTTCAATGTAGCATTCATAAGGGGTGGTGCGTTGCTGTCATCACTAATATTAGTTTGACAATTACGAGTTCTCTTGCTCGGGAAGTATGCTATGACCGCCTACGATTGAGGGAGAGTTGGGATAAACGCTGATCACATGAATGATGGAGCACTCGCCACGTATCCGGGTGCTCGTTCCCGAGCTGGATCACGCGTCACGCATCCAGTGCTCGCCATCTTTGGGATGTCATGACATTTAAACAATTAAGTACGGAAGACGTTGAGTATTCGTCAATATCTTTTCATTCAAGTACTCTTATTCAGCTACATTATCAGCAAGCTTTGGTAATTTGTGAAGAACCTCGTAGATTATAGTGTTGGATGCCCTTTAC
Organism: Lantana camara; assembly: GCA_037501455.1. Classification (NCBI taxonomy): domain Eukaryota; kingdom Viridiplantae; phylum Streptophyta; class Magnoliopsida; order Lamiales; family Verbenaceae; genus Lantana; species Lantana camara. The sequence goes on from CM074859.1 coordinate 19,646,522, forward strand.
AGCATTAAACTATTAATTAGTTTCTTGGTGCTATCTGTTTTGCATTAGACTGCATAATTCTATGAACTTGGAGGAAAGCTGCCGAAAATATGTTGGAAATGGCGAGCTGTTCTACTCGCCGCATATGTCTTTTCTCGTCAAAAAAGAGCATGGGTTGAGAGGAGTGGCTGCCCGGGGTTGCGAGCTATGGCGAGCTGAGTGCTCGTTGACACAATGCTAAATTAGTTGCTTTTCAAGGAGAGTCGTGTTAGCTGGCCACAATGACATTTATCCGGCCTAGGCATGGATACCTTGTCCGGACTTAGGGGGGGGAGTAGTGATGGGGCCCTACCCATCTAGGACATATGGCCAGCCTTATGAGAGTTAAACTGAGAGAACTAACTTACTACGAGCTGTGTGGGGGAGCTCGCGGTGTGAGTTCGCTCCTTGGAATCTTACGAATTGCGAGTTGGGGAATGACGAGCTGCATTCGGATAACACCAAAGCCCAAGTCAATAGCACAACACGAATAGAAGAGTTCGCTAAGAACATACGAACAGAAGAGAACAGACGAACAGACGAATCAGCTCGCAAGTATAAGACGAACAGAAGATAACAGACGAACAGACGAATCAGCTCGCAAGTATAACGAGCTGATAGAAGACCGTGGAGCAGAAGGATATCTAGAGGAGTGCCGGGCAAGTAACAACTAAATAAGATACGGAAGAATCTGGTAAGATCATAACAAATCGAATAGAAGAGAAGGTAACGTGAATGACTAAAACTTTAAGTCCGATATTCTATATAAACGACCCTTGAGATATGACGATCCAAGCTTTTGGTCTGATCTCTTGATTAGTCTCTCTGAAACCCTGGCTTACTTCGGTAAGATCCTTGAGGAAAGATGGATTAATCTTTAAGGGTTTGGGCTAGAACGCATCAATACTTATGATCGATGGGTATTTCGTGGTAGTTCACCACATACGAGGAATATTTAATACTTTTTATTATACTATTCTGATGCATTTAATGACTGACATGGTGAACCCAGGCCCAGGTTGTACCTGCTATTGGAGACCAGTGGACCATTTGGCCACTTGCTATACTGATTCAACCTTGACCTGAACCTTCGATCAAGGTTCGGCCTGGTACATGGACGAGATGTCCGATCCCATGCTCGAGCAACATCAAATTAATTTATTTTTGGGGAATAAAAATACTCAATTTCATAATTGTATAATTATAATTTATGATGCACGGATAAAAGTTTGACACAACATGAAAAACAACAGGGTGTTTGAAATGATGTAATGTGATAAAATAATATTTTTAGGAGTATCCGTACCAGAAATATTACAATGTCAAAGTTTGGGGCTTTGGGCCCAAAACAAACTTGGGCAGTCTTTGGGCAGAAAATCATGCGTCCATAATCCATTTGGGTGCAATAATCAGACCAAATGGGTCAGAAACTTAACGGGCCTGTTCTTAACTAGTCGTATTGTCTCGCGTTAGAACTTACAACATAGAATTATCAGATTCTCAATTTTTCTTTACAATTGGAACCTCGCATTGATGGCGAGGAAAGGAGATTCAATTCTTGATTTCCGAGGGAGAAATTTCTTACTGTTCTGTGTTTCAGTTGCTTCGAAATCGAATACTGTCTTCAGTATTTTTTAGAGAGATGAAAAACCAAAAATGGTAGTCAGTGAAGCAACGCTGTACGAGCATCTGCACAAGCTGGTTGCCGTGAAATCGGAGCAAGAGCTTGAAAGCTTGCTGCAATTGCTATGGAGGACCCGGAAAACTGGACTATCCGACCCGGAAAGATCTTCCTTACAGTCCCTTCTCAAGCTCCCTTTGCGCGGCGATATTGACCCAGTGAGTTGTTATTATCCCCTCCGCTGCAAATTTTGCCTGCCATTGCCCTTTTCCTGATAATTCTGTGGTGTTTCGTCTTTTCCTGTTTTCGATGTGAAGGGAAATTGACGGATTAGGTTTGAGTGGGAAGAATGTTTATAATTTGAATTACGGATTGGAATTCTTGAAATTTGAGATCGAATTTTATAGGTATGATTGTGTTTTGAAGCAATAGTGTGGCTTCCAACTTCATGAATGTGGAATTGGGAATATAATATGCATTTTGAAGTAGCAACTAGGAAGTAATATAGGTGTAATGTAAATTCTTTGAAGGAGGTAGTTTTCTGTAATTCCTGAATTTTAAGGAAAGTTTGTGTAATTAGGCCAAACCGCAAGGTATGTCAGCGTAATTGTCGCGTTATGATACTAGTGTGTTAAGGGCAGATAAGGCTTGATCATAACAGCTAATATTGATATCTGTTTTATATACAAGTCAATTTGGATATGGATATATATACATATATGTGTGTGTGTGTACTATTTTGCCTTTCCTTGCAGACTGCTAAGTTGATGACATTTAGAGCTTTAATTAAGATTTTGTGTAGGTTTTAGCATCTCTTCGTTCACTTATCCGAAGTTGCGTGCATGAGAACATGGTAAGTGATGATATTTTGAAGCTTCTCCCACCTGATCTTTCTCTGGAATTGCAAAGCATGCTCCTTATCTCGTTGCAAACGCTTGAAAGGCAGTGGAAAACAGAGATGTCCCAAGAACAGGTAATCGTTCTTGTTATGTCAATGGAATTCATTCTTATGATTGAAACACAATTACACAAATGGAGGAAATCGGTCTTTGATAACCCTTAAACTTCCTTCCTTTATATGGGTTTTTTTCATTCGTACTTTGGCACTTTGGCAGCATTCAATCGGAGGGTCCAGATTCTCGCATCAAAATAATCCTGGCCCGTCAGCACCGTTATTACCATTCTCCCCTTCAGATTTTTCAGGCTCTTTGTTGTCATTGCAAGCTGATCCTGTTTTCCAATTTAATGGTCATAATTTTGGAGTTCCAACACCAATCATGGCCGAAAGAGATGTGTGTTTTCCACAATTATCTCTTCAAAATGATGCTGCCCCTCTTGAAATTCCGGTATGCAAAGCAATTAAGTAATATTCTCGATTTTGTCGGAGTGATTTTTTTTTCCCCTTCCTGTAAGGAATTGTATACTAGATTTAGCTTTTTGTAGTATGTTTATCAATTTGATTTAGCTCTTGCTTGTGCATATAGGGAGTTCTTCCACGAGTGAAATCTATGACTTGGACGGTGGAGAATAAGGGTTTGAATCTAATGCCGGCTAATCGAGTTGCTATTATCACTCTCAAGGTAGGCAGACAATGTTCCCAAATTCTAGAAAAAGCACTTCTCCACTTTTTTGCTCTTTTTAAGCACTCTAAGAAGCATCTACAGAAGAACTTTTTTTTTTTTTTTTCTTCCCGTTGATAAATGGAAGTTTGTTTACTCTAATAAACATACTTTTCAACTTCTTTTCTTTGGAACACTCAACTGTGTTTTTTTCTTTAATTATAACTTATTTTTTGGAGATACTGGCCATTTTTACTGGTCCAACCTTTTATAACTCGAGCTTCTACTTCTACTTCTCCAAAAACAATAAGTTTTTGCCAACACCCCCGTAGACTAATTGAACAAGCTCTAACTCAATTTTCTCCCAATTTTGATGAGAAATTTTATTTAAGTTCAGCCAATTTTTGTTCTTGTGTTGCTTAACAGTTGCAAGATTATACCAAGTCTCCTTCGAACGAGATGGAAGTGAAATTTCAACTCACCAAAGATACACTAGAAGCAGTGTTGAGATCAATGAGGTATATCAGTGAACAATTATCAAGATATGTAAGTATTTGCCAAGTTCTTTTTTCTTCATTTATATTCATGGATTCATAGACATACGAATAACTTTGCCATTTCTTGTCAGGTCGGATCCTCTCCAGCGCCATTGCATAAGAAGCAGAAGCTGTAGCAGAAGTTTCAACATCACTTAAACACAACTTCTTTGTTGTTGGTTTCTTCTTTACTTGAAATGATGCGTATGTGATGGCTCATGGCTTCCATATATTTAGGTTTTCTTGCAACATCTTGCAATGGATCTGAAATTTTTGTGTGAGAATATTGTTCTTTATAAACAGATCTGACTTTGAGGGAGCTTTGTGTAATATTTTCATCTAATAATCTCGATAAATGTAATTTTTATGGTGCCATCCTTAAGCATTAACATCAAGCTCTAAAAAAGAAGTGAGGAACTCAGGAGAAGTCGTCCCGCCTCGCGCGAATTCTGCTGCGTTTCTTGCCAACTTATGAGCTGCTGCATTGCCTGTCCGCCGGACATGACTGACTGCAACGTTCGTAGTACGTGAAATAAAGTCACGAATGTCCGAGATCAGAGTTCCGTCGCTGACCAGTCATCACCATCATGATTGATCTTCTTTATTGCCATCTCACAATCTCCTTCCAAACTCACATTTTCCCACCCTTCTCGCCTCACCATTTTCGCTGCCTCCATCGCTGCTAATTACTGCAACAGATTATTTCATTATATATTCGTTTAGTGTAACATACGTAACAAAAAACAGATCGATAATTCACCCATCAAACACTCTTATGATGTGAACTAAAATCATAATTTATCATACATTATTTTACGTATCCAATTAAATATAAAAATAATTTTGTCTAAATGCCCAATATCCTAAATCAAACAAATATAACATCATAGAATAATAATTCTCGAAAGAAAAGGGAAGGAAGGAAGGAAAAATGTAAACCAAGAAGTGCCTTATTTGAGATTTTCCTGAGTTGAGGGGCCGATTCGTAATTTACTTTCAATTCTACTCTACTTTCATTTTGTACCCCAATTCGTAGAATTCTTATTTACATTTAAGCCCATATCTCGCGTTTCCTTTCTACCCTGACCTTGTTCTTTAGGGGTTTTCTGTTGTCTATACTCTGTAATCTGTTCAAGGTGGAGTTCATCGCTGAAGCCTGAAGCCGATTACACGCACGTATATTGTAAGTTTGATTACGAACTCACTTGTAATTTGTGAACTTTCAATTTTTATTAATTTTTTTTGGATTTTGTTTTCAGGGTTTTCCTCAAAGAATCTTCTAATGGAAGCATTGAAGGCGGAAGGTGAGGTTTCACTGTGTTTTTTTCTTGAATTCCAAGGATTTTGAAATTAAAAACAGTTCCGTTGCTGCCGTTTGATGCTATTCTTTATTGTTTTTGTTGTGGAGTTTCGATTTTACTTTGTTTTTTTGTTTTTTAATCTGGGGTTTTGGTGCTGAAGTTTTTAGTGCAGTTCTTTGACAGGATTCTGTTGAAACGGGGATAAGAACATTTAATTCAAGGTATTCAAGTTACTTACTAGAATGAAATGCCGTACCTGTGTATGTTTTTGCCATGAATAAAACAAAAATAGACAAAAAACCATGGATTTCTGGATTAAATTTGGAATGATTGATTGGTAGCCATTTTATTGATTGGAAAGTGGTAAACTACTTCACTAGTTTCTGTAGCTTGCTCTACAAGATCTTTCAGCACAATAAAAGATGGTTGGGTGTGGGTTAGAGAGAGAAAGTTTGTGTTGAGGGGAAGACAAATACGTGGAGAAGTTAAAAGTAAAATAGAGGAGGGTTGAATGTTTTGCATTTTTAACAGTGCTCAACTCGATTTTCATTTATTTGATATCTTGATTTGGTTTTTTCCATGTGAGAAGGAGTTCCGTAATGATATTTTGGTCAAGTCTTTTTTTATGTAAAAGATGATATCAATCGACAGAAAGAAGAGTTAATTGCTGAAAGATGCATTAGGAACCTTGTTCTGTGTAGTTTTTCTTTTAAAACAGTGTTTGATTAAAAGCTTATTTGGAACATCTCAGAAGCTCCTTTTATTTTTTGGAAACATCTCAGAAGCTCCTGGTATGACAAGAATTTTTTGGAGCTTGTAAGATGTAGTAATACTTTGTTTTAAAATCAGTACTAGTAGTGTTGGGATGAAGCAAGGCTATAATCAAATTCGTTTTTATATGGCAAAACCAATAGGTTGGAATCATTAATCACTTTACTCTTGAGGTGCTAGTATCTTAGAAATAACTGAATTATATGCTATTGTGATAAGATTCAGTATATCAAATTGTATTAGATGTTATATCCTGCGATTTTAGCTGACAATTTTCTTTCGAAATTGTAATCTTCGTAGCAGTGTTATTGAATCACCATGACTATTTAATTTCTGATAGATTCTTTCAATGTAATTTCTTTTTTCTATGGTATTCCTTTCTATATTTTTGTTTACTTCACTATGATTTAACTTCTAATGTGTTTTGCAGGCAATCCTAGACACAAAAAAAATTACTCAAACATAACAATGGGCGAAGATGCTTTCAATGAGAAAATATTAACTGAAAAGCTGTCCAAACTCAACAGTTCTCAACAAAGCATAGAATGTATCCTATCTTCTCTATTTTGAAGTTGTATCACATGTTATAATTCTTATTTATGAATGAACTCATTACTTTCCCGAACTGATATTTTTAAAATGTTTTGTTTGCTATGATGTTTTTAATGAGTTGTCTTTTAAAATCTGATCAGCTTTGTCTCGTTGGTGCATCACTCACCGTAAAAAGGCGAAGCAAGTTGTTGAAACATGGGAGACACTGTTTAAATCTGCTCCTCATGGGCAACGGGTTTCTTTTCTATACTTAGCAAATGATATTCTGCAAAACAGCAGGCGTAAAGGCAGTGAGTATGTGAATGAATTCTGGAAGGTTCTTCCGACAGCCGTCAAGGATGTTTATGATAGCGGTGAAGAAAATTGCAGAAAAGTTGCTACCCGGCTGGTAAACAATCCTTCGTCCTTCATGTCTCTGAGCCATCTGTACTCAAATTGAATTGAAATCCTTTAAATTTCATGGTCATTACATTGTGAGATTGGGTCTTCTTATTTCTTAATAGTGATTGTGATGGTGTTTGTTATTGGTTTTTGTTGATGATTGTGTCGATATCGTTGGATGTCATTGTTCTTTTTGATTGAGCTTTCTATGAGCTTCAAATCTAGTTTCTCTTGGTTTCTGCACTTTTCTCATCTTGTTTGCAACTTTTTCCAATTTGCGGGGATATGCTCTTAATCTCAGGTCAACATCTGGGAAGAAAGAAAAGTTTTTGGATCTAGGGGTCAAAATCTTAAAAATGAATTGCTGGGTAATACTCCTGACAAGATTCCTTCTCCAAGCAAGAACCCTCCTGCAGTCAACCATGTAAAAACTCCAAATCCGATCAGGGTTCTGAAGAGAGATTCCAATTCTTTGAGGATCGTAAGTCCATTCCATTTGGGTCGAAGATTCTTTTGTATTTTATTCAACACTTATTATTAGCACAGGATTTTCTATTAGGATAATCTACCTTTATACTGATTTTAGAAATTGGCTGTTGGAGGCGCGCCAGAAAAAATCATAACTGCTTTCCAGATGATCCATGAAGAAACTATAAATGAAGAAGTTGCCTTGAGCAATTGTAGAAATGCAGTTTCTTTTGTGCAAGAAATAGAGAAAGATGTTGTAAATGTTTCATCTCAAGGTATGATTTAGCTAGTGAATATTTTTTATTGTTTAGAGATTTGTATGATGCGTCTAATGTTAGCTGATTTCGACATGTTATTTTCCTTCAGGAAACCAACTGGGTTCTGATGTTGTGGATAAATTAGAGAAACAGGAAAATGAGCTTCAGCAATGCATTAACCAACTTGAAAAAATCGAGGCAGCCAGAGATACCTTGGTTTCCCAACTTAAAGAAGCACTTCAGGCTCAAGTACATGTTTTTCCCAATATATTTGTGCAATTTAGGTTTGATCATGGATATAATTAGAAATTTTGTATTAACAAAAATGCATGACAGTGATATCTAATATAAGATGAATGGGTTGAGCTGCATCATAGAAATATTTCTGAAATTAAGTTATAAACAACTTAAAGAGATACTATTGGACTCGATAATTTTGCAAATATGGGCAAGCATTTTGTGCCTGTGTAAAGATGCTTTTCATATAGGGGGAGGGACCCTTTCCGGCGTTGGCAAAACTTCTGCTTTTGAGAACGTTGGAAAAATACTTGTTAAGAGAATTAATAAAAGGAACCTGTAAAGGTGCTTCTAGCTTATTTTAGCTTATTTATTGTTACTTTTTTGAAAAATCACTCTTATCTACTTCCTTTTGTTTTAATTAAGAATTTGTGAATGCTGACCAAAGTAACATTGTCTGGATTTATAGCTTGACTTCTTGAAAGCTGACAAAGAATATTTTTGGCAGGAATCAAAGCTGGAGGTGATTCGTAGTGAGCTACTCGTAAGAGTTTCTCTCTCTGCCTCTCACTCTCACTCTCTCCTGTTTTCCATTAATATAATAGTGGTGAGATTTTATGTAACAGGTGGCTAAAGGTCAGATCGAGCAAGCAGCTAATACAAGACTCCGACTAACATCAACCTCCTCAAATCCACCACCTGTTTCCACCAACCAACCGATAGTGGACCCTACATTTCCTCCAACCAATCCCGTCATGCCACCACCTTCCTTCAGCAACCCACCACCAATTAGTGAAGAAGAGAGCAACAGAGCTGCCGCTGCCGCCCTCGCTGCAAAACTTTCTGCTTCTGCTTCCTCCGCTCAGATGCTGACATCTGTCCTATCATCTCTTGTGGCAGAAGAGGCTGCATCCATGAATAGTGGCTTTAAAAAGCCCAAGTTAGACAACTCCGAAGCAACTAATTCAGCTTATGTTACTACTTTGCCACCCATATCGCAAATGAACCCATTACAAGCCCCGTTTCTGCCACCTCCGCCTCCACCATCAGTTTCCATGATGGCTCAACAACAGTATGGCTATGCTTCAAATGCTGTTTCTATGGGCTTTGCTAGACCGGGCCTGGGCCCACCACAGCAGCAGACCCAGCCCCAACAGATGCAGAACCAGCAAGGTACGTCACAGCAGCAGCTTCCGGCGAGTGGTGGATATTACAGGCCGGTGGGTGTCGGGTTTTATGGGCAGAGTCATCAGCCACCTACGCCGCCCATACACCGCCAGTGAGGTGGTTTTGTGTACTTTTGTAGGATAGCCGGTGGTGGAGGGAACACTGTAACGGTTCTTCTGTAGTATAACTATATCCTTCAGGTGGGAAGTGTTGTTAGTACTTTGGTCTCTCGACCTAGCAAATATGTTATTTTGTAGCAATTGTAAACTATATGCAGAATTTCGAGTATTTTAGCTAGCCAAGATTCAGATGTGTGTGCTTCTACGTTCTTGTGCATGCCTGACCATGTCGTCGTAGGAATTTTTGTACTCGCCCCCTCCCGTCCCTCTCTGAGATGGCTTTATTTTTACCTTTTAGGGTCACTCAACCCCGACAGGTCAATCTCTTGTCATTGCTAATTTTACCTTTCAGGGTTGAATGTAACATATAGTCTGTTCCTCATGTTTGAAACAATGATAATATGCTTTCTTATGTTTTAACTAAAACCACTGCGGTCCCTAATATTTAAGTTCTGATGATGTGCTCTCATGTTTTATCTTAGTGATATTTTGTTTTTTCTATCCAACATTTCGACCAAAACTAAAATAATGCCATGGACTAAAGCATTAGGGATCGGCGTATTTCTAACGTGAAATAAGACACCTGAAAGGACATTAACAGAGAAGCAAAGGACATGTATAAGCTTAGACAATTATATTTAATGCTTCTGGAAACAAAGGAGTCGTTATATGTACAGACACTCAAAATCTATATATAAACTCTTGCATTGTCTTCAATCCCGTCAGGCTGTCACCGTTTCTTTTGATCATCGGTCGGGTTTTAGCTATGTGTAACTCTAGCCCTGCAAAAATCCCACATAAGATTAGTGTCTCTGTTTCCTACATAGAATTGTGTGAATATCTTCCAATGTACATTGTTTAGACAAAAATAAAGGTGAAGCATATTTACCCTGTGTAGTTTTATCGTCCCATTTAAATGACCACTTTTCTGGATGCTATATACTTGAGCAACAAAATTGCGTCGTTACTGAATACCAACAATAGAAGTATATCAACCCCGGGTTATTTGAGAGGGGGAATTCTGAGTTTTCCTGCATTTATTGATGTTCAGCTTTCAAGGAGACTGGCAAAGTTAGCTGATAATTACACCAACAAACACTCAGGTTTGATTTAATTACACCAATTTTTCCGAAATTAGAAAAACTTTACTCGGAATGCCTTGAGGTTGGCCTGATGCATGTTATTTTAATCATTGATTTTAAAGTTTAAGAGTAAAATTGGTTATTCACAAAAAATCAGAGATGACTTCATCAAAATTCATCCATGGAGATTCACTGGAAAGAAGTTTTTGCAATTTCTTAGGGGAAGTTTGTGTAATTAGGCCAAACCTCAGGGTGTGTCTGTGTATGTCAGTGTAATTATCCCTTGAAGTTATCCAAGGAAGCAAAGAATGTTTAGTAGTTTAACAGGTGTATGACATTCTAACCTTAAAGCTTCATTAACCTTAAAAGCTGCAAAGCAAGCAAGCTGGTTTACGCGGTCGAAGTTTTGTTGGCCCATAGCCTTTTTGTCAAATATGGCATCTGATAAAACAACTGCTGATGCTCCTTCATCAATATACTGATCCACTGAATCTGTTTAAAAATCAAGATACAAATTTACGTATTGTTAATGTTAGAAGACATCTTATGCAATTAAGATGAAGTTATACATAAGCTTATACAGAGATTAATCTTACTATAATTTCATTTATTTTTTCTGACCTAATGTTATGCCTTGTGATGCTACCATCGGGATATGGGGAAACGGCTTCTTTACTGCTGCTATATACTTCACTCCACCTAATGCAGAAACAGGATACACCTATAACAGAAACAAAAGAAACATGACTGAACATGCATTATTTGGTTTCTAGCATACACCAAATATCACTATTTATGATAAATAGAGACAGAAAAGATGAACTTTATGTCAAATACAAGACAAAATGACTTACTTTGATGATTTTGGCACCAGAACTGAATGCAGATAATATCTGAAACATCATAGAATTACTATAATAAACTTTTTTAAAATCATACTATCAAATCAATTCTTTTTTGTATTAAAAAGAGCGGCAAGTTAACATGATTTTGTGTCAATAAAGCAAACTCTGATCTCGACATAGTGGAGGAAATGGAAACAAAGTGAAATTAAGCACACCTCTGTTGGGGTCATTGCTCCAGGTATATACAGAGCCAGGCCATCTTTAACATCATCTAGGATCTCCTGAGACCATCAATTGTATCCAACAAGAAATTTTAGAAAGATGTTCCTTCGTACCAAAGCTTAACAGGATAAGATTTGTTCTTCAATCACAAGAAATACAGTTGACTTTCATTGATACCTTAACCATTGCAGGACTCATTAGGAACTTAGCTCCAATTCTTAACGCATATCTTGCATCTGCTCTATCTAGAACAGTCCCAACCTACAATACTCGGAACATATAAGGTGTTTTGAAGTAAAAGTCAAACCAATTGCAAGTTTTAACCAAATGTGAAGTGTGAACGCCATGAAAGTTCTTTTTGCTTCACATTTTACAATATCTAACATAAAGTTTTTAAGGAAAATTGTGAAAAACGTAAACCGTTAAGAGAGGTAATTACTCCTATTGATGCATACGGATATTCTTCGACCAAACATTGCAAAGCCTGTGAAAATAATAGAATATAGACATTAGTGACTGATAAATTTCAACAAACAATATCCGACGAAGGAAGGAGATCACATCCTACGTTTACCTCAAAAACACCTGGGGTCGACATTGTGATTTCCAGCTGAAAGTAGAAAAGCATGGCATGTGAGAAAACACTCTTTGACTGAAGTGTCAAACCTAAACAATGATTTTGAAAGAAAAACCGAAAAACAAATAAAAATTTCATCTTTATCATCTTCACACCACATCCATTATCACAAGGCATAAACTACTTGTCATTCCAGTTACAATAAGTTCGATATATCACAGAGACTTACAACTGAGATGCCACCTCTGAGTGCTGCGCGTGCAGCTTCAATTGCTACCTCTGCACTAAACAGAAGATCAAGAAAAGTAACTAAACAACGACAAAAACCCATAATTCTCGGTCGATGTCTGGAATGTGATTTTATTTTATTTTTTATAAAATCACCAAGTGTTTGGAATGTGATTTGAACAGATTTACCATTGTATCTCTCTGTTTCTGATTACTATACCAAATTGAAGATTGTGGATGAGTTCAAGTTGTATAATTTTTACCCATTTCCTACTTCCTCCTGCTCTGTATCTCTGTAGTGTGCTTTACATTTTGGATATCTTAAGTACGACTTAGTTTAACCACACTCATATCTTTTTTCTCACATTGTATGCCATTAGCTTTCAATCCTCCTGAAATAATCCGTATTTCTATCATATTTTAGGGCTGTCAATGGGTTGGATTTTAATTTGAATTCGATCTGAATTTTAGCATATTTATCCGATAAAAATATATATCCGATTATAAATATTCGTTATCCGAAATAAATGGAACCAATATGGATTTAAGGAATTCGATTCGTTAAGAATCCGAAGAATACGAATCCGATATTATATATTATATTTAATTAAATAAATTATTTACTAGTACATAATATTAAGTAAAATGATTAAAATTAAAAATTTCACATATTTATCACTTTAAACAATAATAAAATTTATATTTTTTACCCTAAAAGTATATATTTTCTTTTATTAATAAGTTTAAATTAACCTATTTTAAATAAATATAAACAAAACTATTAAATATTATGTATTACGTTTTATTTTTAATATCAAATTTATTATTTAAAAAAATAAATTTTATTGCTAATTGGGTCGGATCTTTTATCGGATCTGATCCGACCCGATTATGTATGGAGTCACAAACGATGAATTGGATTCGAATTCGGATCCGATTATCAGATTTTCTTATTGAATTCGGAGCTGGAATCTCCTGATCCGATCCGTTAACAGCCCTAATCTCTTTTATATTTTTGGGTATTATCCAATTTGGGCCAACCCAACTGGTTATAATTAATGGGCCGAAGATGCACCAGCCTGTTATCCTTCCACAGCATAGAAAGTGAGAGGTGCTCTGTCAAACCAGTCTAAAGCGTTGCCCCCTGCACTAGGAATTGTGCATATTTTTGGGTATTATCTTTAAGATTTAACTAGCAAGTAGCAACATAGGTAAAACATAAAGTTAAATTTGGCATTTTGAGGATTACATTAACATGTTTTGCTTTCTTAATGCATAACGAGAAAAGTCTAAAAGTATAAAAAATGACGTATTTTTTATTAAAAAAAAAGAATCAAAGAATTAAATTAGACCATGTTTAGTTACAGAAAGATATACCATCGGGGAAAGTTTTCAAAATGATTCCTTAATTTGTAATTTAATTATGTAATTGCGTGACTTTTAAGGTTGGGTGACATTTAATTATGTATTAGGAAAGCTTTCTTTTTTATCTATGTAATATTCTATTAAACAACAATATTCGAACAAGACACTCTAATCGACGTCTGCACAAAAACTTGTGTGATATTTTCAATGAATGACCATTTTTGGCAATTGTCATGATAATTACAAAGCCGAATACAAATACAATCAATGACAAAATGAACGTTTTGAAATACCAAATCATCCTAATTAGCAATTTTGATATAAAAAATTTTTCAATAAAAAAATTATTTTATAATTCGCAAAGTTCGCAATTTCATGTATTATTTGATTAGAATACGTTTGACCCGTCAGAAAACCCATTGATTTTACACTTATAGGACACGTGTAAAATCAGTGGATATGGCACGTGTAAAATCAATGGATTTTCAAACGGGGTCAAATAGAGAATGAAATTGCGAACTTTGGGAGTTATGGGGTAGATTTTTCACCGAATTTTTTTTTATACTAAAATTACGAATTAGGATAAATTGGTATAACAAAATTACAATTTCCTCAACAATCAATTACAAATCATATTATAAAACTTTATACCTCAGCCAAACACACTATATATATAACTCGCAAATCTTTATACATGAAACACATTTAATTAAATCCCACCAAAAATAAAGAAATCATTTGGATTAATCATGTCCTATGATGCACGGACACGGACACGGCGACACGGACACGACACGACACGGATACGGCGACACGGATTTTTTCTTGAATTTCCCACGTAAGGAGTGTCGGACACGGTGTCGGACACGAGTGTCCGACACGACACGGCATGACACGATACGGCAAAATGATATTTTTAGAAGTGTTCGTGCATCATAGATCATGTCTAAAGGTAAGCTTATTTCACTTGTTACCCCTCTTTTCATGGGTTTTGCACTTTTGTGCTACCTTAGTTATGACACAGTTGCAGTCTCTCATGATTCCTCCCACATTATTACTCATGAGAAGATCGAAAGCACTACTGATCTCTCCGTCGTTGATCGATCAAACAACAACAATTTTGAGGAGTCCGAAGTTGTCGTTGTCGATGGTTCTTGGGGATGGGTTGAGAACGACGATGGTTTGCTGGGAAAGCCCATTCGAAAACTGCAAGGATGTATGAAGTGTGGGGATTGTGGGTATTGTTGTCTACAAATTTGTGCCGACTGTTGCCACTGAGTTGTAGCTCATCAAGAATTGATGGGATAATTTGATCTTATATACAATCTGTTGGAGATTACGGTTAGGATTTGGAGGAATCCTTGATTTAGCGGAATTTAGATAATCACGTCTGTATATATCTTGTTTCCTTTTTTGTAGGTATTTTGTATCCTATTTATTGTAGCCTCTGTTGTAATCGTATATACAGAAAATAATGGAATACAAAAAATTCTCCCAAAATCTAAGTTCTAAGTTCTAACTTGGTATCAGAGCAGGTTGATCGTTAATAGTTTTTCGACGATTCTCCAGGCTCATCACTTACCACCATGACCAAAGATATTGAGAATTCCTACAGCAGAATCACGCTAGCAGCCTTCGGACGTGATTCTTTTCCCAAATCGCGCTCAGATCCAGAGTCATCATCGCGCGGTGGAGGAGAAATACAGCGACGTAACGGTGGAGGCGGCATCAGTAGCGCCACCATAGCCGCCGCCACAGAGATAGCAAACGGAGAAGGAGAAGATAGAGACCAGCAGCTTACCAGAGGCGGCGGCACCAGCTTCGCTGCCACAATGGCTGTCCCAAAGACGAACAGTAACGATGAAGAAAACAGGGGCATCAACTTCTCGCTCAGAGTGCCAGAGGTGAAACTAGTGCCGCCGGCCCGCGGTTCAAAGCAGCGACAACCGCCGCCGGGATTTGAGGAGAAGTGGAGACCATCGGAGTTCAATCGTGTGGAACAGAGGTCGCCGGAAACTAACCCAGAGCCGCCGGCCACCACAAGGACGGGACCACCGCCGATCGGACAGTGGCCGTCCAGTCATTGGGCGGCGACGGCAGGGGTGATGGAAGAGAAAGGGGCTGCAGCGGACAAACCCTTTGTGCAGAATGAAACGGGGACAAATATTAAGGTTGGGGTTGGGGATTTGCAATCCCAACCCCCTATAAATGACTATTTTCAGTATGGTCCCCAAAGTTCTGACCCTTTGCAGATTGGTCCCCGAAGTTTGGAGAAAGTTCAGATTGGTCCCCAAGTTTTTAATTTTTTACAGAATAGCCCCCCAAGTTTGGTGGAAACTCAGAATAATCCTCCAAAATGCGGAAGTGCCTATATAACTCAAGGATCCAAGCCAGCCGAGTGGATCCTTGATTGCGGGGCCACCGATACCATGAGTTATGACCATAATGACTTAATTACAATGTCAAAGTCCGCGAGACCAGCTATTCAGTGTGCTAACGGGGATCTATTGTCAGTTCAGGGCACCGGAACGATTGATATATCTCCTTCCTTAACCTTGAAAAATTGTTTATATGTTCCCAGTTTATCTTGCAAGTTACTTTCAGTTAGTCATGTTACCCGGGAATTAAATTGCGTTGTAGTGATCTATTCTGGTTTCTGTCTTCTGCAGGATATTCAGTCGGGGAAAGTGATTGGGCGTGGCACTGAACGTGATGGGTTGTACTATGTGGATGATGTGGCTCAAAACGGAACTGCAGCGCTGGCTCACGGGACCGTTGAGAGGCAGCAGTGGCTATGGCATCATCGGTTAGGTCACCCATCGGTTAGCTACTTGCATTTACTTTTTCCAAGTATTTTTCCATCTAGAAGTCAGAATCAGTTATCCTGTGAAACTTGCATTCTAGCTAAGAGTCATAAACAGTCATATCATTATTCTGGAACCCGTGCGAATACAGTTTTTTCCTTGATACATTCAGATGTCTGGGGCCCAGCCCCGTATACGGGTTCTCACTCTGGTTTCCGTTTCTTTGTTTTATTTGTTGATGATTGCTCGCGCATGACTTGGATATATTTTTTGAAACATAAATCAGAGGTGTTTTCTAAGTTTTTCCAATTTTATAACATGGTCCAAACTCAGTTTAATGCCAAAATACAGATCCTTCGGTCAGATAATGGGGGGGAGTATGTTAATTCCAGCTTTAAACAGTTTTTCTCAGAAAAGGGTCTTGTTCACCAAACCACATGTGCTTATACACCTGAACAAAATGGGGTTGCTGAACGTAAAAATAGGATCATCCTTGAAATCGCCAGGGCTATTATGTTTGATGCAGGTGTTCCTAAGTCCTTCTGGCCTGAAGCTATTGCCACAGCTGTTTACCTCCTCAATAGACTGCCCACTAAGATTCTTGATCTTAAGACACCTCTCTCAGAACTCTCCAGACATGTTAGTGTTCCCACACCTCTGACTTTGCAGCCTCGTGTCTTTGGGTGTTCAGTCTTTGTTCATATCCCTAAACAGGAACGTACTAAATTTGATCCGTGTTCAGTTAAATGTGTCTTTGTTGGGTATGCAGTCAATCAAAAAGGGTATCGTTGTTATCACCCATCCACACGACGCATGTACACCACCATGAACTGTAACTTCCTAGAAACCGAGTTCTTCTATCACACCCAACCTAGCGGTCAGGGGGAGCAGTCTATAGATCCACTAAGTTAGGTGTCATACTCCACTATAGATCCACTAAGTTGGGTGTCATACTCCACTATGCCAGATCCGGACCCAAAAGATCCAGTAGGCGGGACCACCGAGCACACGTCTCCCACAGTTCAGCCCCTCGTGTCAGCACCAGTCCCAAGACCCGAACCACTGAATGTTCCTGAGGTACCCCTTGAAACTTCCTCATTTGATAATAATACTGTTGGTACTATTGATAATCTGCACGTGGAAGAAGTACAGGAACAGGAAAGATAGGTTCAGGGGGAGCCTACGGGAAGTGACCGGTATGTCCTTCCACCAAGGAGTAATCGGGGAGTGCCTCCAAGGAGGTATGAACCAGAGTATGAACCCAGAAAATCTCAGTATCCGGTAGCTGATTATGCACAGGGAAAGCTAACAGTGACAACTAGAGCATACTCAGCAGCAGTCTACGGTGATGTGCTTCCTAGAACAGTTGAAGAAGCTTAGAAGAAAGATGAGTGGAAGTTGGCCATGAAAACAGAAATGATGGCCCTTGAAAAGAACATGACTTGGGAAAAGTGTAGATTACCACCAGGAAAGAGACTAGTAGGTTGTAGATGGGTGTTCACCATCAAACATCGATCCGATGGGTCCATTGAGCGGTACAAGGCTAGGTTGGTAGCCAAGGGGTATACACAGACGTACGGAGTGGATTATTCAGAGACGTTTTCTCCAGTTGCTAAGATTGACACTATCAGAGTACTTTTCTCAATAGCAGCTAATCAGGATTGGCCGTTGCATCAGTTTGACGTAAAAAATGCCTTCCTGCATGGTAAGTTGGAAGAGGAGGTGTACATGGAACCTCCACCAGGATTCGCTGAACAGTTTTGTGCTGGGGAAGTATGCAGGTTGAAGAGAGCACTCTATGGGCTTAAGCAGTCTCCAAGAGCCTGGTTTGGAAGATTTACAGTTGCTATGAGAAAGTATGGGTTCAAACAGAGTAATTCGGACCATACTTTGTTCTTTAAGAGAAGGGGTGAGCTAGTAACATGTCTTATCATTTATGTGGACGATATGATCATCACTGGGAATGATCTTGAGGAAATTAAGCAATTGAGGAAAAATCTGTTTGAGGAGTTTGAAATGAAAGATTTGGGGGAGTTAAAGTACTTCTTAGGAATTGAGGTACTTAGGTCGAGGCGGGGAATCTTTATTTCCCAACGGAAGTATGTACTTGATCTATTAGCAGAAACGGGATTACTTGACAGCAAACCAGCGGGGACTCCTATTGTGGTTAATCATGGGCTAAAGATCACAGACGGGGCAGAAACAGTGGATCGAGGCCGATACCAACATCTCATTGGGAAGCTGATCTACTTATCCCATACTAGGCCAGACATTGCCCATGCAGTAGGTGTATTGAGTCAGTTCATGCACCGACCACAGTGTGACCATATGGAGGCAGCACTCAGGATTGTTAGATATCTCAAAGGGTCGCCCGGAAGAGGAGTTTTGTTTCAAAAACACGACAATCTTTCTATTGAAGCCTACACAGATGCAAACTGGGCAGGAAATCAGGATGATCGACGTTCCACCTCAGGGTACTTTACCATGGTTGGAGGAAATCTTGCCACATGGAAAAGCAAGAAACAGAAGGTGGTTGCTCTTTCCAGTGCAGAGGCTGAGTTTAGGGGAGTTGCACGAGGATTGGCAGAAGTTTTGTGGCTACGAAAGTTACTTGAGGAGCTTGGTTTTTCTGTGAAAGAGAAGTGTCGTTTATGGTGTGATAATAGAGCAGCTATAAGTATTTCAGAGAATCCGGTTCAGCATGACCGGACAAAGCATATAGAAGTGGACAGGCATTTCATTAAAGAGAAACTTGAAAGTGGGGTCGTGACTCTACCTTTTGTACGATCAGAAGATCAATTGGCAGACATCCTCACTAAAGCTGTAACCGAGAGAGTGTTCTCAAGTGTTCTAAACAAGTTGAATGTGTGTGATCCCACAGTCAACTTGAGGGGGAGTGTTGGAGATTACGGTTAGGATTTGGAGGAATCCTTGATTTAGAGGGATTTAGATAATCACGTCTGTATATATCTTGTTTCCTTTTTTGTAGGTATTTTGTATCCTATTTATTGTAGCCTCTGTTGTAATCGTATATACAGAAAATAATGGAATACAAAAAATTCTCCCAAAATCTAAGTTCTAAGTTCTAACTCAATCTTGTGTTTTCCTCCTATATATATGATTTCAAGAAATAATGCTGTATGAAGGCTCTCCACAGCACCTTGATGTAATAGTTGCTTGTTTATGAATATCAATAAGTTGATTCACATATTGGTTCGAAAAGTTTCACCTCCACTCCTAAGTTTCAGCTGTGCTTAGTTTTAGGTCATTAGTTATCATGCCATATTCAATAAGTTATGCAAGGACCAATAAGTTATCATGACCTAATTTGAGGGCTTTAAAATCTAAATCCCTATCCCTTAGGTATTCAATCGGGAACTTCAGGTACCATTGTGAATACTTTGCACATTTGTTGTTATCTTCACCTTTATGATCGATGCAAAGTCAATGCTTGAGGGTTTCCTTAACTTTGTCACATGTAACTTCTTTCGAATTTGACATGTCAAAGTACTGTTGCTAAGTCTTACGAATTAAAACCAAACATGGAGAATACCCTCACGGCTAGCTCACTTACAGCACTTTTTCGTCAGTTTTCAAGCACAAAAACTTGTTTGATATTTTCAATGAATGATCCTCATCGGGAAGATAATTACGAAGACGTGCCGAATGTAGAAAACCAGCTCCAAGAAATACAAGTACAATTAATTGAAACTCATATTATAACTAAAATTTTATATATATGTCAGCCAAAACACACTATATATATAACCCTCAGAGCTTTATACACGAACCACATTTAATTAAATCCCACCAAAAATCGAGATATATATCTTTTGGATTAATGATGTCTAAGGGTATTAAGCTTATTCCACTCCTTTCCTCTATTTTCATAGGTTTTGCACTTTTGTGCTACCTTGGTTATGACAAAGTTGCAGTTTCTTATGTTCCCTCCAATATTATTACTCATGAGAAGATCGAAAGCACAACTGATCACTCCGTTGTTGATCTATCAAACAACAACAGTCTTGAGGATTCCGAAGTTGTCGATCTCGATGGTTCTTTGGGGTCGGTTGAGAAGGATGATGGTTTGCAGGGAAAGCCCATTCGAAAACTGCAAGGATGTTCTTATTGTGGGGATTGTGGGTATTGTTGTCTACAACGTTGTAGCGACTGTTGCCTCTGAGTTATAATCTAGCTCATCAAGAATTGATGGGATAATTTGATCTTGTGTTTTACTCCTATGATTTCAAGAAATAATGTTGTATGAAGGTTCTCCACATCACCTAGATATGTAATATATAGTTTCTTGTTTATGAATGACAATAAGATGATTCACATATTGGTTCGAAAAGTTTCACCTCCTCTCCCATGTTTCATGTTGCTTATTTTTAGGTTCTTTAATTATATATCAAGCCATATTCAATAAGTTGTGCTCGGTGGATGGCTCGTCAAAGTTGTTAGTGAGATTGCAAATTTTAACTAGGTGTGAGTCTCGTTAAGTGTATATTATTATACCGGGGTCCGGGGTTGTGGAAACTGTGTGAATCGAGATACTAGGTCAGAAAGAGACACACAGTCTTACTCCCAAGATTATTGATCGTTAATATTATTTCTCCCTTTTGAAGATATTCTAACTCTCTCTGTCGTTCTACTCAGTACTCACATTCCACTCTCAGTTTCCGACTTGGATAAATAATCGGGTCTTTCGTTGTTTTAGGGAAAAATTGTAAATTTTGTATATTTCATTTTCCGACGACAAAATAAGATTATATTTTAAAAATCATGCAATTTAATGCACTTTTTGACCCGAAACAACCCTCCGGAAATCCAACCCGTTTTTACACATGGCGAACTCCTAGTTCGTCACGTGTAAATTCCAGCGAGCAAAATCAATTTTCAGTAAAAATATATGTATTAAATTTCTTGATTTTAAAGACACGGTTCTATTTTATCATCAAAAAATAAAATATACCAAAATGAGTTGATCGAGTTGGTATATCAAATTTACAATTAATTTGTCGATTATTTTAGCTTCATTACTGGATTGTTTAGTACTTATATAATTCTGGACATCCATTGTTATCGGTATTCAGTGCCCTTTCATAGGCACATCCATAATTATCAGCCCCATACCAAATTTCAAAGATATGATTTTTAATTTACAATGACTTCACAATCCTCCCAAATTAGATTAACATGCTAGCATTTGAGAGTTGAGTTATGCCAAGATCCACTCGTTATAATAATTAATACGTCACTTGAACAGACTTTTACCCCAAGTAATTATATATTAAACATGTACATCTTTAAATTTTCGGCGTGAGGTATTAATGTTTATATAAGGAAAATTACACCTTTTGTTCCATAATAATATAAACCACACCACTTTGATTATGAGAATCTCAAATGTAGTCTTGTAAATTGCAAAACATCTCACTTTTTGTCCGAAATCGTTTTTTCCTTCAAATGACTAACGGTACGGTGGTCAACCTTATGAAACCGAGAGTGAAAAGTTTCATGCATCTTACTAATAGTCAACTATGATATATAGATACAAATACGGTGATATGGGTACGATACGAATACGATAATATTGATTTTTTTATATGAAGAGTATCAGACATGATATCTGACACGAATATCCAACACGACATGATACGACAAAATAATACTTTTAAAAGTATTCTCACAACAATACTACATTTCTAATACCTTGCATTTGGGTACATTTCTAAGATCACAATTATACACGATTACAGATGTACCAAATATAAAAAAACAAAAAAAACACACTTATAATATTCATTGGTTAAAAAATTAACGAACCAAGATTCATTTCAAGATTCATCTAAATTTTTTTAAAATCCGCACACAACAACGCAAATCTTAAAATAATTTATGACATAAAAACATAAAAAAGGAATCCACATAGTCCGGCAGCGGAATGTACGAGACGTTCATTATCTTGTTAGCATTGTTCCACACATAATTATCATAAATTAGAACATATTATAAACTTTTTATCTGCTAATTAAGACTATATATAACCCCCTAAATGCATATTATCATGCACGAACATATATTACTACTAAGACCCCACTAAATTGAGATCACATAACCATCATGGCCAAGGGTAACATAATCCCAATCATACTCGCATTTTTAGTGGGTTTTGCACTTTTGTGCTACCTTATAAGCAACCCAACTTTAATCTCCGAAGATCATAATTACGAATTGGCCGAGTCGTACGTTCAAAACGATGGCAATAATTTTGAGGCATCCGACATTGTGGAAGTCGATGCTATCGAACTGTCCGGTAAACCCCACCGGAGGCTGCAATGTGTGTGCCGATGTGGCTGTTGCGGCAGGAGTTGTGGCTTTTGTTGCAGTTTGCTCAACAAAAATGGCACCATTTGATCCTGCTTGTGTTCTTTGGAAATTAAGCGCGACATTTAGTGAAGAGATAAATATATCGACATACTTTGGTAGTTTGTATAATTACACAAACTTACCTTGAGGGTTTGAGAAAATAAAAAAAATAAAACACTCGAGAAGTTTGTTTAATTAAGTCAGTGTTGTCATGCGTTTAATTAAATGTTTCGGTATGTGTCTTTTTAGGTTGCATTTTAACTTTTTGTTTCCGAATAATGTACTATTGGGATAAAAGGGGTTACAAAAAACAATTGGAATTTGATATTAGGGATCGAGTTCTTGCAAAAAAAAAATGGAATAGGAGCTTTTAAGCCCAAAAAATAACATTGAAAAATCAGGCCAATATTTCATCTCCCCATGGTACGATGTTACAAGAACTCGTACAAAATCCAAATCTTGAGACAACATACTCTAGCTACAAGAACTTATTAAGGTAGAATTTCAGCTTTTCTTCAAGCACGATCAGGATTCTGCTGATCATCAGATGATTTCAAGTCCCACCTTTTGAGACGCGCCGAAGTTTTAGATACCTGTAAACAAGAAACATTAGTAAAGTCGAAGAGAATGAAATTTCTTGCCTGAATACGATGTTGGTCCCATATATGACCAAACAGTTCAGATTGCGTATACATAATAGTTCTCCTCTTGAAAACATTTGTTATTCTACCTCTTCATCCCAATTAGTTCTCCATATCATTAAACTGAGCGAAAGCGTCTGAGTAACAACTCCACTAGTAAGTCCGAGCCAAATAACCTGTCAAGTTTACATCAATAATCTCAGAGGAATGCTTCGAGAATATTTGCCAAAATTTTATTTCGTGTAGTTTGTATTTACCACTACTTGAAGTTTGAGCACGTATCCAAGCACAGCTCCGATTGGCAGTCCGATCACATAGAAGCAAACTAGATTTATAACCACGACCTTCGTTGCAAGCCAGCTCCTACTGCCACACCTGATAACCAAATTGCGAAAAAGAATGCGAACAGCATAAAAGGGTGAACTACATTTGATAATCCTGAGGTTTTGTAAAATTACGGAAAACTCCCTTCAGTTTTCATATGTAAAATCTCCCCTGAGGTTTCATTTTTCATGTAAAACCTTCGTTGGATTTTGGTGTTATTTGCACTATTAGAAGTTATTGTCTTCTACAGTTCATTTAGTGGATATTCAATGTGATTTAAAGTATAACTAATGCGGGCCGAAGCCTCTCATTCCCTGAACTTTCACAAATTTAGGCGAAAAGTGAAACCTGGAGGGTTCCTGTAATAAACGAAACCTGAGGGAGTTTTCTTGTAATGCCACCAACATTCAGTTTAATGGTAGTAAACGTAAATCTCCCCAGGAAACATCAAAAATTACCTGAGAGTGTCGGCAAAAAACCACCTAGGAACACTGTGAACGCGAGTAGAACAGAGAAACTCGAGACGGTTTTCGCCACTTCCTCTTCATTAGTGAACAAGTATCCAATTTTTCTTACTAAAAGCCAAGCAAAGAATAAAAAAGAATAGCCCATTGTGACTGAAGTGCTCATCAACACTTTGATTGAGAATTTCACAGCTTTAGAATCTCCTTTTCCCAGATCATTTCGTTTTTGACGCGTACACTGTTTCACACAAACAATTAACTAATACTCTTTATTAAATAAAATGAAATGAAATAAAAATGGATTTTGGTGTTTTGCGCGAGGAAACGCGTACCATGCAGCACCCATAAGCCCGAAGAAGATCATGATTATCCAACTGATGATATTAAGGCTGAAAATTCGAGTGAGGTAATTAGATATCTCGATTCTGTGCACGAAAAATGCAGAAGAAAGAATCAGGGATTACCATATACCGTAGCCTTCTTCAAGCTATAAAACAATATTGAATGGTACCACAATTCCAAGCTATAAAACAACCAAGAAGACACAATATGTGAACTTCAGTATTTTAGAAAATTGGTGAAATGGTTAATTAATGTTCACAATGTTCCTTAAAAGTTGTAAAATGAAGGATTATCAATGAAAACTGTTTATTTGTTTAAAGCTTAGTTATAAACTGCATTTTATTCTGCACTCGGAAGTCACTGAACTACGCCACTTAATGGTACTAAAAAGGATTAAGAGTTGCTATGAAGGTGCTTTTGGCTTATAGATTTTCTTCTCCTGAAAAGGCGAAAGATTTACCAGATCATCAAACCGGACGAAATTGATAGTTTCACAACGGGCAATAAATCCCTCAATGCAGCTGCTGAGAACCGTCTCCACGTATCGGGACACCAACCGCCTAAAATGTAAACAAACTCTCCAAACACAAGAAACCAAGCAGATATACAGAGTGCAGCCATTGTACCAGGGACATCATCACCAAGAACATTTACAAAAACCCGTGAAAACAGAATGTGGATGACGAATTGCAGAGCCGTTAGCCAAGCAATGAAAATGTTCTTCTTCTGTGCTTGTAAGTACATTTGTATAGTCATGCTGAAGATTAGGCTATAGATATACGGTATAAGCCACAACGAAATATATCTAGCGGATTGCGCTATGGCTCCTTCCTCACCGAGTAGTTTGAAGATCGGCGTACCAAAGAGAAAAACAGGAAGTAGAAGAGTTAGTGTAGTGAGATCAATGAACCATGATCTCTGGAGGTATATTCCCATCATGTGGTCTGTTTGGCTCCGAATGCTTGCCCACAGAGAGTTTCCGTTGCACTTGACATTCCAATCTGTGATATGGTCAAGTTTTATGCAGGACAAACATTAAATTATCTGACTAAAATTCAGAAGAACCATTTTCCATTTCCATGAAATTCAAAAGTTTATCATAAGTGATCTTTATTAAACTAGATCAACTTATGTGAAGCATCAAACCCTGTCAAATCTCGAACTATGACAGTAAAAAAAAACTCAGCAATTCCTTTGAACGTAATTAATTGTCAATTGACAAATGCTGTAAGAAAGGAAAATATTAATGAAAATTTGTAATGGCCTCTAAAGTTAGGTATGTTAGTGCAACGGACATTTTAATATTAGTTGAATTATTTGCGCTGTGTCCTAAGAGGTTTTTTTATTGTTTGAATTATCTTTTGACAATTTTCAGTAATTCATGACAATTTTTAGTTAATTCATATCCACAACAAACTAATATTTGGTAAAGGCTTTGTGCTTACATCTTCTAATTGCGTTCTTAAATAATAAGCATCTTCGACCAAAATAATAATAATATAATAATAATAATAATGATAATAATAGAAGAAATAATACATATCCGGGCAAATTAAGATTTCGTTCAGGATTACAAATTATGATACAGTGATATTTCTAAATATTTTTTAATTGTGTTATCGGATACTTTTAACGTGATAAATTTAAAAAAAAATAAATAAAATAAAATTGTGTCATTGTGTATGTATCCCTTTATACGTGTCTATGCAGAATAGATTACAAAGAATGTATGCTTAAATATCAATTGACTGTCGTTATGTTCGTTTATTTATTATTTTAAAAATTACTTTAAAAATATATTTTTTCATTGAATCGACACATAATAATTGTTAATACTGTATTTATTGACAGTGCTAAAAATTTTATAATATTTAAAAGCATCAGGGGGCCCTCGTACAAAATTTCCCTCGCATTGATATGGGCTGCTCTTATTTATCATTTGGGCCTTAAATTAAGCAAAATTTGGATTCAAGCCCAAAGAGTTAAATTTGGGCTTGAGCTAAGCCCACACATGATTAGGTCCATTGTAAAGACCCATAAAAGCAAGACATGTCACATGTGGAGGCTAGGGAAAGTTAGGTATTGCACAATCATTTGGGGAAAGGTAACTATTCTAAGTTTATTCTTCTCAATTTTTTACTTTATAATTCACTTTAACTTGGTGATTTGACTTTGAAAAGTCAATGACAGAAAAATATTTAGACAGTGTGTTCTTATTTGCTTGTATATTAGGAGATTGTGTACATGATTGGGGTGGCCAACGTGATGCGGAAGGATACGATCTTTTGTGTTGTATTACATATAGGATTTTATTTTCAAAATAATTTTTTGAGAGTACATGGAGTCTGTTTTACTTTCATGTAATCGAACAATTCTGCGATGGATTGATAATTTCCTATAACGAATTTCCTTTGTGAGTTCATGAATTCTGGGACTACACGCCCGCCAAATGTGAAAATAGTATTAGAGACTACACCCCCTCCAACGGGCTCGAGGCGTAACAAAATAGTACTGCTTCTCCTCGTGGCCCAGGGCGTCACATATTCAATCAAACAAATTGACGACTTCTTGAAACCATCTTATGTAAATTTCATTATCTAAGATTTCTAATAAAACAGGGCGGAACAGGGCAAATCTACAAGTGCTTGAGCAAGCTTATTAGAAATCTAAGAGTTCATATGATGTTAAGACTTGAGTTCTTACAATAAAGCAATTGTATAGGAGTTAATATAAGCTGCCAAAAAGTAAGACACTAAGCATAACATTGAAAAATCAGGCCAAAAATTCATCTCCCCATGGTACGATGTACCAAGAACTTGTCCAAAATCCAAATCTTTAGACAACCAACTCTAACTACAAGATATTATCAAAGGTAGGATTTCAGGTTTTCTGAGCTCAAGCATGATCAGGATTCTGCTTCTTCTCGTCAGATGATTTCAAGTCCCACCTTTTGAGACGTGCCCAAGTCTTAGATACCTATAAGAAAGAAACATTAGCAAAGTCGAAAGGTTTAGAAATGGAAATTTCTTGCCTGAAAACGTTTTTGGTCCGTATATATGAGAGTTTTCGTCTTGAAAACAATAGTTGCTCTACCTCTTCATCCCAATTGGTTCTCCATATCATGAAGCTGAGCGAAAGCGTCTGAGTAACAACTCCACTAGTAAGTCCGAGCCAAATGCCCTGTCAAGTTTACATCAATTATCTCAGAGTCACGCATACAAAATTTGTGAAAATTTTATTTCGTCTAGTTTGTATTTACCACTACTTGAAGATTGAAAACGTATCCAAGCACAGCTCCTATTGGCACTCCGATCACATAGAAGCAAACTAAATTTATAACCGCAACCTTCGTTTGCAGACCTGCTCCTACTGCCACACCTGATAACCAAATTGCGAAAAAGAATGTGAAAAGCATAAAATTTGGAGAAATAGATTGTATACAACGAGGAAAGGGTGAACTACATTTGAATCTCATGAGAGTTTGTAAAATTACAAAAAACTCCTGTCAGTTTTCATATATAATAACCCCACGAGGTTTCATTTTTCGTGTAAAACCTTCATTGGATCTTGGTTCTATTTACAGAGTGTCAATGTGATTGAAGTATAACTGATGTTGGTCGAAGCCTCATTCATCACAACTTTGCAAAAATTTACATGGAAAGTGAAACCTGGGGGATTTTTGTAATTAACAAAACTCTGAGGGAGTTTATTTGTAATGTCACCATAACTCAATTTAGAGGTAGTAAATGTAAATCTCCCTAGGAAAAAAATAAAAACTTGCCTGAGAGCATCGGATAAATGCTAGCTAATAACACAGTGAACGCGAGTAAAACAGAGAGATCCGAGACACTTTTCGCTACTGCCTCTTCGTTCGTGAACAGGTATCCAATTTTCTTGCTGAAAACCAAGCAAATAACAAAGAAGAATAGCCCTATTGTGACTGAAGTGCTCATCAACACTTTGATTGAGAATTTCACAGCTTTGGAATCTCCTCTTCCCAATTCATTCGCGACGCGTACGCTGGTTTACCAAAACGATTATAACTAATATACTTTGTAAAGAAAATGAAATGAAATTAAAAGGGATTTTGGTGTTTTGCACGAGGAAACACGTACCATGCAGCACCCATGAGCCCAATGATAATCATGGTTATCCAAGCGGCGATATTAAGGCTGAAAATTCGGGTTAAGTAATTAGATATCTTGATTCTGTGCAGGAAAAATGCAGAAGAAGGAATCAGGGATTACCATATAGAGAAGGCAGATATGGCAACCTTTGCATTCTTCATGTATCCGGCCAATAAGACCAATATTGCATAGTACCACAACTCCAAGCTATAATCAAACCACCAAGAAGACACAATATGTGAACTTAAGTATCTTAGAAAAGGTGAAATGGCTAATGAATGTTCACAATGTTCCTTAATAAGAGCTGCTAAAAGTTATAAGAAGAAGAGTTATCAACTAAAAACTGTTTATTTGTTTAAAACTATTTTGGTTATAGTTAAAACTGTGGTTATTCTGCATTCGATCTGAATTGGGAAGTTGCTGAACTACGCCGCTTGATGGTACTAAAAAGGATATATTAGGATTAAGAGTTGATAATAAGGAGCTTTTAGCCTATAGCTTTTTCATCTTCCTAAAAAGGCAAAAGATTTACCAGATCATCAAACCAGACGAAATCGACAGTCTCACCACGGGCAGTAAATCCTTCAGTGCAGCTACAGAGAACCCTCTCCACGTGTCGGGGCACCAACCGCCAAAAATGTAAGCAAATTCTCCAGAAACAACAAACCAAGAAGATATGCATAGTGAACCCATGGCACCAGGGACACCAAAACCAAGAACATTTACAAAAAGCCATGAAAACAGAATGTGGATAGCGAATTGCAGAGACGCTAGCCACGCAATGATCATGTTCTTCTGCTGTGCTTGCAGATACATTTGTATAGTCAAGCTGAAAATGAGGCTATGACATACGGTATAAACCACAGCGAAGTATATCCAGCGGATCGCGATATGGCTTCTTCCTCACCGAGTAGTTTGAAGATCGGCGTACCAAAGAGGAAAACAGGAAGTAGAAGAGTTAGAGTAACAAGATCAATGAACCATGATCTTTGGAGGTAAATTCCCATCATGTGGTGCTGTTTGGCTCCGAATGCTTGCCCACAGAGAGTTTCGGTTGCGCTCGACATTCCAATCTGCGGTATGATCAATTTTTACAACAGGAAAAATATTAAACATCTGATCCAAACACAAATGTGTTTCTTATCAAATGATCTGATTCTCGATCAACTTTGTAACATATGCAGAGTCACTGGTTGGAACACTTAAATAGTTAATCAAAATTGTAAGTGCATATTTACATTCCCAAGTAATTCCAAAACTTTTATAAGTGAGCTTTCTTAATCAATAATCAAAAGAATCCTTGATCTAATCATTGAACTATACAATTTAGTGAACTTGCAAAAAGTAAACAGTATCACGAAAAGTTAAGGGGCTGTAGAAGCAGTCGCCATGACAAAGTCTATAGAACAGTACATATCAAAAAATTTTAAGACTACATCGATCAAGTATACCTGAAAAGAGTTCACACAAGAAATTGTTACGAAGATGATTTCATACGAACTATTACCAGTATACCGTTGACAAAGCGCACGCTTAAGGTTTGGACGAGGGCATAACCGGCAAGCTCTACCGAACTTATATGTCCAATAAACGACTGAGTCACGACGATCGTCCCGAACGAGCTCACTCTCGATACAATACTCGGCGTCGCAACTCTCCATATCTTCTTCGATTCTTCAACTATTCTTCCCTTCAAATCACCTTCTTCATCAGCTTTTCCATTAAGAAGCCTCTCTTGTATGCTACTATTTTCCATTGTTAGCAAACTCTACAATCCCTAATATCAAGCTATCAAAAACATATATATATAACAACATATGTAAAGAAATCACTTTTGACTAGAAATACTAAACAATTCAGAATATCACCCAAGCAAATACATGTGGTTTTTACCTATACCAGAGACCAGACCATCATGCCTCCATGGCCCACAAGGTGACATAGTTGTTCCAATAGGTTAATCACGCGAAATGCGAATTTAATATATCTTATGATTATTGAAGTGGAACCAGATAAATCAGGAAAGAATATTCAGAGTTATCATATATATATATACACGATCGACGCAATGCTCTTTTCACGCACATGTAAACTGGGGTCTTGCTGTCGAATTTTTTTTGGCTTATTTTGTCCACAACTCAAGTACTCAACCAAGGTAACTTACAAAAATGAGGAAATAATAAATTGGTGGCTGATATGAGAGACAGCAAAATTCAAACTTTGGCAGCGAAAGAGACCCTTTGTACGTATCTATTTACTTTATTGATGATTTCCGGAAAATAAATGTGAACGTCTTTATCAATAAATATATTATGGGATAATTGCTAGGAAAATTTGATGAAATATCAAAAATACAAGATGAACTTTTGTTTAAAAAATCCTATATTTTATAAAAATAAATATAAAAACTTTCACACGTTTTTTGAGTCACACATGTTGCCCTTTTTTACAAAAATAAAAGCAAGAATTAGATAAAAATATTTATAAATAAAATTTTTTAAACAAATATAATGGAATTTAATAGAAAATATTGGAAATGATTTTTTTTTTTTGGTGCACAATATTGAAAATGATATATAAAAGAAATAAATGAAAAATATAAAATACCACAAAAATTTTTACTGGGAAGCAAAAGATGAAAATAAAAAAATAAATCAAAAATTGGTAGAAAAAATACATTAAAGAGAAATTAATGGATAAAAAATCACATATTAAAATAAATTACTTTAGGACCTATTTGAAAATTTTTATAAATATTGGGGTAAAAACTAAAATTATAGTCCCTAACTTTTGAAAATTATTTGTGGTCCCTGAAATTCGTTAGGGTTCCGTTATGTCATTTCAGAAATACCTTTGATTTAGTGTTAAATTCATAATTTGTAGGGATCATTTTGTTTGTAGTTTTAAACTTCATGGATAATTTTGTAATTTTGATCATATATTTAATATAATACTCATATAGCCGTTAGGGGTATAAATGTACTTCCACGAATTTCGTTAGGAGTTTCAGATCAAACAAGATTTATAAAAACTAAAATGTAATTTCTAAATTTAGATAATACATTGTAATTAAATCTAAAAGGGTAGTCAGATTTAAATAATCTTATAATAATTGTTAATATTGTATATATTTATTTACAACTAAACTAATTCCTTGGTGATCGCTAATATACTGCTAAAATGTGCTAAAGATATATAATATTTCAACACATCATGGGCCCCGACAAAATTTTCTTTCAGACATATATATATAATCTTATTCCAACGTCAATATATGTATACTATTGTACTCCATGATGATGTAATGTTAAAACTTAAATAATGTTCATATATAAATATGACAAGACATATTCATAAAAAATTATTTTTTTAAAAGATATATAAAATTTTAATGTTGAATTTATTTGATTAACAGATGGTACAATGGAAATTCTAGTTTAGAATTAGATGAGTTCAACCCAACAAATTATATATGATCAATCACTCTTTTAAAAATTTATATCAATTAAAGGATAAGTATAAAATGGGTGATTTTCTAAAAATGGTGTGCTTTTGGACGTATATTTCAACTTTGGTGTACTTTGCAGGTGTAGTGCAATTTTGGGGTTTTCCGCTTTTGGCAAATGCGGAATCACTGTAGTGAATAGTGATTCCGCTTTTACTTTTGTGATCGTAAAAGCGAAAATCACTATTCACTAGGGTGATTCCGCTTTTTCCAAAAGCGGAATAACTATTCACTAGAATTACTATTCACTACCGTGATTCCGCATTTGCCAAAAGCGGAAAACCTCAAAATTGCACTACACCTGTAAAGTACACCAAAATTGAACTACACACAAAAAAATAACACTAATTTTAGAAATTCACCTATAAAATGTACCACTTTACTATACTGATTTAAATAAAATAGATTTGAATTAGAACTAGTCAGATCCGATATATCGTTTTGTTGATTGATGAGTTTGGAGCTACGAAGCACGGATACAACTTCCATTTTTAGCCCACGTGATGTTGAATACGTTGAATTAAAAAACTCGAAACTATGAGAACACCAAAATGCATTTTGACGCGTGCGAGTTAAGACAATAAGTCAACCACTGTATGGGAAGAACACGCCAATTTTATTTTTTATTTTAAATGTTAAGTTTATAGTTCTTTCCGCAAAATAAGAGAAATCAAAAGTCAACCAAACAAGGGGTAATTTTTAAAAACTCTCAAAGGGTTGAAAATTTTTTAGTTTGCTCCCCAAAATTAAACTCCAAAATCGTGTATACCTAAATCGTCATATGGTGTATATTTTTCGTCCTATGAGCTGCCATATAATTCTTATAATTTGAATATGTTGTATGAATATATGTTTTATGCGAAAAAAGAATTTTATTAAATTACCTCCTTCTCAAAAATTAAATAGTATAAAGCCCCACAAGTTTTTAAAAAAGAAGCATATTTATCCTTGCATAGTTGTGGTCGCATTGTCTGTATCGTTTATTCCACTTTTTCTGAGTTTAAAGTCTATTTTACCTTCTTCCCAGTTCCCTCTCATGTTTAAATAATGAGTTTAAAGTTTATTGTACTCCTCCTCCATATTTTCGTCTTCAATTGATTGTTTACCCAAACAGATTTCTTTGACGTTTTTTCTTTTTTTTTTTTTTTTTTGTGGACAGATTTCTTTGTCGTTCAACTTCCTTTCAAGAGATAAAATATTTGCGGGTATTTTAGTAAAACAACTATTAATCAATGGAGAAAAATTAAAAAGGAGGTAGTATATGGTATTTAAAAAATAATATAAGTAGGTTAGGTGCTTTTTTAATTGAGCCAACAACCCCAAAAACCCTGTGTTATTCGAAATGATCACAAAAAACCCTGACAAAAAAAAGTACTTTATAAAACCCTATGTTTTTTAAAAATAAACTCACCGCCCCCTAATCTCATTTGGTCAACGAAAAGTGTGAAAACCCCATAATACCCTTATATACTGTAGCATTATATAAATATATATACATATGTATATACTTATTTAATATCTAAAAATACATATTAATAAATTTAAAAATTATAAAGATAATATATATGTATATATAAACTTATTTAATATATAAAAATACATATTAATAAATTAAAAAATTTATAAAGATAATATATATATATATATATATATATATATATATATATATATATATATATATACATTATATGTATATATAAACTTATTTAATATATAAAAATAAATATTAATAAATTAACAAATTTATAAAAATAATAAATATTAATACTTATAATAAATAATTATAATTATATATATATATATATAATATATAATTATAATTATTTATTATAAGTATTAATATTTATTATTTTTATAAATTTGTTAATTTATTAATATTTATTTTTATATATTAAATAAGTTTATATATATATATATATATATATAATTACCATGAAAATTATATATATGTATATATTATACACTATTATAATAATTAATATATATTTGTAAATATATTATATATATATGTAATATAAATATATATACATATAGAATAATGGATAATCTAAACCAAAATTTAAAAAAAAAAAAATCCCAATCCACGAGCAAAGCCCACCCCAGTTCACCCCCACTCTTTGCAAAGTTCCATGGCCGGCAGCAAGCTTTTCCTTCTTCCCCAACACTCAGCCTCACGGGCCTTCACGCCACCGCCATTGCAGCCGCCGCCACCCTGGGTCAGCCTCATGCCAACTTCACCCAGTCCATGCCGCCGCTGTTGAGTACTTCTTCTTCTTCCTCGCTCCAGCCCACACTTAGATCCGCCGCCGCCCAATGCCCATTTGCGCCGCCGCCTCCTCTTCCGTGTCTGGACAAGCAGATCCACCGCCCCTCCACCCCGACGAGTACCCAAATGCCGCCTTATCTTACCTCCCTCAGGTTCACTCCTAAATTCGAGTATGTGTGTGTAGATCTGAGTTTCAATTTGAGTTGATGTGTGGCGTAGATCTGAATTCGATTTTGGGTGATTGTTCGTGGTGGTCGTCGTTGTTGTGGTGGTGCATGGTAGGTGGCGGTGGCACCGGCGCCCGCGGTGGCTGTGAAGGGGATGGCCACTGGAGGTAAGGGACGATGATGATTATATATATATATATATATATATATATATATATATATATATATTGTCTTACAAACACAGGGTTTTCCATGACAGATTATGAAAACATAGGGTATTTGGTAAAAATTAAGCCAACTATATTGAAAGATTCCTCAAAAGGGGCATATAAGTCATTTTACACCCCAAAAGTGGCAGAAAACCCTATCATACTTGCAGTCAACACGCGTGAACTGCACCGCCTGGTTTCAAGGTTTTATTTGCATACTTTAAAAAACATATGTTTTTTAAAGTCCTTTTTTTTGTCGGGGTTTTTAGTGATTCATTCAAATTACACGAGGTAGCTGGGTGAATTTTTCTCTTTTTTAATTTTATACTAAAGGATGATTTATAAGAATTATTTATTAAATAAGGGGTAAAATATTTTTATCTCTATGTTTTATTGATCCACATTTGCCACATTATATCACGAAGTACGTACTTCAAGAAAAAGAATTTCAACCTTTTACTACAAGAAAAAGATAGCAAATGAGAAAATATGTTCTCAAATTTGGCAAACTGAATAACGCAACACACACATACAAAGACACATAGTGGGACTAACGGTGCTTATGAAGATCTGTCAAACAAATTACACACACATATATATGTTGCGGACTCAAGTGAAAACATGGGTTTTGCAGTAATAACAATATAAGCAATTAGCTAAAAAGGTAATACTAAGTAACACTTACATGTCAATAGGGGTTGGTTCAAGTGGTTAATGAGTTCATTCTCTAAGATAATATCTCAAATTCAAATTCCGCTTGAGTGTGCGTGTGTTTAAAAAAAAAAAAAGCAACACTTACCTAATTTAAAGAGTATGTATAGATTTCATATATCTCAATGTGTTGAAGAAGGGTAGTAGTGTCTCCCTCTTTAAGAGACAACTTCCACTTTCTTGAAATATTGTATGCGGCTTTTTGAAAGTTGAAGGGTAGTAATTATATGGGCCAGTTATTTAGGAGGACCAAATATCCCCAAAAGTTATCCTAAACCCCCTAGTTTGAAAAATATATGTTTTAGGTTATCAATACACAAGTTATTTTTCCTAAACCCCCTATGACCCTGAAAAGTCTATTTTGTCAAACTTATTTTTCCCTTCACTCTTTAGCAGATCTAGATCTAGGGTTTCTCTTCACTTTGGCCATTTCGTTTCTTCTTCCTCGGACGTTCAGACATCAATTCCTCTGTTCTTCAGTCATCTTCCTCAGTTCCATTGTTCTTCACTCTTCAGCTTCAGACTTCAGCAAGCTTAGGCCTTAGCTTTCAGCGACTTGGCAGCTTTCGGCGACACCAAGAAGAACAACAACAAGTTTGGGAAGAAGAACAGCACCTGTACGGCTGTACCTGAAGAAGAACAGCAACAAGTTTGGGAAGAAGAACAGCAGCTTTCGGCGATGCCAAGAAGAGCAGCACCTGTACCTGAACCAAGAACAACAGCAGTCAGCAAGAAGCCAAGAAGAACAGCAGCAAGTTTGGGAAGAAAGAAGAAAGAAGAGAAAAAAGAGGAGAAAAATACTGAGGCAACCTGTAAATTGCAGTCTCAGGTACAAGATTTTCTTGAAATTTAGCAGATAATTTGGATAAAATAGCTATTCTTGAATTCCCCCTACACATTACCCTGAAATTAGTTAGAATTGGCCTGAAGTTTCGATTTTGAAGCTTGAATCCTGATTTTCTTGACTGGAATGAATAATGATTGAATCGAATGAATCCTGTTAAAATAGCTATTCTTGAATTTCCCCTACAAATAATGATTTTCTTGAATCGAATGAATAATAATTGACTGAAATAAAAATTAGACAAAAAATTGACTGTAATTAGACAAAAATTGGCTGAAATTAGACTAAAATGGACTGATATTAGACAAAAATTGATTGAAATTAGTCTTAAATTGTCTAACTTTTATTTCAGAATATGGAATCAATCCCGGAAGCTGAAGATATTACATCTGGAGAGAGAACTACGACAATCCTTTGGAGGAAAAAAGTAATTCTGGTGGAAATGGGGGATCTGAAAATCAAAATCCTCGAGGAAAGAAAAGGAAAAGACAGTCCGGGGAGGCTTCTGAAGATTCAAAGAAACGAGCTGAGGTATGGAAACATTTTGATGAGTTTAAAGATAAAAATGGTAAACGAAGAGCTAGATGCAAACATTGTGGAAAAGATGTTGCTGCAGATCCTAAAAAAAATGGCACTAGTGGTATGAACAATCATAGGAAAAGCTGCAAACAAAATCCCGAGAATAGGATTGACTGCTACACACTTGATAGTTATACCCAAAGTGTTGATTTAAGGGATATGTCTTCTCATTTGAATGCTCCTAGTAAATTTGATCAAGCAGCAGTTAGAGATGCTCTAGTTAAAATGTGTGTGATTGATGAGTTGCCATTTAAATTTGTGTATGGTGAAGGGTTTAAACAATTCATTGCTGTGGCATGTCCTTAATTTGTAGTGCCATCAAGAATGACAGTCGTTGGGGATGCTCTAAAATTGTATTTCTATGAGAAGTCAAAAATTAAGGAATACTTTAAAAAATCTAAAGTTAGAGTATGCCTTACCACAGATACATGGACTTCAAATCAAAAGGCAAATTATGTTTGTTTGACTCCTCATTTCTTGGATGAACAATGGAAATTGCATAAGATGGTTTTGAACTTTGTGTAATGTACTAGTCATAAAGGTGAGGAAATGGGGATGTTGATTGAGAAATGTTTGCTTGAATGGGGGGTAGATAATGTATTTACTATCACGGTTGATAATGCATCTAACAATGATACTATGGTTTCCTACTTGAAAAGAAGATTGGTGAATTGGAAAAAGGCAATTTGTGATGGTAAATCTTTGCAAATGAGATGTGTTGCTCACATTATCCAACTTGTTGTGAAAGATGAGTTGTCTGAGATTGGTGATTCGGTTGATCGTGTTAGGACGGTGGTTAGATATTTGAGACAATCACCATCTAGATGGAAAAAGTTCAAAGATTATGCGGCTGAAGAAAAAGTGTCTAGCAAGAAGTTGTTATCTCTTGACTGCCTCACAAGGTGGAATTCTTGTTATTTTATGCTTGAAACTGCATTTATCTTTCGAGGTGTCTTTGATAGATATTACATTTGTGATAAAGATTTTCATAATGATTTCAGCATGGGGGGAACTTATGGCCATATTGGGTTGCCTTGCACTGATGATTGGATGGTTATTGAAAGGTTGGTGAAAGTGTTGAAACATTTTTATCAGTTTACTTTGAGGGTGTCTGCTACCAAGTTTGTCACTTCTAATGTGTTTTTGGATGAAATTAGTGATATTGATACACTTATAAAACAATGGACGGAGTGCAATGATAAGGATGTTGCCGATGTGGCCAAAAGGATGAAGTTGAAATTTGATAAGTATTGGGGTGATCCGAAGAGGATGAACATGATGTTGCATGTTGTTGTTGTACTTGACCCTCATTAGAAGCTGACATATGTTAAATTTACTTTAGAGGACATGTATGACGAACAATTGGGAAGTGGAATCTCTGAATTGGCCACAAAAGCACTTTATGAAATGTTTGAAGAATATCATAATTTGTATGTTTCTTCTTGTGGTGGAAGAAGTACATCAGACTCTTCGTCAAGCTCTTCGGGCCAGAGTTGTGTAACTGATTCCGATTCAGATGCTGAGAAAGAGGCTGCAAAATCTCGTAGAATGTCAAGATATCTTAGTAGTGTGGGCGATAATTCAAACAAATCAGAGCTAGAAAAATATTTGAGGGAGGATAGAGAACCACTTGATTCGAACTTTGATATTCTAGAGTATTGGAAAGTGAACTCCTCTCGATTTCCCATCTTAGCAAGGATGGCTCGTGATTTGTTGGCTATGCCCATTTCTATTGTTGCCTCAGAATCTACTTTCAGCACATCGGGTCGTGTGATAGATGATTTCAGAGCTTCTCTGACTCCAAGAATGGCACAAGCTCTCATTTGTATTCAAGATTGGCTTCGAAATGAGCCTCCACCACCGATTAAGGAAGATTATGGTGAAATTGCATGCATTGAAGAAGGTATTCTTATATTCTGTTAATTTAATATACTTAAGTTCATTAGCATATGTTATTATACTTTAACAATTGTCATTTTCTTGTGTTTTATAATTGTAGAGGAAATCTCAAGTGTGAATATGCAAAACATGGTCTTTAGCTTGTGAAAAGTTTGAAGTTTGTGTGGTAAGCTATAAGCAATGCCTGTTTCATACTTTCATAGTTTGATTTGCAATATTATGAGTAATTTATTTCATTTTGTAGGCTGAAATGAATGGAAGAAATGATGTAATGAAATGAAGAAATGAGGCTCTGCTCAGTTACTTGTTGTTTAGAATGGGATTTGATTTCTGGGGCTGGAGCCGCTGGACATTTTCCGAAATCAGAAGCTGTTAGTCTGTTACTGCCTAACTGTAATAATATGGATTACGGCTGGCTCTTGAATGTTTTTCATTTTAAAAGCCTGTAATTTGTTATTTAAAAGACTTGTCACTTGGTTTATCTGTTTTATTTTATTCTCAAAAGACTGTATTATGGATTGCAATTTACAGGTTTGCAGTTTGCTATTTAATTACCGAATTGTTCCCAGGTTTTTCCTTTTTTTTTTTTTTTAATAATTCAATTTTCGGTTATTTCGGTTAATAACCGAAACAGAACCGAAAATTATCGGTTAAACCGAACCGAAACCGATCTTAATCGGTTCGGTAAACGGTTAGGTAAATTCACTAACCGAAATTTCGGTTAACCGAACCGAATAACCGAAATTTCGATTTTTTACCGAATGTGCACCCCTAGGTATGTTAGTGCAAAGGAGATTTAATATTAGGGGAATTATTTGGCTGTGTCCTAAGAGGTTCTTTTATTTGTTGAATTATTCTCATAAGTCAAACAATCTCAGTATAACTAACGGATATCTCTTTTGAGACTGTGGTTTAAGTATAATTTCAAGTTACACTTCATGAGTTTTCAAACTTGTAGTATTAGAGACTACACCCCCAAATTGATGACTTCTTGAAGCCATCTTATGTAAATTTTAATATCAAAGATTTCTAATAAAACAGGGCAGGACTATGACATCCCTGTCCCATATCGAGAAAATATAAGAATCGAGTTAAATATATAAGTTAAAGAGTTTAAGTATAACTAACGAATATCTCTTTTGGACAGTGATTTAGGCCCAATTTCATATTGATAAAATTATCAAAACCGTTCCGTAAAGTGAGCTATATACAGGTTTCGTCCCAAAAGTGGGCAATGTCTCACTTTTAGTCTCATAAAGTGGCATTTGTCTTAATTTTGGTCTCATTGACCACTTTCCGTCCAAAGATAACGTTTGACCGTTAAACAAGTAACTTTTTAGCCCTTTTTTTCTTTTATATTTTCAAAATTACCCCAAACTATTTAAATTAATATTTTCACCTCAAACAAAATATAATATATATTATATATAATATATATGTATTATATATTATAATACATATATACACATATATAGTACGCGTATATATATATATATATATATATATATATATATTATATATATATATAATATGTATATATAATATACATATATAATGTGTATATATGTATATTATATATACATATTATATATATATATATATAATATGTATATATAATATTTTATAATATATAATATATATAATATAATATATATGTATAATACGTATAATATAATATATATTATTATATGTATATATACACATATATGATACATATAACGTATATATACATATGTATATATACGTGTATATATATATATATATTATATGTGTATAATATATATATGTATATAATACGTATAATATAATATAATATAATATAATATATGTATATATACGTGACATGGCATGATAACGTTAGGACACGTGGCACGCCCACGGAGGCGCCACATGGACCCCACGCCAACCTGGATCAGCCAGGAACGGCCTTCTGGCCAAATCATCAGATCGATATCTGGTCCACAGATCCCCAGATCTACTTTAAGTCACCAGATCGATTTACACATACGATCATCAGATCATCCGATCTGTTCAAACAAGATTAAGGGTCCTGGAAGGCAACATCGAATTCCAGATCGATTCCATACGTCACCAGACACCTGATACTGTAAAGCACTCCTGTCGGGACATGTATATCCTTCCCATTCACCGGAATAGGCGCGCTGCAGCTCCTTAATGCCCGTCAGACCTTGCTTTTACCCAAAAGGGAAAGAAGGTACAAACGACCCGCCTCAAGCCGGTTCCATTATCCGACAACCAGATCGACGACTGGCAACGCCATTAATGCACACCTACAGTACACGCACTAGTGTGTTATTTGGCCATGACTATAAATACTCGCCCTTTGAACAGTAGTTGGTAAGCCTTTACTCCGCATTTAATTGCATTTATTCTCTTTCTAAAGAGCCCCAAACTTGAGCGTCGGAGTGCCAAACTTGGGTAAAACCCCAAGTTCCCCAAGCTGTTACTTAGCTCACGTGTGTTAGTGCTTTCAGGTCGACAAAGAACCCACTTAAACAAATTCTTGACTGATTGACCCATATCTGACAACCAAATCGACCACGTCAGATCGACCAGATTTGGGCCAGATCAGTTTGACACCGTCTGTGGGAAACCTTTTTCACATCGACCTCGATAAAAGTCCTTCTACACCCCTTTTTCTCAACATGGTTAACACTAGAAACACCTACCGAGAGGAGGACATGGAGGAGATAGCCAAAGCCGGCATGATCACAATGCGCCGCTTGGCAACATCCCCATTGCTCCTCCGATCGGGCCCAGCGCCAACGTCTCCATTCCTCCGCCTGACGCCACTCCCAGGATCACGGTCACCCAGGCGGACCTAGACGCCTTCCTCGACCAATGGCGGGTTGAGCTCGAGCGCGCCCAGACAGAGGGCCGCGAACCTAGGCAACCCGAGCTACCGAGGGCCAGCCCAACCACCACCATAC
This sequence comes from Lantana camara, assembly GCA_037501455.1. Lineage (NCBI taxonomy): Eukaryota > Viridiplantae > Streptophyta > Magnoliopsida > Lamiales > Verbenaceae > Lantana > Lantana camara. The sequence continues at coordinate 19,688,030 of CM074859.1, forward strand.
CTAGCCCCGTGGTGGGCAACGCGTTGGCCCCCTCCATCCAAGCATACGGGAACCCAGTTCCCTATGTCTTTCAACCACTTGATGGGCGACCTGCTCACATCATCTGGGGCCTCAGTCCCCAGATCGGAGCGGGGCAGATCCAAGGATTCGCTCCGCCACCGCCACCGCCACCGCCACCCCCCTCGACTAGCAAAGAAGTTCCCCGCGAGGGCCACGGGGATTACGACCACCCCAGCCGGAATAACTGCGGCAAACGCGTGGTCGACGAGGACAATGAGGAGTTCGACGACCTCCGAATGTGGATCCCCGTTTGATCCGCTAGGGAGGAGGCCGTCCGAATCGCTGCGGCACGTGCTGAGAAAGAGCAGGATCATTGTGTGGACCCACCGCGAAGACAGGTCCAAGACCGCCTGGGTGACCGTGGCTCCCACGTCACCCAGAGGCAGGTCGACCTTCGAGAGGGACTGAACCGACGCCCTCTCCGTTACCGCAGCGACAGGGAGGAAGCTTCCCCCTTCTGCGAGGACATTCTCCGCACGACCTGTGATGGAGATCGAATTCCGACTGGCCTGCCCATGTATAACGGGACCACAGATCCCGAGAAACATGTGACAGCCTTCGAGAACCGGATGCTGCTACATTCCCACCCGTAGCAGATTTGGGCCAAACTCTTCGTCACCACGTTGACGGGCCCCGCACAAGATTGGTTCATCCGCCTGCCGCCGCGATGCATATCGACCTACAACCGATTTGTAGATCGATTCACGGTGTACTTCTCCTCGATGTCCGGGGAGAAGCTGCCACCCTCCTATCTCAATAGCATCTACCAGAAGGAGGGCGAGTCCCTGCGAGATTTCATGACTCGTTTTTTGAGAGAAGTAGTTCGGGTCGAGAACCCGACGATGGACACCTTGCTTTCCGTAGTCCATCGGGCTCTTCGTAACCGCCTCTGGGCAGATGAGATCGCCAGGATCGGGCCCCGCAACCTGATGGTGATACAAGATATCGCCCACGGCTTCATGCGCGTCGAGGAGATAGCCCTCGCGCATGGACCTCCACCTCGATCTGAGAGGCAGGTCATTGGGTCCAGCTCGTCCCCACACCGGAAAGGGAACGAGCAAAAGAAAATCAAGGGGAAAGTCGACCAACCGACCCAGGTCGATCGACGAAACTATGTCCCCTTGACCAAGTCCATCGACCAGATCTACGTGGTCATGGACCAAAGCCTTCTGAAAAAGCCGAAGCCCATCCGAGAGGGCCCAAAGGCTGAGAAATCCGGGAAATTCTGTGGCTACCATCAGCAATGGGGCCACACGACCGCGGAATGTAACGCCCTCCGTGATGAGATCGAAAGACTCATTCTGTAACATCCCGCTCGTCCGATTTATAAGGTACGCCACGTTTCAACCTTTTAATGTATTTAATTATGTGATTTTATATTTTTCGTGGCCCTATTTTGAACTCTTTTAGAGTTTAGGGGCCCCTTTGAAATTTTCTCTTTTTAGGGGTTTTTCGGTCATTTATCGTTCGAAAGAGATTTTGACCATTTTGACCCATTCTACGCGTTCGGGGCATCGAAACGAGTCCGTAGACTCTGAGTTTGCCCAATTCTGACGTCGTTTGCCCGTTCTACCGTTCGTTTCTCGGGCGAGGACCCGGGATAAAACACCCGGATCCTCGTTTAACGTGCCATAACGCAGCAGACCTCAGTCTCTCCCTCTCTCCCGTGATTCTCACGTTCCACACACACCCAAGGTGTGAAAACACACACAACTCAAACTTGTCCATTTCTCGACGGAATTCGACGTTCCACTAGTCCATTTCGATGAGCTCGACGATGCGGTCACAACCGTACCAAGAACTCGGCCAACCGACGAGCGACGGCGGAAATATCGGCCATTTTCAGGCGCGGGTGGAGAGAGGTGGCGGAGCCGCCACTTCGCCGCCCTTCCGCGGTGGCTTCCGGCGACCCTCCGGCGACACGCGCCCCACAGCCGACAAGAGGAGGTCCCGGCGCATCGAATGACGTTGGCGGCGCGGCCAATGACAGCCGGATGGCGGCGCACGCGCCGCCTGAAGCTCACGGCGCCGCCGCGTGAACAGTGTCACGGCGGCACTCCGGCGCCCTTTTTCGACGAAGGTTACTGTTTTCCAAGGTTTTCCGACCTCCCGAGTCCATTTCTGGCATCGTTTTCACTGAATTTTGGCCGTAGGTGGTGGTTCCGGGGAGGCGTGCGGCGGCAGAAACTTTGGAGCTCAACGGGGGCCTTTTCCGGCCATCTTTTGGCCTCGGGCCCTTCACGAATGTTGTTCGGAACGACGAGAACTAGTGGCTTGTGATCACGTGACTCCAGATTCGTAGGATTGGCGGCGGTTCGCGGTGGTCTCCGAGGATTTTTCCGGCGAGAAAGCTTAGGGCTTTCATAAAGCTCGTCACGGGTAAGCCGATGCCTCTTTCGGATCTCATTTTGGTTCACCATTTTGAAAGTAATTGAAGTTTGAAGATTCTAGGGTTTTCGTATTCTTGGATTTTAAATTGGAGACAATGGGCTTGGAATTTGCAGAAATTGATCGAGGAATTGGATTGAGCACGACGAATCCTTGCACGGGTGATTTTTTCGGGATTTTTTTCCGGCACGCTCCGACGGCGGCCCGCCACTGTTCCGGCGGCTCCGGTGGGGACGATCCGGCGGGCTTCTGACAGAATGTCCGTCTCGTTATGGTGAGTCCGTTGCCGCTTTCCGTTCGTTAATCGGACACTCGGTTTATTTTCTACGTATTTATTTGTGTATTTGTGATTATTTTATTTAATTATTTTAAAATGCAAATTAATTGTTAATTGCTTGAATTGTCGATCGAAATGAATTCCATTGTATATGAAATCATGTATTAAATGCAATGTGATATGTATGGACGTTTTGGTTTACAAATTGAATCCCGACATATTGAAATTTCGCTTTTTGCTTAACTTTAAGGGGTGTATGTGTAATTTTCATAAACATGTAAATTTGTATGATTTGTTCTAATTAAACCTTAGTATTTGACAAACGATTATACCAACCTTGGCTAAGTAAAAGAGGAATTATTATGTCTATAATGACTTAATTAGAAACTTTGAAAGTTAGAAATAATTTATCGTACGATGTATGAATTAATTGGCCTCTCTTGGAAGTAAGAAATGATTTATTCGCATAAATATGAATTAGTTATGCATTGTATGATTTATATGGGACCTTGTAGGGTCGAATGATTATGCTATCCTCTGTTTATGCATTTCATGACTTGAATGAGATTCGTTACATGTTTCGTTGACTAATTTCATCTATTGGGAAATGTTGTAAGATATAACTTGATTTCTTGGGATAATTAGTTAAGTACATGACCCATTTCACCTTGTAATGTGTGAATTTCGTATGAAGCTTAGTATATCATTATAAATCGTTGTTTAGCTAATGTGTACCATGTGCATTTTGTTCTGTGCCTTCATGAGCATTGTCGTGCGTCTCTGTGTGGTTGTTTGAGTCTAAGTCTGAGTTTTGTGTTGTGTTTTGTGTGCTCAGTTGGTACAGGTGCACCCGGGATGGTGTCAAGTGAGTCGTGCAGGTTCCGGGGTGAACTATTTGCTGTGTCTTCGACTGTGTTTGGTTCCAGGTGAGGTTAGGATATAGTTATACCCTATTGCAATGTGCCCGTTTTCGAATGCATGCGGTTTATAAGCCTTACGTATATGTAGATATGTGCGAAGTACGTATTTTGCTGGTTTTGTCATATGATTTGATTTGAAAAGTATGAATCGCTATGTATAAGCCTATGTATGCTTTGTCTCAGTTCTGTTATGATTTCGAGGTCAGTCCGCGTGATATGTACGTAGGATATGATAAGTGCGATATGCATCAGATATGTTCGTCTGTTTGTGTGTGTGAGTATAAGTTTCGTCTGGTAAGTGTGATAAGTTTAGGCTTTGTTTCATTTGTATCGGATTCAAGTAAGTCTCCGATTTTCTGTTGGTTTTGATCTGTTTGGGCCCCGGAGTTGTGGGTAAGGGAGACCCGGGACGACCATCGGGGTCGCCTGTTACGACCCTTGTGCACTTCTCCACCAACGGGAGACTTAGTTCTCCTATGCCGACGGAGCGCATTTTGGCTGGCCGTCGAAGGAACCGGGCGGGATCCTCCGGTTCACATGTTTCGTTCTGTGGTGGGTTGAGAGGGGCACTTCTCTTCCCCAAACGGTGTGGAGGTGGGATTGATTTATGATTCGTTTTGTGTTTCGCTTCGTCTTTGTTTCTGGAGTAAGTGTGTTCTGTTTGTCGGTCTGTCATAAGTTCGTGAAACGGGGGTAGATTGTTAAATTAAGATAAAAATTGACATACTTTTAAGTTAAATAAGATATGCTCCGATATGTGTGCTAAGTCTGCATGAATCTGAGTTGTGCCTTAAGAAACTTTTGATTTAAGATTTGTTTGGTCTGTCTGATAAGTCTCCCTATATGTATATTATCACGGGAAAATGTTTTGGCGTGCAAAAACTAACCCCGGGGTTCACGAACGTCGCTTCTTCTTTGTGCTGTGCTCTATATATATGTATAGTGTGCGTGTGTCAGCCCCTCGCTCAGTCTTTGGACTGACCCCTCCCCTTTTATGTTTTAGTTCGCAGGCTTTGCTTTGGAGGTCGTTGGAGTTCGTGCTAGGCGGCTGTGTGTCGGGTCTGTCGAGTCTGTGTCCATCTGTTTAAGTTTATTAAGTTTTGGCTCTGGTTTATGAATTGTAAATGTTATATAAGATATGTTTGTGCAGGTTTGCATTTATGATTTGAATTTATGGAATTCGGGACAGGTTAGGACAGGTGCTCGGATTAGTTGAACCCGTTGTGAATATATGATTGCTCGGGACAGGTTAGGACAGGTTTGCTGGATTAGTCGAACCCGTTTAGTTGATTTTGATGTTTGTATGGTACTGTGTGTTTAAGGTATGAAAGTTTTTGTAAGTTAGCATTTCGTACTACTTCCGCTGTCATGTTTTGCATATTTTCTTTTGTACAGGGTTAGACACCGCCTAGCTAGTGCATGTGTTTTTGTTTGTCACCCGTTCACTGTGACTTGGTGCGTGTGCGGACATTCCATTTCATACGCGTGTCGGGTCATAGTGCGGGGGTGTGATGCCCCACCGCTTGGGGTGTTACACATTCAAGGAGGGCATCTGAAGGATTTTGTTCGACGCATCGACCACTACTCTGAGAAGGCGGGAAGGTCGAACGATCGCAACCGCTCCAGGTCTAGGTCTCCCCCTAAAAGATCTGGAAAGCCGCCGCTGGAAAGAGCTGAAGACAATCCCCCCACTCACGGCAAGATCTATATGATAGTCGGGGGGCATGAGGGTGGCGACTCCAATGCAGCTCGAAAGAGGAACGTCAGGCGAGCAGCGCGAGAGTTCAACGGCCCCCACGAAGAGGTCTTCCAGATCGATCAGGGTAGAGAGTGGGAGAGGCAAGAGGTTAGCTTTAGTGAGAGTGATAGCCGCCTAGGCCCCCATCGGGAAGGCGACGCGCCTAGATGTCCGATGGTGGTGACCTTGGGCGTAGCTAACTATGATGTAACCAAATGCCTAGTTGATAATGGAAGCAGCTCAAACATTATCCCTTACTCGACTCTTGTCAAAATGAAATTACATAATTTAAAACTCGATCCGATCCGAACACCGCTCTCCGGGTTCGGGGGATCGGAGGTTATCCCATTAGGGCGCATCCGACTACTCACTTCGATGGGAACATCCCCCAAGAGGGTGACCTAAGAGGTCGAGTACGTCATTGTCAACATGCCCCTAGCGTATAATATGATCTTCGGCCGACCTGGCCTTATTCAATTCAAAGCAATCATCTCAACGTACCATCAAAAGCTGAAAATGCCCACCCCGAACGGGGTCGGAGAGGTGACTTTCGATGTCATGGACAGTTGGGCTTGTTATGCCATCGTCCTGAAAAAGCCTTTGGGAAAGGAGGTAGCAGGAGATCTCGACCTCCAGACCTACGCCGACGGAGAGATCGAACTCCACGTGAAAGAAGGAGAGGCGGAGAGATCCCCGGCTGCCCGGAAGAGGAAAGCTAGTGAGCGGCTTGAACCCGCCGAAGAGCTCAAAGAGATTGCCCTTGTCCCCGGGGATAGTAGCAAGGTTACCAAGATTGGGGCAAACATGCATCCCCAACACGAGATCATGATGATAGAGTTTTTAAGGGATAACTCGGACATCTTCGCTTGGGTAGCCAAAGACCTGATCGGGGTCGATCCGAAAGTGATCTGCCATCGGCTCGGGATCGATCCATCGGTCAAGCCCATCAAACAAAAGTTGAGACCACAGAGCCGGGCGAGGAATGACATAATCGAAGCAGAGGTCAATAAACTCCTCGACGCGGGATACGTTACTCCAGCTCAATACGTTGACTGGTTATGCAACGTAGTCCTTGTGCAAAAAACAGGCGGGAAGTGGAGAATGTGCAATGATTTCACCGACCTCAATAAGGCTTGCCCGAAAGATCTATATCCGCTGCCACGCATCGATCAGCTCATCGACTCGACAGCTGGATGTGAGATGCTCAGCATGATGGATGCTTTCCAAGGCTATTACCAGATCTCTATGGCTCCCAAAGATCGAAAGCACACGGCCTTCATCGTGGTAAAGGGAATATACTGCTTCAAGGTCATGCCCTTCGGGTTGAAGAATGCAGGGGCCAAGTACCAAAGATTGGTGAACCTGATGTTTAAGGATGAGATCGGCAATGTAACAACCCTAACCTGGGCCGAGTTGGAAAAGGTAAAGTAAAGGGGTTATTCAAGAAGCACTTATAATCTCGGTCCTTATTTATTCTCTTCATGCATTACATTTTATGTGACTTATGTGCTTTTATGTGTTACACTTTAATTAAATGATCGTAGATTTAATTATTTCCTCTATTTAACTCGTACCTTGAAACTCTTCTCATAAAATCCTAGAATTCTAGTATTCATTCCCTTTTAGCACCTAAAACCTATGTTGCACGGACACGGACACGGCGACACGGACACGACACGACACGGACACGGCGATACGGATTTTTTCAAAATTTTAGGACACGACACGGCTCCGACACGGCTATATTTTATATAAATAAATATATTTTATATATAAATAAAGATATTTTATATAAAAATAAAAATATTTTATAAGTATAATCTATGTAACATAAAATATTTATAAAAATATATAATATTAAAAACTAAAATAAGTTTTGTTATTTCAATTTTCTCTCCAAAAAATTCAAAAAATATTAAAAAAAGCATAAAAAAATGATCAAATTTGCTCCGCCGTGTCCGAGCCGTGTCGGACACTCCACCTCGCCGTGTCCGACACCGTGTCCCAATTTTTTTATTTTTTTTTTTCCGGACACTCCTTCAGCCGTGTCCGACACGTGTCCATGCCGTGTCCGAGCCGTGTCCGTGTCCGACACGTGTCGGACACTGCACGGGCCATTTTTTAGGCGTGTCCGTGCTTTAGAGCCTAAAACCCTTTCATATGCTTCAAAACCCATTTCTACAGTTTTAGGTTGGAAATTACAAAAATACCCCTACAGCTCAAAAATATTCCTACGTCTCCCGAAACACTTTCACTACCCAATATTGTAACCAATAGAATCCTCACATTATTTCGAGAATCGTGATACTCTCCGTGAACCATAATTCCCATCCTAACTCCCGTAGTATCAAAAACCGGTGAAAACCCTAGCTTATGATTCGATCATCAATAAATCCCTACTCATCTACTTTTTGATATTCAATATTATAACCAAAACGACCCTTAAATTATTTTATGAACTTTCATGCATTTACCAAAAATTCGATTTCACCATAGCATATTTTATAAATATTTTCCTTTCTAAAAATCACTATTTTATTTTAAACAATTAGCTTTTATTCAATAGTCAAAATTATACTTAAAACGATCCTTGAATTTTTATCTACATTATAGTGATTTTTCCCAGCTTTAAACTTTATCATGGCTTCGTTTATATAATTTTCCTATGATTTTCATCATCTTTAATATTCATAATTTATAAACAAAAACCCTAAATATTCCACATTTATAATCAAAATGGAGCTCGTTTTTCACCCATTCTTTCATTAATTCACTACTTCAATCTTTTACCTCTCGACTCTTGAATAAATTTTATATTATTTTACATTTATTTTTATTCAAGATGACATCATCCATGACCACATACTCTTCTAGAAGAATTAATTAAATGAATGTAATTTCTCCACATTACTTAGTTAATTACCTAGCATTTGTTTAACATGTAATTTAACCACATCTCCTAATTAATTACCAAGCATTTGTTGAAATATTAAGCAACCACATCTTCCATAAATTTTCCTTTATTGCTTAGAGACCCCTCATGACTACCTATAAATACCCCCCTCAAGCCTCATTTATACCTCACAAATCAACACACAAAAATCACTCTCTCCCTCTCCCAATTCTCACGCCAACCTTCTCCCTCTCTCTCTAAGGTATGTTTTCTTCTATTATTTCATGCTTTATATTATGTTCTTAGTATAATAATAATAGTAGCATGTCTAGGATTAATTAAATTATACTTTAGGAATTTATTTTAAGAAATATGTACATAATTGTTAGTTAAATACAATGTGTGCACATTATGGAATTTTATTTAATTAAATACATGAATTGTGATATGATATAATGTGAGTATGTATTTAAATGATTATGATCTTGTTTGATTAAATTCATGCCTAGAATAATTTATTTGGAATTATTTTTCATAAAGAATTTATATATTTTGCTATATTATGCTTCAAATCTTATGTTATGAATATGAATATAATCAAGCATGTGTAGAACATTTTATGAATACTTGAAGATTTGAATAAATTCACGTTTAGGAATTTATTTATGAATCATATTTCATGAAAAGTTTATATATTATGCTCATTTATTCTTTAATCTTATGTTATGACTATGAATTTGATCAAGAATGTCTAGAACATCTTATGAATATTCAAACATGATGAAGAACATGTTCTTGATGTTCTTGAAATATGTGTGTACCGTGTGCTAGTGTGTGTAAGTGTGTGTTTGATTTTATGTTTTAAAGTATTTAATCCCCTATGTTTAAAGAGTAACCGTTTTTCAATAGTAACCTTGACTTTTGACTTTAAACATGAATTTTGACCAATAATATCATGTAATAATTTCAAGAATTAATATAAAATAAAATTTGGTTTTTATAAAAGAACTTTCATCTAACGCTTTTAAAATCGTGGATTAAATAACGTTTTCAAAATCTGGTTCACCTTTATTAAAAATTAACCTTAATTTGGATTCATAATTTGAATAAGAATTTCTTGGTTAATTCGGTTGTGTGACTTTGGTATCGGTATGCTTTACAATAATATTTCAATTCTAGATTACCGAATTTCCTGTACCTTACTGTTACTCCCTTGTTACAACATGCCTTAATTGTATGCATTCATGTATCGCATTAGTATAGAAAGAACCTAGTTCTCTAAGTCCGTAGTAGTTCACTACTTTCAGGAACTAGGTCTGGACAGTGGAACCCCGAATACTTTACTTGATTCCGTATCATAGCAGGTGAGGTTAAAATATTTTCAACTGGGATCATGAGTCTACATATAAAATATTTTATTATTTATCCTAATAAGGATTCAGTCTTATTTTCCCTAATTATAGTATTATCCCCTTTCTGGGAAAATATCTGATATACGGATGCCTATTATCCTATTATATCAAACAAAATCCTTGTTTCAGTATAAGTTACAAACATATCGTACTCAAGTCCGTTTTGGCGAGTACTGCTATAATGTAACTCGATTCTGTATTTAAAATGCAAGATCTGTATCTGTATCTGTATTTGTTGGGCCCGGTGGTACGGTAGAACTAATAGCCGGGTGGCGAGGGCCATCGTCTATTACTATACCTGCCGCCAAATTTGATCTTAATGTTGGTTTAACTGGAGGTTAGTTATCCCACATTAAGTGACGGGAAAGGTACCTCCCTCCCTCTGTCTGTATCTGGATCTCGAGGGGTTGCTCCCGACAGATCATGGAGGAAGAAGGCTGGATTGATTCTGTTATTTCTGATTTTGTTCTATTTAAGGAGTAAAGGATGGAGAACGCCTACTAGCAGGGCATTATTACTTTATTATCATACGGTTCATATTTTCAAGAATCTGATACCCAGTCCCCTTATTCCCCTTTTCTCAAAATAAATATGAACCAAATATTTGTATTGATTATTATTTTATTGATTTCCGGTATAATACTATCAATCTATTATTTTATTAATAGTATTAAACTCCAACTTTTATAGTCAAACACTTTTTCAAATATACCTATACATATATATGTAGTTCCAACTACCCCCTCACTTAGTCACTTTGACTAACCTTCGCACTTTACAAATCATGGTTTCAGGTTCAACGGACGCTTACTAGAAGGTATCTTGAAGCCTAGTGTGTCTTCTCGTTAGCATAATAGTTCAAATTTCTTTAGAATAAGTTATGCTTCCAAGCTTGTAATTATCTATTACGGCATGGTCACTACTTTTGATATCTATACTGCCATTACTGGCTTATTTATTGCATTCCCCTATCATAGTTTTGAAAGTTTTTAAATTATAAAATTTCCACTGCAGTGTTCTAATACTCTGATATTGTATAGCACTGTCCGTTCGCCGGAGTGTTTCTCGGGTGCTAGGCCTCACATCCACTCGGGAGATACTTTGGTGCGGGGTTGTAATGTATAGGGGGCGCTACAGGCAAGACCATGGAGGTCTACGTCGACGATATGATCGTGAAGAGTCGATTGGCGTACCATCATCTAGATCACCTGCGCAGATCGTTTGAGATCTTGCGGCAATACGGGATGAAGCTCAACCCGGATAAGTGTACGTTCGGGGTCGAAGGAGGGAAGTTCCTGGGGTACATGGTGAGCCAGCGAGGTATCGAGGCCAATCCCACGAAGATCAAAGCTATCCAGATCATACCTCGACCTCAATGCATCAACCAGGTGTAATCCCTCGTAGGTCGGATAATCTCTCTCAACCGATTCATATCACGATCGTCTGAGCGCAACCTCCCGTTCTTCAAAATCTTGAGAAATCTGAAGAAGTTCGAATGGAACGAGGAATGCGACAAAGCGTTCGAGCAACTGAAAGAATACTTGGCGTCTCCCCCATTGCTGGCAAAACCGAATGAGGGCGAGACCTTATACCTCTACCTATCCCTTTCTAACGAAACTTTCAGCTCTGTCTTAGTCGCTTTTCGATATCGGAAGCATCTACCGATCTACTACCTGAGCAAGATCCTGCACGGAGCGGAGCGGAACTATCTCGAGATCGAGAAGTTCGTGTTCGCCCTCATTCACGCAGCTCGGAAGCTACGTCCGTACTTCTAGGCTCACCCCATAATCGTCTTAACGGATCAACCACTTCGGCAGGTCTTGTCAAAACCCGAGGTGTTGGGTCGAATGATGAAATGGGCGGTCGAGCTGGGTCAGCACGATATCACCTATCAACCCCGAGCCGCCCAGCAAGCTCAAGTTCTGGCTGACTTTCCAGTCGAAAAGAACACCGGTTCAATGGAGATCATTCCTTTCTCACCATGTTGGACCATGTACACGGATGGCTCATCGACCTCTCAAGGAGGGGGAGTGGGCATATCCCTTACAAGTTCAGATGGAATCCAGCTCGATTTCGCCATTAAGCTCGATTTTAAAGCAACGAACAATGAGGCTGAATACGAGGCACTTGTAGCGGGGCTAAGATACACGACGGAAAACAAGATCGATAAGCTAGTCATGGTCATTGACTCCCAGCTCGTCGCCAGCCAAGTCAACGGTGCATACGAGGCTCGGGAAGAGTCCATGGCAGCATATCTCAAGATGGTGAAAGAGCTGATCTCGAAACTAAAAGAATTCAAAATCGAACAGGTCCCCCACGAGGAGAACGGTCGAGCTGACGCCCTGTCGAAGCTGGCAAACGGACTTCAGGGCACAAAAGACGTGACCATCTCATTCATGGTCTCGGGGGGCCGGGCGATCGATGAGGGAAAAATCCAGGTCGCCACCATCGATCCACCTGAACCATGCTGTATGGACGATCTGATAGCTTACCTCAAAGACGGTATCCTGCCACAAAATCGAACTGAGACCAAAAGAATCAAATATCGATCTCTGCTCTACATGATTGATCGCGAAGACAGGTTATTCAAGAAGTCCTTCACGGGTCCCCCTTTAAGGTGCTTACGACCTAGCCAAGCCCAAGACGTCCTGGAAGAAGTCCATGAGGGATGCTGCGGAAATCACTCCAGAGGTCGAGCTCTAGCCCGAAAGATCTTGAGGAGTGGGTATTTGTGGCCAACTATGGTGTGGGATGCAAAGCTCCATTCAAGAAAATGCCCCAAATGCCAGAAACACGGTAACTTAATCCACACTCACCCGGCATCCATGATACCGATCGACGTCTGTTGACCCTTCGACCAATGGGGGATCGACATCATCGGTCCCTTCCCCTTGGCACCCAGACAGAAAAAGTTTGCCATAGTAAGTGTTGAGTACTTCTCAAAGTGGGTTGAGGCCGAGGCAGTCCCCAAAATTACCGATGTAGTGATAAGAAATTCCTCTGGAAGAATATAATCTGCCGTTTTGGGGTTCCGAGGGTACTCATCTGTGACAACGGTCCTCAATTTCGATCTGAGAATACTAAGAGCTATTGTCGGGACCTCGGGATCGACCTCAGATTCACTACAGTTGGTCATCCGCAAGCAAATGGCCAAGCTGAAGTCACCAACCGAATCATTATCCAAAATCTCAAGACCCGCCTTGATGCCAAACTGGGGGCATGGGCGGACGAGCTCGATGGCGTACTATGGGCATATCGAACTACCCCGCGGACAGCCACGGGACAAACACCATACTCTCTGGTTTACGGATCCGAAGCCGTCATTCCATCAGAGCTGTTACATGAAACCGCTCGTGTATCGCAATACCAGCTCGACCGGAATACAGAGATCAGAGCTGAAGATCTTGATGTGATTGAAGAAAGCAGGGAACACGCCTATAAGAAGCTCAAACAATACAAGGCAGCGGCGGCTCGATCATACAACAAACACGTGAAGCCCAGATCGTTTCAGATCGGCGACCTAGTGTTAAAAAAGGTCGAAGTCTTGCAGCATCGGAAAACTTGAGCCTAACTGGGAAGGACCCTATCGCGTCACGGAGATCGGGAAAAACATGGCCTACCGGCTCGAAGACATGGCCGGGGAGCCATTACCCAGACCGTGGAATGCGCACAACTTGAAGAAATTTTACACTTAGCTTTCAAATTATTTCAAGTTGTAACGGTTAAAGCAGTTGAATTCGCCTGAGAATCGATCTCTATTCAGTAAATTAATATACATGTTTGGGAACGACATCCGATTGGAGTCAATATGTAATCCTGTACCAGGTTACTATCCCCTCAGGTAAGCTCTCATTCGACCTACGGTCATTAGTCGAGGTGGGAGCGAACCCCCCCCCCCAATCCAATCGTTAGAGATCGAGATCCACCGAGGTCGTTTTCAGACCAAACGAGATCCTAAAAACCCTAACGTATTGGGTGATTTTAAATCATTATTAGAGATCGAGATCCAATGAGGTCGCTCTTAGACCCAAAGAGATCCTGAAAATCCTAACGAATTTAATGTATTCAAACGTCGTTAGAGATCTAGATCCAACGAGGTCGTTTTTAAGACCCAAAGAGATCCTAAAAATCCTAACGAAATTAATGATCCAGAGACCCAAGGAGATCGTTTTAGATCCAAAGAGGTCCAGAGATTAATGGTTTTCGAAAATTAATGATCTAGAGACCCAGGAAGATCGTTTTAGATCCAAAGAAGTCCAGAGATTAGTAGTTAAAACCCACATCCGATCGTTAGAGATCGAGATCCACTGAGGTCGTTAATAGACCCAAAGAGATCCAAAAAATCCTAACGTAAATGCTTTTAAATCATTGTTAGATATCGAGATCCACTGAGGTCGTTTATAGACCCAAAGTGATCCAAAAAATCCTAACGTATCTAATGCTTTCAAATCTCCGTTAGAGATCGAGATCCGATGAGGTCGTCTTTAGACCCAAATAGATCCTAAAAATCCTAACAAACCTAATGATCCAGAGATCCAACGAGATCGATTTAGCTCCGAAGAGATCCAGAGATTAATGATCTTCAAAGAGGAAGATCCTAAGATCCAATGAGATCGATTTAGATCCAAGGAGGTCTAGAGATCGATCCGATGAGAACGCATCCAAACGAGATCAAATAGCGTGACGAACCTATCGATCCGAAAGCGATAAAAAATCTAGCTAAAGGGTAAGGAAAACCTGGATCGACAAACCATGCGCAAGCCAGATCGAACAAATACTCAACTTGCAAAGCAAAAGAAGTATGAAACAAAGTTCATTCAGGCGAAAAATAGACCCCCAAATTTGGAGGGTTCGATTCTACCTAGCGCATCGAGCTCACCACGCGACGTGGCTCGATGGGCAAATGTTCAAAAACAGGCAGAAATAAACTGCAAGCATCCACCTAGCCATAGACCGGCTAACAGGTCGGATTAAATGTTTTAAAAGTAGTAAGGTAATGGATCAATCGATCTCGACCCGGGCTGAAGTCGATTCTTGGGCAGATCGATTCCTGGCTCTCTCGAACTCCCTGGCACTGGGAAGGAAATGGTCGACCTCGACCGGTTGAGGCAGCTCGCATGTCACCTGGGACTTGGTCTTCTTAGCTTGAGCCATCTCAATGGCGTGCCCATACTTGTAGGTCGCCCAGTCGATGCGAACCAGCTCCTCTTCTTCAGATTGATCAACAGCACCCGGATCGGGGAGCATGGGGCCGATCGATTCGAAATTAAAATTCGGGGGGAAAATGTCCTGAGCCTTGAGTTGGTTGATGGCGATTTGAAACCCCTCCGCCAGATCGTTTTCCCCCACGATCAGACTGGCCTCTTCGAACCTAGGGCCCTCCATGAATTCTCGAACAGCGTACCGTTCGATCTGAAGCTTGTACTTCCTCAGGTCGTCAATAGCCTTGTCAATCTTAGCCTTGGCGAGCCCGAAGATCTCCAGTCTACCCTCCTCCTTGGCAGCAGTTCGGGCGCTCTCGAGTTGCCCGGCGAACTCCATCCTCAGCGCAGCAATGACATTCTCATGTTGCTTCTCAGCTTGTATCAAAGCCT
Source organism: Lantana camara (assembly GCA_037501455.1). Taxonomy (NCBI): domain Eukaryota; kingdom Viridiplantae; phylum Streptophyta; class Magnoliopsida; order Lamiales; family Verbenaceae; genus Lantana; species Lantana camara. The sequence goes on from CM074859.1 coordinate 19,703,312, forward strand.
CCTGGGCGCTCTTCATCTGGGCCTCCATCGAATCCCTCTCCTCGACCCGGACCCTTTTCTCCTCCCTGGCATTACGGAGATCTTCCTCGAGCTGATGGATGATTTGGGGGTCCATCGAAGCGAGCCGCGCCTTTGCGCTCTGGTACTTCTCCTTGTACCTCTGTTTACCGGCTTTAAAGACCTCCGCCTCCTGGATCGAGTTCACCAACACGGGGAGGACGTCCTGAAAAGCAATATGCAGATCGAGCAGAAACAAAGGGATCGATCAGCAAGAAGCAGATCGATCGACAAAGTACAGATCGATCATCACCGAATTGATCGACACGAAATGTTAAAAAAAAATGATGAATGATATATATACTCACACAGAAGATTCCTCGAGCGGCCTTGGCCCTCTTCTGACCCGTCGACCTCGACCTGGACAGCTTCCTCTGTTCATCAATAATGCAGCCGGTATTGAACAGAGCGGAGATCAGATCGATGTCCGGAGTGCCGAAAGCCAAGGCACGCTTCGATCCGTCCGGTTTTTCCAGCTCGAGTCCGGCCGGCCATTGCGGAAGTGGGGATCTGGGGAAATCCAAAAGCTGGGATTCTTCGTCCGAATCCTCGGACTCCTCCATCATGTGAGCGGTTTCCCTGAAAGGCCTCTTTCCCACGCCATGCCTTGCCTGAACAAACTGGGCATAAGGGTCAATGTCTTCATCAAAATGTAATTCTAAGTGGTCTAAATTTATTACTTGCTCGAGGTCGTCATCGACCTGACTCCCTGAGGACCCCGCTAGATCGACGAACTCCTGACCCCGAACTAGAGGCACCGCCGTGTCCGGGCCGATCTGATGAGCGCCTTGGTCATGCAACTCCTTTCAGAACCCCTCTTGATGAATTTGTTGTGCTTCAGGAAGGGCGTTGAGTATCGAGCGAGCTGCGTCGATCACCCGTTGCATCTCCGCGGCAGCGACCTCCCTCTGGTTTCTCTCTCTCATCTTTGTAGCTCGAGACATGATTAGAACTCGTAGATCTACAGATAAAAAAAAAACCAAGGATTAGATCGACATAGAAAGAGGAAAATTTACAAAAAAACTTAAGGAACCCCGATCGAGGGGGGATCCGGTCGAAGTGGGAGCATACCAAGGCGGAAGCTCCTCCGTCGGTGCCCCAGGATTATGCCCGCTTCGACCAGATTCCCCGTCCTCGTCAGGTTTGTATGGTCAAGCAGGCCCAAACGGGGAAGCAAATCGAAGTTGTTGTGGAGCCACTAGGTCGATCTGGTGGCGAGGCGCTTCGGATCATTCAAACCCCATGTAGATCGAAACGAAGAGGAGACAGGGAGATCGACAAAAAAGAACTTGGATTTCCAATCTACCCCATGCGACGTCGAAGGGATAGATACCATCTTCCTGTGAGGTTTTGACTGAAGATTGAAGTACCCGGGGCCAGATTTCGCGGCGCTATTCAGTGTAAAGAACTCCCCAAAATCTTCGATCTCAGGTGCGAACCCCAAGCTCTTCACGATAATCATCATGCAGTGAATAATGGAGAACGAGTTTGGAGTCAACTGGGCCGGACACATGTTGAATCGAACTAGGAAGTCGGAGACGATTGGAGGTAGCGGGAGCCTAAATCCGTACTTAACTGAGTGATAGTAGACCCCAATCGACCTCGGCCTCTGTGGGCTACCCACCATCTCCCCCTCCACCGGCATTCGAACTACATACGACAAATCCAAGGCCAATCTCCTCCTCGCGTCCACGAACTCGGATTCGGTTATCTTTGATGACCTCTGGGTAACATGGGTTAAAGTACGGTAGATGTGACGCGGTTGCTCCGCCACGGGAGGGTTTGCCACAGGTTCTTCGATCTCCCCTTCTTCATCGATCTGCGGAACCTCCGGCTCATCCACCAATCTCAACGGTCCTCTCCCCCTCGAGGTCGAAGCGGGTCCCCTGCGATTAGCCGTACCGCCGGATCCCACGAGTGACTCAAAGCTAGCATCTGGAAGTAAGGGGACACTCTGCTCGAGCTCCCGATCAGGAGACGGCGTGAAAGCCGCTTCCTCAAATTCCCCACCCATTTCGATCTGATTGTGAGCCATAAGAAATGGGAGAAGAAATGAAATTTTACCTTGAGAGCAGATCGAACAAGCTTCAAAAGGACAGCTGGCAAGGGCCGCGGATCGGAGCAGTTCGGCTCCTTATGTATGAAAACAGTGAAATGAGGACTGAGGGTGACCCCCTATTTATAGAGGGTGAAAAAGTAACGTCTCGAAATACGAAACGATGCCATAATTACCCTGCACACGCCTATCCTCAAAGGTCGCGTCGCATTAAATGCGTTGTCGGACCGATCTGACTCAAAAAGACGCGCCCAATCATTAGGGCGGCAGTTCGATTTCAACTGTCACGACGGTTTCCCTACTCAATACCAGATCGATGAAATTACCACCGTAAAATTTCACACTGGTAATTTGGGGGGCCTCTAACATGGCATGATAACGTTAGGACACGTGGCACGCCCACGGAGGCGCCACGTGGACCCCACGCTAACCTGGATCAGCCAGGAACGGCCTTCTGACCAGATCATCAGATCGATATCTGGTCCACAGATCCCTAGATCTACTTTAGGTCACCAGATCGATTTACACATACGATCATCAAATCATCCGATCTGCTCAAACAAGATTAAGGGTCCTGGAAGGCAACATCGATCTCCAGATCGATTCCATACGTCACCAGACACCCGAATACTGTAAAGCACTCCTGTCGGGACACGTGTATCCTTCCCATTCCCCGGAACAGGCGTGCTGCGGCTCATTAATGCCCGTCAGACCCTGCTTTTACCCAAAGGGGAAAGAAGGTACAAACGACCCGCCTCAAGCCGGTTCCATCGGCCGACAGCCAGATCGACGACTGGCAACGCCATTAATGCACACCTACAGTACACGCACTAGTGTGTTATTTGGCCATGACTATAAATACTCGCCCTTTGAACAGTAGTTGGTAAGCCTTTACTCCGCATTTAATTGCATTTATTCTCTTTCTAAAGAGCCCCATTACTGACTTGAGTGTCGGAGTGCCAAACTTGGGTAAAACCCCAAGTTCCCCAAGTTGGTACTTAGCTCACGTGTGTTAGTCCTTTCAGGTCGACAAAGAACCCACTTAAACAAATTCTTGACTGATTGACCCATGTCTGACAACCAGATCGACCACGTCAGATCGACCAGAGTTGGGCCAGATCAATACGTATAATATAATATTATATATATATAAAATATATTTGAACAGTAAAAGTAATTTTTTTTAACGAAGTAAAAAGTAACTTTTTTAAGAAAATGGGGTAAAAAGTAACTTGTTTTAACTGTCAAACGTTATCTTGGACGGAAATGAGTCAATGAGAGCAAAATTAAGATAAATGCCACTTTATGGAACTAAAAGTGAGTCATTGCCCACTTTTGGGACGAAACTTGTATATGGCTCACTTTACGGGACGATTTTGATAATTTTCTCTTTCATAGTATACTCGATAAGCTAGGAAATCTGTTCTTGCATCCAAGGGGTTCGCGGGCCCAGGGCGTGACAAGGACACGGCAAATCTACAAGTGCTTGAGCAAGCTTATTAAAATCTGAAAAGAGTTCATGAAAGAGAGAGTGTGTTCACAAAATCTGAAAAGAGTTCATATGATGTTAACAATTGAGTTCTTACAATAAACCAATTGGAATAGGAGTTTATAAGCTGCCACAAAAAATAAGACACTAAGCATAACATTGAAAAATCAGGCCAAGAATTCATCTTCCCATAGTAAGATGTACCAAGAACTTGTACAAACCAAATCTTGAGGCAACCAACTCTAACTACAAGATATTATCAAGGTAGGATTTCAGCTTTTCTTGAGCTCAAGCATGATCACGATTCTGCTGCTTCACATCAGATGATTTCACGTCCCACCTTTTGAGACGTGCCGAAGTTTTAGATACCTATAAGAAAGAAATATTAGCAAAGTCGGAAGGTTTAGAAATGGAAATATCTTGCCTGTATTCACTTTTGGTCCATATATGCACCAAACAGTTCAGATTGCGTATATATGAGAGTTTTCGTCGTGAAAACAATAGTGCTCTACCTCTTCATCCCAATTAGTTTTCCATATCATTAAGCTGAGCGAAAGCGTCTGAGTAACAACTCCGCTAGTAAGTCCGAGCCAAATACCCTGTCAAGATTATGTCAATATATAATCTCAGAGTCGCGCATAGAAAATTAGCGGAATATTATTTCATGTAGTTAGTAGTTTGTACTTACCACAACTTGAAGATTGAAAACGTATCCAAGCACAGCTCCGATTGGCAGTCCGATCACATAGAAGCAAACTAAATTTATAACCGCGACCTTCGTTTGAAGACCAGCTCCTACTGCCACACCTGAAACCAAATTGCGAAAAACAATGTGAAAAGCATAAATTTTAGAGAAATAGAATTATAAGAATTAAGATGAAGAAAGGGTGAACTACATTTGACTCTCCTGAGATACTGTTAAACTACAGAAAACTCCCGTCAGTTTTCATATACAATAAAACCCCGGTTTCATTTTTCACGTAAAACCTTTGTTGGATTTTGGTTTTATTTACACAATTAGAAATGTCTTGTCTCCTACATTTCATCGTTGGAGAGTCAATGCGATCTAAAGTATAACTAATGCAGGTCGACGCCTCCCTTTTACCACAACTTTGCACAAATTTACGTGGAAAGTGAAACCTGGGGGGTTTTTGTAATAAACCAAACTTGAGGGTGTTTTCTTGTCATGCCACCACAATTTGATTTAGATTTTAGAGGTAGTAAAAGTCTCCCTAGGAAACATTATAACTTACCTGAGAGCATCGGGAAAATGCTACCTAGTAACACTGTGAACGCGAGCAGAACAGAGAGACCCGAGACGCTTTTCGCTACTTCCTCTTCATTTGTGAACAAGTATCCAATTTTGTTGCTGAAAACCAAGCAGAGAATAAAGAAGAATAGCCCTATTGTCACTGATGTGCTCATCAACACGCTGATTGAGAACTTCACAGCTTTGGAATCTCTTCTCCCCAGCTCATTCGCAACTCGTACACTGTTTTACACAAACAGTTTACTAATACTCTTTCTAAAGAAATGAAATGAAACAATAAGGGATTTTTGTTGTTTTGTACGAGGAAACGCATACCACGCAGCACCCATAAGCCCAACGATGATCATGAGTATCCAACCAGTGATATTAAAACTGAAAATTCGGGTTAAGTGATTAGATATCTTGATTCTATGCTGGAAAAATGCAGAAGAAGCAATCAGGGATTACCATATAGAGAAGGCAGATATGGCAACCTTTGCATTCTTCATGTATCCAGCCAATAAGACCAATATTGCATAGTACCACAATTCCAAGCTATAAAAGGAGAAATGGTTAGTTAACGTTCACAATATTCCTTAGTAAGAGCTGCTAAAAGTTGTAAAATGAAGACTTATCAACTAAAAACTGTTAAGTTTAAAACCATTTTAGTCATAAACCGCTCTTTATTCTGCATTCGAGCTGGACTGGAAAGTTACTGAACTACGTCACTTGATGGTACTGTAAAGGATTAAGAGTTGATAATAAGGTGATTTTACTTGTAGCTTTTAATCTTCCAGAAAAGGCAAAAGATATACCAGATCATCAAACCAGACGAAATCGATAGTTTCACCACGGGCAATAAATCCTTCAATGCAGCTACAGAGAACCCTTTCCATGTGTCAGGGCACCAACCGCCAAAAATGTAAGCAAATTCTCCAAAAACAACAAACCAAGAAGATATGGATAGTGCAGCCATGGCACCAGGGACACCAAAACCAAGAACATTTACAAAAAGCCATGAAAACAGAATGTGGATAGCGAATTGCAGAGCCGTTAGCCATGCAATGATCATGTTCTTCTGCTGTGCTTGCAGATACATTTGTATAGTCAAGCTGAAAATAAGGCCATAGACAAACGGTATAAACCACAATGAAATATATCCAGCGGATTGCGCTATGGCTTCTTCCTCGCCCAGTAGTTTGAAGATCGGCGCACCAAAAAGAAAAACAGGAAGTAGAAGAGTTAGTGTAATCAGATCAATGAACCATGATCTTTGGAGGTATATTCCCATCATGTGGTGCTGTTTGGCTCCAAATGCTTGGCCACAGAGAGTTTCCGTTGCACTCGACATTCCAATCTGCGATATGATCAATTTTTTCGACAGGACAAACATTAAATATCTAATCAAAATACAGATACATTTTCCAATAAAGTCCAACTTCTATGTTTTTCTTATCAAAATGATCGGATTCTTGAACTAGGCAACATATGCAGAGTTGAGGGGCAGGTAGGTACAGTCCTCTGCTTAATTTGTCACACTTAAATAGTTAATCAAATTGTAAGTACCTTTTTTGATTTCCACGAAATTCCAAAGTTCATTAGTGATCTTTCTTAACCAAAAGAATCCATGATATGATCATTGAACCGTTAAGGGGCTGGTAGAAGCAGTCGTTATGTCACAAGTTTATAGAACACTACATCCCATATGTATATTTCGAAAAATTTTAAAATCTCGTCCACCAAGTATATCCGAAACATCAAACTGTGTCGAATCTTGAATCACGACGCTAGAAGTATCAACAATTCACAAGAAATACTTACAAAGATGAATTGAAACGAATCATTACCATGATACCGTTGACAAAGCGCACACTTAAGGTTTGTACAAGCGCATAACCGGCAAGGTCTACCGAACTTATATGTCCAATAAACGACTGAGTCACGACGATCGTCCCGAACGAGCTCACTCTCGAGACAATACTCGGCGTCGCAACTCTCCATATCTTCTTTGATTCTTCAACTATTCTTTCCTTCAAACCACCTTCTTCCTCCTCTTTTGCATTAAGAAGGCTCTCTCGTATGCCTCTATTTTCCATTGTCTGCAAACTCTACAATCACTAATCAAGGCATCAAAAACGTACATATAAGATGTAACAACATAAAAGATCAAACCCCTTTTGGCTAGAAATACTAAAGTTTAATTTAGAAGATCACGTAAACAAATACATGTGGTCCTCCTACACTCGTCTTCATTGTGTTCACCTACCTTTCCATCATGTTCCTATGCCCCAGAAGGTGACATGGTTGTTCAAATAGCAGTCAATCACGTGAAATGCGAATTTGATATTTCTTATGATTATTGATGTGCAAAATGATAAATCATGAAAGAATTTTCAAAGTTAGCATAGGATGAAGATATGCTTTTTTGAACCAAATGTGAAATGGGGTCGTGCTGCTGTACATTCTTTGGCTTACTTTGTCCACGACTAAAGAAAGTTACCTTATAAAAATGAGGAAACTAATAAATGGGTGGCTGATAGGGGAGACAGAAAACTTTCCACTTTGGCAGCGAAAGAGACCCATTACGTTATTTATTAGTTATACATTATTGATGATTGTGAAAGGATAAATTTGATGTCTATATCCGTACGATATATTTTATTCCACTAAACAAAAGCAAATGGGGAAGTGAGAAAAAAATAGTAACATTCGAGAATCAATAAGAAATAGGATGACCAAGAGTAGTGCAGATTAGCGGTTTAACGCTATACTAGCTAGTTTGATCAGAGGTCTCGTATTTGAATCATTGGGAATACAGCTATCATTGATAAGAAGAGCTTTATATCCTAAGTAGTTCGTTCCGACTCGACCCATGAAAATAGACTATAGAAACAAAAAATAAGAAATAGGATGCTAAGTGAAAATCAAGCAATTAAGCATGAAGGGTTGAAAATAAGTACTAACCTTTTTGATGCACTAATATGGATATATCAATATGAATTTTTGTTTAACATTTTTTATGTGGTATGTGTTCGTTACTGCATTCGATATGAGTATTCGACACAAAACGACCTAAAAAACAATATTATTAAAAGTGTGTGTATATCAGTGACTAACATTTGCTGATCAAGAAAAAAGTTTCACAAATAAAAGGAGAAAAAATAAACGATAGGCGATAGCGAATGAGAAAAATGTTTTAAAATTTGGTAGGTGAGCGGCACAGCATCACAGACACAAACAGACATATATGCAATTGTACCGAGACTCGAATGAAATGTAGGGTGCTTATTTTTTTTTTTTTTTTGGGGGCAATAACATTACTATGCAATTAGCTAAAAAGGAAATACTTAAATAATAGTAATACTTACCTAATTTAAAGAGTATGTGTAGATTTCCTATATCTCAATGTGTTGGCGAAGGGTATTAATTTCAGATTTGGATTTCTTGTTTCAATTTTATATTTCATTTATTATTTAATTTATATACATATGTCACGTGTATTTGTAGACAGTTGAGATTAGAAGAGAAAAATAATTGTGATATGAAAAATATCAAAAATTATAGTTTTCAATAATTTAGACTGTATATCAATACACTTAACGTGCATTTATGAGTGAATAAAATAGGATAAACGAAATAAATAAATTGAGAAATCCAAAAGCAGTAATTTCCTTTTTCGTTTTTAACAAAAACCAGTAATTTCTGCCTCTTCCTAAAGACAGCTTGCACTTTCTTCAAATGTTTGTGTGTGGCTTTTGGAAATTTGAAGGAAAAGCTGATTTTGGATATATTTTTTATATGAGGAATGCATCTATCAATTGACAAATGCTGTAAGAAACGAAAATATTAATGAAAAATTATTGGGGCATTATTTAAAAGAACCAAATTTCCTCAAAAATTATTCTAAACCCCCTAATTTGAAAAAAATATGTTTTAGATGACCAATACACATCTTATTTTTTGTAAACCCCCTAAAGCCCTAAAAACTCTGTTTTGCCCTTATTTTTTTACTACAACCACACCATTTTTACTTCTTCCAATCCAATATCCTTTAATCATCTCTCTTCTTATTTTTCTCTCCTTTTTTTTTTTTCTTTTTGTTTTTTTTGTTTTTTCGTTAAGACTCAAGAAATTTACTCTCCTCCATGATCAAACACTTCATGCTTCCCAACGATCACAATGGCTAAGACGAAATCGGAATCCGACCAACGACGAAAGAGATATGGTCTATCAAATTTTTGAAATCGCGACTAAAAATTGACAGCAACTTTGACAACCTCGTTCAGCCTCATCCGACAACGGAATCCAGCGAAATTGGTATGCAAATCGAACTTCTCGACGAGCTCTACAACTTGGAGATGGTCTCATGGCCTGAAACGGCCTGGTGATGGAGATATCGGCCGACGAAGCTAGCAGCGGCGCGCGGGACAGTGGCAGTGCACTTTCCAGCCTTTTTTCCAGCGATTTCGGTGGCTAATCGAGGCAAACAAGGTGTGGGCATTGTAGTACTCTTCAAGAGAAAGATTTCGGCTGTGGTAGCAGGTGATAAGACAGAGTATTGGCGGAGGAATCGCCGTTTGAAGGCGGCTGTGATAGAACTTAGCAGATTTGAATATTTGTAATTAAAAACAGAATTTGTAGAGTGATGGTTCCAATATTCGTAATTAAAAGCAGACTTTGTAGAGTGATGGATTAAATATTCGTAATTAAAAGCAGAATTTGTAGAGTCATGGTTTCAATATTCGTAATTAAAAGCAGACCTTGTAGAGTGATGTGTTAAATATTCGTAATTAAAATCAGACTTTGCAAAGTGATGGGTTAAATATTCGTAATTAAAAGCAGTCTTTGTCTAGTGAAACGTTAAAAACTAGTAATAAAAAACAGACTTTGTCTAGTGAAATGTTAAAATTTAGTAATAAAAAACAGATTTTGTTAAGTGAAACGTTAAAAACTAGTAATAAAAAGTAGACTTTGTCTAGTGAAACCTTAAAAGTTAGTAATAAAAAACAGACTTTGTTAAGTGAAACGTTAAAAACTAGTAATAAAAAGCAAACTTTGTCTAGTGAAATATTAAAAATTAGTAATAAAAAACAGTCTTTGTAAGTGAAACGTTAAAAACTAGTAATAAAAATCAGACTTTGTATGTGAAACAAACTAGTAATAATAAGCAGACTTTGTCTAGTAAAACGTTAAAAACTAGTAATAAAAAGCAAACTTTGTCTAGTGAAACGTTAAAAATTAGTAATAAAAAACAAACTTTGTTAAGTGAAACGTTAAAAACTAGTAATAAAAAGCAGACTTTTTCTAGTGAAACAAACTAGTAATAATAAGCAGACTTTGTCTAGTGAAACGTTAAAAACTAGTAATAAAAAATAAACTTTATCTAGTGAAACAAACTAGTAATAATAAGCAGACTTTGTCTAGTGAAACGTTAAAAACTAGTAATAAAAAATAAACTTTATAGTGAAACAAACTAGTAATAATAAGCAGACTTTGTCTAGTGAAACGTTAAAAACTAGTAATAAAAAATAAACTTTGTCTAGTGAAACATTAAAAATTAGTAATAAAAAACAAACTTTGTTAAGTGAAACGTTAAAAACTAGTGATAAAATGCAGATTTTGTCTAGTGAAACGTTAAAAATTAGTAATAAAAAACATACTTTGTTAAGTGAAACGTTAAAAACTAGTAATAAAAAGCAGACTTTGTCTATATGCATGCATGATATAATGTGGTAAAGGTTTAACGTTAAAAACTAGTAATAAAAAGCAAACCCCCGGTCAGGTCGATTATAACTGACCACCAGATCGATATACGGCGCCATTAATTGCAGCTCTAAGTACACCTACTACTGTGTTAATGAGCCCAAACTATAAATACCACCCCAATGAACAGTTGTTGGTAAGCCAATTCAACAACTGTTCATTGGGGTTTGCTTTTTATTACTAGTTTTTAAAAATTAGTAATAAAACACATACTTTGTTAAGTGAAACGTTAAAAACTAGTAATAAAGATTTCATCCATATGTGCATGCGTGATATAATGTGGTAAAGGTGGACCAATCGGACAAATCTTCATATATACAACATATTCAAATTACAACATTTGAGATAGCATCTCCTATAATCATGTGGATTTCATCCCCACAAAAACTATTACTTTGTTTGAATTCAAACCAATCAGGTTGAATTAGAATCTCCATATGCGTACACGACTTGTTGATCCGACGATTCCAGGTACCATCTTTTCAAGCGCATTGAAGTTTTAGATACCTACAAATGAAGTAGAAGTAGTTCAAACAAGGGAAATTCTTAAATGAATTGAGTGTTCGGCCTCCATATTCACATCAAACAGCTCAAATTATGCCACATTTTGTATACTTGTAGTCAGTTTCATTTATTAAGACGTGACACAATCTTAATCGTTGTTGTATATATAAGGCTCAAATTGTGCTATATTAGAATCGCTCTCTAAAAACAATTCTTGTTTTACCTCTTCATCCCAATTAGTTTTCCATATCATCAAGCTAAGTGAAAGCGTCTGAGTAACAACTCCACTAGTAAGTCCGAGCCATATACCCTATCAAGTTCATATCAATATTATTAGAAATTGCATACCACAGCATTATTGATTCATTGTTTGCATAATTGTAATATATAGCAACAACTTCAATTAAAGTTTGATGAAAATTTCAAACCATGGTAGCTGGATAGCCTGGATTTACCACAACTTGAAGATCAGTGACATAACCGAGCAAGACTCCGACTGGTAACCCAATCGCATAGAAGCAAACTAAATTTATAACAGCGACCTTCGTCTGAAGACCAGCTCCAACAGCCACTCCTGATACCAATAAGGAAAAATAATATATGAAAATTAAATGAAAACTATATAAGGAATTTGAAAATGATGAGATTGTAAAGGTATTGTGGAAGTTAATAGACTGGTTTTGGGATTAGGCTAAATAGAGACATAACAAGAAAGTTTTGTTGTTCGGAGATTAGAAGCTTGTTGCGAAGTACGAAACCATACTCATAAAAATATAGCTCTGCATAAACCTTAGGGGGAGATTCCCCTTCTGACCCCTCCTCCGTTGGGTGGTCACCATCCGAAAGGCTAAGCTTTCCTTTCGTTACTTATTATTTCTAAATAGGAATAATTACACAAACTTACCCTGAGAATGTGACTTAGTTACACAAACTTCCCCTAACATTTCAGAAATTACAGAAACTTCCCTCATCAAGAAAATTATATTACACCTAAATCAGTAAATTTTGATGACATCATGTCTACTTTTTATGAATACCAAGTTTCCCTTAGCACTCACTGATCAATATTTAGTTTTAAATTCAAGACTCTATTGACTTGTGTTGCGTCAAGTTTTAGGGTATGTCAGGGGAAATTTTTGTAATTTTTCAAACTCGAGGGGAAGTTCGTGGAATTAGGCCAAACTACAAGGTCGGTATGACAGTGAAATTATCCCTTTTTTATATAAACTACTTTCATTCTGCATTCGAGTCGGTTATGAGGCTAAATTTTCTAAATAGAGAACATACGAAAAATAACTTGACAGAATGGGATAAATGCTGCCTAGGAACACTGTAATTGCCAGCAAGGGAGAAAGATCCGAGACACACTGCGCCACTTCCTCTTCTGATGTGAACAAGTATCCAATTTTCTTGCTAAAAACGAAGCAAAGAATAGAAAAGAATAACCCTATTGTAACTGAAGTGCTAATCACCACCGTGATCAAGAATTTTACAGCTTTGGCATCTCCTTTTCCGAGCTCATTAGCAACCTGGACGCTGTTTTAGACAAACAACGACAAACTAACTAGTTGTTTCTCAATCAAGAAAGAAGAAATGGATTAGTTTGAGTACATTCTAAATCAAAGCACATTACCATGCAGCGCCCATAATGCCGAGGAAGCTCATGATTATCCAACTGCTGATATTAAGGTTGAAAAATTTGACTTGCGTTAACTAAGCAGTCTTGTTTTTGTTCAGGAAATTATCTAAACAAGCTTTTGATAGGGTTCAGGCTTACCATATGGAGAAGGCAGATATGGCAACCTTTGCATTCTTCATGTATCCAGCCAATAAGACCAATATTGCATAGTACCACAATTAATTATATTCCAAGCTACAATCAAACCACCAAGAAATCATAACACATTAGAGAAAGAGTACAAGATGATTCTCCGGCAAAAGAAAGGATTACTCGTTAAACCTAGAGGTGTTGTATAGATTTTGCTTATGTAAATTGATGACAGAGCATTTACCAGATCATCAACCCAGAGGAAATTGATAGTTTCACAACAGGGAATAAATCCTTCAATGCAGCTACCGAGAACCCTTTCCACGTATCGGGACACCAACCGCCCAAAATGTAAATAAACTCTCCAAACACTACAAACCAAGAAGATATGCATAGTGCACCCATTGCACCGGGGACCCCAAATTCAAGAACATTTGCAAAAAGCCAAGAAAAAAGAATGTGGATAGCGAATTGTAGAGATGTTAACCACGCAATGATCATGTTCTTCTGCTGTGCTTGTAAGTACATTTGTATAGTCAAGGAGAAAATGAGGCTATAGATAAACGGTATAAACCACAAGGAAATGTATCCAGCGGATTGCGCTATGGCCTCTTCCTCACCGAGTAGTTTGAAAATCGGCGTAGCAAAGAGGAAAACGGGAAGTACAAGAGTTAGTGTAATGAGATCAATGAACCATGATCTTTGGAGGTATATTCCCATCATGTGGAGCTGTTTGGCTCCGAATGCTTGCCCACAAAGAGTTTCTGTTGCGCTCGACATCCCGAGCTGTGACAATGAAAATTAGCTGTATTGAATGATCTCCTGATTTGTTGTAGAGTGATTATAACTGAAAGACACTAACTGTTTAAGCAAAATACAAATACATTTGCTGTATTCCAACAAAATCCAACTTCTGAAAAGGAAACTTGTACTATGTAGCATATGTGATGTAATCAATACGAGGGAAGAAGACAAAGGGGTAAAGGATGGTTCATTTAAATAGTGACGGATTATCAGTCACTAAAAGTATAATAAATTTTTCAAAAGAGCTATTTGCACCAAAAACCCTGTGTAATTCGAAAAGAGCATTACAAACCTTGTCAAAAATAAATTCTCCCAAAAAACCTTATGTTGTTTTTTCTTTGCATGGAAAACTCTGCTGCCTGGGTTTGAGTCACACGCACGTTGATTGTGATTCTTTTAGTCTCATGACACCTTTTTGGCATGTGTAATGACATTTATACCCTTATTGAAGGAAAATAAGTCTGTTATTGAAATATGCACAAAAAACCCTGTATTTATTGGAATGTGCACAAAAAACCCTGTAAACAAAATTTTAAAAAAAATTTGCGGCATCAACTCTTCTAATTTTAAATAATGATTTATTTATTTGATTATCATTATAATGAGTTCTAGGTATATTATTATATTAAAAAAAAATGATATTGAATTTTATTAGAATATATTATATAAATTACTAATTAATTTTATTTTTCTATTTTTTAACACACATATTAAAATATGCCATATGTCAATTTTTTTACTTTATTAAATATTATATTAATGAATAAAAAAATATATAAATTTTCAAATGTTATGTCCATTTTTAAAATACATATAAAAAATTATTATTATTATTATATAAATATAATTGTCAAATCCAATAAAATATTTTTTACACTTTTATTATTATTATTCACTTAATAAACCTTATTATGCTCTAAAAAATAATAAATTAAAATTTCTAACCTTAACAAATCTATGAACTTTATCATTATTTACTTAATTTACGCTTTTAAAAAAAATTCAACAAAATATAATCATTAATGTGTATTATTCTACCTTTTACCAAAAAATAAACAATAAATTAAAAAATTTATCCAAAAGTCACAACTTAAGTAAATAAATAACTTTTTTTGTCGGGGTCTTTTTTGTTTTTTACGCATAACACAGGGTTTCTAGTGCATATAACTCTTTAATTTTGATTGAGTGCTTTTGAAATGAGGAGGGGTATTTTAGTCAAAATGCATCATTCAGTTGGCCAAATAATGAAAAGGGGCGGTGAGCTTAAGTTTTATAACATATGGTCTTTTAAATTAATCTTTTTTTGACAAGGTTTTTCTTACTCTTTTCGAATTATACGGGGTTTTGGGTACAAATAACTCTTTTTCAAAACCACAACCGATAAACAAAACTAACTGTGATTTGCAGAAGATTCATTAAAGAAAATTTGTAGTAACTGGCATTATCATAGCTGCACATAAAAATGTTGTGGTTAGTTGGGGATCTATAGCTAAATGCTAAAAGAATTACGATTTGAGACTTTTGCGACGGAAATTCAGATAGATTTAGCAATGGTCAATGGTATTGATCAATGTGTTTTGCCTAACTCATCCCCAAAAGCTAGTTGTTAAGGGGGAAATTGTCAAATCATTATATATCGAACACTACATCTTTGAAGGTTCGATGTTGGACATTTGACAGACGGATTGTTCTGTTGTAACTCGTAATAACCACTGATCTAGTGGTCTACGATCCCTTTTAATTATTGGTCACAACTCACAAAAGTTTATAGTATACCACGGAACAATTCCGTCATCAATGGTGTTGCTAAGCTTAACAGCTTTTTAAGTATTAATCCATCCTCTGTCAGTGTAACACTATAGTTACACAGTACATTAAGAGCTGGAAATAATCCTTAATACTGGATCTTTAACAAAATTGTCTTAAAATAAGAGACTTAGAGATTAAATGCAAATACAAAGATATAGAGTGCTGTAGAGTTACCAGTATACCAATCACAAAGCGCACGCTTAAGGTTTGAACAAGAGCATAACCAGCAAGGTCTACTGAACCTATGTGACCAATAAACGATTGCATCATGACGATCGTCCCGAACGAACGAACTCACTCTCGAAATGACGGTTGACATTGCAACTCTCCATATCTTCTTTGATTCTTCTACTATTCTTCCCCTCAAAGCTCCTTCTTGTGCTGCTTCTGCTTTTGTGCTAAGAAGACTCTCTTTTATGTTATTATTATCCATGGAAAAGCTACCTAAAGAACCACAATTTAGGCCAGAAAAGTGATGGTTATTTTGACAACCCTTTGGACTAGAAAATCATGAGAAAATGTTATTGTCATTGCTCAAGGTAGTTCATGAAATAAAGTCATATAGAAACAACAAATATGTGTGTCACCTAATAAGAAAAGGCCGAGAAATTTTGCAGCAGAACCTGTCATATATGTGGTCAAGAAAAAATTATTATCATTATCGTTAATATTATATTTATTATTATGAACCAAGATGTGAATGACTACATCAATCTGGTTATGGGAGTACTGTCCAAATTTCTATTTTATAAAACAAGAACAGTTTTATAGTTTTAGTTTAAGAAAAGCTGAAAGAAAGTGTTATGCTATACATTCTTTTTTCTGAAGAACTTCTTAATTGTATTTGTATTTGTTTTTTCTATATCCCACTATAGGCTCGAACTGAGTTTATATTATTCAACGCAATTTCGGTGTTTTTCTCCATCATCACAAAAACGTACTTAGCACTCTTTCTGCAACTTTTAACTTCTATAAATGTTCAAGTTTTCCACAATATCCTTAACTTCACAGAACGTAGTAACTATATATAGGTTTTCTGTTCGAACCTTTGGGAACACAACTGCCATTAGTAGGAAGAGGTTTACACGTAACTCCTAAGTGGTTTGATCCGATGTAGAACAAAAGAAAAACACGTAGTAAAATTGGGAAAATGAAAATATTTAATCATCAAACAAGATATCATTGAAAAGTAAGCAAATTATTTGTCCTTAATGAGAAGATAATTTAATAATCATCTTTCCTCCAGCACGAAGCCTGCACTGATATGCTGAAACATGTGTGTGATACGGCTCCGATAGGCCATGATTCAGCACCAATTCTGACAGAATATTTGATCGTGATAGAGTTTAGAATAGGTTGGTATTCTATTAAGGTTTTCCTTATTAATGCAGAGTCCTAGTTTAGAATAGTATTTCATTAAGTGATTTCCTTCATTGCAAGAGTCCTAGGCAATTAGGTTGTCTTTTATTTATTTAGTCCGTGTTGTTGTTGAAGGAATTATCAATCAAGTAAAGCAATTACCTTTTCTCCTAATCTCTCAAGTCTCTCTCCCTCCCCAATTTCGGTCCTCCGGATTATCCTTATCTTCTCCCCTATTTCTCTAACAAGCTTGAGACTGCTCTAAAGTTTCTTACGATACGAAACCGTATCATTGGTGCTTTCGTTGAGAGTTTTCATTGATTCTCGACCATGGCTGAATTTGTTAGCACGACAAGTTTTCAAACAGTCCAACAACGAGTGCTTGGACGAATGATTTCCCACACCGCGGCGTTGCAACAACTCGCTCAAACAATGCAGAAATTGCAACACGACTTGTCAGTCTATCTTTCGCGAACGGAGGAATCACGAGCAGATTCGGAATCGTGCAGTGTGATTCCGTGTGTCGAAGCCCTTCCAACCTTCAACCCCAATCCGATAACTAAGTTGGGGATTGAGATGCCTGAGGACGTTGTCTCGGTTGACATGCTATTGGAGGAAAATCTTCATGCAATTAAAGATGACCAACCTACAATGGTTGTCGCTGTAACGGAAATTTGAACAGCAATGAATCTGTGGAAAAACAGGTCATTCAAGATCCCGTATCAATTGACTTTTCCCAACCAAGTTCTGAGCAGCCAATTTTGAAAGAGTCCACTTGTGTAATTTCAGAGACAACTCCGGAGCAGTCAATTTCGAAAGAAACAACTTCTGTACATCCCGAAACAACTCCTGTTGGGTCTCTTGCTGCCGACTCATGGGAACCGGTGGGCGCTGTTCGACGGGGTTGTTCCCGAGTTACACCTTGAGGACAAGGTGGTTTGTGAAGGGCGGGAGAGTGATATGGACGGCGATATGGTGTATCAAGAGATAAGAGTAGGAGATATGGTGTATCAAGAGAGAATAGGAATTGGATAAGCTTCAATATTTAGTTTGTTATTATATTATTTAATATTTCGTAGTTGTATTACGTTGTTTATTTCAGCACTTTATTTTGAGAGTCTTACTAGGTTTAGGATATCTTTACCTTTATATATTGTTAGTCACGTTACGTTTACAGTAAGCAATAAGCAAATCTTCAATTCCCAATCTCTTATCTCTGAAATCTCTCTCGTCTCAACCTTTCTCCGGCCGGTCGGTCTTTACCGGATTATCATTCTCTTCTCCCCTATTTTCTTATGAGTCTGAGACTGCTCTAAAGTCTCTTGTGATATGGTAATCCGTATCATTGGAGTGATATGGCTGAGAAGAAAACAAGGCAGCCAGTTCAGCGTGTTGAGTTGGGGGAAGAGTATGAAGTACGAGAGGATCAGCTGGAAGAGATTGAGGCACAAGAAAGGGAAGTCTTGCCGCGTACCAATGCTCGGAAGGTAGCCTATATGGCATGAGAAGTTTATTATGCGTTAGTTATTTTAGTATTGGATCTTGTTGGCATATTTGAGTTTTAGCATTATTCACGTTTCCTTTTAAGAGTCCTAGTTTGTTAGGGTTTGGGTTATTTATATTCAGTAGCCGTGTTTGGGATTTCTCATTCAATCAATAACAATTTACAATTCTCCAACCTAATTTATGAGTTCTCTCCCCTCCCCAATATTTCTCCGCTTCGGTCGGTCTCACCAGAAATCTATTTTCTCATCCCAAATTCTAAGAGTTAGAGACTACTCCGAAGTCTCGGCTAATACGATTGAACAACCTTCGTATCACTGGTGCTTTCATCATGTCGGACTCCGTCAATATGGAAAGCTTCAAGGAGTTTCAGAAACAAATCGACGTTCAATTCGCTACGCATAATGCCGCTGTGATGGAACTGAGTCAGGTGGTACAACAATTACGGCAGGAGCTCTCTCTCTTGTCTGCTCACGGTGAAAAGCGGCCGGCGGGCGGTATCTCCTCATCGTCACCTCGCTTGGAGGAATCTCCATCGACGGGTGGCCCTAATCTAGGGTCCAAACTGCAACTGGATATGGCGAAATGCGATGGTTCGGATCAGTTGGGGTGTCTTTTCAAGGCCCAAGAATATTTCGTGTTTTACGGTATTCTGGAATATTCATGTTTGGCGACAGTTGGTTTGATGCTGGAAGGCCCGGCTTTGGATTGGTTTCGTTGGAGGCATCGGAACGGATTACTTGATTCTTGGCAGGACTTCGTAGCCAAGTTCAAACTCCGTTTTGACCCTCTTAATTACGTGGACTATTTTTGTGTGTTGGCAAAGGTCCAACAAACTGGGTCGATGCTCGACTATCAAACCGCCTTCGAGAAGGTGTTCATCAACGTCACGGGGGTTTCCGAGATGAATCTGCAATCACTGTTTCATGCAAGTTTGAAGCAGCATCTTCGGCACGAAATTTTGTTGTTGAAACCCAAGTCATTGTCAACGTCGTTTGCATTGGCGCGTGAATTAGAGGCCAAGCACCATGGTTGGTCTGGTTTTCTACTGTTGCGTTCAGCCCCTGCGCAAATTTTGTCGCCGCGGCCTGCACAATCCCCCGAGGGTGACTCATATACACCTCTGAATTCTACACCACTGTTGCCGACTCCCACGCTACAGGCTGGGCACATTCGCCCCCGTCTTTACCAATTCGTAGGTTATCACGGGCGGAACGTTTGGAACGGGATGATAAAGGGTTGTGCTATAATTGTGATCAGAAATGGGTGAAGGGCCACCGCTGTGGTTGGTTTTATTGCTATGCGGTGAGAAAGAGGATGACGCGTCCGCTCCGGATGAGCACCCGGATAAGACCCTACTCACAGCGGATGTTTCGACACTTCACAGCCTTGTCGGGAATCTAGCACCGAGGCCCTTACGGCTTTCGGGTATGATTGGTGATGGCGTGGTCGATGTTCTGATTGACTGAAGAAGTACGCACAATTTCGTACATCCTAAAATCGTGGACCAGCTACAGTTATCTCTGACCTCAGTTACGCCTTTCCGAGTCCATGTTGGGGATGGCGTGTCCTTAGTTGTAAAGACCAATGTCGCGAAGTCTAGCTGCTACTCCAGGGTACCACCTTCTCGGTGGATTTGTTCGTTCTTCCGATACATGGTCCGGACGTGGTTCTTGGTATTCAATGGCTGCAACTCTTAGGAAGGGTCACTCATGATTATGCTGCATTAACTATGGAATTTCTTTGTGGAGCTAACCTGATTACCCTTCGCTGGGGGGATCCATCAAACCTCCAGATATCTCTCTTCGTCATTGTTATCATTTCTTTGTGGAATTTCTTCTTGGGAGCCTGTTTCGGATTTTCATCGCCGTTCCCTGGAGTTGCACCTTGAGGACAAGGTGTTCGTCGAAGAGGGGAGGAGTGATATGGCTGAGAAGGAAGCAAGGTAGCCAGTTCAGCGTGTTGAGTTGGGGGAAGAGTACGAAGTACTAGAGGATCAGCTGGAAGAGATTGAGGCACAAGAAAGGGAAGTCTTGCCGTGTACCAATGCTCGGATTAAAAGGAAGCCTATATGGCATGAGAAGTTTATTATGCATTAGTTATTTTAGTATTGGATCTTGTTGGCATATTTGAGTTTTTGATACGGATGGATATGGATGTTAGGTGTAGTTTAGCAGAGATATGATTTGATTTACTTACTGCTCAAGTTGTTAATCAGTTACATTTTCTTTATCGTATTCCTTAGTTAAGAGTCCTAGTATTAGGTAATGTCTTTTAATATATATATTGTCACGTAGGGTTAGGATTTTATTCAAGCAATAATAATTCAATTTCTCTAATCTCTAATCTCTTTCTCTCATAAATTTCACTGGCCGGTCGGTCTTTACAGGATTATCCCTCTATCTCATCCCCTTTTTTTACGAGCCCGAGACTGCTCTAAAGTCTCTTATGATACGAAACCGTATCACATGTGTGTGTGTGAAGAACTGAAACTCAAATACAAAAAGAAGAAAATAAATATTGGAGAACTGATGTAGCAATCATCACTTAACAGGGAATCACACAACAAAAGCAGATTATACTTGCCTGATGATGATGATGATGATGATAAAGGCCAGTAACTGCTGCCTGTTAAAGAACAGCTTCAACTTTTTTCAGTTTTTCCTGATTTTTGGAAGCTGGTTCTGAAATATTGCTTATATAAGGAAAGTACGGGGAAAAAAATGCAATTTAGTATATCAACTCGTCCATTTTAACAATTTTGGTACCAACTTTTTTCCAGTGAAAAATGTAACTCACAACTCTAAAAATTTACAATTTAAACCTACAGTTCTAAAATTTTGTAATCTAGCGCAACTTTTCATCGTAAACCACCAATCCCCACCGAAAAATAGGATTGATGGCTTCAAAGTTGTATATATATAATTGCAATTTTTTTTAATTATGGATTATATTTTTTAGCGAAAAAAAGTTTGTACCAAAATTACTAAAATGGGTTAATTAATATACCAAAATTATATTTTCCCCATGTATATGTCAATTAATCCGAAGTGCTTCCAATTGGAAAATTATACTATGGATAACATAAAAATAGTCCTAAAAAAAAAATAAAAAAATAAAAAATAAAAAAAAAATATATATATATATAGTGACCAAATTATATTTGTTTCTAACAAAACAATGTTTATGATGCATGCAAGTAGAAATAAACGAAAGTCGCGAAACTTAATTGCATACAAAAGATGTCATAATTAATATTTAGTAGATATCAACAGTAACATGATCTTTTATTAAAATTCAAATCCCAGTTTAACTCGATCGACCTCGAACTATCACAAAAATATCACGTCTATTTGTTGGCGACTGAAGAATGAGGGAAAAAATATACACAAACTATTCTATTTTAGATTTGTTGCAGTGTAGGGTGGCTATTTTTATAAACCTTGCGAAAATGCTCATCTTTTTTGAGGTCAGACATGTTTGACACTGTCTCCGGTACGTTGTGTCGGACATCGAGATAGGGTTCATGAGGTGTTTCTCTTAAGTGCATCTACACCATCCCCTCCCCCATTCTCCGCTCAATGATCCCAAGAAATTGAACGCTGCCAACAGCTATATTCCCAAGACTCTTCCCGAGCAATTCTTGGCTCGCGTCGCTTTTGAGGAGAAGGAAGCCCAAACGGAAGAAGGGGCTGAAGGTGATGATGAAGAGCCTGATTGGAGAGCGAGACCATATGGCTGGGCCGTGGAATGGTCCGACACCAAAGCTAATAAACGCCCGGAGTCTGAGCCTGAGCTGCCTAGGCCTCTGGACCTTGGTAAAGCCAAGGAAACTCTTCTTGCGGCCTTCGTCCCCTCAAGTAGTGGGTCGAAAACTGATGAGATTCAATGCGAAGATCCACACGGCCCTGCACTAGCTATTTTACCTCTAGCTACACTCCCCCCAGCTCATGTGATCACAGAAAATGAGCCCATGGTTGTCGCTATTCCAGCTCTTGCAAAAGCCACTCCGGTGATAGAGCCAAGTCCTCCGGCTTTGACCGAAGAGCTTGCTACTAAAGTCACGGACCTTCCTGCTTCCATTTCTTAAATTGTACATCGCTTTTCAGAGTTTAGGCATTGTAATTTCCTTTTCTCTGCACGTGTTTTGTAACCTGATTGGGGCTTGACCCCACTTTGAAATGAAAGTGACTTAACTTGAACCAAGTTTGTACTCGCACTTTACATTTGTTTATTACCTTTTAGTATTTGGAGATTTGCCCCTGGTTCAACCCTTAAAGTAAAAGTTTACGGAACTGTCACAAGTTCTGGCTCGAAATAACCAAGCAAGTCCTGGATCGAAACATACTCTGAGCTTTCTGACTTATGCACTCGGTCTTATGCGTTCCTAGCAAGTTGATAGTTGGAGACTCTGGCTGTTTGATGGAGTAGTTCTGCAGGGATCATGGCTTCCGACCCGTAAACCATTGAGAAGGGCGTTAGCCCTGTCGCGGTCCTTGGAGTGGTGTGGTAAGCCTAAAGGACTCTGTCAAGTTCGTCAACCCAGACGTCTTTCTTAGCTCCAAGCCTGGTTTGGAGGTTCTGAATGATGATGCGGTTGATAACTTCGACTTGGCCGTTTGCCTGAGGATGGCCAACTGAAACGCTGACTGATTCCCATGTCTGAACAGTAGGACCTGGTGCTGGCGCTCTGGAATTGAGTTCCATTATCGCAGATCAGGGCCCTGGGGACCCCGAACCTGCAAATGATATTACGCCAAAGGAAGTTCTGAATAACTTTATTAGTGATCTTCGCGGTTGGTTGGGCTTCGACCCATTTGGAGAAATACTCAACCGCGACTAGTAGGTATTGCCTTTGTCCGGTTACGAGCGGAAGGGGTCCCACTATGTCAATCCCCCATTGATCAAAAGACCAGCAAATACTGATAGGAACCATTTCTACAGGGTGCTGATGCGGGATGTTGGCGTGTTTCTGATAGTTTAAGCATTTGCGGTCGTATTCCTTAGCATCATCATTTAGAATGGGCCAATAAAACCCACTCTTTGACACTTTTTTTGCTAGGGATCGACCGCCCGCATGGTTTCCACACTACCCGCTATGAATTTCCTCCAATCTGAGAGGGACGAAGGCATCTCTTTATCGGCCCCATGTAGTCTTTCTTGTACAGTCTTCCTTCCGAATCAAGGGAGTAACTTGCAGCTTTGTATTTGAGGCACCTTGCCGCGTTCCTGTCGATGGGAAGGACTCCATTCCTGAGGTACAGTATAAACTCATCGAGCCAGCAGGGCTCAGTTGGGTCGATGGAGCATATCATTTCTGCCTCTGCATTAATCTCTCGCCCTTAGCTTGATAGGTAGGTGATGTTCTAGTCTTTAGAGCCCCTCATTCCATTCACGAATTCGGATAACGCATCTGCCTGCGTGTTCTCCTCCCTAGGAACCTGTTGCAGCTTGAATTCTTTGAATTGGGATGCCAGGGATTTGACCTTGGCCAGATACTTAATCATTAAGTCCTCTCGTGCCTCATAAGAGCCTTCCACTTGGCTTGACATCAGCTGCGAATCCGTGGTCTCGGAGATCCTCTCAATCCCATGCTCTTTGGTAATTTTGAGGCCTAAAATGAGCGCCTCATATTCCACTTCATTATTGGTGGCTAGAAAATCGATAGAGATGGCGAAATCGAGCTCTTGTCCTTCTGTGCTTATCAAGGATATCCTCATACCCCCTCTTGAGAGGTTAAGAAGCCATCGACCGATATGGTCCATAGTACCGAGCTGGGGTCTGCTTGTCTGGGTCGTCCTTCTTAATAAGGAAATTTGCAAGGATTTGGGCTTGGTAGGATATCCTCGGTTGATAGCTGATATCAAACTGACTTAACTTAATGGCCAATTTTACTATCCTCCCTACGGCTTCAGACTTTTCCAAGACTTGGCACAATCCTTGGTCCAGGAGGACCATAATGGGATGGGACTGGAAATAGGGTCTCAGCGTCCTGGATGTGTGTACAAGTGCCAGAGCGAACTTTTCAATCTCCAGGTAGCGTGCGTCCGCCCCATGCAATATCTTGCTGACATAGTATACTGGCATGTGTTTCATTTCGTGCAGGGCAACCAACACTGAGCTGACCTTCTCCTCTGTAACCGTCAGGCACACGTACATGGTTTCCTCTACAATGGGTTTCGTTAACAGAGCGGGGGATGCAAGATATTCCTCGAGCCTTCCAAAAGCCTCATCACATTCGTCAGTCCATTCAAATTTTTTGATATTACGCAAAATTTTAAAGAAAGGGAGGTTTTTCTCAGAAGAGCAAGGATGAACCTGTTTAACGAAATGATTTGACCCACAAGACGCTGAACGTCCCTGATCGTGTAGGGCATGTTGATGCTTTTCAGTGCTGAGATCTTTTCTGCATTGGCCTCAATTCCCCTCTGATTGACAATATAGCCCAGGAATTTGCCTCTTTCGACGCCAAACGAGCATTTGCTTGGGTTCAACTTCATCCGATACTTATGCAGTAGGTCGAATGTCTGACCCAGATCCGTCAGGTGCATCTCAGCCTTTTCGCTCTTGACGATCATGTCGTCAACATATACCTCCATTGTTTTTCCAATCTCACCCTCAAAGACCTTGTTGACTAGCCTCTGGTAAGTGGCTCCTGCGTTCTTCAATCCGAAGGGCATGACTACGAAGCAATAAATACCCTTGACCACGATGAAAGCAGTCTTTTTCTTGTCCTTCTGGGCCATAAAAATTTGGTAATAGCCTTGAAAGGCATCCATCATGCTCAGAAGCTTACCCCCAGCAAGGGATGTAAACGAGACGAGCTAGGTCGTGAGCTTAGCAAGCTGGCTCAACAAAAGCTCGCGCTTAGGTCTGGTGTTTACGAGCCAAGCTGAGCTACGGCTCGGTTCGTGTGTTCTATGAGCTAAGCCCGAGCTAGGTGTTCTACAGCTCGTGGCTCGCGAGCTAAGCTATAATTTAAAAAAATAATATATATCAAATATATATATATATTAGTAATATATACACGTTGGATAGCTTTTATATATATACATATATATATGTGTGTGTATACACACACAGTTATCATATATTGTAAAAAACCCTAGCCAATTTCATTTCTCCCTTCCTTTCTCTCAGCCGCCAAGGTGAAAACCCCTCTCAGATCCACCATCTCGCCTAACGCGAGAATTCAATAAAGGTGAGATTTCAGCAATCTGTAGTACAGAGTCACCGCCTGCCCACACCCAAGCCCCGCCCTCTCACGCCGTAACTTCCTAAGTGGATGGCGCTACCCCCTTGTTAGGACGATGCCGCCACGGTGCCACCACATCACCACTCACAATTTCTTGCTGCTTGAAGGACTCACAACCTCCCGCGCACCGCCGGATAGGGAGATTCCAAAATTCAAGGATGAAAATTTTGAATAAATTTTTCAATTTTATTTTTTTTCAATTTTTCGGATTGTTTACCATCTCTTTTTTCTGATTTTTCTATACATAAGAAACAAATGTAGAATTTTGGTTTCTGTCTTGGATGCAAGAAAAGGAATCTAAATTTGTGTTTCTGTTTTGGATGCATATAAAGAAACGGATTCAGATTTGGGTGCGAAACAGATTCAGATTTAGGTGCAAAACGAAGAAAAGGATTTAGATCTGGGAAAAAAAATACATTGAGGGTTTTCTTTTTGGCTCGTGGGCTCGACTAGGCTCGGTCGAACCTCATTGCGAGCCAAGTTCGAACCACCCCATCCAGGGCTCGCTGGCTCACGAGCCAAATCCGAGCCTTCTATTTTATGGACGAGCCTGAGCCCAAACCACCAAAAAATACCAAGGCTCGGCTCGTCTCGTTTACATCCCTACACCTAGCGGTGGAATCAACCTGTTGGTCGATCTGTGGGAGAGGGTAAGGGTTCTAGGGGCACGCCTTATTCAAGTCTGTACAGTCATTGCACATTCGTCACTTTTCTCCTGTTTTGGCGACCAAGGCGACATTGCAGAGCTAGTCGACATATTTCGCGGGCGTGATGTACTCGGCATCCAAGAGCTTGTTGACTTCTTGCTCGATTATTTCATTATGCTCATCACTTTGCGCCCTCAGTCACTGCTTAATGGGTCGAAAGCTTGGGTCTACATTCAAGTGATGCTGGATGACTTTTGGATCGACGCCGACCAAATCGGAGGATTTCCAAGCAAATACATCTGCGTTTTCTCGCAGGATTGAATGAGCATGCACTGTTGTTTACCTTTCAGGTTCGCCCCAATGTTAGTGGTTTTCTCTTCATCGTCGGGCACCAACTGAGCGGGAACGATAGTGCCGCTGCGGCGATTTTTTCGACGTCTAACTTCCTCTTTTTTTGGGCAATTGTGGAAGTCATTTGCTTGGAGCACATCTCTGCCGTTGGGTCATCTGGGTCGGCGAGTTTCATATCTATGAAGTCATCGACGCTCAACAAAGGGACAATGGTTTTGTTGGGGAGCTTTACCTTCTCCATTAGCATTCCCAGGATTCCGGTATGTTGCACCTGAGCTCCCCGATTCCGTTCGACGTTGGCAGTTTGATGGTTTGGTAGTACGTGGAGATCACCGCTTTGAAACTTATGAGGGTGGGGCGTCCTATAATGATATTGTAAGCGGATGGGCCCTCCACCACCAAGTACTCGAGTAGCTGAATGGCTCTTCTTAGCAATTTTCCCATGGAAGTGACGAGCTTGACTCGCCCTGGAATAGACTTCTAATCCACCGAAACCTGTCAATGGTGTTTTAATGGGTTCATAGTCAAGTGAATTATGAATGTTCATTTTTTGCAAGGTCGAGTAAAAGATATTATTGGCTGAGTTTCCATAATCAACAAGGGTCTTGTGTGCAGTGCAATTAGCAACATCAAGTGTGACCACCATCGGATAACTCAGCA
This sequence comes from Lantana camara, assembly GCA_037501455.1. Lineage (NCBI taxonomy): Eukaryota > Viridiplantae > Streptophyta > Magnoliopsida > Lamiales > Verbenaceae > Lantana > Lantana camara. The sequence goes on from CM074859.1 coordinate 19,730,586, forward strand.
TTCCTCCATCTAGTGATATCACTGGTACAAAGTCCTTATCACTAAAAGAAATCTCTTGCTCCAGCCACTCGCGTCCAGAATCCACCTGCATCACTTCCCTAGGCCCGTGGAGCTCTCGACCCACCTGTCGCCGTGATCGTTTTCGAATCTCCCCCCGTGGGGCCCCCTACGATCATGAATATCTCATTGGTAGGCAGGTTGTGGGGGTTTCCTTCTTCAGATTTCTCGACCGGTGGCTTACGTCCTCTTCTTGGAGGTGGGGAGTCTCTTGGGTCGAAGGCTTGGTGGCTTCGCTCGTCTAGCTTTTTGATAAATTCCATCAGGTGGCCCCCTTGGATCAATCTCTCAACTTCTTCTCTCAGGGCGATGCACTTTGAGGTTTAGTGCCCAAACTGCATGTGGTAGGCGTAGCGTTTGCCTGATTCCTTGGCCTTTTTTGTCTCTTTCAGTTGCTTGAGATTTTTGAATAGCCCCCTGTCCATAACCTCATAAATCTCCTCAATGGGGTGGACCAATGGAGTTTAAGCCTTCTTAGCCCCGCTTCCTGAGGGCATTCCCTCTTGAGTCTCTGTTCCATCCGACTTGAGAGCCTGGGAGGTTCCGATCGAGGTGGGTTGGATCTAGGAAATAGGTCAGCGGTGAGCTCATAAGTTCGTCTTTCATTCCTTCGTCCTTGCGCGCGAGTGGTTGACTTGACCTCTTCTAGGCGCATAAAACGACGGGCAATAGCCATGACCTCCTCCATGTTCTGTGAGGGCTGGAGGATGATTTCATCGGCGCATTCCACGTGGCGGATGGCTTTGTGAAGGTTTGGGTTAAAACATCAATCCCCGGATGCTCAACCTTGACAAAGGCTTCATTGAAGCGGGCGAAGAAACTCCTCAAGGTCTCACCCTCCTCTTGTACGATGTTATACAGATAGGTTTGTTGGGAATAGTGCCCGAAAAATTCAATTTGTTGAATTAATTAAACTGAATTTACAACGAGTTGCGAGTATTTCACATATTGATAATTAATAGAGTGTGATGATATTCTTATATGAAATGTGTTTCATAGGAAAAGACTTGGAATACCGAAATCACGTGTCATTAAAGTTCTAGTCGGTAAGATAAGAATTTGTTCTTATCATGACTATAACGTGGTTATATAAGATGATTAGTCTTTTGTCATAGGGAATGGTGATTCCGATTATAACACGTTGATGATTTTCAATATGATTGGAAACATCGAACTGGACCACAGAGATTATTCATTTTATACTGCTATCTAAAATGAATAAAATCTCAGGAAGCATTGTACTCTTAATCCTGATAATATTTCGGCTTTAGGAATGTAGTGTTATTCACTGTAATATACTCGAAGTGAGGTCTCGGTAACAGTGGCCAAAATACTTTGTACGTTCGGTAACAACATGAAATGTGCTAAAGAGTTATATTGATCGAGAAATCTGTGGCCTTGCTAGAAGGTAAAAGATATCCCTGAAATAGATTTGCAAAAGTTTAAATTAAGACTTTGGCTAAAGCACTTCGCGTGATACGTCACCGAAGTTGTATGTTGAATGTGTTTCACATACAGAGAATTTGAACTGAAGGCGAATCAAAAAATTTCAAATTAGAGATGAAAATTAAATGATAGTAGTTGCAATTTATTTTTCATGGATATCTACACGGAGGGGTAAAATGCGAAATTATTCTAGATAGAGAAATTCGTAAATAATTTAATTAATTTTAGAGTGCAACAATATTTATTTAGTGGAATTAAATATTGTTAAACGGTAATTAATTATTGTCATGAGATGATAATATATTAATCCGTTGGAGCTAAAATTAATTAGTCCTGCAGGTCCCCCTGCAAGCCCTAATTGAAAACCCGAAGAGAAAATATTAAAAGGAGAAAGTGAAATGATTTTTCAAAGTGTTTGAAAATAGCCAAGGGATTTATTTTAAGAAAATAAATCAAAGTTCCAAAGATTTGGAAGTGTCCGAAATTTTATTTTGGAGAAAATAAAATTTTTCGGGAAAAAATAATAATAATAATAATAGTTTTTGCGGACGTGGCACCTGACGTGTCACGCCACGTCAGTAGGGTGGGGCCCAGGTGGCGCACCGCGTATGCAGCTGAGATCGCGCCACGTTATTGCGCATGAACGACCCAGATTTGATTTGGGCTGGGCTGGTCAACGGGTCGATCAAAACGGGTCAAACGAATAGGGTAGGACCAGACCCGGACACGTGTCGCGTCCTGAAGGGGTCTACGTGCATGAACACGCGCCAACCACTTGGCGACCTTCCGGCGGCACGTGGGAACACGTGTCGGCACGTGGTTGGCGGCGTTGTATCCGCGGCGGAGAGTTCTACAATGTGGCATAATTTGATTGGCCGGAATAGACACGGTATGCGGTATTGTAAAATGACCGTTATGCCCTTGCTTTTGTGCCTAAATTGACCAAATTACCCTCCGTTTTATGCCTATAAATAGCTGATCCCCTTGGCATTTTTTCTCATTCAATTTTCAGCCAACTTTGGCATTTGAGAGAGCTCACCTCTCTCAATTTAATTAATCCCTAATTAAGGGGTTAATTAATATATAATTAGGTGGTTATATAATTAATATATAATCCACTTAATTATTAGAAAATTAGGAAATTTTTTAGTCTAGAAAAATGAATTTTTCTAGAAAATATTTTCTCGAGTATTTGGGGAAATACTCGCGGAGCCCACACTCCGAGGGTCGAGTCGGGGATATTACGGGGAAGCTCTGCCGGTCTCACGAACGGGAAAGGAGCAGGAAAAATACCGTTAGATATCCGTACTTGGAGTACGGTAATATTTTACAGTTATTTTATTTTAAGCATGATAAATTATATGCTATTAAGTGTTAATTGCATGTTAGATATTTATCTGCTTAAGTGATTTAAAATTTATTATCAATTGCATGTATATACTTGAGTAGATCCGGCTAGTCTTCCGCTATTGTATTAAAATGTTTTAGAAATATTTTAATACTTGTATTATAAACAAAATTTTAAAATGTGGTCCCGGACCGCTACTGTTTTTGGGCCCACCTCCCAGCAACTGGTATCAGAGCCGTGCTCTTGATATATACATGCATTGATATGATTCATGCGATGCATAATTTTAAATCTGATACTATGCACGTAAATTCTGTCAAAAGAGGCTGGTTTTTAAGTGGGACCGTTTGTGACCCCTCCAGTCTTTCCTGGGAATTTAAGTGGAATGGTATTTTTTGGGAAACAATTTAATTGCTTTTCCTAAAAAATTACCAAATCAGTAAACATGATTTAAATTATGAGATAATTTATATATAACATATTTACTTTATGTCATTTATTTTAAGCATGATAATTATGTGATAATTATATGAAAGCATGCTTAATTATTTTATTTTATGGCATGATCATGATAATATGAGATATTATGTTATTTACAATTATGCATATTTTATTTAATGTGATTAAATGATATTGTCTAATAGAGATTAGACGCGATGCATAATTGAACTAATATTTTTCGGCCTAATTAATAAATAGTTATTAAATTGCCTTAAAATATTATTGGGATTTTAAATATGATTTAGTAATCCTAGTGGGAGCGCATTAATAAGATTAATCACTTCCAACAATAAGACGCCAAAAGTGATCATATAATAATCAAAAGATAATCCACACTTTCTAAAAATTCAAGTGGGAGCGAGATGAAAAGAGTTGGATTCTCACGACCTCCATTACCGGTCTATAGTATAGTGGATATATACTACTCCCTTCGGCGGGTATATATTGGCGATATACAAGATTAGACTTCTACGGATATAATGAAATACAGAAAAAGTCAGCTCGACCACGCTTCCGTGGAGTGTCTTGACCTACTCGTACGGATTTCTAGGTAATGGTACACACTTGACTAAGTAATGTATTAACCTCCCTTCGGAGCTATGTTACATTCACTTAGAGGCCAAGGGTTGATGTGGTGGATTAACATTGTTTGGTAAGAGTTATCTAGATGACATGTTAATAAGAATAGTTCCTGTTTTTCTAAGCGGTTTTCGACCTCGCCTCCGGGGAGTCAACTGTGGTTAGTTAAGTCACCATTGCGTAAGTAAAAAATGTTTATGTGGATTTCATTTATTGGTTAAACGCAAAAGAAAGTGAAATACATAATCATTACTTGCTTTTATTTATTTATTTCAGTTTAATAATAACGATCTCTCTTAGCCCACTCGAAACTATATGTCTATAAGGAAATAGGCTAGTAAAGGTTCAACTATGCTGATTAGGAAATGAATCTGGACATCATGTTGAGACATGAAAGTTTACGTACTCACTAAACCTTACCCAAAAAAATTCCGGAAACTACAACCAGTCAGGATTAGAAAGACGCTTATTCCAAATGGATCAAGTGTGATGATCTGGCTAGTCTTATATCCTGACATCTGTTTTAGATGTTCTTGAGCATCAGATACATGGGATGCTTACTGATAAGAACATGTTTTGAAGATAGAATCGTACGAAGGTACGAGCTAACAAGAAGGTTGTTAGTTATGAAGATGTTTGAAAGATCACCGATTCAGAATCATATTATGAATATGATAACTAATCTGAACGAGATTGAAAGCCTCTGTGCTTAAGGGAACAATCTTAACAGATAGGAGGCGATCTTATACTCTCTGCCTAAGTCGTTTGAACGTTCAAGATTATTTTAAATAATTTTTTTTAAAACCTAACCTGGACCAATGAACGACGTCAATATGGCAGAAAGGGTGATATAGACTAAGGGAAAGGTTCTCTTTAATTAGACATCAACATCTACGACCTTTGAAAGCCAGTAAGTGGAAGAAAGAAAAGGGAAAAGTTCCCAATCTAAGGTTCAAAAATAGAAAGTCAAATTCGGCAATGGAAAAGTGTTTCTATTTCGGTGGTAACGGGTATTGGAAAAGAAATTGTCCAAAATACTTAGTTTGTCCATTTGCTACGCCGTTTAGATAAGATATGAAGATATCTTACTCATTGAAAGTATGTTTAATTGGGAATTCACCAGACTCCTGGTATGTGGATTTGAGCTCAACTAATCATATTTGCAATTCATTGCGAAGATTCAAACTAACCAGAAAGTTTGAAAAACTGCTAACATGCAACTACTGCTCAAGGATAATACAAGTTTATTTGTATTAGCAGTAAAGACTATAAAGTTGTATTTTGGCAATAGGGTTTTATAATTATACGTGTCGTATAAATAAAAATTTAATTTTTGTGAGTTATTTGATAACTAATGATTTAACTGTTTTTTTTTTTAACAAAAGTTTACCGCTAAGCAAAATAAAAGGTTTATTTGCCCTGACACAATAAAACATGATCATTTATACCTCAATGAAAACCCTAATTTAAGTTTAACATTAAAAAGCCTGACTTACCATCTAAGAAGAAAAACTTCTACGTGGCACCTATCTATTGGTCAATTGAATCTGAATAGGACCAAAGACCGATTGTTGAGTCCTATTGACTTGAAAATAGTGTCAATCTGCGAATCCTATTTAGAAAGTTATAATGACCAAGAAGCCTTTTTGAGACAAAGGGTATTTAAGCCATAGAGTTGCTTGTATGTCAGTTCATATGGATATGTAATCCTATGAATGTTCAAGCAAAAGGAAGTTTTGGATATTTCATCATTCATTTGGATGATCACTCTAGATACAAATACGTTTGTTTGACGAGACTTAAGTCTGTATTTTTGAAGAGATCAAAGAATATAAGACTGAAGTCAAAGAGTCAAACTAGAAAATGTATCAAGACACTTTGATTAGATTGAAGTATCAATGTTCAGAGTTAAATAGAATTTCTCAAATGAGATTAGATCTCAACTTTTTGTATGAGATATGGCTTAGCAAAGTTGTATTACGGAAAAGAGAAATAAAACTCTGATAGAGATGGTAAAGATTCATGAAGAGTCATGCTACCCTACGAAATTCGTTTTAGAGTCTTGAACTCAAAACGACAAAAACACTAAACCTATTTCTATCTAAGTCAATTCCTAAAACACAGATGGATCTGTAGCTAGGGTGAAAACCCTATATCTCTTATCTTCAGATTTAAGGTAGCCTGGTCCACGTGTTAAGAATAGATCCTGACGAGTTAGAATAAAGAACAAAGGTTTACTTGTTCTAAGGTTATCCTAGAAGAACAAGAGGTGTTATATTTTGTAATTTGAGAAATCACAAAAGATGTTTGTGAATATTTCAAAGATGATTACATAGATAACTACAAAGGGTGGAAGCAAAGTAGTGTTAAAAGAAAATAACAGTATTTGATAATGATTTCCATAAACCCGTGATAACTGAAAATATATTGGATACATGTGATGTACCAAATACAACATGTGATGTAGAGACGTGTACACGAGAGCATCATTGTAGTGGGAGGATTGTCAAGACACCTGACAAGGTACCTAAGATTAACCCAAGTGGCTGAATCTAACGTATCTGATCCTATCACGAGTAATGAAGCTGTGGATGATATAGATGCTGACCGTTTGGTCGAAAGCCATTAAATCATAGTTAGAATCTTAGTATTCTAACAATGTTTTTAACTTGTGGAGGCGTCTGAAGGCATTAAACCCATTAGATGCAATTGGGTTCTACAAGAAAATAAAAGGAGAAATGGACGAAAAAGTAGAGACTTTAGAGAAAAGCTTATGGCAAAGGGTTTTTACCCAGAAAAGAAGAAATCATTTATGAAGATCATCTCCCCTATAGCAATGTTCAAGTCCATAAGATTCTCCTCTCCATTGTTTCTCATTTTGATTATGAGATTTGGCAAATGGATGTAAAAGACTATGTTCTTGAACGGGCACCTTCAAGAAGAATAGATACATGGCACAACCTGAAGGCTTAACAACCAAAAATCAGGTGCATATGATATGCAAGTTTAATAAGGTCGATTTATGATCTTAAGCGAGCGTCTAGATCATGGGGCATCAGAATTAAAAGGAAATTTTAAATTCTTTCGATTTATGTAATTGCCAGATGATCTATGAGTGTACAAATAACATTATGATAATGTTGTAACATTTTCATTTTGTACGTAAACGATATTTTGCTCATTGAAAATGATGCAAGAATTTTGTCAGTGGTCAAGATTCGGATGTCAAATCAGTTTGACACGTAAGACCTTAGTGAGACCAATAATATTCCAAGGATCAAACTTTTGTCGTGATCATGAGAATAAAAAGATTGGTTTATCACAAGAAGCATATATAGATAAGATGCTGGCAAGGTATAATATGACAGATTCCAAGAAAGGTTCATTACCTTTTAGATATGGAATTTATCTATCTCGGGATCAGTGTCTTGAGACAACTGAAGAGATAGAAGACATGACTAGAGTTCCGCAGCGGAAGCTTTATGTATGTCATATTATGTACAAGGCCAGATGTCTATTATGAATTAGGTCTAAGTCAGCAAATATTAGTCAACCACTAGAATCTGACATTGGGTAGTAGTAAAAGCGTATATTGGAGTACTTGAGAAGAACTCAAGATTATATGTTTGTCTACCACAGTGGTAAGCTCATTTCAATAGAGTACACAGATTCGAATTTACAATCTGATTTGTATTCTAGTTGTTTGACATCAGAATACATATTTACTCTAGAAAGAGTAACCGTTAATTGGGGATGTTAAGCAAGACTTGTATTGCTTACACCGCCACAGAATTTAAATACATAGTAGCTTGAGAAGCAGCCAGTTAGATGTATTGGCTTCATGATTTCCTAGTTGTTGGCTCAGAGAAACATCTAATAGATTCCTTCACTAAAGTATTGGTGTAAAAGAGTGCAAAACGAGTTTTGGCACTCATGTGAAAGGAATAAGACTTAGATGTATGGCCAAATTGAATTTAGGGCAAGTGGGAGATTGTTGGGAATAGTGCCCTAAAAATTCAATTTGTTGAATTAATTAAACTGAATTTACAACGAGTTGTGAGTATTTCACATATTGATAATTAATGGAGTGTGATGGTATTCTTATATGAAATGTGTTTCATAGGAAAAGACTTGGAATACCGAAATCACGTGTTATTAAAGTTCTAGTCAGTAAGATAAGAATATGTTCTTATCATGACTATAACGTGGTTATATAAGATGATTAGTCTTTTGTCATAGGGAATGGTGATTCCGATTATAACACGTTGATGATTTTCAATAGGATTGGAAACATCGAACTGGACCACAGAGATTATTCATTTTATACTGCTATCTAAAATGAATAAAATCTCAGGAAGCATTGTACTCTTAATCCTGATAATATTTCGGCTTTAGACATGTAGTGTTATTCACTGTAATATACTCGAAGTGAGGTCTCGGTAACAGTGGCCAAAATACTTTATACGTTCGGTGACAACATGAAATGTGCTAAAGAGTTATATTGATCGAGGAATCTGTGGCCTTGCTGGAAGGTAAAAGATATCCCTGAAATAGATTTGCAAAAGTTTGAATTAAGACTTTGGCCAAAGCACTTCTCGTGATATGTCACCGAAGTTGTATGTTGAATGTGTTTCACATACAGAGAATTTGAACTGAAGGCGAATCAAAAAATTTCAAATTAGAGATGAAAAATAAATGATAGTAGTTGCAATTTATTTTTCATGGATATCTACACGGAAGAGTAAAATGCGAAATTATTCTAGATCGAGAAATTCGTGAATAATTTAATTAATTTTAGAGTGCAAGCATATTTATTTAGTGGAATTAAATATTTTTAAACGGTAATTAATTATTGTCATGAGATGATAATATATTAATCCGTTGGAGCTAAAATTAATTAGTCCTGCAGGTCCCCTTGCAAGCCCCAATGGAAAACCCGAAGAGAAAATATTAAAAGGAGAAAGAGAAATGATTTTTCAAAGTGTTTGAAAATAGCCAAGGGATTTATTTTAAGAAAATAAATCAAAGTTCCAAAGAGTTGGAAATGCCCGAAATTTTATTTTGGAGAAAATAAAATTTTTCGGGAAAAAAATAATAATAATAATATTTTTTGCGGACGTGGCACCGGACGTGTCACGCCACGTCAGCAGGGTGGGGCCTAGGTGGCGCGCCGCGTATGCGGCTGAGATCGCACCACGTCATTGCGCATGAACGACCCAGATTTGATTTGGGTTGGGCTGGTCAACGGGTCGGTCAAAGCGGGTCAAACGAATAGGGTCGGATCCTATTCGGATATAGTCGAACCGGGCCCGGTCCGGGCAGGACCAGACCCGGACACGTATCGTGTCCTGGAGGGGTCTACGTGCATCAACACGCGCCAACCACTTGGCGGCCTTCCGGCGGCGCGTGGGAACATGTGTCGGCGCGTGGTTAGCGGAGTTGTGTCTGTGGCGGAGAGTTCTACAACGTGGCATAATTTGATTGGCCGGAGTAGACACGGTTTGTACGCGGTATTGTAAAATGACCGTTATGCCCTTTCTTTTGTGCCTAAAATGACCAAATTACCCTCCGTTTTATACTTATAAATAGCTGATCCCCTTGCCATTTTTTCTCATTCAATTTTCGGCCAACTTTGGCATTTGAGAGAGCTCTCCTCTCTCAATTTAATTAATCCCTAATTAAGGGGTTAATTAATATATAATTAGGTGGTTATATAATTAATATATAATCCACTTAATTATTAGAAAATTAGGAAATTTTTTAGTCTAGAAAAATGAATTTTTCTAGAAAATATTTTCTCGAGTATTTGGGGAAATACTCGCGGAGCCCACACTCCGAGGGTCGAGTCGGGGATATTACGGGGAAGCTCTGCCGGTCTCACGAACGGGAAAGGAGCAGGAAAAATACCGTTAGATATCCGTACTTGGAGTACGGTAATATTTTACAGTTATTTTATTTTAAGCATGATAAATTATATGCTATTAAGTGTTAATTGCATGTTAGATATTTATCTGCTTAAGTGATTTAAAATTTATTATCAATTGCATGTATATACTTGAGTAGATCCGGCTAGTCTTCCGCTATTGTATTAAAATGTTTTAGAAATATTTTAATACTTGTATTATAAACAAAATTTTAAAATGTGGTCCCGGATCGTCACTGTTTTTGGGCCCACCTCCCAGCAAGGTTGACGGGAGCTTGACTCCCGCCATGGAGGAGAAGTGGCCCTTGAATTTCTCGGCCAAATGGGTATAGTCTCTTATGCTATGGGGAGCAAGCCTTTCAAACCAATCTTGGGCTGGACCATCGAGCGTGGTTTCGAAGATTTTTGCCCAAATGAGCTTGGAGTGGTCGTAGAGGCTGACCTGAGCCTCGAATTTTGAACAATGCTTCACGGGGTCGGTGTTCCCGTGAGAAGTTGGCAGATTAGTGGGGACCTTATCCACTAGCTTGGCGTCGATGATTGCATTGGTGAGCAAGATATTACATACGGCGGAAGCACGCTACCCTGAGATTGAAAAGTTCGCTCTGGCACTTGTACACACATCCAGGAAGATAAGGCCCTATTTCCAATCCCATCCCATTATGGTCCTCACGGACCAAGGATTCCACCAAGTCTTGGAAAAGCCTGAAGCCGCAGGGAGGATAGCAAAATGGGTCATTGAGTTAAGTCAGTTTGATATCAGCTATCAACCCAGGACGGCCTACCAAGCCCAAATCCTTGCAGATTTCCTCATTGAGAAGGACAAGCCAGACAAGCAGACCCCACGCTCGGTGTTATGGACCATGTCGGTCGATGGCTCCTCAACCTCTCAGGGGTGTGTGTGGGGATATCCTCGATAAGCATAGAAGGACAAGAGCTCGATTTCGCCATCTCTCTCGCTGCGATACACCCTCCCTTGATGCTGAGGAGGGTGATTGTCATGGTGGGCGGGCGCCCTTATCTCTAGGGCCTGCCCACGAGGAACGTGAGATGACACTTCCTCTTATGGGTCGAAGTATTCCGACCCATGGATTAGGTCGGGATGGTGTTGTTGTTGTTGTTGTTGTTGTTGTTACCCTCTCCGAGAGAGCTGATTTCGGAGGTCGCCTGGACTGACCCAGTGCCCACGGTTGGCCCGCAGGTAGGCGTCAGGATGGACCCTAGCCCCCAAGCGGTCAAACATTGGGACGTTTCTGGGAACAGGCGCAGCTCTCTTCATTTCACTTACAGTCTCGGCGACGTGGCGGGCACCCTATCTTCCTCCCCACATTCCTGAAGATCTGTGAGGGACGTTCTTCTTCTTGTTCCAATCTCCTTCTCATGGGCTCCCGGCGGGGAGGTGGGTTGTCATTATCATCGAAACCTTCCTTTGAGTGAGCCCCAAGATGGACTTGAAGCTGGACTCCTGGAGTTGGGGCGATGTAGATGGTTTGAGGTTGGGCATTCGGGTTTTGAGCATAGGGAAGTGGTGGATACCCCCAGAAGCTGGGCTGGTTAGTAGGCTGGTCGACAGCGTACGCCAAGGGAGCTGAGGGCCCTTGGACCGTGGGGTAGGCAGCGTTTTGCGAGGTTAGCGCGAGGGGACTTCCCCGTGGGGGATCCGGCATGTTGGGCTCCCTATTTTCCCTCGCAGCCGCCAGGGCCTCCGCCCTGCATTGCTCAACGTAGGCGGTCAAATCTGCCTCTGACAGGATCACCCGGCCCGTTGGACTTGAGCTGGCCTCCATAGCAGCTATCCCCACCATGGGGGGTGGGAAGTTTCCTCTTGGGTGTTGAGATCAGGGAAGATCTCTTCACCGTTTTCGCCGTAGACACGGCATCCATGATGGGTTTGAACCATGCTTGCGAAGGATTAACGGAGTTTGCTTGAAAAAAATTTAGGCTTTAAGTTCAGATTTCCCCACAGACGGCACCAAGATGATTGTATCAGAATCTAGCTATGCGCTGGACTGCAGATTAGGACTCTCAATCACCCAAGATATTTGTTTGCGTGAGGCAACTCTGATGCGTTCTTGGACTGAAAAGGATGAAACAAACGTGAACTCTAAGGCCAAACGGGGGAAGGTGGGGATTGAACCCGTTTTGGCACTCCGACGCTCAAGTCAGCTGAAGCTCTGGGTCGAGAATGCAATGTGAGTAAGGACTCAGAACGTAAAGGAAAGCTTACCATTGTCAATGGCGGAGATGGGCTTATATAGGAGGGAGACGGACTCCCTAGGTACAAGTACACCTCCAAGAAAGTGTGGATCTGGTCTGGTGGGAGAGCGACGGTTAGTGGTCGGAACAGTGCTTTTCCAGCTAAAGCACTATTTATTTGCTCCTACCAGGATCCCTGACACAGTACTTGGTGTGGCCGCAATTAATGCAGCCTGCTACAGGTGGTACGTGCATTGAATGCGGTTGTCAAGTAGGGTGTAAGTCAATCAGACGCTTGGGTCAGCCGCTTCTCGGTCGAAGAGGGACCCTGAGTCGAAACCGTCCCTCGCCTAGTACGTAACCGCTCTTGTTTGAAAACCAAGTCCTGGCTTGATAGGCCACCAGACCTGGGTCGGATTTGGGGAGGCTGGCCTGGCTCCGTTTTCCTACGTGGCAAGACATGTGGAGCCCAGTCATAAACCCCGGATTTTCCCCTTATCATTATGTTTTGCCTCTAATGGACAATTACATATGTTACGGTCAAAAATCAAAAATAATATTTAAATAAAAAATTCTTTGAAAAGTACTATTTTATTTTATAAAAATTAAAGAAATGTTATAAAACACCATTGTATTTGGCGACTTTTCAAAATTGATAGACTTTGAGATTTTCTAGATTGATAAATTACAACACTTGATACAATAGTTTCTTGAAATTATATTTCTAACCCAAAACCTATTTATAAAAAGATCTATATATTTTCTAAAAATATCCAATAAACCCCTAAATTTTTGCAATAAACAAAATATATTTAAAATAAATTGTAATGGACAAAACATCAATATACCCCTTGTTTAGATGGTATCAGAGCCTAGAAGACGATGTCTTTTGGGATAAAAAATATAAAACTTTAATAAAGATAATCATAAACACTATGTATAAGTTATTTGAAATAGGAATTATTATATGGTTTCAAATTTTAGATGAAGATAAAAGATTAGATGATTTAGAAAATGAATTAAATTATCTAGATATAGACGGATATAATACGGATGTATCCTATGATGATACAGATTGGCAATATCCTTCGCCTTAATATGAGAATTTTAAATAAACGTGAGTTAGCTAATTTATATAATTTTTATGAAGATATGCTAAAATATTTTCTAAAAATGAATAAATTAAATCCTTCCAATTATTATAAAAAGAAGATAAGGAAGTTTAGAATAAAAAGAAACTATTATTCAAATCTTCTTTCTATATGAATCGTTATTGGAAAGATTGGATTAACAATATAAATAAAATATTAGAATTAGACACTAAAATAGATAAATTAAGAGATGAAATAAAAACCTGAGAGGATAAAGAATTTTGTAATAAAAATAAAAATGAAATAAAGAAATTAAAAAACCTACTTAAAAAGGAAAAGAATAAGGCATTATTAAATAGAACAAAAGCTGGAAAAATATGGAAACGATAGACGTAAACCTTCAATCTATAATAGAATCGATTAATAGAATCAAGGAAGAAATGTTAAATCTTCAAGATTCTATAAGAGAATTAAAGAATGAAGTTCAATTAAATAGAGTTAGTATGAAACAACTTGAGTTAATAATCAAAGAAAAAGAAACAAGATTTAAAGCAGAAAAATTAAAAGACATAGAAAAAGAAATAAAAACTCCACTTAAGGTAATAAATTTAGAAAAAACCAAACCTTATGAAAAAGGATCTTTTGATGATTATATGCTAAATATAATAGTTCCAAAAATGCTAAAAAAGCAAGAAGAGAGTTCTAAAGGAGCTCTTGAAAGGCTTAAGGCTAAAGGAACTAATATAGAAAATGATGATAAACAAGAAGAAAATCAAAATCAAAATAAAATACAAACATGAATGAAGTAAATGATTTAATTGAAGATTTTGAAAAAATAAATTTGGAAGATATAGAAGAATATGAAGTAAGAATGAATAATACTGGTCCTTCAGGAACCAAAAAAGCAGATGGATCAACTATAGATGATCCAGATGAATCTATGGGATCTAATGAACCAAAGAGTTATCCAACTTATTTTAATACAAAGAAGAATAAAAATCAAGATAAAAGACCTAAAGGTTATAATAATAAATATCAACTTAATGATGAATATTCAGAACCTATAAATATAAATGGTAGTAAATTAAATTTGAATAATAAAAAAGATAAAAGAAAAGCTTTAATCAATTGACAAAATGATATGATTTCCTATTTTCTAAACCAAGATGAAATATATGCTACTGCATCTAGACGAACTGAATATATAATATCTACCTTTGATGGAATAATCCATAATTGGTGGGAAGGTGTTTCTTCTGACATACAAGGAATAATGAGAACCTCTATGGAAATGGGTTTTGATAAAGATGTAAGAAGCGGAGTAGAAGCTATGGTACGCTATATATCAGATGAATTTTTAGGAGAATCTTGGATAAATAATACCGAACAAGAAAAAATAAAAGAAAAAGAAGAAGCTAGAAATGATCTCATAAATCTTTCTATATGCTCTATTAAGTTTCTCCGAAATTATATAGAAGAATTAGGTGACTATTTTTATAAACAGTATTATAGTGGAGAATCACAAGACATATACCTTAATATGTTTTACTCGAAACTCCCAAATCCTTGGAATACACATATAAATAAAGTATGGGAAAAGGAAAAAGAAATATGAACAACAATTATACAAGAAATCTAGAAAAATTTCTAGACTTTATTGTTCAAATCTAGACATGCCTACACAATGGGGTTGTGAAAAGAAAAATAAAAATAGACCCTATAAAAAGAGAAAATTCAAAAGGAACAGATACAAAAAATATAATAAGTTTGATAGAAAACATATAAAACATAAAAGAAGGTTTTTCAAAAGAAAGAAAAAAATTAATAAAAAACCTACAAAATGCAGATGCTGGAATTGTGGAGAATAAGGTCATAAATCACCAGAATGTCCTAAACCTAAAAAGGTAAGAGCAATAGAAGCTGAATTTATAGAAATTAGAGATGAACTTGAAGAAATATCTGATATAGAAAATAATATAGGAAATAAAATATACGTTGAAATAAGTTCTTCAGAAAATTCTGAATTTGAATCTGAATTTGATTAAATGGATTCTGAAATACAGAATTATAAGGAAGAAGAAATAATAGAAGAAGAGAGTACAACAGGATATGCTAAACGAATAACTTTTAGTCAAGAAACACTTGACAAAATAAAAAACTTAAAGTTAAGTGCAACAAATCCAACAAATAATATATTCACTGGATTGGCTAATTTAGTAAAAAGAAATAAGATAAATATCTATGACTATCATGAGGTAGAAAAAGCTATAAGTATAGAAAATACCTCTGGAAATGTCAAGATAAGTCTTATAACAAGAGGAATAGCTAATAATGCTATAAATAAAGTGAAAAAATCTCTTAAACCAAAGATGCTATATATATGTAACGCCCCAGCTTTCGGCATTTCAGGTATGAACGACACGTGTGGGGTTGAGAGTTGTACTTTAATTATTAATTGATCATTTAATTCATTTTTCTTGTCATGACATAATTTTATTTAATTATATTCTAAGTATTTTTATTGAAATTCATATCATATCACAATTATCGCATAAATTGAATGTGATTGCAACGTGAATTAATTTCCCGAACATGAGTTAATTTCTTCTATGCCCTTACTTGCTCATTTTCATGAATTTGGGGACTCAATTGCATTAATACCTCAATGAACCTAATTGCATAACTTACTAAGTGAAGGGACTTAATAGCAAGTTGGAGTATTCTTCCCCTCTCTTGAGCAGCATATCACGTACCATTACATTTCCATTTCATACCAAACATTACATACATATTGTTCTTGCTTTCCTTGCTCAACCGAGACAAACCATTGTGAAGGAGTAGGGAGATTTCATCCATTCAAGCTAGTTTTTGTAGGTTTTGGGATCATAGAAGCATCATCAACATCATATCTTCTTCTTGTCTCTCATTTCTTGCATTTGAGGTATTTTTGGGACTTTGGTGATTTTCTTGAATAAATGGCATAGATAGGGCTTTGTTATTTGTTGATTAAATTGTGTATTGGTTGTTGGAAATATGTATGTGAACTTTGAGCTCAAGATGGATGCAATTATCTTGTGAATTTTGGACTTGGAGCATAATTGATGATATGGGCTTGTATTGATGGATTTTTGATGATCTACCTTGGAAATATGTGTTTATATAAATTGTTATTGATCCCTAAGTATGCTAGCATATGTGTTGCATCAAATTTATGTATTTCATCTTGGTTTTAATCCTCTTGGATGTTTGGTTGTTGTTGCTTCGTTGCTGCTCTGTTTCTGTTCTTCATTTCTGCTACTCTCGTATTTTGGGAACGGCCCTTCCCAGCCCCAGTTTAAAATTGGAACGACCGTTCCCATGATTCTGAGTTAGCAAGGCAAGCGAGACTGGGAACGGCCGTTCCCATTTTGGCCTGTGTACCGGAAAGGCCGTTTCCAGCTAAAACGTTTTTCCCTTTTTAAAAACGCTGGCGCGTTTTGAAGGGCCACGGGAACGGCCCTTCCCATTTACAAAGGGAAGCCGGAACGGCCGTTCCTGCATGCCTGACAGAACAAAACATTCTGCATAAAAGTACATTTTTAGCCCGTCGTTCCGACGGCTTCTTTGACCCCAAATTACTATTATATGATTGATTATGTACTGAAACAAGATATTTTCATGGTACATTCCATCATGCTCGTCATCTCGTCGCATTTTCGTCGTTCGTCCTATTTGGTACATTTTGAGTCGTGTCTCACGGACATTTGTCTTTCTTGCACAGACTAGCTTCCTGGTGACGAGGAGCAGGCCCCGTGAGCTGTTTCCGTGGTTGTTTTTGGGTCGTTCAGGTGAGGTTTAATTTTAGATACATGGGACACGTATAACCCTATGTGAAGTTTTAAGCCAAAACCTATCTATATATTTATAGTTTCAAAAGAGATTGGTTTTCAAATGATTTACCAAACTACTGAAGGAATTGATTGATTGATTTGGCGAGTATTGTATTGCACTGTGGGCCCGAGGGTAATGGCTCGAGCCAACCGGGAAAGCATGGGCTGACGGGTAACTCGAGAGCTATCCTCACCAAATTGGGATGACCACTGAACCCCCTAGGAGATTAGGGGAGGAAGGAGTTCCGGGCTTAGGGATTCATGTACCCTCTGCCCAGACTGATTGGATGGTGGGGCCTTGCAATCCCACCATCACCCGGAGGAAGAAGGCGTTATTGAACTTGTTAATTGTGCATAGTAATAAATTACTTGATCACCTAATCACCTAATAATTGATTGATTGATTGATTGTACACAGTCGGTATAAGGTTGGAGAATTGCCCCACTCGCCGGGCCACAAATTGAATGTATTGAATTGGTTAAATTGAAATTAAATTAGTTGTAACCTCGGGCGATAAAATCTCTTATTCTATTAAATTATATTGTTGTTTTTCCAAAATTATTACCCGAGATTATAACTTGCATGTATGTGCGCTTATAATTATTTATACCCCTCGCTCAGTCCGTGTTGGACTGACACCTTAACTTTTCAGTTGTTTTGCAGGGCGTGCTAGGCGGGAATTAGAGTCTAGAGTGTCTTTAATTCGGGTCTAGCACACTTCATTTCATATTTTGTTCATGTATAGCTACTTGGGTTATTTTGTATCATGCCTTGTTAACTATTTTTGGAGATGATATTGTATTGATAGTGTAATTGTTGGTACCTATTAGTAAATAAATAAATATGGTACCTATAAGTATTGAATGAAATATTGCTTCTACTTTTATTACTCTGGTTTGATTGTATGGTTTGGGGTTAGTCCCGCCTAGCCTTGTGTAGTTTTTTTATTGTCTCCCGTTCGCCATAGCTTTGGTTCATGTATGGATTGACCATTTCATATGTGGATTGAGGCTATGGTGCGGGGGATGTGGTGCCTAGGATTCCGGGTGCTACATCCTACGGTGGTATCAGAGCCCGGTTGCAAAATCGGGTCTCTAGTGCCGTGTCTTGTGAGTCTAGGTCGCACGGCATAGGAACTAATTGTCAACTTGAGAGTCTTGCATTGTTATTTGACATATTTGAACCTACTTGACTTATTTGAACTTATTCGAATTTGGTGAATTGTTTGAATTTTATAACTTATGTGCAATTGTGAATTATTTGCACACATTTGCACCTACTAATTGAACATGCATAATAGTGACTTGATTTCAGGATGGCTCGCGATAGACATCATCGTGATCGTTCTCCTAGACATGGACATCGTCGTCATCATCGCTGGGAGATATCACCACCTCCTCCTCCACCTCCTCAGGCTCAGCCACAGGACTTTATGAATGCAGTGGTGGGTCTTATTGATCAGAGAGTTCGGGATTATGTTCCTCCACCCCCACCAGTTCCACCCCCACAGCCAGGAGTACAGATTTCAGCGGTTTTTAGGGAGCTCCAGAACCAGCATCCTCCCAAGTTTTATAAAGGAAATGATATTCAGGCTGAGCAGTGGCTAAGGGAGATTGAGAGAGTTTGGGAGCTCATTCCTTGTGAGTCCCAGGAGAAGGCCCGTTGTACTATTTCTTTGATTCAGGGTGAGGCCTATTCATGGTGGGAGAGTGCCCGGATTGTGTTAGAGGCTGCAGGCGAGGAAGTGAACTGGGAAGTCTTTGTCAGAGAGTTCAGAAACAAGTTTATTCCTCCATCTTCTCACACTCAAAGATTGAAGGAATTTACAGAACTTAAGCAAGGAAGTAGGTCGGTCTCAGAGTATATCGCCGAGTTTGAGAGATTGTCCCGCTATGCTCCTAATATAGCGAGTGACGATTTCCATAAGGCGATGCAGTTTGTTCAGGGCCTTAGACCGGATATTCAGGCAGCGATCGAGGCGGTCAACACGAGCACGTGGGTGAAGGCTACCAAGAAGGCATTATTGGTTGAGGATTCAGTGAATGCGAGGCGGTCTACTTACCGTTCAGGTTCAGGTTCAGGTTCGGGCTCAGGGTCCGGATCGGGTTTCAGAGGTTCTGGATCGGGTTTCAGAGGTGCCGGATCGGGGTATAAGGGTTCAGGTTCGGGTTCTGCTTCAGGCAAGAGGCCGATGGTTTATTCTTCTCCATCACCAGCTCCGCAGGGCCCAGGGAAGAAGCCCCGACCAGCAGGACCAGTGATTAGAGCTCCAGTTGCTCCAGCTTTGCCACCACCACCCGAGAGGCCTGCTTGTACTTTCTGTGGTCAGAAGACGCATATCTATGATAACTGCAGGAGACGTCTGGGTTTATGCCTACTTTGAGCATATGGTAGACGGATGTCAGGATCGCAGGATGCCACCACCGGGTACACAGAGACCACTGATCAGGGCTCGTGCTTATGCTTTGGAGGGTGAGCAGCAGGATGCTGATATTGACCCAGCCCCGGTAGTGGAAGGTACCATTTGCATACATGGCACGAACATTCATACCTTGTTTGATCCTCCTTTCTTTCGAGTGCTATATCTGTTTCTTTGCCTTTGCCTGTTACTCGCTCTTCTGCATGTTATGTGGTTAGTACTCCGTTTGGTGGTAATTTAGAATCTGATCGGGTGTTCAGAGAGGTTCCGGTGAGTATCGAGGGTCGAGTTTTCTTGTCAGACTTCATTGAGCTATCGATGACTTGCTATGGATCCATTTTGGGCATGGATTGGTTGTACAGACATTCTACCACAGTTGATTGCAGGGCGAAGAGAGTTCAGTTGGGATCAGATTTGGTTGTGGGTTGAAGTTCCAAGACTGTGCCTCTACTTTCTTTCTCTGAAGCTCATAGGTTGGTTCGAGATGGAGCCACGGGTTTTATTGCTTATATTCTTAACAAACCCAAGGATCAAAGTAAGTTGGAAGAAACGGAAGTAGTGAAGGAGTTTCCCGAGGTCTTTCCTGAGGAATTTGATTCGTTACCTCCAGAACGGGAAATTGAGTTTGTGATCGACTTGTACCCGAATGCAGAGCCGTACTCCAAGACTCCATATCGTATGGCTCCAGCCGAGTTGAAAGAGTTGAAGACTCAACTTGATGCGTTGTTAGAGACTGGGTACATTAGACCGAGTTCTTCTCCCTGGGGTGCACTGTTTTGTTCGTAAAGAAGAAGGACGGGCCTTTGAGAATGTGTATAGACTATAGGGAGTTGAACCGGATGACGATCAAGAACAAGTATCCTCTTCCACATATCGAGGAGTTGTTTGACATACTTCAGGGATCTAAAGTCTACTCGAAGTTGGATTTGAGACAAGGGTACTACCAGCTGCGAATCCGAGCTAAGGATATTTCTAAGACAGGATTTAATACTCGGTATGGGCATTATGAGTTCGTAGTGATGCCATTTTGTTTGACTAATGCCCCAGCAGCTTTTATGGATATGATGCACAGGATCTTCAGGCCTTTTCTGGATAAGTTCGTGGTCATCTTCATTGATGATATTCTGGTTTTCTCTAAGTCTGTCGAGGAGCATGCAAGGCATCTTCAGTTGGTATTGAGGACTTTGAAGGAGCATCAGTTATTTGTCAAATTCAGTAAGTGTGAGTTTTGGATCGACAGGGTGTCTTTCTTGGGTCACGTGATTTCAGGTAATGGTTTGGAAGTTGACCCTTCTAAGATTGAGTCGGTTTTGAGGTGGGAGAAACCTAAGAATGCCTCGGAGATCAGGAGTTTCTTGGGATTGGCAGGTTATTACCGGAGGTTTGTTAAGGATTTCTCCAAGTTAGCAGCTCCTTTAACCCGATTGACGAAGAAGAATGTGAAATTCGATTGGGATAAAGATTGTGAGAGAAGTTTCACCTTCTTGAAAGAGAAGTTAGTGTCTGCTCCAGTGTTAGTCCTTTCGGAAGGTTCAAAAGGATATGTTGTTTATACGGATGCTTCTAAGGAAGGCTTGGGATGTGTGTTGACTCAGAAGGGTAAGGTAATCGCTTATGCATCCCGGAAGTTGAAAGAGCATGAGAAGAATTATCCGATACATGATCTTGAGCTTGCTGCCGTAGTCTTTGCACTTGGAAAGTGGAGACATTATTTGTACGGGGTGTCTTTCGAGATTTTCACCGACCACAAAAGCCTCCAATATTTATTCACTCAGAAGGATTTGAATATGAGGCAAAGGCGATGGATGGAAAGGTTGGAAGATTATGATTGCACGATTAAGTACCATCCCGGTAAAGCCAATGTGGTCGCCGATGCACTTAGCAGGAAGGCTAGTGTGTCGAGCTTGGAAGTGGGTGGAAGTAGTGGAATCGAGCCAATTGTTTTAAGGGCTCGAGTTTCTAATATTTCGGTTCAGCCGGATTTGAGGCACAGGTTATTTGAGGCTCAGGGTATGGATTCAGAAGTTCAGAAATTGATAGCTAAGGCAAGAGCTGATCCGGAGTGTCCATTCGGGTTCGATGAAATCGGTCTTCTTCGTTTCAAGAACCGAGTGGTTGTACCCGAAGAGTTGAAATGGGTATTGCTCGAGGAAGCTCACAGATCGGCTTATTCTATCCATCCCGGAGGAAACAAGATGTATAAGGATTTAAGGTAATATTATTGGTGGCGTGGATTGAAGAAAAATGTGGCTGAGTTTGTGAAGCATTGTCTCACTTGTCAGAAAGTGAAAGCCGAGCATCAGAAACCAGGAGGTCTTCTTCAGCCATTACCTATTCCTGAGTGGAAGTGGGAACAGGTGACGATGGATTTCGTGTCTGGATTACCTAAGGTGAAAGGTGGATTCGATGGAATTTGGGTGATTGTGGACCGTTTGACGAAGTCTGCACATTTTCTGCCGGTTCGGATGTCGTATAAGATTCGTAAGCTAGCCGAGCTTTATAACCGGGAGATTATTAGACTTCATGGGATTCCGGTTCGTATAGTTTCAGACAGAGATCCACGGTTCACTTCTAAGTTGTGGCGGGAATTACAAGAGGTTTTTGGTACGGCATTTCATCCTCAGACAGATGGTCAGTCCGAGAGATTAATAAGATATCTCGAGGATTTACTTCGAGCTTGTTCTTTGGATTTTCAGTCTTCTTGGCATGATCAGCTACCTTTGATTGAGTTTGCGTACAACAACAGTTTTCAGGCTTCGATTGGAATGGCACCGTATGAGCTACTTTATGGTCGGAAGTGTCGTTCTCCGTTGTTCTTTGACCTGAAAGAGTATAAATGGACTAAGCAGGAAGGTGTTAAGAAAGGTGAGAAGTTGGAAAAGCCTTCTAAGGCCGTTGAAGCTATGATTGAGAAAATCCAACTAATAAAACAACGGATGAAATCAACTCAAGGCAGACAAAAGAGCTACGCCGATCGTCGCAGAAGGGATCTTGAGTTTGAAGTTGGAGACCAGGTATTCTTGAAGGCGTCTCCACGTAAAGGATTTGCTTGGATTGGGAAATGAGGTAAGCTTAAGCCTCGTTACTTAGGTCCTTATGAGATTTTGGAAAGAGTTGGAGAAGTTGCTTACAGATTGGACCTATCACCGAGCCTCACGGGGATTCATAATGTATTTCACGTCTCTCAGCTGAGGAAATACTACCCCGACGAAACCGAGATCATTCCCGTTGAAGAAGTGGAATTGGAACCGAATCTAACCTTTGTTCAGAAACCGATTAAGATATTGGATAAGAAGTTTCAGGAATTAAGAAACCGGAAGATTCCCATGGTTAAGGTCCTTTGGAGAAGTGACAAGACCGAAGAAGCCAGGTGGGAGACCGAAGACAAGATGAGACGGTTCCATCCAGAGTTGTTCCCTTCCGATCAGTGAATCTGGGGACCAGATTCTTTTAAGGAGGGAGGATTTTAACGCCCCAGCTTTCGGCATTTCAGGTATGAACGACATGTGTGGGGTTGGGAGTTGTAATTTAATTATTAATTGATCATTTAATTCATTTTTCATGTCATGACATAATTTTATATAATTATATTCTAAGTATTTTTATTGAAATTCATATCATATCACAATTATCGCATAAATTGAATGTGATTGCAACATGAATTAATTTCCCGAACATGAGTTAATTTCTTCTATGTCCTTACTTGCTCATTTTCATGAATTTGGGGACTCAATTGCATTAATACCTCAATGGACCTAATTGCATAACTTACTAAGTGAAGGGACTTAATAGCAAGTTGGAGTATTCTTCCCCTCTCTTGAGCAGCATATCACGTACCATTACATTTCCATTTCATACCAAACATTACATACATATTGTTCTTGCTTTCCTTGCTCAACCGAGACAAACCATTGTGAAGGAGTAGCGAGATTTCATCCATTCAAGCTAGTTTTTGTGGGTTTTGGGATCATAGAAGCATCATCAACATCATATCTTCTTTTTGTCTCTCATTTCTTGCATTTGAGGTATTTTTGGGACTTTGGTGATTTTCTTGAATAAATGGCATAGATAGGGCTTTGTTATGTGTTGATTAAATTGTATATTGGTTGTTGGAAATATGTATGTGAACTTTGAGCTCAAGATGGATGCAATTATCTTGTGAATTTTGGACTTGGAGCATGATTGATGATATGGGCTTGTATTGATGGATTCTTGATGATCTACCTTGGAAATATGTGTTTGTATGAATTGTTATTGATCCCTAAGTATGCTAGCATATGTGTTGCATCAAATTTATGCATTTCATCTTGGTTTTAATCCTCTTGGATGTTTGGTTGTTGTTGCTTCGTTGCTGCTTTGTTTCTGTTCTTCATTTCTGCTGCTCTCGTATTTTGGGAACGGCCCTTCCCAGCCCCAGTTTAAAACTGGAACGGCCGTTCCCATGATTCTGAGTCAGCAAGGCCAGTGAGACTGGGAACGGCCGTTCCCATTTTGGCCTGTGTACCGGAAGGGCCGTTCCCAGCTGAAATGTTTTTTCCTTTTTAAAAACGCTGGCGCGTTTTGAAGGGCCACGGGAACGGCCCTTCCCATTTGCAAAGGGAAGCCAGAACGGCCGTTCCCGCATGCCCGACAGAACAAAACATTCTGCATAAAAGTGCATTTTTAGCCCCTCGTTCCGACGGCTTCTTTGACCCCAAATTGCTATTATATGATTGATTATGTACTGAAACAAGATATTTTCATGGTACATTCCATCATTCTCGTCATCTCGTCGCATTTTCGCCGTTCGTCCTATTTGGTACATTTTGAGTCGTGTCTCATGGACATTTGTCTTTCTTGCACAGACCAGCTTCCTGGTGACGAGGAGCAGGCCCCGTGAGCTGTTTCCTTGGTTGTTTTTGGGCCGTTCAGGTGAGGTTTAATTTTAGATACATAGGACCCGTATAAACCTATGTGAAGTTTTAAGCCAAAACCTATCTATATATTTATAGTTTCAAAAGAGATTGGTTTTCAAATGATTTACCAAACTACTGAAGGAATTGATTGATTGATTGATTGACTTGGCGAGTATTGTATTGCACTGTGGGCCCGAGGGTAGTGGCTCGAGCCAACCGGGAAAGTATGGGCTGACGGGTAACTCGAGAGCTATCCTCACCAAATTGGGATGACCCCTGAACCCCCTCAGAGATTAGGGGAGGAAGGAGTTCTGGGCTTAGGGATTCATCTACCCTCTGCCCAGACTGATTGGATTGTGGGGCCTTGCAATCCCACCATCACCCGGAGGAAGAATACGTTATTGAACTTGCTAATTGTGCACAGTGATAAATTGCTTGATCACCTAATCACCTAATAATTGATTGATTGATTGATTGTACACAGTCGGTGTAAGGTTGGAGAATTGCCCCACTCGCCGGGCCACAAATTGAATGTATTGAATTGGTTAAATTGAAATTGAATTAGCTGTAACCTCGGGCGATAGAATCTCTTATTCTATTAAATTGTATTTTTGTTTTTCCAAAATTATTACCCGAGATTATAACTTGCATGTATGTGCGCTTATAATTATTTATACCCCTCGCTCAGTCCGTGTTGGACTGACACCTTAACTTTTTAGTTGTTTTGCAGGGCGTGCTAGGCGGGAATTAGAGTATAGAGTGTCTTTAATTCGGGTCTAGCACACTTCATTTCATATTTTGTTCATGTATAGCTACTTGGGTTATTTTATATCATGCCTTGTTACCTATTTTTGGAGATGATATTGTATTGATAGTGTAATTGTTGGTACCTATTAGTAAATAAATAAATATGATACCTATAAGTATTGAATGAAATATTGCTTCCGCTTTTATTACTCTGGTTTGATTGTATGGTTTGGGGTTTGTCCCGCCTAGCCTTGTGTAGTTTTTTTATTGTCTCCCGTTCGCCATAGCTTTGGTTCATGTATGGATTGACCATTTCATATGTGGATTGAGGCTATGGTGTGGGGGATGTGGTGCCTAGCGTTCCGGGTGCTACAATATATATTTGGGAAGAGTACAATTTCTAGTTAAATCTCTATTTAGAGAATGTATCGATAGTCCATTAGTTCTATCTTTACATGATCAAAGATTTAGAGATGCTAAAACTACTCATTTGGGAACAACACAAGGAAATTTGTTTTATAAACAATTTCTTTTTGATGTTTTTCAAAAATACAATATCAATTTGCATGATGAAAATATAGATGAAGTTTTAAACTTACACTATAAATTTTTAAAGGATATAGGTTTAAAAGATGGTAGTAAGGCTTTCACTATTTACTATAGAGCACTTTATGCGTTAAGTAATAGCAATTATGGTAAAACTTATCAAGATGAACCACACTTAAAAATAGATGAAGAATGTAAAGATATAGCTACAGCAAAATTGCCTCTACTAGAAGAAATACAAGAAATAGAACCTTATCAAATAGAAATTAAAAATAAACCAGAGATGGAAAAGAGATTATTACCCTCTAAACTTAGTTTCCAAAGAAACAGGTTAATTGGCGGAAGTTCTAAATAATCTCTTACTGGAGAAAGCTCTGGTATTAAAATGGAAAGAAAATTAACTGTTAATAGATCTTTAAGATGTACAAATACTATGGTCATAGAAGGAGAATATTTTAATGGAACAAATAGAATATTTGGACCTAAAATATTAATTGACACAGGAGCTAGTGTTAATCACTTTGCTCAAGTGAAAAATAAAGGACTAATAGGAATGATTACTAGTCTGCCCATCCAATATACAACCTTTGATGGATTTAAGGCAACATGTAATCAAGAGTTATATGTCCCTATTACTCTGCAAGGAATAAAATTGAAAATTAAATGTTGTTTAGATTCTTACATGAATGGAGAATTCTTTGATATAATTCTAGGAAATGAATTCCTCAATAATTGCGAATATTACAAAATAGAGAAAAATGGAGTTACACTTCTAATTCAAGATAAAGAGATATTTTGTCCCAAATATGAAAGGGATTAATTTTCCTTTCAGTGTTTTTATACAACTAACACTATTAAAAGGCAATATAATAACTTGTGCTTTGATAGATACTGGATCAGAGATAACAATATTTAAAACATTCTTAATTAAAAAATGGAAAACAGACAGCAATACAAGAATTAAAGACATAACTGGACAATCTCAAGCAATCAATCAAGTTGCTAAAGATGTAGAAATTATACTTGGGAGTAAGATCATTCTCATTAAACAAGTATATGAATACAATTCTTTAGAGGCAGATATCTTATTAGGAAATGATTTCCTTGAACAATTTCAATTTTATACACAATATGTATATATGGTAACATTAAAAACATCATGTGGACATCTTCTTAAAATACCAAGAGTCAATAAACCATTCAGAGTTCAGCCAGCCGAGCGTGGTGGACGACAGGTGTTTGAGAAAATTCCAATACAAATAAATACAATTTCTATAAAAGGAATAAACTTAGATTCTATCAAAAAGAAAATAGAAGAAAACTATAATAATAACCCATTGGCTTTTTGGAAAGAAAGTCATCCCAAAGCTAAAATAGAATTAATAGAAAATCTAATTATAAAGGAAAAACCTATGTTATATACTATTGAAGAAAGACAAGAATTTAAAAAACAAATAGAAGAATTACTGGATAAAAAACTCATTCAGAAAAGCTTCAGTCCTTTCTGTAGTCCTGCTTTTATAGTTATGAATGAAGCAGAAAAGAAGAGGAATAAAGCTAGAATGGTGATAAAATATAAAAGGTTAAATATTTTACTAAAAACGATAGTTATCCTTTACCAAATAAAGAAGTTATTATAAACCTAGTCAAAAATAAGTTTTTTTATTCTAAATTTGATTGCACATCGGGTTTTTGGCAAATAAAAATGGAAGAAGATAGTATTCAATACACTGCATTCAGTGCTCCTCAAGGATATTACGAATGGCTTGTAATGCCTTTTGGGCTAAAAAATGCACCATTAATATACCAAAGAAAAATGGATAATATTTTTTCAAAATATCATAAATTTATGATAGTATATATAGATGATATCTTAATCTCTTCAGATACATAAGAAGATCATAGAAAACATCTTTTACTATTTGCAAAAATTTGTAAAGAAAATGGAATTGCTCTCTCTGAGAGAAAAACCATAATAGAGAAAAAGAAAATAGAATTCCTAGGGTTAAAATTGAGTGCTACAGGAATAAAATTGCAACCTCATATTTCACGAAAAATCTTAGAATTTCTAGATAAACTAGACAATAGAAATCAAATAGAAAGGTTTCTTGGATACTTAAACTATACTGAAGGATTTATTCCAGAATTAACAAAGAAAAAGAATGAAATACAAAAATTGCTTAGGAAAAATAATACTAAAGGATGGAATTCTAGACATACGATTATAGTTGTTAGTCTTAAAGAGGAATGTAAAACATTACCATAATTAAGACTACCTGAAGATAAAGACAACCTTATTGTCCAAATTGATGCTTCTGACCTATATTGGTCTGCAATATTAAAAACAGATCTAAATGAAATTTGTAGATATACCAGTGGAACTTTCAATCAAGCGGAAGTAAATTATACAACACATGAAAAAGAACTACTTGGTATAATAAGAGGAATTGAAAAGTTTTCTCTTTTCCTTCTACAAAAGCCTTTTGAAGTTCATACAGATAATACTCAAATTCTGAGTTTAATTCAAAATAAACTTCCAAATAAACCACAATACAGGAGACAACATCGTTGGCAGGTTTTCTTGTCATATTATAATTTTAAAATTAAATATACTAGAGGAATGGATAATTTCTGAGCAGATTTTCTTTCTCGAAATGTTGAATTTGGACTTGATTAAAGGCGAGTATATGCGTATACATATACCTAGTCCATCTCAAACGGTAGATGGTAAAGACAATATCAAATCCGTTAATGGGTGATGATTTCCCAAAAATCATATTGAGACGAGTATATGCGTATACATATACCTAGTCCATCTCAAACGTTAGATAGTAAAGACGATAGTAAATCCGTTGATGGGTGGTGATTTCCCAAAAATCATTTCAAGTTATTTTGCAGGATGACGGACATACAAGAACTAGCTGAAATAAAGACTGAAGTTGATACACTGAGAGTAATCTCTCTTAATATAAATGAAGCACTAAATATCTTTGAAGACTCCATACAAGATAGTCTCAAGGTTTTATCCGATCTTATCATAGAAAATACAAAAAGAATGGATAATTTATATAAAAGAATTGAGAAATTAGAGAACGATAAAGAAAAGGCAGAGTGTTCAGGCAGTAAAAGGCCGGAGATGCCTGTGAAAATAGAGGAAGGTAAGAAGAAAAAAGAGATAAAAGTCGAGGAAGAGAAAAAGACATCCTCTACAAGAACAATAAAAATAGAACCACTACAAAAATCTGGTTCTATAAAGACTGTGCAAATAAAAGGTGAATACATTCCAAAACACTCCTATGATAAAGAATATAAAAGAATGTTTGATCTGACATATAACTATCCAGATTGTGAAGAACTCTTTTATTCAAGTGGAAACACAATATACCCAAGGTTGACTGCAATCAATGGGGCTGATCCTAACCAAGTTCTAAAACTTGCTGAATTTGGTTTTCTCGATTTGATATACCTTAGCAAAGATCAAAAAGAAATAAGTGGATTTGAGGATACATTCAAGTCCAAAGTTTCTCAATTTGCTAAAGGAAGACAATGCGTCTTGAAATTCTACACCATATCTCCAGAGTTGGATGGAAATAGATGGTATGAGGCACTTCATATTGTCTCAATAAATCCGTTATACAGCAACATCAGCTTAGAAGTTGGAAGAAAAAGCTTCAAAGCTGCAATATACTCCCCGGAATGGGTTGTTACAAGAAGAGCTCTTGGGATAAAAGCCATACAAAGTATCTCAAAGAATCTTCTGAATAAAGGTTCCAAGCCATCTTTGCTGCTGGTAACTAGTTACTAGTTACTAGTTACTAAAGGCTCTCCAAATGATCCAAGATCTGGATTACTAGAGGAATACTACAGGTGTCTTGTTACCCATAGAACTATATTCTCCACCGCTACAAGACAAGAGGCATGCAAATTGATTGGGTGCCATACAGACATCAGAATGTGACTGCATAAAGAAAAGTCCAATAAAGAGATGTAAGCAATGACGTCTACAACCACTATAAAACTGTCGGCAAGATCTCAGCAGTTGAAGAAAAAGATAGATCGAGTGGCTACAAATACAAGTCAAGATTTCCTTATCTCTAGGGATAGGAATCTTATCTTTTCACGCGATCTCTCCACTCTATTAATAGACTTTTTTTGTAATAGAAAAGGGCATCGAAAAATCAATAGTCAAGAGTGAGAAATAGTGGCTGAAAATAGTTCAGAGTTGTAATTTGAGTGCTTTCTTTATAATGGAAAAATAAACCCTTAAAGGGGAAATAAAATCCTTTCTTTCATAAAAACACAAATTCTATTTTGTTTTGAGCTTATTACCTCTTTTTACTCCTTTTATCTTTTCAAGAGTGATTATCTGGTTCCAATAAGCCATAGTGATTTTTCCGTTGGAGATCGAAGCTTGTTTTCCGTTATGGGCAGGAGGCCGTCAGGAATATTGGAATGTTGAGCTGATCGAGGAAGAAGAAGACGAGTGTTAGAAGAATCCGATAGATCTTTATAGAAGACGAATGAGATAAAGATAGGTAATAAACTTTACTCAAAATATTTTGTGTATTATGATTTCAGAATGGATTTTAGAGTACTCTTGTTAAATATTTGATGAATTTTGCTACTAAAATTGGTTATTTCATACATAAATGTTATTTTACAGTCATAAATTTCATACAAAGATGAATAATGTTTCAGATGGAGATTTTAGAAAAGGATTAGCCCTTGCTTATAAATTTGGCAAATGTTTTGATGAAGATACATCTGATAAACATTTTAGACAATTGATAAAACAACTTTTGAACTCTAAAATGAGATCATTAGTACAAGAGCATACAAATAAACATAAATCTAAAGAAGAAGATTGTGATAAAAATTGCAAAAAGATTAATAAAAAATTAAATTTCATAAACAAATTAATATTTGTTATAGAACAAGTCTACGAACAATAAGAATCCTCAGATTATTAAAAGAAGATGAATTCCAGAGAAATAAAAGTAGATACAAAAAGGTTAAGATTAAGACTAAAAGCTATAATATCAGGATTTTCAAGTTCTTGGATCATGATGAAGATTTTTAAGATACTTGACAAAGAAAATAGATTATCAGAATATGCAAAAGAAGATTATAAACAAATTAAAAAAATAAACAAAAAGTTAGTAGAAAAAATACATCAAAGGAAAATAAATGGTTAAAAATGGATTTATATGAAAAACAAATGAATAGACACCAAAGAATAAAGGCAAGAAAAGATATAAAATACAACAAGGAAAAGTTAAAGAATATAGATAACGCGTTTCAAAAAAGTATGCATAAAAAGATATTACAAAATTTAAGAATACAAGAACAATATCTTATGAAAGAGATAATAAATTCTAAAAATACTTTGCTACGGTTAGAAGATGGTATTAATTTTATTAAAATACAAAATAAAGAAATAATATGGTCAACGCAAAATATACCTCGTTATAATATAATGGATAAACGAATATTAGAAGAAAATAATGAGACAATAGAATGGTATAAAAATAAAATAAGAAAAATTTATATATTTTCATCTGCTTAAACTTTGATTCATAAAGAAAGACTATCAATTGATAGTATAACAAAAGAAAAACAACAAATAAAGACAATTATGAATACTAAAAATGTTAAACAAATGGGAAAAAACTTAGAAACATCCTTACAAAAGGAAGAAATATACAAGAAAAATTATGAACGAACATTAAATAAAAATGTAATAAATAAGGATACAACTATACAAGGTATAAAAGAACAAAGAAAAATAATAAACAATATAATAACAAATTTGTGGAAAAAATACAAGAAAGAGAAATTAATGGACCAAATGGAAACTATTTGGATCTTCATAAAATTAAAATCTAACTTTATATACTTTTTAAAATATTCTAAAAAGTTTTGGGGATAAAATTATGAATAATACAAAATCTAGGACAATAGAACAAAATATTTCTATTTTGTCTTATTGATGGTCGCCAATTTGATGAGACATAAAACCACGCTCGGATCAGAGCCGCCCACGTGTCGCCATCTACTGACTTAGAGCGTAGACGCTCGCATTAATGGGCTCGCGGGCCAATCCAACCCATTCTCCTGTTGACTACTCCAGGCCCATGCGTCTCGGCCCACTATTCAAGCGGGGTGATCAGGCTGTCAAACACGGCGCTCATGCTACGGTCCCCTCTAGGCCCCCCTTTCCCAGGAAAGCACTCCACGAGGGCACTTTCCTCTTACGCTCGCCTGTCTGACGCTCGTGGGTCATCTGCCAGAGGAAACCCTCTCGTGCATCCCTTCGAGCGTCACCCACGCTCGAGTAGACTCTGCCCCAAGTAAGGCATCCGTACGCCTGCAGGATAGATCTTCAGCCTCTCAGCGCACAACCCTCGCCAACAACCTCTAACACAGTGGCAGTGTGCACCTCGTACCTGGCACGCCGCCCACTTTTCAGATCCATCGCTCTCACGCCTTCACAGGACGCCACATGTTAGGGCAACACAGGTTTGGGACCACTTGGTCAAATTACCCAAACCACCCTCACCCCTAACATATAAATAGGGGAGAACACCTGCATTCTCTCCCAAGTCATCTTCTTCCACAAGAATACTTTGCATAAAACTGGGCATTTTCCCTTGCTTTTCTTTCTTCCTTCCAAGCTCCACATTGCACGCACCTCAGCTGCATCATCCCTGTCACACTTGCACTCTTGGTGTTATCCTAGCTGGAAGAACCCACGCTCAAAAGGAAACCCAATTCCTGAGGCTCCCAGCCTGTGATGGTCTTCCCTTCCACAAACAAATCTAAAGTGTTTGGTGTTAAAACAACTTTCTAAGTTTCTGCGCCATCACAATTCATTTGGCAACCTATAATAAAAAATGAAACCTTTTTATAAAAATACTATTTTATAAAGAATATAAATGTTAAATAGAGCAAATTGCATTTTTAGTCCCATACTAATAGGGCATTATCACTTTTGGTCTCATGTTTTTCAAAAGTGGTTTTTTTGGTCCCATAGTAATTTTTTTTTATCAGTTTGAGGACTTCCGTCAAATATTTAGCGGAAGTTACTGTTCATCCGTTACTGTCATCACTGTTCATCCAATTTAACGGATGAACAGTGACTTCCGTCAATTATTTGACGGAAGTCCTCAAAATGATAAAAAAAAATTACTATGGGACCAAAAAAACCACTTTTGAAAAACATGGGATCAAAAATGATTGACCCATTAGTATGGCACCAAAAATGCAATTTGGTCTATTAAATAATATTTTAGAAAAAAGCCCCATATGTTACTCCACATTTAGAAAATTCCTCTTTTGATTACTTTCATAATTAATGTATTTTGTACGAGAGCTATGTAATTACCAATGTGAGTATATATAATTAAAATTCTCTAGATACGGTGTAAGTATAACAAGCGCGTCAAAGAAAGAGCTTTCCAACTAGGGGACTTGGTCCTCAAAAAAGTTGAAGTCTCCAAACATGTGGGTAAGTTGGACCCCAATTGGGAAGGCCCCTTCAAAGTCATCCAGGTACGAGCGAACAACACCTACCTGCTAGAGACTTTGCAAGGCGAGCGTCTCCCTAGACCGTGGAATGCATGTAACCTTAGACGGTTCTACGTGTAAATGTCAACCTTTGTAATTGCCCGCTCGCGCCACTTTGTACTTTCTTTTGACAGAAAGCATGACAGTTATTATTTTTAATTGCAAGCATAATAGTAAGTATTTTACCAATTATTATGTCATTTACTTGCCCTTTCTCTGATTAAAGGTTTGAACAACCGATTGCGTTCAAAGCCTATTCCGTGTCAAGCATCCTCCACGTCGAATGGCTTGGTGAACACACAGTTGGTTTCAAGTCAACGCTATCTGTGTGTTAAGAACCCTCCACACTGAACAGGTTTGACGCTCATAAGCATGTAAATCCTAAAGAATGAGCGTGTCGGAAAGGTGGGATGCTAAATGCTTAGTTTACACCAACTGGATGCTGATCACGCCAGTTTATGCTCGTAAACCCCCGATGACCCTCATCCACTTAGGTATGAGTATGCTCATAAATAGCCATCACTAGGCTAATCCTCTCACGGATGCCTAAATATGAAGCTAACATTACAGCCATGCTCGCTTTAATCCCATACTTAGCAAATCCTATAGTTGATTTCTAAGTTCACTCATGCTACTGGAACGCTCGAATTAGAAGTATGCATCACATACTTAAGGCCAATACTTAGTTAAATCCTCAGGGAATTTCTAAGTTCAAATCGAGCCTCATTGAGAATATAGTCGGGGTACCCTCGCAAGGAACACCCTCGCGCCCGTATATTCCTCTCTCAAATGTTCAAGCGTTTCTAAGCCCTAACCTTAAAGTCCACATTAATGAAGGACAGCCAGGGTACCCTCAAAAGAAACACCCTCGCGCTCAAACACACCCATCACAGACATTCAAATACTAATAAAAGACAAGCATACAGACATCAAACGGAGAGAGATAACGGTGCCCAACATTCGATGTTGAGGAATTAAGCTTCATTGAACACAGAGAGATCACTAAAAGTAAAGTGAGAAACTAGTTCAAGTATGCTAACAGGAGTACAAAATTCAAGTACAGAAATTAAGTGTTTGTAACAGAAATGGAATTTAAGCAGGAACAAAATAAAACAAGCAGAATTTTGGAGGGCACAAAAAAAGCATCACTGGGCTTGACTCTCGGGCTTAGGAGGGGCAGTTGAGAGAGGAACTGGGGCCAGCACGTTGATATTGGAAGTTTGAGCATCACCTGCTTCCTCGCCGACTTGAGCGTCGATGGTGATACCATCATCCTCTATCGGGATAGGCTCATGATTTATGGTATTTACCGCCATGAACTCCCTCTGGAGCATCGTCACAAGGTCCTGATACTCAGGCTCCGCCAGGCTTTCCGAGGGGTCTTTATTGCGCATGATGGGCTCCAGGTTTTCGTCCAAATCCATGCGCAGGTGCTCATCAGTCCGAGCGCTCTCAGGAGCCATTCCCAACTTCACCATCTGCCCCACAGCTTTCCAGAAGAAGCGACGAGCGTTATCGAAGCAATGGAGGTTGGCAGCGAAAGCAAAGGCCTTCGAGTGTACAAATCTTGTCACCGCCTCCCATGCCACCTACGTCTCCAAGCCGGCCACCTTCTCCTGCAATTTAGCGAGAGTCTTCTTGGTCACCTCATTTTTCCGAGTGCTCTCGGTCAATTGCTCGCCTAGTTCCCCGTTGGTGACCCTCAG
This sequence comes from Lantana camara, assembly GCA_037501455.1. NCBI lineage: Eukaryota > Viridiplantae > Streptophyta > Magnoliopsida > Lamiales > Verbenaceae > Lantana > Lantana camara. Next base: position 19,765,476 of record CM074859.1, read on the forward strand.
TTGGTCGCGCTCCTCCTTGAGTTTCCTGTGGCGATCATCAAGGACTAAGTACGCATCATCTGACTGCTTCAAGTCCTCTTTCAGCTTGTCCTTTTCAAGGTTGGAGGTGGTAAGTTGAGCACAGATATTATTGTAATCCTCTTGCAGCTGGTCGGGGTCAGAGATGCGCAGCAACTTCTTGTATTTGGCCTTGTGTTCAGAGTAGGCCTGCGCTTGACCCTACAAGTTCTTCAGCCTCGGGATTACTTCCTGAAAAGCCAGAAGCGAGGGTCCCTATCAGGAGTAAAAGCAGAAAAGATTAGAGTTTCACCAAAGTATTTAAAGAATTACCGTCATAAGAGCGTGACAAGCATCATCCGCAACCCGAGCGACGTCATGCTCATTCAGCTTGTCATGATCACCAGAGAATTGGAGTTTCCCAACGATCTCCACAACTAGATTGACGGTGGCTGTACTTTTCTTCAGAAGGACAGGGTGGTCCGTCCTTCTTATACCGACCGTCCTCCCGGCAGCCTATCTTCCAAAAATCCTCATCCTCCAATGAGAATGTGTCACTGCCCTCGCCACGGTGGCCCACGACCACCTCTTTTCCTTTCCTGGAGATGGGGATGGAGTCTGGCAACCTCTTCCTTTTCCCCATGCGATCAGCCCTCGTCGTATCATGAAAGCGGGCCAACTCCCTCGAGCGGTTGCGGGAGTTACTAGAACTGAGAGCTATTGGCTCTTCAGGAGCAGCTGGAGGAGGAGTAGCACTCCGAGCGCCACCAATAGTCAAATCTTCAATAGGGCCGGCGATCTGAACCTCATTTTCGGCACCCCTACGAGTTCCCCTGCCTCCATCGCCTCTCCCTGGCCCTCGTCGGGTTCCCCTTCCTCTCGGAGCATTCGAGGGTTGGACCTGTTGCTGTGGTTGCTGTTGCTGATGATTGGCACCCGCCCGCTGAGCGCGCATCATTTCGGTAACCCTCTCGGCGTCCATCCCAACTGTCAGTATTTGAACACTTGAAAAATGAAAGCACGAGCGTCAAAAAGAGGCTATTCGGATAGTAGCTCTAATAACATTACAATCTAAACAAGTTAGTGATGCTATCCTAAATGTTAGATGAGTCAGTTCCTAGAATCTAACCGTCGAAGTCCATGATTTGAGCCGGAGGGTTGAGTATCATGTCTGGGGGACTCGAGAGGCCAAATCGGAATAGGATCCCCTCGTTCCTCATCAGCTCTTTGGTCTTAATCAGTTTCTTCTCGTTTTTCATCACGAGGGCCAAACTTTTTGCCCAATACTCGAAGAGCTTATTCTCGGCCCTATTCCTAACCAATGGCCCCTCGCCATGAGCGATCCACACTCGGTGAGCTCCAATGGTCCCCCCAGGAGCACCCACAAAAAAGTGTTTTTCTTTCCAATCCTCTCCGTACGAACTCGAGGGCGAGTCAATCATTTTAAGCCTTGACTTGGCTTGGGCATAGTAAAACCCATATGTTAGGGATGAGCACGGAGAACGGGCCACTTGGATTAAACTGTTGAAGTTGTCTAACGAGGGTTCGTGGCCCGTGGCCCTCATCAACATCACGAATGTGTTTATGAAAGCGATACCGTTGGGGAGAATTTGAGAAGGACTTATTACAAGGTAATTGCAAATATTGACGACGGGAGATGGGATTGGAAACCTCAAGCCTCCAGCCAGGACTGAGTCTTGATAGACGGTCATCATTCCAGGTGGCGGTCGGTTGGCCCTGTCACCCTCCCCGGGAAGATGCATTGGGAACACTGCCTCATCCTAATACACTTTGGTCCTTAAACCTTTCAAGTCTTCGAGCGTCAATATGCTCTCTATATCATCTGGGAATCTGTCAGTTTGGTGTGAGTTATTTTGCCTCACTCGAGTCGTAGGCTCTTTCCTTTTCCTTTGGCGCTTTCGAGGAGGTACGCACTCGGCACGACGCCCGGAAGGTCCGGTACCACCCTCGGGAGCTGCAACGGCCACCGTGATCCGATGGTCTTGAGGTCTTACGGCACTGTTCAACACTGGAAGCACTCTCTCCACTTGCCTCTGCATCTCCATCACATTGTTCATCTCTTCGAAGAGATCGTTCACCCCCTCAGGATCACGCTCGTTCATCCCTTGAATGGCGACATCAAGCTCATCATCCCCAGCCTCTATCGGAGCCCTTGCTACTGGGATGGCCATGGGGATTGCATCGCCTGGGGAGGCCCTCGCCAGTGGAACGGCCACGGGAACATTATTATGGGAGGAAGAACTCCCAACAGACATCTCATCTAGTTCCCTCACATAACCCTCTTCAGCGTTGTCCGCCATGGCTGTTCCTCTGTCCTTGCAGATGAAGTTTCCAAGCAAAGGATCAGTGGAGGAGAAGGGTTTTAGAGTAAGATCCGCAAAGGGGAAGGGTTCCTCACTTAAAGGGGACACTCAGGCACAACCTAAATCTAAAGTTAGTACAAGAAATAAGAGTTTACGAAGTTTTTACCTAAAGATTGAAGGAAAACTTGCTGGAAATCACAGAAAATTGCAGAGAGTTCTTGCTGCTTATTTTGCTTGAAAAAGGATGAATACGTGAAAAAGGAGACAAAGGCCTTACAAATCCCTATTTATAGGGGTAAAGGCTGGCATTAATTAGGGTTTGGGATTCAAAAATGCAATCATTTCCCGCCTTGGGAGACTCCCACTATGGGTAACCGCTTCATGCTTACCAAGTACACGCACCCACTCAGCGAGACATGCGCCCACGTTGCCACTCCACATTAAATGCAGATGGGATTGCATTTATGGCCGTGTCAGAAGAGGGTCGTTACAGAAGACAAACAGTCACTCCATTCTTAAAACTTGACCCTCGGATAATCAGAAGTTCAGGGCTCGCTTCTCTGAAATTCTACAATACGCTCAAGCGCTACTACAGAATTTGGGGGGGGCAAATGATGAGACATAAAACCACGCTCGGATCAGAGTCGTCCACGTGTCGCCATCTACTGACTTAGAGCGTAGACGCTCGCATTAATGGGCTCGCGGGCCAATCCAGCCCATTCTCCTATTGACTACTCCAGGACCATGCGCCTCGGCCCACTATTCAAGCGGGGGGATCAGGCTGTCAAACACGGCGCTCATGCTACGGTCCCCTCTAGGCCCCCCTTTCCCAGGAAAGCACTCCACAAGGACACTTTCCTCTTACGCTCGCCTGTCTGACGCTCGTGGGTCATCTGCCAGAGGAAACCCTCTCGTGCATCCCTTCGAGCGTCACCCACGCTCGAGTAGGCTCCGCCCCAAGTAAGGCATCCGTACGCCTGCAGGATAGATCTTGAGCCTCTCAGCGCACAACCCTCGCCAACAACCTCTGACACAGTGGCAGTGCGCACCTCGTACCAGGCACGCCGTCCACTTTTCAGAGCCATCGCTCTCACGCCTTCACAGGACACCACGTGTTAGGGCAACACAGGTTTGGGACCACTTGGTCAAATTACCCAAACCACCCTCACCCCTAACATATAAATAGGGGAGAACACCTGCATTCTCTCCCAAGTCATCTTCTTCCACAAGAATACTTTGCATAAAACTGGGCATTTTTCCCTTGCTTTCCTTTCTTCCTTCCAAGCTCCACATTGCACGCACCTCAGCTGCATCATCCCTGTCACACTTGCACTCTTGGTGTTATCCTAGCTGGAAGAACCCACGCTCAAAAGGAAACCCAATTCCTGAGGCTCCCAGCCTGTGATGGTCTTCCCTTCCACAAACAAATCTGAAGTGTTTGGTGTTAAAACAACTTTCTAAGTTTCTGCACCATCACAATTCATTTGGCAACCTATAATAAAAAATGAAACCTTTTTATAAAAATACTATTTTATAAAGAATATAAATATTAAATAGAGCAAATTGCATTTTTAGTCCCATACTAATAGAGCATTATCACTTTTGGTTCCATGTTTTTCAAAAGTGGTTTTTTTGGTCCCATAGTAATTTTTTTTTATCAGTTTGAGGACTTCCGTCAAATATTTAACGGAAGTTATTGTTCATCCGTTACTGTTGCCATTGTTCATCCAATTTAACGAATGAACAGTGACTTCCGTCAATTATTTGACGGAAGTCCTCAAAATGATAAAAAAAAAAATTACTATGGGACCAAAAAAACTACTTTTGAAAAACATGGGACCAAAAATGATAATGACCCATTAGTATGGGACCAAAAATACAATTTGCTCTATTAAATAATATTTTAGAAAAAAGCCCCATATGTTACTCCACATTTAGAAAATTCTCTTTTGATTACTTTCATAATTAATGTATTTTGTACGAGAGCTATATGTAATTACCAATGGGAGTATATATAATTAAAATTCTCTAGATACGGTGCAAGTATAATTTTATCTAAACAACATTCGTAATTATTTCATTTAATTAGAGGCTATATTTAATTAACCATAAAATTTACATAAGGTTATTATATTGGAGCCATTCGGCGTTCGAAAATAATCTAAATTTATGTCTCAATTTTTTATCCTCGATACCTCGAAGTAATTAAAATTTTGATGGGTCCGGAAATGGATGGTCCGAATCCGATCACTTTACGATTTGTATTTTGTGGAGGAAACCACCGGAGCTTCGCCGGAAATGGGGAAGTGAGTTCAACCTGTTGGGACAAGCACAAGAAAGTCAGATGGCCAAGCTGGGGGAACTGGGGGTGATACCCAGTTTGGCTCTCCGACGCTCAAGTCAGTTCTGTTCAGTGTAAGTTCAGTTGCAGTGATGAAGAGAGCTTAGAGAATGCTTACAGTGTAGAAGATGACTTGGGTTATTTATAGTTGAGGGTCAAGGGCCCTTTGGTCATTTGCCTCAAGTGGTCCTGGCCGAATGTTGCCCTAACACGTGGCGCTGTGAGAGAGAAACCTAGGAGGAATCTTCTGCAAAAGCGGCCCAAAAGTTAGTGCTAGCAACAGTGGCAGGTGCGCGGGCATGTACGTTGTGTCAGAGAGCCATGTGGGTGGTTGGTAACGAGGGCTTGAGAGCGCGCTCGTGACACCCTTGAGTCTTGGAGGCTAAGATATCCGCTGAGGGGAATGTTGGCTCCAATTCAAAGGACGAGCCAAAGGAGAGGCCGCTCTGAGGGAGTGGGACGCTCGAAGAGGGCTCCCTTGGCACGTAGGCGTACCCATCGTTGGGTTTGTTGGACGCTCGTGGGAGTGATAGCGCTCGTTGGGCTTAGCTCCTAAGAAGACCTGCGCTCGTTGGTTCCAGCGCTCGTGAACTGATGATGCAGCCTGGGGAGACAGATGTCATCATCTCGGTGAGGCCACGTGTCCTAATGTGGGACGATCGTATTTTGGCCCCATCATTTTGCCCCCCAATTCTGTAGTCCTTAGTTGATAAGGACTGTAGAATTTTGACACGTTCTATCCCTTGTTCGTAGCGCTCGTATAGGGCTTGGCGTACTGAGCAATTTTCCTCTGATTGCGCCATAAATGCGGTCTTTTCAACTGACCGATCGTATCACTTCAGCATTAAATGTAGGTACTATTCTGAAGCCCTTGAAACGTCAGAGCATTAAATGCGGGTGCGCGTGGGGCGCGTGAGCATTGGGAAGCATGTGCCGGTTCCATAAAGTGGGCGGTTTCCTAGGCGGGAAATGATTGCCATTTTGAATTTATTGCCCGAAACGGTACCAACTCCTATCCCTATAAATAAGGGATTCGGAAATCTTCACACTCTTTACGCATTCAAAACTCTCAAGCAACCTTTGCAAAGAAAATTCTCTTGCATTCCAGTTCTTAGAGCATCTTCAACCTCTTCTTCAGTTTTCTTCAGAAACTTTTCAAGGTAAATCTCCAGTGTGATTTTCTGACTTTGCTAACCGTAGATTCGGACCTTAGGACTTTGTAATCCCTCAGATTCCCGTATTTCTGAACCTTAAACTCTCTCCAAAAAACCTCCAAATCCCCAGTTTCTGCCATGGCCGACCAACATGTTGAAGAATTTGCCCGTGAAATCCAAGAGATGGCCACCGATAGTTCTTCTTCCCACAATTCCCCCAGAGATGAAGAGTTGGGGGCGGCGGTAATGGCTATGGAAGACAGAAACCCAGGCGGAGTGGATCCTCTTTTTGAGGAGATGGATCTGGTGATTGAGGCAGAAAGACAAGGAGTCACCAGACAAGGAGTATCCCTCCCCATAACTCAAAGTGCTACACATCCCCACCGCCACAGAGTGACCGTGGCGGTTGCAAACCCGCTTCCGGTGGCGGAAGCCGTAACTGGGCCTTCAGAAAGGGCCCGTGTTGCAAATCCGCTTCCAGTGGCGGAAGCCATAACCGGGCCTTCGGAAAGGGCCCGTGACAAGGGCAAGAGTAAGAAAACCCAGAAATCCAAAGGACCCAACGAGGGGGAGGGCTCAGGTTATCAGGCTACCGAGCGCACGCCAGACGAGACTCCCAGCACCGTCACTGTGGGAGATATAAAGACAATGATGGCCCCCATCTATTGGGACGAGCGGTATACTTGGAGAATTCCCCAAAGCCACGAGCGTGCAAATAATCCGCCTCCTGGGGAAATGGCAGTGTACGTGGACACCGTGCGCTCAGGAGGCCTGAGGTTCCCCATTTCAGTCTCAATGACCCATTTGCTGAATGACTTGGGCTTGTGTCCATCCCAAATAGTGCCCAACGGCTTGGCCCTCCTGACCTGTTTCATAATTCTGATGAGGACCATGGGCTACGAGCCCTATTTGCGGAACTTCAATGCCCTCTTCCAAGTGGTCAGCTCCTCTCGCTCTTCTCCTGAGGCGGGTTTTTATTACGTCCAAGCGAAGGCCCACATGAAGTTGATCAACTCACCCTCGAGCACTTACGGCATTGATTGGAAAGAAAAATTCATCTTTGTCAAGGCTCCAGCAGGAGAGGACTTTAGGGTGATCACGGAATGGGGCTCGTACTCAAAGAGCCGTTTGCCACCCTCACTCCCTCGAGACTGGGCTAAAAATTTGGCAACAACCCTAAGGGACGAGGGTCACCTGATACAAGCAAAGGACTGGATAGACGATGCGGAACTCATGTTCTTGTGTGGTCTTACCAACGACCCTCATTTCCTTGACAACCCTCCGGCTCGTGATATAGAGAGAGACGGTTAGATTCTTAGGGCACTAACCTTAGATAGGGATGAATACTAACTGCTGTTCTTGTATTTGTAATTTGCACTTAACAATTCTTGTTCAAAGATTTACAACCCTCGTATTTTCATTTTTGCAGGAGCCGCTATCTTAGAAATGGCAGGTGGCATTAGACAAGCTGCTCGTTTCGCCAACGCCCAAAGGAACCAAGCCACACAGGGGAACCAACAGCGCGAGCCCCAACGCCCTCGTAACCGCAATGACAGAGGGGACGCTCGAGGGGGTTCCAGTTCAAGCGCCAACCCAGAGGTGCAACCCCCTCGTGGCCGAGGGGAACGTAGGTTGGTCCCCAGGGAGACCAGGCGAACGGAGAGAGGAGATGATGTTCAACCCCCCGTTCCTGCAGAAACAATGAGGCCAGTAACCACTCTGGCGATTACAGAGGCTCCTCCGAGCTCGAGCGTGAATAGACCTTCCCGCAAGAGGAAGAGGATGCCTGACTCCGTCGCGATCAGAGGAAAGGGCAAACGGGTGGTTGAGGGTCCCCGAGGCGAGGGGGACACTTCCTCTTCAGAGGAAGAACACATGTGGGATTTCCCTCGCCGAGGGGACAGAGACTTCACTGGCGCCCCCGACGGCGGACCGGTTCTGTTGAGGCCGGGCTCGGTTGCCCAGACTATCACTGATGATTTATTCAGCCGGGCTCAATTCTCGGCAGACCACAGGCATCTCTACAGTGAGTCTGTAGAGAAGGTGACGTTTGATGCAGCCCACGCCCTAATTTCCGTAAGTCCTCATTTCTTGCATTCTTCTTTTCTGTAATTCACCATTCTTCTGCTAACACTTTTCCCCTCGATTATGCAGCAAGTCCTTCCTCGGCTCCGGAATGTGCAAATGCGAGCCTCCACCTACGCCGAGCGCAAAGCCAAATACAAGAAGGTGGCCCGCTCGAATGATCCGGCCCATTTCCAAGGGGAGCTGGACGCTGAGATAGCTAAGTACGAAACCCTCAAGGGTTTGTACAACAAAAATGAAGTGGAGATGTCAAAGCTGAAGGAGGACTTCGTGGCTGTGGACGGCGCTCGGATCCGTTTGGGCAACGAGCTGGCCCAAGCTAACGAGCGGCTCAGGAAGGCTGAGGCGGAGAGGGAGAGCTTGAGAGCAAGGGCTCAGGAGGCCGAGCGCAAGTTTAATGACACTGTTAGCGAGTGGCCTCGGAGCTTAGAGCGTGCGACCAAGGAGGCGTTGATTAAGTTCTGTCATTCCAAAGCTTTCAACTTCGCGGCCTCGTTACACTGCTTGGACGAGGCTCAAAATGCTTTCAACCTGGCAGTGGATCAGGGCATCCACAAAGGACTGACAGATCCAGCAATGAAGGGCGCTGAGGGTACGGGGCTCATGTTTAATGAGCGCTGTGAGGAGGCAGAAGAGGATCCCAACGACCCCGCTGACAGCATAGCGGAAATGGAGTACGACTTCCTGGTGAAATTGATCCAGGATGAGTACGCCGATGCCCACAGGGAAGGGGGTGTGGGTCCATCTGACGCTCATGAAGACGAGCCACAAGCACCGCTCATAGAGGATGCCCCAGTTCAAGTAGATGAAAACGCCAATGCTCCCGACGCCAATGAGCCTGCTCCTGCCAATGCTCCCAACGACCCGCAAGAGCCTGAGGGTCCCATTCACGGCCCAGTTCAAGGCCCAATTCTGGTGGTGGTTGATGAAGATGTCGCCCCGGCTGCTTGAGACTTTTCCTCCATCCTTTTTCTGTATTTTTCTGATTTTCTGCTTTCTCTTGTTAGAATTCCATGGGCCTTTGAGCCCTTTAGCCTTGTACTAGCTTCCCTTTATTAATGAATAAAGATTCTGTTTTCCATGCCTTTGTTCTTCATTTCTTTTATGAATTATATAATAAAACTGTGTGGTACACTCCTGTGAATGTTTTATTCCTTGTGATGATGTTTTGCTTCTGTAATGCAAAATTTGTCTAAGTCTTGAGCGATCGTGGGGGTCTTATTGTGAGATTGCCCCCCACTCCAGACTTGCATAAATTTTGTTTTTGCTCTTGAAATTGAAAATTTGCCCAAGTCATGAGCGCTTGTGAGGGTCTTATGATGAGATTGCCCCCCCGCTCAAGACTTGTATAAATTTTGTCTTTGACACAAACCTTGAAAATTTGTTTAAGTCTTGAGCGATCGTGAGGGTCTTATTGTGAGATTGCCCCTACGCTCAAGTCTTGTGTAAATTTTCCCTTTGTAAGTTTACCTTAAAAGTTTGTCTAAGTCCTGAGCGATCGTGAGGGTCTTACTGCGGGATTGCCCCTACGCTCAAGACTTGCATAAATTCTCCCTTTTGAAAATTTGTCTAAGTCTTGAGCGGTCGTGAGGGTCTTACTGTGGGATTGCCCCTACGCTCAAGACTTGAGCAAAGTCCTTTTTGATTCTGAGGCCATCATTCGAGCGCCCTGGCTCTTATCCTTTTCTCGGTTCTGCAGGAAATCCCATTTTCGAGCGCGAGGCGCTTTAAGAAACGACCAAGGCACACTAGGATTTTTTCTTCTTTTTTTTTTTTTTTTTTTTTTTTGTGGTGGATCCCTTTTTCGAGCGCAAGGCGTTTTAAGAAACAACCAAGGCCTACTAGGATGCGTTTTCGTGGGAGATCCCGTCTTCGAGCGCAAGGCGTTGTAAGAAACAGCCAAGGCCTACTAGGATTTTCTTCGCGATCCCCTTCCGCCTTGCCTAATTGGTTGTGAGCGTAACCAGTCTATCCTTATGAGGGCGTCCCCCCATGTGGAGTAGATTACTGGCCAGCGTAACCCATAAGATAAAACAGCATTCATATTGGAATGGGTTGCCAACCACGCTCGAGAAAACGAGGGCCGTGGGACTTATCCATTGAACCAACCAAAGAAACCGGAATATTAAAGAAATTAAAAAGATTATGTTACCTTTCACTTTGATTTGGAGTACATAGAACCCGTCTAAGTGGGTTGTTACATCAGAGTTTGCAAAGAGCTTTTAAACATAAAACCGCCGGAGGTTACATGCGTTCCAAGGGCGAGGCAAGCGCTCGCCTTGAAGTGTCTCCAGGGTGTAAGTGTTGTTAGCTCTGAGTTGTATGACCTTGAATGGGCCTTCCCAATTGGGGTCCAATTTGCCCACATGTTTGGATACTTCCACTTTCTTCAAAACCAAGTCTCCCAGCTGGAAAGTTCTTTCCTTCACACGCTTGTTGTACTGTTGGGCTACAGTGGCTTTATAGTGGTGGATCTTGGCCCACGCTCGTTCTCTTCTTTCATCCAACAAGTCCAACTCCAAGCTCCTGTTGTCATCGTTGAGCTGCGGCTCGAAATAGCCGACACGAGCGGACTCATTCACTACCTCCGCCGATATCATTGCTTCTGACCCATAAACGAGCGCGTATGGTGTTTCTCCCGTGGCCGCTCGTGGGGTTGTGCGATAAGCCCAAAGCGCTCCTTGCAGCTCCTCAGCCCATTCACCTTTCTTGCTTTCAAGCATGGTTTTCAGATGTTGCAAAATGATCCTGTTGGTAACTTCTGCCTGTCCGTTAGATTGTGGATGTCCTACGGAGGTAAATCGCTGTTCTATCCCCAACTCCGAACACCACTCTCGTGTGTCAGCTGCTATGAACTGGGATCCATTGTCAGATATGAGTACCCTCGGTATGCCGTACCTGCAAATGATGTTCCTCCAAATAAAGTCCCTTACAACCTTGAAAGTGATTTTTGCAACAGCTTCAGCCTCGGCCCATTTGGTGAAGTAATCGACGGCTAATATGACAAACTTCCTTTGTCCCGCAGCCATGGGCAAGGGGCCCACAATGTCTATTCCCCACTGGTCAAACGGCCAAGAGACATCTATTGGGATCATTTGTGCGGCTGGCAATTGAGGGAGATTTGAATGAAATTGGCATTTGGGGCACTTCCTCGAAAATTCAATAGCATCCTGGAGAACCGTAGGCCAATAAAACCCACTTCTCAGAACCTTCTTCGCTAAGATACGCCCTCCGGAATGATTTCCGCAACTTCCATTGTGTATGAGCTCGAGCGTTTCCTTCGCTTGGGAGGGCCTTAGGCATCTCATTGGGGGTCCTTGAAATGATTTTTTGAACAATCTCCCCTCGGGATCCAGAGCGAAACGAGGGGCCTTATTCCTGACTTTCCTGGCTTCCACCTTGTCAGTCGGAGTGATTCCATCCCTCAGGAAAATGATGATGTCGTCAAGCCAACAGGGCTCGTTTGGATCAATCGTGGAGACCATCTTGGTGGCGACCCTTCCCTTGATCAAAGGTTCCTCAGTTCTGAGGAACGTAACAGAGCGCTCGGAAGTGCCTTCTAAAGCTGAAGCAAACTTTGACAGAGCGTCCGCACGCTCGTTTTCTCCTCGCGGTACTTGAAGTAGGTGAAATTCCTTGAACTTCCCAATGATTTCTCTGGCTTTCTTTAGGTACTGTACCATGGTGGTTTCTCGAGCCTCATAAGTTCCTTCAATCTGGCTCGCTATTAACTGTGAATCCACGTAGGCAGTGATTCTGGAGGCTCCATTCTGAAAAGCTATGTTCAACCCTTGCACGAGGGCTTCATATTCTGCTTCATTATTAGTGACTTGGAAGTCTAGCTTGATCGCAAAGTCCAGTTCAATCCCATCAGGGCTCCTGAGGGCCACACCTATTCCTCCCCCTTGAGAGGTTGAGGAACCATCTGTGTGCAGTACCCATAACCCCTCATTCTCCGCAACGGTAGGCTCGAAACCAAAACGTTCAACCAACAAATCCGCCACAACTTGAGCCTGTATCGCGGTCCGGGGTTCGAAGCATAAGTCAAACTGGCTCAATTCGATGGCCCACTTGATTAATCTGCCAGATACGTCCGGCTTGGACAACACTTGCTTCAAGGGTTGGTCGGTGAGAACTGTTATTGAGTGCGCTTGAAAGTAAGGCCTTAGCCGTCTTGAGGCGTTAATAAGAGCGAACGCAAATTTCTCAATCTCCAGATATTTCTTTTCGGCTCCTTGTAAGGTTTTGCTCAGATAATAGACAGGCAAATGTTTCCGTTCTCGTATAGCGACCAGAACCGCGCTCGTGGCTTCAGGAGAAACAGAAAGATACATGAATAACCTTTCGCCGTCGACAGGCTTAGTCAGCAGTGGCGCGCTCGATAAGTAAGCTTTCATATCCTGCAGCGCCTTTTCACACTCCTCGGTCCAAGCAAAGTTACGTGCGTTCCTCAAAATTTTGAAGAAGGGAAGGTTTCTATCCGCCGAGCGCGAAATAAACCTATTTAATGAGATGATTTTGCCTACCAGGACCTGTACTTCCCGCACATTTCGAGGGGAGGGGATTTCCAGGATGGCCTTGATCTTCTCCGGATTGGCCTCAATTCCCCTCTGACTGACCATGTATCCCAAGAACTTTCCCCCTTGTACTCCAAAGGTGCATTTCGAGGGGTTCAACTTCATCCCATATTGGCGCAAGATTGAAAAGGTGCGCTTGAGATCATCCAAATGGGAATCCTGGCGCTCGCTTTTGACAATCATATCATCAACATAAACCTCCATGGACTTCCCAATTTCACTTTCAAACATTTTGTTGACGAGCCGCTGATAGGTAGCTCCGGCGTTCTTAAGTCCAAAGGGCATGACTAAGAAGCAATACACCCGCATATGGACAACGAACGAAGTTTTGGGGCGATCTTCTGGAGCCATAAAGATCTGGTAATATCCCTGGAAAGCATCCATCATGCTCATGAGCTCGCAACCAGCGGTCGAATCCACCAATTGATCGATCCGAGGCAACGGGTATGGATCTTTAGGGCAGGCTTTGTTGAGATCAGTGAAATCATTGCACATGCGCCATTTATTTGCGCTCTTGGGCACCAAGACGACATTGCATAACCACTCCGGGTACAAGATGGGCTCGATATATTGAGCCTCCAAGAGTTTATTAACTTCCTCTTCAATGACTTTTTTCCGAAAGCCATGTACATCCCGCTTTTTCTGCTTGATGGGCTTGAAAGATGGATCCACATTAAGCCTATGGACTATGACGCTTGGGTCAATCCCTGTGAGATCAGAGGCTTTCCACGCGAATACGTCCTTGTTCTCCCTTAGAAAATCAATCATCATGATCTGAGAAGGCCCTGAGAGGTTTGAGCCTATCTGTGTAGTCTTGTCTTTGTTTCCAGGCTCCAGCTCAATGGTGAGGAATTTTTCCGAGGGTTCGATTCTCACCTCAGGGCGAGGAAGTTCGAGCGCCCTCTTCTTTCCCGTCAAGCGATCGCCAGGGGCCGGTTCGCTTTCTCCCGGTTCGTCTCCTTCTGAGGACGATCCGCCAACGGTCCCTGGGGGAACATTCTCAAGGGGATTCTCCTCGTTGTTTCCTCTCTTCTTCTTATTCTTCTTCTTGTTCAATTTTGCCCTTTTCCGTGCTGGGCTATCCTCATCCAAGTTGGGGAAATCTACTGACTTTTTGGTGGAACCAATCTGGAAGGTTTTCTCCGCCTTTGGCTTTCTGAGGGACAGCATGTAACATTCCCAAGCCTCTCGCACATTGCACAGCACTTCTCCCACGCCCTCGGGAGTAGGGAATTTAATCTTCTGGTGGTAGGTGGAGATGATGGCTTTGAAATCCACGAGGGCTGGGCGCCCAATTATGATGTTGTAAGGGATGTCAATCTCCACCACCGCGTACGTCACCAAGAGCGTTTTGCGTTGAGGGGCTCGGCCGAATGATGTAGCCAGACGTATCTGCCCTCGTGGGACCACTTCCGAGCCTCCAAAGCCAATGAGGGCTGTTTTGAGAGGCTCGAGCGGGAGATCAACCTTCATTTTTAAGAAAGTAGAGTAAGGCAAAACATTAACTGAGCTTCCACTATCCACCAATACCCTTTTTACAACATGGTTATGAACATCTAAACTAACCACCATGGGGCAATCTGAGGTTACACCCTCCCCATGGGGCGTTACAATATGTTCTAGATCCCTATCACCAAAGCCTATTACATCATTTTCTCTTGATTTTGGGGCGTTTGATCTCTGGATAGCGTAGATAGGCTTGGGCATTGCTGGGCGTTGGTTGTAGCTCCGAATGTGCCTCCGTCGAGAGGCGTTTGAATCCCCTCCTGATGAACCTCCCGCAATCATATTTATGACCGCGAAGGGCTCGTTTTCTTGTTCAGGGGCCTTGCCTTTATTACCTCGGCGGCTGCTGCTTTCCGGGGGTCCCCTACCCCTTGGGCTCTTTGACCGGGAAGGACTCCTTCTTCTCCTCCCGGAGCGCTCGTTGCATTGTTCATCGTAGCGCTCGAGCACCCGGACAAACTCCTTCAGATGGCCCCCTGCAACGAGCCTTTGGATTTCAGCTTCCAACTGTCGGCACTCATCCGTGTCGTGCCCTCTCTGCTTGTGGAAGGCACAGTATTTGTTTGAGCGTCTGAGTGAGTCTGTCTCTCTCATTTTGATGGGTCTTTTGAAGAGCTTCTTGTCGGAGAGATTGTAGACTTCAGAATTTGGCCGGGTGAGCGGAATGCGCTCGAATCTACGAGGGGGTGGTGGCGACTTTCTGCGCTCTTGAGGGCGCTCTTTCTTTACTGCCACATCCCGCCCCCGCTCGTGATGAGGTCGCTCGTTCCGGGCCGGCTGTGATGTCGGGGACCATTCGTCCCATACATATCTTCGAGCGCGAAAAATGGCTCGGCTATTTCTCTTAGGCCCATGAGGGTCCCAGGCCTCCTCTCCACGATGGCATCAGCAAATTTTTTGCTCACATACTGCTTGTGATCTACAGCCTGGAAGAGAACTGGGATCAAGAAATCCATCGAGGGCCTTTCCACCTGCAAGATCTCCTTATTGAAGCGGGCGAAGAACGAGCGCAGTGATTCGTTTTTGCCCTGCACCACGTTGTAGAGCGCTGTGGGTGCGGTAACTGGTGCCTTCAAAGAGTTGAAGTGGTTGAGGAAGGCATCGGCCAGTTCTTCGTATGAGTGGATCGAGCGCGGTGGCAGGCGCTTATACCACTCTTGAGCCATCCCTACCAAAGAAGTGACAAACACTTTCGCCCAGTAATGGCTGGAATACTCGTAAAGGTGCATGAGATGCACAAAATGATCCAAGTGCTCCGCTGGATCGGTTGTCCCGTCGTATCTGTTGATGGATGTGGGGACTTTGGCCATGCCGGCTTGGGCCATCAAAACTTCTTCGACGAGGGGTGAACCCCTCGCCAAGGGGTGGTATTCGTACGTGCCGAAGTTTTCCTCCGGCTCCTTCCGACGGGGGACCCTCGGTGGAGGATCCTTGGTGCGGGTGCTCCTGGCGTCAACCCGTTCATCCCGAGTATGGGAGATCTGAGTTGAGCGCCCTCGTGAGAGCTGTCCCACCATATCCTTGAGGCCCTGCAGCTGGTCTTGCACAGCCGCGAGGACGTCAGGATTTACTTCCACTTGCTTGTCCTTGTGGGCTCGTGAGCCCCTCCTGGAGACATGAGAGTCTCCTTCGTTTTCGTTCACTCGCTCTGTGGGCTCCTTGTTCCTGCCCACGGAGACACGCTCGTTGCCCTCCTGCTGGGGCACTTCTCTGGCTGGTGGTGGTGGTGGTTGTGCCCTCAAGACAGCCTGAGCTTCTCTGAGGGGAAAGTTCTGTTGTCCGCCTAAAGGGGCGGCAATCTGAGTGGCCTGCCCAGAGGGGAAATACATGGAATGGAACCTTTCCCATGCCCCCTGAGCCGCCTGAACCTCACACTGGGCATAGAGAGCCCGTAACTGTTGGGTGGTCAACGGAGGTAGCTCCACACCTTCAATCTCCCTGGGAACCACCACTGGGAGCTGGATCTGGCCGGCGTGATATGGTTGGACCGGCGGCATCATGGCGGCCGGAGTAAGAGTGTAGCCAGGAGGAGGCATCATGTAACCTTGCATTCCAAGGTTCATCTGGGGATGGACCCAGGAATTCTGTGCAAGTGGCGGGGGGACTGGGAGAGAAACTCCTCCCGCGGTGGTGGGAACGGGCATCACCGGCGGTGCAGGCGGCGGCGCAGAAGATTCAGCTGGTGGAGTTAGTCCTACGGCGGGAGGTGCTCCACCAACGGCGACAGAAAGAGGTGGTGCCCCACCAGTAGCGGTGGAGGGAAGAACGATGTTTGCATCTTGGGAGGTGTTTTCTCCTCCTCCCACAGCTCCAGATCTCGTTGCAACCATGGCTGTTGAAAGTGAAGATGTGCTTGTTTTTCAACCAACAAAAGAAAAGAAGAAGATGAAGGACTGGTTTCCCACAGACGGCGCCAAAAATGATGGGTCCGGAAATGGATGGTCCGAATCCGATCACTTTACGATTTGTATTTTGTGGAGGAAACCACCGGAGCTTCGCCGGAAATGGGGAAGTGAGTTCAACCTGTTGGGACAAGCACAAGAAAGTCAGATGGCCAAGCTGGGGGAACTGGGGGTGATACCCAGTTTGGCTCTCCGACGCTCAAGTCAGTTCTGTTCAGTGTAAGTTCAGTTGCAGTGATGAAGAGAGCTTAGAGAATGCTTACAGTGTAGAAGATGACTTGGGTTATTTATAGTTGAGGGTCAAGGGCCCTTTGGTCATTTGCCTCAAGTGGTCCTGGCCGAATGTTGCCCTAACACGTGGCGCTGTGAGAGAGAAACCTAGGAGGAATCTTCTGCAAAAGCGGCCCAAAAGTTAGTGCTAGCAACAGTGGCAGGTGCGCGGGCATGTACGTTGTGTCAGAGAGCCATGTGGGTGGTTGGTAACGAGGGCTTGAGAGCGCGCTCGTGACACCCTTGAGTCTTGGAGGCTAAGATATCCGCTGAGGGGAATGTTGGCTCCAATTCAAAGGACGAGCCAAAGGAGAGGCCGCTCTGAGGGAGTGGGACGCTCGAAGAGGGCTCCCTTGGCACGTAGGCGTACCCATCGTTGGGTTTGTTGGACGCTCGTGGGAGTGATAGCGCTCGTTGGGCTTAGCTCCTAAGAAGACCTGCGCTCGTTGGTTCCAGCGCTCGTGAACTGATGATGCAGCCTGGGGAGACAGATGTCATCATCTCGGTGAGGCCACGTGTCCTAATGTGGGACGATCGTATTTTGGCCCCATCAAATTTGATGTACAAAATTCCTTTATCATATAATTCGTACAATTCAGGACAAATCTAGAGATACTTATGAAATTGCTGCTAGATATTTTGGATAAGGAGCTTAGCATTGAGCTGCCATATAATTCTTATAATTTGAATATGTTGTATAAATATATGTTTTATGCGAAAAAAGAATTTTATTAAATTACCTCCTCCTCAAAAATTAAATAGTATAAAGCCCCTCAAGTTTTTAAAAAAGAAGCATATTTATTCCTCGCATAGTTGTGGTCGTTGTCTGCATCGTTTATTCCACATTTTCTGAGTTTAAAGTATATTTTACCTTCTCCCCGGTTCCCCCTCATGTTTAAATAATGAGTTTAAAGTTTATTGTACTCCTCCATATTTTCGTCTTGAACCGGTAGGTTACTCAAACAGATTTCGTCGACGTTCAGCTTCCTTTCAGGAGATAAAATATTTGGGGGTATTTTAGTAAAACAACTATTAGTCAATGGAGAAAAATTAAAAAGGAGGCAGTATGGTATTTAAAAAATAATACAAGTAGGTTAGGTGCTTTTTAATTTTCGGCAAATTATTCAAAGCCCCCCACCATACATCAATACTTATTCTAAACCCCCCAATTCATTTTTTTTGTGTTTTAAGTACCAATTACAATTCAAACTTTTTCTAAACCCCCTAAATCGTGTAAAAATACTAAAATGCCCTTAAAAAATATAAAAAATTACCCCAATGCCCCCCAATTTTTTTTTTTTTTTATTATTTTTTATTTTCCTTTCTTCCTCGCGTTTTTCACAGGAAAAACACAGGTTTTGGTGGGCAAGTCCAGCGCCGTCTCCGGCCAATTTCCGGAGACGGCGCTTACGTGTTTCAACTCAACTCGACGTCGCGACTTCATTTGTGGCAATCCCGTCTCCGGAAAGTGGCCGGAGAAGGTGCCGGAGCTCCTCCAAAATTTCGGTTTTTTCAATATAAAACGGGTTTTCCGTCGGCGTTATTCCGGCGACTTTCTTGAATGATTTTTATATGGATCTTGAAGATTTTGATACGGAGAGTTCATTGCAATTTACGGAATCAATTTTCGTTAATCGGTTTGGGAGTTATTGTCATTTCAAATTTTTAGATCTAAAATTTTTGATTTGAATTTGAGAACATATGGCTATGAATTTTGAAAAACTAACCGAAGATATGGAACGAGGACGAGGAGTACGTCTCCGATGAATTTTTCGGGATTTTTTGGACCACCTCCGGCGGCGGCCGGTGGTGGTCGGCCGGCGGCGCAGTGGCGGCAGCGGCGGGGCTCCGGTGGGAAGAAAGGATGAAGAAGAAAATGATGGTGTGGAAGAAGTAAAAATGGAGTGGAAAAAGTAAAAAAATAGGGGTAAAATAGACTTTTTAGATAATTTGGGGGTTTAGGAAAAATATTTTGTGTATTGGGAATTACAAATGTATAAAAATTGAATTATGGGGTTTTGAATAAATATAAAGGATATTTGGTACTGTTGAATGATTGCCCCTTTAATTTTATACAAAAGGGTGATTTATAAGAATTATTTATTAAATAAGGGGTAAAATGTTTTTATCTCTATGTTTTATTGATCCACCTTTGCCACATTATATCACGAAGTACGTACGTCAAGAAAAAGAATTGCAACCTTTTACTACAACAAAAAGATAGCAAATGAGAAAATATGTTCTCAAATTTGGTAAACTGAACAGCGTAACACACACATACAAAGACACATAGCGGGACTAACAGTGCTTATGAAGATCTGTCAAACAAATTACACACACATATAGGTTGCGGGACTCAAGTGAAAACATGGGTTTTGCAGTGATAACATTATAAGCAATTAGCTAAAAAGGAAATACTAAGTAACACTTACATATCAATAGGGGTTGGTTCAAGTGGTTAATGAGTTTATTCTCTAGAATAATGTCTCGAGTTCAAATCCCGCTTGAATATCGTGTGTTTAAAAAAAATAAGTAACACTTACCTAATTTAAAGAGTATGTATAGATTTCCTATATCTCAATGTGTTGAAGAAGGGTAGTAATGTCTCCCTCTTTAAGAGACAGCTTCCACTTTCTTCAAATATTGTATGCGGCTTTTTGAAAGTTGAAGGGTAGTAATTATATTGCTATCTAAGTTCATCGACAGTACTAGTCAAAATCTGGGGCATCATAGTTTTCATATTTTGTGTGATGGGTGGATCATGGCTTATTGTTTGTATATTTGGTTTTTGATTATATATGAGCGGATTAAGTTCTCGATAATAATCCTATGATTGTATTGATTAATTTTTATTTTTAAAAAAAAAATCATCAAAAGATTTACATATATATATATATATATATATATATATATATATATATATATTTCGGTCAAGATCGAAAGATTTATATAAGGAATGTAATTATCAATTAACAAATGCTGTAAGAAAGGAAAAGGCTAATGGAAATTTATTATGGCTTCTAAAGTTAAGGTATGTTAGTGCAACGGACATTTAATATTAGTGGAATTATTTGGCTGTGTCCTAAGAGGTTCTTTTATTTGTTGAATTATTTTTTAGAAAAATTTATATCTAACTACCCTCTTATTAGGCCTAATAACAATACAATCTATCTTTATTGAGAAATTAAAAATATAGTCCTTCTAATTTATGTTTCGTTAGTAGTCCCTCCATTCCGTTAAGGTTCCGTCATGATTTTGCCCTGTGATTTCGAAAATACCCTTAATTATTTTTGCAATTTTTTAAATAGAAATGGTCATTTTGTTGGAGTATGTAATAGGCAGGGATGTTTTTGTAATATTTTTCAAATATTTCATATAAGGGTATTTTGGTAATTTTAAAAATTGTGAAAATACTTAAGGGTATTTTTGGGATTACAGGGCAAAACTATAACGGAATGGAGCGACTACTAACGGAATATAAATTAGAGGAACTACATTGTAATTTTTTGATAAAAATGGATTGTTCTCGCATCCAACGGGTTCGCGGGCCAGGGCGTGACAAGGACAGGGCAAATCTACAAGTGCTTGGGCAAGCTTATTAGAAATCTAAGAGTTCATATGATGAGCAAGCTTCTTAGATTGGTGTCTACACAAAAATCTGAAAAGATTTCATGAAACTCAAAATCTG
Source organism: Lantana camara (assembly GCA_037501455.1). Taxonomy (NCBI): domain Eukaryota; kingdom Viridiplantae; phylum Streptophyta; class Magnoliopsida; order Lamiales; family Verbenaceae; genus Lantana; species Lantana camara. The sequence goes on from CM074859.1 coordinate 19,785,820, forward strand.
AAAAGAGTTCATATGATGTTAAGAACTCAAGCTTATTAGAAATCTAAGAGTTCATATGATGAGCAAGCTTCTTAGATTGGTGTCTACACAAAAATCTGAAAAGCGTTCATGAAACTCAAAATCTGAAAAGAGTTCATATGATGTTAAGAATTGAGTTCTTACAAACAATAAAGCAATTGGAATAGGAGGAGTTCATATGATGTTAAGAATTGAGTTCTTACAATAAAGCAATTGGAATAGGATTATAGGAGCTTATAAGCTGCCAAAAAAAAAAAAAAGACTCTTAGCATAACATTGAAAAATCAGGCCAAGAATTCATCTTCCCATGGTACTATATACCAAGAACTTGTACAAAATTCAAATCTTGAGACAACCAACTCTAACTACAAGATATTATCAAGGTAGGATTTCAGCTTTTGCTGAGCTCAAGCATGATCAGGATTCTGCTTCTTCACATCAGATGATTTCACGTCCCACCTTTTGAGACGTGCCGAAGTTGTAGATACCTATAAGAAAGAAATATTAGCAGAGTCGGAAGGTATAGAAATGGAAATATCTTGCCTGAATTCGCTTTTGGTCCGTATATGCACCAAACAGTTCAGATTGCGTATATATGAGAGTTATCGTCTTCAAAACAATAGTTGCTCTACCTCTTCATCCCAATTAGTTTTCCATATCATGAAGCTGAGCGATAGCGTTTGAGTAACAACTCCGCTAGTAAGTCCAAGCCAAATACCCTGTCAAGATTATTTCAATATATAATCTCAGAGTCACGCATAGAAAATTAGCGAAATATTATTTCATGTAGTTTGTACTTACCACTACTTGAAGATTGAAAACGTATCCGAGCACAGCTCCGATTGGCAGTCCGATCACATAGAAGCAAACTAAATTTATAACTGCGACCCTCGTTTGAAGACCAGCTCCTACTGCCACACCTGAAACCAAATTGCGAAAAAGAATGTGAAAAGCATAAATTTTAGAGAAATAGAATGTATAAGAATTAAGATGAAGAAAGGGTGAACTACATTTGAATCTCCTGAGATACTGTTAAATTACAGAAAACCCCCGTCAGTTTTCATATACAATAAAACCCCGGTTTCATTTTTCACATAAAACCTTTGTGGGATTTTGGTTTTATTTACACAATTAGAAATGTCTTCTCCTACATTTCATCGTTGGAGAGTCAATGTGACCTAAAGTATAACTAATGCAGGTCGAAGCCTTCCTTTTACCACAACTTTGCACAAATTTACATGGAAAGTGAAACCTGGGGGTTTTTTGTAATAAACCAAACTTGAGGGTGTTTTCTTGTCATGCCACAACAATTCGATTTAGATTTTAGAGGTAGTAAAAGTAAAGTCTCCCTAGGAAACATTATAACTTACCTGAGAGCATCGGAAAAATGCTACCTAGTAACACTGTGAACGCGAGTAGAACAGAGAGATCCGAGATGCTTTTCGCTACTTCCTCTTCATTTGTGAACAAGTATCCAATTTTGTCGCTGAAAACCAGGCAGAGAATAAAGAAGAATAGCCCTATTGTCACTGAAGTGCTCATCAACACGCTGATTGAGAACTTCACAGCTTTGGAATCTCCTCTCCCCAGCTCATTCGCAACTCGTACGCTGTTTTACACAAACAGTTTACTAATACTCTTTCTAAAGAAATGAAATGAAACAATAAGGGATTTTTGGTGTTTTGTACGAGGAAACGCATACCACGCAGCACCCATAAGCCCAACGATGATCATGAGTATCCAACCAGTGATATTAAGGCTGAAAATTTGGGTTAAGTGATTAGACATCTTGATTCTATGCAGGAAAAATGCAGAAGAAGGAATCAGGGATTACCATATAGAGAAGGCAGATATGGCAACCTTTGCATTCTTCATGTATCCAGCCAATAAGACCAATATTGCATAGTACCACAATTCCAAGCTATAAAAGGAGAAATGGTTAGTTAATGTTCACAATATTTCTTAGTAAGAGCTGCTAAAATTTGTAAAATGAAGACTTATCAACTAAAAACTGTTAAGTTCAAAACTATTTTAGTTATAACAGCGCTTTATACTGGAAAGTTACTGAACTACGTCACTTGATGGTACTGAAAAGGATTAAGAGTTGATAATAAGGTGATTTTAGCTTGTAGCTTTTCATCTTCCAGAAAAGGCAAAAGATATACCAGATCATCAAACCAGACGAAATCGATAGTTTCACCACGGGCAATAAATCCTTCAATGCAGCTACAGAGAACCCTTTCCATGTGTCAGGGCACCAACCGCCAAAAATGTAAGCAAATTCTCCAAAAACAACAAACCAAGAAGATATGCATAGTGCAGCCATGGCACCAGGGACACCAAAACCAAGAACATTTACAAAAAGCCATGAAAACAGAATGTGGATAGCGAATTGCAGAGCCGTTAGCCACGCAATGATCATGTTCTTTTGCTGTGCTTGCAGATACATTTGTATAGTCAAGCTGAAAATGAGGCTATAGATAAACGGTATAAACCACAACGAAATATATCCAGCGGATTGTGCTATGGCTCCTTCCTCACCGAGTAGTTTGAAGATCGGCGTACCAAAGAGAAAAACAGGAAGTAGCAGAGTTAGTGTAACTAGATCAATGAACCATGATCTTTGGAGGTAAATTCCCATCATGTGGTGCTGTTTGGCTCCGAATGCTTGCCCGCATAGTGTTCCGGTTGCACTCGACATTCCAATCTGTGACATGATCAGTTTTTACTCAGGACAAACATCAAATATCTGATCAAAATACAGATACATTTTCCAATAAAATCCAACTTCTATGTTTTTCTTATCAAAATGATTGGATTCTTGAACTATGCAACATATGCAGAGTTGAGGGGCCGGTCGGTACAGTCCTCTGCTTAATTTGTCACACTTAAATAGTTAATCAAATTGTAAGTACCTTTTTTGATTTCCACGAAATTCCAAAGTTCATTAGTGATCTTTCTTAACCAAAAGAATCCATGATGTCATAATTGAACTATACAAATTTGTAAACTTGCAAAAGTAAACGGTATCACGAACTATTCAGGGGCTGGTAGAAGCAGTCGTCATAATACTCATAACACAAGTCTAAAGAACACTACCTCCCATATGTATATATCGAAAATTTTTAAAACTACGTCCACCAAGTTTATCCGAAGCATCAAACTGTGCCCAATCTTGAATCATGACACTAGAAGTATCACCAAAATTCTTACAAAGATGAATTGATACAAATCATTACCATGATACCGTTGACAAAGCGCACGCTTAGGGTTTGGACAAGCGCATAACCGGCAAGGTCTACCGAACTTATATGTCCAATAAACGACTGAGTCACCACGATCGTCCCGAACGAGCTCACTCTCGAGACAATACTCGGCGTCGCAACTCTCCATATCTTCTTCGATTCTTCAACTATTCTTCCCTTCAAACCACCTTCTTCCTCCGCTTTTGCATTAAGAAGGCTCTCTCGTATGCCACTATTTTCCATCGTCTGCAAACTCTACAATCACTAATCAAGGCATCAAAAACGTGCATATAAGATGTAACAGCATAAAAGGTCAAATCCCTTTTGACTAGAAATACTAAACTTTAATTTAGAAGATCACGTAAACAAATACATGTGGTCCTCCTACACTAGTCTTCATTGTGTTCACCTACCAGGCTACCATTCCATCATGTTCCTATGCCCCAGAAGGTGACATGGTTGTCCAAATAGCAGTCAATCACGTGAAAGGCGAATTTAATATTTCTTATGATTATTGATGTGCAAAATGATAAATCAGGATGATGATTTGCTTTTTTGACGTAAATGTGAATTGGGGTCCCGCTGTTGTATTCTTTGGCTTATTTTGTCCGCGACTCAATAAAGTTTACCTTACGAAAATGAGGAAAATTATAAACGGGTGGCTGAAATTTTCCAACTTCGGCAGCGAAAGAGACCCTTTACGTATTTATTAGTTATACATTATTGATGATTGTGAAAGGATAAATTTGGATGTCTGCATCCGTATGATATTTTGTATTTCACTAAACAAAAGCAAATGGGGAAGTGAGAAAAAAGTAGTAACATCCGAGAATCAATAAGAAATAGGATGACCACTGAGTAGTGCAGATTAGCAATTCGACGCTATACTAGCTAGTTTAATCAGAAGTATCGTATTTGAGTCACTGGGAAAGCAGCTACCATTAGTAGGAAGAGCTTTACATCCTAAGTAGTCCTTTCTGACTCGACCCATGAAAATGGACTATATAAACAAAAAATAAGAAATAGGATGCTAAGTGAAAATCAAACAATTAAGCATGAAGGGCTGAAAATAAGTACTAACCTTTTTGATGCACTAATACGGATACATCAATACGAATTTTTGTTTAAATTTTTTTATGTGGTAGGTGTTCGTTACTACATTCGATATGAGTATTCGGCACAAAACGACATAAAAAACAATATTATTATAAGTGTTAGTACATCAGTGACTAACATTTACGGATCAAGAAAAGAGTTTCACAAATAAAAGGAGAAGAAAAAGTAAAAGATAGCGAATGAGAAAAATGTTCTAAAATTTGGTAGGTGAGCTGCACAGCAAACAAATCACAGACACAAACACACATATATGCAGTTGTACCGAGACTCAAATGAAATGTAGGTGTTTTTTTTTTTTTGGCGGTAATAACATTACTATGCAATTAGCTAAAAAGGAAATACTTAAATAATACTTACCTAATTTAAAGAGTATGTCTAGATTTCCTATATCTCAATGTGTTGGCGAAGGGTATTAATTTCTTATTTGGATTTCTTGTTTCAATTTTGTATTTCATTTATTATTTAATTTATATACATATGTCACGTGCATTTGTAGACAGTTGAGATTAGAAGAGAGAAATAATTGTAATATGAACAATATAAAAAGATTATAATTTTCAATAATTTAGACTGTCTATCAATACACTTAATGTGCGTGTACGAGTGAATAAAATAGGATAAACGAAAGAAGTAAATAAATTGAGAAATCCAAAACCAGTAATTTCTTTTTTTTGTTCATAAAAACCAGTAATTTCTGCCCCTTCCTAAAGACAGCTTGCACTTTCTTCAAATGTTTGTGTGTGGCTTTTGGAAATTTGAAGGAAAAGCTGATTTTGGATATATTTCTTGTACAAGGAATGTATCTATCAATTGACAAATGCTGTAAGAAACGAAAATATTAATGAAAAATTAATATGGTCCCTAAAGTTAGGTAAGTTTAGCGCACCCGACACTTTGCGATGTGTAGAGACTTTTTTTTAAAAAATTATAAATTTACTATACTAATTCCCTCGATTCAGTATTTTTAGTATATTTTACTTTTCAGCGATAAAATAGGAGTTTATTTTAAAATTTTATAATTTAACGTGTTTTTTGACCGGAACTCAGTTTTACCCTCTAGAAACCCGACTCAATTTTACGCGTAGTTTGCTATATGTGTAAATTCCAACAGACAAAATTAGTTTCCAACAAAAAATATACACTAAAATTACTTGATTTTGGAGATACTGTTCTATTTTATCACCGAAAAATAAAATGTACCAAAACATTGAATTGGCCGAATTGCTATTACCAAATTTACAATTTCCCCGAATTTTTTACTAGTTCAATTGTTTTCGTACATATTTTTATAAATATAATTTGATTTACATCCAAAAACTAATATTTGGCATGCATGTGTTTTGTGCATAGATATTCTAACTATATTCTTAAATAATATGCATCCATTCCAGAAAAATTATAATTTTGTTTACATGTACGAGCTATGATATATGAATACTTTCGAATATTTTATTTTACTATATCAAATAGTTTTTACATAATAAATTTAAGAGAAAATTGAGATAGTTGCGTACGTACGATGTGCCTTCGTGCTTGTATCATAGGTTACAAGCAATGTACACTTAAAAAAAAAGTACACTTAAATAATTGTTTTTAAGTATCAATTAAGGACTGCCATTATATTTATTTACGCTATTATTATTATTATGAAACTTACTTCAAAAATTATTATTTCATTAAATCGATACATAATAATTGTTAGTCTGTATTTATTGACATTAAATTCCTTTTCGTAATAACTATACTATACAGTGTTAAAATGTGCTAAAATAAAAATATTTATAATGACAGGCCGGGGGGGGGCCACAAAATTCTCCTTTTAGAATAAATTCTTGCCCATAAATAAACTGGCTAAGTTTAAAAGTTATAACTCACTATTCCACACTTATTCTTTCCGCTGAGATATTCTTACAAAATTGTCCTGATTCCTGACCACTTCGCCATTGACTTATTCCTTCGTCAGGAATAACCATCATTCATGTGTTGATCCATGCAAGAATCTTTTGGAGTAATGTTTTTAAAAATTAAAATCTAGTCATTATTATTATTATATATTTTTTGGGATAATTGTTAGGAAAACACTATAAAATATCGAAAATACAAGATAAATCTTATATTTTAAAAATTAGCATAATTATAAAAATAAATATAAAAAATTCTCACGCGTTGTTTGAATCACACGTGTTGCCCTTTTTTACGAAAATAAAAGCAAGAATTAGACAAAAAATGTTTATAAAAGAAATTCAAAGAAATATAATAGAATATAAAAAAAATGGAAATAATAATATGTACAAGAAATAAATGAAGAATATCAATACCGGCCACAAAAATTCTTATTGAGAAGCAAAAGATGAAAGAAGTTGGTAGAAAAGATACAGTAAAGAGAAATTAATAGATATAAAATTACATATTAAAGTAAATTATCTTAGGACTTATTTGAAAATTTTCTAAAAATATTGGGGTAAAAATTATGATTATAAAAATTAAAAACTAAGAGACTATGCATATAAATTCACACAACCCCGAACATATAATGTAATTGCCGGCCATAATTTTTTTTTTTTGTGCAAAATTTAGAAAACACAAGATTTTTTATGAAATTTTTTTGAACACGAGTTTTATGTCCATTTTAAATAATATAAGAAAATTGAGTGTATATGATTCTTCTTTTTTTTTTAAAAAGAAAAAAACGAGGCTGACGACCCACGCATGGTCTGAAACTATAATCCAGTCATTATTAGTTATTTGAAAACCTTTTCGTTTACTTTTATAGTTTTGAAAACTTTTAATTTTTCTATTTATATTCTGGAAAGATTGCAGCAATTTTTAATATTATTCCAATATATAAAACTATTATGCTCCATGATGATGTAATATCAAAACTTAAATAATGTTTCACAATCTGATATGAGCTTATATGAAAAAACATATTCAATAGAAAATTATTTTCGACATTTCAAAAAAAAAAGAAAATTATTTTCGAAAGATAAAGATTTAATATATTTTTTGTGTTGCATTTTATTTAATTAACCGTTGGTTCAACGGAAAATTCTAGCTTAGAATTAGATCAGTTAAACCCAATTAATCGTACATGGTTGATCACTTTTTTGAAATTTATATAGATTAAATGACTGGTAAAAACGCACCCCAAATTATGCTAATTTTGATCCAACTAGGTTTGTATTAGAATTAGTCAAATTTAGTATAGGTTTTTACTGATCAATGAATTTGGGGTTATGTAGCACCGACGCAACTTTTGAATATTTGTTCAAAAAAAAAATAAAAGAAAATTCCTCTGAGGAAAAGCAACAATCCAAGCTCAAGTTCGCGCTTTATGGCACTTCCACTATAAAAAAGAAAGTCTTTTTCGTTCTTTTGCTTTTTTATGTTTGAAATCAAGAAAACATAAAAATGAACTCTGACATGTGTGAGTAACACATTACAAACGTGGGATTAATTATAAGGGTTAATCTTTGTTTGCATCTAATGTTTAGGGTGTTTTATATTTTAGTATTCAATCTTTGAATTTTTATATTTTAATATCCAACCTTTGAATTTTGTTGCACTTAAGTGCCTAATATCAGACGTGTTATTTTCTTATTGGCCGGATGGGTACATGTGTTATTTTTTATTAGTCGGGGGCACTTAAGTGCAATAAAATTCAAAAATTGGGTAATAAAATTTAAAATTTTAAAAATTAGGTATTAAAATGTAAAATACCTCAAATATCGGGTGCAAACAAAGATTAACTCTAATTATAAATTTGCGTGGTAGCTGGTAGTGGTTTGAAACTTCTTTTCTAAAGATTACTTGTTTTATCAGCAATATCATAGTTCGCAAATTTGTATGATTAAAAAATATAATTAATACGAACATCATTTTTCATATGGATTGTGCTTGTGCATTAGTAGTTCTACATAAAAATTAACGTCTAATTACATTTAGCATCCAATGACTAATTATAAATATTATTTTATATTTAAATATAATTACACTTACACCCTACCTATTAATACTTCCTTTCAAAAATCCCCTATCCGATCATTAATATATTTATATAAAGGAGTTATCTTAACTAATTAATGCATCACCAGTGAGAGTTGTATGTAATTAAAACTCTCTAGATATTATTTAAATGTAATTTTATATTGTTGGGATCATACCTAAAGACCAAATTATCTTATATCACGTCTCAGTTTGGATCCCGAGTAACTGAGTTCAGTTTGCCCCTAGACAAGCGAAATAAACTCTAGAAAGAATCGTAATAAGAGTTGAGTCTTTCATGAAGTATCCAACAAGTAACCAATTAAAGAGGATAGGACAAATTTACGTAAATTTAGATTTCTAAGAGAGCATGATATTAAGAGTAGAGGGCTATAAATAAGAAAGCATCGCACTGACAAATGATCAAATTACACAATAAAGAAAGACGAGTAGATGGTTTAGTGGTAAGCATAGCTCACGAGTTCAAGTCTTATTGGGAATAATTGGGAAATCAATATTGATCATTAATAAAGAGAAAAGATAAAACAAAGTTCAAATTTTATTGGAAATAATTGAAATCATCATCGACATTAATCCTTAATAAAGAGAATAAAGGAAAAGGAGTTATATAGTATTGAGTTCAAATCTTATCCGGGATAAATTAACATTGACAATAATCCTCAATAAAGAGAATAGAGGAAACGGAGTTGTAGTATTTAGGAGTCAACGCAACATATATAAATATAGTATAACACTTCTAACTTTCTATCTAATTTGGGACTATAAGTACGTAATTAACCCTGAAATTTACATAAGATTATTATATTGGCGAGCCATACCGTGTTCTAAATAATCCATATTTTATGTCTCAATTTCTTATCATCGATATCTCAAAAGAATTAAAACTTGATGTACAAAATATATTTATCGTATAATCCTGAGGGATAATTATTATCAGCCCCCTAAGGTTCATGAAATTATAGACCAATCTCTGAGTTTGAGAAATTACGAATTCCTCCCTAATCTTTACACTATCTCTCACAAATTTCACTTGCCGTTAATTACACCGTTTAAACTCAAATTTACATTTCAGAAATACCCTTACGGGTATATTATAATTTTATTGATAATATAATGATATAATTGTAATGTTAGTTAATTTTAAAAAAAATTTATTTAAAAAATTGTTATTTAATTTAATATTTAATAATTTTATCTATAAATGTAAATTGAATTATATATTACATGTATATTTTTTTCCTATGAAGTATGATAAAAAGTTATAAATTTTCTCTTATATTTATATTTTAGTTTTATATATATTTTTTGTACAAGTTCATTTAAAGTTTTAATTTAAGATAATTTATTTGCAATTATAACAAATTTTCCCTCAAAAATAAAAGTTCATATAAAAAATCATGCAAACATCAATCAGTGCACTATCAAATTTTTCCCCTAAAAATTGAAAATCATAACAAACACACCAACATCAATAAATGTATTAGCAAATTCACATAAATATATATCAAAGTCATTTAAACAAATATTTTAAACATTGGTGATCGATAATACACTTACCTTAAATATAAGGGTTAATTATACATAGACCCCATGGGAGTATTAAAAACTACAACTTGTGACGCTATTAGTTAAACAATTACACATACACCCATTCAAGAGTTTAAAAATTACATAAAACACCCAAGAACTAGGGTTTTTTTAAATTTTTTATGACATCATCAAACTTTTAACTTGATTTTCCTACTTTACCCCTTCATTCAATATGACAATTTTTATTTCAAAATGACCCCTAATTATATTTGAATTGGTATGGGAAATTTTAATTTAATAAATTAAATCATTAACTAATATAAAATGGTAATGATTTTATTATTTTAAATATTAAATTATATATAATAAATTTTAATTTAATATGTTAAATCTAATATTAAGAAAATATAATATATATTGAGTTATAATATATAATTAATCTATATATTTAATAAAGTAGTATTTATATATATTCTGTATCATATATTTATTTATTTATTTATGCACCACCAACATAACCCCTCCCCGCAGCGTCCTATGACCAATGCAGCACCGCCGCATGCCATCCGACCAAAGCAGCACCGCCACAGCTCGCGGATGCCACCCCAAAAAAGCACCACCACCGCACTCCAACGCTGACGGACACAGCACCACAACCCAACACTCCGTCGCTGACTGCACCACCGCAAATTTTGAAATAAATCGAAATATATGGCCAGAAACAATTCTTCTTTTATATATGGTGGCATCCCAAATTTCAACTCAACTTTAATTCCATCTCCTTCTTCCTGTTCTACTTTAGCTTCCTCATCATTGGTGGGACTGGGAATGGTGTTCCCAAACAATGTCGTCACGTACCATTCCTCCCAGGAAACAATTAAAATATAATTTAATTGATTAGTTAATGATTTAATTTATTAAATTCAAATTTTCAATACCAATTTAAATATAATTAGGGATAATTCTTGAAATAAAAATTGTTATATTAAATGAAGGGGCAAAGTAGGAAAATCAAGTTAAAAGTTTGATGATGTTATAAAAAATTTAACAAAATCCTAATCCTTGGGTGTTTTGTATAATTTTCAAACTCCTTAATGGGTGTATGTGTAATTGTTTGACTAAAAGAGTTATAAGTTGTAGTTTCTAATACTCCCATGGGATGTATATGTAATTAACCCTAAATATAATGAATATCATTTTAATAATATCTATAGAAAAAAAAAATTGGGTATCCATCAACTCTAGGTAAGAAATTAATAGTTTATCATAAAAATATTAAAATATCATTGAGTAGCATTCTTCATTGAAAAAAAAAAAATAGGTAGACATAAAACTCAAGTATTTTACATCAAGCCTCCTAAGAATTTCAATCATTGCATTAACCCTCTTATCTTTGGGCTCTTTATTACATATATCCCCTGAGTCTCAAGATATTAGGAGCAAAATAGTAAATTTTACATATTTTGTTAAATATAATAGAGGAGATAACGGGATAGGTGGAGTTCATAATTTCTCAAACCTCAGGAGGTAATTTGTAATTTCACCAAATTAATGTCAAGGGGCTATTCATAATTATCACTAATACTTATAATTCAGGACAAATATAGAGAGTCTTACGAAATTGTTGCTAAAGATTTTGGAAGAGGAGCTTAGTTATGAGCTGCCATAATAAAATGTGATACATAAATAATTTCCCACGGCTCAGGTTTCACCCATATGTGCAAGCGTGATATAATGTGGTAAAGGTGGACCAATAAAACAAATCTTCATACAACATATCCAAATTACAACATTTGAGATAGCATGTCCTATAATCATGTGGATTTCACCCCCACAAAAACTATTACTTTGTTTGAATTCAAACCAATCAGGTTGAATTACAATTACTCCATATAATGCGTACACGAATTGTTGATCCACTGACCATCAATTTTTACGAGCTCAGGCGTGTTCAGAACTATGTTTCTTCTCATCCGACGACTCCAGGTACCATCTTTTCAAGCGCATTGAAGTTTTAGATACCTACAAATGAAGTAGAAGTAGTTCAAACATGGGAAATTCTTATAAGAATTGAGTGTTCGGCCCCCATATTCACATCAAACAGATCAAATTATGCCACATTTTGTATACTTGTAGTCGGTTTCATTTACTAAAGACGTGACACGATCTTAATCGTTGCTGTATATATAAGGCTCAAATTGTGCTATATTAGAATTTCTCTCTAAAAACAATTCTTGTTTTACCTCTTCATCCCAATTAGTTCTCCATATCATCAAGCTAAGTGAAAGCGTCTGAGTAACAACTCCACTAGTAAGTCCGAGCCATATACCCTGTCAAGTTCATATCAATATTATTAGAAATTGCATACCACAGCATTCTTGATTCCTTGTTTGCATAATTATAATATATAGCAACAACTTCAATTAAAGTTTGATGAAAATTTCAAACCATGGTAGCTGGATTTACCACAACTTGAAGATCAGTGACATAACCGAGCAAGACTCCGACTGGTAACCCAATCGCATAGAAGCAAACTAAATTTATTACCGCGACCTTCGTCTGGAGACCAGCTCCAACAGCCACTCCTGATACCAATAAGGAAAAATAATATATGAAAATTAAATGAAAACTATATAAGGAATTTGAAAAGGATGAGATTGTAAAGGTGTTGTGGAAGTCAATAGACTGGTTTTGGGATTAGTAGGCTAAATAGAGACATAACAAGAAAGTTTGGTTGTTCGAAGATTAGAAGCTTGTTGCGAAGTACGAAACCATACTCATAAAATATAGCTCTGCATAAACCTTAGGGGGCGATTTCCCCTTCTGAACCCTCCTCCGTTGGGTGGTCACCATCCGAAAGGCTAAGCTTTCCTTTAGTTACTTATTATTTCTAAATAGGAATAATTACACAAACTTACCCTGAGAATGTGACTTAATTACACAAACTTCCCCTAACAGTTCAGAAATTACTTTGAAACTTCCCTCATCAAGAAAATTATATTACACCTAAATCAGTAAATTTTGATGACATCATGTCTACTTTTTATGAATACCAAGTTTCCCTTAGCACTCACTGATCAATATTTAGTTTTAAATTCAAGACTCTATTGACTTGTGTTGCGTCAAGTTTTAGGGTATGTCAGGGAAAATTTTTGTAATTTTTCAAACTCCAGGTGAAGTTCGTGGAATTAGGCCAAACTACAAGGCCGGTATGACAGTGAAATCATCCCTTTTTTATATAAACTACTTTCATTCTGCATTCGAGTCGGTTATGAGGCTAAATTTTCTAACTAGAGAACATACGAAAAATAACCTGACAGAATGGGATAAATGCTGCCTAGGAACACTGTAATTGCCAGCAAGGGAGAAAGATCCGAGACACTCTGCGCCACTTCCTCTTCTGATGTGAACAAGTACCCAATTTTCTTGCTAAAAACGAAGCAAAGAATAGAAAAGAATAACCCTATTGTAACTGAAGTGCTAATCACCACCGTGATCGAGAATTTTACAGCTTTGGCATCTCCTTTTCCCATCTCATTAGCAACCCGGACGCTGTTTTAGACAAACAACGACAAACTAACTAGTTGTTTTTCAATCAAGAAAGAAGAAATGGATTAGTTTGAGTACATTCTAAATCAAAGCACGCGTACCATGCAGCGCCCATAATGCCGAGGAAGCTCATGGTTATCCAACTGCTGATATTAAGGCTGAAAAATTCGACTTGCGTTAACTAAGCAGTCTTGTTTTTGTTCAGGAAATTATCTAAACAAGCTTTTGATAGGGTTCAGGCTTACCATATGGAGAAGGCAGATATGGCAACCTTTGCATTCTTCATGTATCCAGCCAATAAGACCAATATTGCATAGTACCACAATTCCAAGCTACAATCAAACCACCAAGAAATCATAACACATTAGCGAAAGAGTACAAGATGATTCTCCGGCAAAAGAAAGGATTACTCGTTAAACCTAGAAGTGTTGTATAGATTTTGCTTATGTAAATTGATGACGGAGCATTTACCAGATCATCAAACCAGAGGAAATTGATAGTTTCACAACAGGGAATAAATCCTTCAATGCAGCTACCGACAACCCTTTCCACGTATCGGGACACCAACCGCCCAAAATGTAAACAAACTCTCCAAACACTACAAACCAAGAAGATATGCATAGTGCACCCATTGCACCGGGGACCCCAAATTCAAGAACAATTACAAAAAGCCAAGAAAACAGAACGTGGATAGCGAATTGCAGAGATGTTAACCACGCAATGATCATGTTCTTCTGCTGTGCTTGTAAGTACATTTGTATAGTCAAGGAGAAAATGAGGCTATAGATAAACGGTATAAACCACAAGGAAATGTATCCAGCGGATTGCGCTATGGCCTCTTCCTCACCGAGTAGTTTGAAGATCGGCGTAGCAAAGAGGAAAACGGGAAGTACAAGAGTTAGTGTAATGAGATCAATGAACCATGATCTTTGGAGGTATATTCCCATCATGTGGAGCTGTTTGGCTCCGAATGCTTGCCCACAAAGAGTTTCTGTTGCGCTCGACATCCCGAGCTGTGACAATGAAAATTATCTGTATTGAATGATCTCCTGATTTGTTGTAGAGTGATTATAACTGAAAGACACTAACTATTTAAGCAAAATACAAATACATTTGTTGTATTCCAACAAAATCCAACTTCTGAAAATGAAACTTGTACTATGTAGCATATGTGAAGTAATCAATTCGAGGGAAGAAGACAAAGGGGTAAAGGATGGTTCATTTAAATAGTGATGGATTATCAGTCACTAAAAGTATACTAAATTTTCGAAACCACAACTGATTTTCCCTTAAAAAACAATATAAAATAAACAAAACTAATTGTCATTTGCAGAAAATTCATTAAAGAAAATTTATAATAACTGGGATTAACATAGCTGCACATAAAAATGTTGTGGTTAGTTGGGGATCTATAGCTAAATGCTAAAAGAATTACAATTTGACACTTCTGTGACGGAAATTCAGATAGATTTAGCAATGGTCAACGGTATTGATTAATGTGTTTTGCCTAAATCATCCCCAAGAACTAGTTGTTAAAGGGGAAAATTGTCAAGTCATTATATATCGAACACCACATTTTTGAAGGTTCGATGTTGGACATTTGACAGATGGATTGTTCTGTTGTAAGTTGTAACTCGTAATAACCACTGATCTAGTGGTCTACGATCCCTTGTATTTATTGGTCACAACTCACAAGAGTTTATAGTATACGACCGAACAATTCCGTCACCAGTGGTGTAGCTAAGCTTAACAGCTTTTTAAGTATTATTCCGTCCTCTGTCAGTGTAATACTATAGTTACAGAGCTGGAAAAAGTCCTTAATATTGGATCTTTAACAAAATTGTCCTAAAATAAGTGACTAAGAAGATTAAATACAAATACAAAGATATAGAGTGCTGTAGAGTTACCAGTATACCAATCACAAAGCGCACGCTTAAGGTTTGAACAAGAGCATAACCAGCAAGGTCTACTGAACCTATGTGACCAATAAACGATTGCGTCACGACGATCGTCCCGAACGAACTCACTCTCGAAATAACGCTTGGCATTGCAACTCTCCATATCTTCTTTGATTCTTCAACTATTCTTCCCCTCAAAGCTCCTTCTTGTGCTGCTTCTGCTTTTGTGCTAAGAAGACTCTCTTTTATGTTATTATTATCCATGGAAAAGCTACCTAAAGAACCACAATTTAGGCCAGAAAAGTGATAGTTATTTTGACAACGTCCTTTGGACTAGAAAATCATGAGAAAATGTTATTGTCGTTGCTCAAGGAAGTTTATGAAATAAAGTCATATAGAAACAACAAATGTGTGACTCACCTAATAAGAGAAGGCCGAGAAATTTTGCAGCAGAACATGCCATGTATGTGGTGAGAAAAAATTATTATCATTATCGTTAATATTATTATTATTATTATTATTAACCAAGATATGAATGACTACATCAATCTGGTTATGGGAGTACTGTCCAAATTTCTATTTTTTAAAACAAGAATAGTTTTATAGTTTTAGTTTAAGAAAAGCTGAAAGAAAGTGTTATGCTATATATTCTTTTTTCTTAAGAACTACTTAATTTTATTTTTTTTTTTTTTTTTTTCTTTCTACATCCCACTATAGGCTCGAACTGAGTTTATATTATTCAACGCAATTTCGCGGTGTTTTTCTCTATCATCCAAAAGACGTACTAAGCACTCTTTCTGCAACTTTTATATAACTTCTATAAATGTTCAAGTTTTCCACAATATCCTTAACTTCAGAGAATCGTAGTAACTATAGGTTTTTTGTTCGAACCTTTGGGAACACAACTACCATTAGTAGGAAGGGGTTTACATATAACTCCTAAGTGGTCCGATCCGATGTAGAACAAAAGAAAAACACGTACTAAAATTGGGAAAATGAAAATATTTAATCGTCAAACAAGATATCATTGAAAAGTAAGAAAATTATTTGTCCTAAATGAGAAGATAATTTAATAATCATCTTTCCTCCAGCACGAAGCCTGCACTGATCTGCTGCAACATGTGTGTGTGTGCAGAACTGAAACTCAAATAGAAAAAGAAAAAAGAAATATTGGAGAACTGATGTAGCAATCATCACTTAACAGGGAATCACACAACAAAAGTATATTATACTTGCCATATGATGATGATGATAAAGATTAAAGGCCAGTATGTTAAAGAACATTTTCAACTTTTTTCAGTTTTTCCTGGTTTTTGGAAGCTGGTTCTTATATAAGGAAAGTACGGGGAAAAAATGCAATTTAGTATATCAACTCATCCATTTTAACAATTTTGGTACTAACTTTTTTTCTGTGAAAAATGTAATTCACAACTCTATTTAAACCTACAATTCCAAAATTTTACAATTTAATGCAACTTTCCTTCGGAAACCACCAATCTCCACCAGAAAACAAGATTGATGGTTTCAAAGTTGTATAAAATTGCAAATTTTTTTAATTGTGGATTACATTTTTTAGCGGAAAATTTTATACCAAAATTACTAAAATGGATTAATTATTATACCAAAATTATATTTTCTCCGCTTATATGTCAATTAATGCGAGTGCGTCCATTGGAAAATTATACTATGGATAACATAAAAGTAGTCCTCAATATATATATATATATATATATATATATATATATATATATTGACCAAATTATATTTGTTTCTATAAAAACAATGTTTATGATGCATGCAAGTAGACATAAACGAAAGTCGCGAAACTTAATTTCATACAAAAACTGTCATAAGGGCAAATTACATTCAGGTCCCCTAAGGTTTGCCATAATTATAATTTAGTCCCTGCCTTTTCGTTTATTACAAAAAAAACCCCTATAAACACTGTTTCAACTGAGGTCCCTGACGGAATAATGGAAAAGTCAGGTATACACTTTTTTGTTTTTTACAAAAAAAGTCCTTGGGAACAGTGTTCATAGGGGTGTTTTTGTAATAAACGAAAAAGCAGGGACTAAATTATAATTATGGTAAATCTCAGAGGACTTGAATGTAATTTGCCACTGCCATAATTAATAGTTAGTAGATATCATATCAACAGTAACATGATCTTTTATTAAAATTCTAATCCCAGTTTAATTCGATTGACCTCGAACTATCACAAAAATATCACGTCTATTTGTTGGCGGCTGAAGAATGAGGGAAAAAATATACACAAACTATTCTATTTTGGATTTGCTGCAGTGTAGGGTGGCTATTTTTATAAACCTTGCGAAAATGCTCTTCTTTTTTGCACAATTTGAAAAATCCCTCGAGTTTAATAGCATATTTTAGAATCTATTTACCGAAATATACATTTTTACCTATGCTGTTTATCCGTTATTTGAGCACTTCTTCACATTTTTACTTCGACGTTATTACTTCTCGATGAAATAATCAACATGGAGAAAAAAATATGAGAACGTTCTACAATTCATTAGTCTCAAAAGTCGCTTCGTGATAGTCGGAGGAAAATGAAGAAAAGTTGAGCACTTCCTGATCTCTAACTTTGATGCGATTCTGTCGTTGATTTTAATGAAAGTATTTTCGGCAATATACGGTACAAGGATATGTTCAATCTATGTTCCACAAACAAGAAGATAGACAGAAGAAGACATCACATTTCAATAGAAAAAGACTTGACCAATTATTGTTTGCTAAAACAAAGAAAAAAACCTTGACGAATTGTCAGTGGGCGCAGCACATCGTCTGGCAATTAACTGACCTAGTTATGCGGATTGAATTAGCCGCACAACTTTCCAGAAATATATATATATATATTTCTGGTTTCAGGACAAACTAACCTTCAGCCATCAAATATTATCACTTAATTTGCCCAGATTCCTGACCAACCATTTAGTAATTAATTCCCCAAAATATATGTATTCCACGACAGAGAATCATCAAAGAATATGGATCTTGTCCCCTTGAGAGAATTTTTTATACTAGTGTATTTAAATATGCAGGTGAATATTTCTTTTTCTTTTGTTTTTTTAATATAGGCGAAGTCAGGAAAGGATAGGTTCGCTCAAAATTTTATTTTCCTTTTTCGTTCCTCATCAACACCGGTTGTTACATGAGCCGAGCAAAGAGACCCAACGAAGACGAAGAACGTTCGTCGTGCGCCGTTGAATTGTTATTTTTTGGATTTATATAAATTTGGGTTGTTTTCTTATAATATTTAAAATTCTTATGTTGAAAACTAGAATATAAAAGGTGCATGTTTCTTTATTAACCAAATAAAGGAAATGGGACATGTTTAAAATAAGATTAAAGGTATTTTTGCTTTCCACATATTTTGGAAAGGAATTGAAAATTATATGGTTTTAAATATCCGTTTCAAAATGTTTCAAAATAAAATTGAACGTTAGATTTTCTTGGTAGTTGGATAATAGTGGAATATTCTTACAATTATTGCATCATTAATGTAGTTTTTTCATATTTATTAGTATAGAAGACTCGAACTTATTTTTATGTTCATAATATATGTTCCCAAATATCATTTTTCTTTTTTTTATGAGTCAATTTATCTCATGGATAGAAATATAATTTGCAAAGTTCAAATGGGTAATTCCAACTCGAAATTGGTTCGGTCAAACTAATATAATGAGGGGACGAGTATTTTATTCTTATCGTATGATTGATAAAAAATTTAAAGAGAATAACAAATCAAATAACAAGCATGTTACTCTTAATATTATAATTAATTAAATTTGATCGAATCCAAACTAAAATTTTCCAACCAACCCCACCACAGAAAATACTAACAACAACTTCTTCGAAAATATAAAACATTAGTATTGTCAATTTGTCATGTCATAACTTAAATTATCAAAAAAAATGAAGGAAGAAAGAGCAAAGTTGGATTTGTTTACACTTTGCACCTCACAAACATGTGATCGACATCTGCCGTCGTGGAGAGATCAGCTGATGATAGTCTATCACAATCATTTTTTCTTTTTTTTTTTTTTTGGTCTATCATCATTTTTTTTTTTCTTTTTTTGGTCTATCACAATCAATCATTTAAACTATCGTCTTTTTTCTGTTTTTTCTATAGTTTATTTTCAAAATTCGAGTTGGGACATACCACTTAAGATGTAATATTTTTCCTACCAATAGTAGTAATGTTTTTAGGGGCTCAAACTGAAAACCTCTAATTAAAAATAGTATCGTATCGAACTGCTAATCTACATCGATCGGTGGTTAACTATCATCATTTTGTTATACTACTTTTGTTCGATTTAGTTTTTTTTTTTTTTTCCCCTTCTCTCATCTGCATTTTCCTACGTCATTTGTCCTCTCTTTCCTCAAAAAAACAAATATAATTTTATGGTAATTATCTGTATTATAGGTTTGAATCTCTTCTTCAGTGTGTGCGTGCGTATTAAAAGGGGGAAAAAAATAAAATCTTTCCTCATTTCTCTCTCATCTTAAGTTAACATGCCGCTCACACCAATATTTTTTAAATTCCACCCAATATATATTCGAATATTACACTATCCAGTATGAATCAACAAATCACAAAGTTTCTACACACAAATTTGTACTTCTTACTAATAATTCTGCTAGATAGATCATAGTGAAAAACATCAAAATTTTGTTCCCATAATTATTGGGAGAGAATTAAATTTATTGTGCTAGTTAAATTGCCATCTATATATAAAATACAATTGGAACTCGAATCATCATGCTAACTCCCGATCATATGTTTCAATTTTCTCAACAGAATCATCACGACCAGAATTTTGCTTGTTCACATCCGAAGACTTCAAATACCATCTTTTCAAACGTGCTGAAGTTTTCTGGACCTGAAATACGAGTTAGAAATGTTTTCGGTAATCAGGGACGAACCTAGAGAGGAATTTTAAAATTTCTGACTCGGCCTTGTGGGCGATAGTTCAATAGGAATGTAAATTAATACCTCTTCATCCCAATTTGTTCTCCATGTCATGAAGCTAAGGGCAAGTGTCTCAGAAACAACTCCACTCATCATTCCAACCCATATACCCTGCAGAATCCAACAGAATCGTCACACAAATATTATAATCCAAACACATTTGCAAGCATATTGAATGGCGGAACTAGAAATTTAATTCGACTCAATTCGTAATACGATATGTTTTTTGGTATTTTAATCATTTATGGACATACCCATATACATATATAGACTATATTACAAGTGATTCGTAGAAAATTGAGGGGGTCAATTGCACCTCTAGAACAGAATGCGTGGTTATGTCGCTAGCTGCTTATGTACATTATTTCTTCAAATATAGTGGAATTAATCAAAATTTCACATTACCTTCACTTGTAGATGAAGCAGATATCCAAGAACTCCTCCAACCGGCAATCCAATCACATAGAAGCAAACGAAGTTTACAACCGCGACTTTCATCTGCAATCCAGCTCCAACGGCGACACCTGATAGTACGCAATCAAACTAATCCGCAATTAGAACACACAATAAAAAAAAAAATTAAATAGATTAAAATTACATTAGATTATGCTAATGATAATTTAACCTGAGAGGACAGGATAAATGCCAGTGAGCAACACCGAGAAGGCAAGCAGAACAGAGAGATCGGTCACCGTATCAGCCACTTCCTTATCATCGGTGAATAAGTATCCGAGTTTGTTTCCAAATACCAAGCAAATAACCCAAAAAAACAGCCCTACTATAACTGAAGTGCTGATCAGAACTTTGATGGAAAATTTAGTAGCTTTTGCATCTCCTCTGCCCAGCTCGTTCGCGACTCGAACTCTGTTTTCGAATTAAAGAAAATTATTATTTTATCATTTTGTTTGGGGAAAAAAAAAAAAAAAAAAAAAGAAAAGAGAGAAAAGAAAAGGAAAACGTACACTGCTGCCCCCATGATGCCGAGGCTGATCATGAATTCCCAAGCGAAGAAATTAAGGCTGAAATTATTGAAATTTAATTAGTTAGATTTATCTTTATAATTATGCAAGGAACACATATAAATCAAGAAATGTCTATGAATGGTTACCATATAGAGAAGGCTGATATTGCTACCTCTGCATTCTTCATGTATCCAGCTAGTAAAACCAGAATTGCATAATACCACAACTCCAAGCTATAGAAAATAAAATAAAACTCATATTAAAAACATAAATTCTATTATATTTCAAAAATGGATAACTCACATTTAAAACCGGTGAAATACAAAAACGGTCAGTTCGGATGACTTTCATAAGGAGGAATAGTTTTACCATATCATTACACCAGAGGAAATGGAAAGCTTCAAAACTGGAAAAATGCCCTTCAATGCAGCAGTTGAGAAACCCTTCCACGTATCCGGACACCAACCCCCGAAAATGTAGACAAATTCGCCGAAAACCAAGAACCACGACGATATACAGAGGGCGCCCATCGCTCCATTGACCCCCCAGTCGAGCACGTAGACGAAAAGCCAAGACAACGGAATGTGGATCACGAATTGCATAACCGATAGGTAAGCAATGACTCTGTTCTTCTGCTGTGCTTGCAAGTACATTTGAATAGTCGAGGCGAACATGATGCTATAGATGAATAAAATGAACCATAGAGAGATGCGTCCCGTGGATTCAGCAATGGCTTCTGTTTGTCCAAGCAGCTTGAATATTGGCGTCGCGAAGAGGAAAACAGGGAGTAGGATTGTTAGTGCAGTTAAGTCCACCAGCCATGATCTTTGTAGGAAAATGCCCATCATATGGTACTGTTTGGCTCCGAATGCTTGCCCGCATAGAGTTTCTGTCGCACTTGACATACCTATCTGCGACATCATACGATAAAATCGAGTAAATGCTAAACGGGAAAAGGATAAATCGGAAAATAATTTTGTTCAGAGCCAGGGTCTGGTAGGAGCAGTCGTCCCTCAAATCTATAATAATGTTAACATCATACTTCTTACTAATTCTATATTGAATATTTTTAAAATTCTAACATTAAGATCAAGATCAAAGACTTCATAGTTAACTATGCACAAACTCGAAACAGATCTCATCTAATTTTCAAGTCATATCATACAAGAAAATCGACAGTCTCGCAAACAAAACTATAAAATATGTTCTTACAACTATTCCATTGACGAATCGGACAGATAACGTCTGAACGAGCGCGTATCCTGCTAGATCAACTGAACTTATGTGTCCGATAAATGACTGCGTGACAACAATGGTTCCAAACGAAGTAACTCTTGAAACAACACTTGGCAATGCAACCCTCCATATCTTCTTGGATTCTTCACAAATCTTTCCCTTCAAATCGCCTTCTTCTTCTGTTGTTCGTTTTAGCAGACTCTCTTCTATGCTGTTATCCTTATCCATGGCCTGTAATAATACGCAACGAAACAAAATCAATCATTAGTTTGTCGATAGTGAATAATGAAATGCAAAAGTTTGTTTTAAAGGACTTAAACTTGACATGAAGCATCACACACACACACGTGTGTGTGTGTGTCTATGTGTTCTTACAATAGTTGGAGTGGAAAAAACCAGAGCAAATACACACAACAGTTTTTCCTTTTTTTTTTCTTTTTGTGATGCTTTCCTGCTATATGATGAAGGGTTGTATTGATATTTGATAGCTATCCTGGTGTTGAGGGTGGAAGAGGTAAGGGGGTGAAAATGTAATTTCCTTTTTTCCTTGTCAGTTCTGCAATTATTAAAATTGGCTGGCATTGTCGGAATTTAAAGATTTACTATAGAAACATGGTTCACATGCAAGGGCCAGAGGAGAAGTATTCATAATTCCATAGTGAAGTACCGAAGTCAACCACCTCCCAACACGTAGTTTAGCCGTTTAATATTATCTTAATTTAATTAGAAATTTGGCAATACAGTTCCCGGGAATGTGGCCATCATTGAAAGAAAAAACTTTACATCATAAATGATTCGTCCCCACTTGACACATGAAAATAGACTATGAAAATAAAAAATAGAGAAGTTAAACGTAACTAGCTAATTTGGACATTTATTACTTTAATGATTTTGGTTAGGCACCCTCATTATGACAAAACTAACTAAATGCTTAATTATGATGGAAAAGAAAGATAGGTGCGGCACGTTTTAAAATATAAATTTTGAGTTAATAACATTTATTCCCAACTTAATTTGGTTTCATTTAAATTGTACCTTATACATTTACGACCTATTTAGAAAACTTTAGCTGACATTTACCCCTAAAATTAAATACCCTTTTATTGGCAATCATTATATTTTATATGAAAGTTTTGTTTTGTCTTTTTATGTGAAGATCATTATTGGTGTCCCAACTATCCCTAATGAGACTCATTCTTGTGACCTATTTGTTTACAAGTTTGGATACTTATCACTAAACTATCTATTTATCTATTTTATATGGAAGTCGTAATTAATTTGTTATTACCGGGTATTATATGTATCTGAATTTCTGTCGATAGGATGTAACTATCACTGTATCTAAATTTTTGGATAATGCTTGAATATCTAATCATAAAATTTTTACTTTTAATTTTTATACAACATAATGATATCCTCAAATAATCTTGTTGGCAGGAGAATAGCTATTTTCAGAAATTAAAATGAGTTATCTACAAGATGGGCCCATAATTTGTGGGAAAAAGTCCATATTCTCTGCTTTATTCTAATCGTCCCTTTGTTTTATTCCAGATCTTCATGCAATAATTGCAGTTTTCCTGATAAAATATTATAATACAAAAATTTAAAAAACAAAGGAAAATGGGCCCATGAATAGAGAGGGAGTGAACATGTTCCATGTGTTTCTTAATTAAATTTAGTTAAAATATTAAATTGATCACTCTTTTTAAATTTATCATCATTACACTTTAGGCTCAAGGTTCAAGCTAAAATTATAAATAAACCCTTTTGATATTTACTTGAATGTATGTTTACTAATAATGACAATTAGCCATTAGGCCGCATATAAAGACCAAATCTTAACTGATTACAAAATATTTTAATTTCCTTATATTCGTTCAAGATTTTGTTAAATTTGTCAGCCCAACAAATATAATAATGATCAATCAATTTCCAAGAATTAACAATCTTTTCGTGTTGGGATGATGACGATCGATATTATTCAAATTGGCATCCTTTTCAAACTCAAATTCTCTGCATGCAAAAGACAAACGTGCTGATTTACTTGAGTGGCTTTGTGTTCATAATTATAATACGATTAAAATAACATATACGTATAAGTTAAAAGTGAAATATCATTAAATATTTATGGCGGTTAATGCCAACTTGCCAAGAGTACCATCATGTCAGAACTATACTATATAGTACTAATATATATCCCGTGCTATGCACGGAGTGATCAATTCAAAAAATCACAAATTCGTAGATTTATAAATTACAATTCAATAACTCGAGTTAACCTACAAAATATGCAATTGAATTATTCTTGACCAACCTACAAAATATGCAAATCAATTACGCTTTAATAATAGCAAAATTAAATATTAGTTATACTGTTAAAAGTAGGGCATTTTTTGTAAATTTAATATTATTAATTTAAATACATTGAGAATAATAATAAATGTACCTCATGTAGACAGTAACTGATAAACTTTTTTTTGAAGATGAAAACACTCTTCTGACCAATCAACACTTAGAATAAAATTAACTGTGCAACGCATATGTGATCTTGCAAGATTTGGTGGTGCTGGTATAATAAAATGTAAATGCACTATCCAGAAAAAGCTTGATATGTTCTTGTAATAGTTTTTCACCATTTTCCTAGACAGAACATTATGTGTAAGTTAATTATTAATTTATTAGAAATATTCTTTTAATACCAAGATAAAACTATATAAATACCTGCTCTTGCAAAGATTTAAAATAAGATGCCCGAGTACGGAACATACTTGTTTGTTCAATAACATTAAATCCATTGAGCCGCTCTTATCTTGAACATTTATGCTTCTTGGGAACCTGCTGCTGCTGTTCGTCGGTTTTTTACGGTTGTACACCTTGAGGACAAGGTGGTTTCTGAAGGCCAGGGGAGTGATATGGCTGGTGGTGAGGAAAGGGTGCGTGAGCCGGGTGAGGATGATGGTGGAGAAACAGAGGCAGCGGGTTGTGTTGAAGATGATGATGGTGATCCTGCTCTTAGGCGCAGCTCTAGGCGAACAAAGAAACTAGCTTGACAAGCAGATTATGTCTCACGTTGATGTTTCCTTATTCAGTTAATTAGTTAGTTTTGCTATTTCGTTAATTAGTTTATTTTGGGAGTCCTTAGTCTGCTATTAGTCTTGTGATAGGATTAGGTTTCTTTAGAGTCCGTATGTTATTTATTTGGTGCATGTCGAACAATTTTAATTAAGCAATACAATTATTCAGTTTTCCCTTATCTCCTAATTCTCTATCCTCCCTTCTCAATTCTGCCGATGGCGGCTCTACTGGAGTTCCTCCCTCTTTTTTCCCGATCAAATTACGAGCTCGAGATCGCTTTAACATCTATCGGATAACTTGGTTTATCATAAATTATGAATTTAACAACACATTCCATAGAGTCACAAATCAATTAAAAAAATCGAGGGTATTTTTGGAATGACATAACGGAATCATTTAGACGTCAAGGACCTCAAACTATTCAGAAAAGTTAGAGACTAAAATGTAATTTTTCGATCTAAATAGACTGCATTGTAGTTAAGCCTAAATATAATAGTTAGATATAAATTTTCCTAGAAATATACAACACGGCAAACCTGGACCAATAAAACAGATCTTGAGATAAAACATACTCAAAATTACAACATTATATGAGACATAATCTTGTATTCCTGTGGATTTTATCCAGATACAAACTATTAATATGATTCCATTCGAACGAATCAAGTCTGAACTAAAACTATTTTATATAATCTGTGTACATACAACTTGTTGATCCACTCACAATCAATTTTACGTGCTCATGCGTGATCAGAACTATGCTTCTTCTCTTCCGAGGACTTCACATACCATCTTTTGAGACGCATTGAAGTTTTAGATACCTACAAAACCAGACATCGTCAAACAAATTAAGTAAAAACAGTTTAAAAACAGGAAATTCTTATATGAACAAAGTATTTGGCTCCAGATATGCATCAAACAATTCAGATTATGTCACATTTGTTATACTTGTAATCGGTGCCATTGATCAAAGACCTGACACAATCTGAACCATTACTGTATATATATGTGGGGTTCAAATTGTGCTATATAAGAATTTCTCTCCAAAAACAATTGTTGTTCTACCTCTTCATCCCAATTAGTTCTCCATATCATCAAGCCAAGTGAGAGCGTCTGAGTAACAAATCCACTAGTAAGTCCGAGCCATATACCCTATCAAGTTCATATCAATATTATCAGAAATTGCATACCACAAAATCATTGTCTGCTCAATTATAACTATAGTAGGAACAACTTTAATCAAACTTTGGTAAAAATTTCAAATCACGGTAGCTGGATTTACCACAACTTGAAGATGAGCGACATAACCGAGCAAGACTCCAACTGGAAACCCAATCACATAGAAGCAAACTAAATTTATAACTGCGACCTTCGTCTGAAGACCAGCTCCCACAGCCACTCCTGATTCCAAATAAGGAAAAATAGTATACGAAAATTAAATGGAAACTATGTTAGGAATTTGGAAAGGATGAGAATGTAAAGGTCCTGTGGAAGTCTATAAACGGCTTTTGAGATAGACCAAGTAGGGACCGAGGAAGAAAGTTTTGTTTTTCGGAGATTAGACAGCTAGTTGCGAAGTACGAAATTATAATCATAAAATATAGTACTTCTGCATAAACCTTAGGGGGTGACTGCCCCTTCCGACCCCTCTTCCCTTTGGTGGTCACCATCCGTAAGGCTAAGCTTTCCTTTAGTTACGTATTATTTCTAAATAGCGATAATTACCCTAGCATACCCTAAATATTTACTTCATTACACAAACTTCCCCTTAATATTTCAAATATTACAGAAACTTCCCTTGTCAAGAAAAATACATTATACCTGGATTGATTAACTTTGATGACATCAAGTCTATTTTATATGATACCCTAACTTTCTCTTGGAAATTACTGATCAATACTGAATATTAAATCCGTGACTAGGTTAACATGTGTCAGGCCAAATCTTATGGTATGTCAGGGGAAATTATATATCCCTTTTTTATATAAACTACGTTTATTCTGAATTCGAGCAGGTTACGAGGCTAAATTTTCTAACTAGAAAACATAAGAAAAATAACCTGAGAGAATGGGGTAAATGCTGCCTAGGAACACTGTAACTGCCAGCAAGGGAGAAAGATCCGAGACGCTCTGCGCCACTTCCTCTTCTTCTGTGAACAAGTATCCAATTTTCTTGCTAAAAACAAAGCAAATAAGGGAAAAGAATAGCCCTATTGTAACTGAAGAGCTAGTCACCACCGTGATCGAGAACTTCACAGCTTTGGAATCTCCTTTTCCCAGCTCATTCGCAACCCGGACGCTGTTTTAAACAAACAATGACAAACTAACTAGATGTTTTTCATTCAAGAAAGAGGAGAAGAAATGGATTAATTTGGGTGTATTCTAATTCAAAGCACGCGTACCATGCAGCACCCATAATGCCGAGGAAGCTCATGGTTATCCAAGTGCTCAGATTAAGGCTGAAAAGTTTGACTTGTGTTAAGTAAGTAGTCTTCATTTTGTGCGGGAAATTCTCTAAATAAGCTTTTGAAAGAGTTGAAGCTTACCAAATAGAGAAGGCAGATATGGCAACCTTTGCATTCTTCATGTATCCAGCCAATAAGACCAATATTGCATGGTACCACAACTCCAAGCTATATTCAAACAACCAAGAAGACACAATATGCGAACTTAATTATTTTGGAAAAGGTGAAATGATTAGTTAACGATCAAATGTTCCTTAATAAAAGCTGCAAAAAGTTGTAAAATGAAGAATTATCAACTAAAAACTGTTTATTTGTCTAAAATTATCTTAGTTAAAAAATGCGTTTTATTCAGCATTCGAGCTAAATTGGGAGATTGCTATAAACTACGCCACTTGATGGTAACGAAAACAATTCAAGCGTTGATAATATATAAGTGCTTTTACCAGATCACATTCCTGGAAAGGAAAAAGATTTACCAGATCATCAAACCAGACGAAATCGATAGTTTCACAACTGGCAATAAATCCTTCAATGCAACTACCGAGAACCCTTTCCACGTATCGGGACACCAGCCACCCCAAATGTAAACAAACTCGCCGAACACAACAAACCAAGCAGATATACAAAGTGCAGCCATTGCACCAGTGACTCCAAAGCCAAGAACATTCACAAAAAGCCAAGAAAACAGAATGTGGATGACGAATTGCAGAGCCGTTAGCCATGCAATGATCATGTTCTTCTGCTGTGCTTGTAAGTACATTTGTATAGTCAAGCTGAAAATGAGGCTATAGATAAAGGGTATAAACCACAAGGAAATGTATCCAGCGGATCGCGAAATGGCCTCTTCCTCGCCGAGTAGTTTGAAGATCGGCGTAGCAAAGAGGAAAACAGGAAGTAGAAGAGTTAGTGTAATAAGATCAATGAACCATGATCTTTGGAGGTAAATTCCCATCATGTGGAGCTGTTTGGCTCCGAATGCTTGGCCACAGAGAGTTTCCGTTGCGCTCGACATTCCGAGCTGTCAAAACCAAAATGAGCTTTATTGAATGATAGCCTCATTCGTTGTAAATTTGATGGTCATATATGAAAGACATTAACTATTTAACCAAAATACAAGTACATTTGTTGATTTCTAATGAAACTCAACTTCTGAAAATGAAAATTTTGGAGGGTAGTCAAAATGAAACAGGATTTATGTCTTTGTACTATGAAGCATATGTCAAGTAATCAATATGAGTGACGAAACCAAGGGCTAATAATACGATGGTTCATTTAAATAGTGACGGATTATCAGTAACTAACGGAAAGTAGTAAAACAAACAATTTCAAAACCGCAACTGATTTTCCAAAAACTAAAAAATAATAAATAATAGTGATTTCCCGAAGGTCCATTAAAAAATAAAAAATAATTACATTCAACTAACTTACACTTAGACCTAATTACAACGTAGTCTATAATTGTTTAGAAATTACATTTTAGTCCCTAACTTTTGTTAATGTTTGTAATTAGGCCTAATATTTGTAGATTTTTAGGGACGATTTTGCATTTTTGATCATATATTAAATGTAATATTTATAAAATCGTTAGGGGTATAAGTATACTTTTATAAATTTCGTTAATGAACTTCATACAAAATAAGAAATATAGGGACTATATTGTAATATTCAAAAGAATAGGGACTGACTTGTAATTAGACCTAAATACAGAGTAGTCAGATGTAACTCATCCAAAAAATAAACGGAAATTCACATCTGACTACCTTGCTATTAGGCCTAATTACAACGCAATCTATCTTTATCAGGAAATTATAATGTATTCCTTCTAATTTTTATTCTGTTAGTAGTCCCTCAATTCTATTAGGATTTCGTCATGATTTTGCACTATGATTCCAAAAATACGCTTAAGTATTTTTGCAATTTTTGAAATTACCAAAATATCCTCAAAGACTGTGTTGTTGAATGTATAAATTGAAAGGGTCATTTTGTTGGAGTATGTAATAGGCATGAATGTTTTCGTAATAATTTTCAAATATTTCATATAAGGGTATTTTGGTAATTTTAAAAATTGCAAAAATACTTAAGAGGGTATTTTCGGTATCACGTGACAAAATCATGACGGAATTCTAACGGAATGGAGGGATTACTAAGGGAACATAAATTAGAAGGACTACATTTTAATTTTCTAATAAAGATGAATTACTTTGTAATTAGGCCTAATAGCAAAATAGTGAGATTTAAATTTCCCGAAAATAAATTATAAAATCAAGCAATAACATAGCTACATATAAAAATGTTGTCGTTTATGGCTAGATCCAT
Source organism: Lantana camara (assembly GCA_037501455.1). Lineage (NCBI taxonomy): Eukaryota > Viridiplantae > Streptophyta > Magnoliopsida > Lamiales > Verbenaceae > Lantana > Lantana camara. The sequence continues at coordinate 19,816,227 of CM074859.1, forward strand.
AAAGAATTACTTGCTTATCCGTGGAAGGACGGGGTGTTCTCCCACCACAATAACCACATAAATGATCGTCCCTGATCATTTTTATTTATTGGTCACAAATCACAAGAGTTCACAGCGACCGAGGAATTCCGTCAGTAATACTTTTCCTTAGCTTAATAAATTTTAATCATCAATTTTTTATTTTTACTTTTCCTTAGCTTAATAAATTTTAATCATCAATTTTTTATTTTTTTTGTGTTACCCAAGTGGGATTCGAACCCGGGACCTTGCCTTCAAGAATGAACCCATTAACCACTTGAACCAACCCCTGTTGGTAATATTAACATATTAATTGTTAATGTATTTGTCAAAGATATTTATGCAACTTGTGTAAACTAGATTAGGATAGAATTGTCTAGATTAGTTTTGATAAATGTTGTTAATGTTAGATTGGTATAGATATTCAATATTTATCTAATTAGTCAAATAATAAAACTATAAAATATTAATTAAACATAATTACCGACCTAGCTTAGTCGGTTAATTAGACCTATATATATGGACAATGCATTGCATTTGTAATGATGAGTAGTGAAATGAAACCATTTCCAACTTTTATCTAATTCTCCTCCAGATCTATTCTACTCATAAAATAGCCCATCATTACATTTCTCCACTTTCTTCAATTAAACATTCCCCTTTGATCTAAATACATTTTCCATAAATCCCAACAGGCATCAATATGTTCTTTATCAGTATACTTACAAAGTATATCAAGATCTCGAAAAAGTGCATAATATTGGATCCATATGCATAAAACAGATGACTTAAAATAAGTTCTTAAAAGTATTGAATACAAACTCAAAGAACTTAATTCTTAAAAATATTGAACACAAACTCAAAGGTATAGAGAGCAGGTGAGTTACCAGTATCCCAATCACGAAGCGCACGCTTAAGGTTTGGACAAGAGCATAACCAGCAAGGTCTACTGAACCTATGTGACCAATAAACGACTGAGTCACGACGATCGTCCCGAAAGAACTCACTCTCGAAATAACACTTGGCATTGCAACTCTCCATATCTTCTTTGATTCTTCAGCAATTCGTCCCTTCAAAGCTCCTTCTTGTGCTGCTTCTGCTTTTGTGCTAAGAAGACTCTCTTTTATGTTAGTATTATCCATGGACTGCGCTACCTAAAGAATCAGAAATCAGGCCAAAAATGTGATGGTTAATATGAGTATATGACAACCCTTTGGAATAAAATATAAAGAGAAAATGTGCTTGTCTTTGCTTAAGGTGGTTTACGAAATAAAACCATAGTCCATATATAATATAGAAAACAAATACAAATGTGTGACTCACCTGATAAGAAAACGCCGACAAAATTTGCAGCGGAACATGTCAATGTATGTGGTCAAGAAAAAATTATCATCATTATTACGACATGATTGATATGATGGAATACAGTGGCAATGGAATAAGTATTCTCACATCCATTTCTAAACCCTTCATTGGTACAAACTGTGATTGAGAATGCTCATTACTGAGGTAATATCCATTCCTACAAACATAGGTTTATCCATTCCTTAGGTACCCCATGGTATTATATTAGTCATTCCCAATCTTCAAAATTTATTTACTTTTTATATAATGGCCACATATTTATAATGTATATTATATTATTATTTTTTATTATTATGAATTTTTATTCTGATTGAAAATTTAATAAATTGCATTTAATATATGTAAATATAAATATAAGTATAAATATACTATATATTTAAAAATACATGTTCAATATATTATTTTATTTATTTATAAATACATAGATATGCACAATAGAATAAAATATTCATTAAATACAAAATTTGGTATTCATATTAAATTTAGTTTAAATATCATACATTATATTAAATATAATAAAATCATATTGATGGTGCAAGGATTTGAATTCCTAAAATGCAACAACACTTTCAAGATTTGTATGATAGGGGAAAGACCATCACAGGCGAAGGAGCCTCAGGATCCGGGTTTCATTTGGAACGTGGGTTCTTCCAACTAGGATAACACCAAGAATGTGCAATGCAGTGGTGATGCAACTGTGGTGAAAACGATGCCAAGCTTGAGAAGGAAAACAAAGGAAAAATATGCCCAGAATTATGAGTGAGGGTATATTTTGTGTAGAAGATGACTTGGGGAAGAAAGCATGTGTTCTCCCCTATTTATATGTTAGGGGTGAGGGTAAATCGGGTAAATTGACTGTGTGGTCCCAAACCTGTGTTGCCCTAACACGTGGCAGTCCATGGGGGCGTGGGAACTACATTTCCGAAAAGGAGGCGGCCTGTCAGGTGCAAGGTGCGCACTACCTTTGTGTCAGAGGTTGTTGGCGAGGGCCGCGCGTGGGGAAGGCCCAAGGTCCATTTCACTAATGTTCAGATCCGTCGCGGAGAAGGAGGATCATGACCGAGCGCTGGTGACGCTCGAATAGGGCACGAATGGGTTCCCCGCGGCAGATGACCTTTGAGCGTCAAAACACCGAGCATCAGGAGCGGGCCCTCGTGTGGGTGCCTCCCTGAGAAGGGTATAACCCTGAGGGTCGAGATGTGAGCGTCAAACCTGTCAACTTGAACCCTTTACATGAATAGTTGGCCGAGGCCCATGGGCCTATATTAGTAAGCAAGCGAATGGGCTGGGTTAGCCCGCGAGCCCATCAATGCGAGCGTCCAATCTCTCAGCTGGCATGTGGCGACACGTGGACGGCTTTGATACGAGCGTGGTTTTATGCCTCATCATTTTGCCCCCCAAATTCTGTAGTATCGCTTGAGCGTACTGTAGAATTTAAGAGAAGCGAGCCTTGAATTTTAGAATATCCGAGGATCAAGCCTCTGCAAGAGAAGTGACCACTTGGCTTCCGTAACGGACACGTTCTGACATCGCATTAAATGAAGTCGTGTCCGCATTAAATGCTGAGTGGGAACGTGGGCGCGTGTACTCCGGGAGGAGTGAGCAGTTGCCAAAAGTGGGGGGATTTCCTAGGCGAGAAATGATTGCGTTTTTGAATTTCCATGACCTAAACGATGTAAATCCTCCCCTATAAATAGGGATTTTCAGAGCTTTGGAGCCTCTTTCACGCATTCAGTCTCCTTCAAGCACATACGCAACAAGAATTCTCTGCAACTTTTACAGATTCCGGCGAGTTTCTGCTCTTCAATCTTTAGGTAAAACTCCAAAAACACTTATTTTATGTACTAACTTTAGATTTAGGTTGTGCGTGAGTGAAACTTTCTAAGTGAGGAACTATTTTTTTCTGCCATTGAATCCCTTCCAGAAGCCTCCTTCTCCATCAATCTTTCTGAGAAAAATTCCAATCTCAAGAACCAATAAAAACCCCAGATATGGCGAATAACAACGCAGAAGCCTTCGTGAGGGAAATAGATGAGATGTCAGTGGGGAGCTCTTCCCCTCATGGTGATGTGCCCATGGCCGTTCCCAGGGCCAGAGCCTCTTCAGGTGATGAGATTCCAACCGCCATTCCAGTGGCAAGGGCTCCGGTTGAAACTAGGGATGAAGAAGTTGACGCTGCCGTTCAAGGGATGAACGAGCGTGTTCCCGGAGGTGTAGATGATCTTTTTGAAGAGATGGGTAACGTCATGGAAATGTAAAGGCAAGGGGAGAGGGTGTTTCCCGTACTCAATAGCGCTGTAAGACCCTAAGATCATAGGATCACGGTGGCAATTGTGGCCCCCGAGGACGGTGCTGGGCCTTCCGATCGTCATGCTGAGGCTGAACCCCCCAGAAAACGCCAGCGAAAGGGCAAGGAGCCTGCTACGCGAGTGAGGCAAAACAACCCTCACCAAACTGATAGGTCTCCGGATGAAATTAAAAGTATTCTGACGCTCGACGATCTGAATGAGTTGAGGGCAAAAGCATATTGGGATGAAGCGGTGTTTCCCATGCGTCTTCCCGACGAGGGGGAGAGAGCAAACTCACCGCCGCCGGGGATGCTGACAGTTTATTGGGATACGGTCCTGGCCGGGGGTCTAAGGTTTCCGATCCCATCCACTGTTTGTACCATTGCCATCACCCCTGACTTTGCCCTTCCCAGATCCTTCCGAACGGCATTGCTTTAATCAACATCTTCGTGATAATGATGAGGGCTCTAGGCTATGAACCTTCTGTCAGCAATTTCGATAGTTTGATCCAAGTGGCTCGCTCAACGCGTTTGTCCCCCACAAATGGGTTTTATTACGCTCAAGCTAAATTTGGCTTCAAAATGATAGATTCTCCCTCCACTTCATATGGCGAGCATTGGAAGGAGAAGTACTTCTTCGTTGGGGCTCCTGGGGGGATTTTTAGGGTTCACCGAGGGTGGTTTATACATGGTGAGGGGCCACTGATTAAGGAAAGGGCAAAGAACAAAGCTTTTGAGGATTGGGCGAAGGGGTTGGCCCTCGCAATGAAGAATGAGAAGAAATGGATCAAGGCTGAGGTCTTGATGAAGAATGAGGGAATATTATCCCGCTATGGCCTATCCTTTCCCCCCAGCATGATAATCAATCCTGAAATCATGGCCCTTGATGGTTAGATTCTAGGAACTAACTGTTCTAACTCTTAGGATAACACTGCTGACTTTGTTTGGTTTATTGTACTTCTACAATTATCGTCCACACTGCCACCTTCTGACGCTCGTATCCTTTATTTTCAGATATCCAAATATTAACCACAGGAATGAACGCCGAGGCTCTTGCCCGTATGATGCACGCTCAAAGGGCGGACGTTAACCCCCAGCAACAACAGCAGCAGCAGGCCCAACCCTCGAATGCTCCGAGGGGAAGAGGCATTCGCCGTAGGACAGGGCGAGGAGATGGCGGCAGGGGTGTCGGAAATGAGGCCCCAGGGGCTCACTTCATCGAGGATTTGACCGTAGATGGCGCTCGGGAGGTTACTCCACCCCTAGCTGCTCCTGAAGGGCCAATCGAATTAAGCTCCAGCACTTCCCGTAACCGCTCGGGAGAACTTGCCCGTATGCATGATACTGTGAGGGCCGACCGTCAGGGGAAGAGGAAAAGACTTCTAGACTCCATCCCCATTTTCGGAAAGGGCAAGGAGGTGGTTGTGGGCCACCGTGGCGAGGGCAGCGATACTTCCTCTTCTGAGGATGAAGATTTTTGGAAAATAGGCTGCCGAGGCGACGCTCGATACAAACGCCAACGGACGGAAGGTCCAGTTCTGCTGAAAAAGAGCGCGTACTCCGTAAACCTAATCTCTGACATCGTCGGAAAGCTTCAATTCTCCGGCGACCACGACAAGTTGAACGAGCACGACGCTGCTCGAGTCGTGGATGATGGTTGCCACGCCCTCCTGACAGTTAGTCTCCAGTGTTCTCTTCGTGAAGTTCCAACTTTTCCTATTATGACTCTGATAATGACCCTCGCTTCTGGCTTTTCAGGAGGTAATCCCAAGGTTGAAAAATTTGCAAGGGCGAGCGCAGGCCTATTCTGAGCACAAGGCCAAATATAAGAAGTTGTTGCGCATCTCTGACCCCGGTCAGTTGCAAGAGGATTACAACAACGTCAACGCTCAACTGACTGACGCCAACCTTGAGAAGGACAGGCTGAAGGAGGATTTGAAGCGGTCTGATGATGCATATTTGATCCTCGACGATCGCCACAAGAAGCTCAAACAAGAGTGCGATCAGTTGAAGGATCAGAATGGGGAGTTGGGGCGTCAGCTGGCCGAGAGCACACGCCAAAACGAAGAGACCAAGAAGACCCTCGCTGAACTGCAAGAGAAGGTAGCTGGCCTAGAATCCAAAGTGGCATGGGATGCTGTGCTGAAGTTCATGCGCTCAAAAGCTTTCACTTTCGCTGTCAATATGCACTGCTTTGATAACGCTCGTCACTTCTTTTACAAGGCGATTGGGCAGATGGTGAAGCTGGGTTGGCCCCCAAGAGCGCTCGAACCGATGACCGCCTACGCATGGATCTGTATGATAACTACGAGCCTATGGTCCAGAATGAAGATCCCTCGGAAAGTCTGGCGGAACCGGAGTATCAAGAACTTGTGTCGATACTCCAGCAGGAGTTCATAGCGGCCAATCCTATAGACCGCGAGCCCATTCAGATGGACGATGAGGGCACCGTTATGGACGAGCCGGTCGATGAGGAACCTGGAGAGGCTCAGGCTTCTGACGCCCACGCGTTGGCTGTAGTTCCTATCGCAACTGCTCCCCCAGAGCCTGAGAACCAAGCTCAATGAAATTCCTCTTACCACCGCTTCAAGATCCTGCTTGTTTGATTTCCATTCTTGTTTATGAACAATTTGCATTCGAATTTTGTACTTTTAATTTCTGATACCTTTTGCTGGCATATTTGAATTCGCCCTTTACTTTGTCTGCCATGTCATTTTATGCTAATGAGGCTTGAATCTTTCAACATTGAACGTTACGCACAAACTGTCATTTTGTGCTGGCTGTCTGCATGTTTATCTTTCTTGCTATTTGAATGTTCGCGATGGGAGAGTGTACACACGAGGGCATTTCCTTTGGGGGTTCCCTGGCGCTTATCCCCATGCATTTTAAAATTTGGGAATGTCTGGCAATTTGAGTGATGTTGGTGTGGGCTTGAGGGTGTTCTTTAAGAGGGTTCCTTGGCCCTATTCACAATGAGGCTCGAATTTGAACTTAGAAAACCCCTAAGGATTTAACTAAGTATTGGCCTCAAGCATGTGACGTGCACCTCCATCTTGGGCGTTCCAGTGAGTTGAACGTACTTAGAAACCAACTATAGGATTTGCTAAGTACGGGATTAAAGCGAGCGTAGCCGTAGTGTTAGCATCATCCTGAGGTACCCATGAAAGAATTGGTCCAGGATCCGCTGATTTACGAGCGTGTTCTTACCCAAGAAAGTGAGGGTCATTGGGGGTTTACGAGCGCGAACTGGCGTGGTGAGCACCCAGTTGGCGTAAATTAAGCGTTTAGCATCCCACCACTCGACACGCTCATTCATGGGGTTTACACGCTTATGAGCGTCAAGGTGTTCAAGGTGGGGTATTTTTACCGCGTAGATAGCGTCGATTTGAGATTAACGGAGTATTAGTTAAGCCGTTCGACGTGGAATACGCTCAACACGGAGTAAAATTTTTATTAATCAGACCATTAATCAAAGGATAGAGCAAACAGATAACATAACAACATATAAAATATTTACCATTACTTGCAATGTTTGAAATGATTACCACATATTTTCTGTCAAAAGAAAGTACAAAGGGCCGCGAGTGGGCGATTACAAAGGTGGTCATTTATACGTAGAACCGTCTAAGGTTGCACGCGTTCTACGGTCTCGGGAGTCGCTCGCCTTGCAAAGTCTCTAGCAAGTAGGTGTTGTTCGCTCGTACTTGAACGACTTTGAAGGGGCCTTCCCAATTGGGGTCCAACTTACCCACATGTTTAGAAACTTCAACTTTTTTGAGGACCAAGTCCCCTAGTTGGAAAGTTCTTTCTCTGGCGCGCTTGTTATACTGGCAGGCTACAGTCGCCTTGTACTTGTGGATGCGAGCCCAAGCTGTGTTCCTCCTTTCGTCTAGCAAATCTAATTCGAACGTCCGATTGGCTTCATTGATTGCAGGTTCGAAGTAGGCCACGCGTGCGGATTCTTGAGCGATCTCCACAGGTATCATATGTTAGGAATAGTGCCCTAGAAAGCCGATTAGTCATAATCCGTTTTGGGACTTTCCTAGTATCACAGACAATATTTGAATAATATACGATTGATTAATATCATAGGCAAACACTTCTTTATATGCTCTTGTTTGGTATGCGTTTACTTTAGTTGTGCATGTATGAGAACTCCCCTAATCCTGATGACTTTAGGACTCTACCATTTAGGTGAAATGGTTCATGAAACGAGCCCTTTATCACATAAGTCATGATTAGTAAAATACTCCAAGCCGATGAGTCCTACAGACAGTGGGAGTGTCAACCTGACTCCTCTAAGGCTTGCTTGTGGGATCACGCCCTTAAGAAGGACCACCTTGTTTCATGGAGGTGCAAAGTGTATAGTTGATACGTGCGTGATACATGAGGGTGCTTACTTCAATAAATAAGTTCACTGAGGTGCCCCGTGTGAGAAGATTCCTAAATGGGAAAGGAAGTTTCTATTTCAGGAAATGGAAACTTCCAGATTAGGAAATATCTCACGAGTCATTGATGTGATTAATTGATCCTTAGACTTGAGGTTCCATGTCACTTTATGAGTTAACTCTGTACTCTTAGGTATAGGCTTTAAAGGGTGTCGCCTTAGACAACTGATTCAAGGCTTATGCTGGGGCTGCACAAGTGACTCATGAAAGTGAATGAGAATCAAGAAAGGACCTACGCTTGTGTTTGCAAGGTGATCTCTTATTGTGTAAGTCATTCATATGCCATATGGAGTCCTTGGCCAAGGCAGTAGATCAAGACATCAAGAAAAGAGTTTCTTGGATTGAGATCAAATGGATATGAAATGCACTTTGCTTTAAGACCGGATTATTAGGGTTCTGATTATTCCCTTACCCTAGATCTTGGTTGAGAGATAGTAAGTAGGAGGATTGTATCTCACATGAATCAATGGCTTAAAGGTTCTGTCGAATCCGAACATTCCAATTCAGCTAGGGGTTAAACACTTGTTGCTAGACTATGGTCGTTTAATCTGTGGACTGATTAATTAATTAGTGAATTAATTAATTAGGGTCACTGCTAATTGAATTGAGAACCTAGAGGGTCACACACAACAACTTGGTTACATGAGTTGAGGCTTTAAAATGATTAAACGAGTTAATCGGGCCTAGAGGGTCCCACACGTGTGAAACCATACGTATGGGTCACGTGACTGGACATGTGTCATTGGGACACGTATGCCACACTTGTTTATTTGATTAAATATTAAATAATTAATTTGTTAATTATTTAATAGACTTTGGTTTAATTTTGAATTAAAAGGAAAGTCTTATTTTGGAGAAAAATAATCTAGTTAATTAATTGTGAATTAATTAATCAGATAAAATAAGTTATTTATTTTAAATAAATAAAGTATGAAATTATCCAAAAATAGTTTGGATATTTTAGCTCTCTTGAAAGTTGATTTGAATTTGCATTCAAAGTCAAAGTCAAAATTACTTGATGATCAAGTAATAGGAGAGAGGGACCAAATCCTTAGTCCACAAGGACTTGGATCGGTCGCCCCTCTCTACTTATAAATAGGGGAGCTCGATCTCCCCTTAGACAGTAATCAAGATTTCTTTTGGTTCATGTGTTGAACACCTTCCTTTCTCCAAGATAAAGTAAACCCTAGGTTAAGCCTAAACACTAACTAGAGAACTAGCATCCTTACTAGTTAGATTGTAGCCAACTTGGTGGACTATCTCTAGAGAGCTTCAAGTTAGAAGTTTTGAAGATTCGAGCTTTACCAATGAGTGGGGATCAAGCAAAACTACCAGAAGGGATGATGAAACAATTCTGATCCCAATAGAAAACGAGTGAAAAAATCGAACCAAAGAAGATGGCAAAAACCGTTCGTCCATATCCTGAAGGATGAGTTTTTTCACGAGGGTTTTATGGCTGGCAGATTTCTACTTTCGCAAAACTGGTTTTCGAAGGGAGTTTCAATCATGCTTTTCTCGTTTCATGTTTCTTTCTTTATGTTATATTGTTAAGAACTTCCCTAACATGATTTGAATCTAGGTTGGTGTGGATTGTTATCCCTACAATGGATTCAAAAGTAGAAAGAGACTTTCGAGGAACGGGTTGCCATTACCGCATGAAGCGCGTTTGAGGGAGGCTCAAAACGTGTCAAGAAAGCTACTACCCAAGTGAGTTTCTTGATCTCTACGAATTTGGATACATGATTGCGAGTCCAAGATCCTTTTGTTGGAAAAATTTTTAATTTTTCGCTGCTTTCTGATTCCTGTTTTCCAACAAGTGGTATCAGAGCCACCTCGTTAATCGTGTTTCTGATTCGTCTCAATTATTCTGAATTTGGTAGAAATTCTTAGGCTTAGAGGCGAATTAGGTATTCATGAGTTCTTTTAGAAAGCCTGAATTACGAAACTGTGATTTTTCTTGAATTTCTGAAATTGTTTTCTGAAATTATGTTTTTTTTTGAAAAACCGTTTTAATTCAAATACATTTGAATCGTGTTTTAAATTTTTGATTGTTGTTGGTTTTTGAACTAAAAGTACGAAACATGAAATCACGTTACGAAAACATGAGCCTGGACGTGCTAAGGCGTAGCACTCCTAGGCCCGCGCGCCCAGCAGTCCCGCAACCGCTCGGGACTGCCCGACGCTGCCGCCCGCCAGCGCCTAGGCGTGCCCGCACATCCCTCCCGCAACCGCGAGGGAGCCTGCCGGCCACGCCCGCCCGTCCCCGCCCAGCTGCTGCGGGCAACGCGCGCAAGGATGCGCGCCATGCGCGCTCGCGCTGGCAGCTCACGCTGCCGGCTGAGCGTAGCGCTAGCGCGCTCGTCCACGCGCGCGATGTTGCGCGACTGCCGGGCTTGGTCTCGGGCGGGCGTGCAGTCCGTTCCGGGCCCTTCGTTTTGCGATCTTGATTTTCGTGTTTAGTCCAATCCGATCCCGATTTAATTTTTCCTGAAAAATTTTATTTTATTAAATTTGAATTATTTTTGAAATAATTGTTTAAATTGGGATTTTGAAAATTTAAGCGATTTAAATTTTGGAAAAATTACGAACTTTATTTTATGAAAATATTGAAAGAATAAAATTATTAATTTCAGAAATTAATTGGAATTTTATTGGTTTATAGTAATTCGGGTTTTATTGAAAAGGCTCTTGAACAAGAATTGCATCTAAGTCGTGTTTTAAGCTATTAGAACTTAAAGCGAGAATTTTAATTTATTGGTTAAAGTTAATTTCTTGCAAAAGCATGTTAGGTGATCATGGGTTTAGACTTATGTATGGTTTTAATTTATGCACATGGATGGTTTAAATTGGGGTTGGAGCCCTATAGTTGCGTTTTTCAATTGAGGTTGGAGCCTCACTTATGTGCGTACTGTTATGTGATTTATTATGTGGCTTTCCATATTACTGTTTTGAGGCCGGGGTATGCCCCGTGTAATTGTCTAAGGCCAATATGAAGATTGAGCCTTATTACTTTATGTCTTTTTCTTTTTATTGTAATTTGAGAGTAGAGATAGGTGGTGAGGTTTTATTTTCATTTTGGAGACAATGCACCCATGGAGTAAGATGGACCACATTCAAGTAACAAGGAGGCCATAAGTGAAGACCCCTCAAAATGTTAGGGAGGGGAATCTCAATTGTAAAATGTAATAGAGATAGGGCTCGTATTTTGTTACCGCTTTCCCTTATGTGATTTAAACTGTTTATGTGGCATGTATGTTAGAACTTGTGATTGTGGAGTGGCTCCCACATATCACGCATAAGATAGGTAGAACCCATGATCATCTCATGTTAGTATCATGCTAGGACATGTTATCTGTTTATGTGCTTGTTTGAAATGCATTTAAGTTGTACTTGCATTAATCAAGACTAGTAAAATTGGATAACATATATGTTGGTGAGGTCGAACCGAACAACTCTTCGGTTGATTCGAAAATTCCCATTAAATATTAAGCTCATTTCGAATAATAGGTATTTAATTCGAGATGCAAATTTTGAATTAAATTCCTAGCATTCCATCAATAGGTTTTAAGTTTAGTAAGTAAAGCTAGTTATTGTCCGCGAGTCGTGGGATAGCTAGTGGAGCTTATTAGTTCGTAGTTACCTGATTGATCATTTTAAATGATCAATATTTCGTGGTCAATTTTGGCAAGGGCGATGTCCGCGAGTCGTGGGTCGTTCGAACTAAGTTTTGATCATGATCTTATGATTGATGGCTCTAGCTTAACGCCTAAGTAAATATGGATGTCGCACGAGTCGTGGGTCCATATTGAAAGATAGGTGATGCAAAAAAAAAAAAACAATTGCTCAGAATTCTAAAGGTGTTAGATTTGGTAAGTTGTACCTACCTAGGGTTTTACTTAGAATGTCCGCGAGTCGTGGGTTCGAGGTAAAATGCTTAGGATCTTAATACCCACTGGGAAACGCGTTCCTCTTGGATCTTTGGGAATTATTGATCTTTGAAAAACAGTGGGAGCTACATTAGATTAAAGACCTTATCTTTTGTATATCGTTATAATTCAGCATGATCACATTTTCTCTGCTTAGCATTTAGGTTGTAGTTTTGTGATTCTCTACAATATGAAATGCAAACCCATTTGTATCCATCCTTAAGTCAAAAGAGTTGACTAAGTCCTAACTAACTCTGATTGGCTTCGGACCCTAAAATTCGTTTTAGATTCCGAATAGAGAAAGGCGTTCTCTAAAGGGCGAAGTTTTTTAATTGTGAAAATTCGACCCGGGCCAAAAGAGAAGCAATCTGAGGTGAATGGATTTTTCCAAACCACTTAAGAGCAATTAAACTACCTCATAAAAATGTTACAAGGTATAACATTATGGAATTATTCAATATTCCAAATGAGGAAACAAGTGCACACGAACAAGGTCTAAAGATCTTATTTGAAGATCTTATGGTCTCGATCATCAACTGAGAAAATAGTTCTCAATGCACTGATTGCTTACATTGCTTCCACCATCATTCAAACCCTTTGTGCTCAACTAAAATGATGCTAATGTAGCATAGTTAATCATTTAGTTGATAATGGTTGAAAGCATCCTTAAGAAGGAATAAAAGGTCGTGATGGTTAATTCTTCTTCTAAACTCACTAAGTTAAAGGCTTGAAGGCCTAAAGAAGAAGAAACCTTTAAGAGCCCAATGGAGGGGCATGTAAGGGGTACGCCCAAATGACACTAGAGATCAAATTGGACGTTTGCTTCTATGGTAGCAAATAAGGACTTTGAAAGGGAACTACAAAGAGTATGAGTACTCTGAAATGTTACCTCGTTTAGTAATTCTACTAGGAATAGAATTCACTAGTCTTGAGTCAATTCTGCATAATCTGTTGTGCAAAGACTCAAAGCACTAATGCTCTGAACATACAACGAAATAACAAAAGTAAGTGAGATGACAAAGCTTCGAATTACTTTGGAACGTTGAGATATAAAAAGATTAGCAAGTCAGACACCTTAGGATCATTCTATGAAAATGAACCTAGAGAGTTAACTTCCTATGAATCTTATCTTGAAGGGAAACGTTCCCGAAACATGGTTTAGGTGAAACGTGGAACGTGCCAAAATTCTAGTGGATTTCGATCCATGCTGATGAGTGTAAGATGCTTAATGTAAACACTAGATACAATCATCAGTTTAATCATTATGAATGAATGTACTTGTTGAAGTAAAAATTCAAAACTTATATGAAATTCTTAGAATTTCAAAAGGAGGTTAGGAACCGAAGTAGTCATAAGTTATAGGTAAATCGATATGATCGAGATAACCAGTATCTTAGCAACTAATTCCTTAGTCATCTTAGAGATAAAAGGATTATCTCTCAGTAAACTAATTCGAGAACACCTTAGTGTTTGCGAATGAGGGAATGAAACCTAATGGAATATGGTATATTCCATAGCAAGCTTTACTGACTTATAATCTTTCTAGGAATAAACTCCCAGAATATGCAGTTAGAGATTTTGAATTTAGTACCTTCCAAATGCAGTCCTTTAGTTGCACTATGCAATGTGGCATACTTAATTCCATAATTATTCTTATCCAAGAATTTAGTGGAATCCTCTTAAGTGAAGAGGATAGTGGGAGATAAGTTTGAAATGAGTTCAAGTTTATACAACGATATTGAATATCGTTTATGCGATTCCCTTAGATAAAGGTTGTTTGCCTCATGGAATGTATCTTTCTTAAGGAATCGTTCCTATAGAAGAAGAAAGGCAAGCAAGCAGACCTCAAAGAAATTTGAGGATAAATATCCACGCCACATATAGAAGAAACGAGCCCATCTGATAAAATTTAGCCAAATTTTAGAGTATGCACATGTATGAAACCCTTCTCTTAAGACGCTTTTAGAACGCGTTCCTAAATAGCCAAGGAATTACTTGAAGAGGAGACACTGTCAGATTTGGAATCAAGCTCGTGGAGCTTCGAGTGAATGAAAGCATTACAACCTTCTTGAAGGTTGAAATGCAAAAGTCCATTTGGATTGTGTTTACCACATCCTCATATTCTGACTATGAGATATTATAAATGAATATGAGAACTATCTTGTTCAATATGAGATTGAAAGAGACTGAAATAAGGTATTTCTATAAATCTCATATTCAGTGGGAATATGCATAAGGTATGCAAATCCCTAAGTCAATCTGTGGATTGATAAAGGCTTCTAGGAGTTAGACAATTCTATTCCACAGTCAAATCGTTTGACACAGATGGAAGTCGAATAAGTCTCAGAGTGTACATATGAAAGTTAGTGATGTAAGAGTCAATTATGGTTCTTTAGAAGACGACATACTTCTCATTAGGAATGTCAAGGATGACGTGAAAGTTACCAATTCTTGTTTAAGAAACAATTTGGTATGAAAGATCTTAGTGATTATCCTAAATTCTCGACATTCAAATCTATAGAAGATAGATCTAAGAGAATAAAAGGATTATCACAAAACGAGTACATAACCATAATACTAAAAGGAGTTTAGTATGGACAATGGAACATCTCTTTTGAAGAGTATATGTCCTAAGATAACTTTAAGTAAGTTAGAATGTCCAGAACCCCTATAAGTGAAAGAGTGCATAATGTATGAAATGTTATGTACTAGACTTGATATGGCGCAACAATAAGCGTAGTCGGTCGAATCTAATATGACCTCAGAGAAGGTCATTAGATTTCTGTAAAGGATGTCCTCAGAGTACTTGAGAAGAAATGGGGATATGTATTAGTTTACAGAGCCCAAAAGATCTTGTTGTTAGAAGGATATTTGATGTAACTGTTCATCAAACATAGATGATTATGAAATCATTGAAAGGATACAACTTCTACCAGAATGGTAATGCAATGTGTTGGAAAGGGGTTCCAAAGGACGGACATTGCAAAACTCGACTATCGTAGTTGAGAACTTAGTCGTATTATATAACGCTAAGTTAAGTGTTTGGGTAAGAAACTCCATCTAACCTGTTAGATGAAGTTCCTAGCATGAAACAACTCCTTTATCATATTGTATGATAAAAAGGATGGTTACTCAAGTAAGAGAACGAAGACCTCACCAAGAGACTGAACACGTGATTACAAATCACTTTATAAGGAAAAGGTGTTTCCTAAGAGATGTGTAAACAAGAGGGTCACATCAGCAGAGAATATAGCAGATCCACTTTGGAAACGCCCAAAGTCAATAGGCTCTCAAAGTGCATCTTGAGAAGATGGGACTTAGAGTACCTAAATGGCTTTTACGGGCAAGTGGGAGATTGTTAGGAATAGTGCCCTAGAAAGCCGATTAGTCATAATCCGTTTTGGGACTTTCCTAGTATCACAGACAATCTTTGAATAATATACGATTGATTAATATCATAGGCAAACACTTCTTTATATGCTCTTGTTTGGTATGCGTTTACTTTAGTTGTGCATGTATGAGAACTCCCCTAATCCTGATGACTTTAGGACTCTACCATTTAGGTGAAATGGTTCATGAAACGAGCCCTTTATCACATAAGTCATGATTAGTAAAATACTCCAAGCCGATGAGTCCTACAGACAGTGGGAGTGTCAACCTGACTCCTCTAAGGCTTGCTTGTGGGATCACGCCCTTAAGAAGGACCACCTTGTTTCATGGAGGTGCAAAGTGTATAGTTGATACGTGCATGATACATGAGGGTGCTTACTTCAATAAGTAAGTTCACTGAGGTGCCCCGTGTGAGAAGATTCCTAAATGGGAAAGGAAATTTCTATTTCAGGAAATGGAAACTTCCAGATTAGGAAATATCTCACGAGTCATTGATGTGATTAATTGATCCTTAGACTTGAGGTTCCATGTCACTTTATGAGTTAACTCTGTAGTCTTAGGTATAAGCTTTAAAGGGTGTCGCCTTAGACAACCGATTTAAGGGTTAAGCTGGGGCTGCACAAGTGACTCATGAAAGTGAATGAGAATCAAAAAAGGACCTACACTTGCTTTTGCAAGGTGATCTCTTATTGTGTAAGTCATTCATATGCCATACGGAGTCCTTGGCCAAGGCAGTAGATCAAGACATCAAGAAAAGGGTTTCTTGGATTGAGATCAAATGGATATGAAATGCACTTTGCTTTAAGACCGGATTATTAGGGTTCTGATTATTCCCTTACCCTAGATCTTGGTTGAGAGATAGTAAGTAGGAGGATTGTATCTCAAATGAATCAATGACTTAAAGGTTCTGTCGAATCCGAACATTCCAATTCAGCTAGGGGTTAAACTCCTGTTGCTAGACTATGGTCGTTTAATCTGTTGACTGATTAATTAATTAGTGAATTAATTAATTAGGGTCACTGCTAATTGAATTGAGAACCTAGAGGGTCACACACAACAACTTGGTTACATGAGTTGAGGCTTTAAAATGATTAAACGAGTTAATCGGGCCTAGAGGGTCCCACACGTGTGAAACCATACGCGTGGGTCACGTGACTAGACACGTGTCATTGGGACACGTGTGCCACACTTGTTTATTTGATTAAATATTAAATAATTAATTTGTTAATTATTTAATAGACTTTGGTTTAATTTTAAATTAAACGGAAAGTCTTATTTTGGAGAAAAATAATCTAGTTAATTAATTGTGAATTAATTAATTAGATAAAATAAGTTATTTATTTTAAATAAATAAAGTATAAAATTATCCAAAAATAGTTTGGATATTTTAGCTCTCTTGAAAGTTGATTTGAATTTGAATTCAAAGTCAAAGTCAAAATTACTTGATGATCAAGTAATAGGAGAGAGGGACCAAATCCTTAGTCCACAATCATGCTTGATGAAATGATTCTGATCCCAACAGAAAACAAGTGAAAAAATCGAACCAAAGAAGATGGCGAAAACCGTTCGTCCATATCCTGAAGGATGAGTTTTTTCACGAGGGTTTTATGGCTGGCAGATTTCTACTTTCGCAAAACTGGTTTTCGAAGGGAGTTTCAATCATGCTTTTCTCGTTTCATGTTTCTTTCTTTATGTTATATTGTTAAGAACTTCCCTAACATGATTTGAATCTAGGTTGGTGTGGATTGTTATCCCTACAATGGATTCAAAAGTAGAAAGAGACTTTCGAGGAACGGGTTGCCATTACCGCATGAAGCGCGGTTGAGGGAGGCTCAAAACGTGTCAAGAAAGCTACTACCCAAGTGAGTTTCTTGATCTCTACAAATTTGGATACACGATTGCGAGTCCAAGATCCTTTTGTTGGAAAAATTTTTAATTTTCCGCTGCTTTCTAATTTCTGTTTTCCAACATCATAGCCTCGGAGCCATATACGAGGGAGTAAGGGGTTTCCCCTGTTGCCGCTCGTGGGGTGGTACGGTACGCCCAGAGGGCGCCCTGAAGTTCTTCTGCCCATTCCCTTTTCTTACTCTCGTGCATCGTTTTCAAATGTTGGAGTATGGTTCGGTTGGTCACTTCAGCTTGACCGTTGGCTTGAGGGTGGCCCACGGAGGTGAATCGCTGCTCAATCCCTAGTTCATAACACCAATCCCTCGTGTCAGCTGTAATGAACTGGGAACCGTTGTCTGAGATGAGCACCCTCGGGATGCCATACCTGCAGATGATGTTCTTCCAAATGAAATCTCTCATAACTTTGAACGTTATTTTGGCAATCACTTCAGCTTCGGCCAACTTAGTGAAATAATCCACGGTGAGTATTACGAACTTCTTTTTCCCAACCGCCATTGGGAGGGGTCCTACAATGTCGATGCCCCATTGGTCGAAGGGCCCAGAAACATCGATAGGGATCATCCGAGCCGCCGGCAATTGAGGGGCATTAGAGTGAAATTGGCACTTAGGACATTTTTTGGAGTAACCAATGGCATCCTGCAATATCGAGGGCCAGTAAAATCCACTCCTCAAGACTTTCTTGGCCAATATTCGACCGCCAGAGTGATCCCCGCAACTTTCATTGTGCACCTGCTCCAACACTTCCTTGGCTTGCGAGGGCCTTAGACATCTCAACGGCGGGCCTTGGAAAGATCATTTGAACAACCGTCCGTCGCTGTCAAGAGAAAAGCGAGGGGCCTTACTCCTAACCTTCCGAGCTTCTACCTTATCACTCGGGCAGGTCCCATCCCTGATAAACTTAATGATGTCATCCAACCAATAAGGCTCAGCGGGATCAATCATGTTCACCCCGCGCGAGGGTTCCATCTCACTAATCAGCGGTTTTCCGTCCTGAGGAACGTGACTGAGCGCTCGCAAGAGTCATCAAGGGCTGAAGCAAACTTGGAAAGAGCGTCTGCGCACTTGTTTTCTGCTCGGGGGATCTGCAACAGATGGAACTCTTTGAACTTGGCGATCACAAGCTTAGCCCTCGCTAAGTACTGCACCATAGTGGCTTCTCAAGCTTCATAAGTGCCATCAACTTGACTTGCGATCAACTGAGAGTCAACATAAGCAGTTACCCGAACGGCACCATTCCGGAGGGCTTTCCAGAGCCCTTGGATTAGAGCCTCATACTCAGCCTCATTGTTGGTGACCTGGAACGCCAATTTAATAACGTAATCCACTTCTGTACCGTGAGGGTCTCTGAGGGTCACCCCGGCTCCCTCCCTTGCGAGGTCGAGGAGCCGTCTGTGTGCAAGAGTCACAACCCTTCCTCTACCGAGGGCCCGGTATTCAGATTGAATCGCTCCACTAACAAGTCCGCCATTGCCTGAGCCTGTATTGCTGTGCGAGGCTCGAAAGTGATGTCGAATTGGCTGAGTTCAATGGACCACTTGATTAACCTCCCTGATACGTCTGGCTTTGCGAGTACCTACTTGAGGGGTTGGTCTGTGAGCACTGTGATAGCATAAGCCTGAAAATAAGGCCTTAGCCTTCGGGACGCATTAACGAGCGCAAAAGCGAATTTCTCTATCTCCATATATCTCTTCTCTACCCCTTGCAAAGTTTTACTCAAATAGTAGACTGGTATGTGTTTACGCTCGCGGACCGCCACTAGGACAGCGCTCGTAGCCTCTGCAGAGACTGAAAGGTAAACAATCAAGTTTTCTCCAGGGCTAGGGTTGGTCAACAGCGGTGCGCTCGTGAGGTATTGCTTCATATCCTGCAAGGATTTCTCACATTCCTCATTCCAGGTGAAGTTGCGAGCGTTGAGCAAAATTCTGAAGAATGGTAAGTTCCTGTCTGCCGAGCGGGAAATGAATCTGTTCAATGAAATAATCTTTCCCACCAGCACCTGAACTTCCCTCACGCTCCGAGGGGATGGAATATCAAGAATCACCTTAATCTTTTCCGGATTCGCCTCGATGCCACGCTGACTGACCATGTACCCCAAAAATTTACCTCCCCGACACCAAATGTGCACTTAGAGGGATTCAATTTCACTCCATAATGGCGTAGGATGTTGAAAGTTTGTTTGAGATTCTCCAGATGGGAGTCCTGATGCTCACTCTTGACTATCATGTCGTCCACATATACCTCCATAGATTTTCCAATTTCGCGCTCGAACATCCTGTTGACGAGGCGTTGATAAGTTGCCCCTGCGTTTTTGAGTCCGAACGACATGACTTTGAAATAGTAAACGCCTAAGTGCACAACAAACGAGGTTTTAGGGCAGTCCTCGGGCGCCATAAAGATCTGATAGTATCCCTGGAAGACATCCATCATGCTCATGAGCTCGCACCCCGCTGTCGAATCTACCAATTGGTCGATCCTCGGTAGGGGATAAGGGTCTTTAGGGCACGCCTTGTTGAGGTCCGTAAAGTCATTGCACATTCGCCATTTGTTGGCACTTTTGGGGAAGAGCACTACGCTGCAGAGCCATTCTGGATATAAAATTTCCTCAATGTACTGAGCGTTAAGGAGCTTACCCACTTCTTCTTCAATGACTCGTCTTCTGAAACCGTGGACGTCCCTTTTCTTTTGTTTGACTGGCTTGAAGACCGGGTCCACGTTGAGCCTGTGGACTATGACACTCGGATCTATCCTAGTGAGATCAGAAGCTTTCCAGGCAAATATATCGAGGTTCTCCCGGAGAAAATCAATCATCATAACCTGTGAGGGACCGTCGAGGTTGGAGCCAATCTGGGTGGTCTTATCTGGGTTCCCCGATTCCAACTGGATGGTCAAAAACTTTTCGGTGGGCTCGATACGAACCTCAGGCCTTGGAGCCTCGAGCGTTCATTTCTTCCCAGTAAGCCTACCCCCTTCCTCACCCGAGGGCCCATCACCCTCGTTCTCGAAGGAAGATCCTTCGACGGCCCCAAGTGGCCCATCCTCCGGGCGCTGGGCTCCATTGGGGGTCTTCTTTTTGTTCTTCTTTTTGTACAACTTGGCCCTTTTACGCTCCGGGCCATCCTCGTCCAATTTGGGGAAGTCAACTGATTTTTTGGTGGATCCTGCCTGAATGGTTTGTTTGGGCTTATGGCTTCGAAGGGAAAGGATGTAACATTCCCAAGCCTCCTTGACATTGCATAGAACCTCGCCCGTGCCCTCGGGAGTGGGGAATTTGACTTTCTGGTGATAAGTGGAGATTACTACCTTAAAGTCCACGAGGACCGGGCATCCAATGATGATATTATAGGGGAGGTCCACCTCTATGACCGTGTATAGGACGCTCAAAGTTTTTCGCTGTGGGGCGCGACCAAAAGAGGTGGCCAAGAGAATCTGTCCGCGAGGGGCAATCTCGGAACCCCCAAAGCCAACGAGGGCTGTTCTGAGGGGCTCGAGGGGGATGTTTGAGATATTCATTTTTTGAAATGTTGAGTAAGGGAGAACGTTCACAGAGCTTCCACTATCAATTAAGACCCTCTTTACAACGTGGTTATGAACGTCTAGACTAACCACCATGGGACAGTCAGAGGTCTCACCGATCCCATGGGGTGTTACAATATGTTCCAAATCTTTCTCCGTAAACCCTACAATGTTATTCTCTTTTGAGCGTGGAGAGCTGTCGACGGAGAGCACGGGCTTGGGCAGGGATGATCGTTGGTCATAACTTCGAATGTGGCGGCACCGGGAAGCATTAGAGTCGCCCCCCGAAGGTCCTCCGACTATCATGTGAATGACCGCAAAGGGCTGATTCTCTATATCCTCCGTTTTTCCCTTGCCACGGTCGCTCGATTTGGTGTGATGATGACGGGGACTGCGTGAGCGTGAACGGCTCCTTCTTCTAACACGCGCTCGATCGGCGCAGTGTTCATCATACCTTTCTAGCACCTTCACAAACTCCTTGAGGTGCCCCCCAGCGATAAGTCTCTGAATCTCGCTCTCGAGTTGGCGGCACTCGTTGGTATCATGCCCCTTTTGCTTATGAAAAGCACAATACTTTCCTGAGCGTTTTTTAGCCTCAGTCTCCCTCAGCTTCGGCGGTCTCTTGAAAAGTTTCTTATTCGCCATAGAATATACTTCGGCAATTGGATGGTTGAGGGGGATACGCTCGTACTTACGTGGTGGGGAAGGATTACGGCGAGCGGCACTAGGACTGTGACGACTACCCCTGTTAGAATCTCCTCTGTCCTCGGGGGCTTTGCTGGGGAGAAGGGCATTTGCCGTCTTCTGATCCCTCGCAATGTACATATCCTCGAGGGTAAAGAACGAGTCAGCTATGTCCCTGATTTCCATCAACGAGCGTGGCTTTTTCTTGGCCACCTCCTCCACGAACTCTTTACTGACATAGTGCTTCATGTTGATGGCTCCAAAAAGTACGCGCCTCAAGAAATCCATAGAGGGCTTCTCCACCAGCAGGATTTCCTTGTTAAACCTTCCCATGAAGGCCCTGAGCGTTTCATTTGGCCCCTGGACCAAACTGTAGAGAGCTGTCGCGGCTTGGGCTCGCCCCTTCAAGGAGTTAAAGTGGCTTATGAAGGCATCTGTCAGATCGGTATATCCTCGGATCGAGCGCGGAGGAAGCTTCTTATACCAATCCTGAGCCATTCAAATGAGGGAAGTGGCAAATACTTTGGCCCAATAGTTGCTCGGATGATCGTACAAATGCATCAGGTGCACAAAATAATCCAGGTGCTCGGCTGGATCAGTGGTTCCATCATATCTGTTGACAGACGTGGGGATTTTGCCCTTCCCCGTACGGGTCATCAGTACCTCGTCGATGAGAGGGGAGTCACCTATCAAGATCCTATAATCCCTCTCCTCGGGATCGTATTCCTCGCGATCCGCTTCTTTCCGTTGGTGGGAGACCGGGCTGCATGGACGGGGAGCGTCTCTGGCCCTGGATCTCTCACCCCCGCCATGGGAGGCTTGAGTCCGTGCTCGAGAGAGCTGCTCCACTACATTCTGGAGCCCCTTAATCTGATCCTGCATTGCGGCTAGCCGAGGGTCGCCGGTATTTCTGCGGCTTGCCCTTTCTGTGGCCCTCGATTGGACCTCCTCATTATTTTCAACCCTCTCATCTTGAGGGGCCCTTTCATTTCCAGCGGGTTGCTGCCCTTGCGGGACCCTCAGCGGGGCCTCATTTTCCTGAATCGGTGGTGGGGGAGGTTGCTGGGCCCTCAACGCGTTTTGCGCCATTGTCAACGGGTGAGCCGGGAGTCCTCCAAGGGGCGGAGCCGCTCGAGCGCCTGCCAAAGAGGAAAAATAGGAGGCAGTGAAGTGCTCCCAGGCGTTCTGTACTACCTGCCCCTCACATTGCGCGTAAAGCGCTTGAAGTTGCTGAGTTGTGATCTGGGGCATTTCCACCCCCTGTATCTCTCTAGGCAGCGACAGGGGGAGATTTAGTGTCCCCACTTGATATGGCTGGACCATGGGCATCATTCCGGGTT
This sequence comes from Lantana camara, assembly GCA_037501455.1. NCBI lineage: Eukaryota > Viridiplantae > Streptophyta > Magnoliopsida > Lamiales > Verbenaceae > Lantana > Lantana camara. The sequence continues at coordinate 19,839,106 of CM074859.1, forward strand.
GCATATAAGCGTATCCTGGCGGTGGCATGCCATGGAGTACACGCCGGGATGGGAAGTAGGAGCGTTGTGGGTGAAGGTTGGGGGAGGAGGAATGGTACCAGATCCCCCGGCCTCGTTCCTGCCGGGGGGGAGAGTAGCAGCGGCTACCTCGGTGTTTCCAGCAGTAGGTGGAGGCGTGCCTCCGGCGGGGGTGGGGTGGTTCTCAGCGTTTTCCTCATTGACGGGAGGAAGACCGCCCCTGTTCCCTAGAGCTCCAGATCTTGTAACGGTGACCATGATGAAAGCTGCTGGTGTTACTTTTCAACTAGCTTTTAGAAGAAGAAACTGATGATAATGAAGACGTTGGTGATGGTTTCCTACAGACGGCGCCAAAAATGATGGTGCAAGGATTTGAATTCCTAAAATGCAACAACACTTTCAAGATTTGTATGATAGGGGAAAGACCATCACAGGCGAAGGAGCCTCAGGATCCGGGTTTCCTTTGGAACGTGGGTTCTTCCAGCTAGGATAACACCAAGAATGTGCAATGCAGTGGTAATGCAACTGTGGTGAAAACAATGCCAAGCTTGAGAAGGAAAACAAAGGAAAAATATGCCCAGAACTATGAGTGAGGGTGTATTTTGTGTAGAAGATGGCTTGGGGAAGAAAACATGTGTTCTCCCCTATTTATATGTTAGGGGTGAGGGTAAATCGAGTAAATTGACCGTGTGGTCCCAAACTTGTGTTGCCCTAACACGTGGCAGTCCATGGGGGCGTGAGAACGACATTTCCGAAAAGGAGGCGGCCTGTCAGGTGCAAGATGCGCACTACCTTTGTGTCAGAGGTTGTTGGCGAGGGCCGCGCGTGGGGAAGACCCAAGGTCCATTTCACTAATGTTCAGATCCGTCGCGGAGAAGGAGGATCATGACCGAGCACTGGTGACGCTCGAAGATGGCACGAATGGGTTCCCCACGGCAGATGACCTTTGAGCTTCAGAACACCGAGCATCAGGAGCGGGCCCTCGTGTGGGTGCCTCCCTGAGAAGGGTATAACCCTGAGGGCCGGGATGCGAGCGTGGCCGAGGCCCATGGGCTTATATTAGTAAGCAAGCGAATGGGCTGGGTTAGCCCGCGAGCCCATCAATGCAAACGTCCAAAACAAAGGAAAAATATGCCCAGAACTATGAGTGAGGGTGTATTTTGTGTAGAAGATGGCTTGGGGAAGAAAACATGTGTTCTCCCCTATTTATATGTTAGGGGTGAGGGTAAATCGAGTAAATTGACCGTGTGGTCCCAAACTTGTGTTGCCTTAACACGTGGCAGTCCATAGGGGCGTGAGAACGACATTTCCGAAAAGGAGGCACACTGTGAGGTGCAAGGTGCGCACTACCTTTGTGTCAGAGGTTGTTGGCGAGGGCCGCGCATGGGGAAGACCCAAGGTCCATTTCACTAATGTTCAGATCCGTCGCGGAGAAGGAGGATCATGACCGAGCACTGGTGACGCTCGAAGAGGGCACGAATGGGTTCCCCACGGCAGATGACCTTTGAGCTTCAGAACACCGAGCATCAGGAGCGGGCCCTCGTGTGGGTGCCTCCCTGAGAAGGGCATAACCCTGAGGGCCGAGATGCGAGCGTGGCCGAGGCCCATGGGCCTATATTAGTAAGCAAGCGAATGGGCTGGGTTAGCCCGCGAGCCCATCAATGCGAACGTCCAATCTCTCAGCCGGCATGTGGCGACACGTGGATGGCTCTGATACGAGCGTGGTTTTATACCTCATCACATATAATCTACGTATAAATATGAAAATATTAATACCTTTATAATATTTATACGTATATATAAATCACACACTCTCTCTCTCTCACACACACACACATATATATATATATTAGATTTGTGCATAAAATAAATGTCATATACATAACACATTTGATATAAAATAGTTACAGTATATTACATATGAAAACATAATATTGCTCAAAATGAAAAAAATTAAAAATTATATTAATATATAAAGTATTTTAATCATGTATTTAATCATCACTATTAATAATATTATTACTTATATTTTTATTTGTGAATAACATGACCGAAATAAATTTAAAATTTTTATTTCATTCCTAATTTGATTACTGAGCATACCAATCATAGGAATGTTATAGTAAAGTCATTTCATTCCATTCCAAAATTTATTCATTTCCTGCCTCATTCCATTCATGCATATCAATCATGTTGTTAGTATTTTAATTATTATGATTGATGATGAACCAAAATATGAATGACTACATCAATCTGGTTATGGGAGGACTGCCTGAAATTTTCTTTTAGAAAAAAGAATAGTTTTCTAATTTTCTAATATATATATATAGGAAATGCTTTGTTTTTTTTTTTTTGTTTTTTTTCTTTTCTTCGATATCCCATTATTGGTTCTAACCGGAACTATATTGTTCGACGCAACATGGGTGCTTGTCTCTATCATCTAAAAATGTTTTTATACTTTTTCAGTTTTCTTTGTAAGCACTCTTAATTTTTACTGGTTCAGGTTTCTGCAACTTCAACTTCTATAAAAGTTTTAAGTTTTTTCCGAACATCCTTACATTCACAAAACAAAGTAAAATTGGGAAAATGAAAATAAGTACTAATTGATACCCAAGAATCAATCATAAAACAAGTTATTTATTGAAAATTAAGCAAATTAGTACTTGTTCTAAATGAGAATAGAATTTAAAAATCATCTTTCCTCTAGCACGAAGCCTGCACTGAGCTGCAACAGAAGTGTGTGTGTGTGTGTGAGGAACTGAAACTCAAATAGAAAAAGAAAAACAAGAAAAGGAAATTTGATTAAGCAATCATCAGTTATAGCAGGTTATCACACAACAAAAGCTCATTATTCTTGCCTAATTTTCGGAGCGGATGATGGTGATGACGATGAAGGGCAGTAACTGTTGTTTGTTAAAGAACAACTTCAACTTTTTTCAGTTTTTCCTGCTTTTTGGAAGCTGGTTCTGAAATATTTCCTATACAAGGAAAGTACATGTCTATTAGTGCGAAGTGCTTCCATTGGAAAATTTTATTATGGATAATATAAAAGTAGTCCTCAATATAAATATTTACTGACAAAATTATATTTGTTTCTGTTAAGGTATAGAGGAAAGGAAAAAGGATTTTGGTATTCATTATATTGTTCTTGATTCAAAGATTACAGTGAACCCTAGGATAAATAGAAGAACAATGCCGTAAATTAGGGATTGACGACATCCTTAACTAAGGTAAGTAAATCCCTTCCAAATTAATTAAGCTAATCTTTTAACACTCCCCCTCAAGTTAAGCGATGGGATCTCCGATGCTTAACTTGTCTAACGTCTTCTCGAAAACTGGTACGGTAACTCCCTTAGTTAGGATGTCGGCTAGTTGTTCTTCAGACCTCACGAACTGAAGCTCAATGGTACTTTCTTCCAACTTTTCCTTGATGAAGTGTCTATCAATCTCCATATGCTTTGTCCTATCGTGCTGCACAGGGTTCTCTGATATGCTCATAGCTGCCTTATTATCACATTTCAGCTGCCCTGGGCCTCTTGGAGCCACCCCTAACTCAGTCATTAGTTTTCTCACCCAGATAACCTTTGTCACCGCCTTTGCAATACCTCTGAATTCCGCTTCTGCACTAGAAAGGGCAACCACTTTCTGTTTCTTACTTCTCCATGTCACTACATTTGCTCCAACAAGGGTAAAATACCCTGAAGTGGATCTCCTATCATTTAGATTTCCTGCCCAATCAGCATCTGTGTATGCTTCAATGTCCAGGTGACCGTGCTTGCCAAACATGATCCCATTCCCTGCGGAGCCTTTTAGGTATCTCACAACTCTCATGACTGCTTCCATATGCTCTCTTTGCGGTTGATGCATAAATTGGCTGACCACCCTCATGGCATAGGCGATATCGGGCCTAGTGTGAGAGAGGTAAATTAGCTTTCCCACCAGACGCTGATATTGTTCCTTGTCAGCTGGTTCCACATTTTCCTCAATCTTTAACCTGTGATTCATCTGAATTGGAGTGTCGGCTGGCTTGCATTCCACCATCCCGGTTTCTACAAGTAGGTCCAGTATATGTTTCCTCTGAGAAATAAAGATTCCTCACTTGGACCTGAGAACTTCTATCCCCAGAAAGTATTTTAAACCTCCTAGATCCTTCATTTCAAACTCCTTAAATAGATTATCACGAAGTTTATCCATCTCTTCTTTGTCACTCCCTGTAATGATCATATCCTACATAGATTATCAGACATGTGATCAATTCGCCTCTCATTTTCAGAAATAGTGTGTGATCAGCATTGCTTTGTTTGTACCCGTACCGTTGCATTGCTACAGTGAACCTCCCAAACCAAGCCCGTGGAGACTGGTTGAGTCCATATAGGGCTTTCCAAAGTCTGCACACTTCATTACTTCCAAACTCATCTGCAAACCCAGGATGTGCTTCCATGTATACCTCCTCATTTAGGTCTCTGTGTAGGAAGACATTTTTAACATCGAATTGGTGGAGTGGCCAATCCTGGTTTGCAGCGATTGACAGTAGAACTCGAACTGTATCTAGCTTCGCCACAGGAGAGAAGGTCTCAGAGTAGTCGACCCCATAGGTTTAGGTATACCCCTTTGCCACTAGTCGAGCCTTGTATCTTTCCACCGTACCGTTTGACTTATGTTTGATAGTAAAAACCCACTTACACCCTACTGGTTTCTTGCCTTGGGGTAAATCACATCTTTCCCAAGTTCCATTATTTTTTAGTGCATTCATTTCCACCTCCATGGCGTCCCTCCACTCTTTATCCTGAATAGCCTCCTGAACAGTTCTCGGAATTTTTTCCCTGTACAGACTTCTCAAGAATGATTTGGCTACTTCCGACATGCTCCCCTTGGCTATATTTCCCACTGGGTATCTGGAAGTTTGAGAAATCCGATCAGGAGAGTACCAATTTGGGGGCACCCTCCTGTTGCTTCTTTGAGGTAAGGAGTACCTATGACTTACTGCATCATCTGAAACTGGATTAACGGCATCTGCAACATTACTCTCGTTATCTTGAATGGAAAGAGGAGGGTCAGAATGAGTTACCTCGTTTTGGACATCATGCGGAGGAGGATGATTGATGGTGGTACTGAGATCGACGACGGGGGATGGCGTTGGTTCCATGTTGATCTGTTAACCAGCATAGGGAGTCATCCAATCCCCCTGAGCACTATGCTGGGTTTGGAAAAAATACTCGATTTCCAGAAACTCACAATCCATCGTGACATGAACTCGGCGTGTAGTGGGATTATAGCATTGGTACCCCTTTTGATGTGGGGCGTATCCAAGAAACAAGCATTTAATCGCACAAGGGTCTAATTTTGTACGTTCTCCCTTCGGAACATGAACAAACACTGAGCATCCAAATATCCGAGGTGGCATTGTAAGGGATGGGGGTATGGGTGTTTGTATTTGGAGAACGGATAGTGATGTTTGGTGGTTAAGTATTTTTGTGGGTAGGCGGTTAGTCAGGTAAGTGGCAGTGGCCACGACATCTGGCCAAAAGTGTTTAGGAACGCCGTATTCTGTCATGAGGGCACGGGTCATCTTAAGAAGGGTTCGCTTTTTTCGTTCAGCAACACCATTCTGCTGAGGGGTGTTTGGGTAGGTGGTTTGATGAATCAAGCCATGTTCTCGGGTAAAGTTGCCCATCTACTGGTTGACGTATCCACGTCCATTATCCGACCGAAGGACCTGAATTTTCCGGTTAAACTGTGTTTGTACCATATTATAGAACGCCACAAAGGTTTTAAACACTTCTGATTTGTTGCAAAGAAAGTAAACCCAGGTCATTCGTGAACAATCATCAATAAACAACATAAAATACTGAAACCGATTCTGATTTGAAACTGGGGCAGGTCCCCACACATCCGAATGAACTAATGAAAAAACAGACTCAACCCGAGTATTTGTGGGTTTAAAAATTTCTCTATGACTCTTTGCAATAGACCAAGTTTGACAAGATAAATTCAAATGCTGATTGTTCTGAAATAAAGTAGGAAACAACAAACGTAAATACCCCACAGACGGGTGCCCAAGTCGTCGATGCCAAAGCCAAACTTGTGTATCCGAAGTGGCCTTTGAGAGAAAACCCTTGGATGGTGATTCCATTTCTTCCAAGTAGTACAGGCCGTCCCGTTCAGTACCACGCCCAATTATCTCCTTCGTATGAATGTCCTGTATCAAGCAAAAATGAGGATAGATCAGCACCACACAATTCAGCTCACTAGTCACATGACTTAATGACAACAATTTACAGGACAAGGAAGGAACATATAGGCGATTTTTGAGTTGTAATTTTGGAGATATGGAAACCAAACCCTCATACTTAACTTCTATAAGTTCCCCATTAACTGTCTGAATACATGGTTGTTTCGGTGTGGTGGGTTCGATAATGTCTGAAGGATCAAATGCCATAGTATCGGTGGCCCCGCAGTCAAAAATCCACTGTGAAGTTTTAGGTGGATGGGTTTGTGTGTGGCAGATTCTACTTTGAGGGGTAGTAGTGCTATTTTTAGACATATGTGGGCCCATTTGTAAAATTGAACTTTTGGGGGGGGGGGGGGGGGGCTTGACCATCATGGAATTAAAGACTGGGGACTTAGTTGCAAATATGGGAGTTGGGGGTCCTTTAATTGAAAGAGGGTTAGGGTTTGGGTCATTACCCCCAAACCCAATACCTGTGATGTCTTCTCCCATGGCAGCAGTGGGAACAACAGCTACGGCGTTCACCCTCCGTGTCCCGGCCGCCGCCGTACTGGTGGCTCCTTCACTGACACCGCCTACAGCGGCATTGCTTTGTCGTGGTTTGCCTCCATCACCAATCGCGGCGTTGGCGTGCCGTCCACCACTCACGGCAGTCCCTTCGCCTCGTTCTCCATTTTTCCGGTTGCCCACCCACCACTCAGGGTATCCGATAAGTTCGAGGCACCCTTCAGTGGTACGTTTTCTCCTCCCATAGTGAGAGCATTCCAAAAGAGATTTGTCTTCTGGAAGTGGGGGTCGCCGGATTTCGCCGTCACTCTGCTTGGCCCCATCGGATCTGGTTCATCCGCTATTCTCCTTCTTCGCAATGAGTCTAGACCCAACTCTCAATGATAAGGATTCCGCTACGCCGTCGGTCGCCGTTTTCAAGATTTGAAGGCGAGCAGCCTCCCTTCGGACAGCGGCGTAGGCGGATTCAACTGAGGGCTTGATGTCCAATATCACAAGTTCCCGTCTCACAAAGTCGTATTTTTCATCTATGCCGGTGAGGAATTGGTATAGCCTCTGTTCTTGTACGATCTGGTTGAACGTGGTAATGTCGTCTGAGCATTTCATCGGGTTTGGCTATTTCCAGTGATTGCTGCCCAAATGTTTTGGAGTTTGTTCCAGAAATCTTCCTAGCTATCAAGTCCTTGTTTCTGGGTATTGACTCGGCGATGAAGTTCGTAGAGTTGGAGCGGATCTGAGCTGGATCCGTATGTCGTGGCTAAGCCATCCCATAGGGCTTTCGCCGTCGGGTACTGTAGAACATTATTTATCAGATTTACATCAATGTTCTGGATGATCCATGTGAACACGTTTTGATCTCTTTGTTCCCATTGATCATATTCTGAGGTATTAACTGCTGGGGCTGGAGGGATTCCGGTGAGGTGCGAGTGACCACCACGTCCCCCGATTGTCATCTTCATTAATCGGGCCCATATCGGGTAATTATCGCTATTTATTTGATTCCAATTGTGAGGTTTTCTGAATTGGTTAGGGTTTGCATATTGTTCTGCCAGAGTTTGGCGAGTTGGAGACTGAGTTCACTGTTTTCTGGTTGTTGTTTTTTTTTTTTCTGATGGTTCTGTCATGGTTTGTGTGTGTTGAAGGTGCTGCTAATCTTGGTTGGTTTCAAAAGGTTGAGGGGGTATCTGTTACGAATAGTGCCCTAGAAAGCCGATTGTATATCCGCTTTGTGCTTTTCCTTATTATAATCACAGGCAATCTTTGAATGAAATAACGAATTGAGGCAACACTTCTTTATATGCTCTTGTTTGGAATGTGTTTACTTTATTTGTGCATGTATGAGAACTCCCCTAATCCTGATGACTTTAGGACTCTACCATTTAGGTGAAATGGTTCATGAAACGAGCCCTATATCACATAAGTCATGATTAGTAAAATACTCCAAGCCGATGAGTCCTACAGACAGTGGGAGTGTCAACCTGACTCCTCTAAGGCTTGCTTGTGGGATCACGCCTTTAAGAAGGACCACCTTGTTTCATGGAGGTGCAAAGTGTATAGTTGATACGTGCGTGATACATGAGGGTGCTTACTTCAATAAGTAAGTTCACTGAGGTGCCCCGTGTGTGAAGATTCCTAAATGGGAAAGGAAGCTTCTATTTCAGGAAATGGAAGCTTCCAGATTAGGAAATATCTCACAAGTCATTGATGTGATTAATTGATCCTTAGATCTTAGTACCCATTGGGTAACGTGTTCTTTTTAGATCTTTGGGAATTATAGATCTTTGAAAAACAGTGGGAGGTACATTAGATTAAAGACCTTATCTTTTGTATATCGTTATAATTCAGCATGCTCACTAGTTCTCTGTTTTAGCATTTAGGTCGTAGATTCTGTGATTCTCTACGTGTTTTGAAATGGCAGCCAAAAACCCTCTTGTATCGATCCTCGAGTCAAACAAGTTGACTGGTCCCAACTATTCTGATTGGCTAAGGAATCTAAAAATCATTTTAGATTCTGAGAAGAGAACTTATGTTCTCTTCGAAGTTCGGGACTAGGCTCCCACTCGGGCCGAGCGGGACGCGATTCAGAAGTGGAAGGATGATAATCTCCAAGCCCGTTGCCTTATGTTGGCTAATATGTCTCTGGACTTGCTAAGGCAACATGAGGCCATAGAATTCGCTTGAAAGATTTACGACCACTTAGAGCAACTTTACCGTCCTCATGAACGTGTTACAAGGTATAACACTTCAAAGGAATTGTTCCACTTAAGAATGAGGGAAGGTTCAAGTGTCCATGAATATGGACTCAAGTTTCTTGCCCTTACTGAGAAACTTGCCTCCATGGACATGCCACTGAAAGATGAGCTTTCAGTGGATTTGTTGCTAGCTTCGCTCCCACCACTATTCAACCCATTTGTCCTTAACTTCAATATGAATCATGCTGGTGCTACTGTAGCTGAGCTGATTAGTCAACTTGTGACTGCTGAAAGCACGATCAAGAAGGACATTAAGGTTTTGATGGTGAATGTTCCACCTTCCTCTTCTGGGCCTTCTAAAGGTAAGGGCAAGAAAGCCCAAAGGAAGAAGAAGAAACCCCTTAGGCCCACTGGTGGCGTTTCGAAGGGGAAGGCCCAAAAGAAGAAGCGTGATCAGAAAGAGGATGTTTGCTTCCATTGTGGCAAAGCGGGACATTGGAGGGGAAACTGCCCAGAGTACAAGGCTACTCTAAAGAAAGGTATCTTTCTCGTTGAAGTAAATCTTTCTATTAATTCTAGTTCTTGGGTACTTGATACCGGTTGTGGAACTCATATCTGTAATGATGTACAGATGTTAAGTGAAGTCCAACAACTCAAAGAAAGAGAATGTGTCTTGAAGATCGGCGATGACTCAAACGTTGAAGCTCGAGCTTTAGGCACAATTAGATTAGATTTAGGTAGTTTTGAGTTAGTATTAAATAAAGTCCTTTATGTACCGAGCATTATTCGTAATATAATTTCAGTTCCAATATTAGATTGTGAAGGTTATGAAACTTATATTAAGAATGGTAAATACTTTATCAAACGGAACAACTCTTCTGTTCACATCGGTACTCTAAGTAATGGACTTTATCTAACTCAGAATATCAATATTATGAATATACAATGAGAAACGAAGCGTAAGAGAGATGACAAAGTTTCAGCTCCCTTATGGCACGCTAGATTAGGACACATTTCCAAGAACAGAATTAGCAAGATAAACACTTTAGGATCAATCTGTGAAAATGATCTTAAGGAGTTAACTTCTTGCGAATCCTGTCTCAAAGGAAAAATGTCCAAAGTCCCTTTTAAAGGAACTGTGGAACGTGCCATTAAGGTTTTGGATTTGATCCATACTGATGTTTGAGGACCGCTTAGTGTAAGCACAAGAAACAATCATCAGTATTTCATAACCTTTACCGATGACTTTAGTCGATATGGTTATGTATACTTAATGAAGTATAAATCTGAAGCTTTTGAGAAATTCTTAGAATTTCAAAGGGAGGTTGAGAACCAAACTGGTCACAAGATCAAAGCACTTCGATCTGATCGAGGAGGCGAGTATCTTAGTGAAGAATTCCTTAATCATCTCAAAGATAATGGGATTATCTCTCAGTGGACTCCTCCGGGAACTCCTCAGCTTAATGGATTTTCTGAGAGAAGGAATCGAGCCTTACTTGATATGGTTCGTTCCATGATGAGTTTCACTGACTTACCACCTTCTTTCTGGGGTTATGCCCTAGAAAGTACAGCAAAGATTTTGAATCTAGTTCCCTCTAAGTCAGTCCCTAAAACGCCCTATGAAATGTGGCATGGTAAAATCCCTAGCTATTCTTACTTAAGAATTTGGGGTTGTCCTGCTTACGTGAAGAGGATAGTGGGAGATAAGTTAGAATCTCGTTCTAACTTATGCTACTTTGTAGGTTATCCTAAGGAATCCATAGGATACTACTTCTATGATCAATCTGAGCAAAAGGTGTTTGTTTCCAGAAATGCCACTTTTCTTGAGGAACCGTTCCTTAAAGAAAAGAAAAGGAATATCATAGAATTAGAGGAAGTACAAAGTGAGCCCACGCCACCCACCGAAGAAACGTCACCTTCTGATCAACCACAACCAATCACGAATTTCGATACACACGTAAATCCTCCTCTAAGGCATTCTGAACGCACTTCTAGACAGCCTGAGAGATGGTATGGATTCGTACATTAAATCTCTCAAAAGTATAATGATCCTTTAACATATGAGGAGGCACTTTCAGATTCTGACTCTGAACAGTGGATAGAAGCCATGAAATCCGAAATGGATTCCATGAACTCCAACCAAGTTTGGACCTTGGTAGATTTACCTGATGGGGTCAAACTCATAGGTTGCAAATGGATCTTTAAGAGAAAGGTTGGAGTTGATGGAAGCATTGCAGCCTACAAAGCAAGCCTGTTTGCAAAAGGATTCACTCAAAGACCCGGCGTGGACTTTGATGAAACTTTTTCGCCAGTTGCAATGCAAAAGTCTATTCGGATCATGTTTGCCATTGCTGCGTATTATGACTACGAGATATGGCAAATGGATGTGAAAACTGTCTTTCTCAATGGTGACATTGATAAAGACATTTATATGGAGCAACCCATAGGTTTCACATTCAGTGAGAGTGAGCAAAAGGTTTGCAAACTCCAAAGATCAATCTATGGATTGAAACAGGCTTCTAGGAATTGGAACATTCGATTTGATGAATCAGTCAAAGCGTTTGACTTCATTCAAATTTCGAATGAATCCTATGTGTATAGAAAGGAATTGGAGACCTCAGTGCAATTCTTAGTACTTTATGTTGATGACATCCTTCTTATTGGGAATTCGAAGGATGACATGAAAGTAACTAAGTTATGGTTATCGAACCTATTCGAGATGAAAGATCTTGGTGATGCGTCCTATATCCTTGGAATTAAAATCTATACAGATAGATTTAGAAGGTTAATAGGACTATTACAGTCGATGTACATTGACAAAGTATTGAAGAGATTCAATATGGAGTCAGCAAAGGTTAAAAACCTTCCTATGAGTGTAGGAACATGTCTTTCAAAGAAGATGTGTCCTAAGACTAACCTTGAGAAGTAAAGAATGACTCATACACCTTATGCATTAGCAATAGGTAGCATAATGTATGCAATGTTATGTACTCGACCGGATGTGGCTTATGCACTTAGTGTAACAAGTCGTTTCCAATCTGACCCTGGAGATGGTCACTGGGCTGCCGTGAAGAATATTCTTAAGTACTTGAAAAGTACTAAAGATTTATTCTTAGTTTACAGAGGTCAGAAAGATCTTACTGTCGAAGGATACTGCGATGCAAGCTTTGCATCTGACTTAGATGATTTTAAGTCAAAGTCAGGATACATTTTCTGCCTAAACGGCGGAGCAGTGAGTTGGAAGAGTTCCAAGCAAACAACCATTGCAGATTCGACCACTGAGGCCGAATACTTAGCTGCAAATGATGCAGCTAAGGAAGGTGTTTGGATTAGAAACTTCATTCAAGAATTAAATGTTGTTCCTAGCATGAAAGACCCCATTTCTGTGTTTTGTGACAACACTGGGGTGGTTGCTCAAGCAAGAGAACCAAGATCTTAACAACGGACCAAGCACATTATGAGGAAGTATCACCTAATCCGTGATATTATCAAAAGAGGAGATGTGCAAATTGAGAGGGTCACATCAGCAGAGAACATGGCAGATCCACTTACTAAACCCCTTAGTCGAGAAGCTTTCCAAGGTCATCTTCAGAAGATGGGACTTAGAGTAGCTTTAGAATGGCTTTGACGGGCAAGTGGGAGATTGTTAGGAATAGTACCCTAGAAAGCCGATTGTATATCCGCTTTGTACTTTTTCTTATTGTAATCACAGACAATCTTTGAATGAAATAACGAATTGAGGCAACACTTCTTTGTATGCACTTTTTTGGTATGTGTTTACTTTATTTGTGCATGTATGAGAACTCCCCTAATCTTGATGATTTTAAGACTCTACCATTTAGGTGAATGGTTCATGAAACGAGCCCTATATCACATAAGTCATGATTAGTAAAATACTCCAAGCCGATGAGTCCTACAGACAGTGGGAGTGTCAACCTGACTCCTCTAAGGCTTGCTTGTGGGATCACGCCCTTAAGAAGGACCACCTTGTTTCATGGAGGTGCAAAGTGTATAGTTGATACGTGCGTGATACTTGAGGGTGCTTACTTCAATAAGTAAGTTCACTGAGGTGCCCCGTGTGAGAAGATTCCTAAATGGGAAAGGAAGCTTCTATTTCAGGAAATGGAAGCTTCCAGATTAGGAAATATCTCACGAGTCATTGATGTGATTAATTGATCCTTAGACTTGAGGTTCCTTGTCACTTTATGAGTTAACTCTGTAGTCTTAGGTATAAGTTTTAAAGGGTGTCGCCTTAGACAACTGATTCAAGGCTTATGCTGGGGCTGCACAAGTGATTCATGAAAGTGAATGAGAATCAAGAAAGGACCTACACTTGCATTTGCAAGGTGATCTCTTATTGTGTAAGTCATTCATATGCCATATGGAGTCCTTGGCCAAGGTAGTAGATCAAGACATCAAGAAAAGGGTTTCTTGGATTGAGATCAAATGGATATGAAATGCACTTAGCTTTAAGACCGGATTATTAGGGTTCTGATTATTCCCTTACCCTAGATCTTGGTTGAGAGATAGTAAGTAGGAGGATTGTATCTCACATGAATCAATGACTTAAAGGTTCTGCCAAATCCGAACATTCCAATTAAGCTAGGGGTTAAACACCTGTTGCTAGACAATGGTCGTTTAATCTGTGGACTGATTAATTAATTAGTGAATTAATTAATTGGGGTCACTGCTAATTGAATTGAGAACCTAGAGGGTCACACACAACAACTTGGTTACATGAGTTGAGGCTTGAAAATGATTAAACGAGTTAATCGGGCCTAGAGGGTTCCACACGTGTGAAATCACATGTGTGGGTCACGTGACTGGACACGTGTCATTATGACACGTGTGCCACACGTGGATATTTATTTGGTAATTAAATAATTAATGTGTTAATTATTTAATAGACTTTGGTTTAATTTTGAATTAAAAAGAAAGTCTAATTTTGGAGAAAATAATCTAATTAATTAATTATGAATTAATTAATTAGATAAAATAAGTTATTTATTTTAAATAATAAAGTATAAAATTATCCAAAAATAGTTTGGATATTTTTAGCTCTTTTGAAAGTTGATTTGAATTTGAATTCAAGGTCAAAGTCAAAATTACTTGATGATCAAGTAATAGGAGAGAGAGAGACCAAAATCCTAGCCCATAAAGGACTAGGAATTTCGGCCACTCCCCTCTTATAAATAGGGGAGCTCGAGCTCCCCTTAGAGCTAATTGGCAATTCTTTTGGTTCATGTGTTGAACACCATCCTTTCTCCAAGATAAACGAAACCCTAGGTTAAGCCTAAACACTAACTAGAGAACTAGCATCCTTACTAGTTAGATTGTGATCAAGTTGGTGGACTATCTCTAGAGAGCTTCAAGTTAGAAGTTTGAAGATTCGAGCTTTACCAAGGAGAGGGGATCAAGCCACGAGAAGAGCGTTCTTGGGTGGCTTGAAACGCTTCAAGAAAGAATAAAAGAAAAGTAAGTTTTCTATCTCTACGAATTTGGTTACACGATTGCGAGTCCAAGATCCTTTTGTTGGGAAAATTTTTTAAATTCCGCTGCTTTTTGATTCGTGTTTTCCAACAGTATCAGGACGATGATGTTGGAACCGAGTCCCGATGATCGGTGCCGCTCTGATACCCTGTTAAGGTATAGAGGAAAGGAAAAAGGATTTTGGTATTCATTGTATTGTTCTTGATTCAAAGATTATAGTGAACCCTAGGATAAATAGAAGAACAATGCCGTAAATTAGGGATTGACAACATCCTTAACTAAGGTAAGTAAATCCCTTCCAATTAAGCTAATCTTCTAACAGTTTTTATAAAAACAATGTTTATGATGCAAGCATGTAGACATAAACGAAATTCGCAAAACTTAATTGCATTATTGCATATAAAAGCTGTCATAATCTATATATATATATATAATTCACAACCCTTGAGGCTATCCACGTGTATGCTGATGTGGATAGTTGTCTCAATGAATTTTAATTTTATTATGCCAGAAATCTCCAAATTGTTAGACAAAAATCTCATTAAATTTTGTAACTATTTAAATTAAAATTACCGTAAAAATTTTAAAATCTTCTATCATATAAATCTCAAAATCTGTTAGTAAGAAATGTTTAATCTAATAACTCTCCACATTTGTTTCTCAAATTCTATTATTCGGAATAATTTGAATTTTAAATATAACCATTCTGTTATCTAACTTTTCCCATTTGTTTCTCAAATTCTGTTAGTTATAATAATTTGAAAATTTTAATTCAACCTAATGAAGTTTATATTAGTTAAAAAAATTCAAATATATATATACATATATAATTCACAACCCTTCAAACTATCCACGTAAGCGTGGATAGTCTTAAAAAATTTAAATATCTTAATAGATTTTAAATTTAATATGATTTAATATTTATTATCTTTTAATTAAAAATCTATTTAATCAAATTCATTTATTTCTCAAATTCAGAAATGTTTAAATTCAAAATACGTGTATTAATATGAAATTTAATGAGATTTTCTCTAACAAATCACTTTTATCCAAAAAAAATAAAGAATTTTGCATAGATATTGTAGTTTCAAATTCAAATTCAAAAAAATTAATTTATTAAAATATATCTCTATACTTTTAAATAATTGTTACAAAAGAATTTTGCATAGATATTGTAGTTTTAAATTAAAATTCAAAAAACTTAATTTATACAAATATATCTCTATACTTTTAGATAAGTTTGTTACAAAAATTATTCAAATTTAAAATTTTGGTAGTATTTAGGTTTTAATCGTCATGAATACAGTCAATTGTTAATTGTGTTTCTTATTTTTTTTTTATGTTACTCAAAAAAAATTCTTATGATTTTTCTTTGTTACTAAAAAATGTTTAAATTTAAAATACGTTTATTAATATGAAATTTAATGAGATTTTCTATAACAAATCACCTTTATCCAAAAAAAAATTAAAGATTTTGTATAGATATTGTAGTTTCAAATTCAAATTCAAATAACTTAATTCAAATTTAAAATTTTGGTGATATATACATATTTAAGGTTTTAATCGTCATGAATATAGTCAATTGTCAACATGATGGGGTCAAAATGCGCTCGTCCCGCGTTTGGACACGTGGCACTTCAAAGATGATGACACCTGTCCTACGATCACGACAATCATACATGAGCGCTGAAACCCTCGTAGTGCCATTAGAACACGTGTTGTCTCTGTTGCCTCTGCACGTGATCATTGTTACCGCTCTCCCATGAACGCCATTCACATCGCATGATTAACGGTTAAGAGAAGCCCTCTTCGAGCGCTACATTCCCTCAGAGAGGCTTCCACTCCAAATCATTACACAAGCCTTGGCCCTCATCCCCTAGTGGATTCCTTGGCCACCAAGGCTTTAGTTGACACGAGCATGCTCTCAAGCCCTCGTTACCAACTCCCCAAACGGCTATCTGACACATCGTACATGCCCGCGTACCTACCACTGTTGCCAACACTGCCTTTCATCAGCTTTTTGCAGAGAATATTCCTCCTAGGTTTCTCTCGCAACACCACGTGTTATGGCGACATTCGGCCAGGACCACATGGCGCAAATGACCAAAGGGTCCCTGACCCTCAACTATAAATAGGAGTCTTCATCTCCATCTCAGTTAGCTTTTTCCATTACAGCCACTTCATACTTAATACTTTCTCTCTCAGATCTTCATCTGACTTGAGCGTCGGAGAGCCAAACTGGGAATCACCCCAGTTTGGCCTTCTGACTCTGTCTGTGTGTTTGTCCTAGCAGGTAGAAACCCCATCTTTTCCGGTGAACCTCAACTGGCTTTCCCCTCCTAAACAAATTCTAAAGTGATCGGACTCTGTAACCCATATACAGAACCCATCATTTTTGGCGCCGTCTGTGGGAAAACCAGTTCTCAATCCATTTCTTTCCTTCTGCTAGTTGAAAAGTGAACACCCAGAATCTTCACAATCATGGTTGCCACGACACCCGGAGCTATGGGAGGAGGAGACGACACTTCCCATGAAGCCAACCTCGTTATTCCCTCCACCGCCGCTGGCGGAGCCCAGCCTCCTTCCGTCGCTGCTGGAGGAGCACCCCCAGCTGTAGGTGTGACTCCCCTTGCGGAATCCGCAGTTCCACCACCAGCACCACCAGTTTCCGGCACCGCTGGAGGAGTTTCTCTCCCCACTCTTCCACAACCTTCCCAGGCCCAACGGGTTCATACCCCTGTGAATCTAGGAGGCCAGAACTACATGATGCCTCCGTCGGAGTACACGCTCACTCCCACCATCATGGTGTCGTAGGTTCAGCCCTATCACGCCGGCCAGATCCAGCTCCCGGTAGTGATCCCCAGGGAGATTGAAGGAGTGGAGTTACCTCCCCTAACTTCTCAGCAACTAAGGGCTCTTTACGCCCAATGTGAGATTCAGGCGGCCCAGGGGGCATGGGATGTTAGGAATAGTGCCCTAGAAAGCCGATTGTATATCCGCTTTGTGCTTTTCCTTATTGTAATCGCAGACAATCTTTGAATGAAATACCGAATTGAGGCAACACTTCTTTATATGCTCTTGTTTGGTATGCGTTTACTTTAGCAGTGCATGTATGAGAACTCCCCTAATCCTGATGACTTTAGGACTCTACCATTTAGGTGAAATGGTTCATGAAACGAGCCCTATATCACATAAGTCATGATTAGTAAAATACTCCAAGCCGATGAGTCCTACAGACAGTGGGAGTGTCAACCTGACTCCTCTAAGGCTTGCTTGTGGGATCACGCCCTTAAGAAGGACCACCTTGTTTCATGGAGGTGCAAAGTGTATAGTTGATACGTGCGTGATACATGAGGGTGCTTACTTTAATAAGTAAGTTCACTGAGGTGCCCCGTGTGAGAACATTCCTAAATGGGAAAGGAAGTTTCTATTTCAGGAAATGGAAACTTCCAGATTAGGAAATATCTCACGAGTCATTGATGTGATTAATTGATCCTTGGACTTGAGGTTCCTTGTCACTTTATGAGTTAACTCTGTAGTCTTAGGTATAAGCTTTAAAGGGTGTCGCCTTAGACAACTGATTCAAGGCTTATGCTGGGGCTGCACAAGTGATTCATGAAAGTGAATGAGAATCAAGAAAGGACCTACACTTGCATTTACAAGGTGATCTCTTATTGTGTAAGTCATTCATATGCCATATGGAGTCCTTGGCCAAGGCAGTAGATCAAGACATCAAGAAAAGGGTTTCTTGGATTGAGATCAAATGGATATGAAATGCACTTAGCTTTAAGACCGGATTATTAGGGTTCTGATTATTCCCTTACCCTAGATCTTGGTTGAGAGATAGTAAGTAGGAGGATTGTATCTCACATGAATCAATGACTTAAAGGTTCTGTCGAATCCGAACATTCCAATGCAGCTAGGGGTTAAACACCTGTTGCTAGACTATGGTCGTTTAATCTGTGGACTGATTAATTAATTAGTGAATTAATTAATTGGGGTCACTGCTAATTGAATTGAGAACCTAGAGGGTCACACACAACAACTTGGTTACATGAGTTGAGGCTTGAAAATGATTAAACGAGTTAATCGGGCCTAGAGGGTTCCACACGTGTGAAATCACACGTGTGGGTTACGTGACTGGACACGTGTCATTATGACACGTGTGCCACACGTGGATATTTATTTGGTAATTAAATAATCAATGTGTTAATTATTTAATAGACTTTGATTTAATTTTGAATTAAAAAGAAAGTCTAATTTTGGAGAAAATAATCTAGTTAATTAATTATGAATTAATTAATTAGATAAAATAAGTTATTTATTTTAAATAAATAAAGTATAAAATTATCCAAAAATAGTTTGGATATTTTTAGCTCTCTTGAAAGTTGATTTGAATTAGAATTCAAAGTCAAAGTTAAAATTACTTGATGATCAAGTAATAGGAGAGAGAGGGACCAAAATCCTAGCCCATTAAGGACTAGGAATTTCGGCACTCCCCCTCTTATAAATAGGGGAGCTCGAGCTCCTCTAGGAGCTAATTGGCAATTCTTTTGGTTCATGTGTTGAACACCTTCCTTTCTCCAAGATCAAATAAACCC
The DNA here is from genome assembly GCA_037501455.1 of Lantana camara. NCBI lineage: Eukaryota > Viridiplantae > Streptophyta > Magnoliopsida > Lamiales > Verbenaceae > Lantana > Lantana camara. Next base: position 19,858,143 of record CM074859.1, read on the forward strand.
TAGGTTAAGCCTAAACACTAACTAGAGAACTAGCATCCTTACTAGTTAGATTGTGATCAAGTTGGTGGACTATCTCTAGACAGCTTCAAGTTAGAAGTTTGAAGATTTGAGCTTTACAAAGGAGAGGGGATCAAGCCGCGAGAAGAGCGTTCTTGGGTGGCTTGAAACGCTTCAAGAAAGAATAAAAGAAAAGTAAGTTTTCTATCTCTACGAATTTGGTTACACGATTGCGAGTCCAAGGTCCTTTTGTTGGGAAAATTTTTAAATTCCGCTACTTTCTGATTCGTGTTTTCCAACAAGTGGTATCAGAGCCACCTCGTTAATCGTGTTTCTGATTCGTCTCAATTATACTGAATTTGGTAGAAATTCTTAGGCTTGATGCGATTGAGTATTTGTAATTGTTTTAGAAAGCCTGAATTACGAAACTATAGTTTTTCCTCAAAGTTTCTGAAATTTGGTTTTTACAAATTTAATTTTTTGAAAACTATTTTAGATTTGAAACTGTATAAACTGTTTTTGGATTTATTGGATTGATTTTGCTTTTGAACAAAAACACGAAACAAAAACCCGGATTTTCGCGCTCCACCGCCAGCCTGGCCTAGGCGTGCGCAGGGCATCCGCCCAGCACCCTCCCGCAACCGCGCGGGAGGCCTTCCGGGCGTGCCCGCCCACACACGCCCTCACTCGGCCGGGAGGAGCCGCGCGCAGCGAGCGCACTCGCGCGGCCTTGGCCGTGCGCTGTGCGCGCGCGCGCGCGCCTCTGCATCGCGCACGACTCTTCTCGCGTACGGGCCCCGTTTTTCCGTAATCCGTGTTTTTCGTGTTTCGTGCAATCCAGTCCCAATTTTTATTTTGATTTTTAAAATTTTATTTTTTTGAATATTTATTTTAATTTTTGAATAAAACTTAAAATTGGGATTTTTAAGAAATTGAAACGGTTTATATTTTGGGAAAATACAATCTTTGATAAAATTATTAATTTTCAGAAATTAATTGGAATTTTTTTTGTTTTGGGAATTTGGGATTTATTGAAAACTTTTATAAATAAGACTCGCATCAAGTCGTGTTTTAAGTCATTAGGACTTGAAACGAGAATTTTTATTTATTGGCTAAATTTAAATTCTCGCAAAAGCATGTTAGGTGGTCATGGGTTTAGATCTATATATGGTTTTAATTTATGCACATGGATGGTTTAAATTGGGGTTGGAGCCCTATAGTTGCGTTTTTCAATTGAGGTTGAAGCCTCACTTATGTGCATACTGTTATGTGATTTATTATGTGGCTTTCCATATTACTGTTTTTTAGGCCGGGGTATGCCCCGTGTAATTGTCTAAGGCCAATATGAAGATTGAGCCTTATTACTTTATATTTTTTTCTTTTTATTGTAATTTGAGAGTAGAGATAGGTGGTGAGGTTTTATTTTCATTTTGGAGACAATGCACCCATGGAGTAAGATGGACCACATTCAAGTAACAAGGAAGCCATAAGTGAAGACCCCTCAAAATGTTAGGGGGGGGGAATCTCAATTGTTAAATATAATAGAGATAGGGCTCGTATTGTGTTACCGCTTTCCCTTATGTGATTTAAACTGTTTATGTGGCATGTATGTTAGAACTTGTGATTGTGGAGTGGCTCCCACATATCACGCATAAGATAGGTAGAACCCATGATCATTACATGTTAGTATCATGCTAGGACATGTTATCTGTTTATGTGCTTGTTTGAAATGCATTTAAGTGTACTTGCATTAATCAAGACTAATAAAATTGGATAACATATATGTTGGTGAGGTCGAACCGGACAACTCTCCTGTTGATTCGAAAATTCCCAATAGATATTAAGCTAATTTGGAACAAATAGGTATTTAATTCGAGATGCAAATTTTGAATTAAATTCCTAGCATTCCATCAATAGGTTTTAAGTTTAGTAAGTGAAGCTAGTTATTGTCCGCGAGTCGTGGGATAACTAGTGGAGCTTATTAGTTCTTTGTTACCTAATTGATCATTTTAAATGGTCAATATTTCGTGGTCAATTTTAGCAAGGGCGATGTCCACGAATCGTGGGTCGTCCGAACTAAGTTTTGGTCATGATCTTATGATTGATGGGTCTAGCTTAACGCCTAAGTAAATATGGATGTCGCACGAGTCGTGGGTCCATATTAAAAGATAGGTGATGCAAAAACAATTACTAAGATTTCTAAAGGTGTTAGAATTGGTAAGTTGTACCTACCTAGGGTTCTTACTTAGAATGTCCGCGAGTCGTGGGTTCGAGGTAAAATGCCTAGGATCTTGGTACCCATTGGGAAACGTGTTCCTCTTAGATCTTTGGGAATTATAGATCTTTGAAAAACAGTGGGAGCTACATTAGATTAAAGACCTTATCTTTTGTATATCGTTATAATTCAGCATGCTCACTAGTTCTCTGTTTTACCATTTAGGTCATAGATTCTGTGATTCTCTGCGTGTTTTGAAATGGCAACCAAAAACCCTCTTGTATCAATCCTCGAGTCAAACAAGTTGACCGTTCCCAACTATTCTGATTGGCTGAGGAATCTAAAAATCATTTTAGATTCTGAGAAGAGAACTTATGTTCTCTTCGAAGGGGAGCCTAGTCCCGAAGGGGAGGCTCCCACTCGGGCCGAGGGGGATGCGATTCAGAAGTGGAAGGATGATAATCTCCAAGCCCGTTGCCTTATGTTGGCTAACATGTCTCCGGACTTGCAAAGGCAACATGAGGCCATGGAATTTGCTTGGGAGATTTACGACCACTTATAGCAACTTTACCGCCCTCATGAACGTGTTACAAGGTATAACACTTCAAAGGAATTGTTCCACTTAAGAATGAGAGAAGGTTCAAGTGTCCATGAATATGGACTCAAGTTTCTTGCCCTTACTGAGAAACTTGCCTCCATGGACATGCCACTGAAAGATGAGCTTTCAGTGGATTTGTTGCTAGCTTCGCTCCCTCCATCATTCAACCCATTTGTCCTTAACTTAAATATGAATCATGCTGGTGCTACTGTAGCTGAGCTGAGTAGTCAGCTTGTGACTGCTGAAAGCACGATCAAGAAGGACAATAAGGTTTTGATGGTGAATGCTCCATCTTCCTCTTCTGGGCCTTCTAAAGGTAAGGGCAAGAAAGCCCAAAAGAAGAAGAAGAAACCCCTTAGGCCCACTGGTGGCATTTCGAAGGGGAAGGCCCAAAAGAAGAAGCGTGATCAGAAAGAGGATGTTTGCTTCCATTGTGGCAAAGCGGGACATTGGAGGGGAAACTGCCCAGAGTACAAGGCTACTCTAAAGAAAGGTATCTTTCTCGTTGAAGTAAATCTTTCTATTAATTCTAGTTCTTGGGTACTTGATACCGGTTGTGGAACTCATATCTGTAATGATGTACAGATGCTAAGTGAAGTCCAACAACTCAAAGAAGGAGAATGTGTCTTGAAGATCGGCGATGGCTCAAACGTTGAAGCTCGAGCTTTAGGCACAATTAGATTAGATTTAGGTAGTTTTGAGTTAGTCTTAAATAAAGTCCTTTATGTACCGAGCATTATTCGTAATGTAATTTCTGTTCCAATTTTAGATTGTGAAGGTTACGAAACTTATATTAAGAATGGTAAATACTTTATCAAACGGAACAACTCTTCCGTTCACATCGGTACTCTAAGTAATGGACTTTATCTAACTCAGAATATCAATATCATGAATATACAACGAGAAATGAAGCGTAAGAGAGATGACAAAGTTTCAGCTCCCTTATGGCACGCTAGATTAGGACACATTTCCAAGAACAGAATTAGCAACATAAAAACTTTAGGATCATTCTCTGAAAATGATCTCAAAGAGTTAACTTCTTGCGAATCCTGTCTCAAAGGAAAGATGTCCAAAGTTCCTTTTAAAGGAACTGTGGAACGTGCCACTAAGGTCTGGGATTTGATCCATTATGATGTTTGTGGACCGCTCAGTGTAAGCACTAGAAACAATCATCAGTATTTCATAACTTTTATCGATGACTTTAGTCGATATGGTTATGTATACTTAATGAAGTATAAATCTGAAGCTTTTGAGAAATTCTTGGAATTTCGAAAGGAGGTTGAGAACCAAACTGGTCACAAGATCAAAGCACTTCGATCTGATCGAGGAGGCGAATATCTTAGTAAAGAATTCCTTAATCATCTCAAAGATAATGGGATTATCTCTCAGTGGACTCCTCCGGGAACTCCTCAGCTTAATGGAGTTTCTGAGAGAAGGAATCGAACCTTACTTGATATGGTTCGTTCCATGATGAGTTTCACTGACTTACCACCTTCTTTCTGGGGTTATGCCCTAGAAAGTACAGCAAAGATTTTGAATCTAGTTCCCTCTAAGTTAGTCCCTAAAACGCCTTATGAAATGTGGCATGGTAAAATCCCTAGCTATTCTTACTTAAGAATTTGGGGTTGTCCTGCTTACGTGAAAAGGACAGTGGGAGATAAGTTAGAATCTCGTTCTAACTTATGCTACTTTGTAGGTTATCCTAAGGAATCCATATGATACTACTTCTATGATCAATCTGAGCAAAAGGTGTTTGTTTCAAGAAATGCCATTTTTCTTGAGGAACCGTTCCTTAAAGAAAAGAAAGGCAAGATCATAGAATTAGAAGAAGTACAAAGTGATCCCACACCACCCACTGAAGAAACGTCTCCTCCTGATCAACCACAACCAATCACGAATTTCGATACACACGAAAATCCTCCTCTGAGGCGTTCTGAACGCACTCCTAGACAGCTGGAGAGATGGTATGGATTCTTCCATGAAATCTCTCAAAAGGATAATGATCCTCTAACATATGAGAAGGCACTTTCAGATTCTGACTCTGAACAGTGGATAGAAGCCCTGAAATCCGAAATGGACTCCATGAACTCCAACCAAGTTTGGACCTTGGTAGATTTGCCTGATGGGGTCAAACCCATAGGTTGTAAACGGATCTTTAAGAGAAAGCTTGGAGTTGATGGAAGCATTGCAGCCTACAAAGCAAGACTGGTTGTAAAAGGATTCACTCAAAGACCCGGCGTGGACTTTGATGAAACTTTTTCGCCAGTTGCAATGCAAAAATCTATTCGGATCATGCTTGCCATTGTTGCAAATTATGACTATGAGATATGGCAAATGGATGTGAAAACTGCCTTTCTCACTGGTGACATTGACAAAGACATTTATATGGAGCAACCCATAGGTTTCACATTCAGTGGGAGTGAGCAAAAGGTTTGCAAACTCCAAAGATCAATCTATGGATTGAAACAGGCTTCTAGGAATTGGAACATTCGATTTGATGAATCAGTCAAAGCGTTTGGCTTCATTCAAATTTCGAATGAGTCCTGTGTGTATAGAAAGGAATTGGAGACCTTAGTGCAATTCTTAGTACTTTATATTGATGACATCCTTCTTATTGGGAATTCGAAGGATGACATGAAAGTGACTAAGTTATGGTTATTGAACCAATTCGAGATGAAAGATCTTGGTGATGCGTCCTATATCCTTGGAATTAAAATCTATAGAGATAGATCTAGAAGGTTAATAGGACTATCACAGTCGATGTACATTGACAAAGTATTGAAGAGATTCAATATGGAGTCTGCAAAGGTTAAGAACCTTCCTATGAGTGTAGGAACATGTCTTTCAAAGAAGATGTGTCCTAAGACTAACCTTGAGAAGGAAAGAATGACTCATACACCTTATGCATCAGCAATAGGTAGCATAATGTATGCAATGTTATGTACTCGACCGGATGTGGCTTATGCACTTAGTGTAACAAGTCGTTTCCAATCTGACCCTGGAGATGGTCACTGGGCTGCCATGAAGAATATTCTTAAGTACTTGAAAAGTATTAAAGATTTATTCTTAGTTTACGGAGGTCAGAAAGATCTTAATGTCGAAGGATACTGCGATGCAAGCTTTGCATCTAACTTAGATGATTTTAAGTCAATGTCAGGATACATTTTCTGCCTAAACGGCGGAGCAGTGAGTTGGAAGAGTTCCAAGCAAACAACCACTGCAGATTCGACCACTGAGGCCGAATACTTAGCTGCAAATGATGCAGCTAAGGAAGGTGTTTGGATTAGAAACTTCATTCAAGAATTGAATGTTGTTCCTAGCATGAAAGACCCCATTTCTGTGTTTTGTGACAACACTGCGGCGGTTGCTCAAGCAAGAGAACCAAGATCTCACCAACGGACCAAGCACATTATGAGGAAGTATCACCTAATCCGTGATATTATCAAAAGAGGAGATGTGTAAATTGAGAGGGTCACATCAGCAAAGAACGTGGCAGATCCACTTACTAAACCCCTTAGTCGAGAAGCCTTCCAAGGTCATCTTCAGAAGATGGGACTTAGAGTAGCTTTAGAATGGCTTTGACGGGCAGGTGGGAGATTGTTAGGAATAGTGCCCTAGAAAGCCGATTGTATATCCGCTTTGTGTTTTTCCTTATTGTAATCACAGACAATCTTTTAATGAAATAACGAATTGAGGCAACACTTCTTTATATGCTCTTGTTTGGTATGCGTTTACTTTAGCTGTGAATGTATGAGAACTCCCCTAATCCTGATGACTTTAGGACTCTACCATTTAGGTGAAATGGTTCATGAAACGAGCCCTATATCACATAAGTCATGATTAGTAAAATACTCCAAGCCGATGAGTCCTACAGACAGTGGGAGTGTCAACCTGACTCCTCTAAGGCTTGCTTGTGGGATCATGCCCTTAAGAAGGACCACCTTGTTTCATGGAGGTGCAAAGTGTATAGTTGATACGTGCGTGATAAATGAGGGTGCTTACTTTAATGAGTAAGTTCACTGAGGTGCCCTGTGTGAGAACATTCCTAAATGGGAAAGGAAGTTTCTATTTCAGGAAATGGAAACTTCCAGATTAGGAAATATCTCGCGAGTCATTGATGTGATTAATTGATCCTTAGATTTGAGGTTCCTTGTCACTTTATGAGTTAACTCTGTAGTCTTAGGTATAAGCTTTAAAGGGTGTCGCCTTAGACAACTGATTCAAGGCTTATGCTGGGGCTGCACAATTGATTCATGAAAGTGAATGAGAATCAAGAAAGGACCTACACTTGCATTTACAAGGTGATCTCTTATTGTGTAAGTCATTCATATGTCATATGGAGTCTTTGGCCAAGGCAGTAGATCAAGACATCAAGAAAAGGGTTTCTTGGATTGAGATCAAATGGATATGAAATGCACTTAGCTTTAAGACCGGATTATTAGGGTTCTGATTATTCCCTTACCCTAGATCTTGGTTGAGAGATAGTAAGTAGGAGGATTGTATCTCACATGAATCAATGACTTAATGGTTCTGTCGAATCCGAACATTCCAATTCTGCTAGGGGTTAAACACCTGTTGCTAGACTATGGTCGTTTAATCTGTGGACTGGTTAATTAATTGGTGAATTAATTAATTAGGGTCACTGCTAATTGAATTGAGAACCTAGAGGGTCACACACAACAACTTGGTTATATGAGTTGAGGCTTAAAAATCATTAAACGAGTTAATCGGGCCTAGAGGGTTCCACACGTGTGAAACCACACGTGTGGCTCACGTGAGTGACACGTGTCCTTGTGACACGTGTCCCATACGTGTGTGTATATATATATTGTATATATATATTAAATAATTAAATGTGTTAATTATTTAATAGACTTTGGTTTAATTTTGAATTAAAAAGAATGTCTAATTTTGGAGAAAAATAATCTAGTTAATTAATTATGGATTAATTAATTAGATAAAATAAGTTATTTATTTTAAATAAATAAAGTATAAAATTATCCAAAAATAGTTTGGATATTTTTAGCTCTCTTGAAAGTTGATTTGAATTAGAATTCAAAGTCAAAGTCAAAATTACTTGATGATCAAGTAATAGGAGAGAGAGACCAAAATCCTAGCCCATTAAGGACTAGGAATTTCGGCACTCCCCCTCTTATAAATAGGGGAGCTCGAGCTCCTCTAGGAGCTAATTGGCAATTCTTTTGGTTCATGTGTTGAACACCTTCCTTTCTCCAAGATCAAATAAACCCTAGGTTAAGCCTAAACACTAACTAGAGAACTAGCATCCTTACTAGTTAGATTGTGATCAAGTTGGTGGACTATCTCTAGAGAGCTTCAAGTTAGAAGTTTGAAGATTCGAGCTTTACCAAGGAGAGGGGATCAAACCGCGAGAAGAGCGTTCTTAGGTGGCTTGAAACGCTTCAAGAAAGAATAAAAGAAAAGTAAGTTTTCTATCTCTACTAATTTGGTTACACGATTGCGAGTCCAAGGTCCTTTTGTTGGGAAAATTTTTAAATTCCGCTGCTTTCTGATTCATGTTTTCCAACATGGGAAAGATTCCATTCCATGTACTTCCCCTCTGGGCAAGCCACTCAAACTGCCGCTCCTTTGGGCGGACTGCAAACTTACCCTCTTAGGGAGGCCCAAGCCGTCCTAAGGGCGCAACCACCACAACCACCAGCAAAAGAGACGCCCCACCAGGGCGACAACGAGCATCCCCCTGTGGACAAAACAGGGAACCCACTGAGAGAGTCAACGAAAATGAAGGGGACTCTCATGCCTCCAAAAGGGCTTCCCGAGCCACCAAGCGAGGGGACAAAGAAGGAGATGTAAATCCTAATATCCTCGCCGCTGTGCAAGACCAGCTGCAGAGTTTAAAGGATATGGTCGAACAGCTCTCTCGAGCGCGGTCTCAGATCTCCCATAGTAGGGATAAACGAGCCGATGCCAGAGACGCTCGTCACAAAGACCGCCAGCTATAGGTCCCCCACCATAAGGAACAAGAGGAGAACTTATGCACTTATGAGTACCATCCCTTGGCGAGGGGCTCTCCCCTCGTGGAAGAAGTTCGGATGGCCCAAGCAGGAACGGCCAAAATCCCCACCTCCATCAATCGCTACGACGGAACAACTGATCCAGCTGAACACTTGGATCATTTTTTGCACTTGATGCATCTCTACGAGCACTCGAGCAACTACTGGGCCAAAGTCTTTGTCACTTCCCTGGTGGGAATGGCTCAGGAATGGTACAAGCGACTGCCACCGCGCTCGATACACTTATATAGAGAGTTGGCCGATGCTTTTGTCAACCACTTCAATTCTCTGAAGGCCCCGGTCACTGCGCCCACTGCCCTTTACAACGTAGTGCAAGGTAAGAATGAGTCTCTTCGCTCGTTATTTTCCTGCTTTAACAAGGAGATCTTGCAAGTGGAGAGGCCGTCCATGGATTTCTTGATCCCAGTGCTCATTCAGGCTGTGGATCACTAACAATATGTGAGCAAGAAGTTTGCTGATGCCATTGTGGAGAGAAGACCTGGAACCCTCATGGCATTGAGGAAAGTTGTCGAGCCATTTTTCGCGCTCGAAGACATGTATGGGACGAATGGTCCCCGACATCACAGCCCGGTAAGAAACGAGCACCCCCAGGAGCGAGGCAGGGAAGTCGTTGTTAAAAAAGAGCGTCATCAGGAACGCAAAAGATCGTCCCCGCCCCCTCGTCGATTCGAGCGTATCCCGCTCACAAGGCCAAACTCAGAAGTCTGTAACCTCTCCGATAAGAAACTCTTCAAGAGACCCATAAAGATGAGGGAAACAGAGGTCTTGAGACGCTCGAAAAAATATTATGCTTTCCACAAACAGAAGGGGCATGATATGGATGAATGTCGCCAGTTGGAAGCTGAAATTCAAAGACTCATCGCTGGGGGCCACCTGAAGGAATTTGTCAGGGTATTGGAGCGTTATGGCCAGCGCTGTAACGAGCGCGCTGGTGAGAAAAGAAGGAGCCCATCGCGCTCTAGAAGCCCGCGGAGGCGAGGCCCCACGGAGAGTAGCCATCAGGGAAAAGGAAAGGCTCCTGAGCAAGAAAACTCCCTTTCGCGGTCATCAATATGATCGCGGGAGGTTCCTCTGGGGGAGACTCAAACCCTACCCGGCGGTGACATGTCCGGAGTTATGACCAACGCTCGTCAAAATCCAAATCTGTCTACACCATTCAGGAGGCTAATGATCAGCGCTCAAAAGAAGACGATGTAATAGGTTTTGATGATAGGGACTTAGGGCACATTGTAACGCCCCATGGGGTCGGTGAAACCTCTGACTGCCCCATGGTGGTTAGCGTAGATGTCCACAATCATGTTGTAAAGAGAGTGTTAGTGGATAGTGGAAGCTCGGTTAATGTTTTGCCCTACATTACATTTCAAAAGATGAATGCTAACATCCCGCTCGAACCCCTCAAAACAACCCTCATTGACTTCGGGGGTTCGGAGGTTGTCCCACGAGGGCAGATTCGGCTGGCCACTTCTTTTGGTCGAGCCCCACAGCGTAAAACACTCATAGTCACATATGCAGTGGTAGAGATTGATATTCCCTATAACATCATAATTGGGCGTCCTGCCCTCGTTGATTTCAAAGCCATTATCTCCACTTACCATCAGAAAATCAAATTCCCTACCCCCGAGGGTGTTGGAGAAGTATTGTGCAATGTGCGAGAGAAAACATTCCAGATTGGGTCCACCAAGAAAACCGTTGACTTTCCCAATCTGGATGAGGATGGTCCCGTGCGGAAGAGGGCCAAATTGTACAAGAAAATGAACAAGAAGAAAGATCCCAGCACAAAAGGCTCCCTCGAAAACGTTCCGCCGGTAACTGTAGAAGAATCCTCCTCATAGGAAGACATGCGTGAGGGTGGCGAGCCCCCTGAAGATGGGCGCTTGACAAGAAAAAAGAGGACGCTCGAACTTCCCCGCCCAGAAGTAAGGATAGAGCCCTCGGAAAAGTTCCTCACCATTGAGCTTGAGCCAGGCAATAAGGATAAAACTACTCAAATTGGGTCCAACCTCTCTGGGCCCTCACAGATCATGATGATTGACTTTCTCAAAGAAAACATTGACGTCTTTGCATGGAAGGCATCTGACCTCACAGGGATTGACCCGAGCGTCATAGTCCACAGACTTAACGTGGATCCCTCGTTTAAGCCCATAAAGCAGAAGAAATGGGATGTACATGGTTTTCGGAAGAAGGTCATTGAGGAAGAAGTTAACAAGCTCCTGGAGGCCCAGTACATTGAGCCCATTTTGTACCCAGAATGGCTGTGCAACGTGGTGTTGGTGCCCAAGAGCGCAAACAAGTGGCGCATGTGCAATGATTTTACTGATCTAAACAAGGCTTGCCCCAAGGATCCTTACCCGTTACCCAAAATAGACCAGTTGGTGGATTCGACCGCTGGCTGTGAACTCATGAGCATGATGGACGCCTTCCAAAGGTACTATCAAATCTTTATGGTGCCAGAGGACCGCCCCAAAACTTCATTTGTTGTCCACTTGGGGATATACTGCTTCTTAGTAATGCCTTTTGGACTCAAGAACGCTGGAGCCACCTATCAGCGTCTCGTCAATAAGATGTTTGAAAAAGAAATCGGTGGATCCATGGAAGTTTATATCGATGATATGATTGTCAAGAGCGAGCGTCAGGACTCGTATTTGGAAGATCTCAAGCACACCTTTTCGATCCTACGCCAGTATGGGATGAAATTGAACCCTTCAAAATGTACCTTTGGGGTACGAGGGGGAAAATTCTTGGGCTAAATGGTCAGTCAAAGGGGAATTGAAGCTAACCCTGAGAAAATCAAGGCTATCTTGGAGATCCCTTCCCCTCGGAATCTCCGGGAAGTACAAGTGTTGGTGGGAAAAATCATTTCCTTGAACAGGTTCATTTCGTGGTCAGCAGACAGAAACCTTCCTTTCTTTAAGATCTTGAGAAACACACGAAATTTTGCTTGGACGGACGAATGTGAAAAAGCGTTGCAGGATATGAAGGCTTACCTTTCTAGCGCTCCGCTCTTGACCAAACCCGTTGAGGGTGAGAGGCTGTTTATATATCTTTCTGTTTCAACTGAGGCAACGAGCGCGGTACTGATAGCTGTGCGGGAACGTAAACATTTGCCTGTTTATTATTTGAGCAAAACATTGCAAGGGGCCGAGAAGAAGTACTTGGAAATTGAGAAATTCGCGTTTGCCCTCATCAACGCGTCGAGGCGATTGAGGCCTTACTTTCAAGTGCAATCAATAACGGTTCTTACTGATCAACCTTTGAAACAAGTGTTGTCCAAACCAGACGTGTCGGGAAGATTGATAAAATGGGCCACTGAGTTGAGCCAATTTGACTTGAGTTTCGAGCCCAGAACCGCTATACAGGCGCAGGTGGTAGCAGATCTGCTGGTTGAACGTTTCGGGTTGGAACCCCCTGCTCAGGAGAACGAGGGGTTATGGGTCCTACACACGGATGGTTCCTCAACCTCACAAGGGGGAGGAGCAGGAGTAGCCCTTAGAGACCCCAATGGGATTGAGTTAGACTTTGCAATCAGATTGGATTTTCAAGTCACCAATAATGAAGCAGAGTATGAGGCCCTTGTGCAAGGATTGAAAATCGCTTTTCAGAACGGAGCTTCCAGAGTTACTGCTTATGTTGATTCATAGTTAATTGCGAGCCAGATTGAGGGAACTTATGAGGCTCGAGAAACCACCATGGTACAGTACTTAAGCAAAGCCAAGGAGGTCATTGGGAAGTTCAAAGAATTCCATCTGCTCCAAGTCCCACGAGCAGAGAACGAACGCGCTGACGCTCTATCGAAATTTACTTCGGCATTAGAAGGCACTTCCGAGCGTTCGGTCACGTTCCTTAGAACGGAAGAGCCTCTAATCAATGAGAGAGTTGACAAGGAGGTGGTCGCTATGATTGATACGCATGAGCCATGTTGGCTTGATGATATTATCAGATTTCTTAAGGATGATGTTTGTCCCACTGACAGGGTAGAGGCTCGGAAAATTAGAAACAAGGCCCCTCGGTTCTCTATAGACTCTGAAGGAAGGCTGTTCAAGAAGTCATTTCAAGGGCCACTGATGAGATGTCTAAGGCCCTCGCAGGCCAAGGAAACGCTCGAACTTGTTCACAGTGGGAGCTGCGGGAATCACTCAGGAGGGCGAATCCTGGCTAAGAAAGTCCTGAGAAGTGGGTTTTATTAGCCCTCAATTCTCCAAGACGCCCTTGAGTTTTCCAGAAAATGCCCTAATTGCCAGTTCCATTCCAATCTCCCTCAACTGCCAGCCGCTCAAATGATCCCCATAGATGTCTCTTGGCCCTTTGACCAGTGGGGAATTGACGTTGTTGGCCCCTTGTCCATCGCGGTCGGACAGAAGAAGTTTGTCATTTTAGCTGTCGACTATTTTACCAAATGGGCCGAGGCTGAAGCTGTAGCGAAAGTCACCTTCAGGGCGGTAAGAGACTTCATTTGGAAGAACATCATCTGCAGGTACGGGATACCAAGGGTGCTCATTTCGGACAATGGATCCCAATTCATAGCAGTTGACACGCGAGAGTGGTGTTCAGAGTTGGGGATTGAACAGCGCTTTACCTCCGTGGGCCATCCTCAAGCCAACGGACAGGCGAAAGTCACCAACCGGGTTATTTTACAGCATCTGAAGACAATGCTGGAGAGCAAAAAGAGTGAATGGGCAGAAGAACTACAAGGGGCACTCTGGGCTTATCGCACTACTCCACGAGCGGCTACAGGTGAGATGCCTTTCGCGCTCGTATATGGGTCAGAAGCGATGATACCGGCCGAGATAGTAAATGAATCCGCTCGTGTAGCTTACTTCGAGCCTCAGCTTAATGGTGATAACAGAAGCCTGGAATTGGACCTATTGGAGGAAAGAAGAGACAAGGCCTGGGCCAAAATACACAGGTACAAAGCGACTGTGGCACAACAGTACAACAAGCGTGTGCGAGAAAGGACGTTCCAGTTGGGAGATTTGGTTTTGAAGAAAGTAGAGGTGTCCAAACATGTGGGGAAATTGGACCCCAACTGGGAGGGTCCATTTAAAGTCATCCAGACCAGAGCTAACAACACTTACACCCTGGAGACACTTCAAGGCGAGCGCTTGCCTCACCCTTGGAACGCATGTAACCTCCGACGGTTTTATGTTTAACAGCTCTCTAGATTCGATGATGTAATAACCCCGTTAATGGGTTCTATGTACTTCAAATTTCAAGTAAGTTACAATACATTCTTTACAATATCTTTGTACTTCTGCTTTTGCTATTGCATAAATAGATAAGACCTACGCCCCTCATCTTTACGAGCGTGGTTGGTAGTCCATCCCAAAACGAACACTGTTATTCCACACGGGTTACGCTTGCCAGCACTCTACTCCACGCGGGGGGACGCCCTCATAGGATTAGACTGGTAACGCTTACAACCAACTTAATGAGTCAGAAAGAAAATACGAAGAAAATCCTAGTAGGCCTTGGCCGTTCATTACAACGCCTTGCGCTCGAAAACGGGATCGCTGGCAAACAGGAACAAGAACGCTCGTTTAACGACAGCACCATTAAGAAGAAATTTCACAAGTCTTGAACGAGGGCAGTTTCTCAGTAAGACCCTCGTAGTTACTCAAGACTTAGCAAAATTTCCCAAGGTTAAGAAGAAAGTACAGAAGTCTTGAACGAGGGCATTCTCTCAGTAAGACCTTCGTAGTTACTCAAGACTTAGCAAAATTTTCTAAGTATAAAAGCAAAAATTTGCACAAGTCTTGAGTGGAGGCAGCCTCACGATAAGACCCTCATGGTTACTCAAGACTTAGTGAAAATTTTCAAGTTTTCAGGATTTAACAGAAACTGTCAAGTGTCAGAAACCTATCTGAGTAATGCAATTTTCACTATGCTTGTTAGACACCATCTTATTACTACAAGATTTGTTCACAACAAGCGCAAAATGAAAGTTCGCAATTAAGAAAAAGGTAAAAGACAGTATCATGGAAAGAAGAAATTTTATTTACTCAAGGGCTTTCGCCAGATATTACAAAATAAGGGCTCAAAAGCCCACAATATTAATGCATGAAGAGGGAAGGCATTAAACTAAGGTAAGAAGAATTGCAAAGAAAAGCTGGAGAGAAGGAACTTCAGGCAGCGGGAGCGATGTCTTCATCAAGAACCACCAAAATGTTCTGGTCAACTGGGCCGTAAACGGGGCCTTCTGGCTCTTGATGATGGGCTTCTGGAGGCTCAGGATTGTTGTTCCCAGGCGCTTGTGGGTTGTTGGGCTCGTTAGCTGGAGCAGGGATGTTTTCACCAGCTGGAACAAGGGCATTCTCCACGACAGGTGCTTGGGGCTCGTTTTCAGGAGGATCATTTTGTGCGGCTTGGGGGGCATCTCCTACAAGATGGATTTTCATGTACTCATCCTGGATAAGCTTGACCAGGAATTCATACTCCGGTTCAGAGATATGGTCCGCCGGATCGTCACGTTCGTCATCATCCTCCTTGCAACGCTCATTAACATGAGCCCCGTGTTCTCTGCCCCACGAATAGCCGGATCCGTCAGCCCTTTATGGATACCTTGCTCGATGGCTAGGTTGAAGGCCTTTTGAGCCTCATCCAAGCAGTGCAAGGAAGCCGCAAAGTTGAAGGCTTTGGAATGACAGAATTTGATGAGGGCCACCTTATTTGCTCGCACGAGACTCTGGGGCCACTGGTTCATGGTGTCGGTGAATTTCCTTTCTGCCTCCAGAGCCCTCGTTTTCTAGCTTTCACGCTCAGCCTCAAGCTTTTTATAGCCCTCTCTAAGTTGGGCAAATTTGACGCTCAAACTGCTCCGAGTGCTCTCCATGCTCGCAAAGTCATCCTTCAGCCTCTTCATTTCCTCCTCCACCTTCTCGTATACCTCTTTGAGGGAAGTATACTTAGCCTTCTCTGTGTCCAGCTCCACCTGGATTTGGGCTGCGACGCGCCATTTTCTTATACTTGACTTTGAGATCGGCATAAACGGAGGCGCGCATTTGGATGTTTTTGGCCCTCGGGAGCACTTGCTGTACGGGCTCGAAAGAATGAAAGTGTTAGTAAGAATGTGGGAAAGTAATACCTACCAGAGATAATGGAATTGCAAGGGAATGAGAACTTACGGAGATTAAAGCATGCACCATATCATAGGCCACCATCTCTACGGACTCAGTGTACAAGTGCCTATGGTCAGCAGTAAATTGGGCCTTGTCGTACAAATTCTAGCTTACGGTCTGAGCGAGCATCCCAGGCCTCAGCAAAACTGCGCCCCCATCCGCAGAGCCGGAGAAGTTCCTGTCCCCTCGACGGGCGAACTCCCACAGGTGCTCTTCCTCTGAAGAGGAAGTTTCTCCGCTGCCCTTGGGGCCTTTAACTACTTGCTTTCCCTTGCCCGTTATTGCGAGGGTGTCAGACATCCTCTTCCTCTTGCGGGAAGGCCTATCAGCGCTCGATTGAGCCCCGCTTATCACCACGTTGGCTTGGGGCCTCGCTTGATTAGCTTCACGAGGGTCGGCTACCCTCGAATCTGTCGGAGGAGGAGGCTGCACCAATACTCTGTTCTCCACATTGGCCGCTCGGCTATCCTCTCGGCCTCGTTGAGTTTGAGTGCTGGGAGCCGTGCTGGAGCTGGCGCCATGCTGGCCACCACGAGCATCCCCCCTGCCCACTCCGCGGCCTCGAGGGCGTTGTTGTTCCTCCTGCTGGGCTTGACTCCTGTTGGCGTTAGCAAACCTAGCAGCGTGTCTAATTTCTCCGGCCATTTCCAAGATTGTTGCTCCTGCAAAGAAGGTGGAAACAAGGGTTAAAAACCCTTAGACAAACTTCTTCATATGCAAGTTACAAGTGCAGAAATAAACAAGTTAGCATTCCTATCTACGTGTTAGTGCCCTAAAATCTAATCGTCTCTCTCCAAGTCACGAGCGGGAGGGTTGTCAAGATAATGCGGGTCATTGGTAAGACCGCAGAGGAACATAAGCTCCGCATCGTCTATCCAGTCCTTGGCACGAATCAGGCGACCCTCGTCCCTCAACTCCTCCGCCAAGCCTTTGGCCCAACCCTTTGGGAAGGCAGGTTCCAGGCGGTTCTTCACAAGCGAACCCTTCCCATACGAGATCCAATCAGAGGATACCCCAAAACCTTCATCTGTTGGGGCCCTGACAAAAATGAACTTCTCCTTCCAGTTCGGGCCATAGGTGGTGGAGGGAGAGTTAATTAACCTCAAATGGGCCTTCGCTTGAATATAGTAGAAGAAGCCCGCTTCAGGTGACGAGCGTGGCGAGCTGACCACTTGAAGAAGAGCATTAAAATTTTGTAGGAAGGGCTCATAACCAACGCATCTCATGAGAATCACGAAGCTCGTTATCAATGCGAGGCCATTGGGCACGACTTGTGAGGGGCAGAGGCCCAAATCGTTCAAAATATGAGCCACGGGGAGCGGAATTGGGAACCTCAAGCCCCCAGAGCTGACCGCATCAATATAGACCGCCATCTCACCGGGCGGCGGGCGATTGGCGCGCTCGTGTTTAGCACGGATTCTCCATTGGAAACGCTCATCCCAATAGATGGGGGCCATGGCGGACTTTATCTCTCCCAAGGTTACTGTACTGGGAGTCTCATCTGGGGTGCGGTCGGTCGCTTGCATGCCCTCACCCTCACCCTCGTTGGGCCCTTTCGCTTTCTTGGTTTTCTTTGTTTTCTTGCCCTTGCCTTTGTCACGGGCTCTTTCGGAGGGCCCCGCTGCTTCCTCAGTTTCCGGCACCGGAGCAGCAATTGCCACTTGTTGGAAAACACGAATCAGAAAGCAGCGGAAATTTTAAAAATTTTCCAACAAAATGATCTTAGACTCGCAATCGTGAATCCAAATTCATAGAGATCAAGAAACTCACTTGGGTAGTAGTTTTCTTGACACGTTTTGAGCCACCCTCAAACGCGCTTCATGCGGTAATGGCAACCCGTCTCTTGAAAGTCTCTTTCTACTTCAGAATCCATTATAGGGATAACAATCCACACCAACCTAGATTCAAATCATGTTAGGGAAGTTCTTAACAATATAACATAAAGAAAGAAACATGAAACAAGAAAGGGATGATTGAAACCCCCTTCGAAAACCAGTTTTGCGAAAGTAGAAATCTGCCAGCACAAAACCCTCGTGAAAAAATTCATCCTTCAGGATAAGGACGAACGGTTTTCGCCATCTTCTTTGGTTCGTTTTTTTTTTCACTCGTTTTCTGTTGGGTTCAGAATCGTTTCATCATCCCTTCTGGTCGTTTTGCTTGATCCCCACTCCTTGGTAAAGCTCGAATCTTCAAAACTTCTAACTTGAAGCTCACTAGAGATAGTCCACCAACTTGGCTACAATCTAACTAGTAAGGATGCTAGTTCTCTAGTTAGTGTTTAGGCTTAACCTAGGGTTTATATGATCTTGGAGAAGGGAAGGTGTTCAACACATGAACCAAAAGAATTGCCAATTACTCTCTAAGGGGAGCTCGAGCTCCCCTATATATAGGAGAGGGAGAGGAATGCCGAACCTAGTCCTTATGGGGCAAGGATTTGGTCCCTCTCTCTAATTACTTGATCATCAAGTAATTTCCAACTTTGACTTTGAATTCAAATTCAAATCAACTTTTAAGAGAGCTAAAATATCCAAACCCTTTTGGATATTATTATACTTTATTTATTAATAAATAAATAACTTATTTTATCTAATTAACTAATTCATAATTAATTAACTAGATTATTTTTCTCCAAAATTAGACTTTCTTTTTAATTCAAAATTAAACCAAAGTCTATTAAATAATTAATAAATTAATTATTTAATATTTAATCAAATAAACACGTGTGGCACACGTGTCCCAATGACAAGTGTCCAGTTACGTGACCCACACTTGTGGTTTCACACGTGTGGGACCCTCTAGGCCCGATTAACTCATTTAATCATTTTAAAGCCTCAACTCATGTAACCAAGTTGTTGTGTGTGACCCTCTAGGTTCTCAATTCAATTAGCAGTGACCCTAATTAATTAATTCACTAATTAATTAATTAGTCCACAGATTAAACGACCATAGTCTAGCAACAGGTGTTTAACCCCTAGCTGAATTGGAATGTTCGAATTCGACAGAACCTTTAAGTCATTGATTCATGTGAGATACAATCCTCCTACTTACTATCTCTCAACCAAGATCTAGGGTAAGGGAATAATCAGAACCCTAATAATCCGGTCTTAAAGCAAAGTGCATTTCATATCCATTTGATCTCAATCCAAGAAACCCTTTTCTTGATGTCTTGATCTACTGCCTTGGCCAAGGACTCCATATGGCATATGAATGACTTACACAATAAGAGATCACCTTGCAAACACAAGCGTAAGTCCTTTCTTGATTCTCATTCACTTTCATGAGTCACTTGTGCAGCCCCAGCATAAGCCTTGAATCAGTTGTCTAAGGCAACACCCTTTAAAGCTTATACCTAAGACTACAGAGTTAACTCATAAAGTGACATGGAACCTCAAGTCTAAGGATCAATTAATCACATCAATAACTCATGAGATATTTCCTAATCTGAAAGTTTCCATTTCCTGAAATAGAAACTTCCTTTCCCATTTAGGAATGTTCTCACACGGGGCACCTCAGTGAACTTACTTATGGAAGTAAGCACCCTTATGTATCATGCACGTATCAACTATACGCTTTGTACCTCCATGAAACAAGGTGGTCTTTCTTAAGGGCGTGATCCCACAAGCAAGCCTTAGAGGAGTCAGGTTGACACTCCCACTGTCGGTAGGACTTATCGGCTTGGAGTATTTTACTAATCATGACTTATGTGATATAGGGCTCGTTTCATGAACCATTTCTCCTAAATGGTAGAGTCCTAAAGTCATCAGGATTAGGGGAGTTCTCATACATGCACAGCTAAAGTAAACGTATACCAAACAAGAGCATATAAAGAAGTGTTTGCCTATGATATTAATCAATCGTATATTATTCAAAGATTTTTTGTGATACTAGGAAAGTCCCAAAACGGATTATGACTAATCGGCTTTCTAGGGCACTATTCCTAACAATCTCCCACTTGCCCGTAAAAGCCATTTAGGTACTCTAAGTCCCATCTTCTCAAGATGTACTTTGAGAGCCTATTGACTTTGGGCGTTTCCAAAGTGGATCTGCTATATTCTCTGCTGATGTGACCCTCTTGTTTACACATCTCTTAGGAAACACCTTTTCCTTATAAAGTGATTCGTAATCACGTGTTCAGTCTCTTGGTGAGGTCTTGGTTCTCTTACTTAAGCAACCATCCTTTTTATCATACAATATGATAAAGGAGTTGTTTCATGCGAGGAACTTCATCTAACCAGTTAGATGGAGTTTCTTACCCAAACACTTAACTTAGCGTTATATAATACGACTAAGTTCTCAACTACGATAGTCGAGTTTTGCAATGTCCGTCCTTGGAACCCCTTTCCAACACATTGCATTACCATTCTGGTAGAAGTTGTATCCTTTCAATGATTTCATAATCATCTATGTTTGATGAACGGTTACATCATATATCCTTCTAACAACAAGATCTTTTGGGCTCTGTAAGCTAATACATATCCTCATTTCTTCTTAAGTACTCTGAGGACATCCTTTATAGAAATCTAATGACCTTCTCTGAGGTCATATTAGATTCGACCCACTACGCTTAGTGTTGCGCCATATTAAGTCTAGTACATAATATTTCATTCATTATGCACCCTTTCATTTAAAGGGATTTTAGACATTCTAACTTTCTTAAAGTTATCTTAGGACACATACTCTTCAAAAGAGATGTTCCTTTGTCCATACTAAACTCCTTTTAGTACCGTGGTTATGTACTCATTTTGTGATAATCCATTTATGCTCTTAGATCTATCTTCTATAGATCTGAATGTCGAGAATTTAGGATAATCACTAAGATCTTTCGTGTCAAATTGTTTCTTAAACAAGAATTGGTAACTTTCACATTATCCTTGACATTCCTAATGAGAAGGACATCGTCTTCTAAAGAACCAAAATTGACTCTTACATCACTAATTATCAGATGTACACTTTTGAGACTTATTCGACTTCCATCTGTGTCAAACGATTTGACTATCCTATGGAATCGAATTGTCTAACTCCTAGAAGCCTTTATCAACCCACAGAATGACTTTAGGGATTTGCATACCTTATGCATACTCCCACTGAATATGAGATTTATAGAAATACCTTATTTCAGTCTCTTTCAATCTCATATTGAACAAGATAGTTTTCATATTCATTTATCATATCTCATAGTCAGAATATGAGGATGTGGTAAATACAATCTAAATGGACTTTTGCATTTCAACCGTCAAGAAGGTTGTAATGCTTTCATTCACTCGAAGCTGCACGAGCTTGATCCTATCAGGTTTGGTTTGAGTATATGGAATCCATATTGGATTTCAAGGCTTGCTTACACTACTCAGATTCCAAATCTGACAGTGTCTCCTCTTCAAGTAATTCCTTGGCTATCTAGGAACGCGTTCTAAACACGTCTTTAAGAGAAGGGTTTCACACGTGTACATACTCTAAAATTTGGCTAAGTTTTATCAGATGGGCTCGTTTCTTCTATATGTGGCGTGGATATTTATCCTCAAATTACTTTGAGGTCTGCTTGCTTGACTTTCTTCTTCTATAGGAACGATTCCTTAAGAAAGGTACATTCCTTGAGAAAAACAACCTTTGTTTAAGTGAATCGCAGAAACGATATCCTATATTGTTGTATAAACTTGAACTCATTTCAAGCTTATCTCCCACTATCCTCTTCACTTAAGAGGATTCCACTATATTCTTGGACAAGAATAATTAGGGAATTTAGTATGCCACATTGCATAGTGCAAGTAATGGACTGATTTTGGAAGGTGAAAAATTCAAAATCTCTAACTGCACATTCTAAGAGTTTATTCCTAGAATGATTATAAGTCAGTAAAGCTGACTATGGAATGGACCATATCCTATTAGGTTTCATTCCCTCATTCGGAAACACTAAGGTGTTCTCGAATTAGTTTACTGAGAGATAATCCTATTATCTCAAGATGACTAAGGAATTAGTTGCTAAGATATTGGCTATCTCGATCATATCGATTTACCTATAACTTATGACTACTTCGGTTCCTAACCTCCTTTTGATATTCTAAGAATTTCATATAAGTTTCGAATTTGTACTTTAACAAGTACATTTATTCATAATGATTAAACTGACGATTGTGTCTAGTGCTTACATTAAGCATCTTACACTCATCAGCATGGATCGAAATCCACTAGAATTTTGGCACGTTCCACGTTTCACCTAAACTATGTTTCGGGAACGTTTCCCTTAAAGACATGATTCATAGGAAGTTAATTCTCTAGGTTCATTTTCGTAAAATGATCCTAAGATGTCTAACTTGCTAATCCTTTTATGTCTCAACGTCCCAAAGTAATTCGAAACGTTGTCATCTCACTTACTTTTGTTATCTCGTTGTATGTTCAGAACATTAGTGCTTTGAGTCTTTGCACAATAGATTATGTAGAATCAACTCAAGACTTGCGAATTCTATTCCTAGTAGAATTACTAAACGAGGTAACATTTCAGAGTACTCATACTCTTTGCAGTTCCCTTTCAAAGTCCTTATTTGCTACCATAGAAGCAAACGTCCAATTTGATCTCTAGTGTCTTTTGGGCATACCCCTTACATGCCCCTCCATTGGGCTCTTAAGGGTTTCTTCTTCTTTAGGCCTTCAAGCCTTTAACTTAGTGAGTCTAGAAGAAGAATTAACCATCACAACCTTTTGTTCCTTCTTAAGGATGCTCTCAACCATTATCAACTAAATGATTAACTATGCTACATTAACATCATCCTAGTTGAGCATAAAGGGTTTGAATGGTGGTGGAAGCAATGTAAGCAATCAGTGCATTGAGAACTCTTTTCTCGGTTAATGAGACCACAAGATCTTCAAATAAGATCTTTAGACCTTGTTCGTATGCACTTGTTTCCTTATTTGGAATATTGAATAATTCCATAATGTTATACCTTGTAACATTTTTATGAGGTGGTTCAATTGCTCTTAAGTGGTTTAGAGAAATCCATTCACCTCAGATTGCTTCTCTTTGGGCCTAGGTCGAATTTTCACAATTGAAAACTTCGCCCTTTAGAGAACTCCTTTCTCTATTCGGAATCTAAAATGAATTTTAGGGTCCGAAGCCAATTAGAGTTAGTTAGGACTTAGTCAACTTGTTTGACTTAAGGATGGATACGAATGGGTTTGCATTTCATATGGTAGAGAATAACAGAACTACAACCTAGATGCTAAGCAGAGAAAAATGTGAGCATGCTGAATTATAACGATATACAAAAGATAAGGTCTTTAATCTAATGTAGCTCCCACTGTTTTTCAAAGATCTATAATTCCTAAAGATCTAAGAGGAACGCGTTTCCCAATGGGTACTAAGATCCCAAGCATTTTACCTCGAACCCACGACTCGCGGACATTCTAAGTAAAACCCTAGGTAGATACAACTTTCCAATTCTAACACCTTTAGAACTCTTAGTAATTGTTTTTCATCACCTATCTTTCAATATGGACCCACGACTAGTGCGACATCCATATTTACTTAGGCGTTAAGCTAGACCCATCAATCATAAGATCATGATCAAAACTTAGTTCGAACGACCCAAGACTCGCGGACATCGCCCTTGCCAAAAATTAACCACGAAATATTGATCATTTAAAATGATCAATTAGGTAACTAAGAACTAATAAGCTCCACTAACTATCCCACGACTCGTGGACAATAACTAGCTTCACTTACTAAACTTAAAACCTATTGATGGAATGCTAGGAATTTAATTCAAAATTTGCATCTCAAATTAAATACCTATTATTCGAAATGAGCTTAATATTTAATGGGAATTTTCGAATCAACCGAAGAGTTGTTCGGTTCGACCTCACCAACATATATGTTATCCAATTTTATTAGTCTTGATTAATGCAAGTACAACTTAAATGCATTTCAAACAAGCACATAAACAGATAACATGTCCTAGCATGATACTAACATGAGATGATCATGGGTTCTACCTATCTTATGCGTGATATGTGGGAGTCACTCCACAATCACAAGTTCTAACATACATGCCACATAAACAGTTTAAAATCACATAAGGGAAAGCGGTAACAAAATACGAGCCCTATCTCTATTACATTTATCAATTGAGATTCCCCTTCCTAAAATTTTGAGGGGTCTTCACTTATGGTCTCCGTGTTACTTGAATGTGGTTCATCTTACTCCATGGGCGCATTGTCTCCAAAATGAAAATAAAACCTCACCACCTATCTCTACTCTCAAATTAAAAAGAAAAAGACATAAAGTAATAAGGCTCAATCTTCATATTGGTCTTAGACAATTACACGGGGCATACCCCGGCCTCAAAAACAGCAATATGGAAAGCCACATAATAAATCACATAACAGTACGCACATAAGTGAGGCTCCAACCTCAATTGAAAAACGCAACTATAGGGCTCCAACCCCAATTTAAACCATCCATGTGCATAAATTAAAACCATACATAAGTCTAAACCCATGATCACCTAACATGCTTTTGCAAGAATTTAAATTTAACTAATAAATTAAAATTCTCGCTTTAAGCTCTAATAGCTTAAAACACGACTTAGATGCAATTCTTGTTCAAGAGCCTTTTCAATAAAACCCGAAAAAACGATAAACTAATAAAATTCCAATTAATTTCGAAAAATTAATAATCTTATTCTTTCAATATTTTCATAAAATAAAGTTTGCAATTTTCCCAAAATTTAAATCGCTTAATTTTTCAAAATCCCAATTTAAACAATTATTTCAAAAATAATTCAAATTTAATAAAACAATTTTTTTAGAAAATTAAATTGGGATTGGACTAAACACGAAAAATGAGACAGCCACGGATTGAAGTGCCCGCCCAACATGCCCGAACCCTCACCCTCGTTGGGCCCTTTCGCTTTCTTGGTTTTCTTGCCCTTGCCTTTGTCACGGGCTCTTTCGGAGGGCCCCGCTACTTCCTCAGTTTTCGGCGCCGGAGCAGCAATTGCCACTTGTTGGAAAACACGAATCAGAAAGCAGCGGAAATTTTAAAAATTTTCCAACAAAATGATCTTAGACTCGCAATCGTGAATCCAAATTCGTAGAGATCAAGAAACTCACTTGGGTAGTAGCTTTCTTGACACGTTTTGAGCCACCCTCAAACGCGATTCATGCGGTAATGGCAACCCGTCTCTTGAAAGTCTCTTTCTACTTCAGAATCCATTGTAGGGATAACAATCCACACCAACCTAGATTCAAATCATGTTAGGGAAGTTCTTAACAATATAACATAAAGAAAGAAACATGAAACAAGAAAGGGATGATTGAAACTCCCTTCGAAAACTAGTTTTGCGAAAGTAGAAATCTGCCAGTCACAAAACCCTCGTGAAAAAATTCATCCTTCAGGATATGGACGAACGGTTTTCGCCATCTTCTTTGGTTCGTTTTTTTTTTCACTCGTTTTCTGTTGGGCTCAGAATCGTTTCATCATCCCTTCTGGTCGTTTTGCTTGATCCCCACTCCTTAGTAAAGCTCGAATCTTCAAAACTTCTAACTTGAAGCTCACTAGAGATAGTCCACCAACTTGGCTACAATCTAACTAGTAAGGATGCTAGTTCTCTAGTTAGTGTTTAGGCTTAATCTAGGGTTTATATGATCTTGGAGAAGGGAAGGTGTTCAACACATGAACCAAAAGAATTGCCAATTACTCTCTAAGGGGAGCTCGAGCTCCCCTATACATAGGAGAGGGAGAGGGACGTCGAACCTAGTCCTTATGGGGCAAGGATTTGGTCCCTCTCTCTAATTACTTGATCATCAAGTAATTTCCAACTTTGACTTTGAATTAAAATTCAAATCAACTTTTAAGAGAGCTAAAATATCCAAACCCTTTTGGATATTATTATACTTTATTTATTAATAAATAAATAACTTATTTTATCTAATTAATTAATTCATAATTAATTAACTAGATTATTTTTCTCCAAAATTAGACTTTCTTTTTAATTCAAAATTAAACCAAAGTCTATTAAATAATTAATAAATTAATTATTTAATATTTAATCAAATATACACGTGTGGCACACGTGTCCCAATTACATGTGTCCAGTCACGTGACCCACACGTGTGGTTTCACACGTGTGGGACCCTCTAGGCCCGATTAACTCGTTTAATCATTTTAAAGCCTCAACTCATGTAACCAAGTTGTTGTGTGTGACCCTCTAGGTTCTCAATTCAATTAGCAGTGACCCTAATTAATTAATTCACTAATTAATTAATTAATCCACAGATTAAACGACCATAGTCTAGCAACAGGTGTTTAACCCCTAGCTGAATTGGAATGTTCGAATTCGACAGAACCTTTAAGTCATTGATTCATGTGAGATACAATCCTCCTACTTACTATCTCTCAACCAAGATCTAGGGTAAGGGAATAATCAGAACCCTAATAATCCGGTCTTAAAGCAAAGTGCATTTCATATTCATTTGATCTCAATCCAAGAAACCTTTTTCTTGATGTCTTGATCTACTGCCTTCGCCAAGGACTCCATATGGCATATGAATGACTTACACAATAAGAGATCACCTTGCAAACACAAGCGTAGGTCCTTTCTTGATTCTCATTCACTTTCATAAGTCACTTGTGCAGCCCCAGCATAAGCCTTGAATCAGTTGTCTAAGGCGACACCCTTTAAAGCTTATACCTAAGACTACAGAGTTAACTCATAAAGTGACATGGAACCTCAAGTCTAAGGATCAATTAATCACATAAATGACTCGTGAGATATTTCCTAATCTAAAAGTTTCCATTTCCTGAAATAGAAACTTCCTTTCCCATTTAGGAATGTTCTCACACGGGGCACCCCAGTGAACTTACTTATGGAAGTAAGCACCCTCATGTATCACGCACGTATCAACTATATGCTTTGCACCTCCATGAAACAAGGTGGTCCTTCTTAAGGGCGTGATCCCACAAGCAAGCCTTAGAGGAGTCAGGTTGACACTCCCACTGTCGGTAGGACTCATCGGCTTGGAGTATTTTACTAATCATGACTTATGTGATATAGGGCTCGTTTCATGAACCATTTCTCCTAAATGGTAGAGTCCTAAAGTCATCAGGATTAGGGAAGTTCTCATACATGCACAGCTAAAGTAAACGCATACCAAACAAGAGCATATAAAGAAGTGTTTGCCTATGATATTAATCAATCGTATATTATTCAAAGATTGTCTGTGATACTAGGAAAGTCCCAAAACGGATTATGACTAATCGGCTTTCTAGGGCACTATTTCTAACACCACTGTCACAGTATGGCGGTGGGGATGAGTCGTACTCTCAGTTATCGGGAGAGTCACCCCTGTCTCTCCGCCTCCATCACTAAGTTCATCTCTTCAAAGATGTGTTCCACTCCGTCTGGGTTTCTCTCATCTAGGGCCATAACAGCCGCGCCCAATTCTTCTTCCCTAGGGGAATCCGGAGAGGATGAGTTCTAGGTGGCCATCTCTTCGACTTCACGGGCAAACTCTTCTACATGTTGATTGGTCATGGCGATGTTGGAATTTGAAAGAGATTTGGGGATTTTTTCTGGGAAATGTTGTATATCTAAAGAGATTTGAGATTTCTGGAGAGTAGAAGCCTAAGGAATTGCTGAATCCTAAATATGATTCTAAGGTTAGAAAAGTTAGAAAGTTTCACCGGAGATTACCTTGAAATTTCTGGGAAAGCTTGAAGGAAGATTTGGGATGCTCTGAAACTGGAATGAAAAGAGTTTTTCTGCTAAAGGATGCTTTGAAGATTTGTTCTTGTAAAAGATGGAACGGATGCAGAATCTCTTATTTATAGGGATGGGAGTTGGTACGGTTTCTGGCAAAAATTCAAAAGTGTAATCATTTCCCGCCTAGGAAACCGTCCACTTTATTGAACCGTCACATACCTCCCAAGACTGACGCGCCCCACGCGCATCAGCATTTAATGCTTAGACGCTCCAAATGGTCAGAAGAAAGGACTGCAATTAATGCTTGGACGTTACAAGCGGTCAGACGAAAGGACCGCATTAATGGCGTGATCAGAAAGATAATTGCTCAACACGCAAAGACTCATACGAGCGACACGCACGATGGATTGCATTGGATAAAATTCTACAGCCCTTATCACTAAGGGCTACAGAATTGGGGGGCAAAATGATGGGGTCAAAATGCGCTCGTCCCGCGTTTGGACACGTGGCACTTCAAAGATGATGACACCTGTCCTACGATCATGACAATCATACACGAGCGCTGAAACCCTCGTAGTGCCATTAGAACACATGTTGCCTCTGTTGCCTCTGCAAGTGATCATTGTTATCGCTCTCCCACGAGCGCCATTCACATCGCATGATTAACGGTTAAGAGAAGCCCTCTTCGAGCGCTACATCCCTCAGAGAGGCTTCCACTCCAAATCATTACACAAGCCTTGGCCCTCATCCCCTAGTGGATTCCTTGGCCACCAAGGCTTTACTTGATACGAGCGTGCTCTCAAGCCCTCGTTACCAACTCCCCAAACGGCTCTCTGACACATCGTACATGCCCGCACACCTACCACTGTTGCCAACACTGCCTTTCATCAGCTTTTTACAGAGAATATTCCTCCTAGGTTTCTCTCGCAACGCCACGTGTTAGGGCGACATTCGGCCAGAACCACATGGCGCAAATGACCAAAGGGTCCCTGACCCTCAACTATAAATAGGAGTCTTCATCTCCATCTCAGTTAGCTTTTTCCATTACAGCCATTTCATACTTAATACTTTCTCTCTCATATCTTCATCTGACTTGAGCGTCGGAGAGCCAAACTGGGAATCACCCCCAGTTCCCCCAGCTTGGCCTTCTGACTCCGTCTGTGTGTTTGTCCTAGCAGGTAGAACCCCCATCTTTTCCGGCGAACCTCAACTGGCTTTCCCCTCCTAAACAAATTCTAAAGTGATCCGACTCTGTAACCCATACATAGAACCCATCACAACAGTTTTTCTTATGATATCTTTTGCAGGATCATTCTTCTTATTCTAATCAAGTATTTATTTTTAGATTCTAATAGAAAATTTTTCTTACTAATTACCTACCTATTTTCATATCTTTTTCGTGTATAATCATTCTTTTTCAAGGTAAGTCTTATTCTAATCAAGTGAGTTTTTCGATTCTAATAGAAAAATTATTTTCTTGCTAATTGCTTACATCTTTTCATATCCGTACATGAATTTCCTTTTCATGCAGGATCATTTTTTTCTCATGGTAAGTTTTATTCTAATCAAGTGTTTTTTCGATTCTATTAGAAAAATTATTTTCTTTCTAATTACTTACATCTTTTTATATATGAATTTTCCTTTTCATGTACGATTATTCTTTTCTCATGGTAAGTCTTATTCTAATCAAATTCTTTTTTTTTTTTTTCATTCTAATAGAAAATGTATTCTTTTGCTAATTTCCTAACTCTTTTCATATCTACGTTTTTTTATGCATGATCATTCTCTCGAGATAAGTTTTCTTATACTAATCAAGTTTTTTTTGGTTTGTTTTTTTTTTTCAATTCCAATTGTTCTGTTAGTCTGAAAATCATCCACATTGTATCTTCTTACTAATTCCCTACATCTTGTGTGTAATTTTGCTCATTAAATTTATTTTTTAAAATTATAATAGAAATTTTTTACTATATTTAAATAAAATAAATTCTCTATTTTGACCATTGTCAAATAATAATTTCACTTGCTATTCAAATATTTTAAATAAAAATTTGGTCTAATAATATATTTTAATTAATTTTTTGGTCATTTTATAAAAATCTGATCCCGTGCCTTGGTACAGGTTTGTAACTAGTTAATACATAGTTGATATTAAGTATCATCATTTATTAAAATTCTAGTTCCAATTTGACTTGATCGACCTCGAACTATCATACGATATCACGTCTATTTGTTGGCAGCTGAAAAGTAGGGGAAAAAATATATACAAACTATTCTATTGTAGATTTGTTGTAGTGAAGGCTAGCCATTTTTTAACCTTGCGAAAATGCTTTTCTTTTAGTGCACTTTTTTTTCTTTTAGCACACTTTGAAAAATCTCTCGAAGTCTAATAACATATTTTTCAATTTATTTACGGAAATATACATTTTTACCTATGTTGTTTATCCGTTATTCAATCACTTTTTCACACATTTTTACTTTGATGTTACTACTTCTCGATGAAATAATCAACACGGAAAAAAATATATCACAATATCCTACAATTCATTAGTTTTAAGGGTCACTTCGTATTAGGAGAATTACGACAGTCGAGTTCTTCCTGATTCTAATGTTGATATTATGTATATAAAGATAATTTAAAGTTAGATGGTGACGCGCACCTCCTAACTTTGATGCAATTCTGTCGTTGATTGATGTATGTATTTTTGGCAATATACGGTACAAGGATATGTTCCACCAACAAGAAGATGAACAGAAGAAGACATCACATTTCAGTAGAAAAAGACACCGCGAATTATTGTTTGCCTAAAAAAAAGAAAAAAACTTTGACGAATTGCCGGTGGGCACAGCACTTCGTCTGGCAACTCATCTAGTTTTGCGGATTGAATTAGCCACACAACTTCCAAGAATAACACTCATTATATTATATATATATATAGTTTCGGACAAAATAACTTTTTTTTTTTTTTAATACATACCGACCAAAAAAATTCAAATATTAATATTCATATTTTTGCTCCCTAATTTTTTAATTTGGCCTCATTTATTTTAATATTTTAATTTTTATCCCGTTATGTTAAACCATGTATCCATCTTTGCCTCTGTCGTGGTATCTGCGGCAAATTGTGGTCTTTTGAATTTAAATATTTTATAAGGGTTGTTTACTTGTTTTCTTGATATTTAAATTTTGTATGTGAGATATAAAGAAGGTGCATGTTTTTCTTAACCAGATAAAGCTAATGGGACATGTTTAAAA
This sequence comes from Lantana camara, assembly GCA_037501455.1. Taxonomy (NCBI): domain Eukaryota; kingdom Viridiplantae; phylum Streptophyta; class Magnoliopsida; order Lamiales; family Verbenaceae; genus Lantana; species Lantana camara. Next base: position 19,889,064 of record CM074859.1, read on the forward strand.
TAAAGATTAAAGGTACTTTTCTTTCCACATATTTTAGAAAGAATTTAATAATATGTGTTTCTAAATATCCGTTTCAAAATTTCTTAAAATAAAATCGACCTTTAGATTTTCTTGCTTTGTACGTATATAGTTGGTCAATAGCGGAATATTCTTACAATTATTGCCTCATTAATTACTACCGTCTTATCATCTTTATTATATATGGCGTGGCTCGGACCCTCTCTCTCATGTGGACCCTTCATAACGCAACACCTGGTATCTCGATCAGATCGATGCTTCCCGTCAAGGGGATCGACCCCACAATTAACTACCCCAACTTTTACAGTTCCGTACCTCGACCGTCGAAGGTCCCGTGACCTCGAGCCAGGTGTCTTGACCCACTCCGACCACTTAGTTGGTCAACCCACTATCCCTATCTAAGGTAAGTGACCGACTACACATTAAATGCTTAGTGATAATGGGACACTTTTCAGCTTGAGACGTCGGCACGTCGATAAGGATTACTCTCTCTCTTTACCCTATATAAATGTCCGCATTTATATCACAAGTAAATTTTCACCTACCGCATTTACTGCACTCTAAAATCGACCTTCTCAACTCAATCCTGACTTGAGCGTTGGAGTGTCAACCCGGGTTTCACCTCCATCTTCCCCGAGTTGGCCTCGAGCTCACCCCTACTTACGTTTTCCCCAGATTTCGAGCGTAGAGCAACGATTCTCCAATCAACAAATTTAAGTGCTCAAACGAGAGATCCAGATCGATCTGTCATCGAAAATTTGGCTCGATCATATATAGTCAAACTTTAAATATATATTTATTGTTACATCCATATGTATATATATTCCCAACTATCTTTTTCTTTCTTATGAGCAAATTTATTTCAAAAGTAGAAATATAATTTTTTTTTTAAATTTTTAAACGAATCAATATTGGTTTCTCAACTAATTTAGTTCTATGGTAAAAATATTTATCACTAAGCCATCTATTTGTCTTTCGAGTAGAAATATAATTTAATTATGAATAAGTCCAATTTTGCATCACTCTCATCAATCCTACCACAGAAAATCTTAACAATAACTTCCGAAAATATAAATATTAATATTGTCAATTTCTCATAAGTTAAATAGAAAAAGAAAAAAAAAGAAAAGGAAGAAAGAGCAAAGTTGGATTTGTTTACATTTCCCACCTCACAAACATGTGATCGACATCTGCCGTCGTGGAGAGATCAGCTGATGATAATCTCATCACAATCATTTGAACTATTTAATAAAGTACAAGATTCTTAAAAGTAATTATCTTTTTGTTATATTACTTTTTGTCCAATTTAAATTTTTATTCTTTTACCCTTATCTCTCCTGCATTTTCCGACGTATGTATCAAAATAATTTTTGTATATAAATTATATATAAGTTATTATAAATTTGACAACAATAATTAATATTCAGTTATTTGGCAAGATAAATTAAATCTTCTAATCGATGGTTTTATATGTTGGAAACCCATAAACACGTCGCTTACACCAATATTTTAAATTAGAAGCCAACTAATATGTATTCAAATGTCCCTTCGCGGACATCCGATAAAATTGGAACGATACAGAGAAGATTAGCATGATACCTGCGCAAGGATGACAAGCATAAATCGAGAAAAATATGTATTCAAATATGGACAAATTACATCCAGCACCCCTGAGGTTAGGCCTAATTACAAGTCGGTCCCTATTCTTTTAAATATTACACTTTAGTTCCTATATTTCTTGTTTTGTGTGAGGTCCATTAACAAATTTTGTAAAAGTACACTTATGTCCCTGAAGGTTTTGTAAGTGTTACATATGATGTATGACCGAAAAATACAAAATCGTCCCTAAAGTATACAAAAATTAATAAATTAACAAGACCTCAGGTTGGTGGATGTAGTTTGCCTTTCAAATATTATGGAGATTCAATATCAACCTAATTGCTTTACCCATAATACCAATATTCAAACTCTTAAATGGTGACAAATCACATAGTAATAGTGTCTAAACACAAATTTGTACTTCTTACTAATAATTCTGCTAGATTGATCATAGTGAAAGAACACTTTCAAAATTAATATATATATGTTGACTAAGGAAACCTACAAATTAGGGATTTCTTATAGTTATGTAATATTAGTTCTTTCCTTATTTCTAGTTAGGTTTGTTGTATATTCTCTTTATATACGTTTCTTGTACCGTATTGTAAACACCGAATACAGATTATAGAATTCAATAATATACAAAAAACTTCTTCTCCAATATGACGTTCTATACATCCAACATGGTATCAGAGCGGGTTTCAATCCATTAATCGGATTCGATTCCTTGCTCATCATCTACAGTACCTTTTCCGGCTATGGCCGACGACATCAGTTCCAGTACCGGTAAGGAATCGCAATAGCCCGTCGATTCCTTAGCCACCAGGAACCGGCCGTGGAAGTCAAACCCGGCCTCATCACGACGGAGAGGGGGAACCGACAAGGCTCCTATCAATTGCAGTTTCTGTAGCAGACCCGACCACCGTAAGGAAGAGTGTTTTGAGATGATCGGTTGGCCGGAAGGGTTCCATAGTATGAGGCGACTTGGGACAGCGCAGAGTTATGACCGAGCCGCAGTTTCCGACGGCATAGCAAAAAAACGAACAACAAACATAGATGGTGAGGAAAGAAAAGGTATAGCAGCGGCAGATAAATTGAAAAGGAAAGAAGGCATGCCCTTTTTCATGGAAGGGTTAGGTGATGTCAAATTCCCACCTTGCCCCTCGGTTAATAAGTTCCAGATTGAGCAGGCAGGTATGGACGTGCAGCAGGCAGGCAGGACGATCAATAAGACAGGTAACAACACAGGCAGAAAGATTAAGCAGGCATGTACGGTCGTGCAGCTGGCAGGTACAACCATGCTAATCAGTGCATCCCAAAGTAGTAAGGATGATTGGTGGATTTTCGATAGCGGAGCCACTGATACGATGATATATGATCTAGCGGATTTGGTACAATCCAGGAATCCAAAGAGAATGTTTATCCGGAGTGCGAATGGCAGTGTATTACCGGTTCATGGAGCCGGCTTAGTTGTCTTATTTCCTACTTTAAAACTGCAGAATTATCTTTATGTGCCTAGCTTATCTTGCAAGTTGCTTTCGATTAGCCAAGTCACCAAGGAGTTGAATTGTATGGTGCTAATGTTCCCCACTTTCTGTCTCCTGCAGGATATTCAGTCGAGGAAAGTGATTGGGCGTGGTACAGAACGTGGAGGACTGTACTATGTCGACGAGGTGGCTCAACAAGGAACTGCAGCGCTTGCTCACGGGACAGTGAACCGCCAACAATGGTTGTGGCACCGACGGTTGGGTCATCCATCCCCAGGGTACCTTCAATTGTTATTTCCCCAGTTTTTTAATAATAAAGACAATACGTTCTCTTGTGAGACTTGTAAATTAGCTAAGAGTCATAGGCAGTCGTTCCCCATATCCTATTCTCGAGCTAAAACTATTTTCTCTTTAGTGCATTCTGATGTATGGGGGCCTACCCCGAAAACTGGTTGGAGTCATGAGTTTAGGTATTTTGTTCTCTTTGTTGATGATTGCTCCAGAATGACATGGGTCTATTTTCTTAAAAATAAATCTGATGTTCCGTCCAAGTTTATAGACTTCTTTCATATGGTGCATAGACAATATCATTCTCATATCCAAGTTCTCAAGTCACATTTTGGGGGGGGGGGGGAGGGGGGGAGGGGGATACATGAGCTCTAGTCTAGCACAATTTTGTCGAGAAAATGGGGTGATCCATCAAACTTCCTATCCTCACACCCCTCAGCAAAATGGGATAGCTGAGAGAAAAAACCGCCAACTGCTGGAAATGTCTAGGTCTCTTCTGATTGAGTCCAACGGCCCCAAATCCCTCTGGCTCGAGGCCATTGCTACCTTAGTCTATTTAGCTAACCGGTTGCCAACTAAAACCCTCAACTTTGATACACCCCTGAAGTGTTTAGCCAGTCAAGTCAGTATCCCGTCCATTCTAGCTCTACCTCCCCGGGTGTTTGGTTGTTCAGTCTTTGTCCACATTCCCAAACTCGATTGTACAAAACTTGATCCCTGTTCAGTTAAATGTGTGTTTGTTAGGTATGGGGTACATCAGAAAGGTTACAGGTGTTATCATCCGCCCACCCGGCGCATGTATACCACCATGGATTGTGAGTTTGTTGAGACAGAGTACTTTTTTAACTCCCCAAACAGCGGTCAGGGGAAGACAAGACAGCAGGGTCCACTGAGTGGCGTGTCACCATCCTCTTGGCCAGACATAGTCCTACCAGAGCAAGTAGGTGGGACCACCGAGTCACCACCTCCTATGGTACAATTCTCCACACCTTCCACAAAGTCAGTCACCCCGGCGAATAATCCTGAGGTACGTGATCGTACTTGTGATAGTATTTCTCCGATCCCATATGATCCTAATAGCGCAGGGTGTAATGAGGAACAGGGGCAAAAAACAAGTGGTAGAGCAGGACAGTATGTTTTACCTCAGGACCATGAAGCAGGTGGAGGAGCAGAAGAAACAGGAGGCAGAGTAGGGCAGTTACCTCCGAGCCAAGTGAAGAAATAGCATGGAGGTACGTATTACCTCCGAGAGCAAGTAGGGGAGTCCCACCAAAACGCTATGAACCAGAGCACAAAGGCAGGACTCTGAGATACCCATTAGCTAACCTAGCCAGGGGGAGCTTATCTGCACAAGCCTGTGCGTTCCCTGCAGCACTCCATGTAGATAGGATCCCGAGTAAAGTAGAGGAGGCTCTCACAGAAGAGAAATGGGTTCAGGCCATGGGTACAGAGATGGAGGCGCTTGAGAAGGACAGTACGTGGGAAAAGTGCCAACTCCCTCCAGGAAAGAAGGTGGTAGGATGTCGGTGGGTTTATAAAGTGAAACACCGAGCAGACGGGAGCATTGAGGTATAAAGCAAGGTTGGTCGCAAAAGGGTATACTTAGACCTACGGCATCGATTACTCCGAAACTTTCTCCCCAATGGCAAAGATTGATACAATCAGGGTGTTGTTTTCGGTAGCAGCTAATCGGGATTGGGAGTTACACCAGTTTGATGTCAAGAATGCATTCTTTCATGGAGATCTTCGAGAGGAAGTGTACATGGAACCTCCACCAGGGTTCACTAGGGTCTTCAGAGCAGGAGAGGTGTGCAGGTTAAAAAAGGCTCTATACGGGTTGAAACAGTCACCCCGGGCCTGGTTTGGTGGATTTTCAGCAGCCATGAAGACGTATGGGTATCAGCAGAGTAAATCATCACACACTTTTCATCAAGAGGAAGGATGGACTCATAACGTGCCTCATCATTTATGTGGATGATATGATCATTACAGGAGATGACACAACAAAAATTTCCCAACTGAGGAAGAACCTGTTCAAGGAATTTGAGATGAAGGACCTCGGGAGGTTGAAATACTTTCTCGGAATCGAAGTAATGAGATCCAAGAAAGGCGTATACATCTCACAGCGAAAGTTGGTGCTTGATCTATTAGCTGAGACAGGGCTACTGGAGTGTCGACCAGCTAACACTCCCATGATGGTCAATCACGGGCTAAGAATTGTTGAAGGGGCACCAGAGGCAGATAAGACACAGTATCAACACCTGGTAGGGAAGTTGATCTACTTGTCCCACACACGACCTGACATAGCCTATGCAGTAGGGGTGCTGAGTCAGTTTATGCACCAACCTCAGAAGGAACACTTAGATGCCGGTGGTCAGAGTTTGCCGGTACTTGAAGGGATGTCCAAGACGAGGCGTTCTGTTTCAGAAGAACGGACATCTAGACATTGAGGCCTATACAGATGCTGATTGGGCTGGTAGTCCAGGGGACCGGAGATCTACCTCTGGCTACTTTACTCTAGTTGGAGGAAACTTAGTGACATGGCGGAGTAAGAAACAGAAGGTGGTTGCACTTTCCAGTGCAGAGGCAGAGTTCAGAGGCATTACTCGAGGAGTGGCAGAAGTTCTTTGGCTAAGGAAATTGCTTGCAGAGATTGGCATTCCGATGACTAAGGCTTGTAACCTCATGTGCGATAATCGGGCTGTAATTAGTATATCTGAGAATCCTGTACAACATGATCGCACAAAACATGCAGAGGTGGATCGACACTTTATTAAGAAAAAAATTGAGGAAGGAGTGATTAAGTTACCATTTGCAAGGTCGGAGGATCAACTAGCGGATATATTGACTAAAGCAGTTAACCGGTAGTATCTTTGGAGAAGTTTTAAGCAAGTTGCATATCGGAGATCCGACGATACAACTTGAGGGGGAGTGTTGACTAAGGAAACCTATAAATTAGGGATTTCTTATAGTTACGTAATATTAGTTCTTTCTTTATTTCTAGTTAGGGTTGTTGTATATTCTCTTTATATACGTTTCTTGTACCGTATTGTAAACACAGAATACAAATTACAGAATTCAGTAATATACAGAAAACTTCTTCTCCAATATGACGTTTTATACATCCAACGGTATGTAATATTTTGTTTCCATAACTATTGTGCTAATTAAATTGCCATCTATACATTAATATAACTGTAACTCGAATCACCAAGCTAAATGCCGATGATATGTTTCAATTTTCTCAATAGAATCATCACGACCAGAATTTTGCTTATACACATCCGAAAACTTCAAGTACCATCTTTGTAAACGTGCTGAGGTATTCCGGACCTAAAATACGAGTCAGAAATGTCATCAGCAATCAGGAACAGAGCTACACGGGTTTAATTTTACTTAGAGTTTAGTGATATAATTATAATATTAGTTAATTTTGAATTTTTTATATTTAAAAAGTTATTATTTAATTTAATATTTTATAAGTTATCTATAAATATAAATTGAATTCGATATTCCATGCATATTTATTATGATAAGTTATAAATTTCCTTTTATATTTATATCTTAGTTTTAATATATTTTGTACAAGTCCATTCAAAATTAATTTAAAATAATTTATTTGCAATTATAATAAATTTTCACTCAAAATAAAAATTCATATTAAAAAATCACACAAACATCAATTTGTGTATTATCAATTTTTTTTCTCAAAATTGAAAATCATAATAAACACACCAATATCAATAAATGCATTAGTAAATTCACATAAATATCCGTTATAGTCATTTAAACAATTATTTCAAACATTGTTTAAGTAGCATTATGGTCAATATCTATATAAAAATACTAGACATTCATAAACTCTATGTATGAAATTAATCTATCATAAAAATATTAAGATATCATTAAGCAGCATTCATTGGGAAAAAAAATATTAGGTAGACACAAAACTCAAGTACTTACATCAAACCCTCAGTCCTTGCATTAACCCCCTTACCTTTAAACTCTTTATTACATATACCTCCCTGAATTTTAACATATTAGGGGCAAAATAGTAAATTTCACACATTCCGTTAAATTTAAGGGAAGAGATAATGGGTCAGGGGGAGTTCGTAATTTCTCAAACCTTAGGGGGTAATCAGTAATATCTCCAAACCTCAGGGGGCTATTTGTAATTATCCCTTTTTTATTATTTTTTTTGGTGTTTTATTCATTTATCGGCATATCAATTTACATATATTGACCATATTATAAGTGAATTGTCCAGAATTTAGGGGGCCAACTGCACCTCTCAAACAAAATATGTGGCTACGCCCGTGACTACATATATGTACATTATTTCTTCAAATATATTGGATTTAATCAAAATAAACTAATTCGTTTGCAGATATCCAAGAACAACTCCAACTGGCAATCCAATCACATAGAATGATAGAAGCAAACGAAGTTAACAACTGCGACTTTCGTTTGCAATCCAGCTCCAACCGCGACACCTGATGATTAACTAATTCGCAATTAGAAAACACACACACACAGTTAAATAAACTAAATTTACATTACATTATACTGAAATGATCATTTAACCTGAGAGGACAGGATAAATGCCATTGAGCAACACCGAGAAAGCAAGCAGAACAGAGAGATTGGTCACCATATCAGCCACTTCCTTATCATCCGTTAATAGGTATCCAAGTTTGTTCCCAAATACCAAGCAAATAATCCAGAAAAACAGCCCTACTATAACTGAAGTGCTGATCAGAACTTTGATGGAAAATTTTGTGGCTTTTGCATCTCCTCTGCCTAACTCGTTCGCGACTCGAACTCTGTTTTCGAAATAAAGAAAAATATTATTTTATCATTTTCTTGAAAACAAAAACAGAGAGAAAAGAAAAGGAAAACGTACACTGCTGCCCCCATCGTGCCGAGGCTGATCATGAATTCCCAAGCGAAGAAATTAAGGCTGAAATTATTGAAATTTAATTAGATTTATCATTATAATTATGCAAGGAAAACATAAATCAAGAAATGTGTATGAAGGCTTACCATATAGAGAAGGCTGATATTGCTACCTCTGCATTCTTCATGTATCCAGCTAGTAAAACCAGAACCGCATGATACCACTACTCCAAGCTATAGAAAATAAAATAAAATCATATTAAAAACATAAATTCTATTATATTTCCAAAATGGATAACTCACATTCAAAACCGGCGAAATACAAAAACGGTCATAGTTCGGATGACTTTCATAAGGAGGAATAGTACACGTATCCTTTGAGAATCCCTTCCACGTATCCGGACACCAACCTCCGAAAATGTACACAAATTCGCCGAAAACCAAGAACCACGACGACGGAATGTGGGTCGCGAATTGCATAACCGATAGGTAAGCAATGACTCTGTTCTTCTGTTGTGCTTGCAAGTACATTTGAATTGTCGAGGCGAACATGATGCTATAGATAAACAAAATTAACCATAGAGAGATGCGTCCCGTGGATTCAGCAATGGGTTCCGTTTGTCCTAGTAGCTTGAATATCGGCATCGCAAAGAGGAAAACCGGGAGTAGGATTGTTAGCGCAGTTAAGTCCACCAGCCATGATCGTTGTAGGAAAATGCCCATCATATGGTACTGTTTCACTCCGAATGTTTGCCCGCATAGAGTTTCCGTCGCACTCGACATCCCCATCTGCGGTATCATGCGATAAAATCGATAAATGCTACACGGGATCGAAAAGGATAAATCGGGATATACTGTTGTTTCGGGACAGAGTCAGGGGCTGGTAGGAGCAGTCAGTTCCTCGAATCTATAATAATGTTAACATCATACTTCTTACTAATTCTATGTCAAATATTTTTAAATTTCTATCATGAAGATCAAGATAAAAAACTTGATAGTTAACTATGCTGTAGATCACACAAACTCGAAAAATAACACATCTAATTTTCAACTCATATCATGCAAGAAAATCGACTGTCTCGCAAACAAAGCTATAAAATATGTTCCCTATTCCATTGACGAATCGGACAGATAACGTCTGAACGAGCGCGTATCCTGCTAGATCAACTGAACTTATCTGTCCGATAAATGACTGCGTGACAACAATGGTTCCAAATGAAGTAACTCTTGAAACAACACTTGGCAATGCAACCCTCCATATCTTCTTGGATTCTTCACAAATCTTTCCCTTCAAATCGCCTTCTTCTTCTGTTGTTCGTTTTAGCAGACTCTCTTCCATGCTGTTATCCTTATCCATGGCCTGTAATAATACGCAACGAAACAAAATCAATCATTAGTTTGTTTTAAAGAAACTTAAACTTGACATGAAGCATCAAACACACACACACATACGTGTGTGTGTGTGTGTGTGTCTATGTGTTCTTACAGTTGTTGGAGTGGAAAACCAGAGCAAATACGCACAAAAGTCTTTCCTTTTTTTTTTTTTTTTTCTTTTGTGATGCTTTCCTGCTATATGATGAAGGGTTGTATACTTGTATTGATAGCTATCCTGGTGTTGAGTAGGGGTGTAAACGCATATTAAACGGATCAGATGTATGATTACCATATCCTTATCCTTTTATGATTCGCACGGATACGGATAATATCCTTTTAAATCGAATTCGGATAATATCCTTTTTATACGGATACAAAACGGATTCGGATTTTAATCGAATTTTTAACTATTCATTTGACAAATTATTTAACTATATAACTTCAAATTTTTAATCAAATTATCAACTATTCATTTATAAATAAATTATTTAGTAATTATATGACTTTGCATATCTATACTATTATATATTTGAAAACGACGTTTGACTTTTTATTGTGTATTTCGATGATGTGGAATTTTGTGGTTTTTTTGAGGATTTTAATTAAATAGAAAAACTGTAATTGGTTTATCTTTATTTTATGTATTATTTATTTTAAAACAAATAGTAACTAATGAAAATAATTATATTTGACAAGATTTATAATATACTTTCTATGTATGAATTTCTGTTTTTATACATATTTTTATCAATTAAATAAATATCATTATTAATGAGCTTTAATTTAAGAAAGAATGAAATGATAATTTTTCTATATCACGATTTTCACCCCATAATTAGGGTGATATTTAATGCTATCATTAATTAGGGTTAAAAAGATAGATAAAGATAAATTAAAATTAAAATTTTTATTTTGTATATTATTTTATTATGAAAATAAATATTACTAAAGAAAATAAATTATTTTCAGCAATATACATAATATACTTTTCATATATGAATTTCTCTTGAAATTATACATATCTATATTATTATATATAGCACGACGATATTTGCACGTGATTGTACTATTTTGACTCAATATTATTTTGTGTTTTTCCTAAAATATTTTATTAAAAAAATAATTTCTAATTGGTTGTTGGATCAATATATTTCAATTATTATTAAACGCAATTCTTATTATATGTAATTCGTTAATTATTCCATTAATCAACACTAAATATATGTTATTAGTAATCAAATCTCCTACAAATGAGCTAACGGAATTGAATTACCTAATATAGCCACCACTCCCTCATAATTCATGACATTTGAAATTTATTTATTGGTGAATTTTAATAATTCCAAATTATTTTTTAATTGAAAATATAATTAGAATGATTTCAGTTGTTTTTTCTTTTTCGTATTTTTTAACTAACTCACAGAGATCTCAAGAATCAATTCTCTATTTACATGCAATTACAAACTTATTTAATGGATATTATTTACTATTTCCTTATTTCTTTCAATATACCATATCATTCAAATTTGGTCATGCTTATATAATCAATCTCTCCATCTCCTAATCTCCGCTATTAAAATGCATTCATTCAGATTTATTTCTATCATTCATTTTTTTCTCATTTCTAATTCATCTAAGATGTTTTAAATTGTAGAGATTTGAATGCAATTTCATAATATTGATTGGGGGTTCAGTTAATGTATAGTGTTCATAATCTTTTTGTTTCTTCCTTTGATGTTGTCTAAGGTTTATGATTTTTTTTCTTTGTATTTTCATGAATGGTATAATGTGTAAAGATGAAGTTAAAAATAAGAGAGTTTCTTGAATTTCTTTTTATTTGAAATTTTTTACTTTTCATCGCCCTTTGTTCAATGATTACATTTAATTTTTCCATTAGAAATAATGTGAATATATACTATATGTTGCAGATTTATATATAAATTTTTATTATTATTGTTTATTGATTAGTATTTTAGTTTCATGCATCCGAAGATACCTCTATTTTTACTAATTTGAGTGTTTTTGAATTATAATTTTTTTTAGTTTCTTCATATTATTGTGTATTTTTAATTTTCAGATTCGTTATTTGTTGATGTGATGTATATTTTTTTAAGTATTAATTTATATTTGTTATATTGAATTTAGGGATGTTTACCTTTCTAATAGTCAAATCTTGCTTCCTTTATAATTTTGAATCAACAATTTATTTAAATTATCTCATATTTAGTTTTACTCATTTTTGTATTTAGCTATGTTTGTGAATTCGTCCATTCATTAATATGATTAATATATTTGAATATATTTTTATGTAGACATATTCTCTATATTTTCTATAATATATTTTTTCTGAAGCATTTATGTTGTTTCTTTAATTTTCACTGTTTTTTCTTTACTTTTTGTCTAGATATTTATGGATTTATAATATAATGCATTTCTTTACGTTATATAAAAACTCTTTCAATCCTCTTTCTTTACGTTATTTTTACAAAAAAAAAAAATTAATGCTCTTATATTTTAATTTTATAACGTTAATTATTTTTATTTTTTTCAGTTTTTTATTCATCGCAATTATTTGTTGTAATTTTTTTCAATTAAATTTATATCTAATAGTTTACCTTTATTTTTTACTTTTTAATATTGCCTCTTTGCTCAAGAACTCTTATCCTTATTCATGCAATAGTGTTATGATCTTTCCCCTTTCACTATTAGTTTCTTAATCTTCTTAATTAACTTTTTTTTAACATTCTTATTCTATTTTTCATTTTTCTCTTAAAACCCTAAAAGACACTTGAATAAAGAGATTTGATTTAGATTTTATTAAATTTTGTGGGAAAGACGATAGTCAAAAAATAGAGAAGAGAAAATGAAGAACATAAAAGAATAAGATTTGATCTAATTAGATTTAATGAGGATAATTTTATAAAAGTAAAATATAAGTTGATTCTCAATGAGAATTGTTAATACCATCAAGGTTGGGGTAATGGATAATACCATGAATAAAGGAATGGATATTATCTTGGGATAGACTAATGAGCATTCTTAATTGTATTTTATACCAATCAAGAGTTTTAGGAATGAATATGAAAATGTTCATTCCATTCATATATTATTTTATCATATCAATCATGTCGTTAGACTATAGAGTAACACGCAAAAAAAAAAAAAAAAAAAAAAAAAAAAAAAAAAAAAAAAAGAAGGTAAGTTAGACTATAGAGTATATTACCTCTTTAATTGAGTAAGTGATCTTATTTAAGTTTTATTAAAAATTATAATTGATTATTATTATTATTACTAAATTATTACCTTTAATGATCGACTATTACAAATTTATAAAATCTATAAAATAAATATTATATTATGTAAAAATCTATAAATTAATTTTAAATTATCATATTATTCATAATATTTTCATTATTTAGTATAGAATGATATTACAAAATTGATATGTATTTTAAGAATGTGATGTGTTTTCACGGTTCATGTTTTACTTCTTTTACTTCACATGGTTCTTTAATTTATGCAAAATTACATATATGGTTTTAGAATTATCAAATTTGATGGTGCAGAAAGTTGTGAAGGACTTGAACACCAAACACTTTAGAATTTGTTGATAGGAAGGAAGACCATCACAGGCACAAGGGCCTCAGGAACTGGGTTTCCAAAGAGCATGGGTTCTTCCAGCTAGGATAACACCAAGAAATCGTGCAGTGTGAATGCAGAGAAGGAGTGAGTTACAGGAAGCTTTGGGGAAGTTGCAGAGGAAAATGGTGCCCAGTTCAATACGTGGTATTTTCGGTGAGGAAGATGACTTGGGGGAGAATGCATGAGTTCTCTTCTATTTATATGTTAGGGACAGGGGTAAATGGGTAACTTGACCATGTGGTCCCAAACCTGTGTTGCCCTAACACGCGTCAGCCTTTGGTGGGGTGAAAATGACATTCCCGAAAAGGTGACGGCATGGCAGGTGCACTGTGCACAGTACCTTTGTGTCAGAGGTTGTTGACGAGGGTCGCATGGGATGAGGGACTAATGTCTTCTTCTGAAGATGAGAATCCATCGCATGAGGGGTAGGTTCATTCCCGAGCGGTGATGACGCTCGGTAAATCCATGGATGGGCTCCTCACGATAGGTGACCGTTGAGCGACAAGATCACGAGCGTCAATCATGGGACCCCCATGTAGGTGCCTTCCTGTGAAGGGTAACCCTGAGGGCCGAGACGCGAGCGTCAGACTCGTCGGATCTGGACTTTCATCGGAGTAGTCACCCGAGGCTTGACGGTCTATCCTTGCTTGCAAATGAGTGGGCTGGGAAGGCCCACGAGCCCTTCAAGGCGAGCGTCTGGGATTTAGTCAGCGACAAGCTGACACGTGGACGGCTCTGATTCGAGAGTGTTTTTAGGCCTCATCATTTTGCCCCCCAAATTCTGTAGTATCGCTTCGAGCGTACTGTAGAATTTATAAAGAGGGGACCATGAATTTCGAACATCCGAGGGCTAAGCCATTACAAGCGAGGAGACTGCTGGTCTTCCGTAATGTACATAAACTGATACCGCATTAAATGCTGTCAAATCTGCATTTAATGCTGAGTGGGAACGTGGGCGCGTGTACTCCGGGAGTCGTGAGGCGGTTACCAAAAGTGGGGGGTTTCCCAGGCGGGAAATGATTGCGTTTTTGAATTTTCAACCCTAATCCATGTACCATCTTCCCTATAAATAGGGGTTTGCAGGGCCTTGGTACCTCTTTCACGCATTCAAACTCTTTCAAGCATATTCAGAGCAAGAGATCTCTGTCAGTTTTACAAGCTCCGGCGAATTTCTTTTCTTCACATCTTAGGTAAAAATTCCTTACTCTTCTTCTTATTTTTCCCCGTGCTAACCTTAGCCTTAGGTTGTGTGAGTGAAAACTTTGAGGGAAGAGCCACTGTCTACCATTGAATCTGTTTCAGAAATCTCATCCTCCCTTGGGCTTTCTGTTAGAAATCTCGTCCCCAAGAATTGAAAATTGAACATGGCCGGAAACCAAGCTGATGATTATGTGCGGGAGATTGAGGAGATGTCGGTGGGGAGCTCCTCCCCTCATGGCGATGTCCCCGTAGCCGTTCCCCTAACTAGGGCGCACCTAGAGGAAGGTATTCCCATGGCGATATCGGTGGCCCAGGCTCTAGTTGACGCCGGGGAGGAAGAGGTGGACGCTGCCGTTCAAGGGATGAACGAGCATGTTTCCGGTGGGACGGACGATCTCTTTGAGGAGATGCACAATGTGATGGAGATGCAGAGACAAGGGGAGAGAGTATTCCCCGTTTTGAATAGCGCTGTGAGACCCCAGGATCACAGGATCACAGTGGCCATGGCGGCTCCCGAGGGTGAAGCGGGGCCATCCGGGCGTCCATTCGAGGCTGAACCTTCCAGAAGGCGCCAGAGGAGAGGCAAGGAACCTGTCACTCGAGTAAGGCAAGATAACCGCCATCAGACTGACAGATCTCCGGACGAAATTGAGAGTATTCTGACCCTCGGCGATTTGGAGGAGTTGAGGGCGAAAGCGTATTGGGATGAAGTCGTGTTTCCCATGAGACTTCCTGAGGAAGGGGAGAGGGCCAATCGACCACCGCCTGGGATGATGACGGTCTATTGGGACGTAGTTCTTGCTGGGGGTCTGAGGTTTCCAATCGCTCACGACGCCGTCATCATTTACCACCACCCAGGGCTTTGCCCTTCACAAATTCTACCCAATGGCATAGCCCTAATCAACACGTTCATCATAACAATGAGGGCCTTGGGCAAAGCACCCTCGATAATCAATTTTGACAGTTTGATACAAGTAGCCCGCTCGCCACGCTCGTCGCCTACGGATGGATTTTACTACGCCCAAGCCAAATCAGGCTTTAAGATGATAGATTCTCCATCTTCCTCTTATGGCGAGCACTGGAAGGAAAAATACTTTTTCGTGGGGGCTCCCGGGGGGATTTTCGGAGTTCACCGACAGTGGATGATTCATGGCGAGGGTCCATTGATTAGGGAAAGGATGAGGAACAAGGATTTTGAGGAGTGGGCGATGGGGTTAGCCCTCGAGATGAGGGCTGAAAAGAAGTGGATTAAGGCGGAGACATTGGTGAAGAACGAGGGGGTGTTGTTCCACTACGGATTATCTTGCCCCCCTGACATGATACTCAACCCTCCAACTGACATCATGGCCCTCGACGGTTAGATTCTAGGAACTAACATCTCTAACCTTTAGAATAGCTCTCTGACTTACAGTTATCAGTGTTTTCTTGTTTATATGATTCAAACAACCAATCTTCTGACGCTCGTTCCCCTTTATTTGTAGGCATCCAAATACTTTCTCGAGGCATGAATGCTGAAGCCCTTTCACGTATGCTAGGTGCCCAAGGGCCTGCAGTCGATCCTCAACAGCCACAACCGCAGCAGAACCGCCCTCCCAATGCTCCGAGGGCGAGGGTAAACCGCCGAGGAGCGGGCCGAGGGCAAGGCAATGCTCGAGGGGGCGCAGGGAATGAGGTTCCTCCCAGGGGCCCTATCGAGGACCTAACACTGGAGGGTACCCACGAGGCCACTCCTCCGCCGGCGGCCCCCGTGGGCCCTATCTCTCTGAGTTCAAGCGGGTCAAGGAACCGCTCGGGTGAGCCTGTCCGTATTCATGAAATTCTCCGGGCCGACCGCCAGGGGAAAAGAAAAAGGATGCCGGACTCTCTCCCCATTTCAGGCAAGGGAAAAGAGGTGGTCGTGGGCCACCGTGGCGAGGGCAGCGACACTTCATCTTCTGAGGATGAAGAATTTTGGAAGATAGGCTGCAAGGGCGACTCTCGTTATAAGCGGCAGCGGACTGAGGGCCCTGTGCTCCTAAAAAAGAGCGCTTACTCTGTCAACCTTGTCTCCGACATCGTTGGGAAACTCCAATTTTCCGGCGATCACGACAAGCTGAACGATCATGACGCCGCTCGCGTTGCTGATGATGCCTGCCATGTCCTTTTGACGGTAAGTCCGTACTCCCCTTTACCAAATTCTCCTTTCTTCCTTCCACGCTCGGATTATGACCCTTGTTTACGGCTTCCCAGGAGGTAATCCCGAGGCTGAAAAACTTGCAAGGGCGAGCGCAAGCATATTCTGAGCGTAAAGCCAAGTACAAGAAGTTGCTGCGCATCTCCGACCCTGTCCAACTGCAGGAGGATTACAACAGTATCAGCGCTCAGCTGAATTCCGCCACCGTTGAAAACACTCAGCTGAAGGAAAATCTGAAGAAATCTGATGATGCCTTTCTGGTCCTAAACGAGCGTCACCAGAAACTGAAGGTTGAGCGGGATCAGTTGAGGGCACAAAACGTGGAGCTAGGTGAGCAATTGGCGGAGAGCACTCGCCGGAACGAGACTGCCAACAAAGCTTTTGCTGACTTGCAGGGCAAAGTACAGGGCTTGGAAGCGAGGATATCCTGGGAGGCGGTGAAGAAGTTCGTGCGCTCCAAAGCCTTTGTGTTCGCGGCCAACATCCAGTGCTTTGACAATGCTCGACGCTTCTTCCATAAAGCGATTGGGCAGATGGTGAAGTTGGGACTGGCCCCGGAAAGCGCTCGATCCGACGCTCGTCTGCGCATGGACCTTGATGAGAACTGCGAGCCAATGGTCCAGGAGGAGGATCCCACGGACAATCTGGCGGAGCCTGAGTATCGGGAGTTGGTGGAAACACTCCAAAGGGAGTTTATAGCTGCCAATAGGGTAGATCCCGAGCCTCTCCTGATAGAAGACGAGGGCACTGTCATGGACGTCTTGGATGCCGAGGAGCCTGGTGATGCCCAAACCTCTGATGCTAATGTGTTGGCCCCGGTTCCCCTTGCAACTGCTCCTCCCGAGCCTAACGCTCCGGCCCAGTGAAACTCTTTATACTGATCCCTTGTTGTTTTAAATCCCTTGCCATTACTATGAACAATTTATGCTTGTACTTAATTTTCTCGTTATTCCTTTAACATTTTGAGTTTCTTTTCATACTTTAGCACTCTTTCTCTACTGCATTGCTGTCTGAATGCTTTTCCTTGACTCTTGGATGGTGAATGATGTTAATTTGTTGAGCTTTGCCACTTTTACATTGTCTCTCTCATTTGGACGTTTGCGATGAGCATGTTTTTGCACGAGGGCGCTTCTTGCGAGGGTGCCCCGACATTCATCTCAATGCGCCATTAGTTCGAGAATTGGCAGCGTCCGTCGATCCGAGGGGCGTAAATACGGGCGCGAGTGTGTTTCCCATGGATGTTTCGCGATTAGGCTCGAATTTGAACTTAGGAAATCTTTAGGAATTTGCCTAAATATTGGCCGAATAATGCGCACCCTCGTTTCGGACGCTCCAATGAGTCCTACGCAATTTAGAAATCAACAGTAGGATTTGCTAATGTGTGAGAAAGAATAGAGCGTAACCATAGGGTTAGCGTTATTCCGAGGAGCACATGAAGGGACTGAGTTAAAATCCATTATCTTATGAGTGTATTTTTACTCAATAAGTTGAGGGTCATTCGGGTTTTCTCGAGCACGAGCTGGAGTGGTTAGCACTCAGCTGGCTATAACTGGGCAGTACGCTCCCCGTTGTCTGACACGCTCATTTTTAGGATTTTATATTACCAACCGTTGAAACTGTTATAGGTGGATGGTTATCAACACCTGGACAGTGTAGCTTTGAAACGATTGATGTATCACGCAGACCGTTCGACGTGGAGGATGCTCGACACGGAGTTGGCCTTTCGTTGCTAGGATCATTTGATCAAAATAACAAAGCAAGCAAATAATAAAGACAAGGAGTTAAATACTTACTGTTATATAAATGCATTTTTTGGATATGATTACAATCACGCCACAAACGGGCCATTACAAAGAAATTGATGTCTACACGTAGAACCTTCTGAGGTTACATGCATTCCATGGCCTAGGGAGTCGCTCGCCTTGCAAAGTTTCCAATAGGTAGGTGTTGTTCGCTCGTACCTGGATGACTTTGAAGGGGCCCTCCCAATTAGGGTCCAACTTACCCACGTGTTTAGAGACTTCAACTTTTTTGAGGACCAAGTCCCCTAGCTGGAAAGTCCTTTCCTTAACACGTTTATTGTACTGGCGAGCAACGGTTGCTTTGTATTTGTGAATACGTGCCCAAGCAGTATTCCTCTTCTCATCCAGCAAATCTAACTCAAACGCCCGATTGGCCTCGTTGGCGGTAGGCTCGAAATAGGCAACGCGTGCGGATTCTTGAGCAATTTTCGCAGGTATCATGGCCTCGGAGCCGTACACGAGGGAATAAGGGGTTTCTCCCGTTGCCGCTCGCGGAGTAGTACGGTACGCCCACAGGGCTCCCTGAAGTTCTTCAGCCCATTCTCCCTTCTTACTCTCGAGCATCGTTTTCAGATGCTGGAGTATGGTTCGGTTGGTCACTTCAGCTTGACCATTAGCTTGAGGATGACCCACGGAAGTGAATCGTTGTTCGATCCCCAATTCATAGCACCAATCCCGCGTGTCCGCAGCGATAAACTGGGAACCGTTATCCGAGATGAGCACCCTCGGGATGCCGTATCTGCAGATGATATTTTTCCAAATGAAATCCCTCACGGCTTTGAACGTTATCTTAGCGACCGTTTCTGCCTCAGCCCACTTGGTGAAATAATCCACAGCAAGTATTACGAACTTCTTTTGCCCGACCGCCATTGGGAGAGGTCCCACGATATCAATGCCCCATTGATCAAAAGGCCAGGAAACATCAATAGGAATCATTTGAGCTGCCGGCAACTGAGGAGTGTTGGAGTGGAACTGGCACTTGGGACACTTCTTGGAATATTTAATGGCATCTTGCAATACCGAGGGCCAATAGAACCCACTCCTTAAGATTTTCTTTGCCAAGATTCGTCCGCCTGAGTGGTTCCCACAACTTCCACTGTGTACATGCTCTAAAACTTCTTGAGCCTGCGAGGGTCTCAAACATCTCAACGGTGGTCCCAGGAAGGATCGCTTGAATAATCGACCCTCGGCATCCAATGAGAAGCGAGGGGCTTTGCTTTTGATCTTCCGAGCCTCAATTTTGTCGCTCGGGCAAGTTCCGTCCTGGAGGAATCTGACAATTTCATCAAGCCAACAAGGCTCGGAGGGGTCAATCATGTGCACTTCTTTTGAGGGTTCGCCTTTACTTATCAGTGGCTCCTCCGTTCTCAGAAATGTAACAGCGCGTTCACTACGGCCATCTAGGGCGGACGCAAACTTTGAAAGAGCGTCAGCATGTTCGTTTTCTGCCCTCGGGATTTGCAAAAGACGGAATTCCTTGAACTTGGCTATCTCTTCCTTGGCGCTCGATAGGTACTGTGCCATGGTGGCTTCTCGAGCCTCATAACTACCGTCAATTTGACTCACGATCAACTGTGAATCAACGTATGCTGTGACACGAGTGGCCCCATTCTGGAGCGCAATCCTGAGCCCTTGGATGAGGGCCTCATACTCAGCTTCGTTGTTGGTGACTTGAAACGCCAGCTTGATTGCGTAGTCCACTTCAACCCCAAGGGGATCCCTGAGGGTCACCCCGGCTCCTCCCCCCTGTGAGGTCGAGGAGCCATCCGTATGCAAAAGCCATAAACCCTCATCCGCCAATGGCACAGTCTCCAGATTGAAACGTTCAACCAACAAATCGGCCACTGCCTGAGCCTGTATGGCTGTACGGGGCTCGAAGGAGATATCAAACTGACTAAGCTCAATTGCCCATTTAATTAACCTTCCCGAAACATCCGGCTTAGATAGCACTTGTTTGAGTGGTTGATCTGTGAGCACTGTGATGGAGTGAGCCTGAAAATATGGCCTCAGCCTTCGGGATGCGTTAACGAGCGCAAAGGCGAATTTCTCGATCTCCATGTACCTTTTCTCTGCTCCCTGTAGAGTCTTGCTCAGGTAATACACTGGCATATGCTTGCGCTCGCGGATTGCTACGAGGACAGCGCTCGTGGCTTCCAAAGAAACTGATAGATAGATAAACAAGTTCTCCCCCGGGACTGGCTTGGTCAACAAGGGGGCGCTCGACAGGTACTGTTTCATGCTCTGCAGGGCTTTTTCGCAATCTTCGTTCCAGGTGAAGTTACGAGCGTTGCGCAAAATTTTAAAGAAGGGTAGATTCCGGTCCGCTGAGCGGGAGATGAACCTATTTAGTGAAATGATCTTTCCCACGAGCACCTGGACCTCTCTGAGATTGCGAGGGGAGGGTATGTCCAGGATTGCTCTAATCTTCTCGGGGTTTGCCTCTATGCCACGTTGACTGACCATGTATCCCAGGAATTTACCACCCCGAACACCAAAGGTGCATTTTGATGGGTTCAACTTCATTCCGTAACGACGTAGGATGTCGAAAGTCTGCTTGAGATCCTCCAGATGGGAGCGTTGGCGCTCACTCTTGACTATCATGTCGTCTACATATACCTCCATAGATTTTCCAATTTCATGCTCGAACATTCTATTGACGAGCCGTTGATAGGTCGCTCCCGCGTTTTTGAGCCCAAATGGCATGACTTTGAAACAGTAAACACCCAAATGCACAATAAACGAAGTTTTGGGGCGATCTTCGGGCGCCATAAAGATTTGATAATATCCCTGAAAGGCGTCCATCATACTCATGAGTTCACACCCGGCTGTAGAATCTACCAACTGATCGATCCTTGGTAGTGGGTAATGGTCTTCAGGGCACGCTTTGTTGAGGTCCGTGAAGTCGTTACACATACGCCACTTATTGGCGCTCTTTGGGACGAGCACCACATTGCAAAGCCATTCTGGGTACAGGATTTCCTCGATGTACTGAGCATCAAGCAACTTACCAACCTCTTCTTCGATAACCCGTTTCCTAAAGCCATGAACGTCCCTCTTCTTCTGTTTGATGGGCTTGAAGGTTGGATCCACGTTCAGCCTGTGGACAATGACGCTCGGATCTATTCCGGTGAGATCAGAAGCTTTCCACGCAAAAACGTCTAGGTTCTCCCGTAGGAAGTCGATCATCAAAACTTGCGAGGGCCCATCCAGGCCCGAGCCGATCTGGGTTGTTTTATCCGGGTTCCCCGGCTCCAATTCAACGGTCAAAAACTCCTCAGTGGGCTCGATCCGAACCTCCGGCCTGGGCGCTTCTAGCGCTCGTTTCTTCCCGGTGAGCATACCCTGGGCTCTTCACGCTCGTTTTCTGAAGAAGAGTCCTCGAGGGCCCCCGGTGGCCTATTCTCTGAACACTGAACACCCCCAGGGGTCCTCTTTTTGTTCTTCTTCCGATACAGCTTGGCTCTTTTGCGCTCGGGGCCATCCTCGTTTAATTCGGCGAAGTCCACGGATTTCTTAGTAGACCCAGGTTGAATGGACTGCTTGGGCTTGTGGCTGCGAAGTGAAAGTATGTAGCACTCCCAAGCTTCCTTGACGTTACACAGAATTTCCCCGGTACCCTCGGGGGTTGGAAACTTGACTTTTTGATGATAGGTGGAAATTACGGCCTTGAAATCCACGAGGGCTGGGCGCCCAATGATGATATTGTAAGGAAGATCCACCTCAACAATGGTGTAGAGGACGCTCAAAGTTTTTCGCTGCGGGGCGCGACCAAAAGAGGTGGCCAAGCGAATCTGTCCGCGAGGGACGATCTCGAAACCTCCAAACCCCACAAGGGCAGTTCTGAGAGGTTCGAGGGGGATGTTTGTTATGTTCATTTGTTGAAACGTTGAGTACGGGAGAACGTTCACAGAGCTTCCACTATCAAATAAAACCCTCTTTACAGTGTGGTTATGAACGTCTAAACTAACCACCATGGGACAGTCAGAGGTTTTTCCTATCCCATGGGGTGTTACAATATGTTCAAGATCATTCTCAGTAAATCCTATGACGTCATCCTCCTTCGAGCGCGATGAGCTGTCCACGGAGAGTACTGAGCGAGGGAGTGACGTTCTTTGGTTATAGCTCCGTACATGGCGGCGGCGAGAAGCATTGGAGTCGCCTCCTGAGGGCCCACCTGCGATCATGTGAATGACCGCAAAGGGCTGGTTTTCCATATCCACCCCTTTCCCTTTGTTGCGCTCGCTGGTCTCAGGGCGCTGGCGACGAGGACTTCGGGAGCGTGAGCGGCTTCTTCTCCTTCCAAGCGCTCGTTCAGCGCAATGCTCATCGTACCCTTCTAGTACTTTCACAAACTCCTTGAGGTGCCCCTCAGCAATCAGCCGCTGAATTTCCTTCTCCAGGTGGCGCCATTCGTTAGTGTCATGCCCCTTCTGCTTGTGGAAAGCACAGTATTTCCCCGAGCGCTTCTGTGCCTCGGTTTCTCTCAGTTTGGGCGGTCTCTTGAACAGCTTCTGGTCCGCCAAAGAATATACTTCGGCAATTGGGCGGTTGAGGGGGACACGCTCGAGCCTCCGCGGGGGAGAGGAACGACGGCGTGTGGGTATTGGGCTGCGGCGGTGACTCCGGTTGGGCTCCACTTTGTCTTCGTGGGTTCTGTTGAGACGAGGGGCATTTGCCATCTTCTGTTCCCTCGCTATGTACATATCCTCGAGGGTAAAGAAAGAATCTGCAATCTCCCTAATCTCCATCAACGAGCGCGACTTCTTCTTGGCTACCTCCTCCACAAACTCCTTGCTGACGTAATGCTTCATGTTGATAGCATCGAACAGAACGTGCCTCAAAAAATCCATCGAGGGCTTTTCTACCAACAAAATTTCCTTATTGAATCTCCCCATGAAGGACCTGAGAGTCTCGTTCGGCCCTTGGACCAGGCTATAAAGAGCGGTCGCGGCCGGGGCTGGTGCTTTCAGCGAATTGAAGTGGCTGACAAAGGCATCCGTCAGGTCATAGTATCCCCTGATTGAGCGCGGGGGGAGCTTTTTGTACCACTCTTGGGCCATTCCAGTGAGGGAAGTGACAAACACCTTGGCCCAGTAGTTGTCTGGATGGTCGTACAGGTGCATTAGGTGCACAAAATGGTCCAGATGCTCGGCTGGATCCGTAGTTCCATCATATCTGTTGATTGACGAGGGAATTTTACCCTTCCCTGCGCGGGTCATTAGAACTTCCTCGACGAGGGGGGAATCGCCCACCATGATCCTGTAGTCTCGCTCGTCGGGATCTTCATAGCTGGCTTCTCTCCTTCGGTGGGAAATTGGGCTTCGTGGTCGACGAGCGTCTCTGGCCTTGGACCTCTCGCCCCCATCACGGGAAGCGTGAGACCGTGCTCGAGAGAGCTGCTCTACCACGTTCTGGAGCCCTCGGATTTGATCTTGCACTGCTGCTAGCTGAGGGTCACCGACATTTCTGCGGTTTGCCCTCCCTGTGGCCCTTGATTGGACCTCTTCATTATCTCTGGCCGCCTCATTTCGAGGGGCCCTTTCATCTCCTGTTGCTGGTCGTTCTTGCTGGGCCCTCGGTGGGGCTTCATTTTCTTGATTAGGTGTTGGCGGGGGAGGTTGTTGTGCCCTTAGCGCATTTTGAGCCATCACCAAGGGATGCGCCGGTAGCCCACCAAGAGGCGGGACCAGACGAGCGCTAGCCTGCGAGGGGAAATATGCTGCCATGAAATGCTCCCAGGCGTTCTGGACGGCCTGGCTCTCGCACTGCGCATACAGCGCTTGAAGTTGCTGAGTTGTAACTTGGGGCATCTCCACCCCTTGTATCTCTCTTGGTAACGATGTGGGGAGATTCAGAGTCCCCACCTGGTAAGGCTGGATCGCCGGCATCATCCCGGGCATCATCCCAGGCTGCAAAAACGGGTACCCCGGTGGGGGCATGGCCATGGGATACACCCCTGAGTAAGGGTAGGAAGCGTGGGCAGTGGGAACCACTGGTGGAGCAACGGCACTGGGCCCTCCGTCAGTGTTCACACCTAGCGGGAGAGTTGCCCTTACTGGCTCTATGTTCTCGTCCCCATTTCCGGCAACTGGGGGGTTTGCTTCTCTGGCGTGGGTGTTGCCTTCCGCGTTCTCCTCGTTGACGGGGGGAAGAGAACCTCTCTCTCTGACTGCTCCAGATCTCGTCGCAGTTACCATGATTAAAGACTTTGGTGTCACTTTTCAACTAGCTTTGGAAGGAAAAAACTGGTAATACCAAAGATGGTGGTGATGGTTTCCCACAAACGGCGCCAAAAATGATGGTGCAGAAAGTTGTGAAGGACTTGAACACCAAACACTTTAGAATTTGTTGATAGGAAGGAAGACCATCACAGGCACAAGGGCCTCAGGAACTGGGTTTCCAAAGAGCGTGGGTTCTTCCAGCTAGGATAACACCAAGAAATCGTGCAGTGTGAATGCAGAGAAGGAGTGAGTTACAGGAAGCTTTGGAGAAGTTGCAGAGGAAAATGGTGCCCAGTTCAATACGTGGTATTTTCGGTGAGGAAGATGACTTGGGGGAGAATGCATGAGTTCTCTTCTATTTATATGTTAGGGACAGGGGTAAATGGGTAACTTGACCATGTGGTCCCAAACCTGTGTTGCCCTAACACGCGTCAGCCTTTGGTGGGGTGAAAATGACATTCCCGAAAAGGTGACGGCATGGCAGGTGCACTGTGCACAGTACCTTTGTGTCAGAGGTTGTTGACGAGGGTCGCATGGGATGAGGGACTAATGTCTTCTTCTGAAGATGAGAATCCATCGCATGAGGGGTAGGTTCATTCCCGAGCGGTGATGACGCTCGGTAAATCCACGGATGGGCTCCTCACGATAGGTGACCGTTGAGCGACAAGATCACGAGCGTCAATCATGGGACTCCCATGTAGGTGCCTTCCTGTGAAGGGTAACCCTGAGGGCCGAGACGCGAGCGTCAGACTCGTCGGATCTGGACTTTCATCGGAGTAGTCACCCGAGGCTTGACGGTCTATCCTTGCTTGCAAATGAGTGGGCTGGGAAGGCCCACGAGCCCTTCAAGGCGAGCGTCTGGGATTTAGTCAGCGACAAGCTGACACGTGGACGGCTCTGATTCGAGAGTGTTTTTAGGCCTCATCAAAATTAATATTCTTAAAATTTCTAAAAATTTTGAGTTTTCTTTTATATACAACCAATTTCACTTTAAAGTTATATTCTTAGTGATATTTTATTCATTTTATATGCATCGCACGGGTCGCAGGGGGCGTATAATTATATATTACTAAAAAAACAATTGATAATAATTTTCAACTATTTTAAATATAATATAATTATAATAATTTTATATAATATTTTTTATTTATTTTAAATATAGTATAATTATAATCATTCCGTACATCGCACGGGTTGTAGGCTAGTATATATATATTAGACAAAGAGAGAAATAATAACTATATCTATATATATATCATTTTTATTTTTTAGTGAATGTATAAATATGTTGAAAATTATAAATTTTATCATATAATTAATTTAAAATATAATACTTTTATTAATAACATAATATATGTTACTTATATTATCTCTATATAAATGTTGAAGTAAACAAATGGTTACTAATAAAACCTAAGATTTTTCTTTAATAAATGCGCTAAAAAATTTACTTAATACTAATAATCTATCATACATACACAATTGTGTGTATATATTTTAATATAATATATTGTTTATCGGATATGGATTATGGATAAATCGGATAACGGATAAATTTAAAGGATAATGAAACGGATCGGATGTTAAACTGATCGGATGTCTTATTTCCATATCCTTATCCGTTTATAATTCGGATGTCTATAATCGGAGACGAATAATATCCTCTTGAAACGGATTCGGATAATATCCTCTGTAAATGAATTCGAATACGGACGGATATCGTATTTTCGGATATCCATTTACAGCCCTAATGTTGAGGGTGGAAGAGGTGAGGGGGGTGAAAATGTAATTTCCATTTTTCCTTGTCAGTTCTGCATTTATTAGAATTGGCTGGCATTGTCGGAATTTAAAGATTTAATATAGAAACATGGTTCACATGCAAGGGGCAGGGGAGAACTATTCATAATTCCATAGACCATAGTCAAGTCAAACATCACCGAACATCGTTGTTTAATAATTTGTATTATCTTAACTTAATCAGATATTTTGTATTAGAATTTCGAAGAATACGGATATCATTCATAGAAAAAACTTTACATTCTAATGATCCGTCCCGATTTGATTCATAAAAATAGGCTATGAAAATTAAAAAAATAGAGAAGTGAAACGTAACTAGCTAATTTGGACAGTTGTTACTTTAATGATTTTGGTTAGGCACCTTCATTATGATAAAACTAACTTAATGCTTAAATATGATGGAAAAGATAGGTGCGGCACGTTTTAAAATATAAATTTTGAGTTAATTACATTTATTTCCAACTTAATTTGGTTGCATTTAAATTGTACCTTATATTTAGATGGAATACATTTACAACCTATTTAGAAAAATTTAATTGACATTTACCACTAAAATTAAATACCCATTTATTCGTAACCATTATAATTTATATTATATGGAAGTTTTGTTTTGTTTTGTTTTGCTCTTTTATGCGAGGATTATTGTTTGTGACATATCGGGTGCGAATGGTTACTATTAAACCATCTACTAGTCTCTATTATATGTCATTAATTTGTTATTACTAGGGAATTATATGTATCTAAATTTATCTTGATAGGATGTAACTATAGCTATATCTAAATTTTTGGATACTGCTTGTAATTACACCGACTAATATGGAGATCACATTAATTAAACCAAACAATTTTCTTTTAATTTTCATAAAACATATTGACATTCTCAAACAATTGTGTAGTCTATTGATTCTCGAAAATTATAATTTCGACTTGCGTTCGTTTATTGCAGCTTTAACTTGCATTATTTCAATTTTTATCACATTGATTGTACTGTGTAATTTAATTATATGATATTGTTTTTACTTTTCAAAAGAGAATAGCTATTTTCAGAAATTAAAATGAGTGATGTACAAAATGGGTCCATAATTTGTTCCTCTCTTTTATTCATGATCCTTTTGCTGTTTTTTTGACAAAATATAATAATAGAAAAATGAAAAGAAGGGTGGAAATGGGACCATGAGTAGAGAGGGAGTGAACATGTTCGATTTGTTTCCTAATTAAATTTAAAATTCTAATTTTTTAGATTAAAATATCAAAATGGTCACTCTTCTCAAATTAATCATCAATTACACGTTAGGCTCAAGCTTGCTTTTTTTTTCTTTTTCTTTTTTTTTCAAACCCCTCAAATGAGAATATCATTGCAAATCACAAGGAACCATAAGAAAAATACAAGAAAAAATAACAGAAAAATTAACGGAGGTCGAAGCAGCAATTCCAACAAATTTGTGAGTTATTATATTAGCACCACGTCTAGTAAAAGAAAAACTATAACATCCCACTCGTCCGGCCATACAGGTACACCGTATCAAGAGTGTTTCGTACGCATTTAATTATTTGTTTATCCCCTTAGGTGTTTATTTAATTGCTTATGTGCTTACTTGAATATTTATTTGCAATATTTGTTATGTTTTGTTACGTATTTGAACGTTTTTCCCCCCGTTTGATCCCTTTCTTGATCCGTATGCCCCCGTATTTGCTCCTATTTATGTGACTTTGTGATATGCATGAAATACGTGTTTTAAGAACTTGTTTAAGTGCTTGTTAATTATTTTTGAGTTCGTTTGATACGGTTTTTAAACCGTTTTACTTGTCAAGGGATTCGAAGGCCTAACTCGTTTAGCGCACCTTGAGTTCCGAAGGGCGTAACTTGAGTTCTGGAATTCGGATTCGAATTCCGGAAGAAGGTCGGACTCGTAATGAAGAATGGAAGCCAAGGAATCCAACCTTGAATTTTTCTAAGCCCATTTGAACCCCCCGTATTTCGCCCGGAATGAGCCTCGTGCGACAGATTCGCCACATTTTACCATTTTGGCCATAACTTGATCAATATTTGACCAATTCAACCCATTCTCGGCCCCACCTCTTCCTCACTTAATCCCCTTTCCTTCCTTTGCCTTCTCATTTCGTTCCTCAGCAAAAAAAAGGGAGAAAAGCAGCAGCTAACCGAGAGAGAGAAGAGGAAGGAGGAAGCACTATTCCAATTTCGATTTCCAAGCTTGTTTCTCATCCGATTCGGCTCAAATTTGAAAGGTAAGTCCAGAATTGATTTCTGCATCTTCTCCTCTTTCTTTTAAGTCCATTTTTGCTGATTTTTATGATCATTTGAACATTCTATGGTTAACTTGATGAATAGTGAGGGTTATAAATATATTTGATGATTTCTTGCAAATTCTTGAACCATTTCTTGATTTTAAGTTAGTTCCATGATCCTTAGGTCCCCTTCTATGATTATTTGAAGCCAAATTTCGTGATAAATTGCTATATATGAAATCACCATTAATGAATTTGAATGAAACTTGAAGATGGAGAAGGATATAGATGTCTTGGCTTTGATCTCGTTTCTTCTTTGTTGGTGGAGTGTTAGCTATTGTTTTTGTGCTTCTTTACTTCCTTTTCTTGCCCTTTTCTTGCCTGGAAGTGCTTTTGTTGCTGTGTTGTTGTACAGATGGAGAAACAGGGCAGGGCTGGAAGGATCGGATTTTGCAGCAGGCGCAGGAGGTCGCACCCGCTACCGGGAGAAGAAGGTTTCTGGTCGCGCCCGCGACCAGAATTTGCCCCACTTTCCACCTGTAACAGTGATGAAGGCTGTTGATGAAGATAGTCGCGACCGTGACCTGTTTTGGCTTGTTTTTAGTTGCCCCCGCGACCTATTTTTGCCCCAGTTTCGGACTGTTGCTGCTGTTGCTTTCCGTTTCCATTCTCGTTAGTGTTTTCCTTGTTTTTCTTGCTTCTTTCTTGCATTATATGCATGAATAACTTTTGTATTATGTGTTATGTGATTACTTGTTAATTTATTACGTGAATTCGATGCTCTTGCATGAAATAAATGACCTACGTGCTTCTTATGTGATTAACGTGCATGCATGAACCAATGTAACGTTTATTTGCTTTGCATAGTATTTTCTTGATCCTTTCATGATATACATGCATTATTAACATTATGAATTATATGTTACATGTTTCATTATAATTTTATGACGTGAATTCGATGCTTTTATAAGTAATAGATGACAATATATGCTCTATATGCTCTCCCACGTGCGTGTGTGACTTCTTACTTCATTTATTTGTCTTGTATGATCTTTCTTTGCTCTTTTTATGAACTGTTAAGATGTTGAATGACGTGTTATGTGTGTTATGTGAAATTCATGAAGTTATTTAAACGTAATTTATGGAATTTAGAACTTGTTATGAATTTGCATGCGTTAAATGACATCTCATTGCATCTTTTATGCATCATTTACATTCATATGCATATGCCGAGCGTTTAAGTGGTTCATGTTGAGTCTAAGGTTGTCTATGGTTGTTTGTTTTGTCATTAGGTCCATTTCGTGGTTGACGATGAGGTGTTTTGGTTCGTCGCGTCCGGCGTGGTCAACAAGGTGAGGTTTTCTTCCTTTTAGTTAATATGACCTACAACCCTAATTGTATTTTAAGCCCGCATGTGACTATGTATATATATATGTACTTAGATATGTGTTTAGTATGTATTTTGTAGGAATTAGTCCCTTTGTTATGAAATCTATTGAAAAACATTATATATATATATATATATATATATATATATATATATATATATATATATATATATATATATATACACGTAAGATATATTTTTGTTCGTTTGTTTTGAAAAGGGTTGGTGTGTGTGAACGTTTTGAAATTACGAGATTACGACTTTGAATATAATTCAAAAAATTATGAAAATTATGAATTATGAATTAAGAAATGGGCCCGGGGAAGTGGTATGTGATTCTCGGGTCGGCCATGGGGTCGCCGAGCTCTCTTATCAACACAACCCCAATTTTATGTAGGGAAATTTGCCCATCCTCGGGAGTTTGAGTGTAGCACCCCAAACAGAGGATACCACATCCCCAGCACTAAGACCCAGACCCGGTCATGAAATAGGAAGTCCATGCCCGAATCCGAATCATAACAAACGGGAGACCAACTCACACTCTAGGCTAGGCAGAACTAACTCAACAAACTCAGAGCGCGGAAGCAAACCAAACAATCATCAACATATATTGGAAGCAATAAAATCAACATACAAACAGGTGACGGGTTCAGCTAGCATAGATACCTAATCCCGAATATCAAATCATAAGTCAACATAATAAAGCAGCATAAGTATCATCATATGTCCATCGCCAACCAAATACCAGTATACTAACTCCACACGGGTTATAATCTAAGTAAAGCATAAAACATAATCTCTAAATGTGAAACACAAATACATAACATAAGTAAAGTATGCGTCAAATGCATCTTAACACCACTAGACTGACAAGTGTAACTTAGAAGACTCACTTCCGCCTAGCTCAAGCCAAAAGAACCTGCAACTAAAAGATAAAACGAGGGGTCAGTCAACTGACTGAGCGAGGGGGCTAACACACACCCACAATATACATATAAAGAGCATAGCACAAAACAAAAGGATGGACTCATGAACCGAAGATAGGTGTTGCATACCAAAACATTTCAAAATAACCCAAATAGATATAATTTTAGAAAGCATTTTCATAAAGACTCTATCCCGATTCATGATTCCATACATAACAAATCAAATGCTCGGCGAGAACGAGCTTCCAAACTTTACTCCTCATGACATAACAGAACATAAAACAGAATCAATCTATCCTCTACTCCGGTGATGGAAGAGCCTCGCGTTGGCCCTAACCATCCATACATACATACTCACAAGGGGTAGCGAACCCACAAGTGCCCTCCCCGGCTGTACACCGAAGGCTCAAGATATCACGCCTCCTCTATCTTCCTATGTCGCGCAATGATATCTCAAATGGAACTACGCACAGGTTTATCCCCGACGGTTCTAACCGTCTCGGGGGCTCCTTACCCATAGCTCCTCGGATCCACAAACATACTTACATACAAATGTCAATCTTTCATGGCCAACTCGCTACAAAATCATAACATAACATAACAGAATTTTCCAAGATAGCTTACATAAGCCTTAATACTTAATTTTCCAAAACCAAAGATGGTCCGCAAGGTCATAATCATATCATATCCAACACATATTTAATAGTATGTAGTATATAACCGCAAACAAGGATTGAAATCATCATATTAAGGTCATAGGTCGCATAACTATACAAAATCCTAAACCTCACCTCGTGCAAGTAGAGTCTGAGAGTGTGAAGGACCAAACACTCTAAACCTCGGGCTCACCGGCACCACCAAACTCTGTGACAAGACATACTGAAGTCCAGACTTATACTCTATATGAACCAAGCAAGACGCATGGTAACATATAATCATATATGAAATGTATCATGGAATGATATGGATCACATAGGTCAAGTAGCTTAACATAAGACAAGCACGATCTAAGAATGCAATTAGAGTCATATCATAACATATAATTCATAAAGCAACTCAAATGGATCAAGCAAACACGGACAAGCATACATAAAAAGGTCACAGAGGCCTGGGAACGGCCATTCCCAAGCATAGCCTTGCATGGGAGCATAGCCTTGCATGGGAACGGTGCTTCCCGCAACCTCCCCAACGAAGCTGGGAACGGTCGTTCCCTACACAAGGCTTAAATGGGAACGGTCCTTCCCATCTTCGGTGCTGATGTCAGCCCTGGCTGGGAGGGTCGTTCCGGGCTCAAGACCAAAATGGGAACGGCTATTCCGGCCAGATCTGGGCATTTGTCTTGTGCAAATTCAAGCAAGCTTCGGGAAAAACACATTAAGGTCCAACAATGGCGGATTCCACCCAAAAGCAACCATCAAAATTGCACGAAATTCATACATATCATCACCTAAGTCGTGCTTATCATCTACCCTAGCTCAAGATCTCAAGATATCATCAAACAAAGCAAGAATCATCAAATTGGGTCTAAAGTTCATATTTCTCAAAATTTCACCAAATCATCACAAATATTCAGTTTCATGCCAAGATTAATGGATAGAATTAAAGCTCACATCAAGGGAAATTCGTTGCTTGCCTTAGCTCTTGATTTGATGAAGAAAAGAGGGAGATATGAGCTCTTGAAATGATGGAAAATGCCTTAGGTCTTCATTCTTTTTTGGAGCTCTCCTTGGAAGATATGTCTTGTGTGAAATATGGTTTGAAATGAAGCTAGGTTAGGGTTTCCAAGATATAATATGAGGGTAAAGGCTTTATTAGGATTTGGGCTCAAATAAATGACTTTCGGCCCAATAGGTCAAAATTAAAAGGTTTAAGGTCTAAACGGTTTCCAAAAAATACGAAATAAATTCCATTGGATCCGAGTCACCCAATCGAGTTCAATGGTGGTGTCGGAATTCAAATTCGAATTCCCGCGCTCATATCGGTTTCAAACGCACCCAAAGTTACCTAATTTAAATTAGGCCCAAAACTTCCAAAATTGCAAATAGGCCCAAGTCCTATTTTACAATCAACTCCAATATTTAAATTAAATTCATGCAAGGTGTAATTCATCCCAAGTCATAACATTTCAAGTATGCACTTAAATCAATTTAAATCACATAATTGCATCATAGTTGAAAATTAAGACACATAATAAAGATGTAATTCACGTAAATGCATAATTAAACATTCTCGTGACGTCATACCTGTACGGATGAATGGACGGGGCGTCACATTGAGGGGAAGACGGTTTCTCGAGAACCGGTGGTTAAAACCAGTCGAGGAGCGGGTAGGATCCCCCGACTCACACGTTTTGACGCGAAAACGGGGTTAAGTGGACGTCAACTCATCCCCACACGGCAAAGGGTGGACTGTTTATGAACTTTGCTTTATTTTGATTCCGTTTATGATTATGAAAGGAGTTAGGTGGGTTTGAACTCGTTCTCGGCGAGTTTTTTAATTTTGATTGTGTTGTTGTTCGTGAAAAGGGCGTGGATTTATAATTGCCAAAATTTGGTTTATTTTGGGCTTTTGGCCCTAAAATCTCTTTTATATTTACTATCACGGGCTAAAATGTTTTAGAATGTAAAAACCACGCCCTGGTTCATGAACTTTCAAATTTGAATATGCTCTGCTCTTACTTATACGTACGTGTAAGTGTGTTAGCCCCCTCACCAGTCTTTAGGACCGATCCCTCCTCGTTGTTTTCTTTTTCCCTTTTGTTCTTTTGAGTTGTAGGTGCAGGTTGTCGGTTCGAGTTAAGCGGCGGTCTTTTATTTTAGAGTGTTCGAGTCGTTAGTAGAGTCTTTTGCATACCTTGCATCTTTACTTTTGAAATTCGAATTTATGTATAAGTTATGATCTTAATTCTTGCGTTTTGAAATATGTATGAATTGATTTGAACCGGTTTGGACTTGGCATGTTTAATTTGATTTATTTTATTCCTATTTGAAAGCATGTATGTTTGTGTATTTGAAATCCTGGTGCTTCCGCATGTATATTTATTTATTTCGTGCACTCTGAATTAGGGTCTAGACCGCCCGGCCTAGGTGAGATTTTGTTTGTCACCCGTTCGCCGTAGCTTTGTGTGTGTGCGGGGTTTCTATTTCGTTGCACATGTCGGGCTACGGTGCGGGGGGTGCAGTGCCTTTCGCTCCGGGGTGCTACAAAAACGAACCCTAATAATAGGATTCGTCTCATTGAAGTTCAAAATTGCTACTTTCAAGATTTTAATCCGATTCGGGTGAAGTTCCGCGGCGCCTTTTCTCCGAATTGAGAAGAACAATTACCTTGACTACAACAGATAATTCGGCCAAAAATTTTCTCTATCACAGAAAAAATGAAACTAAAACTAAAGAAACTAACTAAACTTTCAGGACAAAACTTTCATACAAAAAAGATAAAATTTTCATGACTCGAAAGAAAACATAACTAAATCTGAGAGGATAACAATAGATCTGGAAGATTTGTACCAGAAAATCCCTCTAATCTGGGAGGATAACAATAGATTTGGAAGAGTGGTGACGAAACTGAGAAGATGGCTCAAGCTAAAACTATAAATAAATCCTTTTGACATCATGTATGCTAGACCAAATCTTAAGTGATTGCAAAATATTTTCATTTCCTTATACATATTCGTTCAAGATTTTACTAAATTTGTCATCCCAAAAAATATAACAAACTAATAATGATCAATCAATTTCCAAGAATTAACAATCTTTTCGTGTTGGGATGATGACAAATGACGATCGATATTATCCAAATTGGCATCCTTTTCAAACTCAAATTCTCTGCATGCATGCAAAAGACAAACGTGCTGATTTATTTGAGTGGCTTTGTATTTATAATTATAATACGATTAAAATAACATATACATACAAGTTAAAAGTGAAATATCATTAAATATTTAAGATGGTTAATGCCAAGAGTACCATCATGTCAGAATTATACTATATATACACATTATTCTATCGTACTGAAAATATCTTTGTGTCTATATTTCCCGTGGACGTACCTAAGCTTCTCTGGCCGAAGATCTAAAATGGGTTTTCAAAAGAGATTCATAAAACATGTTTGAAAATAAGTGAAATAGGTGCCACACAGGTGAAAAAGGTTCAATATATTGGGTTTGAATATGAGCACGAGTCTCAATAAAATGTTTGGGCATGAAATTGAGTATTTTATAATTTTATTGAGTTTGAATTTGGGTAATACCCGTCCATTTATAGGTTTATACCGAACTATTAAATCATATGTATTTATTTTCTCAATTTCTCTTTGTTTTGTTATTTATTTATTGGAAAAAATAGACTTAATCCTAAATGCATTGATATTTTTAAAAATATTATTTTATTATCACGTATCGTATCTATTGAGAAATCTGGGCTATGGAGGAGCTAGACATGGGTATTCCCTATCCTTAAAGTTTCTATCGCCCCTACTGTTGTGCTTTAGGTTGCAGGCGATACACTTCTAGGATATATGTCAAGCCTGGTGTTTGATCTTTGCTTAAAGCACTTCTGCAAAAATCAGATGAGTATGTTGCTGTATCTTTTCAGAAATGGGAGAGAGACTACTTTATAATCTTCAGGTAGCAAAAACCGAAACTGGAATTTGAATGGGTTAATTTCAGGAGTTAATGGTCTGAAATTACACCCCATAATTGCCCTCAACCTGACTGTTACAAGAGCCAAACGGATTTATTTTGGATGTATCTGGACATTGGTTTGAATATTTGAAACTAGGACTGAGTCAGGCCGGCTCTGGCTCAAAAAGAAAGCTCTGGGCTCGGAGGCGAGGCTCCTAGCGATGATGCGCACGTGCGAAGTGTAAAGTGCGCCATCAAACGCCACATTCGCCCATGCCTGGCCCCGGCCCCGGCCCCGGTCCCGTGCCCGTGCCCTTGCGCTCGTGGTACGGTGCGCGTGTGAGCCCATTAGTCCTCTCTTGAGTTCCACAATTAATAACATACACAACTTTTTAATATATAAAGCTATCTGTCTTATGTTATTCTTTCAATGTGGGACAAGTTTCAATAAGCCAATGCACATTTTCCAAACAACCTTTCATATGCCTTATGTATACTTGTTAATTAATTCTCCAACAATTAATTATATCATTACATATAAGGCATATCTAACAATCCCCCACTTGTTTGGAAAACTACTCTTTTGCCAGACAAGTCTCTGAAAATTTTGTCAAAGATCACATGCTTAAAGGAAGGTGTGACGAACATTGAACCTTCCCTTAGTGTAAACAGCTCAAAACTATATCGAAGTTGATGATGTCCGTAGATTGAACCTCAACTCCGATGTGACATAGTCGGAGATATCACACACACGTGTTCTTTCTCATACAACAAGCACTCCGCTGCTTGGCACTTATTAAGCCATACGCCATATCCCGTTTCATGAACCTCTAAGAGAGTAAACCATAACTCTCTATAAGAAGCGGCTTCACTTCTAGTTCATATAGGCAATGTAACGCCCCAATATTTCAAAAATGCGATATGTGAATTAATGTGAAATAATTGCCAATTATGACTTAATTGTTTAATTGCATAATTGTCCTTAAGTGGTCATTTTATTAATTTGAGGACCTAATTGCATGAAATAGTCTTGGACTTAACTGATCATTTTCCATGAGATTGAACTTGATTGCATGACTTATGTTTTGGAGGGATTAAATTGCAATTTGTGCCTAGTTTATAATATCTATCCTATATCATTTGGTTGCATACAAACATATACACACATGATCCCTTCCCTCTCTCCCTCATCTCGTCCAAACCCAAACAAGAAGAAAGAAGAGGATTTCATCATTTGAAGCTTGAATTCAAGGGGAAATTGCATAAATTGAAGCATAATCATCATCACAACATCATCGCTTTTCCTTCTTCTCATTCATTCAAGGTATGAGCTTAGTTGGGGAAATACATGAATATATATATGAGAGCTAGGGTTATGTGTTGAGCTTGGTAATTTATGATTGAGTTGTTGGAAGCATGATTATATGGTTATAGCTTGGATTTGGTGCACATATTATGAAGTTTATAAGCTTGGAGCATGAGTTCATTTATGGGTTTGATATGAATGATTCTAGATGATTAAGCATGGATTTAAGTGTTTAATTGAGTTATTATTGAACTATAAGTGTGCAAGCATGATTATTTCATGAATTACATGCATTTGGAGTTTGGTATATGATCATTTGTGGAGTTTTGGTGTTATTTCGTGCCTCCCCTGCATTTGCTCTGTTTTCTGCTGCTTTCGTATTTTGGGAACGGCCCTTCCCAGCCCCAGTTTAAAACTGGAACGGCCGTTCCCATGATTCTGAGTCAGCAAGGCCAGCGAGACTGGGAACGGCCGTTCCCATTTTGGCCTGTGTGCCGGAAGGGCCGTTCCCAGCTAAAACGTTTTACCCTTTTAAAAACGCTGGTGCGTTTCTGAAGGGCCATGGGAACGACCCTTCCCATTTTCAAAGAGAAGCCGGAACGGCCGTTCCCATGCGTCTGACAGAACAAAATATTCTACATAAAATTGCATTTTTAACACCTCGTTCCGACGGCTTCTTTGACCCCGATTTGCTTTTATATGATCCATAATGAAGTGAAACAAGATGTTTTCATGCCACATTGCATTTTGTTCGTCGTCTCGTTGCATTTTCGCCGTTCGTCATATTTGGTACATTTTGAGTCGTGTCTTATGTACACTTGTCTTTGTTGCACAGACCAGCACACCAGTGACGTGGAGTGGGCTTCTTAGGCCGTGTCTTTCTCTTTATTTATCGGTATAGGTGAGGTTTAATTGCTAGATATCTAGAACCATTACAACCCTATGTGATGTTTTAAGCGAAAAAGTATATATATCTATAGTTTTCCAAACTCTATTGATTTCAACTGATTTATTGAAATGTACTGTATTGATTGACCGTGTTTTGGGCGAGTATATTGTTCCGTGCACTGTGGGCCCGCGAGTTAGTGTTTGAGCCAATCGGGAAAGCAAGGGCTGACGGGTAACTCTTACACTCCTCTCAACCGTGGGGATGAACCCTGAATCCACCAGGAGGTTTGGTGGAGGAAGGAGTACCGTGCGTGGGAGTCATGTTCCCGACGTACACCGTGTTTACCGTGGATGGATCGGGCCTTGCAAACCCACCATCATTGGAGGAAGAAGGAGTCATTGAAACTGCTATGTGTGCACTGTAATTGATTGCGTGACCACTTAATGAATTAATTAAAACTATCGTGATTGTACACTGTCGGAGTAAGGTTGGAGAATTGCCCTCACTCGCCGGGCCACTGATTGATTGATTGATTGGAAATGATTAATTGTTAAATCTGATAGTCATAAGCTCGGGCAAGCTCTCTGTGGTTATTGAACTTATATTGTTTTCGTTTAGAAAACCTTACCCGAGGTTATGATTTGCATGTTATCTGCGCTTATATCTATTATGCCCCTCGCTCAGTCTGTGATAGACTGACACCTCACCTTTCAGTTTTGCAGGTTGTGTGCTAGGCGGGATTGGTGTCGAGTTCAGTCTTTCTTTTCGGGTCTAGCACGTGTCCATCCTACTTTGTTGCATATGTATTGTTATCTACTGTTTTATGAAATGTCATGTTTTTTAGAGATGATAATGTATTGATATGTAATGTTAGGTTTTGGGTTTACTTGATAATGCTCGTGAATGGCATGCTTATGTTTATTTCTTTTTGCATTGTGGTATTTGGTTTGGGGTTAGTCCCGCCTAGCTAGTTAGTCTTTATTTTCTTGTCACCCGTTCGCTATGGCTCAGTTCATGTATGGATTGTCCGTTTCATATGTGGACTGAGCTATAGTGCGGATGTGGCACCTTTGCGCTTCGGGTGTTACATCCTTTGGTGGTATCAAAGCCCGGTTGCAAAACCGGGTCTCTAGTGTCGTGTCGTGTCAAGTCTAGGTCGTGCGGCATAGGAATTAATTGTTAACTTGAGAGTCTTGCATCTTTATTTGAAATTATTTGACTTATTTGAATTATTTGAATAACTTGAAGTCTTTGAATTATGTGAATTATTTGTGACTTGAGACTTAATTGCAACCAATAGCATCCACTAATGCCACATGCATCCTTAGTGTCTTGAATACAGGATGCACCGAGGTCGTCATCATCGTGATCGTTCTCAGGGACATCGACATCGTCGGCATCATCATCGAGAGAGATCACCATCCCCTCCAGCTCAACCACAGGACTTCATGAATACTGTGGTTGGCCTTATAGATCAGAGGATAAGAGAGCATGTTCCTCCCGCACCGCCTGCTCCACCGGTGCAATTAGAAGCACCTATCTCAACTATACTTCGGGAATTACAGAATCAACACCCTCCTAAATTCTTCCACGCCAATGATACCGAGGCGGGGATGTGGTTAAAGGAAGTGGAGAGAATTTGGGAGCTTATACCATGTGAGTCTCGAGAGAAAGCTCGTTGCACCATTACATTGATCCAAGGAGAGGCTTACTCTTGGTGGGAAAGTACTAAGATAGTGTTGGAGGCCACCGGGGAGGAAATAACCTGGGAGAAATATGCGATGGCCCAATTCCAAAGTCGTCCAATTCTTTTAGAAATCTGAAAGAATTAATTCTTGAGGAATTGCCAGCATTGCAACACATTTGGAAGAGTCCACGTCAAAATATCTCACTTTGCAATCTTTCTGAAATAAATCTTCAGAAATGTGACAAACTACGTGAGCTCTTCCCGCTGGCAATCGCAAGAGAATGTCTACCGGAACTTAAGAAACTAACAGTTCGATCTTGTGCAATGATGGAACAAGCGTTCTCAGATGACAAAAATGGAAATAATGGCGAACAATGTCATAGGATCACATTTGCAAAATTGCATGATCTGGATATCGGAGACCTACCCAAGTTACAGAAATTTTGCAATTGGAGACATGATCTTCGGTTCCCTTCGTTGCGATTTATGAGTATATATTGTTGCCGCCCATTATTGGAATTCTTCATCACTGAATTTGGACGTACACCAAATTTGAAATCTATCGAAATAGGAGATGACAATGTTAGCAACATATGGGGTCACCAAACTCCACTTGGCCTCTTCCGGCAACTTCAGAAGTTAGAGATTGTGGGTTGCAATGGTATTAGAAGCTTATTTTCTGCCTCAATGGTTGCAAATCTTCT
Source organism: Lantana camara (assembly GCA_037501455.1). Classification (NCBI taxonomy): domain Eukaryota; kingdom Viridiplantae; phylum Streptophyta; class Magnoliopsida; order Lamiales; family Verbenaceae; genus Lantana; species Lantana camara. The sequence continues at coordinate 19,929,331 of CM074859.1, forward strand.
CCATCTGGAGCAATTGAGTATCATCAGATGCAGTGAGATAGTAAAAGTGATTGAAGATGATGAAGAAATGTCATGTGAAAAGTCTCATCTTGTATTACCTTGTTTGAAGGACCTGTATTTGGAAAATCTACCCAAGTTGGAGAGATTTTGCAATCGAGGATGTAATCCTCAGTTGCCTTCATTAGAAGATTTGAGCATTGTCCAATGTCATTTGTCGGAATTCTTCACCATTGAGTCTGTAAGTATACCAATTACCAAACTTGATAGTATTTCAACTGGGCTTATAAACTCTTCAACACAACTTATAAGCACTAACAAAATGCTTGACAAACATTCTTTTCAAATGAGCGATGTGTATATTTTAACATCTTGATACATTCGCCTTCTTGTTGGTCTTACTAATTACAGAATTGTCATTACAAAATTATTTCATAATCTCATGATCGTATTTCAATCCAATCACCTATGAATTTGATGTTTAAAATAAGATTCGAAATTACATAAGTTTCGCAAAACACCATCTAAAAATTATTATTTGATAGTACAGTAAATTCTGACATTGGTGAATGGTTTATATGCAGGTTAAATCTTGTCAATATTACAAGGGAATTAAGAGACTTACTATAAGATATTGGAAAATCAGTAGAAGCTTATTTCCATACTCAGTAGCTGAAAACCTTGTCAATCTAGAGTCTTTGGAAATCTGGTGGTGCAACGAGATGGCACAAGTGATCGATGATGATGAAGAATTTTTATGTGAAAAGTCACAAGAGAGTGATGATGATGAAGAATTTTTATGTGAAAAGTCTAATCCACTATTTCCTTGTTTAAAGAACCTGCAATTCTTCGAGCTACCCAAATCAGAGAGTTTCTGGAACTGGAGTTGTGATCTTGAGTTGCCTTCATTGGAAAATGTGGAAGTATATGCGTGCCCATTGTTCCAACAATTCTCAAGTATGGGCTCTGTAAGTACACCAAACTTGGAAAGTATCATCATTGATTTTAAATACAAACCTGTGGAAGACTTGAATAGTGTAATACTACTACACTATATTAATGCAGAGCAGGAGAAATACGAAATAATAGAAGTTGTCGAAACTGATGAGGTGACAATTTACATTTGATACAAAAATACACCACTATATTTATTAAAATTATATTCATATTAGTGCCAACATGATCAGGTACTAAGTTCAACAGTTCCGGTGAGGCGACGGTGGTTGGAAGAAGAAGAAGAAGAAGATTCCAGGAAAGGTGAAATTGAAGAGGACGACATTATAAAAGAAGTATAATAAGGCTATTTAAATGGATATTTCTGTTTTGTTATATTTGGTTTGTCTGCGCAAGTTTTTTATGCATTCGTCTAATTCTGTTAGTGCTTGATTATTATTCTGTAGATTATGAGCCTTGGGTGTCTGCAGAACTTGAGAGAAAACTTTATTTCTTGATTGTGTGCGTTGAAAATTGGAAAAAATTTGGATGTATTTTCCCATTTTATGTATTATTATTCAACTTGAAAACTATGAGGACAGTACAGATAATGAGCTTTTTTTGTTAGATTAAATATGTGGAAGGAGAGTCGTGGAAGGAGAGAAACTCAAATGCATAAAACCCGAATCCGACTGAAAAACCCGAAGCATCTGTCTAAATTCGTGTTTAGATCGAGACTGCAAACCAAATCAGATAAAAACCTAATTCATCTAGTATCTACTAAATTCATGTTTGAATCGGGTAGCAATATATGTTGCTATCGGATAAAAACCCGATTAATTGGGTATTTGCCTAAATTCAGGCCGGGGTCTGGTAGCAATTTACGCAACCGAACCTGCAAAAACTTCTCGTGATGCATTCCCCTAATTATATGTTTGCAACTAGTAATTTAAACGGTATTTTTAAATAGTTTTTATTTTTCAAATTAAATTAAAATAATTTTCTTGGGACGGATAAATTCGTTAGAAGTAGGTCACGTACTAATTTGACCTTTTATTTTTTTTTTTTTTTTAATGCACACACCCCAAGTGACCAGAGGGATTTGAACCCTGGTCATTGCCTTCGAGAATCAACCCTCAAATCATTTGGTCAACCCTTTTTGGCACTAATTTGACCTTTTACTTTACATAATTCGTCTCCATCCAACAATTTTATCCACTGTAATATACAGTGTTAGCATAAATACATCAACACTATATTATCTATATTATTATATTAAGTGAGAGAGATAGATAATAACCACACTACAAAAAACAGTCCTTTTCAGACGAACTTTTCAGACGAAAAATCATATATTTTCGTCTGAAAAAAGAGATTTCAGACGAACTTCCGGCAAACCCCACTTCGACGCAAAAACCCTCGTCTGAATTAATTTCAGACGAACTTTCCGATCAAATTTCCGACGAACTTCCGATGAACTTCCGGTGAAAAATTATGTCGCCAGAAAATAAGTAGTTTCCGGTGAACTTTTGTTCAGACGAATTTCAGACGAAATTACCGGCGAAAATATGTTGACCAAAATTCCCTCGTATAACTTTCAGACGAAATTGCGACCAAATGTTTCGTCAGAATTTTTTTCCAGCGGCGAAATTGCGACCACTTGTTTCGTCTGAATTATTTTCCGGCGAAACTTCCGGCCAAATTCCGACGTGTATAATAGAATTTATTGTTTTTAATAATATGTTCAGACGAACTTTCCGACGAAATTCCATTATTTTATTTTTTTAATAATATTTTTTAGATGAACTTCCGACGATTTTTAGACCAAGTTTCCAAAAATTTTATTTTTTTTCGTATTGTTTTTCAGACGAACATTTCGTCGCAATTTTGTCGCTTTTTTTTTAAATTTTTTTTCCCATTTTCGTATGGTTTTTGTCAATTATATACCACTCAAAAAAATATCTAAAAATTCAATAATTTTCATAAATCCACCAATAATATTGCAATAACAACTCCAACAACAAGAAATTCGATAAATTTTGACAATCACAAAGTCTTCATGTACTAAAAACAATGTTACATGATAATTTCAATATACTTGAACACAAAAACATTGTTTTAAAATGACGAATCCGTACACCAATTGTTCTACATTAGTTAGTTCGAGAGGAAATACATACAACATTGACGAATCCCCAGTTAGCTACAGGACCCTAAATGTGATTGAGTTGTTTTTGGACCAACGGGTCTATACTTGAAAATTGCTTAGAAGGAAGCCGTGGATGAGTCGGGAATAAATACACCTGAATCATCATAAGAGACAGTGAGAAATCTACAGAGGTAAGTTAGAATGAAAAAGTAAGCAAAGAACAATAGTAAATCACAATATACAAGACTATGATCATTAACAAAAATTCTAAACAAGCATAAGAATATATGAGAAACAAGCATCATATATTGTATAAGTTATGATCATTAACAAAAATTCCTTTCCTTCTCAACTACCCTATGATCCTTAACAAAAATTCTTTGGTCTCTTGGATTTTTTTTTTTTTCTTTCTTTTTTTTTGGTCTCTTCTTTTTGTTCAGCATTGTTTTCTTACTGTTAAAACATGGTATGTGGCGAAAAAATTGAATGTATTCATTGTTAATTTCAGTGTATCCTAGTACAAGAGAGACCCACGATATACAACAATCCTATAGGGAACAATCTCCTACAAATCAGGCATAATCTCTATTAGTTAGGGATTTAGTCAAACATCCTGTAAATACATTATTCCTTAACACTCCCCCTCAAGTTAAGTGATGGTGTTGCCAATCCTTAACTTGCTCAGAACTGTCTGAAATGTCTGGCCTGTGACTGCTTTGGTCAGGATGTCGGCTAGCTGATCTTCTGACTTGACGAAAAGAATAGAGATGATCCCACTCTCTAACTTCACTTTTATGAAGTGTCGGTCCACTTTCACATGCTTGGTTCTATCATGTTGGACAGGGTTCTCTGAATGCTGATGGTAGCTCTGTTATCGCATTCCAGGGTACTCGGACTCGACGGACCCATGCCAATCTCTGATAGTAACTTCGTTACCCAGAGTATCTCAGTTACTCCCTTAGCTATGCCCCTGAACTCAGCCTCTGCGCTAGATAACGCCACCACCTTTTATTTTTTACTTCTCCATGTTATCACATTCTCTCCGACTAGTGTAAAGAACCCAGATGTGGATCTTCTGTCATTTGGGTTTCCTGTCCAATCTGCATCAGTGTAAGCCTCTATTTCTAGATGGCCATGCCTTCCAAACATTATTCCAGTCCCGACCGTGCCCTTTAAGTATCGGATAATCCGAACAATTGCTTCTATGTGTTCCCTCTGTGGTTGATGCATAAACTGGCTCACAAATCCCACAACATAAGCAATATTCGGCCTAGTGTGTGACAAGTAGATCATTTTACCAACTAATCGTTGGTACCGTTCCTTCTCAGCTGGTTCCCCACTTTCTTCTATCTTGAGTTTATGATTTACCTGTATCGGAGTCTCAACCGGTTTGTAATCTAGCATTCCAGTCTCAGCAAGTAGATCGAGAATATACTTCTTTTGTGAGAGAAATATTCCCCTTTTTTTTTTATCTCAGCACTTCAATTCCAGGAAGTACTTCAAACCCCCAAGGTCTTTCATTTTGAATTCCTTAAAGAGATTCTCCTGAAGTTAGCCTATCTCTTTTGTATCACTCCCTGTTATGATCATGTCGTCCACATAGATGATTAGACATGTGATCAATTCCCCTCGTCGTTTTAGAAATAAAGTATGGTCAGAGTTACTCTGAACATATCCATGGCGTTACATTGCTAAGGTGAACCTACCAAACCATACCCGTGGTGACTGCTTCAGCCCGTAAAATGCCTTACGCAGTTTGCATACTTCGCCTCTGTCAAAGTCATCTGTAAATCCCAGAGGCGGCTCTATATAGACTTCTTCTGACAAGGTTACTTTGTTGGGCTTCCTGTACTATTCTTGGGATAATTTATGTGCAGAGACTCCCAAAGAAGGCCTTAGCAACATTGGACATACTCCTCCTGACCATGTTCCCTATAGGGTATCTGGTTGTACGGGAAGAATGATCAGGGGAGTATTCGTGTGGAGGAACTCCTCGGTTACTCCGTTGAGGTAGAGAATACCTGTAACTCATTGTGGTATCTTCAGAAACTGTGACGCCCGAGCTTGGGTCTCCACATCCCCCGTACTAAGACCAAACTCATATACGAATATAGTCCACATACAAGTCCAGTCCTAGTGAACGGAGATACGACACGGACCTTAGCTAGGGGGACTAACCCTGTACCAATAATTCACGCACCCAAACAAAAATTCAAGAGTATAACCAAGAACACGAAAGCTATAACATAATAATAAGACCGATAAAAATATTCACAAGATCAAGTATAGCTCCAAGAGAACAAAAGTATATAGCTTTCATGGCCTAATCAAAACACATAACAAACGGGAACATGAGTGTGTGGTACATCAACCGTGTGACATGAGCTAGACACAAAATTACAATAAATAAAGCAATTTCCCGCCTAGCTACGCCTGCAAGGAAACCTGAGGGACAAAGAAGGGAGGGGTCAGTCTCTACAAGACTGAGTGAATGGCATAAATAAGATATATAAAGCAGTAAAATCATGCGAGCCATAATTCCATACAAGGTTTTCAAGAGATCGGGTAAAATGTTGTTAGGAATAGTGCCCTAGAAAGCCGATTAGTCATAATCCGTTTTGGGACTTTCCTAGTATCACAGACAATCTTTGAATAATATACGATTGATTAATATCATAGGCAAACACTTCTTTATATGCTCTTATTTGGTATGCGTTTACTTTAGCTGTACATGTATGAGAACTCCCCTAATCCTGATGACTTTAGGACTCTACCATTTAGGTGAAATGGTTCATGAAACGAGCCCTATATCACATAAGTCATGATTAGTAAAATACTCCAAGCCGATGAGTCCTACCGACAGTGGGAGTGTCAACCTGACTCCTCTAAGGCTTGCTTGTGGGATCACGCCCTTAAGAAGGACCACCTTGTTTCATGGAGGTGCAAAGTGTATAGTTGATACGTGCGTGATACATAAGGGTGCTTACTTCAATAAGTAAGTTCACTGAGGTGCCCAGTGAAAGTGTGGGATTCAATTGAAGACTGGGGCAAAATTCTTAGTGATAATGGTGAATAGAAGTGTCCATGTTTTGATTAGAGTAAATGATGTAAGCTTGGTAAGTAGTCACTTGATCCAAATTTCTATAACCTTGCCCTAAGCCTACATTACAAGCCCGAAAGACCTACTGATCCGAAGTCTTGATTTAATTCCATTGAGATCGGTGCGAAGAGTGTATTCCGAAGTTGATGATTGGAGCTTAGGAGAAAATTGTGAAGTTGTCGTTCTAATTTTTGTACATTGTATCGTTTGACTCACACACTACACAAGGGTTTACTTTTCATATTAAATTTTGAGGATTTCCTGTTTACGAGTATTTGATTTGACTGACTAGACTTGTTTAGGCGAAGGTTGATGATTGCTTAGAGGAGAAGGTTTGATGAGGAAGTGTTTACTTAATTTTTGTATTACTCGGGGACGAGCAATGTTCAAGTGTGGGGGATTTTGTTGTGTGTTGAAATTATATGATTTTTTAGCATTAATTCGATGACAAATTGTGCCCTTTGATGCTTTTACGTGCTTAAATTGGCCGTTTTAGGTAATTTTACTGTTTGAGTAACAATACGGCGAGGCATGACGACTTCACATGTTTTGCGGAAAGAATGATGGTAACCCTCGTTACCATACAATAGCATACGATGTGTAACCCCCATTAACGTGTACAGGAGCACCACGTGAGACGAATCAGAGGAGTAACGCCCTTTACTCCATGGCAGCACAAAGTTATTAATGCCCGTTAATGGCCACAGGAGGAGTTGAGTTCTGGGGAAGGAATGGTAACGCCCGTTACCCTTTCACTGAAGAAAGTCGTTAAACGCCCGTTACTATTTATGTAAGCGCAGACACGTTTTATCCAATTAACGGGCGTTAACGAGAATTGCATGGAGTCAGGTAACGCCCGTTACCCTTGTCGGCGAGGAATTTTAGGTTTAGTATTTATGCGCATTTTGAGGTCTTTTTTAGAGGAGGAGAGACGGAAGACTTGGAAGAAGAGATAGAAAACGGCTGTTGCTGGAAAATTCAGAAGAACTCTCGGAGAATTCATACAAATCAATTGGGACTAATTCTTTTTTTCTAATTATATAGCCTTATTATTCAAACTAATTCCGCTTAGTTTCAGTTTCCCATGTTAGATTTACTTTTTTGAATTATTAGAATGTTTCTGAGTTTATTTTCTAGACTTTGTTTAGAGTTGATAGCTATGATTTATTTTCATACAATTTCATTTGGTTTTATGATTTTTACCTTTACTATGAGTAGCTAATTCCATAGGGCTAGGGGAGTGATGAAGAATGCATGATAGATGTTTGATGTAATGCTTGAATGACTTGTGTGATTCTTAGTTTTGGGAACGGACATAATTTGAATTGCAATTGTCTGGCCAACCTTAGCATGTCTTAAAGTGGCCTATAAATTGAGAAATTGATGGTGATTTGGATTGTTTTCAATACTTGTGAGTTGTAGGGTTCAAAGAGATTTGGTCTTAACTTATACAACAGTAATCTTATTCCATGTCGAGCCGCTAGAATACTGAATTACACTAGTCTTGTTCCTATGGTTTAATTAACTATTGGTGATTGCGAGAGCAACATTGAACACTAATTAAGCACTTGGTTACACCTCGAGAGAGGGTAATTCAAATATAAGTGACTAGGTTGTAGAATTACACTTGTCAAACGGGTATCACATTGACTCTTGATTGTATGATTCAAAGCTTTCCCCTGCCTGTTTAGTTTACTGAAGTAAATTCGCGTATTCAAATTGTTAATTGCAATTTTAGTTTCGTTACTTGTTAATTTCTGCATCAGTAGATTAATAGAAATAACCTTGAATTCGTTAAGTCTTTAGATTAGAGAGAAATAGAGAGTAGTGATTGATTTCCTTTCCCTGTGGGTTCGATCCTATTGTGCTACGCGTATGTTAGTGTACACTTGCACAATTGGTTTTTAACTGTAGTAAAATCAGATATAACACCAATGTAGCAAATTATCGGTATCTCAGAAGGTTTGGAACCCTATCGTTTTTTTTAATTTAGTTTAATATATAATAAGAATAAGCTAAGGGAGTTGAAATCTCTCACTCAGCAGGTGCCAATGAGCTGACCCACTCACTCCGCTACCACTTCTAATCCTCCGGACCCAATACATCAAGTCTGGGATCCTGGTCCTTTATTTATAGTTCTTGCATTAACCGGTCTGTCAAACTTTGAAGCCCCAGCTCCCAGGGATATTTGAAGAAGCGCGGGTAACACAATTTACAGCACAAGGATCCAGTTTGGTTCTTTCAGATTTTGGCACATGGACGAATACGGTTGAGCCAAAGATACGAGGGGGTAAGGTAAGATGTGGTGGTATGTCTGTTTGGGTTTGGAGAGCTGAAAGGGAAGTCTTGTGGTCTAAGACTTTGGCAGGAAGCCGGTTCATGAGGTAGGCTGTTGTGGCTACGGCCTCGGGCCAGAAGTGGTCTGGGACACGGGATTCGGTTAGCAGTCATCTTGACTAGGGTACAGGTTTTTCTTTCTGAAACCCCATTTTGTTGAGGGGTGTTGGGATAAGTGGTTTGGTGAACAAGGGCATTCTGTTGGAAGAACCTGTGCATATCCTGATTAACGAATTTCCGTCCATTATCGGACCTGAGTACCATAATCCTATAATTAAACTAGGTTTCCACCATTTTAAAGAAAGCCACAAATGTTTCATACACCTCAGACTTGTGTTTCAAAAAATACACCCATGTCATACGCGAGAAATCATCCACAAATAACAGAAAATACCGAAACTGATTATGAGTTGTAACGAGAGCCGATCCCCAAACATCAAAGTGAACCAAAGAAAAAACAGTCGGAACTCGTGTATTATTGGGTTTAAAAGTAGTTCGGTGGCTCTTGGCCACAAGACAAGTCTGATAATCTAATTTTACTTTCTGATTATTCTGAAACAAAGCAGGAAAAAGTAATCTCAGATACCCAAGTGAAGGGTGACCCAGACGCCGGTGCCACAACAAGATTTGAGTATTTGCCATTCCAACTGAAAGAAGAGCCTTCAACTGATTTTCCACTTCATCCACATTGTACAAGCCTCCTTTCTCAGTACCACGCCCAATGATCTCCTTTGTATGAATGTCCTGTATCAAACAAAAACGAGGATATATCAGGACAATGCAATTCAGCTCCTTCGTAATCTGACTCAAAGATAGTAATTTGCAGGATAATGATGGCACATAGAGATAATTTCTGAGTTTTAATTTAGGTGTGACAAGGACTGGTCCCTCACTTTCAACTATAACAAATTCTCCATTTGCTGTTTGAATATGTGATTTTTTCGGAATAATAGGCCCAATTAAATCAGAGGAATCAAAAGTCATAGAGTCAATTGCTCCATAATCAAATATCCACTTTAAACCCTGTTCGGAGTTATCTGGGTATGAAGACCACATTTATCAAGAATCTGGGGGCCTAGATGCACTTTCTCTAAAATGAGGGGGCATTTTGCAATTTTATAGGAGATATAAATAGGGGATTTAGGGTTTGGGTCACAACCCCCAAACCTTATACCTGTCTCGCCACTGCCCTGGATGCTTCCTCCTCCTATCAAGCCAGAATTGAAGGCAATATATGCTCATCCACCATCAGTCATCGCCTGAGAAGCCACTGCACCGACGTCTCTTTGGATGGCACTTGCAGTGGCTTCCTCCACGTGTGTCTCCCCTGTTCCGCCGCTCACGGCAAGGTTTGCTCGTCGATTTTCTCCCTTAGAAGCGGTGGCGGGGTCGTTTTTCCGGTGACCCTCCCCCTAGTCCGGATCTAATGAATTCGAAGCATTTCTCCGCGGTATGCTTCGGTTTCTCACAATGTATGCATATGATGTTTGACCGATCCTCGTGCGGTGATGACCGGCGACCGGCACCACTGCCGCGTCCGGTGCCATCTGAGCACGTACTCCTCCCATTCTTCTCTTTTCTTGCCATTAGTCCGGATCTGATCCCTTGGATCTCGTTTCCTTTGTCGCCGCCGGTGGCTGCCTTCAATGTTTAGAGACGAGCCGCCTCTCTCCGTATCGCAGCGTAGGCGGCCTCAAGGGAGGGTTGCGTTTCTTATTTCAGTAGGTCGTTCCGGACTCCGTCGTATCTCTCATCGACTTCGGTAAGAAATTGGTACAACCTCTGTTCGTGGGTAATTTGGTTGAACATTTTTATGTCTTCCGGGCACTTCATCGGATTTGGTTGTCCAATGGCCATCCAAATATTCTGGAGTTTAATCCAGAATTCTTCCAAACTTTTGTTTCCTTGTTTCTGAGTGTTGGCCCTTCGATGTAGGTCGAAGAGTTGCAACGGGGCTCCGCCGCTTCCGTGGGTAGTGTTGAGTCCGTCCCACAGTGCCTTAGCGGTCTAATATTAGAGAACGTTCTTGATGAGGCTGGCCTCCATCTTCTTTACTATCCAGGTAAACACCTGTTGGTCAATCTGTTCCCATTAGTCATATTTTGGGTCAGATTCGTCCGGGGCCGGTGGGTTGCCGGTTATATGCGAACGGCATCCTTTTTCTCCGATCGCCATCTTCATTAACCTAGCCAAAACAGGATAATTGTCGTTGTTTAGTTTGATTCCAATCGACAGATTATCCGAGTTGAGCATGGTTGGTTGGGTAAGTTGAAGTGCAAGTTCTTGATTATTTTCGGTTGGGGCTGTCATCTTGGTTATGGCTGATTTAGGGTTCGAGAGGTGTATAGGACGATGATGAGATTAATTCTGAGTCCCTAGGATTTCAACGCTGCTCTGATACCATGTTAAAACATGGTATGTGGCGAAAAAATTGAATGTATTCATTGTTAATTTCAGTATATCCTAGACTCCTAGTACAAAAGAGACCCAAGATATATAACAAACCTATAGGGAACAATCTCCTACAAATGAGGCCTAATCTCTATTAGTTAGGGATTTAGTCCAACATCCCGTAAATACATTATTCCTTAACACTTACGTTTTCTTCTTCTCTTTTCTTTTTATTTTATTTATTTATTTTATCACTCCAGTAACTTTCTATTAACTCATCTTGTCTCTCTCTCTCTCTCTCTTTTTTTTCCCCCTAAGAACTTCTCTTTTCTCTTACCTCATTTCAATTTTTTCTTTTCTTTTTCTATATAATTTTTATTTTTTCTCCTCATATTTTAATTTTTCTTAACTAATGTAACATTATCCTCTACTATTTGTTTATCATAATTTTATAATTATATTAAATATAATTATAAACTATATATTAATATAAAAATTAATTTTAATATATTTAGATAATAGAAGATTTGCACACGTGTAGAATGTGCTGGGTTACTAGTATTATTAATATAATTATAAAATATATATTAATATAAAAATTAATTTTAATATATTTAGATAATAATAAATTTGAACACGTGTAGAATGTGGTGGGTTACTAGTATTATACTAAATACAAACATGATAGGAGAAACAGAGTGGATATTCATATAACAAATCAAACAGAATAAATACAACAAATATTTCGAGATACCCAACTGATTTTCCTATACTAATGTTCATTTCATGCTAGACATATTTCTAAGTCAAGTATTTCACTTTATTGCCTCGCCGTATTCTCGTTTTGGTAGTTCATGATATATTCTCGTCTGCACGGGAAAAACACGTCTCTTCTGCGCTTTGATAACTTGCAAGATTGATATCTGACACAATCTCGATGTCCCTATCAGGCTTTCAACATTTGGCCATACTTAGGTAAGAAGTTCATGGAATTAGTCTAATAGATATAGAATTGAGATATTGCAACATAACCTTGAAATGAGAAGTGCATACCTTCCAAAACTGCAACAGACGCCAGAATAGAAAATCAATTATCATAACCAAGCAAAACAGCTTGCCCGCCCTCGCACCACAAGAAAGGTACCTACATATATAAAATGTTAGTATGTGACAATGGCAGAATTTGGGGGCGTGAGAATGGAAAATGGGCCGGTAAAAACTTATGGTATGAGGGACCCATTTTAGAAAAATCTTAAAATTTTCTCGCAGATTAAAAGGATAATGTGTCAAGAAAGTCATATAGCATTTCTGTAAGGGATGATTGACTGACATACCCATAGTTTGTCTAATTACACAAACTTTCTTAGAGGTTTGAAAATTTACAAAAACTTCCCCTAACAAAGAATTTATATTACATTTGGATCGATGAGGTTTTATGATAACATCTTTAATTATCATGAACACCCCATTTTTGCTGTTAGAATTACTGATCAATGACCATAATAACATGTGCTTGGCCAAATCTTGGGGTATATCGGGGAAAGCTTTGTAGTTTCTCAAACCTAAGAGGGAAATTTGTGCAATTAGGTTGAACCTTAGGGGATGTCAAATGTAAGTTTCCCTTTCTCTAATTGACTTTTTGTCTGTTGTTTTTGTCTTTTATTGCACACGCATGCACAAACACATCAAGAGCATAAACATGTTTAATTAGGCGTCCATTTGAGTATGCTTTCAAAGTGTACAAATATGATATAGAAAGGTAGCACCCATCTCTATAAGCATACCTTGGTAGACGTTCTGCGAGGTCTGATTGGAACATTTCAAAGCACGGTCGTAGACAATCTCTGTCCTTTTAGCAACATCATGCCAGCTATAAAGTTTCTTCATCTGCCGAACAATAATTAGCAAAATCAACATGGTTATTTCTGATTTCATAAGAAAATCTTTTGATGTGGAGATAATCCTTTTTAAGAAATACATGTTTCAAGCTTTTGAATTATACACATAACTATAGTATAACAACCTTCTGGTTCACTGAATTTAATGGAATTTAACAAATCTTTCTTCACATAAATACCGGTCTCAAGTTCTATACAGGGCAATAAATCAACAAAAATACATAATGTAATCCATTGATAGCTTCTCCAAAACATAATTATAAACCTGAAATTCATCGGGTTTAACAGTATACAATTCTCGCTGCTCTTGTGCATATTTTAAGAATTTTCTGATAATTGGAGCTAATTATGAAACTGTTTAATTTTAAAAATAGGGCAATTTACATCTGGGTCCCCTGAGGTTTGGTGTAATTACAAATTAATCCTTGCACTTCTAGAAATTACATACAACTACCCTACTGTTTCCTTTCGTTAGAGGTCCCTGGGCGCCGTTATAGTTCCGTCCAAAAAATTATCCTGAATATTACAAAAAAGTCCCTGTATTTTACAAAATGTTACAAAACGAGCCCTCAAGAATACCCAGATTTGGACGGAACTATAACGGCGTCCAGGGACCTCTAACGGAAGGAAACAGTAGGGTAGTTGTATGTAATTTCTGGAAGTGCAGGGATTAATTTGTAATTACGCCAAACCTTAGGGGACTCAGATGTAAATTGCCCTTTAAAAATAATTCCACTAACATACCCTGAGGATTGACCTAATTACACAAACCTCCCCTGCTCCTGAGGTTTGAGAAATTACAGGAACCTCTCTGACATACCATAAGGTCTCACCTAATCCATGCTGTTTATTCATGAACGAATTTAAAGTTAAATAATGGTGAGTGAGTGCCAAGTCGGAAAGGCATACAGGATATTCATAAAAATCAGAGATGACTACATCCAAATAATCAAACTAGATGTAATGTGATTTCATTGACAGGGGAAGTTCTCATAATTTCTTAAACCTCAGGGTAAGATTGTTTATGCAGAAAATTTTGTTTAGCTATGCCAAACCATAGTGCATGCCACTGTAATTATCCTTTCATTTTATTTAACGAATGAAAGAAAAAATAAAAATGATGCTAATTTCATCATCTATAGTGAAAATGATGATATCCTTATGTGTGCATTAAAGAACTCACACGAATGGGCATTGCTTGGGGATCAATCTCTGGCAGGTACTCTATAGCCTTTGTGATTGCCATTACCATGTCACTAGGATCTGGCTCCGCAAGAACAATCATATCATCTGGAAGAACCTATGTCTCTACACAATTTAACACTGCTGGTTGGGATTTGGAGGAAGCTGCTAATTCCGTGTATCTAGGGGTTGATTATGGCCAAAAGGGCCATTTCCGGTATGCATTTCTGTCCTATAATTGTTTGGGAATATTGCAAGATTTCAATGAGCATGATTTTGGATTATCTATTAAAGGAGCGATTTGCAATGGGAATGGCTCTATACATAATGGAAATGGTGCAATATAATTGAATGTGAGAACAATAATTATCTGAGGCAATTGATCGAACGTATGGCAAGCAATCCCATGGAGATTTTGAGCAAGAATCCAAAATGTGAGAGGAAATATGAGAACTAATTCAATATCAAAGTATTGAGTTTTCTTTTTTGTACTTCTTGTTTCCTGAAGAGGGTTCTGCCAAATATAAACCAACTTGTGTGTAGCTCAATGTTGTTAAAACTCCAATGTCAATATCATTTGGCTATTGGAAGTGTTTATTAATTCAATGTTCCAATTTTGTAGTCTGATTAAGAAGATTGAATTTTGCTTGTAAATTGTAAGCGTTGCTATAATCTCCCTTAATCTTTTCTATCTCTGATTTGCATGGAATGGAACTGTTTTTTTTTCTGCATCACTTGCCTCATTAGTGGTTGATTTTTCATTGCACTTGGACTGCTGTCTCTTTGGCTTTCCTAGAAATCTGTACTAATCATAGTGCCGTTAGGTGTGTGTAATTCCTCTCACAGTAGTTTTTCTTTATAAGATTTTATGAGAAAGTCCTGCACCTTCTGTAATATTTTTAGTTGGTGTATTTGAGAGAAGATTTATTGTAAAATTGCCTCGACTTTGAATGTACATTTACCTTGTGAATTGGCTTTGGATTATATGCCTTAAGAACTTTATATTTTTGTTTTTATATGTGAGAAATTGTCTGTTGGTTGTGCCATGAATTTAAACTCTTGCATGAAATCTTAACTTCTTGGTAAAGATCATTTCATGAATTATGATTTATGACCTCCTGTTATAATCCAAACGCCAAGTGGTTGGAAATTTCCTAGCCACATGAAATTTCATGAATACTGATGGCACTTGAAAAATCATTTAAGTGTAGGGCTGTTCAGGCTTCGATCTTTTGAGGAATGTTAAGAAATACTTTTGGTTTTAAATGTCAATGTGCAGCTATTGTTTTGCTTAGCTTCTGATTATGGCTACTAAACTTGAATGAAGACTTGTTACCCTAGCTAATTGCTTTAGGTTGAATTATAGCTACGGCTTCATCAGATTCTGATTGCCAATGTATGGCAAATGTTTCATCAGATTGTAATAGCCGTGTCTTTTGGATTGTCATGCCAATGAGCAACAATAAAATAATTTCCCACGGTTTTCTTGAGTGATGGTCACCTTGATCTATGATACACTGATACGGATACGATAACACGAACACAACACGATACGGATATGGCGACATGAATTTTTTCTTGAATTTTTCACGTGAATAGTGTTCAACACGGTGTCCGAGACGACACACGACATGACAAAATGATATTTTAAAAGTACCAGCATTATAGACCTTGATAGTCGTGTTGTCTTCACAACTGTTGGGTCTCTTTTTCTTGTATTTTAAAGCACGATTTGTTTAACAAACACTCATTGAAGCAGAAGCCATTGGAGAGAACTTGGTTTATTTGTGAAATAATCTCACATTTATATACAGAAGGATTGGAATGTTAGTGGATCAAGAAATTAGCCGTTAATAACGGCTATTCCGATAAATATGACAGTTGGAAACTTTTTATAAAACTTACAATTGACCATTACTTTAAAAGTGTTAAATTACATTATATTGAACCGCCAAAGGCAAAATTGGAATAAAAAATTAACTTTGGTCAACAAGGATATTTTGGGATTTTCACATAATTTTTTTAGTCGAAATCTAGAAATTTGGGGTTAAGTGTAATTTTTTTTTTTTTTTTTATAAGAAGGTGGTATCTATAACTATATTTAATTGTAGTATATGAACCGTAATTATTTCATCTATTATGGGGTTTAGAGGTAAGTAACCCAATTATAAATTGATTATTCCAATATTTATTCAATCTTGACAAATAATGATAATTAAGCCACATATATAGATCATACGTAACTGATTACAAATTTTTTTGATTTCTTTATATTCGTTCAAGATTATACTAAATTTTCTTATGCCAAACAAACAAAATATAATAATACAATCTTTTTTCAACAATTAACAATTGTTTGTGTTGGGATGATGACGGTCTTAAGCAAATTAACATCGTTTTTAAACACGGATTCTGTGCATGCAAAAAACAACGTGCTGATTTATTTGAGTGGCTTTGTATTCATAATCATAATACTTACGATTAAAATAACTACTACAAAAAAAAGCCCGAAAACCAACGGTCATTTTTTGATACCGACGGGCATTTTCCGATGGGATTTTCGGAAAACCCGTCTGTTTTCCGTTGGAAAAGCCGATTTCCGACGGAAAACCAACGGGATGGCACCTGTTGGGAAATATATAGTCGGAATTGGGTCCCGACGGGTCCGTTCCGTTGGTTTTCCGCTGGAAATATATTTCCAACGGACTTCCGACGAGAAACCGACGGAAAATTATTTTTTCCAACAAAATAATTTCCAAATGAAAGCCATTCGACGGAAAACCAACGGATTTCCAACGGAACAAAAATAATTTAATTTTTAAGTTAACCAACGGATTTCTGACGGAATTTTTCGTCGGAAATAGAATAAAAATAAATAAATTAAAAATAATAATAATTCATTTGTGAGACCTGAAACACCCCAGAAACGAGCCACACCAACACCTCGGATGAGCCACGAGCCGAGCTTGAGCCAACCCAATGCGAGAATTAATTGACGCGATCGAACTCTGGTGTCCAGAGAAGAATGGTGACTCTCTTATCAACTTGGATAACTTACTTCTTATTAATATTATATCTTTAAATATATTTATACACTTATTTCAATTAACTATTTAAATACTTTTTGTTATTAATTTAAAATATAAAATTTTAAGTATATGATTATTTGAATTAAATATAATCATTTTTATTGAAAAATTTTAAAAATACTTATTCGAATGAAAATAAAACTCATTAGAATTAAGAGTTCTCCAATCTATAGAAAATATATAGAGTATCATAATAAGAACTCTTTCTAAAATTAATATATTAATTATAAGTTACATATTTATACATTTAAAAATATATATAGTAATATAAAAACAATTTTTACATCGTTTCACTTTAATTATTAATTCAAAATTATAAGTAAAATTATTTTTTTGTATAAATATAAAATCATTGCTAATAACTATTACATAACGATTAATTATATTATAAACCTACAAATATATATTTTTTTAATAAAGATACATAATTAATAAAAATTTTCGTAGTTTTCATATTTTGAACTTAGTTCAAATATTATTAACACTATATAATTATTATCAAGTACTAAATTTATTAAAAATACTTATTATGTAAATTACGATTGATAACAAATAAAATAGTATATTAACACAATATATATATATATATATATATATATATATGTTTTTTTTGTATGGAAACACTAAATATATGTATGTATGTATATAAGTGAGTGTTTATAATGCATGGATACAAATATGATACAACATATATTAGTTTTTAAATTTAACAGGTGAAAGACGTTTGTCAAGATGTCCAACCTTAATATGATACAGCACCATATGTTACAATAATATTTAGAATTGTTTGAGCATCATAAGAGTGGTAATTTAAAATTATAAACTTTTTATTTGTATATGTGAGAGTGTCTAATAGAAAATTAAATTCCAATTGGGATCTCCCCACTATATTTATAGTTAAAAGATTGATGTTCTAAATATTTTCATTTTAATTAATAATGTATAATTTGTATATTATATATTTTAGTGTCTATTAATAATTTATAATTTGTATATTATATAATTTTTAAACATATAAATAAGTTGAAGGATCTAAGGATTAACGTTATTAAAAGCTAAATTTGAAGTTGAAGAAGATCAAACCATCAAAAGGGCGATCTTCTCGTTACGTAATTGATACTTTCACTATTAATTAACTTATATAATTGATAACTTAGTTTTTCTTTATTAGAAATAATCGTTTATTAAAAAAACATAAATTTTAATACGAAGATGACTTAAAACTATAATATATGTGTTGGTTTATTAAAAGATATTTGAATCGGGATTTCTAATTAATTTGATTGAAAAATTCCAACGAAAAACCGACGGAAAACCAACATAATTTTTATTTAATTGAAATTCAAACGGAAAACCGATGGGAAAATCCCGTCGGTTTTTATTTAATTGAGGAATAAAAAAACCGACGGAAAATACCCGTTGATTTTTTTTTAATTGAGGAATAAAAAAACCGACGGGAATCCCGTCGATTTTTTTGGCGCAATTTTTTTAGAATTGCGCCAAAATTTCCGACGGAATTCCAACGGAAACCCAACGGAGTTCCGTTGGAATTTTTGGATCCATTTTTTTTTTTAAATTCTGCCAATTTTTCTTACGGAATTCCAATGGGATACCGACAGAATTTTCCCGTCGTAATTCGATTGTTTTTTTTAGTTAACATATACAGATAAATTAAAGCAAAAAATCATTAAATATTTGTGATGATTGATGTCACGGGTCCCGTCACGTGAGAATCACAAGGACATATATATTATACTATACTGAAAAAATCTTTGCGTCTATATCTCCCGTCCTGTCAAAAAAAAAAAAAAAAAGAGGTCTACATCTGCCGTGGACGTACCTAAGCGATCTGGCCGAAGTATTAAATCATATGCATCTATTTTCTCAATTTCTCTCTTTTTTTTTTTGGCAAAAAAATATATAGTACCATCATTCAATAGTCAAATGTTATAAATGGTAAGCATATTTTAAAAATATCATTTTATGATATTATGTCAGATACCTTTCAAATAATTTTTAAAAAAAAAAAAAAAATCATACAACCGTATTCATATTATTTCGTGTTCGTATTCTCGTATACATATCAATATATCATAGGTCAAATGTGTCAATAAAATATTTAGTAATAGTTTACATTAATGTTGATGACATATTACTTATCCAAACTGAGGGAAGACAAAAATTTTGAATTGGATCAAATACATAAATGTTTCAAAATTTAGATATAATAATAAAAATATTTAGAAATTTATGGAGGACCGTTGTCATCCCCGCCCTAGTAGTCTAAACATCATTTAATTAGTAGTCTAAACTAGGGATGCAAACGATACGAGCCGAGTCGAGCCTTGACTTTTTTTTTTTTTTTTTTTTTTTTTTTTTTTTTTTTTTTGTCCTGGCTCGAGTCAAATGGATATTATATTATTTTTAATTAAAAATTAGTTTTTTAAAATAATTTAATATATTTTTATATATAATAATATATATTTATTAAATATATATACATATATATTATAAATATATTAATTTTTTTGTAATTTTATATAAAAATCAATAAAAATATATATAATAATAAAATATTTATATATATAAAAATAAAAATATTATTTTTAATTAAGTATATCGGCTCGTGAGTCACGAGCCTAACTAAAAGGATCTTGAGTTCGGGCTTGGCTCGAGCTTGCTCGTCAGGCTCGCGAGCCGACACGGCTCGTTTGCATCCCTAGTCTAAACCACTAATTAGAAAAGCAAAGTAAACAATGGAGATAGAGTTATTCAACCCAAAAATTGTCAAAGATTAATCAAACTCAATTAGGTGGAGACCCAACAAAGCAAACTACTACTTAAAATCAATTTACTTCGTTGAGAGTCCAATCCATTGTTTTTTGGTAACGGAAAGAATGATTGTGATCTATTTAAACAACCTAGCATTTACTTCCCTAAATTATGACAATAGGTAATAATTAATTTCTCAAGTATTTGTTTACATGGTCCAACCCACATAGGGATACGTATTTTTTCAAAATTTCCCCTTCATTTTCATTGAATGACCCAGCCAAAAATGATGATTGATTGGTAATTATGCGGAGACATAAGGGCTCAATTGTCCTTTAACGTAGCCCAATGGCAGTGGGCTAATTAGCAACGCATCTATGATCTATTTAGAGATAAATAGAAAAGTAAACTGATTCTTAGAGTTACGAAAATAGTCAATATTATAATTTGGCTATACACATGTACAAGGGATATCCCCTTTGCAAGCAAAAACAAAAAGAAATCCCGTAACAATTTTGCGACGAAAACTGTTGTTTCAAATTTGCAAATGTTAAAATTTTTTTAAAAAAAAAGGCTAGGAAAATTCATTGCGAAATAAAATAAAAAATTTAAAAAGAAAAAGTTAAAAATAAATATACTTATGAAATTTAATTATTTAAAATACTAAAATTGCTTCCATGTACGCTCAATTGGATGGTTTAAAATTCTAATATAAATTTGTTTCATATAAGCTAAGTTTTTACTGTCTAGCTAAAATGTATATGTACAAAATAAAAAAATTTAAAATATAATAGATATTTATAATTGAATTTATAAAAAAAAAAAATGACATTGTCTAGTACTCTTTTTTCTTTATTTATTTTTTTCTTTATTTCACACTCTAAACTATAAGTTTTTACTTTCCAATCTAAACTAAAAAATGTTCAAGTTTACGACATTAACTAATATTTTTTAATAATTTGCAACCTAACAACTATTATTTTTTAACCATTTGCAACATGATTTCACTTATTACATGATATGTAAACAAATTTATTCAATCATATGATGAGTGGACTCAAATTGTACTTTGTTAAAAAAAAATAATAGTTGAGATTCAATATTTTTTAATTTAAATTAGAAAGTAAAAAATATCCCATAATTTAAGATGATAAAATCTTTTATCTCTTTAAATAATAATAATTTTTTTATTTGTTATCAAGTGAAAAGTTGCTAGTTAATTATTGAAGTTTCATAAGAGGGTGAAGTTCAATTTGCATTTATTTTGATGAGCTTCAAACTACGGCAAATTCTGGGTAAATTATTTGTTCAACGTCTATAAACTCAAAACGCGTAGCAAAGGGGTGATTTTCTAACTTTAGTGTCTTTTTTTTCCGGATATTGTACTTTTGGTGTACTTTTTTTTTATATTTCAACTTTGGTGTAATCCTCTTTTTGAAAAAGCGGATTCACCGGATTCACTGTAGTGTACAGTGAATCCGCTTTTTTAAAAAGAGGATTACACCAAAATTGAAATACAAAAAAAAAAAAAATACACCAAAAGTACAATATCCGGAAAAAAAGACCCCAATTCTAGAAATTCTCCTAGCAAAGGTCAAGTCAATTTCAGCAGTCCTTTCTCCAGGAAAAGCTTTAAGTGCTGGGACCTTTGTACATGTGATGAATTATTGCTGTGAACAAATAATGCAAATCAAAATAAGATGAGGGAATTCTAACTTCATATTTACTTTATCTCTCATTTCAGCTATTCTCTTCCAGATCTATTCACATTTGAAGCATTTGAGCAGAAACTGTAAGTATCATTTATTAATTATTGTAACTGTAAGAGATATTTCTTTCTTAAGCTTTCATGTCTATGGGATTCCTTCTTTTTGCAAACAATTTATTAAATTTTGTGAGGCATAATATTTAATTTTTATATACAGACATACAAAGACATGTACACATGAACACAGAATCCTGACTTTTTCCAGAAATCATGTGGATGTTAGCAAGTGTATTAGAAATTAAATGAAGCATGCTTTATACCTTAAATTGATGTCGGATCCATAGTCCATAGTCCATAGTCCATACTTGCATTTTTGTATTTGAATGAGCTAAAACAGATCCTTCCCAATGAAAACAACCCTATGCCAAGACATGAGACAATAATTTTTTCGTTTATTATGATTAAAATATATTTTTTTTAACTTTGTTGGTTTGCATAAAGGGGTTAATTACATTTATGACCGATATTGGAAGGAATCATTAAAGGCGTTACCCAAAAATTGGATATAGTTATGCTTACCCCGTAACTTGAAAAGTTTATTTAAACAAAGCCACTAAAATTCCATGCTTCCAGTAATCCAGTTATACCATCAAGATTCTTTTAAAAATAATATCTGAATTGACAATTTCTCAAAAAATGAAACCCTACAAATAAATAATTACAAAATACACCTATAAAATTTATATAAAAACTGTCAAGGGCAGCCTGGAAATAACTTTTTTTGATAGGATGTTAAGTACTATTCTTAAAATTTATGTTATTGAAAGTTTTAACCATCTCATATTAGTATATATGTCTGTTTTTCTGTTCATTCCTTTAATTGTGCTTTAATGGTCCTTTAATGATTTGAACTATGCTAACTTTGCTCGTGTTAAATATAATCAACAGCAGCATATACTCCAAAGAAGTGGAAATGGCAGAAATCGTTGCACTTGTTGTGAGCGTTATTGAACTTGGAAAACACATCGCTTCACCAATCAAGCGTCAGCTTGACTATCTCTGTTGCTTCACCAGCAACATGCAGAGCCTAAATAATGAATCCGATAAGCTGAAAGCCAAAAGTGATGGGCTGCAGATGCGAGTCAGTGAGGAGGAAAGGAAATTACAAGTTATTATCCCGACAGTTAAAGAGTGGTTAGCTGATTCTGATCAAATCCAAGCCAAAAAGAGTGGAATTGAAGCTGACATTGCAAATTTGAAGTGTGGTTGTTTTGCTATCAAATCGCGTTATTTGCTAAGCAGGAAAGCCAAAAGGACTGCTGAAGCTATGACTGATCTTCGAGAAAGGTACCCCTCCAATCAGGAGATAGCTGTGCGTCCACACCTAGCAGCAATGTCACCAATTCGACAACCACAAGCAGGAGAGTTTGAATCAAGAAAAGAGATGGAGGAGGAGATCATGAAAGATCTTGAAGGTAGAAAGGTCCATATGATGGGGATATGTGGAATGGGGGGCGTGGGAAAAACCACTATGGCCAAGAAAATCTGGGAAAGAGTGAGGGAAAAAAATCTGTTCAAGGAAGTTGTGATGGTTGTCATAAGTCAAGAAGTTTGCGTGCGAGAAATTCAAAGTGAAATAGCAGAAATGCTGGGTTTGACGTTGACAGAAGAGAAATTACAAGCCAGAGCAGTCAAATTACATGCCCGCCTGAAGGGACCAGAAAAGAGTATCCTCTTAATTTTCGATGATGTTTGGGAAGAGCTCAAGTTGGAGGATATAGGAATACCATGTAACAGTGATCTAGGGGAAAGAAGCGCAATACTTTTAACATCTCGAAATAAAGATGTTTTAACTAAAATGGATGCTAAAACTTATTCAATGAAAGTCTTAACTGAAAATGAGTCATGGTTTCTCTTTAGGGAGAAAGTTGGGACATGGGTGGATGACTCGGAGTTGCTTTCTATTGCAAAAGAAATTGAGAAAGAGTGCCAAGGTCTGCCACTGGCCCTCGTAATTGTTGGTACCTTGCTCAAAATCAGTGGAAAAAGCAAACCCATATGGGAACATTTTCTAAGTGAATTGAGAAGTGCGAATCCCAAAGATATGCCAGACGTGCAGAATAAAGTTTACAAACACTTGAGGCTGAGTTATCGTTTCTTGGAGAATCATGATGCAAGATCCCTATTCCTGCTCTGCTGTCTATTCCCAGAAGATCATGATATTCCTCTAGAGCTCTTGACTGTTTATGGTATGGGGTTAAGCATGTTTAAAGGTATGAGCGTGGAAGGAGCAAGGAAAAGAACTCACGCATTATTAGAGGAGCTCAAAGGTCGTTTTTTGCTACTAGATGGTTGTGATGAGAATCATGTCAAAATGCATGATGTTGTTCGTGATGTGGCCATTTTCATTGCTTCTGAAGAAAGGCGTGTTTGCAATTTGAGTTTGACAGATTCTTCGAGCGAAGAGTCTATTAACTGCAAGTGGATTTCAGTGGTTGGAGAAGAAATATATAAGCTTACTGCCGGGTTGAGTTTTCCATGTCTTCACCTCTTATTGATGAATAGTAGATATGAAATAAGACTTGAAAATTCCTTTTTTGAAGGAATGACAGAGCTTAAAGTATTGTGGTTCAGTAGCATGGAATTCAGATCACTACCAGAGACAGCACATCTGCTCAAAGAGCTCCGAACATTGTACTTAGAGCATTGTAGATGCTTGGAGACAATACCTGTTGTTGGCAATTTATTGAGTCTGGAAATTTTCATTTGTCGTGGTTGTGGTAACATAGAAGAGTTGCCTGTGGAGATCGGGAGGCTAAAACGGCTGAAGTTGTTGGAAGTTTCGGAGTGTTGGAGCCTCACAAGGATAGCACCGGGAGTCATATCAAACCTTGTTCAATTGGAGGAATTGACGATTGTAAAAAGCTTTTCCGGCTGGGAAACAAAGGCGGGAAATGGGGAAAAAACAGAGAATGCAGCCCTTTGTGAGCTTGAGCACTTGAAAAATCTCACCACGTTGCGAATTGAAATTGCGAATGCCACTTTAACTGCGGAAGAGATACGTCTCTCCTCAAAGATAGTGAAGTACGACATAGCATTTGATCGATATTGGTATGATCAAAAATTATATGAAAGAGAAATGACTATCCGCTCTGACTTTACTTTTGAAAAATGGATTCAAATGTTTGTTACAAGTACTGAATATTTATATGTCAACGGAGAGGGTGCAAGAACTTTGGACATGGCACAAACTCAAAAGATGAAGAAGTTTGTCTTAAAAAATTGTTCGAAGGTGAACGAATTGGTGAATTTAACTGCATCAATGGATAGGAGCGTTGGTGTCTTTCCACTTCTGGAGTCCCTAACTTTAAGTAAGCTTTCCAACTTGGGAGAAATATGCGATGGCCCAATTCCAAAGTCGTCCAATTCTTTTAGAAATCTGAAAGAATTAATTCTTGAGGAATTGCCAGCATTGCAACACATTTGGAAGAGTCCACATCAAAATGTCTCACTTTGCAATATTTCTGAAATAAATCTTCAAAAATGTGATAAACTAAGGGAGCTCTTCCCGCTGGCAATTGCAAGAGAATGTCTACCGGAACTTAAGAAACTAACAGTTCGATCTTGTGCAATGATGGAACAATTGTTCTCAGATGATGAAAATGGAAATAATGGCGAACAATGTCATAGGATAATATTTGCAAAATTGCATGATCTGGATATCCGAAACCTACCCAAGTTACAGAGATTTTGCAATTGGAGACATGATCTTCAATTCCCTTCTTTGCAATTTATGAGGATACATTGCCGCCCATTGTTGGAATTCTTCATAATAGAATTTGGACGTATGCCAAATTTGGAATCTATCGAAATCCGAGATGACAATGTTAGCAACATATGGGGTCACCAAACTCCATGTGGCTTCTTCCGTCAACTTCAGAAGTTAAAGATTGTGAGGTGCAATGGTATTAGAAGTTTATTTTCAGTCTCAATGGTTGCAAATCTTCTCCATCTGGAGCAATTGAGTATCATCGCATGCAGTGAAATGGAAAAAGTGATCGAGGAAGGTGAAGAAATATCATGTGAAAAGTTTCATCTTGTATTTCCTTGTTTGAAGGACCTGAATTTGGGTAATCTACCCAAGTTGGAGAGATTTTGCAATCAAGGATGTGATCTTCAGTTGCCTTCATTAGAACATTTGAGGATTGACCGATGCCATTTGTCGGAATTCTTCACCATTGAGTCTGTAAGTATACCAAACTTGATAGTATTTCAACCGAGCTTATAAGCTCTTCTAAACAGCTTATAAGCACTAACAAAATGTTTGACAAACACTCTTTTCAAATGAGCTATGTCAAAATAAGATCTTATGAGGTTATAAGCTTCTTGAGAATAAGTTGATCGATGTGTATATTTTAACATCTTGAAACATTCGCCTTCTTGTTGGTCTTACTAATTAAATAATTGTCATTACAAATATTTTATAATCTCATGATCGTATTTCAATCCAATCACATATGAATTTTATGTTTAAAATAAGATTCAACATTACATAAGCTTCGCAAAACACCATCTAAAAATTATTATTTGATAGTACAGTAAATGCTGACATTGGTGAATGGTTTATATGCAGGTTAAATCTTGTCAATACTATAAGGGAATTAAGAGAATTACTATAGAGCATTGGAAAATCAGTAGAAGCTTATTTCCATACTCGGTAGCTGAAAACCTTATCAATCTAGAGTCTTTGGAAATCTGGTGGTGCAACGAGATGGCACAAGTGATTGATGATGATGAAGAATTTTTATGTGAAAAGTCTAATCCACTATTTCCTTGTTTGAAGAAACTGGAATTAAATTGTCTACCCAAATTAGAGAGTTTTTGGAATTGGAGATGTGATCTTGAGTTGCCTTCATTGGAACATGTGGGGATATATAAGTGCCCCTTGTTCAAACAATTCTCAAGTATGGGCTCCATAACTACACCAAAATTGAAAAGTATCTATATTGATCGTAAAGACAAAGCTGTGGGAGACTTGAATAGTGTAATACGACTACACTTCACTGGTGAAATTGATGAGGTGACAATTTACATTTAGTAGAAAAATACCCCACAATATTTATTATATTATATTAATATTAGTGCCAACATGATCATCAGGTATTAAGTTCAACAGTTCCGCTGAGGCGACGGTGGTCGGAAGAAGAAGAAGAAGATTCCACAAAAGGTGAAATTGAAGAGGAAGACATTAAAGAAGAAATATAATAAAACTATTAAAGTGGACATTTCTGTTTTGTTATACGCAAGTTTT
The DNA here is from genome assembly GCA_037501455.1 of Lantana camara. NCBI lineage: Eukaryota > Viridiplantae > Streptophyta > Magnoliopsida > Lamiales > Verbenaceae > Lantana > Lantana camara. The sequence continues at coordinate 19,956,198 of CM074859.1, forward strand.
TTGTGCATTGTTTAATTTTGTACGTGCTTACTTATTATTCTGTATGAATCTCGATTCTCGGGTGACACAGAATTTGAGAGAAAACTTTATTTCTTTATAATGTACTTTTATAATTAGAAAAAGGTTTGATACTTTATTAGAATTTGAATGAATTTACGCAACTTATGTATTAATATTATTCTACTTGCAAAGTATGTGGGCAGATAAATCGGGAAAGAGGTGGAAAACTCAAAAGAAAAAGGGTAAAACCTGAATCGGATAAAAAAACCCAATTCATCAAGTATCTGCCTAAATTCGTGTTTGGATCGAGGCATACCGAATTATTTGCTTAAATTAAAATAATTGTCTTGGGATGGACTATAAAAGTTAGATGCATGTCACGTATCAATTTGACCTTATTTATTTTACTTTACACAATTCATCTCCATCCAACTACTCAATTCACTGTAATGTGCTATGTAGCATAAATACATCAACACTATATTTATACTAAATACAGACATAATAGGAGAAACAAAGAGGGGATATAACAAATCAAACAAACTAAATATAACAAATATTTCCAGACATGAAACTGATTTTCCTCCACTAATGCTTGCTACAGCTTCAATCTAGCTTTGTTCTTTTCATGCTAGACATGTATATATTTCTAAGTCGAGTATTTCGCTTTATTGCATCATCGTGTTCACGTTTTAATAGTTCATGATTTATTCTCGTCTGTGCGGGAAAAGCACGTCTCTTCTGCGCTTTGACAACTAGCAAGATTGATATCGGGCACAATCTCGATGTCCCTAGCAGGCTTTTAACATTTGAACGTACTTAGGTATGAAGTTCATGAAAATAGTTTAATAATTGAAAATAATGTTCAAATGAGAAGCGCATACCTTCCAGAACTGCAACAAACGCCAGAATAGAAAATCAATTATCATCACCAAGCAAAACAGCTTGCCTGCCCAGGCACCACACGAAAGGTACCTACTTATACACAATGTCAGTATGCGAAGAAGGGCGTCAGGGAGCTAGCATTATGACCCATGAACCAACCAAACACGCACCCTTTACCCATGAGAAAATATTGAGTCGCAAATGATCTATCACCATCTTGAATATTATTTCTCAAAGACTAAAAGGATAATGTGCCGAGAAATTCATATAGCATTTCTTTAAGGCATAGTTGACAAAACTACCCTATAGTATTGTCGAATTACACAAACTTCCCTAGAATTTTGAATAATTACAAAAAGTTCCACTAGCAAAGAATTTATATTGCATTTGGATCGATGAGTTTTATGACAGCATCTCTAATTATCATGAACACCTTATTTTGCTGTTAAAAATTACTGATCAATATTTGTTTTTAAACGCATGACTACAATAAAATGTGTTAGCCCAAATCTTAGATTATGTAGGGGAAGGTTTTGTAATTTCTCAAACCTTAGAGGGAGGTTTGTGTAATTAGGTCAAACCTCCCTTTATCTAAATTTTTTCCCTTTTACTGCACACGTGTGCACAAGCACATCAAGATTCAAGAGCATAAACATGTTCGGTATATTTATTTTAGGCATCCATTTGGGTATGCTTTCAGTATACAAATATGATATAAATAGTTAGCACCCATCTCTATAAGCATACCTCGGTAGACGTTCTACGAGATTCTGATTGGAACATTTCAAAGCACGGTCGTATACAATCTCTGTCCTTTTAGCAACATCATGCCAACTATAAAGTTTCTTCATCTGTCGAACAATAATTAGGAAAACCAATATGGTCAATGCTCATTTCATAAGAAAGTCTTTTGACTTGAAAATAAATCCTTTTTAAGAAACACTTGCCTCAAGCTTTTGAGGTATACACATAACTATTGCAAAACAAACCATCAGGTACATTACATATAATAGAATTTAACAAATATTTCTTCACATAAATGTCGGTCTCAAGTTCAATATAGAGCAATAGATCAATAGAAATACATATTAAAAACCATTCATAGCTTCTCCTATAGATAATTATAAACCTGAAATTCATCGGGTTTAATAGTATATAATTGTTGCAGCTCTTGCACATATTTTAAGGAATTCTCTGATAATTGGAGCTAATTATGAAACAGTTTAATTTTAAAAATAATTCCACTAACATACCCTGAGGTTTGGCCTACTTAGACAAATTTCCCCTACCCCTGAGGTTTGAGAAATCATAAGAACTCCGACATACCATATGGTCTCGCCTAATGCATGCCATTTATTCGTGAATGAATTTAAAGTCAAATAGTGATGAGTAAGTGCCAAATTCGAAAGGCATACAGGATATTCATAGAAATCAGAGATGACTACAGCAAAATAATCAAACCAGATGTAATGTAAATTCATTGACAGGGAAAGTTCTCATAATTTCTTAAACCTCAGGGTAAGCTTGTTTGTGCAGAAATTTTGTTTATTTATGCCAAACTATAGTGCATACCAGTGTAAATTTTACTTAAGGAATGAAAGAAAAAAAATAATGATGCGAATTTCGTCATCCATGGTGAAAATTATGATACACTTATGTTTGCATAAAAGAACTCACACGATTGTGCATTGCTTGTGGATCAATCTGTGGTAGGTACTCTATAGCTTTTGTGATTGCCATTACCATGTCACTAGGATCGGGTTCTGCAAGAACAATCATATCATCTGGAAGAACCTATGAATAAAGACAAGAATTTTCAGAAAATCCAACCAAAAGCTAATGTGTCTACATAATTTATCAAATTCTAACAAGAAAAAATGAAGAATGTGGTATGACCATGCCTCTGGAACACCACCCACGCGTGTACTGACAGTCAATAATCCACAACTAGCAGCTTCTAATATGGCTATACAGAATGCTTCTGTTAACGAACTGTCCAAAAGGTAAGAAGATATCTTGTGAATGAATAATAGTAAATGATAGAACATCTTCAGAGAAGTCGTCAAGAAGTTTGCATTAACTTTAATGACCAATAGAAGAAAAGAGTAATAAACCTGTTTAAGAATATATGTCCGCTGACCAAAACTGACTGGACTTTAGCATGTGGAACAGCCCCCAACATATCAACTCGATCTTGAAGAGAGTGTTTTTCCCTCATCTCTTCCAATCGTACTCTTTTTGGTCCATCTCCGCCAATTATGAACCTCACCTTAAAAAGTTCGTCAGCGTGAGAAGTATATAATAGAATATTCATGCACAACAATGGCGTATACAAGCTTATGCACATAATGGTTTTTCTTTTACTCTTCTTTTCAAAATCTATTTGAAACCGTCAAGAACTTCTGCTTTTTTTTTTTTGCTTATTTCAAAGGTGCTTATAGCTAATTTTAACTGATTTTAAGCTGAAGAGCAAAAGAAAACACTCTGCTCCAGCTTTTATTAAGTTAGAAGCCAAAACTTTTGAAAGAATTTGCAAACCATACCTATGTGACACAGGAATTCGAAAAATAGGCTAAACACCAAGAAAAAAAACAAGAAACACACACACATACACATACATTTGGATGCATACTGCAGACTTTAGGAATGACTTCAACAAGTAGATCAGCCCCTTTCCGATAAACCAAACGACTAATTACAACAATAATGATTTCCCGACTGCTGAGCCTCTTCGGAGCAGGCTTGAACATAGCCGTATCCACAGCATTTGGAATAACAAACACCCTTTCAGGTGGCAAACCAGACCTCAGGACCGTATTTTCCTTACTCGTATGAGAAACACATATAGCCTGACTAACATCCGCCAACGTAAATTGCAAAACCTTGTTCATGTGAATACTTCCCACATCAGCAAAACCGTAAAGGGAATGGTCTGTAAACACAACTTTGTATCCCATAGTGCGTGCATGCATTAGAGCTTCATGACATAGAGTTGAAAAGGCTTGATGTCCATGCACTAAAGATATTCTTTCACGAATTAAGATTGTTCTAACAATTGGAAGTGTCCCATAAAACGTAGGCAATGTGTTCTGCAAAAGAAACGGTTTCCAGGGCACATAATAAACCTTTAATCCCCCAGTCATGTACCTCACTCCCGATCGATTTTTATAAGCATGGGTCATAACAACAACCTGATGTACAGTAAAATAGAAACAAGAACATACAAAACTAATGAGAAAGATCATCTTCACTTGAAATGCGAAATAACTGAAGAATATGTGAATTGAACTGACCTTGTGGCCGAGTTTTATTAGGCATTGTGATAGATAATAGATGTGATTCTCTACGCCTCCAAAGTTGGGGTAGAAGAAATCGGAAACCATTAATATTCTATGCTTTCCTTGGCTCATTTTGCCTATTTTCTCATATGCCTAAAACCATGAAAAGAATCCATTTTCGTAGTAAAAAACCGGTAAAGATTACACCATTCAATAATGCACCGAAGATTAGCTTACCTTAACTGAAGATTTTTCTCGCCGCAGAGAAAAAGTGAAACCGCATCCCAAATTACAGTGTGCGAGCTTTAATCCTCCGAGCAATAAAAGAGATGCTCACTCACCTCATCGAGAGAGACATAAACGAGGAGCTTTTGGCGATTTCGGAGACCGCTATTGTGCGCTCGAGTGCGTATCTAAAAATGGGGGAACCGATTATTCCATGGGAAAAACTTATGTTGGATCTGTGTTTGTGTTGTATTTGTGATTGGATCATTCAGACGAGAAGAACGGCGGTTTGGAGGTGGCGAAGGCGGCAGCGGCGGCGGTGAAGAGTATTGCTGACGGAGTCTGTAATGAATTTTGGTTTTAGTGTGTGCGATCACATTGCTCGCGCTCTAAGCCATACGACGTCGTTTGCCTTTTTTTTTTTTTTTTTTTTTTTCAGATTTTTATTTTCTTCACTACTATTATTATTATTATTTTAACGCATCCTTTAAATGTCCATAATAATTCAAACTCGGGTTATTACTGGATATGAAACAAAATCTTTTAACTTTTTAAACCAAATCTCACCTTAAGCAACGTGCAATTATTTAACCCCGTAGATTTTTAATGAAATATATAATACTTATATAACATTTTATGCATTAATTAACAAATTATATTACTAAAATTTTGATCTCATAACAAAATCGTGATATTTGAAATTGGGCTATGATAGATCTACGCGTAACTCGTAAGTATCATTTTTAATCCGAAGGTATTTGTCTCATCTATTTTAGGTCTCATTCTTTACGAGTTCATAATAGTTGATCCTATTATTATAAAATTTTAATTATTTTTAGTTTTATGTGTTAAATATTTGATGAAGTAGTCATTTTCACTGCCAAATACAAATATTATAGTCTAAATTTGGTTCCAAAATATATGAATTGGTGCAACATACAAAACTTAAATGTTTTGGTTACTTTTGGGTCACTATAGCATCTTATATTACGATTTAATTTACTCCAAATAAACAATATACAAAACTTGTTTTTGGTACTTTATTCTTGGCTTGATTTTTTCTAAAGTCACGGAAACTTTATTTTTTTGCAGAATTATTTTTGATTCTGCAACTCTTAGTTTGATTTTGTCAGAAAACTTGAAAACTTTATATTTTTTATCCTTATTTTTGTGTTCTATTTATTTTTCTGATCTTGCATATTCCAATATTCCAATGCATAATTTAATGATTACTCCAGTTACATTTTCTCTGAAATTTTCTTTCATATATTTAACCCATTGATGAGTAATTTTCTCAGAAAACTTTAAAACTTTATTTTTGTGTTCTATTTATTTTCTAGTCTTACATATTCCAATGCATAATTTAATAATTGCTCCTGATCTGACTCAAATCTGGTCGATCTGACGTGGTCGATTTGGTTGTCAGATATGGGTCAATCAATCAAGAATTTGTTTAAGTGGGCTCTTTATCGACCTGAAAGCACCAACACACGTGAGCTAAGTGAAAAGGTTACACGTGTCCCGACAAGAGTGCTTTACAGTATTCAGGTGTCCGGTGACGTATGTAATCGATCTGCAGATCGATGTTGCCTACCGGGTTCCTCACTTCTATTTGGGTTTCCTCAAGGGAGCAGACGGCAGATCGAGAAGACACGTTACGTAGATCGAGGTCGATGGACTCTTCAGATCATTAGTAGATTTGTCACGATCTGGTGAATAGATATGTCGATCTGGTCTATCCAGGGTGGCGCAAAGGTCCACGTGGCACCAACGGGGGCGGCCACGTGGCCATGTACTATTATGCCATGTCAGAGGCCCCCCAAATTACTAGTGTGAAATTTCGCAGTGGTAATTTCATCGATCTGGCATTGAGTAGGGGAACCGTCGTGGCCGTTAGAATCAAACCGCCGCCTTAATGATTGGGCTCGACTTTTGAGTTCATCGATCTGACGCTGCATTTAATGCGACGCGACCTTTGAGGGAGGTGGCGTTATAGGGGTAATTATGGCGTCGTTCCGTATTTCGAGACGTTACTTTTTCATCTCTTATAAATAGGAGGCAACCCCCTCTCCCATTTTCACTATTTTCACACACAAATCATCGAGCTGCTCCGATCTGCATTTCGTGTACGCCCACTCTTGAGGCTTCTTCGATCTGCTCTTAAGGTAAAATCCTTTTCTTTTCCCTATCTTCTATGGCTCGCGATCAGATCGAAATGGGAGGGGAATCAGGTGAACCTGCTTTTACGCCGTCCCCCGAGCGGGAGGTCGATCAGAACGTCCCCCCACTCCCAGATGCAAGTTTCGAGTCCCTCATGGGATCTGGTGGTACAACCAACCGTGGGGGACCTGTGTCGACCTCAAGAAGAAGAGGTGCGATGAGGTTGGTGGATGAGCCGGAGGAGGTCCAGGAGGTCGAGGAAGAAGAGGAGGTTCAAGAGGCCGATGGAGAGGAGGAGGTCGAAGAGCAGGTGATCCCTCCGGTGGTGGAGCAACCACGCCATGTCTACCGCACTCTAACCCACGTGACGCAGAGGGCAACAAAGATAACCCCTACGGAGTTCGCGGAAGTGGTGAGAAAGCTGGGTTTGGGCCCCCAGTATGTGGTTCGAATGCCGGTGACGGGGAAGACTGTGGGTAATCCTCTGAGGCCGAGATCGATCGGGCTATACTACCATGCCGTCAAGGATGGTCTGCGTCTCCTTTTGCCACGGATCGTCTCCGATCTCCTGGTGCGTTTCAATATGTGTCCTGCTCAGCTGACCCCGAATTGGTTCTCTTTGGTCCATTGTATGATGATAATCGTGAAGTGCCTGGGGTTTGCGCCGGAGATCGAAGACTTTGGAGAGTTCTTCACATTGAATAGTGCTGCAAAATCTGGCCCGGGTTACTTCAATCTCCAGTCGAAACCTAACAGGAAGATGGTATTGATCCCATGACGTCGCACGGGGTGGACTGGAAGTCCAAGTTCTTTTTCGTCGACCTCCCCATTACCCCATTGTTTCGAACTACATGGGGTTCCGACGACCCGAAGCGTCTTCCGACCAGATTGACCTCCTAGCTCCACGACCACTTCGATCTGCTTCCTCGCTTGGGCCTTCTTGATCACACGAACCTGACGAGACGGAGCATCTGGTCGAAGCGGGCATTATCCTTGGGAACCGTCGGAGGAACTTCCGTCTTGGTATGCTCCTACTTCGACCGGACCCCACCTCGATCAGGGTCCCTTCTAAACTTTTTGTGAATTTTCTTCTCCTTATTGCCGATCTAATTATCTTCTGTTTTGATCTGCAGATCTCCGTGTGCTTATCATGTCTCGATCTGCGATGATGAGGGCAAGGAGCCGAAGGGAGGCTTCAGCTGCTGAGATGCAGCCCGTGGTCGACGCAGCCCGTTCGATTCTCAATGCTCTTCCTGAAGCACAGCGAGTCCATCAGGAGAGGTTCAGAAAGGAGCTGCATGATCAAGGTGCTCCCCAGATCGATTAGAACGTGGCGGCGCAGCCAGCTCGTGGCCAGGAGTTCGTAGATCTGGCTGGGCCTTCAGGGGGCCAGGAAGAGGTCGATATAAATTTAGATCATTTAGACATTTATTTTGATGAAGCCATTGACCCTTATGCCCAGTTTGTTCAGGCAAGGCATGGTGTGGGGAAGAGGCCCCTTAGTGAGACAGCCCATCAGGTCGAAGAGTCTGAGGGTTCGGATGAGGAAGCTGAGTTGATGGCCTTCCCAGCGACCCCACTTCCCCAGTGGCCAGCTGGACTCGAGCTGGAGAGACCGGATGGATCGAAGCGGGCTTTTACTTTTGGCAAACCTGATATCGACCTGATTTCTGCACTGTTCAACACCGGATGCATCATCAACGAGTAGAAGAAACTCTCCTACATGAGATCCACCGATCAGAAGAGGGCCAAGGCCGCCAGGGGAATTTTTTGCGTAAGTACTTTCATTTTCCTTCCCCGTCGATCTCACTTAAATTCGATCTGACCGTCGCCTCTTCTTCAGGATGTCCTTCCGGTACTAGTTAACTCGATCCAGGAGGCGGAGGTCTTTAAGGCCGGTAAGCTAAGGTATAAGGAGAAGTACCAAACGGCAAAGGCCCAGCTCGCCTCGATGAACCCTGAGGCTTTCCTGCAGCTCAAAGACGAACTCCACAAAGCTAGAGAGGAGAAGAGGGTCCGGGTCGAGGAGAAGGAAACGATGGAGGCCCAACTTCAGAGTTCCCATGAGGCCCTTGTAAAGGCGGAGAAGAGCCACGAACAACAGCTGGCGAGGATGAGGGAGGAGTTCGCCAAGCAGCTTGAGAACGCTAAGGCTGTTGCGAAGGAAGAGGGTAGGAATGAGGTTTTCGACCTCGCCCGATCGAAGATCCAGAAGGCTGCTTCCGATCTACAGTGCTACAAGCTCGAGATCGAGCGTTATGCGGTGCGGGAGTTCATGGAGGGCCCAGGTTTTGATGAGGCGAGCCTGATCGTGGGCGAGGGCGACCCGGCAGAAGTGTTCTAAATCTACGTGAACCAGCTCAAGGCCCAAAATATCTTCCCCCCGGAGTTCGATTTCAGCACAATAGGTCCTCTCCTAGATGATCAGGGGCCATTGAGCAGCAGGAGGAAGAAGAGCCCGTTCAGATCGATTGAGCGACCCACAAGTATGGACATGCTATTGAAATGGCTAAGGCCAAAAGATCGAAGAGCCGGGTGGAGTGCGAACTGCCACAGCCGATCGAAGTGCAACACCTTCTTCCATCTCTCCGTGAGTTCGACGGGCCTCGAATCCGATCTGATAGGGAGACCTCTGCTCCTATTGAGCTCGTCTGAATTCCCATAGCCTTGAATTTCAAAACATTTTATTCGACCTACTAGCCGGGCTGTAGCTAGGTGAATACTTGTTTATTTCTGCTGTGTTGTTTAAACAATCGCCCATCGAGCCACGTCGCGTGGTGAGCTCGATGCGCTAGGTAGAATCGAACCCTTTGAATTTGGGGGTCGATCTTTTGCATGAATGAACTCTGTTTCCCATACTTGTGTTTTCTTTTACTTTACAAGTTGAGCATTTATTCGATTTGGCATGCGTGTGGTTCGTCGATCTAGGTTTAGCTTACCCCTTAGCTAGATTTTTATCGCTTTCGAATCGATAGGTGCATCACGCTCTCGATCTCGTTTGGATGTTTATCTAGTCTCATTGGGTGCTCGCATTTTTCCTTAGTCGTTTTACCATTTGCCGCATTCTCATCGGATCGATGGCGATCTCTGAGATGCGTTAGCTTTTTTAGGATTGGGCGACCACTCTGGATCTTATCGGATCTAGATGGATCTCCTTGGATCTAAATCGATCTCTTCGGATCGCTGGATCATAAATTTTTTGAAAAACCTTAATCTCCGGATCTCATTGGATCTACATCGATCTCCTCGGATCTCTGGATCATAAATTTTTGAAAATCATTAATCTCTGGATCTCATTGGATCTACATCGATCTCCTCGGATCTCTTGGATCATAAAGTTTTGAAAATCATTAATCTCTGGATCTCATTGGATCTAAATCGATCTCATCGGATCTCTGGGTCATTAGGTGCGTTAGGATTTTTAGGATCTCTTTGGGTCTTAAGATGACCTCAATGGATATCGATCTCTAACGATGTTAGGATTTTTTAGGATCTCTTTGGGTCTTAGAAGATCTCATTGGATCTCGATCTCTAACGGAGATTTGAAAGCATTAGATACGTTAGGATTTTTAGGATCTCTTCGGGTCTTAAAACGACCTCATTGGATCTCGATCTCTAACGGTGATTTGGAAGCATCAGATACGTTAGGATTTTTAGATCTCTTCGGGTCTTAAGATGACCTCAATGGATATCGATCTCTAACGATGTTAGGATTTTTTAGGATCTCTTTGGGTCTTAGAAGACCTCATTGGATCTTGATCTCTAACGAAGATTTGAAAGCATTAGATATGTTAGGATTTTTAGGATCTCTTTGGGTCTTAAAACGACCTCATTGGATCTCGATCTCTAACGGTGATTTGGAAGCATTAGATACGTTAGGATTTTTAGATCTCTTCGGGTCTTAGAAGACCTCATTGGATCTCGATCTCTAAAGATCGGATTTTGGGGGGGAGGGCTCACTCCTTCCTCGACTCATGACCATAGGTCGAATGAGAGCTTAATCGAAGGGATAGTAACCTGGTGTGGGATTACGGATTGACTCCAATCGAATGTCGTCCCAAAAAGTTCATTAATTCACTGAATAGAGATCGATTCTTAGGAGAATTCGACCTCTGTAATTGTTACAATTTGAAACAATTTGAAGGCTAAGTGTAAAACTTCTTCAAGTTGTGCACATTCCAGGCTCTGGGTAATGGCTCCCCGGCCGTGTCTTCGAGCCGGTAAGCCATGTTTTTCCCAATCTCCGTGACGCGATAGGGTCCTTCCCCGTTAGGCTCAAGTTTTCCAACATGCTGCAAGACTTCGACCTTCTTTAACACTAGGTCGCCGATCTGAAACGATCTGGGCTTCACGTGTTTGTTGTATGATCGAGCCGCTGCTGCTTTGTACCGTTTGAGCTTCTAATAGGCATGCTCTCTGCTTTCTTCAATCACATCTAGATCTTCAGCTCTGATAACTGATCTGGCTCAAATCTGGTCGATCTGGCTGTCAGATATGGGTCAATCAGTCAAAAATTTGTTTAAGTGGGCTCTTCATCAACCTGAAAGCACTAACACACGTGAGCTAAGTGAAAAGGTTACACGTGTCCCGACAAGAGTACTTTACAATATTCGGGTGTCCGGTGACGTATGTAATCAATCTGCAGATCGATGTTGCCTACCGGGTTCCTCAGTCCTGTTTGGGTTTCCTCAAGGGAGCAGACGACAGATCGAGAAGACACGCTACTTAGATCGAGGTCGACGGACGCTTCAGATCATTAGTAGATCTGTCACGATCTGGTGAATAGATCTGTCGATCTGGTCTGTCCAGGGTGGCGCAAAGGTCCACGTGGCACCAACGGGGGCGGCCACATGGCCATGTACTATTATGCCATGTCAGCTCCGGTTACATTTTCTGAAATTTTCTTTCATATATTTAACCTATTGATGGATTACTCATGACGGACTTTGTCATGAATAAGAAAATTAAAAATTCATGGTGGACATGCCATAATAAAAATGGATCATCGGAGTAAAAGGAGAATTTTGTTTTGAAACAAAAAGGGAAGATTCTGTTTCACAACATAAGGAAGATTTTGCTCTGATACCATCTTAGAATTTAATGGAAACCATACCATCTATGAATATGCAGGTGAAAGAGTACATATTCTATAATTGGGATATTCTCAATAATCTGTATTATCAATGATTTTTTTATTATTATTATTATTTTTGGTCCTAATGAGACAGTGGCACGCAGGGCGAAAAGAAAAGCCAAAACAAACAGCACTAGCTAAGCTTCATCCCCACATGGGGCGTATCCTAAATAGTAAGGTCATCTATCACATTATGCCCCAGCTTGGCCATCATATCAGCAGCCGAGTTCTGCTCCCTCGGCATGTGCCGGAACACACTATCCCAAGGTCTATTTAGCAGGGTTCGACACTCCAGAATGATATCTCGCAAGGGATGGTCTTCCACATCATCTTTGGTGATCCAATTGGCCACAATAAGCGAGTCAACTTCGATCTCAATGAGTTGGAAACGACGTTCCCATGCAATTTTAATGCCTTCTGAAGCCCCAATAGTTCAGCCAGATTGATAGAAAATTCTCCAACCTTCATAGCAAAACCCAAGATCCACTCACCATTGTGATTGCGAATCACTCCTCCCGCCGCCGCGGAATTACAATGTTGGAACAAGCTACCGCGGAGTTCAATTTAACCCATCCAGAGGCTAGTTTGGCCCATGGTTGACTGCGGTCGATTTGCTTAGGGACAGGCAAAGCCAAAGTAGCAACATGCTTCAGGTTTGCCATAGCTCTGTGATTTTTGTGAGAGCTAACCCCACTGGCGCTTTCTTCTTTTGGTATTCCCAATAGTTCCTAGCTTTCCAAATGCTCCAGAGGCCCATGACAAGAACCCTTTCCCAAGAACTACCTTCATCAATCTTATTGTGGAAATTAAAAGCAAAGAGACGGCACAGCCAATCATCACCAGTCACTCCATCACAGGTCTGCCGGTCGAAGGATTTTGCTCTAGATGGTTTGGGAGTAGACACAACTTCTGAGCAAGTATTCGACACTTTCTCTGTCACTCCAGCACCATGTACAAAGCTCACTGACCCCAAAGTTTCGGTCATGTTTAAGTGCGCTCGTCATAAGGCTACTGTGTTGACTCAACCATAAAAAGGTCTTAATTTTCTGGGGGCACTTAAGGTTCCATATCCAGGACCAGTTCTTACCATCTCCGTCCAAAGCTTTCAGCAATGATTTGTAAGCAGATTGACAAGTGAATTTACTATGCATGGTAGCTCCCCAAATCCGCTTGTCTTCTCCCTCTCAACTGCCATCGGCAGTCCCAAAATGCTCTGAACTATTTCACACGAGAGCTCAGTTTTGAGACGTCCCAGGTCCCAGTGACCATCCTGATCAATAAGATTTGTAACCCGCTTTCCTTCATCATCCTGGTGTACCACTCTGGGGAGGAGAGACCGGATTTTACCCCCGGAAGCCACCTGTCGTCCCAAATGTCGATCAAATTTACCGTTCCGATTCTCCACTTAACAAGAGGTTCCATCAAGTGGGCGGTCTTGATGATACTTTTCCATAACCGCGAAGAGGTTTGTTTGGGGACATGATCCATAATATCCTCGTGATTCAAGTACTTGTCACGAAATATACGAGCCCAGATAGTGTTGTCATCTTGCAAGACCCGCCACCCCGTCTTCGCTAGCAAAGCCACATTAGTTTTTCGGGCTTTTCGAAGGCCGAGACCCCATTCGCCTTTTCTTCTTAAAACTTTGTCCCACCCTACAAGGTGAGTAGGCTTCTTACTGACATCAGTGGACATGATCCAACCTGTCGCAAAATGCTGTGGGACCAGCTCGTGTGCATTTGATAAACCAGAATTGAGTTTGTTATGGATTGAATGATTATAGCCCGACCCGCAAGACTCAGATTCTTAGCTTTCCATCCCGATAATTTCTTTTCAACCCTTTCAATAACAGTAACATGAATATCACGAGAATTTCACCCAAAATCCATGTTCACCCCTAAGTAGTGTCCTAAAGCCGAAGTGTATCTAATGCCCAGGTAATTTGAGATTGCGTGTTTGGTTACGACTGGATAGCAGTTAGCAAACATCACACTAGACTTGCCAAGATTTAGTTTCAGACCCGAAACAGCACAAAAACTTTCCATCACGCGTCGGATACAAATGACTCTTTACATCGTAGCTTTCGTCCCGAGAATGATATGGTCGGCGAAAAGCAATTGGGAAATAGAAGGTCCCCGGCGGTAGTCCTTTTTAATCAGTTGCCAGTTTCTTGAAACCACCACCTCTTCAATCAAGTAAGGTAAGTGTTCAACCAACGGCTGGACTAAAAGCATTGGACGGTGGATTCATTGTTGTTGAGTTAGTATTTTCAGCTTCTTTTTCCATCTATGTAACATATAAGTGAATAATAGTAATTAACAAGTGAAAAATGAGAAATAAAGCCATAAAAATAACAGATCTGGGATGCATAGTCATTTCTTTGACAAATCGATTTCGAGAAAACCCTCAAAACAGGATATATTGTAAATCACAACAAAAGCACAAAGATCTCGTAATCAATTAAAGGGTAACAAGTGTGAAAATCGATTTTACGAAATATTAAAATTTCAGACTAAATTTACCTTGAGAGTTGTTGTCTTGCTGACTTGCTCGACCCTGGAGCTGGAGATGGCGACACAGTCACACACCGGCGAAGAAGATGGCTAACACGGCGACGGAGCTGGGGTTGGCGCAAAGATAGGGTTTTTTTCTAAAATGAGTTTGGTTGTCTGAAGAGTGAACTGAAGACTCCTCTGAACTGTGAAGTCAAGACTCAAGAAGTTTGTACTTTGATTTTGAAACACGATTTTGCAAATTGCAACACGCCTATTAATTATTAAAGGTGTGGACTGTGGAAGACTTAAAGAATCAGTGAAAAAGTACATATATAATATATTAATACGTAATATGTAAATATGTATTATATATATATATATATATATTTTTTAATACATATATAAGTTCGGTATTCGGTACGGTACGGTATACCGTATCGAAATACTGATACCGTACCGAATATCGATTTTTTTTTTAAAAAATAACCGAATACCGAACCGTAGTTTCGGTTCGGTAATCGGTACGAACCGAAACTTCGGTTCGGTTAGGTTCGGTTCGGTCGGTTTTACCGGAATATGCCGACCCCTACTTGACCACCATATAGATCAATGGGACCGTGGATTTTCTTGGGGCGCAACCTAAGAAGCTCGCCAATCTTACTTGGCCAAGCGGGTATAGCTCTGATCCGCCAAAGCCGAAGAGAGGGGTCTCTACGGCATCTAGCGTGACATCATTCCCACATAACTTTTTGAAGGTGGAGAGTGATAAGACGTTCACCGAGCTGCCACTATCTACCAATACCCTTTTGACTTGGGTGTTGTAGATGTCGACATTGATTACCATTGGACAATCCGGGCACTCACCATCCTCGTCGACCACAACATTATCAAAATCTCGATCTGTAAAACCCAGGACCTCGCCTTTCTCAATATGGAAGATGTGTTGAGCAGGAGTGTTAGGCTCTTGGCTAAATCGGCGCCCTGCTTTCTTTCGCGAGGTCTTGGTATCACCATTTGTTGCCCCTCCAGAAATCATATTAACCACTCCACGAATGGGCATGTTATCATCAGGCGTTTGCTTAGTGCTCTTAGTCACTCGTCGACCGCACTGAGGGCTGCGCGAGCGCGAACGAGATCTGCGAGGACTGCGTGAATGAGAGCGTGCTCTACCTCCTCGCTCTTTATGATGTCGATCCATGGACTTTACAAATTTTGATAGTTTACCACCAGCTACCAAACGTTGGTTCTCCTTCTCCAAGCTGATGCACTCATCTGTATCGTGTCCGTTCTGCTGGTGAAATGCACAATACTTGTTGGAACGGGAGTTTTTCTCGCTTTGGGGCATCGGACGAGGCTTTCTGAAGATCTTTGAGCCGGTAATGTTCAAGATCTCGGAGTTACGTTTGGTAAGTTCAACTCGTGGTCCCCCGGGGAGGGGTCCTGCTCGTCGTTCTTTGCGCTCCTCCCTATTTGAGCTTCTTGATAATCTATCCTGGATATTTGAGCTTCTTGATAGTCTATCCTGGACACGCGCTCGTTTCATGGGAGCCATGTCTTCCTGCTCCATGTACTCGCTTGCTATCCTCCGAAGATGAATCATGTTCTTAGGTCTTTGATGAGCAATAGCATCTCCACATTCCGTACTGATCTTGGAGTTATTCAGCCCTTGGTAAACCGCTTGCCGCAAGAAATCACCAGACAGACTTTCAACCTTGGTTAGTTCAACACCAAAACGAGCAAAGAATTCCCTTAAAGTTTCATTGGGACCTTGCTCAACATTCCAGAGGTATGTAGTAGGCAACTTGGTCTCCTTCAGAGGGCTGAAATGGCTATCGAATTGTTCGTACAAGTCATCAATGCTCCGAATCGAGCCCGGGGGAAGTCGCTTGAACCAATCATAGCCTGTTCCTGAGAGCGAAGTAACGAAGATTTTGCACCAGAAGTCCAATGAATGTTCATACAAATGCATGAGGTGCTCGAAGGCTGTTAAATGCTCCTCGGGATCACTCGTACCATCATAGCGAGGAACGTTGGTGGGAACCTTAGAATTTCCTGCTCACGCCATCAATATCTCCTCACAAAGTGGTGAGGCTCGCTCAGCCCTCGATTTTCGAGGTCGTCTATTCCTCCGACGAGGGGAGAGTTCGATGGGTCTCTCCGGGTCGCCTTGTATTGGACGACGTCGGGGCTTATCGACCATTTCCTCGTCCCGACGCCGATGATGAAATTTCTCGCCTCAACGTCGCGCATGTCGATGATGGACCTCTTCTGAGACCCTTCCACGATCTTGCTCAGGGTAGCACGTAAGTTCTAGTTCTCCTCTTCTAACTGAGTGAGACGGTCATTCTCTTTCTCCCCTACTCGAGTTTTTGAATGTTGAGGGGGATTGAGAGAATCCGGTTCCTCCTCGTCTTCCACCATAGTCCGTTTCCCGTCGCGCCACACAAACGGGACTTGGTCATCACCGTCCGGAGGTGGGATAGGGTCTCGCACTCGGCTCGGTCCCGCTACCGTTGGATTTGCCTCGGTACGAACGGGTGGGGGATCCGTTCGAACAGGGATCCGGTTGGCCGTGCGTTCCGCCCCGCTCGTCAAAATGGTAGTACGAGGTGGAGCAATGGTGGCCTGGACTTCTCCAATCTGGGTTTGCGCTCCACCTTGAAGCCCCCATACGGGGTTAAACAATAATGGGTTCAGTAGCAACGGGTTTAAACGTACCGGAATGTTAAGTGAATTTTGGCCTATTCCGGTACCGAGAGCTTGCATGGGTTGCACGGGCAGATTAAAACCCACGGGGGCTCCGGTGCGGTTTCTCTTATGTGGGAACGCCGGCGGCAGGTGGCGTAGCACGTCGATGTTCGCTTGACTTACTCGGGCTGGGGATAGTCGCGGCGGCAAGCTAGAGCTGCGCTCGTCACGATCTCTAGTTTCAGATCCTGTCATCTTCCAAACAAAACAAAGAGAATGGCTTTGAAGAAAGGTTGGGAAATCTGGTGGTTTCCCACAGACGGCGCCAAACTGATAACGCCAGAAATTGGTCGCCTTTGAAAGTGTGTGATCGGCTTCGAATCTCCGACGAATCAATTAAGTGTGGGTTCTTTTACCAAATCCGATTGTTTGGATTGAAGGGAGTTGAGTCGAAATTTCGGTAGAGTTTTCGGTGTGTAATTTTTTGTGTGTGCTTATTTCGGTAAAAGAAGCGATATTTATACTCTCGATCGGAGTTGGTGCGAGCCCCCTCTGACTTAGTGGGCGCGAGAATTGCGGACCACGTACTTAGATCATGGGGCGTTTGGCGAGTGGGGGCAACCGTCGACGTTGGGCTCATGCTAAGTGCTTAAGGGACGAGCACTTACACGCCGAGCACTTACAAGTCGAGCTCTTCCCTTAGCCAATTTTAAGGGGTTATGCTTAGCTCTTACGAGCTGGGCACTTGTTAGAACGAGGACTTACCTTAGCCAATTTTAAGGAGTTATGTCAAGCACTTACGAGCTGAGCACTTGGTAGAACGAGGACTTACCTTAGCCAATTTTAGGACGAGGACTTGCCTTAACCAATTATAAGAGATACAAGGTTCATGAATGGTCTAAAATATGAGAGGGTTACTTAGTCATTTTTTGGTACTATCAGACTCTTTATCCTCCGTTTTTTAATGAAAACATTCCTGAAACAGTTGCGATTCCACTCCCGAAAGCCTGTCGGAAGCTCTCAATGATTTGTAATATAAAAACTAACACATATATAACCTATCTATGGTGGAAATTATCCCATACAAATCTAAAATAAAAATAAAAAATAGTTACAAAATAAATAAAACTAAATGTTTAGATAAAATTAAATATAAGTTAAAACTAAATATTAGTTATATTTATAATAGTTTGATCAATGCCAAATTAAAGTGTTATTTAAATAAGTGACTAACTTTGAAGTTTGAATTATTGTATCGTGTGTCTTAATTTAGGTAAAATCTCCATAACTGTAGGGTAAAAAGTCCATTTGAAGTATTTTATCCCTCTAACAATTCTGAAAAATATATAAATTTTGAACTAATATAAAAGTTGTAAATGAAGTTTCAACTTGTATGAAGCATAAAAATATATAGAGATATTATTCAAAGTTAATTGCTTTTCCTATGATTCAAGAAAATATTAGTTACGTCTTTTTTGGACTAAATTAGAAAGTCATATAATCAATGTTTTCAAAACCGGACCGGAGGTCGAACCGGCAGGCTTACTGGTTACCGGTTCAACCGGTTCGATCGGTTCAACCACCGGTTGAACCGGTATGACGTAATAAATAATAATAATTTTTTAATTAATTAATTAAATATATAATATTATGAATATATGATATAAATTTATAAGTTCAATATTTAAAATAAAAAATAATATTTCTTTATACAAATATAACACATTTAAAACACAAAATTTTATTTTTTAACACCATACCAACATTTGTTTTTTTCAATAAATTAAAATTTCATAATAAATAACTCAAAAAGAAAACAAAGAAAAAAGAAAAAGAAAGTAACAAATATTTTATCTTATCCTTATAAGGCCCAAAGCCCCAAAGCTCCAAAGCCCAAACACTATTATATGAAAACCTAATGAAATTGTTTGCTGACTTTGCTCAGCAGCACGCCGCAGTCTCTTCTTGTTGTCTTGTTCAACTAATCTGGCATCTCACTCTCATACGACAATTCATTGACATTCTGGTAAGTGTTCTCTAAAGATATTTCTAATCTCTCTTTCTATATATCAGAGAGTGTTTCGAAGAAAAACACAGCACCTCTCCCATTATATATCAAACAGCACTTTGAAGAAAAACACAGCGCCTTTGCTGCGTGAAATTCTGGGTAGGAAGAACAAAAAAGAGAGAAAAGCCAAAAAAAAACAAAAAAAAAAAGGAAAAATCAATAACCGGCGGTCCGGTCCGGTTTCCAGGACCAAAACCGCCGGTTAACCGGGCGGTTTTTCCGGTCCTGGACTGGTCCGAACAACACCGGTTTTATAGGGTCTGCCGGACCGGACAGGCCACCGGTTACCGGTTAAACCGGTCGAACCGGCCGGTCCGGTCCGGTTTTGAAAACACTGCATATAATACGCTCTAAGTTCTAACAATTCGAAAATATCTACTTAGACAATATAAATCTAGTATTTTTCAATAGATTAAATTGGATTGACTCGTAAAGGTTGCAGGGCCCAAAATTGAAATATAATAGTAGAATTTAATAGAGAAAATGACTATTTCATGAAATATTTAACGGGAGTGGACCGCAATACAAATGATTAAAATTGAAATAAATTAGATCAATTTTAGAGAACTCGCTCCAAATGGATCGGAGTAGGTCTAATACTTCTGGGGCAAACTAAAAATAATATTTTATGATTTTCGGAATTCAAATTAGCTTATAAAATTTTAAAAAAAAATCAATAAATTATATTTCACAAATAAAATGCCGAAAACAAAATAAAGGAGTAAAACAAAATATTAATTGTGTTTAAAGTTTAACTTCTCTCAAGCAAGACATAGATTAAGGTTTCTGTATGTGTCATAGAATTATTCATAAATTAAATATAAGTTAAAACTAAATATTAGTTATATATTTCAAATCTTCATTCTTATTTATAGATATGGTTTAGTTTAAACTTTATTGGACATATTTTTAAAGTTTGCATTCCAAGTAATCTGATTTGAAACAACATATTCTTGAGTTTGCCCGAAAAAAATAATTTAAAAATTCAAAAATAATGAAAAGGAATAAAAAAATGACTAAAGAAAGATAAAAATACATTAAACTTTTGTTCAAGTACCAATTGTAAGAAGGTTTTTTTTATGAACTAAAAGGTAAGATTTTGTCCTTCCATCTTCATCAGTATTTATATTTTAATTTTTTATTTGTATACTAAATTATAATTTTGCTTCTCCTTTTTGAGGTTTTATTCGAGTTCCAACGGTAAGAAGGTAATTTTATACATATCTTGGTTCAATGATAATTTATGCATTATTTATATATATTTTAGTATTATAATTTTTTTTCTTCACTTTTTGATAGAGAAATATTTTATTGGAGTTTATGCTCAAGCCCCTAACGTTAAAGGTAATTTTATACATATTTTCATTGAATGATAAAATATGTATTGTTTATATATATATATATTTGAAATTATAATTTTTTTCTCTATATTTTTAATAAAGAAATATTTTCTTTTGAAGTTTTGTATAAGTACCGATTATGAGAAGGTAATTTTTTACACTGATTTGTTCAATGATAACTTTGTATTTATATCTATATATTTTTTTGTTATTAGCATATTACCCGTGTGATCACCAGAACTGTGTTACTATTCTTCTTTAAACTAAAATGACCAAATTTGATTCAATTAGTTTCTTTTGTTATTTTGTACATTCGATTTATATTTGTAATAATTAATTGATTAGAATTATATATTTTTATCTTTGTTATTAAATTCTGTGTATTGCATTCATACACTTATATATCTATAGATAATATTATAAATTAGATACTATATACTACCGTGCATAGCACGGGATATACGCTAGTATATTTTATTTTATGGTGCAACTAAAAAAAGATTTACACGGCACCAATTCTTTTACTCCATTTTGGTGCTTCATCTTATACTCCACCATGACACGTGTAAGATTTTGTTAGATTTTCTAACACAAAAAATTATGATATTATCAATAAAAGGAAAAAAAAAATCTTTATATATCTGATACTTAAAAAAAAAAGCAAAATTTATATATTCAATAAATTAAAAAACAAAATATTTGGGACAAATAGGTGTAGAACCCTAGTATTGTCTTTTTAAAATTTTTATTTTTAATATTGAAAATCCGGCGCCGTCTTGTCCATCTAGAACTAAATAAATCAAACTGTATAAATATTTTCACCAAAATATTAATTGGTATTAATATTAATATTAAATATATTTTGTAATATTCAAACTGAAAAATATTTTATAATATTCAAAATAAAAATATTATAATGATATTCAAAGTTGTTATATTTAATATTAAATATATTTTATAATATTCAAATTTTAAAGTATATTATCAAGGTCTGAATATTAATTTAAAAATAAAAATTTAGAAAAAAAGACACTAATTTAATATTTTTATATTGAATATTATAAAATAATCCCAATAAAAAGTAGGACTTGTTTTTTAATTTATTGAATATATAATTTTTTTTATTTTTTTTTAAGATTAGATATATAAAGATTTTCTTTTCCTTAATTCTCCGTGTTAGAAAATCTGGTAAAATCTTACAATCGATGGAGTATGAGATGAAGCACCAAAATCCGGTGCCGATTTACACACCATATATAATAATACAAGATTCTACAATAGTTTACAACAAAATCATTTCCTACAGGCTACATATACAATGCACAAAATTCTAGAGGAAGGGATTTAAAGATATGTAGTTATGTACAACAAAAACATTTTTCCTAAAGATACACACTGATCGAGTCGGATTTCGGGTTGATGACGTGTCCTGTAATAGTTGACTTCGACGACTTAGAATTTGTTGGTATGGTAGAGCTCGAGATGGAGTTGACCTGGAAGAAGCAACAAGCGTGAGCTTCGGACCGACAAAGGACTGTAAGGGTGGTTCCCTTTGTCGGCGCTCCGACGCTCAAGTCAGTATCGAGTGGCTGAGAGCTTATCGAGTGACTTTTGCGCTTTTAATGTGGTGGTTGTGTGTGTGAATGGCATTTATGGTGGGGGTATTTATACCTATGGGGGTAATGATTACCTGCACAGTGCATCCTGCAGATGCATTAAATGCGCCACCTGCTCCGTACGGCATGTCAGGCCTTATTAAATGCAGGAAGCGGCGGAATGGGCCCAGGGATGGTTGACCCCAATTCGACCTAGAAACTATGCTGTCGAGTTTTCGCCGACTTGCCCTGGAGACAGTCGATGGTGTTTCCACTATTCCTGAGGGCAATCGAGTCGACAAGGTTGAGCGGTCAGCACTTGCCTTTTTGGAGGGTCTGCCGTTTGAGGTGACCGATTAGGACGCTTGCGTGACACTCTTGGCCGGTCATTTACTCCACGTGTCCAAACTGGAGTGGTCCACGTGGTGCTTACATGGCGATGCCTGATTGGCCCACGTCATTGGCCCCCGGAAAGGCGGTGCCACGATGACGTGGCGACGTCCTTTCGGATTTCGAGAAGTGGGCCCCCAAGCGTAATGATGCGACGGTTCGCCTTCGATTTTCCCGCCCAAAGCAACCCCTATAAATAGCCCCATAAGACCCTCATTTCTTCCCTTCACCTTTTAGAAATTTTCAGAGCATTTCGAGTTCTTCAGAGCTTTTCGAGCATAGCATTCGGAGTTTTCAAGTCGACCAAGTCAAACGCGAATTTTTCCGGTAAGCTCACTCGACCTAGCTTCCTTCCCTCTTGTTTGCTTCAATTTCTTTATTTTTATTCGTTCGAGAGTCCGTAATCGAGTGAGAAGATCCCATTCTCGAAAAACGTTCGACTCGACCCCTGACACCAAAACGTTGATCCTTGTTTCAAGGAGAGGGCAGAACTCAAGGGAAACCTGTCGAAGAAATATTTGAGCAGTGGGATGAAATAAATTCGCTCTCCTCGTCTCCGAGCATGGAGGAATCGGTTAGCTCCCAGGCCTCGGGTGAGGTAGGCGAATCGGAGGAGTCGAGGAGCTCGGAGGATAGGCAGTGGGCCTCCCCCTTAGGTCCTGTAACCTCCGCAGAGCCTTTGACAGCAATTCCCCCTGTGGGGATGAACTTGGGGGCCGAATATTCGAGTCGAGCGGGGGACGCGGGGCCGTCGACTTCGACGAGCCGGGACCTCGACGCCATACACATTCCCTATGGTAGGAAATCCCCCGACCGGATCCTGGATAAGGACCCTAGATTGGTTGAGAGCAAGGTATCGGCTAAGATGTTTGAAGACTTTAGGAGGATACTGTTTGGGGGGGACATAGAGTTAGGAGGGTACAGTATAGTTCGACCTCGACGAGGAGAAACCATGACTGACCCCCCGACCAACTGCATAGCGGTAACCTGGAAAATGATTCAAGCCGGGTTCCGAATCCCAATAAGCGACGATATCCTCGACATCTTGAACCACTTGAACATCAGCCCGGTTCAATTGATGCCGAATGGTTACGCGATGCTCAACGGGGTCCGAGTCTTGATGAAATATTTTGGGATCCCAATGCTTGGAGTAACCAAGTACCTCTTTAATGTGAGTGTGACCAAGGAGAAATCCGGGTCGGGCTATGGGTTTGTGCAGTTGTCGTTTAAACAGAAACGCAAGCTCACGACATCGCCGACCTCTTCAAACGGGCACACTTGGAAGCAACAGTTCGTGTATGTCGAGAGTGAGTTGGGGTGGCCACACCTATGGAACAGAATGTGGAGTTGGAAGCCGAGCCCGACTTTACCGATCGCCGCTACACGCTGGTCGAACACTTTTATACGAGACATGCTATCTCTCGGACAATTCGACTGCAAGAGGTTGATCGAGGACAAGGTCCTAGTGAACTTTGGCTTAGCCCCCGGGATTGCCAGTCGGACATTCGACCCTGGTAAAGCAGGCGTCCGAATCGACTTACTTAACTGATTGCTGTTCTTTCCTGAATTTTGTAACTTTCAAGTCGATTCTAACCCTTAGTTCCTCTCTGCAGATAAAGTGATAATGAGTCGGTTGGCAAAAATGAGGGCCGACATGGAGGAGCTCGCGGCCCAACACGTCATAACAAAGGCCACCGAGGTGGCTCAGCCCCATAAAACAATGGACGCCGCCCTCCCGAGGCCATCTGATCGAGATGGGATTGAGTCGAGTCAATTGCCTGCCTCCCCAACTTTAAAGAGGAAGGAGAAAGCCCCCGTCTCTGAGCCCGAGAGAAAACGATCGAAGAAAGAGAGAGACCAGAAGGGCGTGCCCGCCCCCAAGCAGACGAAAGATACCGACCAGGTAGGGGACAGCCAGTCGAGGGTCACGATCTCCGATGGCTCTCTTCCTTCGACCCCCTCTGGGACCGAGAAAGCACCGGCCCCGTTCTCTTCCGAGGCCATAAGGTCGTCGCACCTCCCGTTCCACCCCCCAAAGGGCGATATCTCGGACTTCTTCAAAATGCTCAAAATTTCTGAGCCGCACCTTCCCGGGGGTTACAAATTGATTGGGGATGACGGTAAGCCTCGGAGGATTGGGTCGGTTCCCCGGGACAACCGTGCTGCGGGGGCGGTGTACCACTGCTGTCAACTTCCAACCGACCACGAATCGAGGTGGAAAATGTCAGTGGTCGAGCTAGAAATATCGGCGGCCGTGAAGGTTATCGGGGTAACGACTTAAACTTTTTCTCTCTTTTGCCTCGCATAGGATTCGGTCATTGACCTCCTGTGTTTCTGTGTTGCAGCTTGCTCAAGACGTGTACCACATGAGTCGGAGGGCCCAAATTTATAAGGAGGGGAGGGCGCGTTTGGAGGCCAAGGCCGGTATCGACTCGGAGGTCGAAAGCTTAAAAAAGAGGGTGATGGATCTGGAGACTGAGAAGGCAAGTCTCAGCTCGAGCGCGAAGGCGGCAGGGTTGGAGAAAGAGAAGGCGGAGATGGCCCTCAACCAAACCAAAAAGCAATTGGAGGCCAAGAAGCAGGAATTGCTCGATGCCCACAAGAAACTTGACGCCGAATCCTCGAAGGTACTCTCCTCCTTCCGAGATGGGGAAGCGGCCGGGGAAGTGAAGGGTGCCAGAGCGGCTATCGAGAGGTGTCAAGCCAAATATGACGACATTGTGGCCGAGTCGGAACGGTTTGGGGCCTATCGATTCATGAAATCGACAGCTTATAAGAGGTCGACCGCTACCTTCGGGCTAACAGATTTGAATGAGGGGTTCGACTTATGTTTGGCCCAATGCCGCGCCGAGGGACACCTCCCGGTCGACTATAACACCAACAAAATCGGCCTCATGTGCCCCGACCCTCGCCCCCCGCCTCCACAAGCCGATGAAGACCCCGAGGAAGACTGGTCGAAGCATGAGTTTGGATTTGCTATTCCTTTGGCCAAGTCCATGGTCGGCGGCCGAGAAGAGGATGTGAGCCAGATGCCTCAGGGGGCCGATCCCATGATCCTGAATCATGCCAGGATATTTCCGGAGCTCTTTTTCGAGAAGACCACGAATACTCCTTCCGATGAAGAGATCGACTAGATCCCCCGTCTTCCCGCATTACCCATGCCTCTGCAGTCTGCTATCATTATTACTCTTTTTTTTTTTTTTTTTTTATTATGTACCGTGTCGACCCGGGGTGGTCGACGACGTTCCCATCGAAAAATCCAAATGTAGTCATTTTTTGAATTTTAATGGAATTTCTTATGGTTATCTTCGAATTAGCAGTATCGAGTACGCTTGTTCGAATTAAACTCACAAGTCTCTTAGATTGTCGATATCGCCCGCTTAAACTTCTGTCCGACTGGATGGCACAGACTACTTAACCCATCAAGAGTATAACAGTCGAAAGAATTGCTTTGATTTTATTGATTGACACATTGGAGCTTACATCTTTTTCAAACGTAAAACATTCTAAGGTTGTGGGCGTTCCAGGATCGAGGCACCGGATCGCCACTCAACTCTTCGAGGTGGTAGGCGTGGTTCTTCCCGACCTTGGAGATGCGAAAGGGACCCTCCCAATTGGCATCGAGTTTCCCGACGTGCTTGACAATGTCGACTCGTTTTAGGACGAGATCGCCAACTCGGAAAACTCGATGGAGGACCCTTTTGTTGTAGCTTCTGGTCATCGTCGCTCGGTACTGTTGCATTCGTCGGAAAGCCCGATCTCTCTTCTCTTCAATCATGTCCAAGTCGAGCTGACGATTCTCTTGGTTGTGAGCGAGTTGATAACGGGACACCCTATCGGTCTGGTGTATCAGCTCGGCCGGGATCACCGCCTCGGAACCGTAGACCATTGAGAACAGAGTCTCTCCTGTGGCGGTCCGAGGTGTGGTTCGATAGGCCCATAAGACCCCGTCGAGTTCCTCGGCCCAAGCTCCTTTGCTCCCGTCGAGGTGGGTCTTCAGGTTCCGCACGATCGTTCGGTTGGTGACTTCGGTTTGGCCGTTGGCTTGAGGGTGGCCGACCGAAGTAAAACGTAAGCTGATGCCATACTTGGAGCAGTAACTCCTGAACATTTTGCTCCGAAATTGGGGCCCGTTGTCGCAGATCAAGGTCCTCGTCACTCCAAATCGGCATATGATGTTCTTCCACAGAAATCGTGTCATCACTGTGTGGGTGATCTTGGGAACCGACGCTGCTTCGACCCACTTCGAAAAATATTCTACACAGACAATGACGAATTGATGTTGTCTCGGAGCGAGGGGGAAGGGCCCGACGATGTCGATTCCCCATTGATCAAAAGGCCACGTTATCTCGACCGGGGTCATTTTCCTTGGATGCTGGCGGGTGATGTTCGAATGTTTTTGACAGCTGGGACATTTCTTCACCAGATTGATCGAATCCCGCAGGAGGGTCGGCCAGTAGTAGCCGGCTCGAGATACTTTCTTGGCGAGTATTCGACCTCCGGCGTGGTTTCCACAGGATCCCGCGTGCACCTCCTCGAGAACTTCCTTGACTTGGGAGGGCCGTAGGCACCTCTTGGGCGGCTCCCTGACAGATCGCTTGAAAAGCATGCCTTCCGGGCTGAGGGAGTAGCTTGCCGCCCGGGCTACCAATCGGCGCCTCTCCGTTTTATTTTCGGGCAGGAATCGATCTCTCAGATGTAGAACCAGGTCGTCTAACTAGCACGGCTCGACTGGGTCGATGCTGAGAACCGATTTTCCTTTCTCCTCGATTGCGCGAGCTGTGTTGGTGAGAAACGTGATCGACCTGTCCCTTGTTCCTCTGAGACCATTGGCCACCTTGGAGAGGACGTCGTCTCTCTCATTTTCTTCTCTAGGAACCTTCTCGAGCCTGAAGCTTTTGAATTTCACGGCCCATTCCTTAACTTTCTCCAAGTATTTGGCCATCGACTCCTCCCTTGCTTCATAGGAGCCCGCGTATTGGCTTGCAACCAACTGTGAGTCGGTTAGAGCTTCCAGGTAATCGATGCCGTGATCCCTGGCGATTCTCATGCCCGCTCGAAGCGCCTCATATTCGGCCTCGTTGTTGGTAGCGGGGAAGCCCAGACAGATGGCGAAGTCGAGCTCATCCCCATCCGTACTTCTCAAAGACACCCCCGCACCCCCGCCCGATGAGGTCGAGGAACCATCGACGGTCAATGTCCAATGATTCTCATTCCTCCTGGGGGAGGTCGAGGGTTGCTTCTCGACCAAAAAGTCGGCCAAGACTTGGGCTTGGTATGCTAACCTTGGTTGGTAGGATAATTCATACTGGCCCAACTCGACAGACCACTTAACCAGTCGGCCCGAACTGTCCGGCTTGGACAACACCTGCCTGAGGGGCTGATCTGTGAGAACGACGATCCGGTGGGCTTGGAAATACGGCTTTAGCTTTCGGGCCGTGTGTACGAGCGCGAGGGTGAATTTTTCGATTTCTAAATATCGTGTCTCCGCTCCGTGCAGGATTTTGCTAATATAATAGATCGGCATGTGCTTTCTCTCCCTTATGGCGATCAGGACCGAGCTGATCACCTCGGCCGACACGGCCATATAGAGGTATAAAACTTCACCTCGCTTCGGCTTTGCTAACAGTGGGGGCGACTCGAGGTATCTTTCCAACGCCTCAAATGCCTGCTCACATTCCTCGGTCCACTTGAATTCTTTGATGTTCCTCAAGATTTTGAAAAATGGAAGGTTCTTCTCGGCCGACCTGGAAATGAACCTGTTAAGGGAAATAATTCGACCCACCAAGCATTGTACCTCTCGAATCGTTTTCGGGCTAGAAAGATTGCGAATAGCACTGCTCTTCTCGGGATTTGCCTCAATCCCTCTTTGGCTAACCATATACCCGAGAAATTTTCCTCCGGACACCCCAAAGGTGCACTTATTTGGGTTGAGCTTCAGGTTGTACTGCCGAGGCAGTTTGAACGCCCGTGTCAGATCCCCGAGGTGATCGCTCGACCTAATCGACCTTACAATCATATCGTCGACATACACCTCCATGGTTTTACCGATCTCTTCCCCGAAGATTCGGTTGACCAGCCGTTGATATGTAGCCCCTGCATTTTTAAGTCCGAAGGGCATCACTCGGAAGCAATAAACACCCTTCACCACTATAAAGGCAGTCTTATCCTCGTCCTCGGGTGCTATGAAGATTTGATAGTAGCCCTGGAAGGCGTCCATCATACTCATTAGCTCGCACCCTGCGGTCGAGTCGACCAACTGGTCGATATTTGGGAGAGGATAGGGGTCCTTTGGGCAGGCTTTGTTCAGATCTGTGAAGTCGTTACACATGCGCCACTTTCCCCCTGATTTGGCCACCAGGACCACATTGCAAAGCCAATCGACGTACGTGGCGGGCGTGATGTATCCAGCGTACAACAACTTGTTCACCTCTTCCTCAATTATTTCATTCCTTTTGATGCTTTGGGTTCGCAACCGCTGTTTGATCGGTTTGAAGGATGGGTCGGCATTGAGGTGATGCATAATCACGGAGGGGTCGACGCCGACCAAATCGTTGGCACTCCATGCAAAGATATCTGCGTTCTCTTGGAGGAATTGGATTAGGAGTACCTGTTCATGCTCCTTACCCAGTTCGGGAAGCCCGACATGAGTGATCTTCTCTCTTTGCCCTGGAAGAAGCTCAACTTCCACCGTCTGAGTTGATGCCTCGAGTCGATTATCCAGGACCTTCTGCTCTTCTTAGCTTTCTTCGATTTGCGGATAGGTTCATCGCTGGTGGCCTCCAGGTCCTCGATCTCATCCTCTTCCCCTTCGGGTAGGCCCAGAATCGGGACGACCCGGCGATCGGGCAGCTCAACTTTTTCCATGGAGATTGAGTAACAGGCCCAGGCCATGGGCACATCGCATCTCAATTCCCCTATCCCATTAGGGGTTGGGAGTTTAATCAGTTGATGAAAAGTCGAAATAACTGCCCTAAAATCGATTAAACCGGGCCTCCTTAAAATGATGTTATAAGCCGACGGCTGATCGACGACTAAATATTCCAGTTCGAGTGTCGACCTCTTAGGGAGTGTTCCCATGGAGGTGATCAATCGAACTCGACCCTTAGGATATACTTCGGACCCTCCAAATCTTGTCAAAGGAGTTTTGAGAGGTTCTAGATTCAAACTCTTAGCTAGATTCATACGATTTAAGGTCGAGAGATAAACAATATTTACAGAGCTTCCATTATCAACGAGGGTTTTGGATACAGCGTAGTTGGCCACGTCGAGCGTAACCACCATCGGACAACTAGGCATTTCGCCTTCCCGTGGTGGCATGCCGACTAGGTCCCTATTGCTAAAGCTAATGTCCTGATCTACCCAGCTCTGACTCGGCTCGACCTCCATCACCTCATGGGGCCCGTAGTAGCTTCTTTGGGCTTCTCTCCCGGTCCTCTTTCGTGCCGTTTTTGTGTCGCCACCAGCAGGCCCTCCCGCAATCATATCGATTCGACCGAGGCAAGGGAGGTTATGTTCATCCCTCTCGGTCGGCGGCTTCGCCTCTCTACATCGAGGAGGACTTCGATCGTCGGCTCTCAGGGCCAACTCATCCAACCTTTTAACAAATTCTTGGAGCTCTCCTCCTCGGATTAGCCTCTCGATTTCATCCCGTAATGCGAAGCACTCCGAAGTGTTGTGCCCCGACTGTCGGTGGAAGTGGCAGAACTTGCCCGAGTCCCTGGTCTTCTGAGTTTCTTTTATGGCTTTGGGATTTTTGAACAACTTTTTGTTGGAGACGTTATAAATTTCTTCAATCGACCGGTTCAGGGGCGTGTAATGCTTTTTAGAGATGCTTCCGGGGTGAAGGTCGACTCGGCTTTTTATGTCCCTCCTGGGTTCGCTTTTGGGTGGCCGGACGGCCTCCGGCTTCCGACCCGAGGCCCCCTTTTGGGCCATTTCGACCTCTTCCACCCTCATCCAAGAGGAGGCGATATCAAGCAATTTTGATATTGATGCTGGGTTCTTCCGGACAATGTACCGGGCGCACTCTCTATCCCTCAATGCTGTGTGGATCGTCGGTATCACCATATCCATGCTTGGGGACTGAACTTGTACGGCTGCACGAGAGAATCGAGTGAAGAAATCTCTCAGTGTCTCGTCTTCCATCTGTACGATGTTGTAGAGATAAGTGGCCGGCAGCTTGTCGCCCTTCACGGAGGAAAAGTGGGCAACGAAGCGCTCGACCAGCTCATCGTAGGAGCGAATGCTTCTCAGAGCTAGCCTTGAGAACCAGTCCTGGGCTGACTCGACGAGAGTGGTGGCAAAGATCTTGGCCCTAACATCTGGTGAATGGCCGAACATACTTATTTCAATTTCAAACCGATCAACGTGCCGCTCAGGGTCGGACACGCCGTTGTAGGTCGGGAGGTTGGTGGGCATCTTATCCGCAGCCGTGGCTGCCAAAATCTCCTCACAAAAGGGGGATCTCACTTCCCGGGAGCTCCGGTATTGATGAGTCGGCCTTCTTTTGGGTGGAGGTGACCGATTGTTGTAGGATATTTCCTCGTCGTCCTCGACTCGAGAGGGAGTTTTGCCTTGCCGGGACCGCTGGGGAGAATCTCCCCTCCGAGGCAAGCGGTGTCTCAAATCCTTCCGCCCAACGGGGAGTCCTCGGTTCGACAATCTGGGGGCGTCGGGAGAGGCCCTAGCCCCCAGACGATCGAACACCCTGGAATTTTTTGGTCGCTGCTCTTCCTCACGGTGAGAGGGGCTCCTTGATTCCCTGGCATCCCTCGATCCTCGGGCGGTCCTTGGTTCTCCTCCCTTTCCCTTGGTTCTTGACCTAGCACTTTGAGGTTCTTGATCGATTGGGCGCTTACCTTGGCGTCGAGCCGACTGGGCCTCTTGGTCGGGAGGTAACACCTCGGTCTGTTGTGGCTCCTGACCTGCCCCTTGCCGCTGGTTTTGACCAGGCGGTGGGGGCATGCCATAGGGATCTTGATGGTAAACCACTGGTCCGGGCTGATATCCCCACGGGGGAGGGGGCGGATACCCGTAATGCGCGGGGGGTCCACAGTAATACGAATACTGTCCTGGTGGTGGGACGACTGGGCTAGCTCGAGGTTTCTCCGGGAATACTGGGGCTCTGCCATCAGCGGCTGCCGCTATTGCCTCGGCTTGACATTTTTCGAGGTAGGCGTCCAAATCTGGGGTCACATAGACCATGGGAACAGGGGCGGCTCTATTCTCGATTGTAGGGCGTCCCTGGGTTTGACTCGGTCCGTCCGCCCTGTTCTGGACGTCCGTACCGGGGTCGTCCCCTCCCAGGGTGCGATGACTGCGCAGCTCCATTACTCTTCGACTTCTTGCTCTGTTTTCCCACAGACGGCGCCAAAATGATCGAGTCGGATTTCGGGTTGATGACGTGTCCTGTAATAGTTGACTTCGACCACTTAGAATTTGTTGGTATGGTAGAGCTCGAGATGGAGTTGACCTGGAAGAAGCAACAAGCGTGAGCTTCGGACCGACAAAGGACTGTAAGGGTGGTTCCCTTTGTCGGCGCTTCGACGCTCAAGTCAGTATCGAGTGGCTGAGAGCTTATCGAGTGACTTTTGCGCTTTTAATGTGGTGGTTGTGTGTGTGTGAATGGCATTTATGGTGGGGGTATTTATACCTATGGGGGTAATGATTACCTGCACAGTGCATCCTGCAGATGCATTAAATGCGCCACCTGCTCCGTACGGCATGTCAGGCCTCATTAAATGCAGGAAGCGGCGGAGTGGGCCCAGGGATGGTCGACCCCAATTCGACCTAGAAACTATGCTGTCGAGTTTTCGCCGACTTGCCCTGGAGACAGCCGATGGTGTTTCGACTATTCCTGAGGGCAATCGAGTCGACAAGGTTGAGCGGTCAGCACTTGCCTTTTTGCAGGGTCTGCCGTTTGAGGTGACCGATTAGGACGCTTGCGTGACACTCTTGGCCGGTCATTTACTCCACGTGTCCAAACTGGAGTGGTCCACGTGGTGCTTACATGGCGATGCCTGATTGGCCCACGTCACACACAAAGTATCTATTACTTACCCACAAAATATATAATATATTTTGGATGTCAATTTGTTACAGCTACGGTTTGGTATAGTTCCAACAGCAAGTACAGCTTGGTATAGTTATGACAAGCTGCAAGAAGTGAAAAGCTCAATTGAAATAAGAAGTACAGCTTCGTATAGTTGTACCTTGTAACAAGCAAGAGTTGAAAAGTTGCAACCGGAACAAGAAGTACATGGATCCTGTAATACCCTAGAGTTAACTGCGAATCCCTATAGATCATTAGGATGGAAAACAAAAATTACTAAAAGAAATAAGTTTATAGTTGTATTAATGTACTCTAACGAATCCATGGACCAATTGTTAATAACAAGAATTTAGACAAAAAAAAAAAAAAAAAGAACTTTGTGGGAATTCAAGAAAAGATAAATTGTTAAGAAGAATGAAAATGAACACTAAACCCAATATTAACCGAGTATCTAAAATTAAACAAATATAAATTTACAATCCTAACTAGATGAGAATACCAAAATAATACTAACCCAAAGTTACAATCCTAACTAGCTAGGTCAACAGAAAACTGGCCCGCCCAACAGAATCCCTTGTGTTGCATTCGGCAAAAATGCAACCATGATTCCGCAGTGCCCGGAATTAGTAAATCCCAAGCGTGGCCAGTTGCAAGGCGTATACACAGCCTCAAATTTGACCTTACTCTTAAAAACGATGCCGTATTCGGCCATCTTCTTGCCGAGTTGATCAACGTGATCGGTAGCATTATAATGGGGCCATGATCCCATTGCAATTGTCGAGTTAATCAACGTAATGTTGTTCGGTGGCTGTGTAAAAGGAGGGATCACCACTGTCGAGAACTTCTCCGACGACATCCCTTCTTGAACAGAAACCTTGATACATTCATACCGAAGCTCCGACACGCCACTTTCGAATGAAAATCCAAGGCTGACCGTGGATTCTTGAATGGAAACGGAAGCTGATATTATTTGAAAACCGAAAGGAAGATTCAATTGTTGTATAATAGATAAGATCACGGTCAGGAATGCTCCAGCACCGGCTAACAGAACCATGATTAAGG
Organism: Lantana camara; assembly: GCA_037501455.1. NCBI lineage: Eukaryota > Viridiplantae > Streptophyta > Magnoliopsida > Lamiales > Verbenaceae > Lantana > Lantana camara. Next base: position 19,989,572 of record CM074859.1, read on the forward strand.
CGGATCTCAAACTCTCTTTGCTAACACTTGGGCTTGCTGAATTAATGTAACCCATAGTTTTACCAGGAAAATTTGATCAGCTGAGTTTGGAGATTTAATATGTTATATGCGTATATATGTTAACCTCTCTTGGATGAGAGTTCTAATATTATTGGAATTCTAATTACGCCACACATCTACTCAGACTAAAATTTCGTCTATAGAAGCAAAATACAAATAGCTAGTGACCATAAAGTCTCCGTCCGTAGACAATCAGGCAAAGACAATGAGTATGGACGCGATGCACATTTGATGATGGGAGATTCATTCATAACTATATTTCACTATTAATTATTAAAAAAAAAAAAAGTCATCTTAAATATTAATATCCAAATACATCATGTTTTGATCTTAAAAAAAACTTCATAAGTTATGGGTTTATCACTTGAGAATAAAGTGTGAGTTGTGAGAAATTAATTATGGAGAAATATTATCATTTTAAAAATAATTTCTCTGACCTACGAGAATGAGTTTATTTGTAATTTTACAAATTTAGAAGGGTACGTTTTATAATATTTTCATTTAAAAATGTACAAGTTGTAATTACTCAATCTCGCAAGGAGTGTAAAGGTAAATTAGTATTTCTTATAATTAATTTTTTATCTTAGTTTTGGAATACAACTACACATATATATAACTAGCAACTGGTGCAGGCCGTTCCTGCAGGCTTGGGATCTTCTGTTACAAAATCATGTTTCATCTCCTGTTAACACCATTAGATCTATGACATGTGTCACTTAAAAATTAAGACCCAATAAAGAATAAATCTTTTCTCCTTTTATTTAACAGACGTTTTATCCGAAGCCACTTACGTAGCCCATGTTCTTGATTTCTTTATTTTCATCGCATAGATCTTTGACATCTTCACATAATCACAATTTCCCTGAAAGCTGTCCTTATGAATCATATTGGTGTATACGGGAGGTATACCGCCGCTCAAATGATTATTCGAGAAATTAAGCTTCAATTTCCGTAGTTCGGCCGGAATCTTGCTGGAAAATTTATTTCCCAACAGATTAAGACAGTTTAGAACAGATAAATCTCCAATTTCACTCAAAACCTCACCGGGGAAATCATTATTTATTAAATTTAACTTGATTAGCTTCTTCCATGAGTGAATGGCACTTGGGATTCCACCGAAAAATTCATTGTTTTGAAGATCAAGCTTTACCACTTGACCGAAATTAACTATACTGTTTGGTAATGAACCCGAAAAATGATTATCATTAGCTATAAAACTCCAATAAACTCTCCAACCAACCAATCTTCTTGGGCACACTGCCGGATAAATTGTTCTCCGACACAATCAACTGAGGCAAATTCGATGCGCCGGCAATATTTTTTTGTAATTTTGCCGGCTAAATTTCCTTCTTTCTAAGGTTTGTGTGTTTTATGAGATTAGAGATGCAGATTTTTTTGGGTGGTGAGTTTTGTGAAATAATTTCTCCGACACAATCAGCATATTCGATGCGCCGACGATATTTTTTGCAATTTCGCCGGCGGGATTCAATCTTTCGTGGGTTTGTGTGTTTTGTGAGATTAGAGGTGCAGATTTTTTTGGGTGGTGAGTTTTGTGAAATTGGAAAGAAGAATTCTGCTCTGTACTGCGCAAAAAAGGAGTTATGTTTAGAGAGATGACGTTAGATATAACTTCCATTAAATAAAAGGAGAAAAGATTTATTCTTTATTGGCCTTAATTTTTAAGTACCACATGTCATAGATCTAATGGTGTTAATAGGAGATGAAACATGATTTTGTAACAGGGGATCCCAAGCCTCCTGCGGTCCCTGCCTGTCAAGTTAATTTCTCGTGGAATTTCTCTTTCATATGTATTCTAAAGTTAATTTTTGATGTAATTTCTCTTTTGTATGTACCCTAAAGTTAATTTCTAGTGTAATTTTTCTTTTGTATGTATCCAGAGTTAAATACATATCATCCATGTGTGCCAAGTTAATTTCTAGTGTCCGTCATTGCCCGCCAAAATCATTTTCCACGTAATTTTGTCTTTTGTATGAATCCTAATTTAATTGAGATTTCTCTTTTGTATGAATCCTAATTTAATTGAGTTAAATACATTGTACGTAACCTATTCTAATTGAGTTAAATATAGTTTTACACTCATTTATTTATCTTTACAAAGTAGAACTTGTTCTTTCTTTTCAATAGTGAAAGTTATTCTTTAAGTATTTAACGATGGATAATATACTTAATGATATATGTGTGATACTTTTATAACGGCCTAAAAATAAAATACATATAGCCCTAAATCATGAGTACAAATAAAGAACATTTTGCTTCTCTTTAACTCAAAATTCGGAGATGGGTTGGCTAATGCATATTATTACAACATCATAAAATATAAATTTTCGAACCACTATTTAAGTGAATAAGAAAAAATTATAAACCCCAAATTGATATATCCATCTAAACTAATATAATCCTTTGATAATATGTATAACCAACACTTAGAGATAGTTTACTTTATTAGAAATAGATATATTAGTTATTTAACACACTAATTTCTATGTTTACTAAAATATTGTACAACCCCTATACTATTAGCAAAGTCCAAGAAAATATAAGAATACATGCACTATGCTATTTAATAGCAAAGCCCAAGAAAATATAAGAAATACACTATGCTATTTAACAACTCTAAAAAGGAGTTTTTAATTAACTAGGATAATCTATTGTAGTAAACAAAATGAATTGGGTATTTAACAAAATTTTAACATGGTCATATTAAATCCATCTAGATAATAAACCAAGAAAGTAAACATTTTTTAGTTATTTAACAAATTATCCTGAATGCAACATACAACTTAAGAATAATTCACATTACCAAATTTAAAAGAAAATACATAATTGTTGAGGACAAAACCACAAAATAGATGAAAACTATATGTGAAATTTCTAATATCCCTAGTTTTTGAATGTCTTTATGAACGCTTATTTATAAATAAGCAGCTTCTCTTTCACAATAGACCGCCTTGTTCCATAATCGAAAAATAAAAATTTTTATTGACAATGTCTAGAACTTCAAAGAAATAAAAGGAAAAACCACCAAAAAAAACAATGTCATATTCCACGATGATTACGACTTCATTTTGAGCAACTTACGCATAACCTATTGCTTGACCTTGGCTAGTAAAACATTGTTGCAACCGAGTCTGTTCTGAATGTCAAGGAGAACGAAAGTTGAAGCTTCAACAAATATAAAAAGCCCAAATCCCTGCAATGAAAAGCACATTATTTCACCAAGTAAAATTCCCCTATCTATATTAGCAGATTCGAAATTACAAAAATGTAAATACCCAATAAAATGAGAAGCAGGAAAAGGTAAATGAATCTTACCCCATAACACATTTTTCTTTGTATACATTTACTAGCCTATTTCCATCTTCGCCATCACCACATCCTAGAAAGCTTTTGGTATATCTTGATCAGCAATATTGAGGAGAACATATATTGAGGAGTACATAAATAGCAAAATATTACGTGTTTTGCTTATTTTCTGATCAAAATACATATTTAATTTTAGTTGAGTAATGTTATTAGTGGAAGGAACCTATTTGAATATAGTCAGGCAAGTGATCTCCATCTTTCAATGAATCAAATTAATAGAGAAGAAGAAGATTTCAAACAAAAAAAAGTACTTAATTACTAAAATATGTAGTCCAAGAAAATAAATTAATTATGGAAACATGAAGTGCAAGATCTCTGATTGACTTGATTCATATACGTTCAAGTCAGTCAAATTGCAAAAACCTATGATTGTTGGGATTGAGAATCTAGATGTGTACTCATGCCCGCAGCCAAAGAAAAGTATGTTTAATTGGTAAATTTAATCCTTCTATTTGGGAGAGAGATATTATTGTCATTTTGTTTTGATTTTCTTTCATGTAGATTTTGTCAGGAATATATAGACTGCGGACACGTGTATTCATCATATAACATCAAGTTTTTTATGTACACAGGGACGGAGTGCGGCGGTGGCTGGTAAACTAAAAAAGTTAGTCGACTGACAAATCAACCAAAATAAACGAGTTTTAGGCTCTAACATTTTTTGTCAAATTACAGTGAAATACTAAATTGCTATGAACTTAGCTGGCTAGTTTCATAAGAAATTTCTCTAGATACAGTAATTTGAATAAAACCTTATTTGAGCACTTTTCATAATTCAAAATGTGCAAGGGAAATGAGTCATGTGAAATCTGTTTAAAGTGTATTTTTATGAATTAATTTTGTATGATCAAAACCAATCAAATGGATTGTTTTGTTAATAAATGTAAGATTGATGGGGAAATTCTGTGATGATTACCGTTATTTATGTTATCTTGTGTTTGACCTTATGTCAAAGAAACATAAAATTTGCAATATATGTATATATTTTTAAATACTTTAAGGTTACTCTGGCATTGGTATAGACTGATTGAACACATATCTGTAGATTATGCATATTATCATACTTTTGCTTAAAATAAAAATCTTTACATCTTCATGATTACTGATCAAATAATGTTAGTCGACAAACAAATAAGCCAAATTAAATGATTTTTATGCTCAAACATTTTCAGTCAAATTATAGTATAATACCAACTTGCTATGAACTTAGTGACCAGTTCCATAACAAATTTCTCTAGATATAGCAATTTGAATACTTTATGAGCTTCTTGATTGACTAATTCCTTAACAAACTCTTGATTGTCGGATTTGTCGTGCTGCATTTGAATAACAGGAGACAAATGAAATAGTTATCTCAAAAGTTAGAGAAAATACCAAATTCAATGATTAATGATGTGTAAATGTAAAACACCTAATTATGGTTCAAGATTAACTGGAGAAGAAAGCAATTAGGTATATAACAGCTATATTACATCCCCGATTGTCACAAGCTCTAGTTCCATGAAGTCAGCCTACAAAATGCATATATTCATGCTTCAGCTTACAAAATGCATATATGATTTATTCAAATATGGCAAATAACAAATAATGTAGATTACTATCAAATAGTGTTATTAGCAGTAATAGTGTTTCCACACACGTCTCAGCAAATCATCTATCCAAGTACTTAACTTTTAGATGCGCACACATCGATCACATGTATTGAACATTGATATCCACACATCAACACAAAAATGCATGATGGGTGTCGAGACCACCAAAAATAAATTCCCAAGCACCGAATCCAAATAAATTGTAGATAGTGGTAAAAAGGGTCGATCCACGAGGATTGGATGAGTTTGTAATCTTTTTTATGCAAAGGAAACGAAACGAACAATAAAAAGGGGGGGGGGGGTTGTCAAGTTTTAGATTTAAACTAACAATAATTTAAAATAAACGATTAAACTAACAAGAACTAGAAGTAAACTTGGATTAAATCTAGACAAATTCAATGGATGACAAATAGCCGGGATTTTCCTACGCATGCATCAGACTATGATCACGGACAGGGTGATTAATTCCTCATTAGGCTAGCTATAGTTACCAATTACCTTAGGCTCCCTCGTTTCTTCGTATTTTTAGAATAATCTAAAGAAACTCCTAAAGATTATTCCCTAACTAACTAATAACCCTTATCAGAAACTCCTTCAAGGATTTAATTAGCTAATCGCTTTACGAGCTAAAGAAACACTAACCCTAACCGACTAAGTAGAAACTCCTACTTCACTTAATTAGACCGAATTATTCCACAACACAAAATCAGCCAAACTTAACAACCTAGTGTTGATTGCCACTTCGTTAATTGCCCGGCTAGACTCCACCAAACGAATTAACTAGTTGTATGTGTGTTGATAACTCTAGGATTCATGCACTAATCAAAGAATTGAACAACACTCAATGACATGAAATCGAAAATAAAACGGATAACTTTGATTAATCAACCCAAAGAAATTGTCTCACGACATCTAAAGCATGCTTGGAAAATCCCAACTAAAAACGAACTAGAAATTCATAACGGAATTCAAAGAACGAAATTGAAACATAAAAAAAGGATCAACTATATTGGAGCTTGAATTCTCTCTCCCTCGTCCAGAAGTTGCTGCTGCTGCGTATCCTCTTGTTTTTTAGAGTGAAGATGTTCCTTCTTTTTGCTACTGCAACTTGCTTTTGTAGTGTAAAGGGGCTGATCTTCTTCCTCCACTTCATCCCACGTTCTCTCATTAATTTGGGCCTAGTAACTCCAAAATATTGCCCACTAATTCCATCTCATGTATATAATTGCAGAAACGTACGCCACTTTCTTTGTGATTTAACGTCCAAAGATAAAGTGGGAGGTTATGGACTCTTTGTGGCTTGTAAGATGAAGCTGGGCCTAGACTCCTTCAAAAGATCTCAAATGATTTCTCCTACTTAGTTACAAGTCCACTCCAATTTAGAATTAATGGGCCTCCACTTGGTAAAAGATATTCTCCAAAGGTTTCTGCATGAACGGGCCAAATAATTGGTAGGCCAAAATCTCCTCATTCCTCAAAGCCCATATCTTGCTTCTTGAATCATCCTACACAGCTACTGCAGAAATATCACCATAAATCTCCAAAGTTTGGCAAGCCAATGTTGTTCCTATCAAGAAGCATGAAATCAATTAATTCTCCACAATTTAAACCAAATCAAGGGGTAAATATAACAATTGTAATCTCAATAATTGGTAAATAAATGACTTATCAATGCATCCAGCAAATTACTATTACAATCATTCCAATCAATCCAATAGTTCTCTCACCACCAACATCTCCGAAATTAATTTATGTCAAACCACATTGCAAATTAACACTTATTAATTTATAAAAGAATATAATTTTAAATAAATATTATTGATGCTTACGTCTGTAGTTTTCCATCACCATAAGCCATCATTCTCCCCTGCAAGGTCACTGCAGGATTCAAAATCATCTTAAATTTTAGAATCTGAAACAAGGACAAAACAAAAAAATAAGAGCTTTCTTGATAGCAAATAGTAGTGGTAATCGGCTTGGTTTTAGAGGAAATTCACAAAATTAGTAAATACAACGACTAAATATCAATACAAAAGCATTGATATATACCTCCGCAAATTAATTTCACAAAGTTAAAGCGCTTCATGGATTTTAGGTCGGAACGGAACCTCTAACATTTTGTTCTCAGAAAACCTCCAATGCCAATCGAGTATTCCTTTTCCCCCTGTATCTACTGAATAAGGATGTACATAATTTCAATATTTCTTTCTCCAAAAAATCTCCACTACCGATTGAGTCTTCGTTTTTCCCCTTTCTTGGTTGAATAAAGATGCACGTAATCAGAAGGTTTGGATTTGCCTAAATATTTCCAAACAAATTCCAAACTCAGTTGAAGAGCAAAAGAATTTTGAGAGAGAACGATTCTCAGATGTAAAATGAATTCTGACCTAGACATATATGATTCTTGAAAGTTGATGAAAAGATATTGGTTTTACTGTGAATATGGATTTGAGATTTGAGAAGGAAATGGAAGTAGTTCCAGATCGGATAACTTGCAGTATAGATCGTGGGTAATTTCAAATTGGCACTTCCAAAAAAGCCCTTAAATTATATACTTTTCTCTTAATAGTGGTGAGGGCATAATGGGTGTACCAAAACTAGTAATTTTCTGTACATTTGTGCAATAAAATAATTATTATTATTTAATTTTGTTGAAATTAAATTCTTTATATTAATAATATTTTAATATAACTATTAAATGACATAAATAAATTTGATAATATTATTGATGGTATTCGATCAGGTTAGGGTCAAACCCCGATCACTTTCTATTTTGTTGAGGTGGGAAAACTGAGGGTGAAGCTCAAAGAAGGTCGCCGGAAAAGCTATGGGCTCTACCTGCTAGGACAAACACCAACAAAGTCAGATGGCCAAGCTGGGAAAACTGGGGGTGATTCCCAGTTTGGCTCTCCGACGCTCTAGTCAGATAATGATCTGAAAGAGAATACTAGCAACGATATGAAGTTACAGTAATGGAGAAGGCTTACAGGGATAAAGATGAATTCCCATATTTATAGTTGAGGGTCAGGGACCCTTTGGTAATTTGTCTTGTGTGGTCCTGCCCTAATGTTGCCCTAACACGTGTCGCAACGAGGAGAAACCTAGGAGGAATCTCCTACAAAAGTTGGTAAAAGTTAGTGTTTGCAACAGTGGCAGGTGCGCGAGCCGGTATGGGTGTCAGAGAGCCATTTTGGTGGTTGGTAACGAGGGCGGGAGGCACGCTCGTGTCAACCGAGACTGATGGACTTAAAGATCTGCGTGGGGATTAGCGCCCCAGCAGTGCAACGAGGGGGAGCGGGACCCCTTTAATCAGTTATTGTATGAGGGTATGTCTGAAGGAACATGACGCTCGTTGATGATTTCATTAGAGCCATAGAGGAGTGCATGGCAGTGAAGTCATGGCGCTCGTTAGCGAGCCGTGGGTGACCATGCGCTTTATGAACGGTGATATGCTTTCGTGTGACCTTGCGCTAGTGCAGGTCTGGGACACTCGTAGGGGCTTATTTGGGGGGACCGTCGAATCCACTTGTCGTGCGTTGAATGTGCCACGTGTCAAAACGTGGGTCAAACGTATTTTGCCCCCATCATTTTGCACCCCCCTCCCCCAAAAAAAAATTCTGCAGCCCTTGGTGGTAAAGGCTGTAGAATTCAAAATTTCCAATATCCGAGGGGGACTCTCGTACCTGGGGACCTTGAGTGTTGTGGAAGTTCCTTCTGACAAGTAATTAATGAAGTCATTTCAACTGACCGCTCACTGATCTTAGCATCATTAAATGCTGATGGGCGAGTGGGGACGATTATCAAGGAAACGGCGCGTGAATCTCGGGAAGTGGGTGACGGTTCCCAAAAGTGGGCGATTATCAAGGCGGGAAATGATTGCCATTAAATTTAATATTCCCTAATCTCACCCTATAAATAGGGGATATGCCATTCTTATTCCTCTTTACGCGAACCAGAATTCCGAAACCCCTTTGTGCTAAAACTTCTCAGAGCAAACTTCAAAGAGCTTCATTAAACTCCAAGCTTTTCTTCAGGAATCCAAAGGTAAATCTCTTTCGATTCTTTTAATTTCTGACTTGCTAACCTTAGTACTTGTTTAGGATTGAAAATCTTTCCCAGAATTCTACCTTCTTCCCAAAATTTCCAGACTCCTTGAATATCCCCCATCTTCAAAAGTTCCCATATTTCTTCCAAGCTTTCCAACAGTCATGTCAAGAGATCATGCCGAGGAGTTTACACGGGAGGTTGATGAAATGGCAACCCAAAGTTCACCATCCTGGTTCCTCCAGAGACGAGGAACTAGATGCAGCGGTTTCCGCTGTGGAGGAGAGGAGCCCAGAGGGGGTTGAACACTTATTTGAGGAGATAGACATGGCAATCGAGGCAAAAAGACAAGGGGAGCCGTGGGCCTTAACGGAGAGGGCAACCCATGCTGGGATGCGGGCCCAGAACAGTAGCAGTCCGGGAGCACATTTTAAAATTTTGATTATAATACAAGTATTAAAATATTTCTAAAACATTTTAATACAATAGCGGAAGACTTAGCCGGATCAACTCAAGTATATACATGCAATTGATAATGAATTTTAAATCACTTAAGCAGATAAATATCTAACATGCAATTAACACTTAAGAGCACATAATTTATCATGCTTAAAATAAACAACTGTAAAATATTATCGTACTGCAAACATGGCTATCTAACGGTATTTTTCCAGCTCCCGAATTCACCTCCCGAGAATCCGACACCCAATCTCCACGTGAAACCGGCAGAGCTTCCCTGCAATAACCCCAGGGACACCCTCGGAGTGTGGGCCCCGAAAGTATTTCTCTAAATACTTAGAGAAAATAAACTTTAAACTAGGAAACCCTTTTCAGGGTTTATTCTCCCGAAATCAGGCGTTTTATACAAACACCTAATTAAAATTAATTCCAAAATAAATCGGAATTAACTAGGAGGAAAGGGATATGGTTTCAAAGCCGAGAGCTCAGCCAAAACCTCTCCCAAAGTTGTGAATGAGAAATAAGGACCCAAGGCCCCTATTTATAGGGGAAAACCCGAGGGTAAAATGGTAATTTCACCCCCCACTTGCGTGTGCAACTTGGGCACAAAAACCGAGATGACCACGTCGAAGATCTCCTCACCACGAGTCCAACGCCGTCGGCCGGTTACCGGAATTCCGCCGCACGCGCCCGCACGCGCCAGCAGAATGTGGCGCGTGTGTTGTACACGCGGCCTAGGGTTCCAGCTGACGTGGCCTCTTCTGAAGCGGCCATGTGTCCGGGTCCGATCCGACCCTGAACCGGACCCGACCGACCTACCCGAGAACCGACCCTATAACCCGTTCTCTGACCCGTTTGACCGGGTTATCCGACCCGTTGACCGGCCCCGTTTAGCGCAAATCTGGACCATCCAATGCGCTGACGTGGCGCCCCACGCGGCGTCCAGTCAACGCCACCTGGGACCCATATGCTGACGTGGCATGCCACGTCATCACCGAAATTTATTTTTTTTCCCGATGAAAATTTTATTTTCTCCAAAATAAAATTTCGGGCATTTCCAACTCTTTGGAACTTTAATTTATTTTCTTAAAATAAATTCCTTGGCCATTTTCAAACACTTTGAAAATTCATTTCTTTTTCTCCTTTTAATATTTTCTCTTTGGGTTTTTAATTGGGGCTTGCAGGGGGACCTGCAGGACTAATTAATTTTAGCTCCAAACGGATTAATATATTATCATCTCATGATAATAATTAATTACCGTTTAACAATATTTAATTCCACTAAATAAATATTGTTGCACTCTAAAATTAATTAAATTATTCACGAATTTCTCGATCTAGAATAATTTCGCATTTTACTCCTCCGTGTAGATATCCATGAAAAATAAATTGTAACTACTATCATTTATTTTTCATTTCCAATTTGAAATTTATTGATTCACCTTAAGTTCAAATTCTCTGTATGTGAAACACATTCAACATACAACTTCGGTGACGTATCACACGAAGTGCTTTGGCCAAGTCTTAATTCGAACTTTTACAAATCTATTTCAAGGATATCTTTTACCTTCCAGCAAGGCCACAGATTCCTCGATCAATATAACTCTTTAGCACATTTCATGTTGTCACCGAATCATACAAAGTATTTTGGCCACCCGTTACCGAGACCTCACTTCGAGTATGTTACAGCGACTAACACTACATGCCTAAAGCCGAAATATTATCAGAATTAAGAGTACAATGCTTCCTGAGTTTTTATTCATTTTAGATAGCAGTATAAAATGAATTATCTCAGTGGTCCAGTTCGATGTTTCTAATCCTATTGAAAATCATCAACGTGTTATAATTGGAATCACTATTCCCTATGACGAAAGACTAATCATCTTATATAACCACGTTATAGTCTTGATAAGATCATATTCTTATCTTACCGACTAGAACTTTAATGACACGTGATTTCGGTATTCAAAGTCTTTTCCTATGAAACACATTTCATATGAGAATACCACCACACGTCATTAATTATTAATATGTGAAATACTCACAACTCACTGTAAATTCAGTTTAATAAATTCAACAAATTGAATTTTCAGGGCACTATCCCAATAACCCATCCCCATCGCCACACTGTAACAGTGGCAATTTTCGCTCCTAATCCTGAGGCAGAAGGAGAAACTGGGCTGTCGGAGAGAGCCCCTGCCAAGGGTAAAAGGAAGAAGTCCCAGAGAGGCCAAGGGGTCAAACTAGGGGGAAGGTTCTGGCATGCAAGCGACGGAGGTTCCCCCAGAAGAAATCCAAAGCACAATCACACGTGGGGAAATAGTATCAATGTTGGCCCCAATATATTGGGACGAGCGGTTTCAATGGAGGATCCCTGCTGAAAACGAGCGAGCGAATAATCCCCCTCCGGGGGAAATGGCCGTTTACTTAGACTCTATAGTGTATGGAGGTCTGAGATTTCCTATACCCGAACCCGTAGCCGATATTCTTAGTAACCTTAACCTGTACGCTGCCCAAATTTTGCCCAACGGTTTATCTTCAATAACCGTGTTTTTAATTCTTATGGCGTGTACCAAACATCAACCCTCGTTTCGAAATTTTAATGCCCTTTTCCAAGTTGCCCGCTCGCCCCGTTCATCCCCGAGGGCGGGCTTTTTCTATATCCAAGCCAAATCCGGCCTGAAATTGATTGACTCTTCCACAACCCATGGCGTAGAGTGGAAAAAGAAAATTTTCTTCGTGAGGGCTCCTGAGGGTGAAGATTTTGGGGTACCCCGAGAGTGGGTTTCACATGGGGAGGGGCCCATAGTTAGGCATCATTTACCTCACACCTTTCCGGAAAATTGGCCTAGAGATCTTGCCGGTGCCATGAGGGACAAGGGTTGGATAATCCAAGCAAAGGATCTAACTGATGATGCTGAAGTCATGTTTCTTTGCGGAATTACAAATGACCCTCACTTTATCAGAAATCTACCCACTCAGAATTTAGAGAGAGACGGTTAGCTTCTAGGGACTAACTTTAGATAGGAATACTAACTGCTTAATTGCACTTTGTAATATTTTTCTGCACAAGCATTGACCCTCATTTTCCTTGACTTCTTTCCAGGCGTCGCTATCATAATGGTTGGTGCTAACATGCGTATTGTTGCCAACTTCGTCAACAGCCGTCGTCAGCCACAACAGGGAAACCAAGTGAACCCACGCGGTCAAGGAGCCGGGCGAGGGGCAGGTCGTGGTGATGGTCGTGGGGGCCACGCAGGAGCAAGCTCAAGTACTTCCCAGCAAATCCAAGGCCGCGGAAACAATAGCGAGCCCAATACTGAATTGAGGATAGTTACACGTCCAGCTAACGATCCCAACACGAGGGGAGCTACTCCTCCAACTGCTAACCCCCCGAGGCCTACTTCGAACGTGGTCATCAGGGGATCCCAAGAAGATGCCGCCGCCACTTCTAGAAAGAGGAAAAGGATGTCTGACAACATCTCCATTCTGGGCAAAGGCAAATAGGTGGTGGAGGGCACGAGGGGGGATGGTGATACCTCCTCTTCCGAGGAGGACCATTTGTGGGCGTTTGAATACCTGGGGGATAGGAGTGTCAACCGTGTCCCAGAGGAAGGCCCTGTTTTGTTAAGCGCTCATTCGCCCTCCCGTACTATTACTGAGGGGCTCTACGAGAGGGTCCAATTTTCAGGGGACTATCGCACGTTGTTCTCCCAACATACGGAGAGGGTTGCTGCAGACATTGTTCATGCCCTCCTTGCTGTAAGTTTTCTCTTCGTTCCCCTTGTTTTCCTATAGAAGTCGCTTCCTCTTACAAATACTAAGTGTCAACTACTCATTTCCTTCTGAAAATATAGGAAGTGATGCCGAGGGCCAAAAACCTCCAGATGCGAGCGTCCGTCTATTCTGAGTGTAAGGCTAAATACAAAAAAAAATAAAGCGTGCCAACGACCTTGCTCAGATCCAGAAGGAACTGGATGTGGAGAAGGCCAAATTCCTCTCTCTTGAGACAGCACACAAAAAATTGGAGGCGGAGATGAAGAAACTCCAAGATGGCTTCAAGAAGTCTGAGACGACTTGTAACTATATCCTTTATCCCCTGCAGCTGGTCTTGCACAACCGCGAGGAGATTAGGATTTTCATCCCCTTCTTTGTCTCCTTGCTTTGTGGCCCGGGAGGCTCTTTTGGAGGCATGAGAGTCTCCCTCATCTTCCACATTGATTCTCTCTGTGGGCTCTCTGCCTTTGTCCGCATGGGGACGCTCATTTTCGCCTCGGTTGGGAGTCTCTTTGGCGGGTGGGGGTTGCGGTTAAGCCCTCAGGACGGCCTGAGCCTCCCTAAGCCGAAACGTCTGTAATCCACCCAAAGGAGCAGCAGCTCGAGTGGCCTGCCCAGAGGGAAAGTACATGAAATGGAACTTCTCCCATGCCCCTTGGGCCGCCTGAACCTCGCATTGGGCATAAAGAGCCCTCAGCTGTTGATGGGTTAACGGGGGCAACTCCACTCCTTCAATCTCCCTCGGAATCACCACCGGGAGCTGGATTTGGCCGGCGTGGTAGGGCTGAACCGGCGGCATCATGATAGTGGGGGTAAGCGTTTATCCTGGTGGCGGCATCATGTAGTATTGTCCTCCCGGATTCGCGTGAGCAGGAATCTATGGATTCTGGGGAAGCTGTGGAAGAGTGGGGAGGGAGGTGCCTCCCAGAGTGCTTGAAACAGGTGGTGCCGGTGGCGGAATCGTAGGATTTGTGGGTGGGAGCACTCCTCCAGTCGGTGGTGCTCTACCAATGACGCCGGACGGGATGGTGGTGGTATCTGCATCATGAGTGAGATCCTCTCCTCCTCCCGCAGCTCCTGACCTTGTGGTTACCATGGTTGAGAAGATATTGGGTGTTTGTTCTTCGACTAGCAACAAGAGAGAAATGAGTTACAGAGCTGGTTTCCCACAGACGGCGCCAAAAATGATGGGTATGGATATGGAGTACAGGATCCGATCACTTTAGAATTTGTTAAGTGAGGAAACCAGTGGATGTTCGCCGGAAAAGATGGGGGTTCTACCTGCTAGGACAAACACAAAGTCAGAAGGCCAAGCTGGGGGGAACTGGGGGTGATTCCCAGTTTGGCTCTCCGACGCTCAAGTCAGATGAAGATCTGAAAGAAGGAATATACTGAGTATGGAGTTGCAGTAATGTAAGTTGCTTACAGAGATGAAGATGAAGACTCCTATTTATAGTTGAGGGTCAGGGACCCTTTGGTCATTTGCACCGTGTGGTCCTGACCAAGTGCTGCCCTAACACGTGGCGCCATGAGAGAAACCTAGGAGGAATCTTCTGCAAAAGCTGGTGAAAGTTAGTGTTGGCAACAGTGGTAGGTGCGCGGGCATGTACGGGGTGTCAGAAAGTCGTTTGGGAGGTTGGTAACGAGGGCTTAAGAGCACGCACGTGTCAATCAAGAGCCTTGGAGACCAAGGAATCCGCTATGGGATGAAGGCCTAGGCTCATGTAATGAGGGGGAAATGGAATGATCCTCTGAGGGAGTGTAACGCTCGAAGAGGACTTCCTTGGCTGATTGGAGCTTTAGCCATGCAGTGTGAAGCCCGCTCGTTAGAGAGCGGCCACGTTGATCACGTGTAGCGGAGATGCCACGTGTCTTTGATGAAGGCTGGCGCTTGAGGGCTTGAACGCTCGTGTATGACTACCTCAGTCCAAGAGGACAAGTGTTGCTATCTTGAGTTGCCACGTGTCCAGACGTGGCACGAGCGTGTTTTGGTCCCATCAGGTATATTATATATATATATATATAGAAACTAATATATATACATACATACATATTTGTATATGTTCTGTCTCACTTTACCAAAACAATACATACATATATCTATGTCTATAAAACTTTTTTTTTTTATTTTTCATGGTTCGCGAGCCAACGAACAAAAAGTTCCTGGCTCAGGCTTGGCTCGCAGCTACCAGGAGCCGAGCCTTGGCTCACTAAGAACAAACCCGAGCACGAGCTTCTTTCGAGGTGGCTCGTGAGGTTCGCGAGTCAGCTCGGCTCATTGTCATCCCTAGTGAGAACAAAATTTAAAACATAGGGTTTTTTAAGTCACATTTAATTTCACAGGGTTTAATATGCAATTTTATAATAACACAGGTTTTTTTTTTAGGTATATAGCTCTAATTAAAATCCTGGATACAAGAGGAAGCAACGTCACATCACCGGACACCAATTTCTAATTCCTCATGCAAGTCAAGATTAAAGGAACCACTTCTGAGTCGGACAAAGAGTTTGATTCCTGAGTGAAAGAGCAAAGACACGGAGTTTGATTCCAAAATGAAGTTCAGACGATTGTTCCACCGCCGTCGGAGGAGCCGTTGCCTGATTACAGCAGTGATATGATGGCGTCTTCTTCTCCTTGCTGACGCCCTCTGCTATGGTGGAAGTGAGGAGGTTTATTAGCACTCTTATATAGATTGGAAGAAGAAGAAATTCCGAAGAAACTTGCAGATTCCTAAGAATCAAAACGCATGGGAGCGTCGAATTTTTTCTGCATTTTTTGGTAAGAAAAATATCAAACCAGCGTAAATTGAAGAAACTGGATAATTTGTGGCGGCGATCTCGTCCTGATGTGAGAAAATTAAGTCTGTTTATTTCTTGATTGATTAAAAAAAAAAAAAAAAAAAAAAAAAAAAAAAGGAGATACACAACCCCCAGCCGCCGCAAACTCTGCAATTTGTCGTATAGGAGACGAAAGGAAATTGGGGGACTTTGCCCAAACTCTCAATTGGGTTAATTTACAGCCCAACGGAAAAACAAGAAAGAAAAGGTGATTGGGCTACCTTGTTCATGATGCCCGTGGAACTGACGGTCTTGTGGGGGTCAATTAAATGGTCCAATTTCATGGCCATACAGTTGAAAAGAGAGGTCACCGAACCAAGGGCATCTGTTGGCACCGCAAAGTGGGAGATTATTATTAATTAATAGTCCAAATATAATTGGCTATCAATTAATTATTCTCAATTACAAGTCCATACAAATTTTGGATTTTATTATAATTTGATTCAAAATGATAATCATAAATTTATTATTATTTTGGATTAAATAAATGAGTCTCAAATTCAAGCCCACAAAGTCGAGGCCCATGAAACGAGCGGCCCAACATCGCCCACAAATAAGGCACCCGGACTCACAAATCAGGGGTCGGAAAAATCAAATCAAGGACAAAGCATAGGAACAAGTCTCCAAGACCAACGAAAAAAATCAAAGTATACACGTATCAAGCACTTAAGGAATTCAAACATTCAAGCTCTCAAATCTAGTTTTGTCATTCTACTTTCGATTCAATCAAACTACACCCGATTTGAGAACAAGCTTCAAGCCCTCGAATCAATCCATCCCGAAGAATCAGAGGATACACAGATATTGGAACACTTTTTAAATAAAATCAATATTTATCTTTGTTTTCCCTTATTTTCGTGTTTCGTAAACATTTATTGCAGATTCAACGAAAATTTGTGTACACACTCTTATATCGAGAACCTCTCCCAACATAATTTTTTACATCAATTACTAGGTATTCTCTTATATCGAGAACCTCTCCCAACATAATTTTTTACATCAACAAGGTTCAAACTCTAAACCTTGATTAAGTGAACTCACTAAAGCCCCTATCCACTTAAGCCAACTGTCTGTTGGTAAATTTGGTTCTCCTAATAGATTTATAATACTTTTTTTGTAAATTTTGTGTAATTATAAATTTATGATATATTTTTTCTTATTAAAATCTTTATTACTTATCAAACAAATCCACTCTAAAATTGTGTTACATTGGGTCAGTCGTGATTAGGGCTGTCAGCGGGTCTGATTTGGACCGGATCAGGAGATTCCGGATCCGAATCCGATAAGAGAATCCAAATATCAGATCCGAATCCGAATCCTATTGTTTTTGAATCCATATATAATCGGGTCGGATCCGATCCGATAAAAGATCCGACCCGATTAGTAATAAAAATTTATTTTTTTAAATAACAAATTTGATATAAAAAATAAATATAATTACATAATATTTAATAAATAATTATTATTTAATGAATTATTTGATAGTTTTGTTTATATTTATTTAAAATAAATTAATTTAAACTTATTAATAAAAGAAACTATATACTTTTAGAGTAAAAAATTTAAAATTTATTATTGTTTAAAATGATAAATATGTGAAAATTTTAATTTTAATAATGTTACTTAATATTATGTACTAGTAAATAATTTATTTAATTAAATATTATATATAATATCGGATTCGGATTCTTAACGGATCAGATTCCTTAAATCCATATTCGCTCCATTTATTTCGGATAACGAATATTTATAATCGAATATGATCCATTGAATATTTTTATCGGACGAATATGCTAAAATCCGGATCGGACTCGGATCGGATTCGGATTAAAATCCGATCCATTGACAGCCCTAGTCGTGATGATATTGTTGGCCATCCTATGAGGAACATAATCATGGATTGCCGAAATCTGTTGCATCTTCCTTGGGAGATTGAGATCCGACATACCTTCCGCAAGGCGAATGCTAGCGCTGACAGGCTTTCTAAGATGGGGCATGAGATTCAAGATGATTGTATTGTGTGGGACGATGCGCCTCCTTTTGATGTTTAGTTTTTTTGGTTCGTGCCTTGTAGCATTTGTTGGGGAAAAAAAATAAAATCAAACAAATCTATCAGATTTATTTCCACTTAAATTCATTGCAATTAATTTAAAATCTAACTCATAATGTCATTATTAATTTTGTTTTTTTAATAAGTATTTTTGTTTAAAATTGTGATAACTTATATTATTACAATATTGTCGCATTTATTTATAGAGGTGCCCGCAATAAGAGCCTTCAACTATCGAGAAATTAATCCTTCATCAATTGCGTGTGGCGAAATTATGAAAGATCAAAATAAATTATATTAGAAATAATTATAAAACATGTATTAATAATAAGGGCGATTTACATCTGACTACCCTGCTATTTGGGGTAATTACAACGTAGTCCATCTGTTTCAAGAAATTACAATATAGTCCCTGATGTTTATGTTCCGTTAGAGATCCCTGGAGACCGTTAGGGTTCCGTTAATATTTTGATCTGTTCTTCCAAAAATGTCCCCAGGACTGTATTGTAAAATTCGTAAAAGTTAGGGATCGTTTTTTTATGGAAAGAAAACACCAGGGACTTATTTGTAATATTGTACAATATTTACAATATTTTCCATATGAGATTAGTTAAGTTTTGGGGCCTTTCTTTGCTTGGGTTTCTCGAAGAGAATGTAATTTTTATTGGTGATTTTGGGTTTCGATTCAGAGGTTTGAAGCTATAATTAGTTTTAATTTCAGCGAGAACCGCTAGGTTTATTCCAAGAAAATTGATTTTTTTATGGAATTTTTTGAGTTTTCATCTCCCTCTTCTTAGTTCTTATCGTTCAGCTTAGAACAAATTTTTTGGGATTCCTACAAAGGCAATGTATATTAATTACATATGAAGGTAGTCTGAATTCATTTTTATTTGGGCCTTCTACTCTATTCGGCCGCTCAATTGCATTCAAGAGTTTTATTTTGCAAATCTATATCGCATTTGAGGCATCAAATCTTTGGGATGTTGCTTTTTGTGTTTTACCTTAATCTCTCTTTTTTTTTTTTTAAATTTGAAAATTAAGAGAACTTTCGATAAATCCCGCCGGATTTAGGTGATGGTGAGCAAAATGATAAATCCCGCCGGCTGCCAGTGGGGATTCAATGGAACAAAGAAATAATAATAATAAAAAAAAAGATTAAAGATGCTAAGATAATTAGTTTTTTTAGATTTTTAATTAGATTTTTTGAATTTGGATTTTTAATTTGAATTATGAATTTAATTAATTTAATTTTTTAAATTTGAATAGGAATTTAATTAATTTGAATATGATGGGTCCGGGAATGGGTTGATCCGAATCCGATCACTTTACAATTTATATTTGTGGAGGAAACCACCGGAGCTTCGCCGGAAAAAGAGAAAGGGGGTTCAACCTGTTGGGACAAGCACAAGAAAGGTCAGAAGGCCAAGCTGGGGGAACTGGGGGTGATACCCAGTTTGGCTCTCCGACGCTCAAGTCAGTTCAGTGTATGAAGAAATGTAAGTTTAGTCACAGTTGCAGAGGTGAAGAAAGCTTACTTGTGTAGAAGACGACTTGGATTATTTATAGTTGAGGGTCAAGGGCCCTTTGGTCATTTGCCTCAAGTGGTCCTGGCCGAATGTTGCCCTAGCACGTGGCGCTGTGAGAGAGAAACCTAGGAGGAATCTTCTGCAAAAGCGGCCAAAAGTTAGTGCTGGCAACAGTGGCAGGTGCGCGGGCATGTACGTTGTGTCAGAGAGCCATGTGGGCGGTTGGTAACGAGGGCTTGAGAGCGCGCTCGTGACAACCTGGAGTATTTGAGGCCAAGACATCCGCTGAGGGGGATGAAGGCTCCAGTTCAAGTGATGAGCCGAAAGGGAAACCACTCTGAGGGAGTGTGACGCTCGAAGAGGGCTCCTTTGGCATGTGAGCGTGCCCATCGTTTGGTATGTAGGACGCTCGTTGGAGTGACAGCGCTCGTTGGGCTTAACTCCAGAAGAAGGATTGCGCTCGTTGGCTTAGCGCTCGTGTGCTGATGGTGCAGCCTTGGGGAGACAGATGTCATCATCTCGGTGATGCCACGTGTCTTAACGTGGGACGATCGTATTTTGACCCCATCAGAATAGAAATATAAATAGTTAGGGTTTTTTGATTAAATTAAAAATTTTCCTTTTATTAATAAACAATTTGTATTTAATGATTCATTAAAAATATTTAAATAATAATTAGCAATATTATATTTATTAAATTAATAAATAATTTATATTTAACGATTAATTGTAAATATTGTATAATATTATAAATAAGTCCCTGGTGTTTTTTTTTCCATAACAAAACGATCCCTAACTTTTACGAATTTTACAATACAGTCCTGGGGGCATTTTTGGAAGAACAGGCCAAAATATTAACGGAACCCTAACGGTCTCCAGGGATCTCTAACGGAACATAAACATCAGGGACTATATTGTAATTTCTTGAAACAGATGGACTACGTTGTAATTACCCCAAATAGCAGGGTAGTCAGATGTAAATCGTCCTAATAATATTTATTTCGTTGTACACACATAGAATGTGCAGAAAATTACTAGTATCAATTATCCAACCTAAGAAGTCTAATTCAACATAAACTCTCTCTCTAACCCCGTCTCTCTATATATGTATACGTATCAAATCTCAATAGCCAAATTATCTCCGCTAATCTCTTTCTCATACTACAAAAATAATGAGTTACCACGAATCATCAGAGCAAGCAACAAAAAGTGGTCGGCGTAATTACATCGTCAAAGTGGTTTTCTGGCTGGTTATTTTGCTACTTATCGGACTAAATGCCTTCCTCTTCTACTTGAATCAGTTTGAGCCAGATAGTGATCATCCTTATATTCATATTGATTCAGCTTCGGTTTCTGCCCAAGAATCCTCGTGGACCGTTGGATTCAGAATCCAAAATTTTAATATCTTCTCCAAAATTCACTATGAATATATTAGGGTTTCCGTCGAGCAAGGGATGTCTTCAAACAAGTCTTCGACAGCGGTGATCTCGCCTTTTACTCAGCCTTACCGCAATACTACGCACATTAACTCAACTATTGTAATGACTTCATGGCCCGATTACAATGCAAGTGATTATATTCAACCCGGCCTGATGATGGCCGAATACGGCTTGATCTTTATGAGTACGGTAAAGTTTCGGGCTGCATATTTAGTTGAAGGATATAATTATCTCAGAGATTGTGTTTGCGAAGATGTCAAGGTTGCGTTTTCGACTAATGCCACAACACAAAGAGTTTTGTTTGGAGGACGAAGGATAGGTCCAATCCCCATTTTTACACATAAACAAGATTGTTATTGCAACGAACCAACGACACTGATGAGCATTGTTGAAAGGACCGGTTTGAATGGAGTCTCAATCTAGTATGTAGACATGCAATTAATGAATTATTATTATTATTATATGTTGCACAAGTTTTTTATGCATTAATTAATTTTGTACGTGCTTATTTATTATTCTATAGATTATCGGGTGATTCATAATATGAGTGAAAACATTATTTCTTGATTGTGTACGTTCAAAATTAGTCTAAAGATTGATACTTTATTAATATTTGAATGCATTTTCGCATTTATGTATTAATTATTACACTTCTATTTGAAAAACCGAATTTTTCATTTTTTACTGATTTAGACTAACAAACTTTTAAAATTATTTGTTTGCAGCTAGTATGTGACGTATTAATTTGACCTCAATTATTTTCACTTAACATAATTCATCTCCATCCAACTATTCATTCAATCCACTGTAATATACTATGTAGCCTAAATACATCAACACTATATTATACTAAATACAGACATAATAGGAGAAAAATAGGAGAAAGAAACATAGGAGAAAGAAAGTGTGTATATAGCAAATCAAACAGAATAATTACAACAAATATTTCAAGACATGCAGCTGATTTTCCTACACTAATGCTTGCTACAGCTTCAATCTAACTTTGTTCACTTAATGCTAGACATATATTTCCAAGTCTAAGTGTTTCCCTTTGTTGCATTGTCATATTCTCGATTTAATAGTTCATGATAGATTCTCGTCTGCACGGGAAAAACATGTCTCTTCTGCGCTTTGACAACTCACGAGATTGATATCGGACACAATCTCGATATCCCTATCAGGTTTTTAACATTACACCACACTTAGGTAAGAAGTTCATGGAAATAGTCTAACAGATACAGAACAGAGTTATTGCAAAATAATGTTGAAATGAGAAGCGCATACCTTCCAAAACCGCAGCAGATGCCAGAATAGAAAATCAATTATCATCACCAAGCAAAACAGTTTGCCTGCCCATGCACCACAAGAAAGGAACCTGCAAATATACAATGTTAGTATGGGACGGGGGCATGAGAATGGGGGGAAAAGTTATGGTCTGAGGGACCATGACCCAACCAAACACGCACCCTTGAATAGTATTTCTGGCAGACTAAAAGAGTATGCGTCGAGAAATTCACATAGCTTTTCTTCAGTTTTGCCTAATTACACAAACTTCCCTAGAGGTTTGAGAAATTACAAAAACTTCCCCTAACAAAAAATTTATATTACATCTAATTTTCATGAACGCTCCATTTTGTCTTTAAAAATTACTGACCAATATTTGTTTTTAAATAATAACTACAATAACATGCATTAGGCCAAATCTTAGGGTATGCTGGGGAAGGTTTTGTAATTTCTCAAACCTCCAAGAGAAATTTTTGAAATTAGGCCAAACCTCCCTTTCTCTACTTGACCTTTTGTCTTTTGACTGCACACACATCACAAACCCATCAACAGCATAAACATGTTTGATTATATTTATTTTAGGCGTCCATTTCAGTATGCTTTCAGAGTGTATAAAAATGATATAATAGCACCCCTCTCTATAAAAGCATACCTTGGTAGACGTTCTACGAGATTCTGATTTGAACATTTCAAAGCACGGTCGTATTCGTATACAATCTCTGTCCTTTTAGCAACATCATGCCAGCTGTAAAGTTTCTTCATCTGCCGAACAATAATTAGCAAAATCAATATGGTTAATGCTCATTTCATTAGAGAGTTCTTTGATGTAGAAATAAATCCTGTTTAAGAAATACATGGCTGTTAAAGCATACACATAACTACCGTATAACAAACCCTGTGGTAAATCAAACATAATGGAATTTAACAAATATTTCTTCACATAAATGTCAGTCTCAAGTTCAATACAGGGCAATAGATCAATAGAAATACATATTATAATCCAATGATAGCTTCTCCAATACATAATAATAAAACTGAAATTCATCAGGTTTAATTGTATAGAGTGGCTGCAGCCCTTGCACATATTTTAAGAATTTTCTGATAATTGGACCTAATTATGAAGCAGTTTAATTTTAAAATTTAAAAATAATTCCACTAGCATATCCTGAGTTTGGCCTAATTACACAAACTTCCCCTACCCATAAGATTTGAGAAATTACAAGAACCTCTCTGACATACTATAAGGTCTCACCCAATGCATGTGCTTATTCATAAATGAATTTAAAGAGGAATAATGGTGAGTAAGTGCCAAGTTCGGAAGGCATACAGGATATTCATAGAAATCAGAGATGAATACATCATAATAATCAGACCATATGTAATGTATTCATTGACAAGGGAAGTCCTCGAAATTTCTTAAACCTCAGGGTCAGTATGTTTGTGTAGGAAATTTTGTCTAGTAATGTCAAACCACAGTGCAGACTAGTGTAATTATCTCTTAATTTATTTTAAGGGATGAAATGAAAATGATGCAAATTTCGTCATCTAAAGTGAAAATGATGATATCCATAGGTTTGCATAAAGGAACTCACACGATTGTGCATTTCTTGAGGATCAATCTGTGGCAGGTACTCTATAGCTTTTGTGATTGCCATTACCATGTCACTAGGATCTGGTTCTGAAAGAACAATCATATCATCTGGAAGAACCTACGAATAAAGACGAGAATTTTCAGAAAACCCAAACAAAAGTTAATGTGTCTATATAATTTATCAAATTCGGGCAAGAAAAGTGAAAATTGTGGTACGACCATGCCTCTGGGACACCACCCACGCGTGTACTGACAGTCAATAATCCACAACTAGCAGCTTCCAATATGGCTATCAGAATGCTTCTGTTAACGAACTGTCCAAAAAGGTAAGAAATCTTGTGGGAATTATAGTAAATGATCAAACATCTTGAGAAAAGTAGCGAAAATTTTTGCAAAGAGCACTAAACCTGTTTAAGAATATATGTCCGCTGACCAAAACTGACTGGACTTTTAGCATGTGGGACTGCACCCAACATATCAACTCGATCTTGAAGAGAGTGTTTTTCCCTCATCTCTTCCAAACGCACTCTTTTCGGTCCATCTCCATCAATTATGAACCGCACCTTAAAAAGTCAGTCAGCATGAGAAGTAAATAATAAAACATTCAGGCACAACAATGGCATAATACTAGCTTATCCACACAATTGTTTTTTTTTTTTTTTTTTAACTCTTCTTTCCAAAATCTATTTGAAACCCGTCAAAAACTTCTGCTTCTTTTAGGTTATTTCAAAGGTGCTTCTAGCTAATTTTAACAGGATTTTAAGCTGAAGAAGCAAAAGAAAACACTCTGCTCCTGCTTTTATTAAGCTAGAAGGCAAAACTTTTGAAAGAATTTGCAAACCATACCTATGTGAAACAGGAATTCGACAAATAGGCTAAACACCAAGAAGAAAACAAGAAACACACACACACACACATACATTTGAATGCATACTGGCAGATTTTAGGAATGACTTCAACAAGTAGATCAGCCCCTTTCCGGTAAACCAAACGACTAATTACAACAATAATGATTTCCTGACTGCTAAGCCTCTTCGGAGCAAGCTTGAACATTTGGAATAATAAACACCCTTTCAGGTGGCAAATTAGACCTCAGAACCGTATTTTCCTTACTCGTATGAGAAACACATATATCCTGACTAACATCCACCAACATAAATTGCAAAACCTTGTTCATGTGAATACTTCCCACATCAGCAAAACCGTAAAGAGAATCGTCCGTAAACACAACTTTATATCCCATAGTGCGTGCGTGCGTGCATTAGAGCTTCATGACATAGAGTTGATGTCCATGCACCAAAGATATTTTTTCTCGAATCAAGATTGTTCTAACAATTGGAAGTGTCCCATAAAACGTAGGCAATGTGCTCTGCAAAAGAAACGGTTTCCATGGCATGTAATAAACCTTTAATCCCCCCAGTCATGTACCTCACTCCCTATCAGTTTTTATAAGCATGGGTCATAACAACAACCTGATGTACAGGAAAATAGAAACAAGAACATGGAAAATTAATGAGAAAGATCTTCTTTATCCCTTCCGGGGGATTCTATTAAAAGACCTATTTATGTTTCTTTTTAATTAAATAACCCTCAAGTTTTTTTTGTTTGCTAGATAACGCTTTTCATTATTAATACAAATAATCACTTTTAAATATTTTATTTTAACCCCCAAATTATAATATATTACAATTTATACCTAATTTTTTTCTCTCGCTACATACCCATTTCTTCCATCTTTCTTCTCTCTCATCGGTCTCTTCTTTTTCCTCTCCGGCTGCTTCACGCGGCTCATCCTCATCAGGCGCCACTTCTCCGACGAAGTTAAATTCCCAGGTATGTTTTCTCTTTTTTCAGTTTGTAACATGATTCTCGTTTCTTGTTCCTGGTAACATAACTTTGTAATTGCTCCAAAATCTCGATTTTTTGCTCGATTTTGTGTGTTCAAGCGCAAATTTAGTTGAAATTACGGAAGTAATAGAGTGACCTGAATCCAGTATTGTCTCTTATTGCATAGAAATATGGAAATTTTCATTGGGCTGAACTGAATTTTGCCCTTTCTCTGTTTGGTGTTCTGCTCCTAGGATTCAGTACAGGAGGATTTGGTCTTCGGCCGAAGCTTACGAATGTCAAAGTTATCCTTAATGGTGGCCAAAAAGTTACCTTTCTAAGGCCGGACGGATATTTCTCATTGTATCCTTCCTCTCTTTGCTCATCGATTTAGGGATTTGTTATGTGAGCTTGGATATTTCTTGATTTACCGCACGAATTTATTGCTAATTTATGAATGATAGTTTAATACATGATACTTTTTGATGGCGTATTAATTGTTGAATAAATTGATGGAATGTTGTTCTTTAACTTGTATATTCAAGCCATAATGTGCCAGCAGGAACTCATCTTATTGAAGTGGCTGCTATCGGCTACCTCTTCTCTCCAGTGAGCATTCAGTTCTTCTTCATTTAGTTGGTTAATATCAAAGCAGATTTAAGTGACGGAAATTGTTTCGTTGGCCTCAGGTCCGGGTTGATGTGAGTGCCAGAAATCCCGGTAAGGTTCAGGCAGCTTTGACGGAGAACAAAAGGGTATTGACTGAGCTTGTGTTGGAGCCTTGAGAGAGGAACAATATCACGAGGTTACTGGGGCTTCTAAACTCTGGTTTATTTGCGTTTGTTGATCATTTGTCTGAAGTTACACATTTTTTTGTCTCATAATTTGCAGATAAGAGAACCATTCAACATTATGAGCGTCGTGAAAAGCCTAATGGGTCTGATGATTGGTTTTATGTTGATTGTGATGTTCTTGATGCCCAAACTAGTTGGTAAGTTCAATATCCGGGTTCTGCTTTCTAATTTTATCGTACTATTCTGTTTTAAATAGACTTTTGTGGACACCACATAGAAATTGCGTCATATCGCAAAGGCCAGCTTGGGTATAACCCATATCAAGAAACATAGAAATCCAGTTTTCTTCCTGCTATAAGCTTTATGAATCTCAAGTATGAATGTCAGATGGACTGGATAGATATTTGTGTATCTTCCCGTTAATGTGTATATTGTAATTTTTACATTACAAATTCAGCAAGGGATTGGCTTTTTCTCCCAACATTCCATCCCGATTCTGAGACTCCAGTTTCAATATACGGGGTATGAATCATCTGTATACTGATGTTTATGGTTTTGTGGCACAGATGCTGAAGAACTGAAACGAGCCCAAGAGGAAATGGGAAGCCAAGGCGTTCCTTCTCTCGCAAACTTCCTATCGGGAGCAGCACAGAGGCAGAACTAAACATGAGACTCTGTACAAGAATTCATTTCATTAACAGAACATAAAAAATAGTGCAAATTCTATGTTTACTTCGGAAAGGTTTGAATTTGTGTCAGTTTGTTCACTAAAAGTTTAAAAGTAACAGATAAGTTAACTAATTTGTGTCAAGTTAGTTGTTCAATAATTTTTCCGAGAAGAATTTTTTTCTTCGAAATCGCTTTTTTACGGAGTCCAAATCAAATTGAAAAAGAGCGATCGCTTTTTTAGGATTTGAAATCGCTTTTTTAGGAGTCTAAATCAAACTCCTAAAAAAGCGATCGTTTTTTTTCCCTTGAAAAGACAAACGTTCATGCCAAGTTAACATCTAAAAAAATTAATTTTTTTAAGTTATAATACGCATAAATCGAGCGAATTATTAATATTGAATGGAAATTGTGTCATTATGTTTTAGTAATTATAACTCCAAGTTACAAACCCGATCGCTTAAGCGACAAACTCAATCGCTTAGATGGTTCTTTGTATTTTCGCTATTAATCAATATATTTAAAAATTACATGAATTATATTTAATTGATGAATTATATTCTAAGTTATAATAAGTTACAAACCCAATCGCTTAAGTTATAATTGATGAATAAACGATTTAAAGTCAAATAAAGTGATAACTTAACTGATTTCTTGTATTTTAGATCAATTATATGATTTCTTGTATTTTAACTAAATCGCTTAAGCGATAAAATGCAATCGCTTAAATGAACTAAATCGATTAAGCGACGAATCCAATCGCTTAAATGATTCCTCGTGTTTTTAACTAAATCGCTTAAGCGATCGATTTTTTAGGAGTTACATTTAAATCGCCTTAAAAAAAACGATTGCTTATTTATATTTTCAAACTAAATAAACTGAATCGCTTTTTATGGTTCCTTGTATTTTTAACTAAATCACTTAAGCGACAAACCCAATTGCTTAGATGGTTCCTTGTTATTTTAACTAAATCGCTTATGCGACAAACACAATCGCTTAAACGATTAAAGTCGATTTCTTACAAAATTAACTTTTCTAAGTTATAATATGCACAAATCGAGCGAATTATTTATATTTTAATGGAAATTGTACCATTAATCATGTTTTAGTAATCAAGGGGCTATTTGTTGAAATACTTTGTTTCACGAGACGCTCCATCCACCAAGTGATTGGTACACTCACTTAAGTGATTAAATAATTACATAAATTATATTTAATTGATGAAAGAACAAACATTAATACTAAGTTTACATTAAATAACACATATTTTTTGTTAGCATGTGCACATCTTTCATATTTAATTGTAATTCCAACCGATTGGTACATCGCTTAAGTCATTCCTTGTATTTTCAACTAAATCGCTTAAGCGATGAGCACAATCGCTTAAATCCTTTGTATTTTCTTGAACTATATATATATATATATATATATGAAAATTGGTCAACACTTATGAATTCTTTATATTTTTAACTAAATCGCTTAAGCGACAAAGCCAATCCTTAAACGATTAAAGTCAATATCTTAGAAATTTAAAATTTCTAAGTTATAATAAGTACAAATCAAGTGAATTATTACTATCTTAATGAAAATTATGCCATTAATTATATTTTAGTAATCAAGATGGCTAATTATTGAAAAACTTTGTTTCCGGTGACACTCAATCACCAAGTGAATGTAAAAACATATCTTGTGCGTTGAAGTTCAAAACAACTATTAATCAATATAATTAAAAATTACATGAATTGTATTTAATTGATGATAGGACAAGAATTAATGATAAGTTAATCATAAGTATTATATTTAAAGTAAAAGAAATTGTGTTTTCGCAATTATAACTCCAGTCTCCAAACGATGGAGATATCGCTTAAAAACGATTCCTTGTATTTTCAACTAAATCGCTTAAGCGACAAACCCATTCGCTTAAATGAACCTTGTATTTTCAACTAAATCGCTTAAGCGACAAACTCAATCGCTTAAAAGATTAAAGTCAATATCTTAAAAAATTAACTTTTCTAAGTTATAATATGCATAAATCGAACAAATTATTAATATTTTAATGGAAACTGTGTCATTAATCATGTTTTAGTAATCAAGGGGCTACTTGTTGAAATACTTTATTATTAGTGTTACCTCTTTTATTCGTCATGAAATATATTATTAGCGTTACATGAAATATATTCAATTATATCGCTTAAGCGACAAATTCAATCGCTTAAATGATTCTTTGTATTCTAACTAAATCGCTTAAGCGACAAACATAAATCCATTAATCATGTGCCATTAACATTCAATCACTAAGTGATTGCAAAAATAAATAAATTGTGCGTATTAACACTCAAAATAATTGTATTAAAGTTAAAGAGAAAGAACTCGGGTATATTTAATTGTAACTCCAATTGATTGTGACAATCGCTTGAATGAACTAAATCGCTTAAGCGACGAATCCAATCGCTTAAATGATTCCTCGTGTTTTTAACTAAATCGCTTAAGCGAAAACCCAAATCGCTTAACTGATGGTTCATGTTTTTTACTAAATCGCTTAAGCGAGGAACACAATCGCTTGAATGAACTAAATCGCTTAACGGAAAAAAGCGATTTCAAATAAAATAAGCGATCGCTTTTTTGGAGTTGTTTTTCATCACCTCGAAAAAAAGCGATCGCTTTTTTTCGTTGCAATCGCTTTTTCCATCGGTTTCTTTTGGACGACTAAAAAAGCGATTTCAAATGAAATAAGCGATCGCTTTTTGGGGTGTTGTTTTTCATCACCTCGAAAAAAAGCGATCGCTTTTTTTTTTCTTTGCAATCGCTTTTTCCAATGGTTTCTTTTGTACAACTAAAAAAAGTGATTTCAAATGAAATAAGCGATCGTTTTTTTTTTTTTTTTTTACGTTGTTTTTCATCACCTCGAAAAAAAACGATCGCTTTTTTTACTTTGCTATCGCTTTATCCAAGAATGTCACTTGGATAACGGAAAAAGCGATTTCAAAGTAAAAAAGCGATCGCTTTTTTTAAAGTTAAATTTTACAGTTTTAAAAAAGCGATCGCTTTTTTTACTTTGCAATCGCTTTATCCAAGAGTATAACTTGGACAACTGAAAAAGCGATCGTTTTTCTTAAAGTTAAATTTTATAACCTTAAAAAAGCGATCTTTTTTTTTTTTTTATTTTGCAATCGCTTTATCCAAGAGTATCACTTGGACAACTGAAAAAACGATTTCAAATGAAATAAGCGATCGTTTTTTTGGGAGTTGTTTTTCATCACCTCGAAAAAAAGCGATCGCTTTTTTCCTTTGCAATCGCTTTTTGCATGGGTTTCTTTTGGACGACTAAAAAAGCGATTTCAAATGAAATAAGTGATCGCTTTTTCGGGCGTTGTTTTTCATCACCTCGAAAAAAAAGCGATCGCTTTTTTTCTTTGCAATCGCTTTTTCCAGTGGTTTCTTTTGTACAACTAAAAAAGCGATTTCAAATGAAATAAGCGATCGCTTTTTTTTTTGCATTGTTTTTCATCACCTCGAAAAAAAACGATCGCTTTTTTTACTTTGCGATCGCTTTATCCAAGAGTGTCACTTGGATAACTGAAAAAGCGATTTCAAAGTAAAAAAACGATCGTTTTTTTTTACTTTGCAATCGCTTTATCCAAGAGTATCACTTGGACAACTGAAAAAGCGATTTCAAATTAAAAAAGCGATCGCTTTTTTTAAAGTTAAATTTTATAACCTTAAAAAAGCGATTTTTTTTTTTTTTTTTATTTTGCAATCGCTTTATCCAAGAGTATCACTTGGACAACTGAAAAAGCGATTTCAAATGAAATAAGCGATCGCTTTTTTGGGTGTTGTTTTTTCATCACCTCGAAAAAAAGCGATCGCTTTTTTTCTTTGCAATCGCTTTTTCCATCGGTTTCTTTTGGACGAATAAAAAAGGATTTCAAATGAAATAAGCGATCACTTTTTGGGGCGTTGTTTTTCATCACCTCGAAAAAAAACGATCGCTTTTTCCAGCGGTTTCTTTTGTACAACTAAAAGCGATTTCAAATGAAATAAGCGATCGTTTTTTTTTTTTGGTTGTTTTTCATCACCTCGAAAAAAAGCGATCGTTTTTTTTACTTTGCAATCGCTTTATCCAAGAGTGTCACTTGGATAACTGAAAAAGCGATTTCAAAGTAAAAAAACGATCGCTTTTTTTAAATTTAAATTTTATAGCTTTAAAAAAGCGATCGCTTTTTTTACTTTGCAATCGCTTTATCCAAATTTCTTTGCAATTTAGTCCCTATAAAAGTTAGGTTATTCAATTTAATCTATTTGAATAATTAATTAGTTCAATTATATCTCTTGAATAAAAAAAAAAGGGAAAATAATTGGAGGGTTATCTAGCGAAACAAAAACTTGAAGGGCACATACAAACAAATTTCCTTTCTTTATTTGAAACGCGACGAATAACTGAAGAATATGTGAATTGGACTGACCTTGGGGCCGAGTTTTTATCAGGCATTGTGATAGATTAGATGTGATTCTCTACGCCCGAAGTTGGGGTAGAAGAAGTCGGAAACCATTAATATTCTATGTTTTCCTTGGCTCATTTTTGCCAATTGTCTCATATACCTAAAACCATGAAAAGAATCCACTTCTGTAGTAAAAATCGGGTAAACATTACACGATTCAATAATGCACCGAAGCTTTGCTTACCTTACCTGAAGCTTTTTCTCGCCACAGAGAAAAAGTGAAACCGCCTCCCAAATTACGGTGCTTATACTGTATACTGTGTGCGCACTTTAATCCTCCAAGTAAGAAAAGAGATTCTATTGCTCACTACATCGAGAGAGACAGAAATGAGGAGCTTTTGGGGATTTCGAAGACAACTACTGTGCGCACGAGTGCGTATCTCAAAATGGGGAAAAACTCATGTCGGATCTAGGTTTGTGTTGGATTTGAGATTGAATTATGATTAAGATGAGAAGAATGGCGGCTATGGTGGTGGTGGTGGCGGCGGCGACGGCGACGGCGACGGCGACCGTCAGAGATTGCTGAGGTGGGTTGGGGAAAAGAAAGAAAAAGTATAAAAGGAAAATGAAGAGGGAAAAAAGAAAAAGAAAATTACTAAAATTTGAGGATCAAATAACCGGAATTCCCGAAAATTCCCCAAATGATAAATTCAATTTCTCTTACCTTCCCATTTTAAAAAATGATGTATAAAAACCCAAGAATCACGTATCTAAATCCCCAAATGATGTATTTGAAAATGGTCCCAGAATTACATATCTAAATCCCAAAATCACGTACCTAAAACCCCAAATGATGTATTTGAAAATTGAGAGTAAAAATAAACTTCCTAAACTCTTGGGGAGTTAAAAAATATCTATTACTATATTAAAAAGAAATCCTCTTTTACCTCACAAACGGAAATTATTTCTTCAAAATTACAAAATTATCCTCATAATTGTATATAAAAATTCCACAAAATTATAAAATTAAGGGTAAAATTAGAATTTTCATTAGCTACGAGCTGTTCTCACATCAAAATATGAATGTCCAATTCTATCGCTTTTCTTATTAATCGTTAATCTATAGAGGGTTTAATGGTAATATCAAGGTTTTTAAATACCCACGATCTCCACTCGTATTAGATAAACTAAAATTGGGTTAAGATACAATTAATATCATGTGTTCTTTATAATTACAATTTACACCAGCAATCCGATTCCTTTTTCTTTCAAATTAACACACAAAAAGTTCCTCATAATTATTTTAATTAATTTAATGTTCCATTTGTTTATTTATTCATTTATTTGTGGAGTTTTCTCTTTCATTGTCATTATCTTAGGAGTTCTAATGCTGAGTTTCAAAATAAAAAGAAAATGTTTGTACCATAAAGAGAGAAACATATATATATATATATATATATATATATATATATATATATACCAATCTTCAATTTTTATTGAGATTAGTAATCAATAATTACATTTGTAATTTCTAAGTTAAAATTTTGTATTTAATACACTTATGTATTAGTTTCATTCTAGATATTGAACTATATTTACTATAATATAAATCTAATCGTAATTTAAAGTTAGAATATTTAATTTTTAATTATATGAAACATTTTATCATTTATAAACCCGAACAATTAGGTATATAATTTTATTACCATATTCGGAGTAGTTTTGATTTAAAAATAATTAAATATTTATCTAAGAAAGCAAAGGAGATGAGAAAGATTTTTTTTTTTTTAAAAAAGGCAAATTACATTTTTGGTCCTATAAGATTAGACATTTTACAATTTTAGTCTCATTTTTCTTAAGTTAGACATGATGGTGCAGGAATCTGAGTTTCCTAAATGCAACAACACTTTAAGATTTGTATGAAAAGGGAAAGACCATCACAGGCGTGAGAGCCTCAGGATCCGGGTTTCCTTTTGAGCGTGGGTTCTTCCAGCTAGGATAACACCAAGAGTGCGAAATGTAATGCTACTGTGGTGAGGTTAATGGAAAGCTTGAGAAGATCAGGGGGAATGCCCAGAACGATAGAGTATGTCTGTAGAAGATGACTTGGGGGAGAATGCATGGGTTCTCCCCTATTTATATGTTAGGGGTGAGGGTAGAAGAGTAAATTGACCGTGTGGTCCTAAACCTGTGTTGCCCTAACACGTGGCGGCCCGTGAAGGTATGAGAAGGACGTTTCTGAAAAGGAGGCGGCGTGTCAGATGCGTAGTGCGCACTACCTCTGTGTCAGAAGTCGTTGGCGAGGGTGACGCGGGGGATGGGCCTAAGATTCTCTCTGCCGAGGTTCGGATCCAACGAAACGGGGCATGGGCCTGCCCGAGCGTTGGTGATGCTCGAAGAATGTATTGATGGCCTCCTCACGATAGATGACCCTTGAGCGCCGAAATACCGAGCGTATCAATGGGGGGCCCCCATGTGGGTGCTTCCCTGAGAAGGGTAACCTTGAGGGCCGTTATGCGAGCGCCAAACTCGTCGGTTCTGGCCCTTGGCCTAAATTGTCATCCGCTGATTGACGGATTATATTAGCTGGCAAATGAGCGGCTGGGAAGGCCCACGAGTCCTTCAAGGCGAGCGTCCGGGCTTTAGTCAGCGGTGTGCTGCCACGTGGACGGCTCTGATTCGAGAATGATTTTAGGCCTCATCATTTTGCCCCCCAAATTCTGTAGTATCGCTTCGAGCGTACTGTAGAATTTATAAAGGAGGAACCCTGAATTTTGAATATCCGAGGGCCAGGCCATTACCAGCGAGGAGACTGCTGGCCTTCTGTAACGGACACAAAACTGACACCGCATTAAATGCTGTCAAGTCCGCATTTAATGCTGAGTGGGTACGTGGGCGCGTGCACTCCTGGAGACGTGAGGCGGTTACCAAAAGTGGGGGGTTTCCTAGGCGGGAAATGATTGCGTTTTTGAATTTCCAGCCTTAAATCACGTGCTTTATCCCCTTTAAATAGAGTCCGATAGAGCTTTGGACTCTCTTTCACGCATTCTGATTTCTTCCAGCCTTTAAGCAGCAAAGAATTTTCTGCAACCTTTATAGACTCCGGCGAGCTTCTGTTCTTCGAACTCTAGGTAAAGCTCCATAAATTTTGATATTCTGGTACTAACTCTTAGATTTAGGTTGAGTGAGTGAAATCCTTGAGTGAAGAGCCACTTTGAATTTTCTCCAGAAGTTTCTCCCCTTCTCAATTGAATTTTCTGAGAAAAACCCCATCTTCGAAAATCGTAAAGCTACCATGGCCGGACACCCTGCTGACGATTACGTGAGGGAGATTGAGGAGATGTTCGTGGGGAGCTCTTCCCCTCACGACAATGTCCCTACAGCGGTTCCCTTGGCTAGGGCATCACCAGGTGAGGGGGTTCCCGTGGTCATTCCGGTGGTGCGGGCTCCGGCAGACGCTGGGGAAGAAGAGGTGGAAGCCGCCGTTCAAGGGATGAACGAGCGTGCCCCTGGAGGGTTGGATGACCTCTACGAAGAGATGAACAATGTGATGGAGATGCAAAGACAGGGGGAGAGGGTATTCCCAGTACTGAATAGTGCCGTGCGACCCCAAGATCACAGGATCACGGTGGCCGTGATGGCTTCCGAGGGTGAAACAGGGCCATCCGGGCGTACATTCGAGGCTGAACCTTCCAGAAGGCGCCAGAGGAGAGGCAGGGAGCCTGCCACTCGAGTTAGGCAAAACAACCGCCATCAGACTGACAGATCTCCGGACCTAATTGAGAGTATTCTGACCCTCGGTGATTTGGAGGAGTTGAGAGCGAAAGCGTATTGGGATGAAGTCGTGTTTCCCATGCGACTTCCTGAGGAAGGGGAGAGGGCCAATCGCCCACCGCCTGGGATGATGACGATCTATTGGGATGCAGTTCTTGCTGGGGGTCTGAGGTTTCCGATCGCTCACGACGCCGTCATCATTTACCATCATCTAGGGCTTTGCCCTTCACAAATTCTACCCAATGGCATAGCCCTAATCAATACGTTCATAATAACGATGAGGGCCTTGGGTAAAGCACCCTCGATAGTCAACTTTGACAGCTTGATACAAGCAGCCCGCTCGCCACGCTCGTCGCCTACAGACGGATTTTACTACGTCCAGGCCAAATCAGGCTTTAAGATGATAGATTCTCCATCTTCCTCCTATGGCTAGCATTGGAAGGAAAAGTACTTTTTCGTGGGGGCTCCCGGGGGGATTTTTGGAGTTCATCGGCAATGGATGATTCATGGCGAGGGTCCTTTGATTAGGGAAAGGATGAGGATTAAGGATTTCGAGGACTGGGCGATGGGGTTAGCCCTCAAGATGAGGGCTGAAAAGAAGTGGATTAAGGCGGAGACATTGGTGAAGAACGAAGGGGTATTGTTCCGCTACGGATTATCTTGCCCCCCTGACATGATACTCAACCCTCCAGCTGACATCATGGCCCTCGACGGTTAGATTCTAGGAACTAACATCTCTAACCTTTAGAATAGTTCTCTAACTTACAGTTATCGTTGTTTTCTGGCTTATACGATCCAAACAACCAATCTTCTGAATCTCGTTCCCCTTTACTTGCAGGCATCCAAATACTATCTCAAGGCATGAATGCTGAAGCCCTTTCCCGTATGTTGGGTGCCCAAGGGCCCGCAGTCAATCCTCAACACCCGCAACCGCAGCAGAACCGCCCTCCCAATGCTCCAAGGGGGAGGGTAAACCGACGAGGAGCTGGCCGAGGGCAAAACAATGCTCGAGGGGGAGCAGGGAATGAGGCTCCCCTCAGGGGCCCTATCGAGGATCTGACAGTGGAGGGTACCCACGAGGCCACTCCTCCGCCTGCGGCCCCCGTGGGCCCAATTTCACTGAGTTCAAGCGGGTCACGGAACCGCTCGGGGGAGCCTATCCGCATTCACGAAACTCTCCGGGCCGATCGCCAGGGGAAAAGAAAAAGGATGCCGGACTCCCTCCCTATTTCAGGCAAGGGAAAAGAGGTGGTCGTGGGCCACCGTGGCGAGGGCAGCGATACTTCATCTTCTGAGGATGAAGAATTTTGGAAGATAGGCTGCAAAGGCGACTCCCGTTATAAGCGCCAACGGACTGAAGGCCCGGTGCTCCTAAAAAAGAGCGCCTACTCCGTCAACCTTGTCTCCGACATCGTTGGGAAACTCCAATTTTCCGGCGATCATGACAAGCTGAACGAGCATGACGCCGCTCGCGTTGCCGATGATGCCTGCCATGCCCTTCTGACGGTAAATCTATTCTCCCCTTTGCCACACTCTCCCCTTCTTCCTTCCATGTTTGGATCATGACCCTCGTTTACGGCTTCCCAGGAGGTAATCCCGAGGCTGAAAAACTTGCAAGGGCGAGCGCAAGCCTATTCTGAGCATAAAGCCAAGTACAAGAAGTTGCTGCGCATTTCAGACCCTGTTCAACTGCAGGAGGATTACAACAATATCAGCGCTCAGCTGAATTCCGCCACCGTTGAAAACGCTCAGTTGAAGGAAAATCTGAGGAAATCTGATGACGCCTTTCTGGTCCTAAATGAGCGTCACAGGAAATTGAAGGATGAGCGGGACCAGTTGAGGGCACAAAATGGGGAGCTGGGTGAGCAGCTGGCGGAGAGCACTCGCCAGAACGAGGCGGCCAACAAGGCCCTCGCTGACTTGCGAGGCAAAGTACAGGGCTTGGAAGCGAAGGTATCCTGGGAGGCGGTGAAGAAGTTCGTGCGCTCCAAAGCCTTTGTGTTTGCGGCCAACATCCAGTGCTTTGACAACGCTCGACGCTTCTTCCATAAAGCAATCGGGCAAATGGTGAAGTTGGGACTGGCTCCTGAAAGCGCTCGATCCGACGCTCGTCTACGCATGGATCTGGATGAGAATTGCGAGCCAATGGTCCAGGATGAGGATCCTACTGAGAATCTGGCGGAGCCCGAGTACCAGGAGTTGGTGGAAACACTCCAAAGGGAGTTTATAGCTGCCAACAGGGTAGATCCCGAGCCCCTCCTGATAGAAGACGAGGGCACCATCATGGACCTAATGGATGCTGAGGAACCTGGCGAGGCCCAAACTTCTGACGCTAATGTGTTGGCTCCAGTTCCCCTCGCAACCGCCCCTCCCGAGCCCGATGCTCCAGCCCAGTGAAATTCCTTATATTGATCCCTTTCCTTGTTGTTTTAAATTCCTGGTCATATTTATGAACAATCATTGTCTGTAATTAATCTTCGGATTACTTCCTTGGATGTTTTGGATTTCTCTATGCTCTCTTCCCTCATATATTATAATTCTTCTCTTTCTGCTGGGATGTTTGAATGCGTTGTCCTTTACTTTGGAATGATGAATGATGTTACTTCATTGTGCTCGCCGCTTTCATACCGATATCTACTGTTTGAGCGTTTGCGATAAGTGTGTATATGCACGAGGGCGTTACCTTTGAGGGTACCCTGGCGTTTATCACAACGCGCCTCCAGTTTAAAGTTTGACAGCATCAGGTAATTTGAGGGGCGTAGATACGGGCGCTAGGGTGTTTTATGCGTACTCCCTGGCCGTACTCGCAATGAGGCTCGAATTTGAACTTAGGAAACTTTTGGAGATTTGCCTAAGTATTGGCCCAGTGTTCGTGCACCCTTGTCTTGGAGACATCGAGAAGTTCTACGCGCTTTAGAAATCACCAATAGGATTTGCTAAGTGTGGGAGAGGATAGAGCGTAACCATAGGGTTAGCGTCGATACGAGGGACCAATGAAAGAGTTAGCCCAGGATCCAATACTCTATGAGCGGACTTTTACTCAATAAGTTGAGGGTCATTGGGGTTCTTACGAGCACGAGCTGGAGTGGCGAGCACTCAGCTGGCGTAAGTTGAGCATTGTGCTCCCCGTTGTTCGACGCGCTCATTTTTAGGATTTATTCTTACAAGTCGCTCGAACTGTTATAGGTGGATGGTTATCAACACCTGGACAGTGTAGCTTTGGAACGATGGAAGTATCGCGTAGGCTTTTCGACGTGGAGGATGCTCGACACGGAGTAGGCCTCTTGTCGCTCGAATCATTAGATCAAATAAGAAAGCAAGTAAATAATAAAAACAAAGAATTAAATACTTACTGTTACACAGATGCATTTTTTGGAAATGATTACAACACGCTTTCTGTCAAAGGAAAATATTTCATGCCGCAAACGGGTCATTACAAAGAAGTTGAAGTTTACACGTAGAACCTTCTAAGGTTACATGCATTCCATGGCCTAGGGAGACGCTCGCCTTGCAAAGTCTCTAACAAGTAGGTGTTATTTGCTCGTACTTGAATGACTTTGAAGGGGCCTTCCCAATTAGGGTCCAGCTTACCTACGTGTTTGGAGACTTCAACTTTTTTGAGGACCAAGTCCCCTAGCTGGAAAGTCCTTTCCTTAACACGTTTATTGTAATGGCGAGCAACGGTTGCTTTGTATTTGTGGATACGTGCCCAAGCAGCATTCCTCTTCTCATCCAGCAAATCTAACTCGAGCGCCCGTTGGCCTCGTTGGCGGCAGGCTCGAAATAGGCAACGCGTGCGGATTCTTGAGCAATTTCCGCAGGTATCATGGCCTCGGAGCCGTACACGAGGGAATAAGGGGTTTCCCCCGTTGCCGCTCGCGGAGTAGTACGGTACGCCCACAAAGCTCCCTGAAGTTCTTCAGCCCATTCTCCCTTCTTACTCTCGAGCATCGTTTTCAGATGCTGGAGTATGGTTCGGTTGGTCACTTCAGCTTGACCATTAGCTTGAGGGTGACCCACGGAAGTGAATCGTTGTTCGATCCCTAGTTCATAGCACCAATCTCGTGTGTCAGCAGCGATAAACTGGGAACCGTTATCCGAGATGAGCACCCTCGGGATGCCGTATCTGCAGATGATATTTTTCCAAATGAAATCTCTCACAACCTTGAACGTTATCTTAGCGACCGCTTCTGCCTCAGCCCACTTGGTGAAATAATCCACAGCAAGTATTACGAACTTCTTTTGCCCGACCGCCATTGGGAGAGGTCCCACGATATCAATGCCCCATTGATCAAAAGGCCATGAAACACCAATAGGAATCATTTGAGCTGCCGGCAACTGAGGAGTGTTGGAATGGAACTGGCACTTGGGACATTTCTTGGAATATCTAATGGCATCTTGCAATACCGAGGGCCAATAGAACCCACTCCTTAAGATTTTCTTTGCCAAGATTCGTCCGCCCGAGTGGTTCCCACAACTTCCACTGTGTACATGCTCTAAAACTTCTTTAGCCTGCGAGGGTCTCAAACATCTCAACGGTGGGCCCAGGAAGGATCGCTTGAATAATCGACCCTCGGCATCCAATGAGAAGCGAGGGGCCTTGCTTTTGATCATCCGAGCCTCAACTTTATCGCTCGGGCTGGTTCCGTCCCGGAGGAATCTGACAATTTCGTCAAGCCAACAAGGCTCGGAGGGGTCAATCATGTGCACTTCTTTCGAAGGTTCGCCTTTACTTATCAGTGGTTCCTCCGTTCTCAGAAATGTAACAGCGCGTTCGCTGTGGCCGTCCAGAGCGGACGCGAATTTCGAAAGAGCGTCAGCATGTCCGTTTTCTGCCCTCGGAACCTGCAAAAGATGGAATTCCTTGAACTTGGCTATCTCCTCCTTGGCGCTCGATAGGTACTGTGCCATGGTGGCTTCTCGAGCCTCATAACTACCATCAATTT
This sequence comes from Lantana camara, assembly GCA_037501455.1. NCBI lineage: Eukaryota > Viridiplantae > Streptophyta > Magnoliopsida > Lamiales > Verbenaceae > Lantana > Lantana camara. The sequence continues at coordinate 20,030,062 of CM074859.1, forward strand.
GACTTGCGATCAATTGCGAATCAACGTATGCTGTAACACGAGCGGCCCCATTTTGGAGCGCAATCCTGAGCCCTTGGATGAGGGCCTCATACTCAGCTTCGTTGTTGGTGACTTGGAACGCCAGCTTGATTGCGTAATCAACTTCTGCTCCGAGGGAATCCCTGAGGGTCACCCCGGCTCCTCCCCCCTGAGAGGTCGAGGAGCCATCTGTGTGCAAAAACCATAACCCCTCATCCGCCGATGGCACATTCTCCAAATTGAAACGCTCTACCAACAAATTGGCCACTGCCTGAGCCTGTATGGCTGTACGAGGCTCGAAGGAGATATCAAACTGACTGAGTTCAATCGCCCATTTAATTAACCTTCCCGAAACATCCGGCTTAGACAACACTTGTTTGAGTGGTTGATCTGTAAGCACTGTGATGGAGTGAGCCTGAAAATATGGCCTCAGCCTTCGCGATGCGTTAACGAGCGCAAAGGCAAATTTCTCAATTTCCATGTACCTTTTCTCTGCTCCCTGTAGAGTCTTGCTCAGGTAATACACTGGCATATGCTTACGCTCGCGGATTGCTACGAGGACAGCGCTCGTGGCTTCCAAAGAAACTGATAGATAGATAAACAAGTTCTCCCCCGGGTTTGGCTTGGTCAACAAAGGCGCGCTCGATAGGTACTGTTTCATGTTCTGCAGGGCCTTTTCGCAATCCTCGTCCCAGGTAAAGTTTCGAGCGTTGCGCAAAATTTTAAAGAAGGGTAGATTCCGGTCCGCTGAGCGGGAGATGAACCTATTTAGCGAAATGATCCTACCCACGAGCACCTGGACCTCTCTCAGATTGCGAGGGGAGGGTATGTCCAGGATTGCTTTAATCTTCTCGGGGTTTGCCTCTATGCCACGCTGACTGACCATGTATCCCAGGAATTTACCGCCTCGAACACCAAAGGTGCATTTTGATGGGTTCAACTTCATTCCGTAGCGACGAAGGATGTCGAAAGTCTGCTTGAGATCCTCCAGATGGGAGCGTTGGCACTCACTCTTGACTATCATGTCGTCTACATATACCTCCATAGATTTTCCAATTTCACGCTCGAACATTCTATTGACGAGGCGCTGATAGGTCCCTCCCGCGTTTTTGAGCCCAAATGGTATGACTTTGAAACAGTAAACACCCAAGTGCACAATAAACGAAGTTTTGGGGCGATCTTCGGGCGCCATAAAGATTTGATAATATCCCTGAAAGGCGTCCATCATACTCATGAGTTCACACCCGGCTGTAGAATCTACCAACTGATCGATCCTCGGTAGTGGGTAATGGTCTTTGGGGCACGCTTTGTTGAGGTCCGTGAAGTCGTTGCACATACGCCACTTATTGGCGCTCTTTGGGACGAGCACCACATTGCAAAGCCATTCCGGGTACAAGATTTCCTCGATGTACGGAGCATCAAGCAACTTACTAACCTCTTCTTCGATAACCCGTTTCCTAAAGTCATGAACGTCCCTCTTCTTCTGTTTGATGGGCTTGAAGGTTGGATCCACATTCAGTCTGTGGACAATGACGCTCGGATCTATTCCGGTGAGATCAGAAGCTTTCCACGCAAAAACGTCTAGGTTCTCCCGTAGGAAGTCGATCATCAAAACTTGCGAGGGCCCATCCAGGCCCGAGCCAATCTGGGTGGTTTTATCCGGGTTCCCAGGCTCCAATTCAACGGTCAAAAACTCCTCGGTGGGCTCAATCCGAACCTCCGGCCTCGGCGCCTCTAGCGCTCGTTTTTTCCCGGTGAGCATACCCTTGGGCTCATCCCGCTCGTTTTCTGAAGAAGAGCCCTCGACGGCCCCCGGTGGCCTATTCTCTGAACACTGAACATCTCCAGGGGTCCTCTTTTTATTCTTCTTCCGGTACAGCTTGGCTCTTTTGCGCTCGGGGCCATCTTCGTTTAATTCGGGGAAGTCAACGGACTTCTTAGTAGACCCAGGTTGAATGGACTGCTTGGGCTTGTGGCTTCGAAGCGAAAGTATGTAACATTCCCAAGCTTCTTTGACGTTACACAGAATTTCTCCGGTACCCTCGGGGGTTGGAAACTTGACTTTTTGATGATAGGTGGAAATTACGGCCTTGAAATCCACGAGGGCTGGGCGCCCAATGATGATATTGTAAGGAAGATTCACCTCAACGATGGTGTAGAGGACGCTCAAAGTTTTTCGCTGTGGGGCGCGACCAAAAGAGGTGGCCAAGCGAATCTGTCCGCGAGGGACGATCTCGGAACCTCCAAACCCTACGAGGGCAGTTCTGAGAGGTTCGAGGGGGATGTTTGTTATGTTCATTTGTTGAAACGTTGAGTACGGGAGAACGTTCATAGAGCTTCCACTATCAAATAAAACCCTCTTTACAGTGTGGTTATGAACGTCTAAACTAACCACCATGGGACAGTCAGAGGTTTTTCCTATCCCATGGGGTGTTACAATATGTTCAAGATCTTTCTCAGTAAACCCTATGACATCATCCTCCTTCGAGCGCGACGAGCTGTCCACGGAGAGCACTGGGCGAGGGAGTGACGTTCTTTGGTTATAGCTCCGTACATGGCGGCGGCGAGAAGCATTGGAATCGCCTCCTGAGGGCCCTCCCGCGATCATGTGAATGACCGCAAAGGGCTGGTTTTCCATATCCACCCCTTTCCCTTTGCTGCGCTCGCTGGTCTCAGGGCGCTGGCGATGAGGACTTCGGGAGCGTGAGCGGCTTCTTCTCCTCCCGAGCGCCCGTTCCGCGCAATGTTCATCGTACCCTTCTAGTACTTTCACAAACTCTTTGAGGTGCCCCCCAGCAATCAACCGCTGAATTTCCTTCTCCAGGTGGCGGCATTCATTAGTGTCATGCCCCTTCTGCTTATGGAAAGCGCAGTATTTCCCCGAGCGCTTCTGAGCCTCGGTTTCTCTCAGCTTGGGCGGTCTCTTAAACAACTTCTGGTCCGCCAGGGAATAAACTTCGGCAATTGGGTGGTTGAGGGGGATACGCTCGAGCCTCCGAGGAGGAGAGGAATGACGGCGAGCGGGTATTGGGCTGCGGCGGTGACTCCGATGGGGCTCCACTTTGTCTTCGTGGGTTCTATTGGGGCGAGGGGCATTTGCCATCTTCTGATCCCTCGCTATGTACATATCCTCGAGGGTAAAGAAAGAATCGGCAATCTCCCTAATTTCCATCAACGAGCGTGGCTTCTTCTTGGCCACTTCCTCCACAAACTCCTTGCTGACGTAATGCTTCATGTTGATGGCCCCAAATAGAACGTGCCTCAAAAAGTCCATCGAGGGCTTTTCTATCAACAAAATTTCTTTATTGAACCTCCCCATGAAGGATCTGAGAGTCTCGTTCGGCCCTTGGACCAGGCTATAAAGAGCGGTCGCAGCCGGAGCTGGTGCCTTCAGCGAGTTGAAGTGGCTGACAAAAGCATCCGTCAGGTCATAGTACCCTCGGATTGAGCGCGGGGGGAGCTTTTTGTACCATTCTTGGGCCATTCCGGTGAGGGAAGTGACAAACACCTTGGCCCAGTAGTTGTTCGGATGGTCATACAAGTGCATCAGGTGCATAAAATGATCCAGATGCTCGGCTGGATCCGTGGTTCCGTCATATCTGTTGACGGACGAGGGAATTTTACCCTTCCCTGCGCGAGTCATTAGAACCTCCTCTATGAGGGGGGAATCGCCCGCCATGATCCTGTAGTCTCGCTCGTCGGGATCTTCGTAACTGGCTTCCCTCCTGCGTCGAGAAATGGGGCTACGTGGTCGGCGAGCGTCTCTGGCCTTGGACCTCTCGCCCCCATCGCGGGAAGCGTGAGACCGTGCTCGAGAGAGCTGCTCTACCACGTTCTGGAGCCCTCGAATTTGATCTTGTACTGCTGCTAGCTGAGGGTCACCGACATTTCTGCGGTTTGCCCTCCCTGTGGCCCTCGATTGGACCTCTTCATTATCTCCGGCCGCCTCATTTCGAGGGGCCCTTTCCTCTCCTACAACTGGTCGTTCTTCCTGGACCCTCGGTGGGGCTTCATTTTCTTGATTCGGTGCTGGTGGGGGAGGTTGCTGTGCCCTTAGCGCATTTTGGGCCATCACCAAGGGATGCGCCGGGAGCCCTCCAAGAGGCGGGGCTAGACGAGCGCTAGCCTGCGAGGGGAAATACGCTGCCATGAAATGCTCCCAGGCGTTCTGGACGGCCTGGCTCTCGCACTGCGCATACAGCGCCTGAAGTTGTTGAGTTGTAACTTGGGGCATCTCCACCCCTTGTATTTCTCTTGGTAACGCCGTGGGGAGATTCAGGGTCCCCACCTGATAAGGTTGGATTGCCGGCACCATCCCGGGCATCATTCCATGCTGCACAAATGGGTATCCCGGAGGGGGCATGGCCATGGGATACACCCCTGAATAAGGGTAGGAAGCGTGGGCGGTGTGAGCTGCAGGTGGAGCAACGGCGTTGGGCCCTCCCGCCACGTTCCCACCTAGTGGGAGAGTTGTCCCCACCGGCCCTGTGTTCTCGTCCCCGTTTTCGGCGGCTGGGGGGTTTGCTTCTCCGACGGGGATGTTGCCTTCCGCGTTCTCCTCGTTGACGGGGGGGAGAGCGCCTCTCTCTCCGACTGCTCCAGATCTCGTCGCAGTCACCATGATTAAAGACTTTGGTGTCACTTTTCAACTAGCTTTTGAAGGAAGAAACTGGTAATACCGAAGATGGTGGTGATGGTTTCCCACAGACGGCGCAAAAAATGATGGTGCAGGAATCTGAGTTTCCTAAATGCAACAACACTTTAAGATTTGTATGAAAAGGGAAAGACCATCACAGGCGTGAGAGCCTCAGGATCCGGGTTTCCTTTTGAGCGTGGGTTCTTCCAGTTAGGATAACACCAAGAGTGCGAAATGTAATGCTACTGTGGTGAGGTTAATGGAAAGCTTGAGAAGATCAGGGGGAATGCCCAGAACGATAGAGTATGTCTGTAGAAGATGACTTGGGGGAGAATGCATGGGTTCTCCCCTATTTATATGTTAGGGGTGAGGGTAGAAGAGTAAATTGACCGTGTGGTCCCAAACCTGTGTTGCCCTAACACGTGGCGGCCCGTGAAGGTATGAGAAGGACGTTTCTGAAAAGGAGGCGGCGTGTCAGATGCGTAGTGCGCACTACCTCTGTGTCAGAAGTCGTTGGCGAGGGTGACGCGGGGGATGGGCCTAAGATTCTCTCTGCCGAGGTTCGGATCCAACGAAACGGGGCATGGGCCTGCCCGAGCGTTGGTGACGCTCGAAGAATGTTTTGATGGCCTCCTCACGATAGATGACCCTTGAGCGCCGAAATACCGAGCGTATCAATGGGGGGCCCCCATGTGGGTGCTTCCCTGAGAAGGGTAACCTTGAGGGCCGTTATGCGAGCGTCAAACTCGTCGGTTCTGGCCCTTGGCCTGAATTGTCATCCGCTGATTGACGGATTATATTAGCTGGCAAATGAGCGGCTGGGAAGGCCCACGAGTCCTTCAAGGCGAGCGTCCGGGCTTTAGTCAGCGGTGTGCTGCCACGTGGACGGCTCTGATTCGAGAATGATTTTAGGCCTCATCAAGACACATTTAGTCCCATCATTTTTAAAAAGTTACAATTCTAGTCCCATCATTCAGATAATCGATAGAAAATGTATTTTTTTTGTCGTTAAGTGTAATTTGGGGGGAAAATTATTATTCATTATTAATACCTTATTTTAGCATCACATTACCTGTAACGCCCCAGTTTTCCAGCCGTTTAGGTACGCGCGCCACGCGTGTGAGTTTTGAGATTTAGGGTTTATTTAATTCTTTTCGTTATTCTATTTGCTCGAATTAATTTATATGATTGAACCTCTTGTGAATTATACGCTTTTAAATTTTTCTTCGTGAACTTAATTCTGTGAGATGTGTATTTATTTTTCCTGAGCATGCCTAAGTGATTAATTTACGTAATTGTAAGAATTCATGTTCATTCGTCCTTAACTGAAACTTCATGAAATTCTTGGACTTAATTGATAAAATTGAGAAGGACTAAATTGCCACATTTATATCTTTGATACCGGATTGCATTCATTTAAACTTATCATGGACCAAGTTACAATTTCCTTCATTTCTTCGCCTTCTCTTCACGATTAAACATATACATATGTATACATATACATATACCTTTCCTCTTCATTTTTCATTCAAGACACAAAGCAAGAACACCTCCATCTCTCTCTTTCTCCCTTCAATCTCGATCCAAGCTAAGCAAGGAGAAGCCAAGATTTTCTTCCATCTTTGTCAAGAGAACAAGCTCCATAACATCATCCCTTCTTTCTTCTTCATTTCCTCCATCTTCTAGGTGAGATCATGCATATATCTTTGATGACTCATGAAGCAAGGTTAGCGTTTATTGATTCTTTTGTCTTCTTGAGCTAATATGAAGAGTATGTGATGATTATGGTTTCAGATGTGTATATATAACATGACTTTTATGGAACTTGGAGCATATGTGATCACATGACAATTTTGGGGTTTCTTGAGTGAATTCTTATGAATCTAAACATGTTATATTGATCTATTTGATGCCTAAATGATATATATGAGTTATATGCATGATATACGATGGTTTTGGAGTGTTTTAGTTGCCTTGGTTTGGTGTGGGAATGGCTTGGGAGCCATTCCCGTGAATCCCCTCTTTATTTTTGGACAGAGCCTTCCCAAACGCCCGTGTGGTCCCTTAGTTCATTTACCAAACGCCCGTTTGGACCTCCCCCCTCCCTCCCCCCCCCCCCCCCCCCACCCTTCCCTCTGTTTTGACCCGAGAGCTTCCAAACGCCAGTTTCTGCTTTTAGACTAATTTTAAAACGGCCGTTTACCCCCTCAAACTTGCTCCGATTGACCTGATTTTTAAAACACAGAAACCTTTTGAATTCTAGAGTATTTTCCAATTGGAATCACATCAGTATCGTTTTTGGTTTGTGAGTTATAAGCATTTCAATTTTGTGTCGCAACTTTACCGAAAATCTGCATTCACTCAACTTCGAGCTTACGCCATTTCCTCCTCGCTTTGAACCAGATTACGAGCCATATATCGTCAGAAAGGTCTATTTGTCTAGTTTCATACCCATAAACAAAACCCAATTCCAACTTCTAAAACTCAAGATATTCCATTTTTCCTACAACTTGTGCGTTTTCGAAAACTGTCAGCTTTTGTTAAACTTAGCCAAAACCCATCGTCTTGCGTTCCTTTCACTTCCTTGGCTCTCGTATGTGATTTATATGAATTTTATGTTTGATTAATTGATGATTATGTCATTATTTGACACTCCTTGGTCCTACTTGATTGTTTAACTTCGTGATATATATATGAAATGAATTCGATGATTAAATGGCATGAATTCGTGATCTTCTTAAGTTTATTGCATGTTGAATTATTCTATGACTTGATGCACCACTTCATGAACCTTTCCATGTGTCCTACTTGGTTTTATATTGAGTCGTTTCTCACGAATATACTGTATTCTTGTTCTTGTACAGAGATCTCCAGGGCGAAGATAACCCGTTCGAGTTTGCACCAGTCTTGTCAGTTTCTTGTGTCTTGTTCAGGTGAGGAAATTGATAGGTTATTATTGCTAACCTTACAACCCTAAATTGACTATTTTTATCAAAAGGTAAATTATATTATTATTGCATTCGTTTTCAAAGATCAATTGTTTTTGAAATGAAACCCTATTGCATTATACTTACCCTACTGTTTTGGCGAGATATTATTCACTATTGGGGCCCAGGGTTGAGTATATTGAGTAATTCATGGAGGCATTGGGCCGACGGTGACCTCTTGCACTCACCCACACTATTGAGATGAACCCGAAATCCACTAGAAGGTTAGTGGAGGATGGAGTCTCGGTCCTTAGGGATTCATGCACCCATTGACTGGATAGCGTAGGCTAGCTACCCGAACCATCACTCAGGGAAAGAAAGATGGAACTGGTTGTGCACTGTTACTGAAATGATTGTATTGTAATGATCGAAACCTAATAATTGCTTGATCACCTAATAAGAAGCATGTCACTGTTACACGATTGGGAGTAAGGTTGGAGATTTGCTCACTCGCCGAGCTACTGATAGCCTATTGTCATGAATTGAAATTTGGAAGTGTCATAATCCCGTGAATGTCCCTTTTCTTTTGAAATTGTTCCTTTAAAACCTTTCACGAGATTAGGGTCTGCATGTTTACAGCTTTATCTATTTATTTATACCCTTATTCACTCAGTCTTCTAGAGACTGACCCCTCCCCTATTTATCTCTCAGGTTCTTTTGCAGGTTGTTGCTAGGCGGGAGTCGCGTCATAAAGTCTTTGATCGAGTCTTGCACCTTGTACACTCACTGCATATTATACTGCTTATTGTATCGCATTGGTTTAATTATTGGGCCTGCGAGCCATTTACTTATTGAATTGTATTAAATCGAGACAGGTTGCTTGCATAGTTGAACACGTTGTTAGGTTGTGTACTGCTAGATAATCGAATTGTTGATATGGTTATCATTGCTTCCGCACACTACTATCTTGCATGCTTTGATTGATTGGTACAGGGTTAGATTTCGCCTAGCCAGGACTGTCTTTTCATTCCCTTCCATTCGCTATGAGTTTGGTTTATGTATGGATTATTCCATTTCATATGTGGACCGAACTCATAGTGCGGGGGATGTGGCGTTCTCGTCTCGGGTGCTATATTACCTTAATGAGAGTGATTTAGATTAATGTTTCAAAGTCAATTCAGGATGCTAAAATGGGGTATTAAAAAGTAAATTCTTGCAAAAAACAACCTAATAAACAGTAACTTCCCCCCCCCCCCCCCCATATTGCACTTAACGGAAAAAATATTCTTCCCATCAATTATTTGACTGATGGGACCAAAATTGTAATTTTTTAAAAATAATGAAATTAAATGTGTATAATTTCAAAATAATGGGACTAAAATTGCAAAAAGCCTAATTATAAGAGATAAAAATGTAATTTGCTAAAAAAAAAAAAAGCATAAAAAGACAAAAACATAAGTATGTACACCATGCATTTCCTTTGATAAGCTTTCTTATAATGTAAAATTTATATATTTCAAATTTTCATGAATGTACATGATACTTGATGGGACCTAAAACTACGTTCGAATCAGAGCCGTCCACGTGTCAACACCTGGCGATAGAGGAGCTGAATGCTCGCATTGATAGGCTCGCGGGTTGCCCCAGCCTACTCCCTCGCTTACTAGTACAGGCCCATGAGCCTTGGCCAACCATTCCGGTAAAGGGTTGAAGCTGACTGGCTTGACGCTCACGTCCCGACCCTCAGGGTCACCCTTCACGGGGAAGCACTCATACGAGGGCCCGTCCTTGATGCTCGAGATTTTGGCCCTCAAGGGTCACCTGCCATGGGGGGGCCCTCCGTACACCCTCCGAGCGTCACCATCGCTCGTGCATGATCCTACCCCACTGCTATGGATCCGAACCTTAGCAAAGAGGATCTTGGGCTTTCCTCTCCCGCGACCCTCGCCAACAACCTCTGACACAAAGGTAGTGCACACCTTGCACCTGACACGTCGCCTCCTTTTCAGAAACGTCACTCTCACACCCTCACGAGCTGCCACGTGTTAGGGCAAGACAGGTTTGGGACCACACGGTCAATTTACCTCTTTACCCTCACCCCTAACATATAAATAGGGGAGAATACATGCTTTTTCCCCCAAGTAATCTTCCTCATACACACATTACACTGGGCATATTTTTCCTCCATTTTTTCTCATCTTCTCAAGCTTCGTATTACCTTGACCACAGTTGCATCACCCCTGCATTTCGCATTCTTGGTGTTATCCTAGCTGGAAGAACCTACGCTCCGAAGGAAACCCAGTGCCTGAGGCTCTTATGCCTGTGATGGTCTTTCCCTTTCCACACAAATATTGAAAGTGTTGTTGCATTTTAGGAAACTCAGATTCCTGCACCATCATTTTTGGCGCCGTCTGTGGGAAATCCATCACCACCGTCTTCATTATCATCAGTTTCTTCCCTAAAAGCTAGTTGAAAAGTGACGCCAGCGACTCTCAACATAGTAACTGCAACGAGGTCCGGAGAGGTAGGAAGCAAGGGTGCTCTTCCCCCTGTCAATGAAGAGAATGCGGGAAACAATGCTCCTGCCGGAGGTACGCCCCCGCCCACGGCCGGAGATGGGGCCGGGAATACGGAAACTGTCGCTGCAGCTCTCCCCCCCAGAGGAAATGAAGCAGGAGGATCTAGCTCCAATCCTCCTCCCCCAACCTACGCCCAAAACGTTCCAGCCTCTCATCCCAGCATGTACTCCATGGCCATGCCCCCGCCTGGATATGCCCATATGCAACCGGGAATACTGCCCGGAATGGTGCCCATGGTCCAGCCATATACAGTGGGGATATTAAATCTCCCTCTATCGCTGCCCAGAGAAATACAAGGGGTGGAAATGCCCCAGGTTACAACCCAGCAACTCCAAGCGCTTTACGCACAATGTGAAGGGTAGGCGGTGCAGAACGCCTGGGAGCATTTCACTGCCGCCTATTTCCCCTCTTTGGCAGGTGCTCGGGCGGCTCCGCCCTTGGGAGGACTCCCGGCTCACCCGTTGACAATGGCACAAAACGCGCTGAGGGCCCAGCAACCTCCCCCACCACCGATTCAGGAAAATGAAGCCATGCAGAGGGTCCAGCAAGGGCAGCAACCAGCGGGTAATGAGAGAGACCCTCAAAATGAAGGAGTTGGGAACAACGAAGAGGTCCAGTCGAGGGCCACAGAAAGGGCAAACCGCAGAAATGTCGGTGACCCTCAGCTTGTCGCAGTGCAAGATCAGCTTAAGGGGCTCCAGAACGTGGTAGAGCAGCTCTCTCAAGTAAGGTCTCAACTCCCCCGCGAGGGGGGCGAGAGGTCCAAGGCCAGAGACGCTCGCCGACCACATAGCCCAATCTCTCGCCGCCAAAGGGAAGCCAGCTATGAGGATCCCGAGGACAGGGATTACAGAATCATGACGGGCGATTCCCCCCCTCATCGAGGAGGTATTGATGACCCGCGCGGGGAAAGGCAAAATCCCCACGTCCGTCAACAGATATGATGGGACCACTGATCCCGCTGAGCATCTGGATCATTTTGTGCATCTGATGCATTTGTACGATCATCCGAGCAACTATTGGGCCAAAGTGTTTGTCACTTCCCTCACTGGAATGGCTCAAGATTGGTACAAGAAGCTTCCCCCGTGCTCAATCCGAGGATATTATGATCTGAATGACGCTTTCATAAGCCACTTCTACTCCTTGAAGGCACCGGCCCCAGCTGCGACGGCTCTCTACAGCTTGGTCCAGGGGTCGAATGAATCACTCCGGTCCTTCATGGGAAGGTTCAACAAGGAAATCTTGTTGGTAGAGAAGCCCTCGATTGATTTCTTGAGGCACGTTCTCTTTGGAGCCATCAATATGAAGCACTATGTCAGTAAAGAGTTCGTGGAGGAGGTGGCCAAGAAAAAGCCACGCTCGTTGATGGAGATCAGAGACATAGTTGATTCGTTCTTTACCCTCGAGGATATGTACATCGCGAGAGATCAGAAAGTGGCTAACGCCCCTCGCCCCAGTAAAGCCCCCGAGGCCAGAGGAGATTCTAACAGGGGCCGCCGTCGCAGCCCTATTCCCATTCGTCGTAATTCCTCGCCTCCGCGTAAATTCGAGCGGATTCCCCTCAACCGCCCCATCGCTGAAGTATATTCCATGGCGGACAAAAAACTGTTCAAGCGACCGCCCAGGCTGAGGGAGACTGAGGCTCAAAAGCGCTCAGGAAAGTACTGCGCTTTCCACAAGCAGAAGGGGCATGATACAAACGAGTGCCGCCAGCTTAAGAGTGAGATTCAGAGGCTTATCGCCGGGGAGGCACCTCAAGGAGTTTGTGAGGGTACTGGAAAGATACGATGAACACTGCGCTGAACGAGCGCGAGGAAGAGGAAGGAGCAGTTCGCGCTTGCGCAGCCCTCGTCACCACCACACTGAGTCGAGCGACCGTGGTAAGGGGAAAGCAGCGGATGTCAAAAATCAACCTTTTGCGGTCATCCATATGATCGCCGACGGACCTTCGGGGGGCGATTCTAATGCTTCCCGTCGCCGCCACATTCGGAGTTACGACCAACGTTCATCCCTGCCCAAGCCCGTGCTCTCTGTCGACAGCTCTCCACGCTCGAAAGAAGATGAAGCTGTAGGGTTTACGGAGAAAGATCTGGAACACATTGTAACACCCCATGAGATCGGTGAAACCTCTGACTGTCCCATGGTGGATAGTTTAGACGTTCATAACCATATTGTAAAGAGGGTTTTGGTTGATAGTGGAAGCTCTGTGAACGTTCTCCCGTACTCAACATTTCAAAAAATGAACATAACAAACATTCCTCTCGAACCCCTCAGAACAGCCCTCGTTGGCTTTGGGGGTTCGGAGATTGTCCCTCGCGGACAGATTCGCTTGGCCACCTCTTTTGGTCGCGCCCCGCAGCGAAAAACTTTGAGCATACTTTACACAGTCGTTGAGGTGGACCTCCCCTACAACATCATCATTGGGCGCCCAGCCCTGGTGGATTTCAAAGCAATAATCTCCACTTATCATCAGAAAGTCAAGTTCCCCACTCCCGAGGGCACGGGCGAGATTCTATGCAATGTCAAGGAGGCCTGGGAATGTTACGTCCTTTCCCTTCGAAGCCATAGGCCCAAACAAGCCATTCAGGCAGGATCCACCAGAAAGTCGGTTGACTTTCCCAAATTGGACGAGGATGGTCCAGAACGCAAAAGGGCCAAGTTGTACAAAAAGAAGAACAAAAGGAAGACCCCCAGTGGAGTCCAGCGCCCGAAAGACGGGCCGTTTGGGGCCGTCGAACTTTCTTCCTCCGAGAACGAAGGTGACGGGCCCTCGGGGGAGGAAGGGAGCAGGCTCACGGGGAAGAAGCGGGCGCTCGAGATTCCAAGGCCTGAGATTCGTATCGAGCCCACCGAAAAGTTTATGACCATCGAGTTGGAGCCGAGGAATACAGAAAAGACCACCCAGATTGGCTCTAGCCTCGACGGTCCCTCCCAGGTTATGATGATCGATTTTCTCAGGGAGAACCTTGATGTATTTGCTTGGAAAGCTTCTGATCTCACTGGGATAGATCCAAGTGTCATAGTCCACAGGCTCAACGTAGACCCGGCCTTCAAGCCAGTTAAACAGAAGAAAAGGGGCGCACACGATTTTAGAAGGCGAGTCATTGAAGAAGAAGTAGGTAAACTTCTTGAGCCCAGTATATTGAGGAAATTTTATATCCAAAATGGCTCTGCAACGTGATGCTCGTCCCCAAAAGCGCCAACAAATGGCGAATGTGTAATGACTTTACGGACCTCAATAAAGCGTGCCCCAAAGACCCTTATCCCCTACCGAGGATTGACCAATTGGTAGATTCGACCGCAGGATGCGAGCTCATGAGCATGATGGATGCTTTCCAGGGATACTATCAGATCTTCATGGTGCCCGAGGACCGCCCTAAAACCTCGTTCGTGGTGCACATAGGAGTTTACTGTTTCAAAGTCATGCCCTTCGGACTCAAAAATGCGGGAGCGACTTATCAGCGCCTCGTAAACAGAATGTTCGAGCACGAGATAGGAAAGTCTATTGAGGTATATGTAGACGATATGATAGTCAAGAGCGAGCGTCAAAAATCCCATCTGGAGGATCTCAAACAAACTTTCAACATCTTACGCCAGTATGGAATGAAATTGAACCCCTCCAAGTGCACATTTGGCGTTCGGGACGGTAAATTTCTGGGATACATGGTCAGTCAGCGGGGTATAGAGGCGAATCCGGAGAAGATTAAGGCAATCCTTGATACCCCCTCCCCTCGTAATGTGAGGGAAGTTCAAGTGTTGGTGGGAAAGATTATTTCGTTGAACAGGTTCATCTCCCGCTCGACGGACCGGAACCTGCCCTTTTTCAAAATTTTGCGTAACGCTCGCAATTTCGCCTGGAATGAGGAATGTGAGAAAGCTTTGCAAGATATGAAGCTATACCTCGCCAGCGCACCACTGTTGACCAAGCCTTGCCCTGGAGAGAACTTGATTATTTACCTTTCAGTCTCCACGGAGGCTACGAGCTCTGCCTTAGTGGCTGTCCGTGAGCGTAAACACATGTCGGTCTACTATTTGAGCAAAACTTTGCAGGGTGCAGAGAAGAGATACATGAAAATAGAGAAATTCGCTTTTGCACTCGTTAATGCGTCCCGAAGGCTAAGGCCATATTTTCAGGCTCATTGTATCACAGTGCTCACAGACCAACCACTCAAGCAAGTACCGTCCAAGCCAGACGTATCAGGAAGGTTAATCAAATGGTCCATTGAGCTCAGCCAATTCGACATCACATTCGAGCCTCGTATGGCGATACAGGCTCAGGCAATAGCAGACTTATTAGTGGAGCGATTTAATTGGGAAACCGAGGCCCCAACAGAAGAAGGGTTATGGCTCCTGCACACAGATGGCTCCTCGACCTCGCAAAGGAGGGGGGGGGAGCCGGGGTGACCCTCAGAGACCCTCACGGTTCAGAAGTGGATTACGCTATTAAGTTGGCGTTCCAGGTTACCAACAACGAGGCTGAGTATGAGGCTCTAATCCAAGGGCTATGGATAGCCCTCCAGAATGGTGCCGCCCGTGTAACTGCTTATGTTGATTCCCAACTGATCGCAAGCCAAATCGATGGCAGTTATGAGGCTCGAGAAGCCACTATGGTGCAGTATTTAGCGAGGGCTAAGAATGTGATCGCTAAGTTCAAAGAGTTTCATTTGTTGCAGGTTCCCCGAGCAGAAAACGAACGCGCTGACGCTCTTTCCAAGTTCGCTTTAGCCCTCGATGACTCGTGCGAGCGCTCAGTCACGTTCCTCAGGACAGAGAGACCACTGATTAGGGAGGCAGAACCCTCGAGCGAGGTGAGCATGATAGACCCCGCTGAACCTTGTTGGTTGGATGACATTGTTAAGTTTATCAGGGAGGGGACTTGTCCGAGCGATAAAGTGGAAGCTCGGAAGGTTAGGAGTAAAGCCCCCCGCTTTTCTCTTGATAGCGACGGTCGGCTATTCAAACGATCTTTTCAAGGTCCACCGTTGAGATGCCTGCGACCCTCGCAGGCTAAGGAAGTGTTGGAGCATGTGCACAACGGAAGTTGCGGGAATCATTTGGGAGGTCGAATATTGGCCAAGAAAGTCTTAAGGAGTGGGTTTTACTGGCCCTCGTTATTACAGGATGCCATAAGTTACTCCAAAAAGTGTCTTAAGTGCCAGTTTCACTCTAACACACCCCAGTTGCCGGCGGCTCAGATGATCCCTATTGATGTTTCTTGGCCCTTTGATCAGTAGGGCATCGACATTGTGGGACCCCTTCCGATAGCGGTCGGGCAAAGGAAATTCGTGATCCTCGCTGTGGATTATTTCACTAAGTGGGCTGAGGCAGAAGCGGTCGCGAAGATAACGTTCAAAGTTGTGAGAGATTTCATTTGGAAAAACATCATCTGCAGATATGGCATCCCCGAGGGTGCTTATATCAGACAACGGCTCCTAGTTTATCGCTGCTGACACACGGGAGTGGTGTTATGAACTGGGAATTGAGCAACGATTCACTTTCGTGGGCCACCCTCAAGCCAACGGTCAAGCTGAATTGACTAATCGGACCATACTCCAGCACTTGAGAACGATGCTCGAGAGTAAGAAAGGGGAATGGGCTGAAGAACTTCAAGGTGCCCTATGGGCATATCGCACCACCCCCCGAACGGCGACTGGGGAAACCCCTTACTCTCTAGTGTACGGCTCCGAGGCTATGATACCTGCGGAGATCGCTCAAGAATCCGCACGCGTTGCCTATTTCGAGCATGCCACCAACGAAGCCAACCGAGCATTCGAATTGGACTTATTAGACGAGAGGAGGAACTTAGCCTGGGCTCGCATCCACAAATACAAGGCAACCGTAGTCCGCCAGTATAACAAGTGTGTCAAAGAAAGGACTTTCCAACTAGGGGACTTGGTCCTCAAAAAAGTTGAAGTTTCTAAACACGTGGGTAAGTTGGATCCCAATTGGGAAGGCCCCTTCAAAGTTGTCCAAGTGCGAGCAAACAACACCTACTTGCTAGAGACTTTGCAAGGCGAGCGTCTCCCGAGACCCTGGAACGCGTGTAACCTCAGAAGGTTCTACGTGTAAACGTCAGTCTTTGTAATTACCCATTCGCGGCATGGTGTACTTTCTTTTGATAGAAAGCATATTGTAATCATTTTGAAAATTGCAAGTATAATGGTAAGTATTTGATTCTTTTTTATGTCATTTATTGGCTTTCTTTTTGGTTAGTGATTCGGGCAACCGAAAGCTTATTTCGTGTCGAGCATCCTCCACGTCGAACGGCTTAAGTAATACCCCCAATCGTTTCGAAGCAACGCTATCTGTGTGTTGAGAACCCTCCACACTGAATGGTTTGACAATTCATAAGTGTTTAAGTCCTAAGAACGAGCGTGTCAAATGGTGGGATGCTAAACGCTTAATTTACGCCAACTGGGTGCTCACCGCGCCAGTTCGTGCGTAAACCCCTATGACCCTCAACTTCTTGGGTAAGAGCACGCTCATAAAATAGTGGATCCTAGACCAATCCTTTCATGGGTCCCTCAAAATGACGCTAACCCTACGGTTATGCTCGCTTTGATCCCATACTTAGCAAATCCTACTGGTGATTTCTAAGTACGTGCAACTCACTGGAACATTCAAGATGAAGGTGCACATTGTTTGGCCAATACTTAGTCAAATCCACAGAGGTTTCCTAAGTTCAAATTCGAGCCTCACTGTGAATACGGCCAGGGAACCCCCATAGAGAATACCCTCGCGCCCATAGTTGCATCTCTCAAGTCACTAGACGCTACCAAATTCTAAACTGATGGCGCATTGTGATAAACGCCGGGGAACCTTCAAAGAAAATGCCCTCGTGCGCACACACACCCATCGCAAACACTCAAACAAGAAAGACAAATGTACAACATAAAAACAACAGCAATCAATATTTAAAAACAGAAGGAAATACACATAAACATCCAGGCAGTAAGAGGAAAGGTCCAAGTATACGGGGAAAAACATAAAGAAATTCAAATATGCTGAAGAAATCCTAAGGATTAAATACATATACTAAATGTTCATAAGCAAGAAAGGAAATTTAGCAAGCATGATTGGGGAACAGCAGTTGGAGGATTATCACTGGGCTTGGTCGTCAGGCTCCGGAAGGGCGGTTGCAAGGGGAACGGGGGCCAACACATGGGCGTCAGAAGTCTGGGCCTCCCCAAGTTCCTCTTCATCCAACGCTTCCATGACGGTACCCTCGTCTTCTATCTGGAGGGGCTCGGGACCCAGGGTATTGGCAGCTATGAACTCTTGATGGAGCATCGTCACCAGGTCCTGGTACTCCGGCTCTGCCAGGCTCTCAGAGGGATCCTCATCTTGGACCATGGGCTCGCAGTTCTCATCTAGGTCCATGCGCAGGCGCTCGTCGGTCCGAGCGCTCTCAGGAGCCAGCCCTAATTTCACCATTTGCCCGATCGTTTTGCGGAAGAAACGCCGGGCGTTGTCGAAGCAGTGGATGTTGGCTGCGAACACGAAGGCCTTGGAGCGTACGAACTTCATTATTGCGTCCCAGGAAACCTTCGCTGCCAGACCTTCCACTTTCCCCTGCAGTTCCGCGAGGGCCTTCTTAGCCTCCTCGTTTTGGCGAGTACTTTCAGCTAGCTGCGTGCCCAGTTCCCCGTTTTGAGCCCTCAGTTGGTCACTCTCCTCCTTTAGCTTCTTATGACGCTCGTCAAGGACTAGATAAGCGTCATAGGACTTCTTCAGGTCTTCCCTTAACCGGTCCTTCTCCAGGTTGGCGCTGGTCAGTTGAGCGTGGACGTTATTGTAATCCTCTCGCAGTTGGCCGGGGTCAGAGACTCGCAGCAATTTCTTGTACTTGGCCTTATGGTTGGAGTAGGCCTGCGCTCGACCTTGCAAGTTCTTCAGCCTTGGGATTACTTCTTAGGAAGCCATAAGCGAGAGTCATTATCAGAATAAAGGTGGAAAAGGTAGGAATTTTACAAAGGGAATCAAGGGCTAACCGTCAGGAGTGCGTGGCATGCATCATCTGCGACCCGAGCGGCATCATGCTCATTTAATTTATCATGGTCGGCGGAGAACTGGAGCTTTTCGACGATGTCGGAGACCATGTTGACAGAGAATGCGCTCTTTTTCAGTAGGACGGGACCATCCTTTCTTTGGCGCTTGTACCGAGCGTCACCCCGGCAGCCTATCTTCCAGAAATCCTCGTCCTCAGAGGAAGAAGTATCACTACCCTTGCCCCGGTGGCCTACCACCACCTCCATTCCCTTACCGGAGATTGGGATAGAGTCCGGAATCCTCTTTCTTTTCCCTTGGCGCTCGGCCCTAACCACTTCGTGGAAGCGAACCAGCTCCCCTGACCGATTACGGAAAGTGCTAGAGCTGAGCGCTATGGGTCCCTCGGGAGCAGCTGGGGGCGGAGTAACCTCCCGAGCGCCACCTATGGTCAGATCCTCAATGGGGCCCACGGCTGGGGCCTCGCTTCCAGCGTCCCTTCCCCTGTCGCCTCGCCCTTGCCTCCGCCGGATTCCTCTGCCCTTGGGGCATTTGGGGGTCATTCCCGCTGCTGTTGCTGTTGTTGCTGAGGGTTAGTACCCCGTCCCTAAGCGCCTAGCATACGTGAAAGAGCCTCGGGATTCATCCCTAATGATAGTATTTGGACACCTGCAAATGAGAAAACATGAGCGTCAGAAGGTGACTATATGGACAGCAAATACAGAAGTATAACAATCAAGCCAAGTCAGAAGCTATTCTAAGAGTTAGAGCAGTTAGTTCCTAGAATCTAACCGTCGAGGGCCATGATATCAGCTGGTGGATCGGTTATCATGCTGGGAGGGGGAGGAGGGCAAGATAGGCCGTAACGGAATAGCACTCCCTCGTCCTTCATCAAGACCTCAGCCTTGATCCACTTCTTCTCACTCCTCATTTCGAGGGCTAACCCCTTCGCCCAGTCCTCAAAAACCTTATTTCTTACCCTTTCCCTAATCAATGGCCCCTCGCCATGTATCAACCACTGTCGGTGAACCCCGAAAATTCCCCCTGGAGCCCCTGCGAAAAAGTAATTTTCTTTCCAATGCTCGCCATAGGAGGTGGATGGAGAATCTATTATCTTAAAGCCCGATTTGGCCTGGGCGTAGTAGAACCCATCTGTGGGGGACGAGCGTGTTGAGCGGGCCACTTGTATTAAACTGTCAAAATTGGCGATCGAGGGTTTGTGGCCTAGGGCTCTCATCATAATTACAAAAGTGTTGATTAGGGCTATGCCGTTCGGCAAAATTTGTGAAGGGCAAAGCGCAAGGTGATGACAGATGGTGGCGACGGCGGACGGGATGGGAAACCTCAGGCCCCCGGCCAGGACCGCGTCCCAGTAGACCGTCAACATCCCAAGCGGCGGTCGGTTGGCCCTCTCTCCCTCCTCAGGAAGGCGCATAGGAAATACTGCTTCATCCCAATACACTTTTGCCCTCAACTCCTCCAAATCATCGAGTGTCAGGATGCTTTCAATCTCATCCGGAGATTTATCGGTTTGGTGACGGTTATCTTGCCTCACTCGCGTTGCAGGCTCCTTTCCCCTTCTTTGGCGTTTTCTAGGAGGTTCAGCCTCAACATGACGCTCGGAAGGCCCTGCACCACCCTCGGGGGACGCAACTGCCACTGTGATTCTATGATCCTGAGGCCGCACAGCACTGTTAATCACAGGGAACACCCTCTCTCCCTGTCTCTGCATCTCCATGACGTTACCCATCTCCTCAAATAGATCATCCATACCCACGGGAGCACGCTCGTTCATCCCTTGAACGGCGGCATCAACGTCTTCGTCCCTGGCTACAGCCGGAGCCCTGGCCACTGGGATGGCGATTGGGATCTCGTCGCTCGGAGAGGCTCTGGCCAGCGGGACGGCCATGGGCACGTCGCCGTGAGGGGAAGATCTCCCCACTGACATCTCATCTATTTCCCTCACGTAAGCTTCTGCGTTGTTATCCGCCATATCTGGGGTTTTTATTGGTTCTTGAGATTGGAATTTCACTCAGAAAGATTGATGGAGAAGGAGGCGTCTGGAAGGGATTCAATGGCAGAAACAAAAACAGTCTCTCACTTAGAAAGTTTCGCTCACGCACAACCTAAATCTAAAGTTAGTACATAAAATAAGTGTTTATGGAGTTTTACCTAAAGTTAGAAGAACAGAAACTCGCCGGAATCGGTAAAAGTTGCAAAGAATTCTTGCTGTGTATATGCTTGAAGAAGAAGGAAGGCGTGAAAGAGGTCTCAAAATTTTGTAAATCCCTATTTTATAGGAGGAGAGTTGCATTGATTAGGGTTAAAGATTCAAAAGCAATCATTTCCCGCCTTGGGAGACTCCCACTTTTGGTAACCGCCTCACGCCTCCCGGAGTCCACGCGCCCACGTTCCCACTCAGCATTAAATGCGGACATGACACCATTTAATGCAGTGTCAGACTGTGCCCGTTACGGAAGTCAAGCAGTCACCCCCCCTTGCGGAGGTCTTACCCTCGGATATTCAAAGTTCAAGATTCCCTTCCCTTAAATTCTACAGTACGCTCGAACGTTACTACAGAATTTGGGGGGCAAAATGATGGGACCTGAAACTACGTTCGAATCAGAGCCGTCCACGTGTCAACACCTGGCGATAGAGGAGCTGGATGCTCGCATTGATAGGCTCGCGGGTTGTCCCAGCCTACTCCCTCGCTTACTAGTACAGGCCCATGAGCCTCGGCCAACCATTCCGGTAAAGGGTTCAAGCTGACTGGCTTGACGCTTACGTCCCGACCCTCAGGGTCACCCTTCACGGGGAAGCACCCATACGAGGGCCCGTCCTTGATGCTCGGGATTTTGGCGCTCAAGGGTCGCCTGCCGTGGGGGGGCCCTCCGTATACCCTCCGAATGTCACCAGCGCTCGTGCATGATCCTACCCCACTGCTATGGATCCGAACCTTAGCAAAGAGGATCTTGGGCCTTCCTCTCCCGCGACCCTCGCCAACAACCTCTGACACAAAGGTAGTACGCACCTTGCGCCTGACACGTCGCCTCCTTTTCAGAAACGTCACTCCCACACCCTCACGGGCTGTCACGTGTTAGGGCAACACAGGTTTGGGACCACACGGTCAATTTACCTCTTTACCCTCACCCCTAACATATAAATAGGGGAGAATACATGCTTTCTCCCCCAAGTAATCTTCCTCATACACACATTACACTGGGCATATTTTTCCTCCATTTTTTCTCATCTTCTCAAGCTTGGTATTACCTTGACCACAGTTGCATCACCCCTGCATTTCGTATTCTTGGTGTTATCCTAGCTGGAAGAACCCACGCTCCGAAGGAAACCCAGTGCCTGAGGCTCTCACGCCTGTGATGGTCTTTCCCTTTCCACACAAATATTGAAAGTGTTGTTGCATTTTAGGAAACTCAGATTCCTTCACCATCAATACTCAAAACTAGTCGCATACTTAAAAAACTTCGAAACGTTTTTAAATCTATTAAAACTAAGAATATCCATATCTATGTTGTCTTCATTTATACAAGAACTCCATAAAAGTTAGGGTAAGTCTAATTACTCGTAAGCAAATGACTTATTTAGTATATAGGTCATGAGTACCTCTAAAAATATCATTAATTTTGCAATGTCATCTCGTGTCAAACACTTTATCATATGAGAAATTTCAATAAAAAATTGTATTATATTTTATCCATAATGTTGTATCCATATTCGTATAATGTAGTCTATTTTAAGCATTTTATATGGTTTTTAAAAATATTTAAAATTTAGACTATTATCAAACTTATAATTTTAATTAAATGAGGTTCTAATTTGTATATCAAGCATTTAAAAAAAAGAAGTATCAAAATATATAGAGATATAATGTTTTTAGTTAACCACTGATAGGTGTCGAATTCATCAAAAATAAATAAGATTCTTATTCAACGACTGAATACAGAATATAGTGCAAACAGGGTCGAACCACAGAGATTGTCTGAATAAATTCTAATAAATCACTAGAAAATTCACGAAAAATAACTAGTAAAAATAGGGGAAGTTTTGAGTTTTAACTAATCTACTAAAATAAAACTAATAACACAATTAATTAAAATAAACAATTAAAAAACACAAACTTAGCACACGTCACTTAAGAGAATTAATCAATAGAAAAAACAACACCTAATTAGAATTAATCAATAGAGAAAACAACACCTAACTAGATTTACGATTCAATTATCACATCGATCGCGATTCAATTATCACATCGATCGCAGTTATAGCAGATAGAGATCGCAGTTATAGCAGATAGAGATCGCAGTTATAGCAGATAGAGACACTGCACTCCGCCTCGTTTTCACGAATAGCCTAGAGACACTAGACAACTATTTTCCCTAATCCCTTTCACAACCCCTAGAGACACTCGAACAGTATTTAATGAACAAATAACATTAAAATCTATAAAAACACTAACCCGAATTAATCAAGTCACGACACGTGCAAGATTTAAACCCGATTATCAATTCTCTTAACGAACTCGGAATTCTATCCCTAAAACCCTATCGTTAACATGACACAATTATCAATCAAGTATTACACACACTTTAGGTATCATGAATGACAATATGCAATTAAATCTACCTAGATGGTCGGGCCCTACCATTAAGTAAATCAATCATAATAAACACGACGAATAGAGAATTGATAAATACTGGAATTAAATTGAAAACGAAAATCAATTAGGTATCACGATGTTCAATTGAATCTAAAAATCCTTAGCTAGATACTAAGTAGCTACTCATAATGTAAAAATCTAGAAAAAGAGAGAAAAGAGAAAATCTGAATATGGCGTGAAGAAGTGCTCCCGAAGTCCTCCCAAGTTGCTGCGTGTGTCGTGCTCCAAAACCTGGCGAATACATATGATCAAAGTTTCTTCACTCCAGGACCCCAAATTCTAAAACAAAAAGGGAATTGGTTCGTGCTCTTCAAGTCAACTCCAAGTTGGGCTTCTTTTAATTCCATGGGCAGCCACGCAGGCCCACTACCATTAACCCCAAATCCACGGCAAGTCTAAGTAAATTGGGTCCTCAAAATGCCATTCTTACACGCAGCCCAATCTCAGCAATTAGAATCCAACCTTCCACAAATTAAATCAAATGACTCCTCAATCTTGCTGCATGAACGCATGCGTGAGCTTTAAAACTCCCAAGTCCTCCAAATTGAACAATTCTCATCAATCCAAACATATAAACTGCATCCTCACTGCGGTTGAGTTTCACGCACCAATGCGGTCCGTCTATTGCGTTGCTTTTCTTCATAAATTGACCGAATAGGCTCAATTTCGTCTCTAAGCCCCGATTCTACAATTAAAACAATAAAGTATTAATCCTTTCAAAATTAAATCTAATAAAATCACTAAACGGAATAAAAATTCAATTATAAAGACGACGAAATAACGAGTTATCAACCACCTAATCTATAAGATAGTTCATCTTTGTTGGGCTAAGTTATTGCAGCGCAAAACTTTTCTAATTAAGAAAACTAGAATTTATATTTAGTTGATTAAACTGGACTAACCAAAGTTTGGGAGCAAAAGTGAATGCAATAGATAAAAAATGACAAAAATTTAAATAAATAGGATCAATTTTAATGTACTCATAAAGTCCGACATCTGAAATGAACCAAAAATGATAAAAGTTTGAATAAATATGATCAATTTTAATGAACTCATAACATCCACTTACAGAATCACACGACTTTTGTTGAAATTTGTCCGTCTCAATTCTTATCAAACTTAAATAATAAAAAATAAATAAATAATATTATATTAATTTAACAAATAACATACAAAATAAGTTAAATAAATAAAAAACAAAAGGTTAATTATTAATTTTTATTCTTTGACTCTGTCATAGTCACGTAAATTGTGCATGGACCTGTCTCTATTTCCCAATCCATGAAAACATGTGTTTTTGTTTTTGCGTGGATCATAAATGCCTTCCTAAAATAGATCTACGGTTTCTAATTTTGTTGGCTTCTTTATCATACAAAGATAAATAAATTAATATTATCTCTCTCTCTCTCTCTATAAGACTTTCCAAAATTTATTGAGATAAGTGAATCAAGAATTACGTTTATATTCTTTAGTTAAATCTAGTATTTTACGCCATAGTAAAAAAAAAAAAAAAAAAAAAAAAGAATCTAGTATCTTCAATGCATTCATGTAAGTGGTTAATAAATTCATTTTTCAGGGTAAGATTTTGGGTCCGAATTCCGCTTATGTGTGGGTGTGTTAAAAAAATATATATTAGTCTCATTTTAGATATTAAACTGCATTATTTACTACAATTCAATGTTTAATTTTCAGTTATATAAAACACTTTAATCTTTTATAAACCCAAACTATTAGGCATCTAATAATTTTACATTTTAAGAATAGTCTGATTTAAAGATTAATATACTACACGTTTTTTCAAGAAAGCAAAGGATAGTATTTTATAAAAATTTATTTTTTATTTTTGCACACACGTCAAAATGGTCAAAAAGATTCCAATTTAGGATTATTCTCCTTTAAAAAAAAAAAAATCCTTAACCGCTTATAAACCAACTCTTTGATAAATTTTCTTTTTTTGAAAAGGGAAGGATGCTACATATTACAAATATCTTCTGTCAAACAAGAAATAACAAGATCAGGGAGCTCAAAGTCTCCATTACTTCTAACTAGCGCCGAACGCGCTAAATGGTGAGCTACTTCGTTGCCTGCCCGACGAACAAAAGAAAACTCCACCTCTTGGAAATGCATAATAATCCCGCGAATATCAGCAATTAAATTTCCCATATCCGACAGATCCTCCTCAAGTGATTGAAGTTTATAAATAAGATTTAGACAGTCACTTTCAAAAACAACACGAGTGTATCCTTTGGAACGGACCATTAGTGCTGCCTCCTTCATTGCTAAGCTTTCTGCATGTTCTGGAGAAAATCTCCCTTGCTTACTCATGCAAAGCCAATCTATGCAATTTCCACTATTATCACGTATCACCACTCCAATTCCCATACTTCCAAGGTTTCCAAAGAGGGCTCCATCAACATTTACCTTTAAAACTCCCTCTAGCGGCGGTCTCCATCTACTCGGGAAAGACATATTCTCTGGAGGAATTTCTGCTCTCGCCGACACGACCCCAGCTTCATGAAAAAGATTAGCTGCCAGCTCGTCGTCCTTTCCTTCCGCCCATTTATAGTTGCGATTACGCCACAAGAACCAGCAACACGCAGCAAATCGAGCCCCGTTCTCCGAATCCAAAATCTCCAAAACTCCCCTACACCAATCCTCACTACTCCCTCTCCACTCCGACACAATTTTCCATGGAAGATTTGATAAGGCCCAAAACTGACGAGCTACCGAACAACGAAGGAAGGTGTGTTCAGTAGTCTCCGAGGTTTCGTCACACCACGGACATCCTACATCATGTTTGCTCCGCCTACGACGAAGATTCTCGCCCGTAGCCAAGCTTTCCCGACATAATCGCCACATAAAAACTTTAATCTTTGGAGCTGTCTTAATATTCCATATAAAGTACCAATCCCTGCATGTTGAAGTTTGCCCGATTTCTCGTAATAAGAAAGTGGAGTTTCTTGCGACCTCATAAGCACTTCGAACGGTAAATCTGCCCGATTGTGTGAATTGCCAAACTCTTTTGTCTCTGTTGCCTGTATCACCCAAAGGAATTTGCAAAATTGTTTCTGCATCTGCTCCTATAAATGTCTCCCTTATTAACTCAGAATCCCAGTTTCCTTCACTATCAATTAGCTGACTCACATAAATAAGGTGATCATTACCTAAGGGATGATATAAGGGCCTATAGAGATATGGTCTTGGAAGCCAATGATCTTCCCATTTATTAATACAAACACCGTTGCCCACACACCATCTCAACCCCAACTCTAGCACTGGTCTTGCACTCAAGATACTTCTCCACGTTAAAGACGGTTGATGTCCCATCTTAGCCTTTATGAAGTTCCCATCAACAAAGTATTTGGCCCGCAACAAACGAGAGAGCAAGCTTTGAGGTTCTGTCATGAGACGCCACCCTTGTTTTGTTAGGAATAGTGCCCTAGAAAGCCGATTGTATATCCGCTTTGTGCTTTTCCTTATTGTAATCACAGACAATCTTTGAATAAAATAACGAATTGAGGCAACACTTCTTTATATGCTCTTGTTTGGTATGCGTTTACTTTTGCTGTGCATGTATGAGAACTCCCCTAATCCTGATGACTTTTAGGACTCTACCATTTAGGTGAAATGGTTCATGAAACGAGCCCTATATCACATAAGTCATGATTAGTAAAATGCTCCAAGCCGATGAGTCCTACAGACAGTGGGAGTGTCAACCTGACTCCTCTAAGGCTTGCTTGTGGGATCACGCCCTTAAGAAGGACCACCTTGTTTCATGGAGGTGCAAAGTGTATAGTTGATACGTGCGTGATACATGAGGGTGCTTACTTTAATAAGTAAGTTCACTGAGGTGCCCCGTGTGAGAACATTCCTAAATGGGAAAGGAAGTTTCTATTTCAGGAAATGGAAACTTCCAGATTAGGAAATATCTCACGAGTCATTGATGTGATTAATTGATCCTTAGACTTGAGGTTCCTTGTCACTTTATGAGTTAACTCTGTAGTCTTAGGCATAAGCTTTAAAGGGTGTCGCCTTAGACAACTGATTCAAGGCTTATGCTGGGGCTGCACAAGTGACTCATGAAAGTGAATGAGAATCAAGATAGGACCTACACTTGCATTTGCAAGGTGATCTCTTATTGTGTAAGTCATTCATATGCCATATGGAGTCCTTGGCCAAGGCAGTAGATCAAGACATCAAGAAAAGGGTTTCTTGGATTGAGATCAAATGGATATGAAATGCACTTAGCTTTAAGACCGGATTATTAGGGTTCTGATTATTCCCTTGCCCTAGATCTTGGTTGAGAGATAGTAAGTAGGAGGATTGTATCTCACATGATTCAATGACTTAAAGGTTCTGTCGAATCCGAACATTCCAATTCAGCTAGGGGTTAAACACCTGTTGCTAGACTATGGTCGTTTAATCTGTGGACTGATTAATTAATTAGTGAATTAATTAATTAGGGTCACTGCTAATTGAATTGAGAACCTAGAGGGTCACACACAACAACTTGGTTGCATGAGTTGAGGCTTGAAAATGATTAAACGAGTTAATCGGACCAAGAGGGTTCCACACGTGTGAATTCACACGTGTGGCTCGCGTGAGTGACACGTGTCACTGTGACACGTGTCACACACGTGTGATAATATATATATGTTAAATAATTAACTAGTTAATTATTTAATAGACTTTGGTTTAATTTTGAATTAAAAAGAAAGTCTAATTTTGGAGAAAATAATCTAGTTAATTAATTATGAATTAATTAATTAGATAAAATAAGTTATTTATTTTATAATAAATAAAGTATAAAATTATCCAAAAATAGTTTGGATATTTTTTAAGCTCTCTTCAAAGTTGACTAGAATTAGAATTCAAAGTCAAGGTTGAAAATACTTGATCCTCAAGTAATAGAAGAGAGGGACCAAAATCCTAGCCCATAAAGGACTAGGAATTTCGGCACCCCCTTGCCTATATATAGGGGAGCTCGAGCTCCCCTTTAGAGCTAATAGACAATTCTTGGTTCATGTGTTGAACACCTTCCTTTCTCCAAGATTAAATTAAACCCTAGGTTAAGCCTAAACACTAACTAGAGAACTAGCATCCTTACTAGTTAGATTGTGATCAAGTTGGTGGACTTTCTCTAGAGACTTCAAGTTAGAAGTTTGAAGATTCGAGCTTTACCAAAGGAGAGGGGATCAAGCCGCGTGAAGAGCGTTCTTGGGTGGCTTGAAACGCTTCAAGAAAGAATAAAAGAAAAGTAAGTTTTCTATCTTTACGAATTTGGTTACACGATTGCGAGTTCAAGGTCCTTTTGTTGGGAAAATTTTTTAAATTCCGCTGCTTTCTGATTCGTATTTTCCAACAAGTGGTATCAGAGCCACCTCGTTAATCGTGTTTCTGATTCGTCTCAATTATACTGAATTTGGTAGAAATTCTTAGGCTTGATGCGATTGAGTATTTGTAATTGTTTTAGAAAGCCTGAATTACGAAACTGTATTTTTTCCTGAAAGTTTCTGAAAATTGGTTTTTATAAAATTTAATTTTGAAAAACAATTTTAGATTTGAAACTGTATAAACTGTTTTTGGATTTCTTGGATTGGTTTTACTTTTGAACGAAAACACGAAACGAAAGCCCGGAACACGATGAACACGCGAAACCCCGCGCGCGAAGGAGTCGCGCGCGCGGGCTTCGCGCACCACCCTCCCGCAACCGCGCGGGAGGCCCTCCCGCATGCCGTCCGCCCGTCGCCGCCCAGGCCTGGCCGGGACAGACCGGCCAGCCTTCCAGCTCCTCCCGCACGCCTGTGCGGGAGCCTTCCGGGCGCGCCTAGGCGCGCCCGCCCAGGGCGGCCGAGACTGGCCGCCCACCGCCTAGCACAGCACGCGCGCGCGAGGCGCGCGGTATGCGCGCGCAGTGCGCGCACTCGCCTGGCCTTGGCCGGGCGCTGTGCGCGCCTGCCGTGCGCGTCCGCGCGCGCTTGCGACGCTGTGCCTCGTTTCGCGCACGGGCCCCGTTTTCGTGATCCGGCCCCTTTCGTGTTTCGTGCAATCCAGTCCCAATTTTATTTTAATTTTAAAATTTTATTTTTGAATATTTATTTTAAATTTTGAATTAAAACTTAAAATTGGGATTTTTGAGAAATTGAAACGGTTTACATTTTGGGAAATTACATCTTGATAAAATTATTAATTTTCAGAAATTAATTGGAATTTTATTTGTTTTGGTAATTTGGGATTTATTGAAAACTTTTATAAATAAGACTCGCATCAAGTCGTGTTTTAAGCTATTAGAGCTTAAAGCGAGAATTTTAATTTATTGGTTAAATTTAAATTCTTGCAAAAGCATGTTAGGTGATCATGGGTTTAGATCTATGTATGGTTTTAATTTATGCACATGGATGGTTTAAATTGGGGTTGGAGCCCTATAGTTGCGTTTTTTCAATTGAGGTTGGAGCCTCACTTATGTGCGTACTGTTATGTGATTTATTATGTGGCTTTCCATATTACTGTTTTTGAGGCCGGGGTATGCCCCGTGTAATTGTCTAAGGCCAATATGAAGATTGAGCCTTATTACTTTATGTCTTTTTCTTTTTATTGTAATTTGAGAGTAGAGATAGGTGGTGAGGTTTTATTTTCATTTTGGAGACAATGCACCCATGGAGTAAGATGGACCACATTCAAGTAACAAGGAGGCCATAAGTGAAGACCCCTCAAAATGTTAGGGAGGGGAATCTCAATTGTTAAATGTAATAGAGATAGGGCTCGTATTTTGTTACCGCTTTCCCTTATGTGATTTGAACTGTTTATGTGGCATGTATGTTAGAACTTGTGATTGTGGAGTGGCTCCCACGTATCACGCATAAGATAGGTAGAACCCATGATCATTACATGTTAGTATCATGCTAGGACATGTTATCTGTTTATGTGCTTGTTTGAAATGCATTTAAGTGTACTTGCATTAATCAAGACTAATAAAATTGGATAACATATATGTTGGTGAGGTCGAACCGGACAACTCTCCGGTTGATTCGAAAATTCCCATTAAATATTAAGCTAATTTCGAACAAATAGGTGTTTAATTCGAGATGCAAATTTTGAATTAAATTCCTAGCATTCCATCAATAGGTTTTAAGTTTAGTAAGTAAAGCTAGTTATTGTCCGCGAGTCGTGGGATAGCTAGTGGAGCTTATTAGTTCTTAGTTACCTAATTGATCATTTTAAATGATCAATATTTCGTGGTCAATTTTAGCAAGGGCGATGTCCGCGAGTCGTGGGTCGTTCGAACTAAGTTTTGGTCATGATCTTATGATTGACGGGTCTAGCTTAACGCCTAAGTAAATATGGATGTCGCACGAGTCGTGGGTCCATATTGAAAGATAGGTGATGCAAAAACAATTACTAAGAGTTCTAAAGGTGTTAGAATTGGTAAGTTGTACCTACCTAGGGTTCTTGCTAAGAATGTCCGCGAGTCGTGGGTTCGAGGTAAAATGCCTAGGATCTTAGTACCCATTGGGAAACGTGTTCCTCTTAGATCTTTGGGAATTCTAGATCTTTGAAAAACAGTGGGAGCTACAATAGATTAAAGACCTTATCTTTTGTATATCGTTATAATTCAGCATGCTCACTAGTTCTCTGTTTTACCATTTAGGTCGTAGATTCTGTGATTCTCTACGTGTTTTGAAATGGCAACCAAAAACCCTCTTGTATCGATCCTCGAGTCAAACAAGTTGACTGGTCCCAACTATTCTGATTGGCTGAGGAATCTAAAAATCATTTTAGATTCTGAGAAGAGAACTTATGTTCTCTTCGAAGGGGAGCCTACTCCTGAAGGGGAGGCTCCCACTCGGGCCGAGCGGGACGCGATTCAGAAGTGGAAGGATGATAATCTCCAAGCCCGTTGCCTTACGTTGGCTAACATGTCTCCGGACTTGCAAAGACAACATGAGGCCATGGAATTTGCTTGGGAGATTTACGACCACTTAGAGCAACTTTACCGCCCTCATGAACGTGTTACAAGGTATAACACTTCAAAGGAATTATTCCACTTGAGAATGAGGGAAGGTTCAAGTGTCCATGAATATGGACTCAAGTTTCTTGCCCTTACTGAGAAACTTGCTTCCATGGACATGCCACTGAAAGATGAACTTTCAGTGGATTTGTTGCTAGCTTCGCTCCCACCATCATTCAACCCATTTGTCCTTAACTTCAACATGAATCATGCTGGTGCTACTGTAGCTGAGCTGATTAGTCAGCTTGTGACTGCTGAAAGCACGATCAAGAAGGACAATAAGGTTTTGATGGTGAATGCTCCATCTTCCTCTTCTGGGCCTTCTAAAGGTAAGGGCAAGAAAGCCCAAAAGAAGAAGAAGAAACCCCTTAGGCCCACTGGTGGCATTTCGAAGGGGAAGGCCCAAAAGAAGAAGCGTGATCAGAAAGAGGATGTTTGCTTCCATTGTGGCAAAGCGGGACATTGGAGGAGAAACTGCCCAGAGTACAAGGCTACTCTAAAGAAAGGTATCTTTCTCGTTGAAGTAAATCTTTCTATTAATTCTAGTTCTTGGGTACTTGATACCGGTTGTGGAACTCATATCTGTAATGATGTACAGATGCTAAGTGAAGTCCAACAACTCAAAGAAGGAGAATGTGTCTTGAAGATCGGCGATGGCTCAAACGTTGAAGCTCGAGCTTTAGGCACAATTAGATTAGATTTAGGTAGTTTTGAGTTAGTATTAAACAAAGTCCTTTATGTACCGAGCATTATTCGTAATATAATTTCAGTTCCAATATTAGATTGCGAAGGTTATGAAACTTATATTAAGAATGGTAAATACTTTATCAAACGGAACAACTCTTCCGTTCATATCGGTACTCTAAGTAATGGACTTTACCTAACTCAAAATATCAATATTATGAATATACAACGAGAAACAAAGCGTAAGAGAGATGACAAGGTTTCAGCTCCCTTATGGCACGCTAGATTAGGACACATTTCCAAGAACAGAATTAGCAAGATAAACACTTTAGGATCATTCTCTGAAAATGATCTCAAAGAGTTAACTTCTTGCGAATCCTGTCTCAAAGGAAAAATGTCCAAAGTTCCTTTTAAAGGAACTGTGGAACGTGCCACTAAGGTTCTGGATTTGATCCATACTGATGTTTGTGGACCGCTTAGTGTAAGCACTAGAAACAATCATCAGTACTTCATAACCTTTACTGATGACTTTAGTCGGTATGGTTATGTATACTTAATGAAGTATAAATCTGAAGCTTTTGAGAAATTCTTAGAATT
Source organism: Lantana camara (assembly GCA_037501455.1). Classification (NCBI taxonomy): domain Eukaryota; kingdom Viridiplantae; phylum Streptophyta; class Magnoliopsida; order Lamiales; family Verbenaceae; genus Lantana; species Lantana camara. The sequence continues at coordinate 20,062,172 of CM074859.1, forward strand.
TCAAAAGGAGGTTGAGAACCAAACTGATCATAAGATCAAAGCACTTCGATCTGATCGAGGAGGCGAATATCTTAGTGAAGAATTCCTTAATCATCTCAAGGATAATGGGATTATCTCTCAGTGGACTCCTCCGGGAACTCCTCAGCTTAATGGAGTTTCTGAGAGAAGGAATCGAACCCTACTTGATATGGTTCGTTCCATGATGAGTTTCACTGACTTACCACCTTCTTTCTGGGGTTATGCCCTAGAAAGTGCAGCAAAGATTTTGAATCTTGTTCCCTCTAAGTCAGTCCCTAAAACGCCCTATGAAATGTGGCATGGTAAAATCCCTAGTTATTCTTACTTAAGAATTTGGGGTTGTCCTGCTTACGTGAAGAGGACAGTGGGAGATAAGTTAGAATCTCGTTCTAACTTATGCTACTTTGTAGGTTATCCTAAGGAATCCATAGGATACTACTTCTATGATCAATCTGAACAAAAGGTGTTTGTTTCCAGAAATGCCACTTTTCTTGAGGAACCGTTCCTTAAAGAAAAGAAAGGCAAGATCATAGAATTAGAAGAAGTACAAAGTGACCCCATACCACCCACTGAAGAAACGTCCCACTCTGATCAACTGCAACCAATCACGAATTTCGATACACATTTGAATCCTCCTCTAAGGCGTTCTGAACGTACTCCTAGACAGCCGGAGAGATGGTATGGATTCTTCCATGAAATCTCTCAAAAGGATAATGATCCTTTGACATATGAGGAGGCACTTTCAGATTCTGACTCTGAACAGTGGATAGAAGCCATGAAATCCGAAATGGATTCCATGAACTCCAACCAAGTTTGGACCTTGGTAGATTTGCCTGATGGGGTCAAACCCATAGGTTGCAAATGGATCTTTAAGAGAAAGCTTGGAGTTGATGGAAGCATTGCAGCCTACAAAGCAAGACTGGTTGCAAAAGGATTCACTCAAAGACCCGGAGTGGACTTTGACGAAACCTTTTCACCAGTTGCAATGCAAAAGTCCATTCGAATCATGCTTGCCATTGCTGCATATTATGACTATGAGATATGGCAAATGGATGTGAAAACTGCCTTTCTCAATGGTGACATTGACAAAGACATTTATATGGAGCAACCCATAGGTTTCACATTCAGTGGGAGTGAGCAAAAGGTTTGCAAACTCCAAAGATCAATCTATGGATTGAAACAGGCTTCTAGGAATTGGAACATTCGATTTGATGAATCAGTCAAAGCGTTTGGCTTTATTCAAATTTCGAATGAGTCCTGTGTGTATAGAAAGGAATTGGAGACCTCAGTGCAATTCTTAGTACTTTATGTTGATGACATCCTTCTTATTGGGAATTCGAAGGATGACATGAAAGTGACTAAGTTATGGTTATCGAACCAATTCGAGATGAAAGATCTTGGTGATGCGTCCTATATCCTTGGAATTAAAATCTATAGAGATAGATCTAGAAGGTTAATAGGACTATCACAGTCGATGTACATTGACAAAGTATTGAAGAGATTCAATATGGAGTCAGCAAAGGTTAAGAACCTTCCTATGAGTGTAGGAACATGTCTTTCAAAGAAGATGTGTCCTAAGACTAACCTTGAGAAGGAAAGAATGACTCATACACCTTATGCATCAGCAATAGGTAGCATAATGTATGCAATGTTATGTACTCGACCAGATGTGGCTTATGCACTTAGTGTGACAAGTCGTTTCCAATCTGACCCTGGAGATGGTCACTGGGCTGCCGTGAAGAATATTCTTAAGTACTTGAAAAGTACTAAAGATTTATTCTTAGTTTACGGAGGTCAGAAAGATCTTACTGTCGAAGGATACTGCGATGCAAGCTTTGCATCTGACTTAGATGATTTTAAGTCAATGTCAGGATACATTTTCTGCCTAAACGGCGTAGCAGTGAGTTGGAAGAGTTCCAAGCAAACAACCACTGCTGATTCGACCACTGAGGCCGAATACTTAGCTGCAAATGATGCAGCTAAGGAAGGTGTTTGGATTAGAAACTTCATTCAAGAGTTGAATGTTGTTCCTAGCATGAAAGACCCCATTACTGTGTTTTGTGACAACACTGGGGCGGTTGCTCAAGCAAGAGAACCAAGATCTCACCAACGGACCAAGCACATTATGAGGAAGTATCACCTAATCCGTGATATTATCAAAAGAGGAGATGTGCAAATTGAGAGGGTCACATCAGCAGAGAACGTGGCAGATCCACTTACTAAACCCCTTAGTCGAGAAGCTTTCCAAGGTCATCTTCAGAAGATGGGACTTAGAGTAGCTTTAGAATGGCTTTGACGGGCAAGTGGGAGATTGTTAGGAATAGTGCCCTAGAAAGCCGATTGTATATCCGCTTTGTGCTTTTCCTTATTGTAATCACAGACAATCTTTGAATAAAATAACGAATTGAGGCAACACTTCTTTATATGCTCTTGTTTGGTATGCGTTTACTTTTGCTGTGCATGTATGAGAACTCCCCTAATCCTGATGACTTTTAGGACTCTACCATTTAGGTGAAATGGTTCATGAAACGAGCCCTATATCACATAAGTCATGATTAGTAAAATGCTCCAAGCCGATGAGTCCTACAGACAGTGGGAGTGTCAACCTGACTCCTCTAAGGCTTGCTTGTGGGATCACGCCCTTAAGAAGGACCACCTTGTTTCATGGAGGTGCAAAGTGTATAGTTGATACGTGCGTGATACATGAGGGTGCTTACTTTAATAAGTAAGTTCACTGAGGTGCCCCGTGTGAGAACATTCCTAAATGGGAAAGGAAGTTTCTATTTCAGGAAATGGAAACTTCCAGATTAGGAAATATCTCACGAGTCATTGATGTGATTAATTGATCCTTAGACTTGAGGTTCCTTGTCACTTTATGAGTTAACTCTGTAGTCTTAGGCATAAGCTTTAAAGGGTGTCGCCTTAGACAACTGATTCAAGGCTTATGCTGGGGCTGCACAAGTGACTCATGAAAGTGAATGAGAATCAAGATAGGACCTACACTTGCATTTGCAAGGTGATCTCTTATTGTGTAAGTCATTCATATGCCATATGGAGTCCTTGTTGGAAAATACGAATCAGAAAGCAGCGGAATTTAAAAAATTTTCCCAACAAAAGGACCTTGAACTCGCAATCGTGTAACCAAATTCGTAAAGATAGAAAACTTACTTTTCTTTTATTCTTTCTTGAAGCGTTTCAAGCCACCCAAGAACGCTCTTCACGCGGCTTGATCCCCTCTCCTTTGGTAAAGCTCGAATCTTCAAACTTCTAACTTGAAGTCTCTAGAGAAAGTCCACCAACTTGATCACAATCTAACTAGTAAGGATGCTAGTTCTCTAGTTAGTGTTTAGGCTTAACCTAGGGTTTAATTTAATCTTGGAGAAAGGAAGGTGTTCAACACATGAACCAAGAATTGTCTATTAGCTCTAAAGGGGAGCTCGAGCTCCCCTATATATAGGCAAGGGGGTGCCGAAATTCCTAGTCCTTTATGGGCTAGGATTTTGGTCCCTCTCTCCTATTACTTGAGGATCAAGTATTTTCAACCTTGACTTTGAATTCTAATTCTAGTCAACTTTGAAGAGAGCTTAAAAAATATCCAAACTAATTTTTGGATAATTTTATACTTTATTTATTATAAAATAAATAACTTATTTTATCTAATTAATTAATTCATAATTAATTAACTAGATTATTTTCTCCAAAATTAGACTTTCTTTTTAATTCAAAATTAAACCAAAGTCTATTAAATAATTAACTAATTAATTATTTAACATATATATATATTATCACGCGTGTGTGACACGTGTCACAGTGACACGTGTCACTCACGCGAGCCACACGTGTGAATTCACACGTGTGGAACCCTCTTGGTCCGATTAACTCGTTTAATCATTTTCAAGCCTCAACTCATGTAACCAAGTTGTTGTGTGTGACCCTCTAGGTTCTCAATTCAATTAGCAGTGACCCCAATTAATTAATTCACTAATTAATTAATCAGTCCACAGATTAAACGACCATAGTCTAGCAACAGGTGTTTAACCCCTAGCTGAATTGGAATGTTCGGATTCGACAGAACCTTTAAGTCATTGAATCATGTGAGATACAATCCTCCTACTTACTATCTCTCAACCAAGATCTAGGGCAAGGGAATAATCAGAACCCTAATAATCCGGTCTTAAAGCTAAGTGCATTTCATATCCATTTGATCTCAATCCAAGAAACCCTTTTCTTGATGTCTTGATCTACTGCCTTGGCCAAGGACTCCATATGGCATATGAATGACTTACACAATAAGAGATCACCTTGCAAATGCAAGTGTAGGTCCTTTCTTGATTCTCATTCACTTTCATGAGTCACTTGTGCAGCCCCAGCATAAGCCTTGAATCAGTTGTCTAAGGCGACACCCTTTAAAGCTTATACCTAAGACTACAGAGTTAACTCATAAAGTGACAAGGAACCTCAAGTCTAAGGATCAATTAATCACATCAATGACTCGTGAGATATTTCCTAATCTGGAAGTTTCCATTTCCTGAAATAGAAACTTCCTTTCCCATTTAGGAATGTTCTCACACGGGGCACCTCAGTGAACTTACTTATTAAAGTAAGCACCCTCATGTATCACGCACGTATCAACTATACACTTTGCACCTCCATGAAACAAGGTGGTCCTTCTTAAGGGCGTGATCCCACAAGCAAGCCTTAGAGGAGTCAGGTTGACACTCCCACTGTCTGTAGGACTCATCGGCTTGGAGTATTTTACTAATCATGACTTATGTGATATAGGGCTCGTTTCATGAACCATTTCACCTAAATGGTAGAGTCCTAAAAGTCATCAGGATTAGGGGAGTTCTCATACATGCACAGCAAAAGTAATTGCATACCAAACAAGAGCATATAAAGAAGTGTTGCCTCAATTCGTTATTTCATTCAAAGATTGTCTGTGATTACAATAAGGAAAAGCACAAAGCGGATATACAATCGGCTTTCTAGGGCACTATTCCTAACAATCTCCCACTTGCCCGTCAAAGCCATTCTAAAGCTACTCTAAGTCCCATCTTCTGAAGATGACCTTGGAAAGCTTCTCGACTAAGGGGTTTAGTAAGTGGATCTGCCACGTTCTCTGCTGATGTGACCCTCTCAATTTGCACATCTCCTCTTTTGATAATATCACGGATTAGGTGATACTTCCTCATAATGTGCTTGGTCCGTTGGTGAGATCTTGGTTCTCTTGCTTGAGCAACCGCCCCAGTGTTGTCACAAAACACAGTAATGGGGTCTTTCATGCTAGGAACAACATTCAACTCTTGAATGAAGTTTCTAATCCAAACACCTTCCTTAGCTGCATCATTTGCAGCTAAGTATTCGGCCTCAGTGGTCGAATCAGCAGTGGTTGTTTGCTTGGAACTCTTCCAACTCACTGCTCCGCCGTTTAGGCAGAAAATGTATCCTGACATTGACTTAAAATCATCTAAGTCAGATGCAAAGCTTGCATCGCAGTATCCTTCGACAGTAAGATCTTTCTGACCTCCGTAAACTAAGAATAAATCTTTAGTACTTTTCAAGTACTTAAGAATATTCTTCACGGCAGCCCAGTGACCATCTCCAGGGTCAGATTGGAAACGACTTGTCACACTAAGTGCATAAGCCACATCCGGTCGAGTACATAACATTGCATACATTATGCTACCTATTGCTGATGCATAAGGTGTATGAGTCATTCTTTCCTTCTCAAGGTTAGTCTTAGGACACATCTTCTTTGAAAGACATGTTCCTACACTCATAGGAAGGTTCTTAACCTTTGCTGACTCCATATTGAATCTCTTCAATACTTTGTCAATGTACATCGACTGTGATAGTCCTATTAACCTTCTAGATCTATCTCTATAGATTTTAATTCCAAGGATATAGGACGCATCACCAAGATCTTTCATCTCGAATTGGTTCGATAACCATAACTTAGTCACTTTCATGTCATCCTTCGAATTCCCAATAAGAAGGATGTCATCAACATAAAGTACTAAGAATTGCACTGAGGTCTCCAATTCCTTTCTATACACACAGGACTCATTCGAAATTTGAATAAAGCCAAACGCTTTGACTGATTCATCAAATCGAATGTTCCAATTCCTAGAAGCCTGTTTCAATCCATAGATTGATCTTTGGAGTTTGCAAACCTTTTGCTCACTCCCACTGAATGTGAAACCTCTGGGTCGCTCCATATAAATGTCTTTGTCAATGTCACCATTGAGAAAGGCAGTTTTCACATCCATTTGCCATATCTCATAGTCATAATATGCAGCAATGGCAAGCATGATTCGAATGGACTTTTGCATTGCAACTGGTGAAAAGGTTTCGTCAAAGTCCACTCCGGGTCTTTGAGTGAATCCTTTTGCAACCAGTCTTGCTTTGTAGGCTGCAATGCTTCCATCAACTCCAAGCTTTCTCTTAAAGATCCATTTGCAACCTATGGGTTTGACCCCATCAGGCAAATCTACCGAGGTCCAAACTTGGTTGGAGTTCATGGAATCCATTTCGGATTTCATGGCTTCTATCCACTGTTCAGAGTCAGAATCTGACAGTGCCTCCTCATATGTCAAAGGATCATTATCCTTTTGAGAGATTTCATGGAAGAATCCATACCATCTCTCCGGCTGTCTAGGAGTACGTTCAGAACGCCTTAGAGGAGGATTCAAATGTGTATCGAAATTCGTGATTGGTTGCAGTTGATCAGAGTGGGACGTTTCTTCAGTGGGTGGTATGGGGTCACTTTGTACTTCTTCTAATTCTATGATCTTGCCTTTCTTTTCTTTAAGGAACGGTTCCTCAAGAAAAGTGGCATTTCTGGAAACAAACACCTTTTGTTCAGATTGATCATAGAAGTAGTATCCTATGGATTCCTTAGGATAGCCTACAAAGTAGCATAAGTTAGAACGAGATTCTAACTTATCTCCCACTGTCCTCTTCACGTAAGCAGGACAACCCCAAATTCTTAAGTAAGAATAACTAGGGATTTTACCATGCCACATTTCATAGGGCGTTTTAGGGACTGACTTAGAGGGAACAAGATTCAAAATCTTTGCTGCACTTTCTAGGGCATAACCCCAGAAAGAAGGTGGTAAGTCAGTGAAACTCATCATGGAACGAACCATATCAAGTAGGGTTCGATTCCTTCTCTCAGAAACTCCATTAAGCTGAGGAGTTCCCGGAGGAGTCCACTGAGAGATAATCCCATTATCCTTGAGATGATTAAGGAATTCTTCACTAAGATATTCGCCTCCTCGATCAGATCGAAGTGCTTTGATCTTGTGACCAGTTTGGTTCTCAACCACCTTTTGAAATTCTAAGAATTTCTCAAAAGCTTCAGATTTATACTTCATTAAGTATACATAACCATACCGACTAAAGTCGTCAGTGAAGGTTATGAAATACTGATGATTGTTTCTCGTGCTTACACTAAGCGGTCCACAAACATCAGTATGGATCAAATCCAGAACCTTAGTGGCACGTTCCACAGTTCCTTTAAAAGGAACTTTGGACATTTTTCCTTTGAGACAGGATTCGCAAGAAGTTAACTCTTTGAGATCATTTTCAGAGAATGATCCTAAAGTGTTTATCTTGCTAATTCTGTTCTTGGAAATGTGTCCTAATCTAGCGTGCCATAAGGGAGCTGAAACTTTGTCATCTCTCTTACGCTTTGTTTCTCGTTGTATATTCATAATATTGATATTTTGAGTTAGGTAAAGTCCATTACTTAGAGTACCGATATGAACGGAAGAGTTGTTCCGTTTGATAAAGTATTTACCATTCTTAATATAAGTTTCATAACCTTCGCAATCTAATATTGGAACTGAAATTATATTACGAATAATGCTCGGTACATAAAGGACTTTATTTAATACTAACTCAAAACTACCTAAATCTAATCTAATTGTGCCTAAAGCTCGAGCTTCAACGTTTGAGCCATCGCCGATCTTCAAGACACATTCTCCTTCTTTGAGTTGTTGGACTTCACTTAGCATCTGTACATCATTACAGATATGAGTTCCACAACCGGTATCAAGTACCCAAGAACTAGAATTAATAGAAAGATTTACTTCAACGAGAAAGATACCTTTCTTTAGAGTAGCCTTGTACTCTGGGCAGTTTCTCCTCCAATGTCCCGCTTTGCCACAATGGAAGCAAACATCCTCTTTCTGATCACGCTTCTTCTTTTGGGCCTTCCCCTTCGAAATGCCACCAGTGGGCCTAAGGGGTTTCTTCTTCTTCTTTTGGGCTTTCTTGCCCTTACCTTTAGAAGGCCCAGAAGAGGAAGATGGAGCATTCACCATCAAAACCTTATTGTCCTTCTTGATCGTGCTTTCAGCAGTCACAAGCTGACTAATCAGCTCAGCTACAGTAGCACCAGCATGATTCATGTTGAAGTTAAGGACAAATGGGTTGAATGATGGTGGGAGCGAAGCTAGCAACAAATCCACTGAAAGTTCATCTTTTAGTGGCATGTCCATGGAAGCAAGTTTCTCAGTAAGGGCAAGAAACTTGAGTCCATATTCATGGACACTTGAACCTTCCCTCATTCTCAAGTGGAATAATTCCTTTGAAGTGTTATACCTTGTAACACGTTCATGAGGGCGGTAAAGTTGCTCTAAGTGGTCGTAAATCTCCCAAGCAAATTCCATGGCCTCATGTTGTCTTTGCAAGTCCGGAGACATGTTAGCCAACATAAGGCAACGGGCTTGGAGATTATCATCCTTCCACTTCTGAATCGCGTCCCGCTCGGCCCGAGTGGGAGCCTCCCCTTCAGGAGTAGGCTCCCCTTCGAAGAGAACATAAGTTCTCTTCTCAGAATCTAAAATGATTTTTAGATTCCTCAGCCAATCAGAATAGTTGGGACCAGTCAACTTGTTTGACTCGAGGATCGATACAAGAGGGTTTTTGGTTGCCATTTCAAAACACGTAGAGAATCACAGAATCTACGACCTAAATGGTAAAACAGAGAACTAGTGAGCATGCTGAATTATAACGATATACAAAAGATAAGGTCTTTAATCTATTGTAGCTCCCACTGTTTTTCAAAGATCTAGAATTCCCAAAGATCTAAGAGGAACACGTTTCCCAATGGGTACTAAGATCCTAGGCATTTTACCTCGAACCCACGACTCGCGGACATTCTTAGCAAGAACCCTAGGTAGGTACAACTTACCAATTCTAACACCTTTAGAACTCTTAGTAATTGTTTTTGCATCACCTATCTTTCAATATGGACCCACGACTCGTGCGACATCCATATTTACTTAGGCGTTAAGCTAGACCCATCAATCATAAGATCATGACCAAAACTTAGTTCGAACGACCCACGACTCGCGGACATCGCCCTTGCTAAAATTGACCACGAAATATTGATCATTTAAAATGATCAATTAGGTAACTAAGAACTAATAAGCTCCACTAGCTATCCCACGACTCGCGGACAATAACTAGCTTTACTTACTAAACTTAAAACCTATTGATGGAATGCTAGGAATTTAATTCAAAATTTGCATCTCGAATTAAACACCTATTTGTTCGAAATTAGCTTAATATTTAATGGGAATTTTCGAATCAACCGGAGAGTTGTCCGGTTCGACCTCACCAACATATATGTTATCCAATTTTATTAGTCTTGATTAATGCAAGTACACTTAAATGCATTTCAAACAAGCACATAAACAGATAACATGTCCTAGCATGATACTAACATGTAATGATCATGGGTTCTACCTATCTTATGCGTGATATGTGGGAGCCACTCCACAATCACAAGTTCTAACATACATGCCACATAAACAGTTCAAATCACATAAGGGAAAGCGGTAACAAAATACGAGCCCTATCTCTATTACATTTAACAATTGAGATTCCCCTCCCTAACATTTTGAGGGGTCTTCACTTATGGCCTCCTTGTTACTTGAATGTGGTCCATCTTACTCCATGGGTGCATTGTCTCCAAAATGAAAATAAAAACCTCACCACCTATCTCTACTCTCAAATTACAATAAAAAGAAAAAGACATAAAGTAATAAGGCTCAATCTTCATATTGGCCTTAGACAATTACACGGGGCATACCCCGGCCTCAAAAACAGTAATATGGAAAGCCACATAATAAATCACATAACAGTACGCACATAAGTGAGGCTCCAACCTCAATTGAAAAAACGCAACTATAGGGCTCCAACCCCAATTTAAACCATCCATGTGCATAAATTAAAACCATACATAGATCTAAACCCATGATCACCTAACATGCTTTTGCAAGAATTTAAATTTAACCAATAAATTAAAATTCTCGCTTTAAGCTCTAATAGCTTAAAACACGACTTGATGCGAGTCTTATTTATAAAAGTTTTCAATAAATCCCAAATTACCAAAACAAATAAAATTCCAATTAATTTCTGAAAATTAATAATTTTATCAAGATGTAATTTCCCAAAATGTAAACCGTTTCAATTTCTCAAAAATCCCAATTTTAAGTTTTAATTCAAAAATTAAAATAAATATTCAAAAATAAAATTTTAAAATTAAAATAAAATTGGGACTGGATTGCACGAAACACGAAAGGGGCCGGATCACGAAAACGGGGCCCGTGCGCGAAACGAGGCACAGCGTCGCAAGCGCGCGCGGACGCGCACGGCAGGCGCGCACAGCGCCCGGCCAAGGCCAGGCGAGTGCGCGCACTGCGCGCGCATACCGCGCGCCTCGCGCGCGCGTGCTGTGCTAGGCGGTGGGCGGCCAATCTCGGCCGCCCTGGGCGGGCGCGCCTAGGCGCGCCCGGAAGGCTCCCGCACAGGCGTGCGGGAGGAGCTGGAAGGCTGGCCGGTCTGTCCCGGCCAGGCCTGGGCGGCGACGGGCGGACGGCATGCGGGAGGGCCTCCCGCGCGGTTGCGGGAGGGTGGTGCGCGAAGCCCGCGCGCGCGACTCCTTCGCGCGCGGGGTTTCGCGTGTTCATCGTGTTCCGGGCTTTCGTTTCGTGTTTTCGTTCAAAAGTAAAACCAATCCAAGAAATCCAAAAACAGTTTATACAGTTTCAAATCTAAAATTGTTTTTCAAAATTAAATTTTATAAAAACCAATTTTCAGAAACTTTCAGGAAAAAAATACAGTTTCGTAATTCAGGCTTTCTAAAACAATTACAAATACTCAATCGCATCAAGCCTAAGAATTTCTACCAAATTCAGTATAATTGAGACGAATCAGAAACACGATTAACGAGGTGGCTCTGATACCACTTGTTGGAAAATACGAATCAGAAAGCAGCGGAATTTAAAAAATTTTCCCAACAAAAGGACCTTGAACTCGCAATCGTGTAACCAAATTCGTAAAGATAGAAAACTTACTTTTCTTTTATTCTTTCTTGAAGCGTTTCAAGCCACCCAAGAACGCTCTTCACGCGGCTTGATCCCCTCTCCTTTGGTAAAGCTCGAATCTTCAAACTTCTAACTTGAAGTCTCTAGAGAAAGTCCACCAACTTGATCACAATCTAACTAGTAAGGATGCTAGTTCTCTAGTTAGTGTTTAGGCTTAACCTAGGGTTTAATTTAATCTTGGAGAAAGGAAGGTGTTCAACACATGAACCAAGAATTGTCTATTAGCTCTAAAGGGGAGCTCGAGCTCCCCTATATATAGGCAAGGGGGTGCCGAAATTCCTAGTCCTTTATGGGCTAGGATTTTGGTCCCTCTCTCCTATTACTTGAGGATCAAGTATTTTCAACCTTGACTTTGAATTCTAATTCTAGTCAACTTTGAAGAGAGCTTAAAAAATATCCAAACTAATTTTTGGATAATTTTATACTTTATTTATTATAAAATAAATAACTTATTTTATCTAATTAATTAATTCATAATTAATTAACTAGATTATTTTCTCCAAAATTAGACTTTCTTTTTAATTCAAAATTAAACCAAAGTCTATTAAATAATTAACTAATTAATTATTTAACATATATATATATTATCACGCGTGTGTGACACGTGTCACAGTGACACGTGTCACTCACGCGAGCCACACGTGTGAATTCACACGTGTGGAACCCTCTTGGTCCGATTAACTCGTTTAATCATTTTCAAGCCTCAACTCATGTAACCAAGTTGTTGTGTGTGACCCTCTAGGTTCTCAATTCAATTAGCAGTGACCCCAATTAATTAATTCACTAATTAATTAATCAGTCCACAGATTAAACGACCATAGTCTAGCAACAGGTGTTTAACCCCTAGCTGAATTGGAATGTTCGGATTCGACAGAACCTTTAAGTCATTGAATCATGTGAGATACAATCCTCCTACTTACTATCTCTCAACCAAGATCTAGGGCAAGGGAATAATCAGAACCCTAATAATCCGGTCTTAAAGCTAAGTGCATTTCATATCCATTTGATCTCAATCCAAGAAACCCTTTTCTTGATGTCTTGATCTACTGCCTTGGCCAAGGACTCCATATGGCATATGAATGACTTACACAATAAGAGATCACCTTGCAAATGCAAGTGTAGGTCCTTTCTTGATTCTCATTCACTTTCATGAGTCACTTGTGCAGCCCCAGCATAAGCCTTGAATCAGTTGTCTAAGGCGACACCCTTTAAAGCTTATACCTAAGACTACAGAGTTAACTCATAAAGTGACAAGGAACCTCAAGTCTAAGGATCAATTAATCACATCAATGACTCGTGAGATATTTCCTAATCTGGAAGTTTCCATTTCCTGAAATAGAAACTTCCTTTCCCATTTAGGAATGTTCTCACACGGGGCACCTCAGTGAACTTACTTATTAAAGTAAGCACCCTCATGTATCACGCACGTATCAACTATACACTTTGCACCTCCATGAAACAAGGTGGTCCTTCTTAAGGGCGTGATCCCACAAGCAAGCCTTAGAGGAGTCAGGTTGACACTCCCACTGTCTGTAGGACTCATCGGCTTGGAGTATTTTACTAATCATGACTTATGTGATATAGGGCTCGTTTCATGAACCATTTCACCTAAATGGTAGAGTCCTAAAAGTCATCAGGATTAGGGGAGTTCTCATACATGCACAGCAAAAGTAATTGCATACCAAACAAGAGCATATAAAGAAGTGTTGCCTCAATTCGTTATTTCATTCAAAGATTGTCTGTGATTACAATAAGGAAAAGCACAAAGCGGATATACAATCGGCTTTCTAGGGCACTATTCCTAACAGTCCTTGGCCAAGGCAGTAGATCAAGACATCAAGAAAAGGGTTTCTTGGATTGAGATCAAATGGATATGAAATGCACTTAGCTTTAAGACCGGATTATTAGGGTTCTGATTATTCCCTTGCCCTAGATCTTGGTTGAGAGATAGTAAGTAGGAGGATTGTATCTCACATGATTCAATGACTTAAAGGTTCTGTCGAATCCGAACATTCCAATTCAGCTAGGGGTTAAACACCTGTTGCTAGACTATGGTCGTTTAATCTGTGGACTGATTAATTAATTAGTGAATTAATTAATTAGGGTCACTGCTAATTGAATTGAGAACCTAGAGGGTCACACACAACAACTTGGTTGCATGAGTTGAGGCTTGAAAATGATTAAACGAGTTAATCGGACCAAGAGGGTTCCACACGTGTGAATTCACACGTGTGGCTCGCGTGAGTGACACGTGTCACTGTGACACGTGTCACACACGTGTGATAATATATATATGTTAAATAATTAACTAGTTAATTATTTAATAGACTTTGGTTTAATTTTGAATTAAAAAGAAAGTCTAATTTTGGAGAAAATAATCTAGTTAATTAATTATGAATTAATTAATTAGATAAAATAAGTTATTTATTTTATAATAAATAAAGTATAAAATTATCCAAAAATAGTTTGGATATTTTTTAAGCTCTCTTCAAAGTTGACTAGAATTAGAATTCAAAGTCAAGGTTGAAAATACTTGATCCTCAAGTAATAGAAGAGAGGGACCAAAATCCTAGCCCATAAAGGACTAGGAATTTCGGCACCCCCTTGCCTATATATAGGGGAGCTCGAGCTCCCCTTTAGAGCTAATAGACAATTCTTGGTTCATGTGTTGAACACCTTCCTTTCTCCAAGATTAAATTAAACCCTAGGTTAAGCCTAAACACTAACTAGAGAACTAGCATCCTTACTAGTTAGATTGTGATCAAGTTGGTGGACTTTCTCTAGAGACTTCAAGTTAGAAGTTTGAAGATTCGAGCTTTACCAAAGGAGAGGGGATCAAGCCGCGTGAAGAGCGTTCTTGGGTGGCTTGAAACGCTTCAAGAAAGAATAAAAGAAAAGTAAGTTTTCTATCTTTACGAATTTGGTTACACGATTGCGAGTTCAAGGTCCTTTTGTTGGGAAAATTTTTTAAATTCCGCTGCTTTCTGATTCGTATTTTCCAACATGTTTTGCCAAAAGGGCCAAATTAAAAGCTCTTAAATCCCGGAATCCCATTCCTCCACTCTTCTTAGACTCACAAAGTTTAGACCAGTTAATCCAATGTATCTTGTCCCCAGAATTTCCACTCCACCAGAATGTAGCCATCATCGAGGAGATTTCATTTAAAAGTGTATCCGGAAGCTTGAAACAACTCATGGCATATGCCGGAATTGCTTGGAGAACAGCCTTAATAAGTATTTCCCTTCCTGCTTGCGAAAGCATTTTGTCTCTCCAACCATTTATCCTTTTCCAAATCCTTTCCCGAATATTATCAAAAACCTCCCTTTTAGATGCCCCCACCATACCCGGAAGTCCCAAGTACTTATAAATTTTCTAATAATATAAAATTTATATATTTTTAGAGTACACACACATATATATATTAAAATTAGTCATGTTCCTATGAAAATTTTGAAACATTCCTATATCTATTACTCTAATGGGTCATTCACGTTTGACTACCCTATATTTAGGCCTAATTACAATGTAATCCATCATTATTGAAAAATTATATTTTAAATCCTATAAATCTTATTTGATTTTAGGTCCTTTAACGGAATTTGTTAAAAATAAATACGGGAAGGTTGACCGTAATCCCTAATTACCTGTTTTAGGCCAGATTTGTAGTGATCTTTGTCCCCTGTATAGGCTTTTATATTCTTTGTTCTTATTGTAATCCTTACAACACAATTTACCAACACAATGAATTCAATACAATTTTTTCCCGAATACCATGTTTTAACATGGTATCAGAGCAGAATCGAGATCTTGAGGACTCGGTATTAACATCGTCGTCCTATACCTTACCCGAATCCTAAATTAGCCAAAACACCACAAACCAGAAAAATCAAGATGTCAGTTCCGAACAACAACAACAACAACAACAAAGAACTTGCAATTCAGATTGCACAGCCAACCATGCTCAACTATATCAATTGGGATTAAACTAAACCATGACAACTATCCGGTCTGGGCCAGACTCATGAGAATGGCGATCGACGGAAAAGGAGGCCGTTCACACATAATCGGCACCCCCATCGGCACCAGATGAATCGGACCCGAAATTCAATCAATGGGAACAAACCGGTCAACAAATCTTTAACTGGATTATTCAGAACATGTAGGCGAGTCTCATCAATAGCGTCCTTCAATACCCAACATCGAAGGGATTGTGGGATGGTCTTACCACCACCTATGGAAGCGGCGGTGACCCGCTCCAACTCTTCGACCTACATCGAAGAGCCAACACACAGCGACAAGAGGAGGACAACCTTGAGGACTTTTGGAGCAAACTTCAGAACATTTGGATGGCAATCGATCGGAAACAGCCAAATCCGATAAAGTGCGCTGAGGATATTGCAACCTTTAATCGGATAACCCAAGAACAGAGGTTGTATCAACTCTTCACCGGAATTGAGGACCGATATGACTCAATCCGGATAGATCTGCTAAAATAGGAACCCAAACCCACGGTGGAGGCAGCCTACGCCACCATCCGTAGAGAGGCGGCGAGCCTCCACATGATGGTGGTGGCCGACGATGAGAAGGAAACCGAAACCCTAAAAATTGGGTCTCGCTTAATCGCGAGAAGGGAGAAAGCGGGGAGGAACAATATCCACTCAGACGGCGCCGGACGCCACGATGGTGCCGGACGTCGGACATCATCGCGGGAGGACAAATCAAAAATCACCTGTGGACATTGCGGTAAACCAAAACACACCGCCGAACAGTGCTTCGAATTAATAGGTTACCCAGATTGGTGGGAAGGCCACCGTAAGGTAACCACCGGAGTGGCGACGAAAGGGGAGAACCGGAACGCCACCATCGCAATAGCTGAT
Organism: Lantana camara; assembly: GCA_037501455.1. Lineage (NCBI taxonomy): Eukaryota > Viridiplantae > Streptophyta > Magnoliopsida > Lamiales > Verbenaceae > Lantana > Lantana camara. The sequence goes on from CM074859.1 coordinate 20,078,466, forward strand.
CAAGGGAAAAATGGAGAAGAACAGGGGTCAGGCGACTCCGCGGGTGGCGTTATCCGGAGAGACACCCAGACAGAAGGGGCAACAGTTGGCCGCTCCAACGCTCCATCACTCCCGGTGGCGATGGCGGATCAGAAAGGGGAGAGAAGAATCGCGCAGCAGGTATCGAGTTTGGGGGTGATGTCCCAAACCCTAACTCTCATATTTATATCTCTCCTAATTTTGTGCAAATGCCCCCCTCCCAAAAATTTTTTGAGAATCTGAAAAAAGGACCCCAACCTTCTAATAAGTATGCTCTTAACACCCACTCTACATTTAATGGTTCGTCATCTGATGCTTTGCTAGGAACCCGAGATCTACATGGTGCAAGGACCGTGATTCCAGCGTCATCGTGAGATCCATTTACTTTGTTCGTATTCATGTGCATGACATTGATTTTCTTTCTAAGAGGAGAATGAATTGTTGATATGAATTGATATATGTGCTTATGAGTTTTGAGAACGGTGCACTGTGGTTTGATTGAATATTATGAGTTAATTTCGGTTAATTGACGTGATTGAACATCATTAGTTTTGTGTTTGTGGTTTATTTGTGTTTTGGGCGGAACAGTAGGTAACGGGCGTTACACCTCATCAGTTGTGTTTAGGTAACACCCATTTTTGGAAGCAGACGTCTTGACCCAGAGGGGTAACGCCCGTTGCCCTTTCCAAGAGGAAAACTGGTAACACCCGTTACCGGCCCGACTGGCGTAAATTTGGTTTTAGGAAACACGTTTTTAGGGTAAATTAAGTCTGGTCCTACCTAATTTCGGATTTTTCTCCCCCAAACCTATAAATACACTTGCACCCACTTATTCTACTTTAGAAGAGATTCAAGAGATCTCTTGGCCCAACCATTATCAATTTTAAAGCAAGAAGCTTTCCCACCAAGTTTACACATTATCTCCTCCCTTGTGAATCAAAGTAAGTCAATATATTCTTTTCTTAGTGTGAATTGTTAAGAGCAAAATTTTCCAATCTAAGAATGGAATCTATGATTGAATTGCATGTTAGGAGTCACTTTGAGATTGAATTGATTAATTTTGAGAGATTAAGCATGCTAGAATTAGGATTGATGCCTTAATTTGAAGTTAACTTAATTGGGTTAAAACTTTGAGGAAAATCCTAACTTCTACGTAATGAATTTTGATCCGGTGGATAACACCTTAACCTTCACTCTTGATGATATGGAAACTCGAGTATGAAGCATGAGCAAGGTAAGAAAGATTCTTCGGTTCCCAGCTAATGCCACTACTTCTTTGCTAAAATGGAGTGATACTCAGCGAGAGGAGGTATAGAGATCATTTCCCTTGAGAGAGGATGTACCTAGTTATTCCCTCCGATGTACACATGACAGCTATTTTGATTCGTTGACTTGGGTACTAGTCCATAGGATTTTAGCCCTGGGATTCTGTGCCAGATACGGGAGAGATAGCCACATCACTGAGACTGAGTTGGACATAATGTATATGATGAAGGAAGGTATTAAGTTTGATAGTACGATTGAGCTTCTATGAAAGCTGCAGGAGAGTGCTGAGAGTGTTACCGGTACGATTGCTCACGGTGCTTTTGTGATGATGTTTGCTTGGGAGATGCGTTGGAGGCCGCGAGGAGCTTTACTTATCGACTTTGGACACATTGGTCCAGAATACTTGGAAGCTGTGGGCTTGGCTATAAAGTGGGAAAGTGGGGAGATGAAGGATTGGAACTTGCCAAGGTGGCCCATTCGAGATAGAGATTGTCTCTGGCAGATGTACAGCTAGGGTAAGCTTTCTGAGAGGCAGAAAGAGCTTTTAGCTAGAATACCTGACCGGCCAGATTATGAGTTTGCGATTCTTCGCAATGCCGCACCTGTTGTTGCTGAGTCCAGCGACGAAGCTCCTGTGACTTTGAGAGGCGTGTGTGCAAAGTCGACAGGATTGAGGGCTGATTTGACCACCGTGATCGCCAGAGTTGAGAATTTAGCACACTATGTGGATGAGCGATTCGACGCGTGGGAGGCCAGGTTGGAGGCCAAGTTTGACGGGTTCTGTGATCGTATTGATCAGTATTTTGGAGAACCCCCATCACCCTGATCTTGCTGCTTTATTTCTCCCAAGATTTCTAGACATTTTTGTTTTGCTTATTCATTGCTATGTTTGGATATTTACCTACACTTAAATTTTTGCATATGTTTAGATTCCTGATTTTGTTTATGCAATGGTGATTTTCTCTCCGTGAATTGGTGATTTGTGTGTTTATTGTTGGATGCATGTTGATTGTCAATTTCCTGTGCACTTGATCCGTATTTTCTAGTCACATGTTCAAGTTTTGGAAGTTTTGCTAGCACGTTGCTGGTTCTTCAATTAATCAAGGAGTTTTCTTGAGCCTTATTCTTTCATTTGCATGAGGACATTGCAAAGTTTAAGTGTGGGGGAGGAAGTTCGCATGTTTGCTATGAGTTTTATTAAATAGTTGCATGTTAGATGAAGTTTCACTTGTGATTTGCTAAAATCGAGTAATTTTGAAAATTTTTGAAAATTTTCTCTCGTTTTGAACTTTTTCTTTGAAGCTTGATTGTTGAGCTTTTGCTAGAATAAGTTAGGCTTTTTGAATTGAGGAAAATTACATGAGATTTGATGATTTAGTGTGTTAGTATGCCCTTAAATTTAGAGCACTTTTGAACGAGATAAGGTACTTTGCTTGTAAGGATGAGTTGATAATTTCCGAATGAGTCTAAGATTTGATTAGGAGGCATTTTAGTCTTATTGAGGCGAAATTTTGAATTAATGAAAGATTAAGGAAGTGAAGTAGGCATTCGTTGTTGGAGGATTTTAAACTTTCTATTTTAGCCGTTTTTCACTAAATAACGTAATCTTACTGACCCCACTGAGCCTAATTGTTATGCAAAGATTTTCGTAGCCGCATTATAAGCCAATGCACAACATAGAAATACCTACCTTGATAATTTTTGCACCAACGCTTGCTCGTTTGATTTTTATGGTAATTATCTATCTTTTGACCCCTTTTTATTGTTCTTGTGATTGAAATTGAGAGGATATTGTAAAGAAAAAGAATGAGAAAAGTGTGAAAAAGAAAAGATATGAGAAAAAAAAAAAGAGAAAAGAGCGAAAGAGAAAAGAAAAGAAAATTATGCGAAGTGTGAATTTGAGAGTGTAGGATTCAATTAAAGAGTTGGGGCGATTTTCGTATTAATAGCGAATGGAAGTGTTTCGTGTTTCGAATAGATTGAATGATGTAAGCTTGGTGAGTAGTCACTTGATCCAAATTTCCATAACCTTACCCTAAGCCTACATTACAAACCCGAAAGACCTACTGATCCTGAGTGTTGATTTAATTCCATTAGTGGAGATAGGTGCGAAGAGTGTATTTTGAAGTTGACGATTAGAGCTTAGGAGGGAATTGTGATCTTGTCATTCTAATTTTTGTGTATTGTTTCGTTTGATCCACACACTACACAAGGGTATACTTTTCATACTAAATTTTGAGGATGTTATGTTTATCAGTAGTTGATTTGTTTAGCTGGATTTGTGTAGGCGAAGGTTTGATGATTGCTTGAGGAGATGGTTTGATGAGGATGTGTTTTCTTGATTTCCGTATTACTCGGGGATGAGCAATATTCAAGTGTGGGGGATTTTGTTGTGTGTAGAAATTGCATGATTTCGAGCATTAATTAGATTATATGATGTCGTTTGATGCGTTTATGTGTTTATTTTACTCCGTTCAGGTAATTGTGGAGTTGGAGTTACGAAACGGCAAAGCAAAGCGATTTCACGTATTTTTGGAGGAAATTGTGGTAACTCCCGTTACCATCTTGGAGTACAAAAAGAGTAAGCCCCGTTACTGGCCACAGGAGGGGAGTTTTTGGCGAGAGAGGAGGGGTAACGCCCGTTACCCCTGTACAGAAGGAAAGTGGTAACGCCCGTTACCACTAATAAAAACGTTATGGCAATTTCAAGCAGTAACGACCGTTAACAACAAATACACATGGATAGGTAACGCCCGTTACCTAGGGCGGTAAGAATTATTTTGGGCTGCTATATTAGTGCGCTTTTGGAGTCTTTTCTAAAGAGAACACACAGATAGAGACAGAACACTAGCCAGAGCTTTTCTCTCCGGTCAAGACCTAGGGTTTGGAGAGAAGACCAAGTAGTTCAGAGATTTTTCAGAGAATTCGAGAAGAAGAGAGGATTGAATTCCGAGAACGATTTTTGGTTATATTGTTGCTTTAGTTTGCAAAATAATTCCTTTGAATTTAGTTTACTTTCGCATGTTAGATTCGTTTTTAGATACTACTGAATGTTTATGCCTTTGTTTTGGAGACTTTGTTTAGAATTGATCGCTATGATTTATTTTAATGCAATTTCCTTTAGTTTTATGAGTTTTGCTTTAATTATGAGTAGCTAATTCTCTAGGGCTAAGGGGAGTGATGATGATTGCATGATAGACGTTTGATAAGATGCTCGAATGACTTGTGGTAATTCTTAGTTTGAAAACAGGTTTGAATTGACTTGCAATGGCCTGATCACCCTTAGCATGTGTCATAATTGCCTATAGATCGAAAGAGTGATGGAAATTTAGATGGTTTTCAGAACTTGTAAGTTGTAGGGTACAAAGAGATTTGGTCTTAGCTTATACAACAGTAATCTTATTCCATGCCGAGCCGCTAGAATACTGAATTGCACTAGTCTTGTTCCTATGGTTTAATTAACTATTGGTGATTGCGAAAGCAACATTGAACACTAATTAAGCACTTGGTTACACCTTGAGAGAGGGTAATACAAATATAAGTGACTAGGTTGTAGAATTACACTTGTCAGACGAGTATCGCATCAACTCTTGATTGTATGATTCATTAGTTTTTCCCTACCTGCGTAGTTTACTGAAGTTAATTTGTGTGTTTCGTTAATTGTGTTTAATTCTAGCTAATTGTTAAATTCTGGTTTAGTAGATCAATAGAAACAACTATTACTTTTTGTCAGGTCTTTAGATTAGAGAAAAATATAGAGTAGTGATTGATTTCCCTTCCCTGTGGGTTCGATCCTATTGTGCTACGCGTATGTTAGTGTACACTTACACGATTGGTTTTTAACTGTAGTAAACACCTACAACAGATAACACTATTCCTGAGAATGCCACAGTAAGTCACAGGTACTCTCTGCCACAACGGAGCAACAGAGGGGTTCTCCTAAATAGATACTTACCTGAACGTGTGTCCCGCTCCTCCAAACACCCCATAGGGAACATGGTCAGGGGGAGTATGTCCGAGGTCGCTAAAGCCTTATTTGTTAATTTATGTAAAGAAGAGATTTCGAGAATCGTGCAAGAGGCCGGACAGAATAAGAAATGGAAGGAGGCCATGGCAACTGAAATGGAGGCCTTGGAAAAGAATGGGAAATGGGAGATATGCCGATTACCAGATGGGAAGAAGGCATTTGGGTGTAAATGGGTGTTCACAGTGAAACATAAAGCTGATGGCTCAGTCGAGAGGTACAAGGCACGATTACTGGCGAAAGGATACACTCAGACGTATGGGATCAATTATTCTGAGACCTTTTCGCCTGTGGCGAAATTGGACACAATTCGGGTGTTATTATCAGTAGCTGCCAACAGAGACTGGTCTCTTTACCAGTTCGATGTAAAGAACGCCTTTCTACATGACGACTTGACAGAAGAGGTATACATAGAACCTCCTCCGGGGTTTACAGGAAACTTTGCACAGAATGAGATGTGTAGGCTTCGTAAAGCACTGTATGGGTTGAAACAGTCCCCGAGGGCATGGTTTGGCAGGTTCACACTGGCAATGCAGAATCACGGATATGTTCAGAGTAACTCAGATCATACCCTTTTTTTGAAACGACGGGGAGATCTAGTCACCTGCCTGATCATCTACGTGAACGATATGATCATAACAGGGAGTGATTCAGAAGAGATAAAACAACTCAGAGAGAATCTCTTCAAGGAGTTCGATATGAAATATCTCAGGGGGTTGAAGTATTTCTTGGGGATTGAAGTGCTGCGATCCAAAACAGGATATTCATCTCTCAGAGAAAATATGTTCTGGATCTGCTAACTGAAATTGAGATGATTGACTGTAAGCCGGTTGAGACTCCTATGCAGGTAAATCATAGTTTGAAGATAGAAGAAAGTGGGGAACCAGTTGAGAAGGAAATGTACCAAAGCCTAGTGGGCAAACTGATTTATCTGTCCCATACGAAACCCGATATTGCATACGCTATGGGGGTTGTTAGCCAATTTATGCACCGACCCCAAAAGGAACATATGGAGGCAGTAATACGGATTATTCGGTATCTAAAGGGAACAGTTGGTACCGGATCATGTTTGGCAGGCATGACCATTTAAACATAGAAGCCTATACCGATGTAGATTGGGCAGGGAACCCAAATGACAGGAGATCCACCTCCGGGTACTTCACTTTAGTTGGAGGAAATGTGGTAACTTGGCCGAGCAAAAAACAGAAGGTTGTGGCGTTGTCTAGTGCTGAGGTAGAATTCAGGGGAATAGCAAAAGGAGTGGCAGAAGTAGTTTGGCTAAGGAAGTTGATGACTGAAATTGGGATGATTCCCTCAGGACCAAGTTCTCTCAAGTGTGACAACAGAGCTGCAATTAGCATCTCTGAAAATCCTGTGCAGCATGACAGGACTAAGCATGTGGAAGTGGATCGGCATTTCATTAAAGAGAAGTTAGAAAGTGGTATCATCACGATTCCGTTCGTCAGATCAAAAGATTAGCTGGCTGACATCCTGACCAAGGCTGTCACTGGTCAGAGTTTTCGGGGAATACTGAGCAAGTTAAGGATCGGCGACTCCATCACTTAACTTGAGGGGGAGTGTTAAAAGTAAATACGGGAAGGTTGACCGTAATACCTAATTACCCGTTTTAGGCCAGATTTGTAGTGATCTTTGTCCCCTGTATAGACTTTTATATTCTCTGTTCTTATTGTAATCCTTACAACACAATATACCAACACAATGAATTCAATACAATTTTTTCTCGAATATCATGTTTTAACAGAATTTGTAAAGTAGACTTATTTCTGACGATTCTTTGAGTGTTACATTGAATATATAACCAAAATTACAAAATCATTACCAAAGTTTACAAATATAAACAAAACTATCCCTCCAAATTATAAATTTAACAACAAATTATGGGTACTTTTGGAATGACATAATGGAACCTTATGAACCACAAACTGTTCTCAAAGTTAGAGATTAGTATATAATTTCATGATAATGATGGACTACGTTGTACTTAGGCCCAAATGCAATTATTTCTAAAATTAATTTGATGCTCTTCTCAATCGTGGAATGCAATACCGGTAGTTAACTTTTCGAAAAATGATGAAAATTTAAATAAATAAGATTAATTTTAATGAACTTGTAAAATCCGACAGCGAAAAACCAAAAATGATAAAAGTTTAAGTAAATAGGTGCAATTATAAATTGGGATTAAGTAATTTGAATTTTAGTTTAATATGAGAATTAAGTTATAACTAGAGTATATATATATATAGATAGAGAGAGATCCATATGTATACATATTATATAATTATTAAGGGTATTTATGACATTCAAATATCTAATTATCTTTTTTTCCTATTAAATATCTAATTATTTACTAATTAGATATATAAATTATAATTTAAGATATTAAAAATACATGATTATATGAAATTAATTGAATGTTTAATTAGGAATATAAAGTATAACTCCATATACTTATCGATAATACATAAATATAATGTAACTAAATTTTTTGGTGAAAGAAATATAATGTAACTAAAAAGGGGTGATATCGCAAGGGTGTTAATGATATGTCTAGGAAATGGAGCTTATGTGGCAAGAGTGGTAATTGCTATTGCCCATCACACGTGAAGTATCTTTTTATAGCCATGTCAACAATTGGACAGCTAAAATATTTTGTGTGTAACAATTAAACAATTTTCAACGTGGTTGTGCCCGGAAACATTACGAATTCCACTTCCCTGTTCAGTGAGAATTATTTGAGAAATACTCACAGTTTATTGGAATTTAGCCCTTGAGCCATGTATTGATATATATATATATATTTTTTCCATGGGCATTCATGCATGTTTAACATTTTCGATTTTTGGATCGTGAACAATTATATTGATTTCGATTTTGTTTGATTGATTATATATGAGATGGAGATCTCGGTAATAATCTTATGATTGCGTTGATCGGTTTCGTTAAAAAAACAAAAAACAAAAAACAGTTTTCGACGTACTTTATCCTTAAATTAATACACTTTAGATGTTATTAAACTTTTTTGTCGCTGCTTAGTTGATATTATTTTTCTACTATTTTCCCATTGTTTAATACTCTGTTGAGATAAAAACGTTGTCCAAAAGCCCATAAACCGTAATATGACCTATTATTATCCAAATTGTCTTAATTATATAAAAATGTCCACAAATGTCGGGTAAATCTAATTAAGATTTATTAATATGGAATATTGGAAAATCACATGGGTAAACAATCCATTTTAAATATTGTACTTTTTTTATAGATTATTTATTTAAGTTTGAGTTGAACTAAATAAATAAATTATAGAATCAAACTTGTATCCCTCTGACAGATCTAAAAAACATATATATTTAAATTAATTAATTATATTAGATTCTAACTTGTATCAATTATCAAAATCTATAGATATATCCAAACTTCAAAGTTAATCACTTTACCTATGATTCAAGAAAATCATTATTTCGATTAATTTTCTGTTGGGCTAAATAATTAGCTAATAATACATGCAAAGTTATAACAACCCAAAAATTAAAAATATATACTAAAATAAAATAAAATATGTGTTTGTCTATGATGAACGGATACGAATACGACACGATACGATATGGATACGGCGATACAAATTTTTTCTTGATTTTCCTACGTAAGGAGTGTCAAATACGGTGTCTGACATGAACGTCCAACACGATACGACAAAATAATATTTTTAGAAGTATCCGTGCATCATATGTGTTTATTAAACTGAACTGAACTAACTTGTAAAATTTGAGACTAAATTAGAGTGTCATATTGGTATTAATCGGAGGAAATAGTCATACAACAAAATATTGAAAAGAGTGGACCAAAAATGACGAAAATTGAAATAAGTAAATAAATAAAGGGAAAATTACATCCAACTATCCTGAGGTTTACCCTAATTACGAATCAGTCCCTCTTATTTCGTTTATTACATATTAACCCCTAAAAATACTATTTCAATTATATTTTAATCCCTAAAGAGGGACTGATTTGTAATTGAAACAGTGTTTTTAGGGGTTGATATGTAATAAATAAAAAAAGAGGGACTGATTCGTAATTAGGACAAACCTCAGGGTAGTTGGATGTAATTTGCCCAATAAATAAATAGGCAAAATCAATCTTAATGGACCCGAAAAGTTCGAGACACCGGAAATGAAATGAACTAGTACGAACTACTAATGTCTTTGGGATAAAAAGAAAATGGCATTTTCCTAGTTACAAAGTTTAAATATAGCTTACAAAATGAAAAAAAAAATATCAATAAAATTATATTTAGCCAATAAAAGTTTGAAAATAAAATAAAGAGGTAAAAACAAAACATTAATTATGTTTGTAGTTTGACTTTTGTCATATTCCTCTAATGCTTTCTCAAGCAAAACATAAATTTAGGGTTTCGGAATGTGTCATAAAATTACCCAGAAATGGCTTCTGTTTTTTAAATTTTGGCCAATTCTTCTTCTCATTTTTAGGTGGTTTGACATAAACTTTTTATTGACCTCTTTCTAATATTTACATTCAGAGTAATTTGATTTGAAACAACACATCCTTAATTAAGTTTATGGGAAAAAGTAAATATGAAAGTTTAAGAATTAAAAAATAATGAAAAAGAATAAAAATTTGACAAAATAAAGATAAAGGTACATTAAAAATGGGTTAATCGTAATCACACCAAATGTTGGTTATAATCACACCAACAATTCAATTATCTTCTTTTTTTTTTTTTTGAAAAAAAAATTAACATGCATAATTATGGGAAATTTTTGTTTTAATTAATTTAACCTCTTGTTAGCTAAATTAAACCGTGAAATACAAAGTTATTGCGGCCAAAAAATATCTATCTTAGAAAAATAAAACTTAGGGAAAATTACATCCACCTACCCTGTAGTTAGGCGTAATTACAATCCAGTCCATCATTATCGCGAAATTACAAATAAGTCCCTATATTTCAAGTTCCGTTTGAGGTCCCTCGGAACCGTTAGGGTTCCGTTAGATTTAGGTCTGTAATGCCGAAAATACCCTTAGGGACTGCAATGTTATTATCATATTATTCAGGGATCGTTTTGTTAAAAAATATAAACTATTAGTATCTTTTTGTCAGAATTATATTAATATCATATTTCCTCAAAAATCCAAAAAAAGAAATATATATAATTAGTAAAGCTTATTTTTCTTGTGTATATTTATATTTTGGAATTAGTTATTAAATATATATTCTTTTATATAATCATATTTAAAAAAATCAAAAAAAAAAATCATATTTTTGTATTTTGAAGAAAATTAATATATTTCTAATAATTTTATTAATGAAAATTATATTTTATTTTACATAATATATTATTAATAAAATTAAATTAAAATCAAAACTCAAAAGAAAAAAGAGAAAGAAAAAATCCCCCGCCACCCCACTGTGAAGAAAATGAATGGCGCATGAATTGGGGAATTCTCGTTTCTTCGCTGAATTTGACGTACGGATAGTGCTTTTCGATCACCGTAACATGAGGATTGCATTGATACGAATTTCGTGGCCCGATATTTAGCAATGGTGGCTGCGTGAAGGATCAAAGTTGCGGCTTTCCTGTGAGATCACCGTCAACCACCATCACCGTCAAGGCGCCAACCACCACGAGATCCTCCCTCATGTGTCTCCATCTCCGTCAACAACCACGACCAACACACCACCCGTTCTTCTTCTCCACATACACAATCACTCGCACTCACAAATTTCAGAAATACACTCTCAGAGGACGCCTACAACCCCAAGACCAGCACCATCAACCTCCTTCACTACAGCCGCCGCCTACAACCCCAAGACAACCCCAAGATCTGCAACATACACACACAGGGCTACACACATAGAGGCGATGCAAAAGCTTCATGGCCGCCGCGGCCTATTCTTCACCGCCACCAATTCCACTCAACATCACCCACCACCACCACCATCACTAGATCCGCTAAATCAACACCTCCACCCATGACCAAAACCACCGAATCGACCGATCGTGTCCAGATCCGGTGCCGCACCACCACCATCAATCACTTTCAGTGGCCCTCCAAACCAGATCCGCCATCACCACCGTTTCGAAGATTCTTCCATGAGAGAGAGACAAATTTGCAGATAGAAATTTCTTCGATGGCGGATAGAAATTTGCAGAGGGAGGGAGTATTTCTTTTTGTTTGTCAGTGGAGGGAGTGGTGGGGAAGAAGGACCGTCGCGCGGTAATGGAATGACGGAGGAGAAGGTGAGGCGCGTGGTGGAATGGTTATGCTGAGTGGCTGGGAAGAGGAGGCAGATTTGGTCGTCGGTGAGCTGGCGATCCTTGCAATTTCTCTTGTCGGCGACCTCTGTAATTTGGGGGAGAAGGGATATACGCACATATACATATAATATGTTACATATTATACATTAATAATAATAATAATAATAATAATAATAATAATAATAATAATAATAATAATAAAAGGTTTACTAATTAAATATACACAAGAAAAATAAGGTTTACTAATTATATATATTTCTTTTTTTGGATTTTTAAGGAAATATGATATTAATATAATCCTGACAAAAAGATACTAATAGTTTATATTTTTTAACAAAACGATCCCTAAATAATATGATAATAACATTGCAGTCCCTAAGGGTATTTTCGGCATTACAGACCTAAATCTAACGGAACCCTAACGGGTCCGAGGGACCTCAAACGGAACTTGAAATATAGGGACTTATTTGTAATTTCGCGATAATGATGGACTGGATTGTAATTACGCCTAAGTACAGGGTAGGTGGATGTAATTTTCCCTAAAACTTATATTTGGTCGATTAAACTGAACTAACTCGTAAAGTTTGAGACCGTATTTGAGAACACAAGTGAAATGTAATATTGATATTTAGTGAAAAAACAATGATTCTAGAATGTAATATTGGTATTTAATGAAAAAGAAAAATGATTCTTCCATGAAAATATTTGACGGGATGGAAGAAAAATGATAAACTTGTAAAGTTCGACACCGAAAATGGATCAAATTAAAATGATAAAAGGTTTGAATAAATAGAACTCGACTTTCATTTATCCGTTGATTAGTAAGAAAATTTAGATATTGTATAAAGAAAAATAAAATTAACATTACTTTGACAAAAGGACAAAACCATGCAATCGGTTTTGTACTCTCTCTCTCTCCAGTCCGTTTTGTACCCGTTCTGACGTTCTCTCTCTCCATTTCTGTACGTAGTAGTGGTGTGGAGTGTGCACTGTGCAGCAGCCTCATTTCACTACAGAGCTCTCTCTCTACGCCGGTGGAGTGGGTCTCCCCCTCCCGAAGAAGAAAAACTTTTGTAAGTTTACTTCATTTTTAGGTCCTGGGAAGTGAATGATCGCTTTTGGACATCGATGAAATGTAGGCTTTTCTGGGTTGTCTAAACTTTTTTTTTTTTTTGAATCAGGAAATGAAAGATGACATTACTGAGCCTCTACTTATCAAAGAAACTCAAGATAGTGGTGGTAGGAGCAGCAATGAGCCTCTTGCACCCCTAGATAATCCTCCTCTTCCGACTCCAGAAATTGATAGGAGCACTGTTGTTCCTCTTCGGACCCCAGAAATTACAGTTAATGCTGATATGAGCACTGATAATCCAAATACGAGTACTGTTGTTCCCCTTCGGAACCCAGAAATTACAGTTAATGCTGATATGAGCACTGATAATCCAAATACGAGTACTGTTGTTCCCCTTCGGAACCCAGAAATTACAGTTAATGCCGATATGAGCACTGATAATCCAGATACGAGTACTGTTGTTCCTCTTGGGACCCCAGAAACTGCAGAGAATCCTGATAGTAGCATTGTGTCTCTTTCGACCCAAAACAATCCTGATACGAGCACCGCTGTGCCTCTTCCAAGGCCAGAAAATAGGAGATTCTGGGAGGAGTTCATGAATATTTGGAAAGTTGCAGGACCCGTCATCGTGACCCAAGTTATTTCGACATATATAGATCTGGCAAACCAATGGTCCCTCGGTGCAGCTTATTCCGCCCTCTCAACCATCCTAGCCAACTTTGCCAATGGATTACTGGTATGAGAATGTCGTTACTTTATTTATTTAGCTTTTAGCAACATTATATTGCCGATTAGTTCTACGTGATTTTCTTTTATATTATTCAAATTTTGGTTTCATGATACTAAATATTGATTATTATCTATAGAAATTAGCTAGACTAGGGGACAGAAAAGAGTAATCACTTTAGATAGAATGATTTTGAAAGGATTTCATATTTTCATACTTCAAACTACAATTAGTTCAAAGGTTTGTTTCATAATACAAAATGGATTATTATCAGTAGAAATTAGATCAATTAGTTTAAATTTTGCTTTCCATAACAGTAAAACAAAATCGAGTATTATATATAGAAATAAGAATTAGGAAATTTTGGTTTCATGATACTAAAAGAAAATGATTATTATAATAAGTAGAGGTTAGAATTAGGAAATTTTAGTTTCATAATACTAAAATAAAAATGATTATTATCTATATAAATTAGAATTAGGGGACTCAAAGGACTAATTTACCCCGGTGATTTACGTTTGAGCTTGCCCTAGTTGGTCGGGATCTAAAACACAAATATGTAATGCTTGGGGGTTTTATGTAATATTGATAATATGAATTTCTGAAAATTAAGAAGAATGGGATGAGAATACAGAAGAGTTGAGGAGAGAAAAATAGACTTAGTTTCATTACTTGGGGACGAAGCTGATAGAGGACAAGGCAATATATATATGAATACGAAAGAGTTTGTTACATGACTCAGCAAAAATCAAATGTAAATCATGCTCTCATAATTGCCCCGGGAAACACATCTCCATACTGTGTTGAAGAGCATTGAGAGCTTCATCTTGGTGCTGATTCTCTAGTGGTTATGCTGTAACTGAGAAGAGATGGCCAAAGATACCATAGACTCCTTTCTTAATCAGTTTCCTCATGTTCTTTCTAGAGATCAATGCCAATTCTCCTTTTTCAGCGATAGCATTCAATCTTACTCTCTTTCCTTGTTTCATAATGGTGATTTTAATTTTTTTTTATAATCAAACTCCTGGACTGTTCTTTTCTCAACCAATCCCCTCCAAGAACAATCTCACAACTTACCAACTTAATGATTCTTAATGGATGACCGAATTCACTGCCTTGTATTTTCCAAGTGAGATCAGGGCATGCAAATAACTCTGCTGATGATTTAGCTGCCGCCAGCAACACTAACTATCATTGGATTAGTGTATTGCTTCTCACAATTCATGTTTCTTGCATACTCCTCATCTAGAAGACAATGTGTGCTTCCACTATCTATGAGAATTTGCACCTCTCTCCCTTCTATTGCTCCTTTCATTATGAGGGTACTAGGTCCCCTGTTACCAACCATAGCATTGAGTGAATAACTATCTCATCTTCCTGTACAATCTTATCATCCTCTTGAATCTCATATTTTTAACTGATCCTCTTCCTCTTCGGTCATAATCATAAACAATTGTCTGCTTTTGCATCTATGGCCTGGAGTAAAGGTCTCATCACAATTATCATATAAATTCTTCTCCTTCCTTGCCCTCATCTCAGCTTGAGTTAATAAGTTTCTTGGAGTTTGAACAGACTCAGGTTTGCTGGTAAAAGGTGGTTTAGCAGAGACTGTAGTGTTTTTAGTAGAAGGGTGGAGAGTGTAATTTGAGGATTTAAAGGGTGGTATTGGTTGTGGCTAGGATTAGTGTGAATTGTTTGCTTTATGGACATTTGCATCTACTGTTAACTTCTGTCTTTTGGCCAAATTAATTGCATGTTGCATGGAAACAAGCTTCATAGCCATTACACTACCCTTGGTTTTTTCCTTAAGCTGGTAACATAATATTCCTCCCTAAACTCCTTGTTAAACAGCATAACGTAAGATCTTAGCTTCTCAAATCTTTCATGATATGCTGTTACAGTATGTGTTTGTTGTAGCGAATTGAATTCTCCCGCAATAAACTGAGGCTCAACATCATCAAAACGTTCCAAAATTGCTTCTACCAACTGCTTCTAGCTCAAAACTCCTCTTTCCTCTGTATAATTCTTGAACCATCTCTGCTCTTCTAGAAAAATAAACTGATGCCAACATCACCTTATTTTCCTCAGTTATTCCAGTTACAACTTGGAAATACCTCTGATATTTCTTAATCCAAGTTATAGGTTCAGATGCATCAAAATGAGGAAATTCAAGTTTTCGAAAATGAGTGCAAGAGTTTTGAGTAACCTGAGATGACTGTTCCTGATGAATTTGATGGCTGTTTGAGTTTGAACCCATGCTTTTCTCTGCACTAGGCACCAATCCACACGAACCCAAAATAGAAGTCAATTTTTGAAGCTGATCAGAGATTACGTTTACCTGGTTCTGCATAGACTCCTGCATAATTCACATTTTCTGCATCATAGTATGCATAGCATCAATCCTCTGATGTATACCCTTTTCACTTGCTTCCCTGAGAGCTCTCTCCTCCTGATGTATACCCTTTTCACTTGCTTCCCTGAGAGCTCTCTCCTCCATCAATAGAACATCCTGTTTCCTAACCACTTCACTGAGATTTTGGAGATCCTTAGATCTCAAATTATCAGCTATGGACACAGTTTCCACCAAGAACCGAGCTAGCTCTTGATACCAAATGTAATACTTGGGTGTTTTATGTTATATTGATAATATTAACTTCTAAAATTAAGAAGAATTGGATGAAAAGACGGAAGAATTGAGGAGAGAAAAACAGATTTGTTTCAGGGAAGACAAGGCAATATATATGAATATTGAATATGATAGAGTTTGTTACATGACTTAGCAAAAATAAAGTGTAAAATCATGCTCTCATAATTGCCCAAATATTCCTTGCCATTCTCAAGAACTAACTTTCCCGTAATAGCATCTCAATTTTGGCCTTAGATCAACATCTAAATTAACAATTGGATCTTGCTTGTCATTAAGTGAGATGAGGCCAGTTCCAACCTTTGCTTTCCTTAGTTTCAATCTTTCATTCATAAAAAATGTGACTACCAATTAAAAATATTAATACCCCGTTGTCCATGCTATTAAGGTAGTAATACAGAGTATAAGATAAGATTATTTTAGATGTCCGTGATTGAATTCTCTATGAATTAAGTCTCAACCGAGTCTCTAATATTTAAATATAATTTGGTGTAAAAACATGGTATATTAATTGTTAACTTTGAATTCTAAAACCTATTATCTTTATCATGATTTTTAAACTTGCTAATCTACTAATCATAATTTATTATAGTATCTAACATGTTTTTCAATTCTGACATACCTTAAAACTTTTTTTTGGCAGTTTGGATTGATCACGGGCTTGGAGACTTTGTGTGGCCAAGCTTACGGGGCACATCAATACCACCTGCTTGGAATATATCTTCAAAGGTCATGGGGTATTGTCCTTGTCAGCTCCACAATTTTGTCTCTAATATATGTTTTTGCCTCCACCATCCTGCGATTTTTAAAACAAGGTAATGAAATAGCAGAAGAAGCAAGTAAACTTGCTATGTGGTTCATTCCCGTGATGTTTGCGAATGGGTTATCAAATTGCTTCTTAGTCTTTTTAGAAGCACAAAACAAGAATGGGATTATGATAATTCTAACAATTCTATCCCTGGTGATCTACATTTCCTTTTCTTGGCTGCTCTCAAAGATACCTTTACATCTTGGCATGTTACCTACCGTTCTAGCCAATCTCGTTGTGAATCTGGGCCAATTTTTATATGTTGTGTGTGGGTTTTGTCCAAACACATGGACTGGATTTACACATCAAGCCTTTTGTGATGGCCGTTCAGTTCTTATTCTATCCTTAGAGTCTGCTGCCATGCTTTGGTAAGTTTTTTTTTTTGTTAATTGCAAAGTTTTACAAGTTTTTGGATTTAAATTAATTGTGGTTTGTTAATATTTGTCTTCATTGTCTCATTCTATTTTTTGTTATTTAACAGCCTTGAAGAGTGGTACGCTGCCACCCCCATGATTGTGATGGCATTTCTTAAAACTTCGTACAAAGAAATTTCAAATAATGACGTGCAGGCTCTTCTTGCATGGTACAACACTTTATGCTCTTATACTGTTTGATTTTACCTTATTTAATGAAATATGTCTTTATGTTCTTATACCGTATGATTTTCCCTCATTTAACTAGATATATTCTTCTGTTATAGCGTTAACATAACAAACTATGCAATGAAGTTCTCACTCGGTTTATTGAGTGCGGCAAGGTAATCTTATATTAAATGTATCACACTTTTAAATACTATTAATACTTTGTTCAAATTCTGTTTATGTTTATCCGTCTTTGTTTCTATGTTGTAGTGCTCGAGTTTCGAATGCACTTGGAGAGGGGAACACAGAAGCAACGAAGTACTCGATCCGCACTATTCTGGGAATGTCCTTCTTCATTGGACTTCTGGAGTCACTAGCATTCATCAGTTTTCATGGATATTGATCCGTTTGTTTGTCTCTGATGATACTGCCAAGGAACTCACTGGATGGTGGTTGACTCTAATAGTGGTAGCCTTATTCTTGATTAGTTCACAATCAGTATTTTTAGGTATTTTTTCTTTCCCTAAACGATCAAATTAATAAATTGACAATATTTAGAAACACATTAATTTGATGAATGTTTTTGTCTAAATAGGTATTGCTGTAGGAGCTGGATGGCAGCGTTATGCAGCTCTCGTTAATCTCCTATGCAATTACTTAATTGGAATTGGTAGTGGGTACCTTATGTTTACGTTTATGCTTGACGTTATGGTTAGTGTCCATATTTATTGTTCGTATTCTATTGATGTCTATTATTATACCTACTTAATTTATTTGATATCAATCACCTCTTGCAGTGTATTTGGATTGGAATCATAATAGGACTACTCATTCAAAACATCGTCTTGGCCACGAGTTTTTACTGGACAAATTGGGATAATGAGGTATACATAATTGTGACTTCCTTGACATTTGAGTACTTTCTATATTTTTTTAATATTATACATAATCGTGTGACTGGCTTAACATTTGAGTATTGGATGTCATTATAGGTTCTTAAAGCTAAAGAAAGAGTTCTAGCTTTTCAAGTTGACCGTGGGGTTGTTGCACCTGAGGGAGGGGCTGTTGCGACTGAGAGAACTGAGAGTTGCGTTGTAGCTTTTCTGTTAGAGGGAGTAAATTTTTGTTTGTCTACTATTTCTATAATTGGATCTTGTTTTTAGAGTATTGGACTCAGGAAAAATTAAGCATGAAAAATGCACTTTCTGTAATGGATTTGCAAGTCCCCTCAATGCAGAAACTTTATAGTCTCAAAACTTGAAAAACGATTTAGTTTCCAAAATAACAGAATCACATTTGTTCGTTACTTCCCCTTCATGTGAAATACACTGTGAAAACTCTGCAGCACGAATCATATATTACAGTTTCCCCATTTTCATGTGAATTCTGCATTAAGATTTCATATTACACTGACCCCTCCATCAAGTTAGAAGAAAAATTGGGAGTCCAGATTGGCTCAAGTAATAAAATCGAGAAATGGATAATGAAAACTTCACTAGAGTACTAAAATACTCTAGATCAAAAGAACTTACTATACCCATCCAAAAGCATCTAACAATACCAAAATTAACTTTTGAACTTAAAACTTAGAAAGACAAGAGAAAGGAAATTACAATACCTCGTCGTCCCAAGTCATCCTGCACATCATGAAGCTCAGTGAGAGCGTCAAGGAAACAACCCCACCCAGCATTCCAATCCATAGCCCGTTCAAAAACCATCATCACTTTCTAATCTTGAAAAAGGGTTAATTACATCCATACCCCCTTGGAGAATATGGAAATTATCGTTTGTATCCTCTGATATTTGAAAACTACAGTTGATTAACCTTAGAGTTCCTAAATTACCGAGACACTCAACCTGATCAAGATCCTACCCATTTAGGTGTGAGTTCCCTTTTTACGCTCGTTAGTCATAAAACGAAATAATATTATATTATATAACTATAAGACAACTTTATTCTAACATTTACCATAGTGTTCTTCCAATCATACATAACACGTCTAAATGGTAAAATATGGTTTTAATCATCATAGTTTGGGGAAAAGAATCAAATAGTTATAACACAACCTTTTCCTCCCATTTCTACATTTTCTTTGTTTTTTTCCCCCAATAACCAATATATCATACATAATAGTCTACATGGTAATTAAATTATTGTTTTAAATTGTATAGTGGAATGTGATTCGGTGTTACTTCTACTCGGAGATGACCAAAATATCCAAGCCCAAGTCCGAGTCCAATCGGTAATCCAATCAAATAGAAGCAAGCGAAGTTGACAATGGCTACGGTTCTTGCAGACTAGCTAGCTCCAACTGCTACATCTGAGAACACTGGATAAATGCTATTGAACAACATCGACAGAGAGAGTAGAATAGAGAGATTTGTACTTCACAACATCCTCCTCGTCACTAAATAAGTGACCAATTTTATTGCCAAAGATAAAAGCAAAGGATAGAAACCACTAGCCCGATTTGAGTCGAAGTTTAGAGGAGCACTTTTATGAAAAATCTCACAGCTTTGGTCACATGATAATATAATATTATTTATTTCTAACCTATATATATACTAGGATGACGGACACCGCTCAAGGCGCAGTTGGTCGTGTGCCCGTGTGTCAAGGGTCGCCCGCGCTCTAGGGCCCCTTGACCCACAACTCAACGTGGCTGTCGGGCCACCCCGCTAGCAAGACCGCACCGAAGAGGAGACAAGCTGCTATCGAGTCTTAGGTGATAGGGTCTTTGTACTTGTAAATAGTTAGATAGTTGGTAGTGGGCAGGTTGTTGCCCTTTTGGCCCGTTTTTCGCGGTGCTTAAACCCCTGTAATAGTAAGTGAGGTCAGAACAGATTTTTTTTTAAAAGTATTATAGGGGAGAGCAGGTATTCGAAGCATAGTTAAACAGCGTTCTATTGTAATCTCGGGCAATCTCCCTGGTCCTTTGTGGACGCCCGCACAAGTGTACTATATTCTTGGTGAATATAATGAAAGTTAATTTCCCTTCAATGTTGCTGTCCCTCTAAAGCGTTCCACTGGGGTGGGCGTGAGTGCGACGTACAGCGTACGTACATAGTTGGTTTAGGCGTATGTAGCGAGCAAGAAGCCGCTACTAGCCACACGGTGCACAGTTCCTAGCAACCTACTCGGTGCCCCGTGAGAGGTGGTATCAGAGCCTCGGCTCTTGATCCACAGGACCGAGGTAAGAATGTGGCAGAAGAATCAGGGGCCGCGGAGCCCGTAAAGAAAAGCATTAAAGTACGATTGGATGACGTGGAAGATGAAAATGGAAGGCTCTCATATGTTGTTGCGAGCCTGGAGGAAAAGGTTGAAACGTTGGAAGAGGAGGTTGTGGACCTCCAAGCTCAGCTTGGCGAGAGCAGGGCGGCCTGCCAAGCTTTTGCGAAAATAATCAGAACGAGCGACCTCGAGGGAGTGAGGCGCGATATGGAAGAGATGAGAATACAAATTGGAATACTCCAGAGAGCTGTGGGGAACGGAGGGGCCGTGAACCACGATCCAGTTGCGAGGCTTCGGATTCCTGAATCGAAAGCCTACGAAGGGGCAAGAGATGCGAAGGAAGTCGAGAACTTCCTCTTTGATATGGAGCAGTATTTCCTCGCTGCGCACATAAACGACGAGGCAAGGAAAGTGATGACGGCCACAATGTACTTGGCTGGGGATGCTAAATTGTGGTGGAGAAGGAAGCATGCTGAAATCCAAGCGGGGGTGGTGCGTTTGGACACGTGGAACGATCTCCGGGAAGCAATCAGACAACAATTCTTCCCTGAGAATGTTGAATACATTGCTCGCAAGGCATTGCGTGAACTCAAGCAAACGGGTTCTATAAGAGACTACGTGAAGGCTTTCTCAACACATATGTTGAGCATCACCGATATGTCAGAAAAGGATAAGCTCTTCACGTTTATGGAAGGCTTGAAACCATATGTGAGGAGCGAACTCCAGCATCAGAGAGTGACGGACCTTAATGCCGCGATGGGAGCGGCCGAAAGACTGATGGATTTCAACCCAGAACCTCGGAGTGTGCCGCCAACAACAAGCTCGGCACCAACGAGAGAAGGATTCGGAGGAGGGCCGAGACCCTTCCGAAGTGGTCCGTATAACAGTGGGGGAGAGAGACCGTCCCCAAGCACCGCAAGCTCTCATGCAAGTTTTAATAGGAACAAACCTACAGAGAGTAGGCCGTTCACAATCCCACAATGGAGATGCTTCCTTTGTGGCAACGCGTCACACTACATGTAAAACTGCCCCCAGAATAAACAATTGGTGAACACATTGGCGAGCTTGTCGAAGCTTGCCGAGAAAGTAGCAGAACAGGCAGGGGATGGGCCACAGGTTGTGGCGGATAATGGAGGTGAGGCGTATGATGTTGAGGTGGAAGAGAATTTGGGGGCTATTTCCCACCGATGTAACCCCCTGATTCATCAAATTGCGGCACAACGAAGAGTGTCGACGAGCACAGTAAAGCATGCGCCGGCTCTGTTGGGAAACAAAACTGAGGAAAAGGGTAAGCCCACGAAGAAGAAGGGGCTCATGTTTGTTGACATGAAGGTCAATGGGAAGTCCATAAGGGCGATGATCGATACTGGTGCTACGCACAACTACTTGGCAAGCACCGAGGTGGAGAGATTGGGATTAGTACTGGAAAAGGGAGTCGGTCGGGTGAAAGCAATCAACTCGGCCGCACAGCCAGTTGCGGGTATAGCTAGGTCAGTACCTATCAAGGTTGGACAATTTGAGGGAAGAACCAACCTCTCAGTGGTGATGATGGATGATTTCAAGCTTATTCTCGGGCTTGAATTTTTACGGGATACAGGTACGGCGGTCATGCCTCACGTAGACTCCTTGATGATGATGGGTCTAAACCTTGCTTAATCCCAGTACTATCGGAGAAAACAGCGGAGAAGGGTATCTCCGCCATGCATTTCCAAAAGGGGTACAAGAGAAATGAGCCCTCATTTCTGTGCGCTCTGAAATTCGAAGAGATGGAAGAAACATCAGGGCCGATCCCTGGTTTGATCAAGGGAATGCTAAGTGAATTCGAGGATGTCATGCCGGACGAACTGCCTAGAAAGTTACCGCCCAGAAGAGTGGTAGATCATGAGATTGAACTAGTGCCTGGCACGAAGCCCCCTGCTAGGGCACCATACCGTATGACATAACCTGAGCTTGAAGAGCTCAGAAAACAGCTGAAGGAGATGTTAGAATGTGGGATCATCAAGCCCGCTAAGTCGCCTTATGGAGCTCCAGTATTGTTCCAAAAGAAATCTGATGGATCACTGCGGATGTGTTGCGACTATCGGGCCTTAAATAAAATCACGGTGAAGAATTAGTACCCCATTCCTCTGGTGGCGGATTGCTTCGACCGTTTAAGTCGGGCACAATACTTTTCTAAGATCAACCTGCGATCGGGGTATTGGCAAGTCAGAATCAAGGAGGGGGATGAACAGAAAACGACAGTGGTCACGAGATATGGGGCATATGACTTCCTAGTCATGCCATTCGGCCTGACGAATGCCCCGGCAACGTTCTATACTCTGATGAACCAAGTACTACACGGGTTTCTGGATGAGTTCGTGGTAGTTTACTTGGATGACATTGTGGTGTATAGCGAGACTTTAGCAGAGCATGTAGAGCATCTGCGGAAGGTCCTGACAAGGCTTCGTGAGCACGAACTCTATGCTAAGCCATCAAAGTGCTCGTTTGCTCAAGAAAGGATAAATTTCTTGGGTCACATTGTGGAAAGAGGGAGGATCAGAATGGATCCGAAGAAGATAATGGCCATCAAGGACTGGCAACTTCCAAAGGATGTGCATGGTGTAAGGTCGTTCCTTGGATTGGCGAATTACTATAGGAGATTTGTGAAGGGGTACTCTGAGATAGCCCGCCCCCTCACTGACTTGACGAAGAAGACGGAGACCTGGAATTGGTCCCCACAGTGCCAGGAGGCATTCGAGGATCTAAAGAGGGCTATGGTGTCGGAACCGGTGTTGGCGCTCCCCGATCTATCGAAACCTTTTGAGGTGGAGACGGATGCGTCAGATTTTGCTTTGGGAGGGGTGTTGATTCAAGATAAGCACCCGGTGGCGTTCGAGAGTGGGAAGTTAAAGGATGTGGAGAGGCGTTACTCAGCACACGAGAAGGAGTTGTTGGCCATGGTCCATTGCCTGAGGACATGGCGTCATTATCTCCTGGGATCTCCTTTTGTGGTAAGGACGGATAACACTGCGGTAAGCCATTTCATGTCGCAGTCAAAGCTTACCAGCAAGTAGGCACGTTGGCAAGAGCTGCTGTCAGAATTCAATTTCATGATCGAGTATCGTGCTGGGTCCAGCAATCATGTAGCTGATGCCCTAAGTCGGAGGGCGGATTTAGCAAAACTGGGGTCGGTAGCTGCCCTTACCTCAAGTAAAGTTGCTACCTCAGTATTGGACTAGATACGAGACATGTTGCCGAATGATGATGCTGCGCAGTCTCTGATGAAATTGGTCGAGCAGGGTAAGACTCGACAATTTTGGGTGGAAGACGGTTTATTGAGGACAAAAGGGAATCGTATCTACATTCCTAAGGGCGGAAAATTGAGGAAATCCCTTATCGCTGAATGTCATGATACCTTGTGGGCCGGTCATCCAGGAGTGGAACGCACATGGGCCTTATTGAATAAGGCTTATTACTGGCCGCAGATGTGGGACGATGTCGAAACGTATGTCCGCACTTGCCTAGTGTGTCAACAAGACAAGGCGGACCACCAAAAGAAGGCAGGATTACTGGAACCATTGCCGGTGCCCACAAGACCGTGGGAAAGCGTATCCATGGATTACAAATCTGGATTGCCTAAAGTGGGGGACTTTGGCAACATAATTGTCGTGGTGGATCGCTTCTCGAAGTACACTACCTTTATCGTAGCTCCCAAACATGTTACGGCAGAAGGGACAACTCATCTCTTCTTCAAGCATATTGTTAAATACTGGGGACTGCCGCAAGATATTGTCAGTGATCGGGACTCTCGATTTACTGGCGCGTTTTGGACCGAACTTTTCAAAATCTTTGGGTCCAAGCTGAATATGAGCTCGAGCAATCACCCACAATCCGATGGCCAAACTGAGCGGTTTAATTCTATGTTGGAGGAGTATCTTCGGCACTTTGTTCGGGGTACTCAAAAGGATTGGGTGAAGCTCCTGGATGTTGCTCAGTTGTGCTTCAACGCTCAGAAAAGCTCTTCCACAAATAAGAGTGCTTTTGAGATTGTTACCGGGCAACAACCGCTACTCCCGCACACCGTTGACTCCCCTCAAGGTGGAAAATCTCCTCTCGCATGGAGTTTCTCTCAGGAATGGAAACAGAATGTGGAAATTACTCGAAGTTACCTGGAGAAAGCTCAAAAGCGGATATGAAACGGCGCTTCTTGGAATTTGAGGCGGGAGATAAAGTCATGGTTAAGGTCCCTGATCCCAGGCACTCTAAATCATCAAGGGAGAGGGATCCTCGCTTGATGCAAAAATACATTGGACCTATAACTGTGATGAAGCGCATTGGGAAGGTGGCCTATAAACTGGAGGTAGCCCCTTGGTGGAAAATGCACAATGTTCTACATGTAAGTCAGCTCAAACCTTATTCTGCAGATATGGACGATGTATCCCGGAACCTGCCGAGTCGTCCCCAACTGGAGCTGAAGAAGATAGAGAAGCGTGCCTCAGAAGCTATCCTTGACCACCGGGTTGGACGTACAACGACCAAGACGTATGACGAGTACCTGGTGAAGTGGATGGGCTGCAATAATGAGGAGAACACTTGGGAGCGGGTGGCAAACCTCAAGGCGTTTAAACACTTGATCGAAGTATACCATGCCTCAATGACGCCGAGGACGTAGCCATCTCAAGTGGGGGAGGATGTCAAGGGTCGCCCGCGCTCTAGGGCCCCTTGACCCACAACTCAACGTGGCAGCCGGGCCACCCCGCTAGCAAGACCGCACCGAAGAGGAGACAAGCTGCTATCGAGTCTTAGGTGATAGGGTCTTTGTACTTGTAAATAGTTAGATAGTTGGTAGTGGGCAGGTTGCTGCCCTTTTGGCCCGTTTTTCGCGGTGCTTAAACCCCTGTAATAGTAAGTGAGGTCAGAACAGAATTTTTTTTTAAAAGTATTATAGGGGAGAGCAGGTATTCGAAGCATAGTTAAGCAGCGTTCTATTGTAATCTCGGGCAATCTCCCTGGTCCTTTGTGGACGCCCGCACAAGTGTACTATATTCTTGGTGAATATAATGAAAGTTAATATCCCTTCAATGTTGTTGTCCCTCTAAAGCGTTCCACTGGGGTGGGCGTGAGTGCGACGTACAACGTACGTACATAGTTGGTTTAGGTGTACGTAGCGAGCAAGAAGCCGCTACTAGCCACACGGTGCACAGTTCCTAGCAACCTACTCGGTGCCCCGTGAGACCGTGGCTGAAGTGTTTTTGCTAAGGTGTGGAATGAATATATAACATTTGTTTCATATTTATAACCATATTAACTTTTTCAACACATAGAAATTAGAATTCTAACAATGTATTATCTGAAGGTATGTAATACAAACACAAACCAAAAGCTCAATTAGTCTATGTCACTTAACCAGAGCCAAAGAGTTTAAAACAGATGCAATTAAGTAACTTAACCACGAAAAACCAAAACTGGCTACAATCAGTGCATCCTCTATCCATAGTTTCTGTACAATCAGGTAATGTTTTGCAAAGGTTTAAGGACACATCTCCTGCTAAGGATGTAAACAAAATTAGCCAACAGACAAAGGTCTATACAAGTTTGGTGTTGGGTAGCAAACCCATCCCACATCGGAAGATTGGAGAAAGTTTGTCCATTATATAAGTGTTCACCTAACTCCATTAGTATGAGGCCTTTTGGGAGATGCCCAAAAACAAATCCGTGCGGGCTTGGCCCAAAGCGGACAATATCATACTAATGCGGAGTTGGGGTGAAGGCGCGCGGTCCCAACAAGTGGTATCAGAGCCCAGGTTCGGGCTTATCGGAGTGGTGGACTGCGTTTTATGAGGAATTCCCTGTGTAACAAGACCAGAGACCTGCAGGGGTGCCTTGTGCAGAAAGTCTTCCTGGCAAGTGTTGGAGCCCAGGTTCGGGCTTATCGGAGTGGTGGACTGCGTTTTATGAGGAATTCCTGGTGTAACAAGACCAGAGACCTGCAGGGGTACCTTGTGCAGAAAGTCTTCCTGGCAAGTGTTGGTCAGGCAGCGGGTCCCGTTTGGTGTGACGGAGGTACAAGATGTTTGGCAGGTGAAGTGACCTATGTTTGACAGGTCAGGTAATGTGACTTAGCAATTGGAGATCTGCGGTTGATGTCTTGTGTCGAAAGTCCCCTTGACGTTAAGGAGGTCAGACGGCGTGTCCTACAAAGGTGTGTAGCGGCGGTGCAAGATGGTTGGTGGATCAAATGAATTGACCCTGAAAGGGAGGTCATAAGTAGTGTGGTCTTGGTTTGAGGGGAGGATTGTTGGGTAGCAAACTCATCCCACATCCGAAGATTGGAGAAAGTTTGTCCAATATATAAGTGTTCACCTAACTCCATTAGTATGAGCCCTTTTGGGAGATGCCCAAAAACAAATCCGTGCGGGCTTGGCCCAAAGCGGACAATATCATACTAATGCGGAGTTGGGGTGAAGGCGCGCGGTCCCAACATTTGGTAGGCTAACTAAATATTTACATATTTACAATCCACACAAACATGATTGCCGAGAGTATTTTGAGTTGTCAGATATGTTCAGCATGAGTGAAGATGTAATGTTATCTCATGAGACACTTGGATTTTCAACCTGAGTATTTTGTGATGCTTGAGAGTCATGTTGCACCGACCATAAACCTATACGAATATAATTAGATAAATTGTATTGTATTTCCTACAAAAGAAAAAGGCAAGGATGTTAAAATTCAATGCAGTTATAAGTAAGAATGGACAATGTGGGATAAATCCCCAATTGGGCATCATATTTTTACTTAACTCCCTACGTATAAATTTCACATAATGTAGCATAAATATGATATAATGCAGTATTTATATCCTATTATATAGTATAAATTTATTAATATGTTGTAATAAAAAGTGTTATAAATATATTATAACTCTCAAAATATGTTGTATGATTTTCACATAATGTAGTACTAAAAAGTTCTAATGCAGTATTTATATCCTATTATGTAGTATAAATTTATGGGGAATTAAGTAAAAATATTCAAACTGATGGGGAATTTTTCGCGACTGCCCCTTATAAGAAAAGTACAAACTTGTACTCGCTCCAGCTTCAGCATGCAAGGGTAACCGACTAACCGGTCAACCTGTACGAGCGAAATAACAGTATGCCAATGTTCGACTGCGAAATGAGACTGTCATTTTTTTCTAGATGTGGATTACAAGTTCTTTATGTTCTAGATCTTTGTAGATGTCAATGCAATTGAGTTTTTGATCCTGTATTATAAGGAAAATGTATACACTGAACTGAAAATGTATTGCAACTAGCAAGGACAAATAGCGTTAACTATTATAAGACTATGATTACCTCCTCATCCAGTTTCATTAGTCTGAGCGCAGTCATTCCAAGCACCCTTTCTGCAAGTTCTCCAAACATCACAACATCTAACGGAGTCAAGTTGTCCGGCACTGTCGTGACAAATTTTGCCCTAAAAAGTTGCAAATAAGGTTTTAATTAAGAAGGTTCCATTGCAATCAAAAATTAAACAGTGTAATGTATGTAAAACCGAAACATATAATATAGTACCTAAATTTTGCAACCGTTTCACCATGACAAAAATTGCAGAGATGGTTTTCCATTAATACTGTCCTGTTGTGCTTTTTAAGCAACCAGTGCAAGCCATGTACCAAAATTTTGTTCTTCATCCGTGATTTTTGCGTGAACTTTCACCAAAAACTTACCGTCCTACATATAACAATTTTCCAAAGGCTATTTCATACAGGCTTGAAGACCAAAGAGGCAAAGATGATAAGAAACAGAACAAATAATTCAGATTCATGTCTATGAGGTGTGCTAATTTACGGTAATCAGAATAATATATACGGCAACAGCAAGTAAAACTGTTGATGAGAATTAAAGAGGATGGTTGAATAAGGAAAAATTGATGGTCTTTGTAGATATTGTCACGAGTTGTACCCCAGTATCTTTTGGTATTCATAGTGGACAGTATAGGTCTTCTAATATTACAATGCGACTTTCATTGGGTTTATGTACATAGTAGAGCTGTATGATATTTTTGTTTTCATAATCAAACATTTTAAAATTGTGTTTTTTTGTGTGAAAGTAAGGCACTATGTCTGCATACCAAGTATATGGAAAAATACAATCAAAGCAAAAAAAAACAGTTTGTCAGAAGATATAGTACCAAAACAGTGCATAAAAGAGAAAATACAAATGAAAGTGTGAGTTTGGCCTATTTTCCTAGTTTGTTTTTATAACCTTTTTGCTGATACTATTGGCATTTACAGACGCCCTTGTCGTGGTTATAGACAAATAAACAAATCAACAATAAAAACAGCTTGCTCTTGTAATCAAGAACACATCACACAACTTGTAGATCTTGGAGATAGATGCTAGATTTTGTAAAAGTGCAAAAACTCTACAGCCATGTGGAGAAAATTAATGTACCTATTTTACACGCCAATTAATGCGCTTGGCCCTTCCTGGGAGCAAGATATTTGTTCTTGTCAATCTTACTAAATGATGTAATCAGAACCTGGACTATGTGGAAAATAACTGAGATGAAATACACTAATGCTTGATACAACCTTATGAAATGCACCAACTTTAGTAAGACGTGCAAATTCAATCAAGCATAAACAAATATATAGAATTTGGAATTAACTATTTGAACTTAACAGCTTATGCTGATATGTGTACAAAATTATCTCCAAAAAACTTATTAATATTACACGTCCCTTTTTAAGTTATATAATAAAATTTCATATTTAATTCTATTGATAATTATGGAATCGAATTTGAGTTTTAGTTTCATAGGGACACCGCGCAAGGCGCAGTGATCTTCACCGTGGCCAAAATCAAGTTTTGGTAAAAATATCAAATGAATGTATTATACTACAATGTAAAAGCAATGCAATCTTTGTATGGTTATCGTGTTCGGAACAATCTTTGAATGTGCTATCCACAAACAGCCGGAAGGTTTGAAATAATGTTCATTATTCAACTGTTGAGTAATATACAACTGCAAAGTGTACAATCCAATGAACATTGAGGAATGTGGGTGATTTATGGCACCTGAGCAGAATAGAGGAGTTGGGAAAAAGTGTGAATATTGTATCTTAATCACCGCAAGCAGTAAAGACTAAAAGTGCGTGCATATAATGCGGACCTTTGTTTATTCATAGTTTCTGCACAAATAGTTAATGTTATACAAAAATATGAGTACTGAACATCTCTTACGAAAGATGTCGACAAAAATGGCCAGCAGACAAAAATATAGATAAGTTTAGTAGGTTACCTATGTATCTCCATATTTACATTCTAAGTAAGTGTGGCTTAACATTATCTCAAGCAGCACGTGGATAATTAACCTGCGAGCTTTTTGATGCCTCGGAACTGTGTTCATCACCTAAAAAGTGACCTTTGCAAATATTAATGATAAATTCTATTGTATTTGTCAAAAAAGGAAAAAGGCAGGAGAGCTCGAACTCAGTGCATGTATAACAAAAGTGCATACATGAGCTTTCTTCAGTTTCAGTTTGCATTGGTAAGCTTTCAGGATGCACGAGCGAAATAACAATGTACCGATATTCGCTGCCGAACTGAGATTCTGTCAGTCTTTTCTTGATGTGCATTATGAATTTTGTGTGTTCTAGATGTTTGTTGATATCAACACAATTGAGGCTTTTTTCCTGTATTATAAAATTTATGTCTAGACTTCACTAAAAATGTATTGTAAGAATGAGTAGTGGCAGCTGTCAGTACTTAATGCAAAATTACAATTACCTCCTCTGTGAGTTCCATGAGTTCAAAAGCAATAAAACCAAGAATACTTTCTGCAAGCTCGCCAAACATGGGAACATCTAATGGAATGAGCTTGTCGGAGAGTGTCATTGCAAATTTAGCCCTGGAGAATAGTCCATCAGTGTTTAACTAAAAAGTTTTTGAGGTAAGCAAAGAGGTAAAGAGTGTAAAGTAAATACAAAGAAAACATATAATATAGTATCTGGGTTTTGCGATCGTTTCAGCAAAAATTGCACATGATTTTTCAGTCGTACTCTCCTGTTGTGCTTCGTAAGCAACTGTTACAAGCCATATACCAAAACCTTTGTTCTTCATTAATAATTTTTGCCCTAACCTTTACCCAAAATTTGTCGCTCTACGTACAACGGGTGAATAAATTACGAATGGTATAGTCACCTTGAAGATTCCAGAAAAATTAACAGAATCAAGAGCAACTAAAATTTTGGCCTGTGCAAGTTTTACGAGTCAAAATTGTGGAACAAAATATGGAATATAATACAGAATAATAGTATTCAAAAAGTACTATATTTTGATACCTAAGAACTACGAGTAAGAACCTGTAATGCCTACAAATATTGAATTTTACAACTATAAAAAGTGTAGCTGTTTTGTACAACACCCAACTTATATTTTCTGGTTTTTTTATTATTCGTTCTCCTTTGTACTTTGTTATATGGCTATAAATACATCAGTTTGGTCATGCCCTGAAATTTTCTCTTGATCTTCCCTGTTCCTTCTATTATTTTCTTTCGTAAGAGTGACATCAACTATAATAATGAGTGAACAAGGATTTCTATTATGTGTATGTACTTGGGAGTTTAAGTTCTATCTATCTACTCTTTTTCTGATACATTAAATCCTAGTGACCTTTTAAAAAGGTTGGAATAAAAAAAATATATTACTGCATCAAATTTCAAGCTAGGTAAAATTCTTTTGCTGCAAGAATCTGAGACGAAATTCATGAAAGGATAATTATGAAAAAGGTATTTACAAGCAATGCACACATAGACATAAAACCTTCATGATCCATTCTTGTGCAGTTTATGTATATATAACTCTAGGACACTAACAATAAGTGAGTGTAAAAGAAGAAAATTAGCGAAGGTAGCAAAAGAAATCCAATTTGAACATATACTTGAATCGTGGATACAATGTGGACAGAACTTGTAAGAAAGATAAATAATAAGTAGCCGAACAAATGTATCCTTACAATGTACGTTTAAATAAATGCTTAGCCATAAATTCCATGTCATTACATGGAAAATCACCATTAAATATCAATTATACTTCAGACAAAAACAAAAGAACATTTGAACACAATTATAACACAAAAGAAAAGGAATATAAGAGGGAACTACCATAATATTCCAAGGAGGAAAAAAAGGGTTGAATGAATGGTCAGTGAACGTGTATAAGACAGACAACTGTAAGAAGTATAATGTAATCATGTTCCAATAAAGCATATATAAATCTGATACAAATTTTGCAGTAAGTATAAACAAAACATGAATAAACCTGATAGAAAGTGCAAGAATTTTAATTGGAAAAAAACACATAGATAATGCAATTTTCATATATATGAACCAAAAAATAAAAACTATAAATACAGAGATAGATAACCTGTAATAACGTTACAACATGAGAAAGCAGTCCTGGTAGAAACAAAAATCACAAAATGGACTGCATATAATCAACGTAAACTAATATTAGGAAAAGAGAACTATATGGTGTTTATTAGTAATTAAAGGTATCAGAAACTGTAAATGTATAGTAAGAAGTAATTACATGGTTAAAACAACAGTAATACAAAATTCCATCTACCAGGTCTTGTTGAATTATTTGAGTTGATTTAACTTTGAGTAGACGCATGCAATGGATATATAATAAGATTATTGGTGCAACGGCAACGTGAAAATACTGTTGCAAGTACTTGGCTATATGCACGTTTGCGTATTTGTTTAGTTGTTGTGAGACAACTCTGATGTGTTTTACTAGTTGTGCACTCATGCTGCAAAATCTGGTGTTTATACTAAGACTCATGTATTCGTATTGCTTGAAGTTTAAATTTTGTGAATGTAAAGTACCATTGCAGGTGATTTTAATGCATGTCAAAACACATTTTGAACTTGACAGAATTTAAACTTCAAGCAATATGAATACGAACCTTGGAATTCATAGAGTCGTAATTTTATGTGATTTCGCAGCTTTTTTTTTTTTTTTTTTCCTAGTTATTTCTGTATGTAATTGTACTATAACAAAATTGAGTAAGCTTTTTAGTTTGTCTTTTAATTACTGAAGATGTAATTGCAGGCACAGAAAAATACAAGAAGAATTAGGCCACGCCAATGATAAGCAGAGCCAAAGAAGTTTATGGAAACTGTTATAGTGAAGTAAAGAAGCCCAAAACGAGTCAAACGAGTCTAAAATAGGTCGAACAGATAGAAAAACGAATGAAATGGGTCCAAAAAGGGTCAAATGAGTCCAAAATAGATCAAATAGGTCGAAAAACAGGTGAAATGGACCTAAAATGGGTTAAACGAGTCTCAAATAGAACGTACTTGAATTGAGTAGGAAACCATTAAGAATCCATTATTGAACCCATTAATAAACCACTAAAACTCACCACAACTCATTAGGAAACCATTAAAAATCCAACCCATTAACAACCCATTAATATAGAACCTAACTTTGACCCAATCCATTTAAACCCAACCCAAATCCAGAACATGCCATGGATCTTTAACTCTTAATCATCCTTATGGTAAAAAGGGCAAAGCATGCCCTCCCATGTCCCAACACTTGATCATAATTCATAAATTATAAGAACATGGGTGTGTTGATGTACTCTAACAAAGCCAGATACAAATTGCTAACAAGAACTTAGAGAAACATGGTGTGCGAAATCAAGAAAAATAAAATTGTTAACATAATGTAAAATCAATGTTAAAAGAGTATATGAAATTAAGCTAATACTGTCAATAACATGTCTCTGTATCAATTAAATACTGAACTATTTACTAAATAATAATGGGGGCATTTTAATCCTATCAACTAGTTTTTAATTTTGTGTGAGTTAGACCAACCCTATAACATCTAATGGAGTAATGGACATTCAAAGTTATAAAAACACACATTCAACTGGATCCCCCAATAAACTCCCATGTGTTGCATTCAGATAAAATCCAACAGTGACATCTCCGCAATAATGGTACATAGTATAAGTACGGCGTGGCCGATTGCGAGGCGTATACACAAACTCCAAGTTGACGTCAGTCTTATAAACGATGCCGTATTCGGCCATCTTCCGGCCGAGTTGAACATGATCGGTAGCATTATAATGGGGCCATGATCCCATTGCAATTGTCGAGTTAATAAACGTGATATTGTTCGGAGGCTGAGTAAAAGATGGGATCACCACTGTCGTCGAGAACTTGTCAGACGACATCCCTTCTTGAGCAGAAACCTTGATGTATTCATAGAAAAGCTCCGACTTGTCACTTTGCAGTGAAAACCCAAGGCTCCACGTTGATTCTTGAATGGAAACGGAAGCTGATATTATCTGAAAAGAAGGTTCATAAAAAGATAGTAAATAAGAAAGGATCCAGAACATTAATTCTGTAACGAATAACGTTAGCCCGATGACGATGATGATCTGCCATTTCGGACTGAGCAACTTGAATCCCCGATCCATTCTGTTGGAGATAAATCTCCAATTCACACCCCAATTTGGTGTTTCGCTTGATGAATTAATGTAACCCATGGTTTTACTATGAAGGCTTGATCAGTTGTGTATGGAGACGTAGTGCGTATATATATGTTAACCTCTCGGGATAGGTTTAATGTTCGATGAGAGTTCTAATAAATAATGGAATTCTTTTTTTTGAAACAATAAATAATGGAATTCTAATAGCATCAAACATCTACACAGAGTAAAATTTCGTCTATTTTAAATTTCAAACTTATCCAAGAATTTTCGTTTAGTTTATTTAAGGGAAGGAGAATTTCTTGGATCATTTAGAATAGGGAAAATATTATTTTTCCTCTTTTAGAGATGTAATTTTTTTATTTTGGTTCTGAACTTTTAACTTTTCTCACATTACATTATTTTTTTTTTTCGATTCAATTTTATTCCTCCGCATTCTACCTGGCAAAATTTTGGGGATTTTTTTTCTGATTTTTCCTTCAAAATCTAAGCTGATATATGACGTAGGTACATTATTAATGTTTACGGAAAAAACTAAAAAAAAATATCACGTAATTACATAAACTATTCTTATTTAACAAAATACCCCTTTATTATAAATTTTTTTTTTTTCTAATTTTACCTCATGATCAACTTCATGTCAAAAACCACCTCTCTTCTCACTTCTCTCTCATCGCTTTGCCTTCACTTGAAAAGTATATATAGGTCAAACCAGTTGGACAGATTAATCCCATGTTGAATCAAATTGATAAGGTTTGTTTCTTTATAGATTTTTTTAGAAATCACTAAATCTTCCAGAAATTTAGAACTAGTCCTTGCCAACAAACCCTGCTTATCTTTCTTATCTTCTTGTATTTGGACTCTTGTTTTATTCGTTTTATTTGGTCATATACTAGGTCAAATTAATTATTCATTCATATCAAAATGATTAAAAATTATTCTCCTTAATTAATTTTTCTGAATCAAATAAAATACAAGATAATATTGCATAAAATAAATTTCTCAAAAATTATATTCACTTTCCAAACATGTTTAAACTTTCTACGTGTTAAAAAAACTTGTCATCATGTGATTCAAAAATATTATTAGACTTTCACTTTTATTAGAAGTCTCGTCCAACATTAACTCTCCGTCTCTCTCCCTCTGATCTCTCTATATGTATTCGTATCAAAGCCGCTGATCTCTTTCTCATACTACAAGATTTGCTTGTTTATCTGCTAAATTTAAACTGTGTTTTTTTAATAAAAAACAATGAGTTACGACGAATCATCAAAGCAAGCAACAAGAAGTGGTGAGATTAGTTGCACCGCCTTGTCAGAGTGGATGCTGGTTAACAAAAGTGGTGAGATTAGTTGCACCGCCTTGTCAGTGTGGATGCTGGTTAGCTTTTTATTTGTCGGATTATTCTTCTATCTCCAGCAGTTTCAGCCAAATGATGGCCATCCTACTTTTCATATCAAAACAGCTTCTGTTTCCGTCCAAGAATCCTCGTGGGGCGTTGGATTTGTTGTCCGAAATTTTAATTTCTTCTCCAAATTTCACTACGAATATATTAGGGTTTCCGTCGAGCAAGGGACTTCTTCGGATAAGTTTTCGACGACAGTGATCTCACCTTTTACTCAGCCTTCCCGCAATACCACGCTCCTTAACTCAACTGTTGTAATGACCTCATGGCCCGATTACAATGCTACTGATTATATTCAACCCGGCCCCATGATGGCCGAATATGGCTTGATATTTATGAGTACGGTCAAGTTTCGGGCTGCATATACCGTTGAGGGAGATAAAGTAAATTATCTGAGAGATTGTATTTGCAAGGATATCAAGGTTGGGTTTTTGACTAATGCCACAGCACAAGCAGTTCTGTTGGGAGGACGAAGCCCAAGCCCCTTTTTTATTATTCCATATAAACATAAAGAATATGAATATTGTCATTGCAACGATCCAACGACACTGAAGAGTATAGTTGGAAGGGCCGATTTGAATACAGTCTCAATCTAGTATGTAGACATGCAATTAAAGAATTAGTTCTCTTATTATTATTATTATTTTGGTACTTTGGTTCAAAATTATTATTATTATTAAGTTTGGTTTTATTCGGTTTTACCCCCAACAAAAAAAGAGAGAGTAAACCCTCTTGTAATATTCAAAATGTTTGAAATATCTTCTTATATTAATTTTATTCTTATTAGGCTCCTTGTCATTTTAAATAAATTTCAAATAACCTCCTTAGTAGTGGCATGTGAACTTCACTC
Source organism: Lantana camara (assembly GCA_037501455.1). Classification (NCBI taxonomy): domain Eukaryota; kingdom Viridiplantae; phylum Streptophyta; class Magnoliopsida; order Lamiales; family Verbenaceae; genus Lantana; species Lantana camara. The sequence goes on from CM074859.1 coordinate 20,114,883, forward strand.
TCCAAATTTGATAATGTAAATCATATTTAAGTGTTAAAATACCTAAAATATTCTTTTATTTTAGTGGCATGTGAACTTCACTCTCCAAATTTGATAATGTAAATCATATTTAAGTGTTAAAATACCTAAAATATTCTTTTATTTTAATATACGCAATTCCTGAATTATTATACAACCTTACGAGATTCCGGGATTTTTATACGCAATTCCCTAAAAATTGTACGCAATTCCTAAAGACAATGTACGAACATGTACTATTTGTGGGGACCTAAAAGGAATTTTGTTTTTCAATTGGGGATTGAATGAGAACTTTTTCAAAACTGGGGACCTAAAAAGAATTTTTTCAACTTTTTGGTACTATTTAAAGATTTTCCCATAAATTATTATATAAAAGTGCTTTATATATAAAAGTCGGTAAGAACTAATTCATATAAATGTGCTTTATATGATATTATATAATTTCTTTATATAATATTTTCTTTAGTAAATTAGTTTTACTAAATTAAATTGGTTCATTTATTATGTAAATTCGTTTTATATAATATACTAAAAATCATTAGTTGATTATAATTTATCTTTGTGATATTTTGGTACGAATCATGTTAATTTGTTTAATAATAGTTCAAATTTTTGAATTCGTTTCACTCGGACTTGTGATAATTAAATTATATGAAAATCTGGAATCATATTATATGTGATGAGATTATGAGTTTATCAAATTTTTTGAACATGTAATGTGCATGAAGAAAATTCTTGTTAATTTAATTATTTAGTTATGTGCCTAATAAAATGTCATTTTTTTATATATTTAGAGACATGTCTTCGAAACGCTTGACAACTGAAACTTTAGAAAAACTCGATGGGTCGAACTATGACATTTGCCATAGGAAAATCCAGTACTACCTTCATGACTGCGAAGTAATGGACCCCTTAACTCCTAGTAAGGTCGCGCCTACTGAACTTAATTAAGAAGGATGCCACTGAGCAGCAGATCAATGAAACTAGCCTGCCTATATACCAGGAATTACTTAAAAAGGATCGTAGTGCACATTATGGTATGTTGAGTATCATGCACAATGACCTAATGGGAGAGTTTGAAGTCTATTCCATAGCTAAGGAAATGTGGGATCAACTTAAGATCAAATATGGTCAAACATCTAAGACAAAGTTGCGTACCTTGCATTTGAAATGAATGCAATATACCTTAGATTCTAATCGAACCATAAGTGAGCATTTGCGCACTATAAGTGTTATGGTTAATGATCTTAAGGCTGCAGGAACTGATATTCCTGAAAATGCCCAGGTTCTGCATGTGATTCGAGCACTTCCAAATGAACCTCATCACTGGAAGAATTTTAAACTCCTTATGGCTCATAGTGATCACATTAGATCATTTGTTAAGATCTCAAAGCACCTGGAGTCTGGAGATAGAAGAGAAGCGCATCAAATCACTTGGTCACTCTGAAGTTGCGCTTGTCGCCCGAGGGAAAAAACCCAAAAGCAACAAGTTCAAGAGAGAGAGCAAGTCTAAGAAAGGAAAACGTCATTCTCAAACTAACGGACCAAAGGGTGGCGTCACCAAAGTAGGAAAACCTAAAGAAAAGAACATGGCGCATGTAAAGTGCTACAATTGTAGGAAGAAGGGTCACTTTGCTCGGGATTGCCCTGAACGAAAGAAGGTACCTACTTCTCATTCTCCTCTTGAACTATATGTTTGTGCACATGCATTAGTGGCTAATCATTTTCCGAATTAGATTGTATATTTGGGAACAAGCAAACACATAGTGCAAGATCGAGCTGGTTTCCGAGAGTTTCATCGTTATCCGGTGGGAACTCAAACAGTCATTTTAGGAAATGGCAGCGAGGAAGACATCCTCGGGATAGGGGTATACCAGCTGAAACTTCATGGAGAAAATACGTTATTTCTTCATGATGCTCTCTATGCACCGAGGGTGCGATGTTCTTTAATTTCACTATTTTCTTTGTTGAGACTTGGTTTTTCCTTCAATTTTAATTCTTGTGGTTTAGAGATTTTGTATCATGGCAATGTGTTTGGCCACGGGTCAGTACATAATGGTTTCTTTGTTATTGACTTGGATAATATTTATAATAATAATTCTTAGCTTGCCTTAGTTGTTAATTTTGATTGTGATTCTGAATCTGTGAAATGGCATTCTAGACCAGGCCACATAGGCCAAGATAGGATGAGTCGTCTAGCTAAAGAAGGTCTTTTAGACCAATTCACTAGGGTTAAGTTACCTAAATGTGAGTCATGTTTAGCTGGCAAGGTAACCCAAAAACCTTTTGGTAAGCCTTCAAGGGTATCAAGTCAGTTAGAATTAGTCCATTCTGACATATGCGGACCCATGAGCATCAAGGGACGTCGTGGTGCTATTTCTTCTCTTACTCTCATAGATGATTATTCACGATATGGGTATGTGTACCTACTATCTCACCACTATAAAGCACTAGATGTGTTCAAACGTTTTGTAGCGGAAGTAGAAACTCAATTGGAACGAAAAGTTAAGACTCTTCGACCAGATCGGGGCCGTGAATATCTCTCTGATATGTTCAAGGAGTATTGTGAAGGAAAGGGTATACGCAGATAATTTACTATTCCTAGAACTCCACAACAAAATGGTGTTGAGGAATGAAGGAATCGTACTTTACTTGACATGGTTAGATCAATGATGACACAAGCTAGTCTCCTGATCAGTTATTGGGTACATACTTAACCGTGTACCAAATAAAAGTGTACCCGCCCCTCTATATGAGTTATGAAATGGTAGAAAACCTTCCTTAGACCACTTACGCCCGTGGGATTCGGCCGGCTATGTGCACAATCCGAACCACAAACATGGAAAACTTGGTCCAAGAGCCACCAAGATGGTGTTCATAAGGTATCCCAAACATTCAAAAGGGTATGTAATGTTTGGTGAACACCCAGATGGTGGCATGACAGAAATGGATTCCCGCAATGTTGAATTTCTTGAGAATGAGTTTCCAAGTATCAGTGAAATTAAACAAGACCTTGAGTTGCATGAGTTACAACCTCATGATGATTTATCTCTTGGTGAGGGGAGGGATATGAGAACTCGCAAAGTCAACAAGAATAATATAATTCCATTAAATGAAGGAGACAGTGGAATTAGTCATACAATTCTAGATACTGGAAATTTGTCTGCTAATGAACACTAATTCGAATATGAGGAAGGTCTTAATTTTCAAGTTCCCAAACCTCCAAGGGATAGCGGGAGTGATTCGATACCCGAACAGACAAGTAATCAAGGTCCTGCAATATGAAGAAGTGAACGTGAAAGAATTCGTCGAAGATACTTTTAGTTCGAAGAGAAAATATTCCTATGCACTCCTTTAGAAATTGAGGAGCCTTCTTCCTTTAACGAGGCCATAAATTCACCGAATAATTCTGATTGGATGGATGCTATGAGGGATGAGATGGAATCAATGACGAAGAATAAGGTTTGGAATTTAGTTGACCTTCTACCTAAGCGTAAATCAATTGGAAACAAATGGGTTTTCAAGATAAAACAAGGTGGATGGATCAATTGATAAATTCAAGGCCCGACTAGTGGTGAACGATTTTACCTAAATTGAGGGTATAGATTATGAAGAGAATTTTTCTCCTGTGCTGAGACTCGCCTCTAGTCGCCTACTCCTAGCCCTGGACGTAAAGACTGCTTTCCTCAATGGTAACCTTGTGGAATAGATTTATATGGATCAACCTATTGGTTTTGTATCAAAAGGTCAAGAAGACAAAGTTTGTCGTCTAAGAGATCCATTTATGGTCTAAAGCAGTCTTCCATATCAAGGTACTTCAGATTCCATGAAGCCGTTTCTGAGTTTGGCTTGAACATGGTAGATGAAGACCATTGTGTATATATCAGGAAAACTACAGAAGAGATTATGTTTCTTTCTCTGTACGTTGATGACATTCTTTTGGCTGAAAACAACATGGAGATGATCAATGTTACTAAGCAGTGATTGTCCTTTGTTTTTTAGATGAAGGACATAGGTGAGGCAAGGTATATCCTTAGCATTGAAATAATGAGAAATCTGATGGTACCGAAATTGGATTCCTAAGATGCAACCAACACTTTAAGATTTAGTTTGGAAAGGGAAAGACCATCACAGGCGTTTGAGCCTTAGGAACTAGGTTTCCTTTCAAGCGTGGGTTCTTCCAGCTAGGATAACACCAAGAGTGCAAAGTATGATTATGATGCAGCTGTAGTAAAGGTAATGCAGAGCTTGGAAAGATGAAAAAAAATGGAGGAAAATATGCCCAGTTTTAGAGTGCAATGTACTGTGTAGAAGATGACTTAAGAAAGAATGCAAGGATTTCTTCCTATTTATATGTTAGGGGTGAGGGTGCTTTGGGTATTTTGACCAAGTGGTCCCAAACCTGTGTTGCCCTAACACGTGGCAATCTGTGACTGTATGAGAGTGATGGCTCTGAAAGTAGGCGGCGTGTCAGGTACGTGGTGCACACTGCCACTGTGTCAGAGGTTATTGGCGAGAGTCATGCGCTGGGAGGCTCAAGATCTGTCATGCAGGCGTACGGATGCCTCTCTTGGGACAGATCTTACCCGAGCGCGGGTGACGCTCGAAGGGGTGCACGAGTGGGTTTCCTCTGGTAGATGACTTACGAGCGTCAAATACCCAAGCGTAAGAAAGGAGGCGCCCTCGTAAAGCGTTTCCCTGGGAAGGGCGACTTTGAGGGATTGTAGTACGAGCATTGGTTTTGATAATGGAACATTCTGCTCGAATAGAGGGTCGAGGCGCATGGGCGTGAATTAGCCAACAAGCGAACGGGCCGGGTTGGTCCGCAAGCCCAATAATGCGAGCGTCCACGCTCTAAGCCAATGGGTGGCAACACGTGGACGGCTCTGATCCGAGCATGGTTTTGGGTCTCATCATTTGTCCCCCAAATTCTGTAGTAGTGCTTGAGCGTACTGTAGAATTTCAGAGAAGCGAGCCTTGAGTTTCTAAATACCCGGGGGTCAAGTTTAAGGAATGGAGTGACTGTTTGTCTTTTGTAACGGTCCTCTTCTGACACGGCTATAAATGCAGTCCCATCCGCGTTTAATGCGGAGTGGAAACGTTGGCGCGTGTCCCACTGAGTGGGCGCGTGTGCTCTGGTAAGCGCGAGGCGATTACCTAAAGTGGGAGTCTCCCAAGGCGGGCAATGATTGTAATTTTGAATTACCCAACCCTATGTGACGCAAATTCTTCCCCTATAAATAGGGAAAGAGAAGGCCTTTGAAACCTTTCACGCTTTTAGTCTTCTTCAAGCAAGATCACAGCAAAAAGCTCTGCAAATTCTTGCGATTTCCAACAAGTTTCTTCTCCAATCCTTAGGTAAATCTTCGTAATTTCTGATTTTACCTGTACTAACCTTAGATTTAGGTTACGTTTGAGTGAATTCCTTTGAGAGAGAGTTCTTTTTTGTAATCTCCAAAACCAGATCCTCCTTCTCCTCTGAACAAAATCAACAATGGCGGATAATGTCGTAGAAGCTTTTGGTAGGGAGATTGATGAGATGTCAGTGGGCAGTTTTTCCCCTCATGACAACATCCCAACTGCTGTTCCTATAGGAGAGGACCGAGCGGAATCTGGGGATGAAGATATGGATGCTGCCGTCCAAGGGATGAATGACCAGAATCCCGTAGGAGTGGATCATCTTTTTGAAGAAATGAATTTATCCTTAAGGATGCAGCAACAAGGGGAAAGGGTTTTTCCCCTATTGAATAGCGCGTGCGACCCCAAGATCATCAAGTTACAGTTGCCATAGCCGGACCTCAAGGGGACGAGGGGCCGTCTGGGCGTCGAGCGGACGATGAGCCACCTCACAAATGTTGAAAGGGGGAAGGAACCCCTGACTCAAGTGAGGGTGAGCAACCCCCATCAACTGACAAGTCACCGGAAGAAATACCAAGTACAATAACGCTCGCAAAATTAGCGGAGTTGAAGTCAAAGGTATATTGGGGTAGCACAGTTTTCAAGACACGCCTCCCCACAGACCGCGAGCGTGCCAACAACCCCCCCCCCCTCCTGGAATGATGACCGTTTACCAGGCGTCAGTTCTAGCAGGAGGCCTAAGATTCCCCATTGCGACTCCGATCGCCGACATTAATCTGAATTTCCTCAACCTTTGCCCTTCACGGGTTTTGCCCAACGGGATAGCCTTCTTAAATACTTTTGTAATTCTAATGAGGGCCACAGGCCATGAGCCCTCAATTGACAACTTCAACAGCCTGATCTAAGCATCCCGGTCCCCACGTTCGTCCCCGAGAGACGGCTTTTACTACTTGCAAGCAAAGTCAGGCATGAAGATGATTGACTCGCCCTCAACTTCATACGGGGAAAATTAGAAGGAGAAAATTTTTCTTCGTGGGTGCGCCAGGAGGGTTCTTTAGGGTCCCTCGAGAGTGGGTTGTGCATAGTGATGGGCCACTTGTAAAGCAGAGGCATGGGGATAGGTTGTTCAAGCAATGGGCGAAGAGTCTGGCCCTCGTGATGAAAAATGAGAAGTGGTTGATCAAGGCCAAACCACTGATGCACCAAGAGGGGGTGTTGTTCCGCTATGGACACGTGAGTCCTCCCGAGATGGTCGTTCGCCCTCCCTTGGGGATAATGAACATGGCTGGTTAGATTCTAGGAACTAACTCTTCTAACCTTTAGGATAGAAATGCTAACTCTTTACATTATTTTCCGTTCTAATGGATATAATGAGTGCTATTCCTGACCCTCGTTAACTTTTTACTTGCAGACGTCGATATATTAATGGCGGGTTCGAGTGTTGAAGCTATCGTCGCGATGTTCCGCGCTCGGAGGGAGGCCGATCAGCAACAACAGCTAGCAGCAGCAACAGCCACAGCAGGTTCAGCCCTCGGTTGCCCCCCGAGGCAGAGGTGCCCGACGAGGGTCAGGGAGAGGAGACGGCGGCCGAGGAGGAGGCCGCGGTGAGGGCAGTGGCGGCCGAGAGGAGGCCCATATAGAGGACTTAACGCTGGATGACCCCACTCCCCCAGCGGCCTCAGCGGGCCTTGTTCAGCTTAGCTCATATGGCTCGCAGGGTAATCGCTCGGGGCTACTGGCTCATTTTGTTGAAACAGAGCGGGCTCAACGCTCAAGGAAAAGGAAGAGGATGCCAGATTCCCTCGCTATCTCCGGCAAAGGAAAGGAGGTGGTGGTAGGCCCGAGGGGTGAAGAAAGTGATACTTCGTCCTCCGAAGAGGAGGATTTCTGGAAGTTCGAGCGTACTGGAGATGAGCGCTACCGGTGCTCAGTGGAGCAGGGTCCAGTACTATTGAAGAAAAGGCCTTCCACTCACAACTTGGTGTCACGGGGATAGTGCATAGGCTCCAATTTTCTGGTGATCATGAGAAGCTGAACAAGCACGGCATCGCTCGGGTTGCCGGGGATGCGTGTCATGCCCTCATGACGGTGAGCATTCTTTTTTTTTTTTTTTTTAAGTACCCAAATCAATTTTACCCTTGAATCCTACATGTGCTGAATATTTTCAACGTATCTAGGAGGTGATTCCCAGGCTCAAGAACCTGGAGAGGCGAGCGGAGATCTATTCCGAGCATAAGGATAAATACAAGAGGCTGTTGAGAATCTCCGACCCCGGTCAGTTGCAAAAGGACTATGACGAGATCTCTGATGAACTTACGGCGCTCAAACACGAGCATGAAGGGGTTAAAACAAAGCTAGCTGAGCAGGATCAAGCATACTTGACACTAGATGATCGCCATAAGAAATTGAAAGGGGAGCGCGATCAACTGAAAGCTGCCAACAGGACCTTACCGGGCGTCTGGCCGAACGCAACCGAGACTTCGAATCAGCCCGGAAAGAGGTCACCGCGTTATGGAAGTAAGTTGATGATCTGGAGGATAAGGTCGCCCGAGAAGCTGTGCTCAAATTTGTGCGCTCGAAAGCCTTTGCTTTCGCGGCCAACCTGCACTACTTCTCCAACACCGAACTATTCTTTTGGAAATCCGTGAGCGCTGATCAAGCTTGGTATGGTTCCCCCTAGCGCTCGCACTAACGGTTAACTGCGGATGGATCTTGACGAAAATTTAGAGCCTGTGGTCGAGGACAGAGATCCGAGCGAGGATTTGATAGAGCCAGAGTATAACGACTTGGTCATTATGCTCTAGGAGGAACTTGTTGCTGCCAACCTTCCGGATCCGGAGCCCATAACGATGGGCGAGAGCGGCGATGGCGACGATGAAGAGGCTCCGGATGCTGAGGGCTGCGGAGATGCTCATCCAACTAATGCAGAAGTTCTAGTTCCAGTACCCTTGGCAACTGCTCCGCCCGAGCCCCAAGCTTCCAATGTCCCCCCTTCGACCACTGAAAACGATGCTCCCGTCGGCCAGTGAGGACTGCCCTTCAAGATGCCTCTCCTGTTCTTTTAGTTGATAGTAAACTTTCCCTTCTTGAACATTTGAACTTTTGGCGTCTGTAATTTTGATAACATTTTTCTGCTTGTTTCTATTTGGATGAATGCAATCTGTTTCTGAATGAAATTCAGAGTTTGATTTTTCGCTATATATTGGACTTCCGTATGTTGCATGTCGATCTCTCTTGACGCTTGAACACTTGAGGGGGTACAGTATGAGCACGAGGGTGCTTCCAACATAGGTACCCAGGCCCTATTCATTGTAAGGCACGAATTTGAACCTTGAAATCTACTAGGGATCTAGTTAAGCATTGGCTTTAAACGTGTGATGTATACTTCTGATTTGAGCGTTCCTGTAGCTTGAGTGAGCTTAGAGATCAACTGCAGGATTTGCTAAGTATGGGATTAAAGCGAGCGCGGCTTTAGCTTTGTACTTGGGCATCCGTAAGAGGGTTAGCCCAGCGTTAGTTATTTGTGAGCGTACTCATACCTAAGAAGATAAGGGTCATTCGGGGTTTACGAGCGCGAACTGGTGTGATCAACATCCAGTTGGTGTAAATTAAGCATTTAGCATCCCACCTTTTGACACGCTCATTCCTAGGGTTTACACACTCACGAGCGTTAAACTATTCAGTGAGGAGGGTTTTTGACACACAGATAGCGTTGATTTACAGACGTATTGAGTGGTCATCACTCCGTTCGATGCTATTGAATGCTTAAATCATTAATATAAGGGAACAACAAGTAAATGACAAATGACAAACAATGATTGGTAAAATAATTTCTGTTGTGCTTGCAATTAATGGTAATAACGACTGCCATGCTTTCTGTCAAAAGAAAGTACAAAGTGCCATGAGCGGGCAATTACAAAGGTTGACGCTTACACGTAAAATCGTCTAAGGTTACATGCATTCCACGGTCTAGGGAGACGCTCGCCTTGCAAAATCTCTAGCAGGTAGGTATTATTCGCGCGTACCTGAATGACTTTGAAGGGGCCTTCCCAATTAGGGTCCAACTTACCTACATGCTTGGAGACTTCAACTATTTTGAGGACCAAGTCTCCTAGCTGGAAGGTCCTTTCTTTGACGCGTTTGTTATACTGGTGGGCTACGTCGCCTTGTACTTATGGATACGAGCCCAGGCAGCGTTTCTTCTCTCATCTAGTAAATCCAATTCGAACGTCCGATTGTCCTCGTTGGTTGTGGGCTTGAAATAGGCGACGCGTGCGGACTCTTGAGCAATTTCCGCAAGTATCATAGCCTCGGAGCCATGCACGAGGGGGTAAGGGGTTTCTCCGGTTGCCGCTCGTGGGGTAGTACGGTACGCCCAGAGAGCTCCTTGAAGTTCTTCTCCCCATTCGCCCTTCTTACTTTCGAGCATTGTTTTCAAATGCTGAAGTATAGTTCAGTTGGTCACCTCAGCTTGATCGTTGGCCTGAGGGTGGCCCACGGAAGTGAAGCGTTGCTCAATCCCCAGTTCGTAGCACCAGTCTCATGTGTCAGCGGCGATGAATTGGGAACCGTTATCTGAGATGAGCACCCTCGGGATGCCATATCTGCAAATGATGTTCTTTCAGATGAAGTCCCTTACCACTTTGAACTTTATCTTCGCGACCGCTTCGGCTTCAGCCCACTTAGTGAAATAATCCACTGCGAGGATTACACATATTCTTTGACCGACCGCCATCGGAAGGGGTCCCACTATATCGATCCCCCATTAGTCGAAGGGCCATGAAACGTCAATAGGGATCATTTGGGTTGCCGGCTGTTGAGGGGTGTTGGAATGAAACTGGCACTTAGGACACTTTCTGGAGTAGTTGATGGCATCCTGTAGTAACGAGGGCCAATAGAACCCACTCCTTAACACTTTCTTAGCCAGAATCCGACCCCCAGAATGATTCCCACAACTTCCATTGTGCACATGCTCTAACACCTCCCCGGCTTGCGAGGGTCTCAGGCACCTTAATGGAGGACCTTGGAAAGACCACTTAAATAATTAACCGTCGTTGTCAAGAGAGAAGCAAGGGGCCTTACTCCTGACCTTCCGTGCTTCCACTTTATCGCTCGGGTAGGTTCCATCCCTCAGAAACATAATGATATCATCGAGCCAGTAGGGCTCGGAGGGATCAATCATGTTCACTTCACCCGAGGGTCCTGACTCGCGAATCAGTGGCTTCTCCGTTCTGAGGAATGTAACTGAGCGCTCGTAGGAATCTTCCAGAGCGGATGCAATCTTGGAAAGAGCATCCGCACGCTCGTTTTCCGTCCTTGGGATCTGCAGCAGATGGAACTCTTTGAACTTAGAGATCACTTTCTTAGCCCTTGCCAGATACTGCACCATAGTGGCTTCTCGAGCCTCATAAGTGCCATCAATTTGATTTGTAATTAGCTGGGAGTCAACATAGGCCGTGACCCGAGCGGCGCCATTCTGAAGGGCTATCCTGAGCTCTTGGATTAGAGCCTCATACTCTACCTCGTTGTTGGTGACCTAGAATGCTAGTTTGATTGCGTAGTCCACTTCAGTTCTATGAGGGTCCCTGAGGGTCACCCCGGCTCCCCCCACCCCTTGTGAGGTCGAGGAGCCATCTGTGTGCAGAAGCCATAACCTCTCTTCCACCGAGGGCACAATATCCAGATGGAGGCGCTCCACTAATAAGTCCGCCACCGCCTAAGCCTGTATCGCCGTGCGAGGCTTGAAAGTGATGTCGAACTGGCTGAGTTCAATTGACCATTTTATTAACCTCCCTGAGACGTCCGGTTTGGCAAGCACTTGTTTGAGTGGTTGATCTGTGAGCACTGTGATGGAGTGAGCCTGGAAATACGGTCTTAACCTCCGGAGGCATTAACGAGCGCAAAAGCAAATTTCTCTATCTTCATATATCTTTTCTTCGCTCCCTGCAAGGTCTTGCTTAGGTAATACACCGGCAAATACTTTCACTCGCGTACAGCTACGAGGACAGCACTCGTGGCTTCTGAGGAGACGGAGAGGTAAATGATCAAGTTCTCCCCTGGGTTGGGCTTGGTCAGCAATGGGGCGCTCGAGAGATAAGCCTTCATATCATGCAAGGCTTTCTCACATTCCTCGCTCCAGGTGAAATTACGAGCGTTGCGCAGAATTTTGAAGAAAGGCAGGTTCCTGTCGGCCGAGCGAGAAATGAATCTATTTAAAGAAATGATCTTGCCTACCAGCACTTGGACCTCTCTCACATTTCGAGGGGAGGGGATGTCAAGGATCGCTTTTATCTTCTCCGGATTGGCCTCTATGCCTCGCTGGCTGACCATGTACCCCAAGAATTTGCCCCCTCGAACGCCAAATATACACTTGGAAGGGTTCAATTTCATTCCATAATGGCGTAGGATGTTAAATGTCCGTTTGAGATCCTCTAGATGGGAGTGTTGACGCTCGCTCTTGACAATCATGTCATCCACATAAACCTCCATAGACTTTCCGATTTCGCGTTCGAACATCCTGTTGACAAGGCGTTGGTATGTTGCTCCCGCATTCTTGAGCCCGAAGGGCATAACTTTAAAGCAGTAAACGCCTACATGGACCACGAATGAAGTTTTGGGGCAGTCCTCGGGTGCCATGAAGATCTGATAATACCCCTGAAAGGCGTCCATCATACTCATAAGCTCACACCCAGCCGTCGAGTCCACTAGCTGGTCGATCCTCGGCAAGGGTATGGATCTTTAGGGCATGCTTTGTTCGTTGCACATGCGCCACTTGTTGGCGCTCTTTGGCACGAGCACCACGTTGCAGAGCCACTCAGGATATAGGATCTTCTCAATATACTGAGCCTCAAGAAGTTTGTTGACCTCCTCTTCGATGACCTGCCTCCTGAATCCATGAACATCCCTTTTCTTTTGCTTCACAGGTTTGAAGGTTAGATCCACGTTGAGCCTGTGGACAATGACGCTCGGATCTATTCCAGTAAGGTCAGAAGCCTTCCATGCAAACACATCAACGTTCTTTCGAAGAAAGTCAATCATCATGATTTGTGATGGACCATCGAGATTGGAGCCTATCTGGGTGGTCTTGTCGGGGCTCCCCGGTTCCAATTCGATGGTCACAAAGTTTTCTGTAGGCTCAATACGCACCTCAGGCCTCGGAAGTTCGAGCGCTCGTTTTTTGCCTTTGAGTTTTTCAACGGGACTCCCCGAGGACGTATGACCCTCGTCATCCGAGGATGATTCTCCAACAGCTCCGAGGGGTGTACACCCGGCATCCTTGGGCATGCCCTCGGCCTTCTTTTTGTTTTTCTTTTTGTAAAGTTTGGCCCTCTTGCACTTGGGGCCATCTTAATCTAATTTTGGGAAGTTGACTGACTTTTTAGTGGAACATGTTTGGATGGTTTGTTTGGGCTTATGGCTTCGAAGGGAAAGGATGTAGCATTCCCAAGCCTCTTTAACATTGTACAGCACTTTGCCTGTTCCCTCGGAGGTAGGGAACTTGACCTTTTGGTGATATGTTGAAATTACTGCTTTGAAATTAACAAGCGCCGGTCATCCAATGATGATGTTGTAGGGGAGGTCCACCTCGACCACTGCATAAAGGACGCTCAAGGTCTTCCGCTGTGGGGCGCGACCAAAAGAGGTGGCCAAGAGAATTTATCCGCGAGGGACGATCTCGGAACCCCCAAAGCCAACGAGGGCTGTTCTGAGGGGTTCGAGGGGAATGTTTGTTATATTCATCTTTTGGTATGTTGTATACGGGAGAACATTCACAGAGCTTCAACTATCAATTAAGATCCTCTTTACAACATGGTTATGAACGTCTAAACTAACCACCATGGGGCAGTCAGAGGTTTCCCCGACCCCATGGGGTGTTACAATGTGCTCTAGGTCTTTCTCTGTGTACCCTACAACGTCATCCTCCTTCGAGCGTGAGGCGCTATTGATGAAAAGCACTGGTTAGGGCTGGAAAGGTCTTTGATCATAGCTACGAGCGTGGCGGCACCGGGACGCATTGGAATCTATTCTCGAGAGTCCTCCAGCGATCATATGAATGACCGCGAAGGGCTGGTTTTCCACTTCGGCGACTTTCTCTTTGCCACGGTCGCTGGTTCCAGCGTGGCGGCGGGGACTCCTCGATCGTGATCGGCTTCTTCCCCTGGCCCGCGCTCGCTCAGCACAGCGCTCGTCATACTTCTCCAGTATTTTCACGAACTCCTTCAGATGCCCCCCAGCGATAAGCCTCTGGATCTCACTCTCAAGCTGGCGGCACTCATTTGTGTCGTGCCCCTTCTGCTTATGGAATGCACAGTATTTTCCAGAGCGCTTCTGAGCCTCGGTTTCTCTCATATTTGACGGTCTCTTGAATAGCCTTTTGTCTGCCATGGAATACACCTCGGCGATGGGCCTGTTGAGGGGAATACGCTCGAATCTGCGAGGGGGTGGAGACTTTTTCCGAGCGGTAACTGGACTACGGCGACGGCTCCTATGGGCGTTTCTGTCCTACTGGCTTCTATCAGTGTGAGGGCCGCTCGCAAGTTTCTGGGCCCTCGCGATGTACATATCCTCGAGAGTGAAGTAGGAGTCGGCGATGTCCCTCAATTCTGTAAGGGAGCGGGGTTTCTTTTTGGCCACCTCCTCAGCGAATTCCTCGCTTACGTAGTTCTTCATGTTGATGGCTCCAAACATGATATGACTCACGAAGTCCATCGAGGGTCTCTCCACCAATAAGACTTCTTTGTTGAATCTGCCCATGAAGGACCTAAGAGTCTCGTTCGACCCTTGCACGAGGCTGTAAAGAGTTGAAGTGGCTTAAGAAGGCGTCGGTCAGATTATTGTACCCTCGAATTGAGCGAGGAGGAAGCTTCTTGTACCATTCCTGAGCCATTCCCACGAGGGATGTGACAAATACCTTCGTCCAGTAATGACTGGGATGCTCATACAGGTGCATCAGGTGCACGAAATGATCCAGATGCTCAGTCGGATCAGTTGTTCCATCGTATCTGTTGACGAACGTGGGGATTTTGCCCTTCCCCGCACGTGTCATCAGGACTTCATCGATTTGGGGGGGGGGGGGGGGGAAGCGCCTGTCAAAGGCCTGTAGTTCCCGCCCTCGTGGCCGTGTCCCTCAAAATCCTCCTCCTCCCTCCAATGGCGTGAAATCTGGCTGCGTGGGTGGTGAGCGTCTCTGGCCCTGGACCTCTCACCCCCAGCATGGGAGGCTTGAGACCGTGCACGAGAGAGCTGCTCCACCATATTTGGAGTCCGATGAGCTGATCCTGCACTGTGGCAAGTTGAGGGTCGCCGACATCTCTATGGCTTGCCCTCCCAGTGGCCCTCAACTGGACCTCCTCGTTATCAGCCCGCTCATCTTGAGGGGCTTTTTCCCTTTTGACGGGCTGCTGTGCTCGTGAGACCCTCGGCGGGGCCTCATTACCTGGTGCAGGTGGTGGCGGAGACGACTGGGCCCTCAACACATTTTGGGCCGCATTCAGCTGATGAATCTGGAGCCCTCCGATTGGGGCAGCCATCTGGGCTCCTACGCTCGAGGGAAAGTAGGTAGAATGGAAGTGTTTCCAAGCATTCTGAGCTGCCTGTACCTTGCACTAAGCGTAGAGCGCTTGAAGTTGTTGTCGAGTCATTTGAGGCATTTCCACTCCTTGGATTTCAGCAGGCATGGAAACTGGAAGCTGTAGAGAGCCCACTTGGTATGGTTGGATCAGAGGCATCATGCTGGGCATCA